>OX336379.1:31453730-32926320 GCA_946902895.1 Fragum fragum | reverse complement strand
CAATGTTAAGTGACAGGAAAGTTTTGACATCCAACCCCTATGTTTGATATATATTGCTGCATTTATTTCCGTCGGTTTAGCGTGTGGCAAAGCTAAGTTTGGACATCTACATGGTACATTTAAACTATATTACTGGATGGTATTACCTCCAATTTAGGACATCTAAGCTACACGTATTTTGCTGGGTGGTATTTCTGTCAGTTTAACATGTGCGCACAGCTAGACACTATTAATTTAGGAAATCCACCAAGTACTTATAAACAATATTGCCTCATGTTTTTGTTTTGTTTTGTTTTGGTTTTTTTTGGAGTGTGTGTTGTTTTGTGGGGGTTTTTTTTGTATTTGTTTGTTTGTTTGATTGTTTGTTTGTTTGTTTGTTTACGACATTTTAATGCATGGCTGTTAATTTTGGACATCCAAACACATTATATTTAAAATATTTGCTTGTCGTCTAGTATTCTACTATCCAAATGAAGATTCTGATCAGACTGTCTGAATTAGCATGATGATCTATGTCTTCACTTTGAACGTATGTATAACTGCTGGAGATTATTTATCCTTTTATTTTTCTCTCACTATAATTTAAAAAAAAAATTCAATAAACGACACAGAAAATCTTTACGTAGGTGGTAACAAATGAAAGATATACAGTGGTTAATTATTGAAATACAAAAGTGCTATTATTACCCACTTTAAACCGAATAATAAACATTTTCGCGTAACAGTGCCATTGAAATTTTGACATTAGCCTTCACATATGACCTTGGTTGGAGTGCCAGATGCAAAATCACTGTCAATATATCATTTATCCATGGGCCAACAATGCGTCGTTTCTTATACTGAAATAAAGGTAGAGATATGACCTTACACCGAACGTAAGTTAAACAATATCACTTAACATAGTATTATAATTATTTCAATTATCATTATTACATTTTTTACATTGACGCGTTATAATCATCTGTTTTAGAATAAGTCAACGTAATAACTTTAGTCTCCAATGATTATTTCTTTTAGTGGCCTTTATTGGAGTTTTGAAAACAAATTTGTCCACCTTTTTCATTAATGGTTCGGTCCGAATTTAGACATCACGTGCGTGATTTTTCATACTTAAAAATTTAGACATACAACAATTTAACCCATTTTTACACAAAGACGCTTTTGAGTTTTACCGCAATTTGAAATGCCGTCTGAAACTTCTTTCAATTTGGACTGATCTAAAATTTTGTCGTCTGGTAATGATTGAAAATGTTTGTATGAGACATCGAATCTGTCAATCAATCACGATAGAAAAGTTCAAATAGGCCCGATTACATAGTTAACTAATCTGAACGCGTAAAACCAGCTTACTTATTCCCAAACGACATAATTTTAGACTGGTACTAATTGAAAGAAGTTGCAGGTGACATTTATTTATATATGGAATATTAAAAATCTTTGTCTTTTGAGGTAGGAAACATTTTGAATAACAAAATTGCATGTACCTAGCAATCTCTCCATTTTCCACATTTTTGTCTTTCAATTAGCACTTTCCTGTACAATCCCATGTTTTCACGTTCCTTTGAATTTATACTCGAGAAAACATTTTGGGAAAGAAGAAATTGCTTGTCATAAGCAATTTCTTCTTTCCCCACAATATTTTCTAACCTGTAGGTGCGATACTTTTCAAATTGCACCCACTTTTAATTGTTGTCTGCAACTTCTTTCAAATTGGACTGGTTTAAAATTTTCAAAAAATGGGAAAGGGTTAAAAAAGCTGGATTGTGTAGGAATTGGTTAAGAGAATCTCCTGACAAACCCTATATATCACCGTCGTCTTATTGATGGATTGAGTCTACCAATCTAAAAAGCGATTGACCAATCAAATAATTCAGTTAGTTCGGAAGAAAATTCGAACTCAGACAATGACCGACATTTATGTTGAGCATTTTGATTAGTTGTATCTACAGCTTATCCAAGCTGCAGTTACGACGTTTAGATCGGCTTCCAACCATTATACTTTTTGAAACATTTTACTGACCTTGTACTTTGCAAAATAACGGCGTTTGATATCTAATCTGAACTTCCTGTCGGAGTTCAGGACAGCGATCTGACAATTGCATCTATTAAGATAATTGTTTCTTTATTTCGCGAAAGTTTTAGTAACATTCTTAATTAACTCGATTATCTCTAACAAGGTAGATAACTTTCCAATTACCATAAAACAAACAGAATGGTCCTCCCGAAGGCTATACCACGACATTCTGGGAAAGTTTACAAGAGACAATACAATAGAAAAACGATACCGCGAATCATTAAACTGATTAAGAAAGGCAATGGAAGAAAATTGAATCGGAATTAAGACAAATAAACGTTCTATTACCGCATTAATAATGGATCTTTCAACCCCAGGCAGACGATATTTTGACTAGAGATGAAACTCCAAGCAGGTGAAACGTCACGTCATTTATGTACCACAATAAATTAGAGAGAGACAAGAGATATAAAATATCAAATAACGGGATGAAGAATTACTTTGAAAGATTTTCTCCCGAAACTCAAAATATGTTAAAAACTTCGAAAGGCTGCAGTTTGTTTTATTATTTGTATTTGTTCGTACATCTTTCTAATTCGGCCAAATACAAAACATTCATAAATACATATCTGCATATTTATCAATATCACTTGATCGGTTTAGATACAACTATCTCATTATGGTCATGTTAAAAAATAACGATCCTGCATAACCCGAAAAAATCCGTAAAAATATGTGATCGTAAGAATTATAAGATATACTGAAAGTGAGTTAAAAATTATGAAAGGCTGCAGTTTGTTTTATTATTTGTATTTGTTTGAATATCTTTCTAATTTAGCCAAATACAAAACATTCACTGCAGAGAGATTGGTTTTAAATGTGTTCTTGTTTGTTTTTTGTAGGCTTATAGATACATATCTGCATATTCATAAATACGAGATTATATTACCGGTTTTGATACAAGTATCTCATTATGGTCATGTTGAAAATTAGCGATCTTGCATCACCCGAAAAAATCCGTAAAGATGTGGGATCGTAAAAATTATCAGATATACTGTAAGTGAGATTTTTTTTTAAACCTACCTATCTCCGAGACGTCTGTTTTGTCACCAATCAATGCGTCTATGTTGTAGGACATCTTCTAGTTGAGAAAAGATAGAAAGAATGGAAAAACAATGTAACAATCGTGTCGTAGGTGTAATTCTAAAACCTCGTAACCACAGCTTTAATCAAGCTGTAGTTACGAGGTTTCAGAATTTCACCGACGTTATAGACACAATTAAAAAAACGTATTTATCATTCATCGTCTGTGTAATTCTAGAACCTCGTAACTGCAGCTTGTTTAAGCGGTAGTTACAAGGTTTTAGAATTACACCGACGTTATACTTTTTCTTTTACAAACATATTTTTCTCATAAGATGCGTATGGAGATAAGTATTACACTAATGACCAGACACTTAGATTCAAAGTGCATTCATAACATTTGACTATATACCGTGTGGATAATTTTATTCGCGGATTCTGTTTTTTATCGATTTTCCCCTTCTTCGTTATCCTCTCAGATTTTGGAGATTGTGAAAAAAAAATCATTCAAAAACCATTGCCGCTTAATTCCACAGCTTTCCCATCAACAAACAGTGAAAACATTGTCATAAAGAAATAAAATAACTAGGATTAGCTCCTTTTCCCACAATAAATTATACATGTCTTATAGTTTTAGTTGTCTATATGTTGATTTGAAGGCCGTGTTGAAATTGATTTTTGTCTATATATGTTTTAAAAAGTTATCTTCTCTAGATAAAGATATTATCATCATTGTTACATTTATTATTATTGCTATGCCTCCTATCATTTGTCGTCTGCTACATATTTATATTTCAACTAGTCTATAATTTTAACATTTATGTATTTGATGGATCGCGGGCCACACCCACCGACCTCGGATCGTAAGAGACAGCATAGGTGATAAACGACATAATTTTGTAAAATATGTGGTCATGGAATTGAAAAGAAGGCATGTCGTTGTTTGACCTGCAGCTTGGATAAGATCTAGTTACAGCGTTAAACTCGCCAGATCAATAAAAATGCTTGACATAGATATTGGCCGCGCTCATAACGCAGTGCATGGTAGCGCGAAGGACTCCTAGTCATGGGTTCCCGGGTTCGATTCCCGGCCACGGCGTATATCCTTACCGATATTTGTCTCCCACCAATGAGTGGATAATCGTAAACCTAGGTGGGATGAGCAGCTAGAGGCTTGAAAAGGATGTAGTGGTAGTACTGGTGTTAGAAATACCAGGAATCCATGATTATGTTATCAAGCCGAAGCGATTACTGAAATACTGTAAAAAAAATGGCGTCAAACCCCATTCAATCAATCAAATATTTTAATTCGAATTCTCTTCCGGACTAAATGAAAGATTTGATTAGTAAATCGATCTTTTGATTGGTATCGGCGATCCATCATTTGGTTAGACTAGCCTCTTCACAGACAAACACATTTAATAAAGGCTCTCTGACAGATTATTCATTGTGAAGAGGGGATATTGACGGATCGCTATCAACGCCCTCCGAACTCCGCTGAAACTTCCACCTGGATATTATGTTGTCTTATTTGAAATATTTATAGCCATTAAACAGTCACAAAAAAGTAAAATGGTTGGTTTGCGACATAAGGGTCGCAACTACAGCTTGAATAAGCTGTTATTACTTTGTTTAAGCTGCCAAACCAACATAAAACATAATGTCTGCCAATTTCGGCGTTCACAGTTTACTTCCGACGGTCTAAATGATTCATTTGATTGGTCGATAGATTCTTTGATTGACAATCGCGATCAGTCAGTTGCGCGAAACCAGTAATTTCTTCTACTAAACATGTTTCAATTCTCTCTTCAAGATAATTAATTTGGGTCATTTTCCCTACTGGTCCTCAAAGTGTATTTAGCTTCCGATTTCCTACTGAAGTATTCGTTAGATACGGATCATCCAGAATGTCCCTTTACACCTGACGGGACGCACATATTAGAGCCCTTGCGTGAAATTACCAACCATTTCACATATGCGTGAAGTGTAGACACTTGGCAGCCTGGTCAGCCCCTCAGACAATTTAACTCATTTCCAATACGACACAATTTAAGACTGATCCAAATAGAAGAAAAAATGTAGACGACATTTCAAAGTGCAATTATATTGAATAAAAAAAGACCAGAAATATTCAGGATCGCTCGACTTTTTTATGAACGACAGTTTATGTAAATCAATGTGAAAATATGCCCAGCCTAGGTTCACCTATAATTTTAGATAAATCAAATTTTATGAGAAGGCTTGACAAGTAACATGTCCACCAAGTTTCGTTGAAATTGACAGACTGGTTCAAGAAAAGAATATGTTTAAGCATTTCTATTAGTCAAATAAGCGAAAGCCAGCTACGCCAATAGTCATGGGTCTTTCATTGATATCATCATTATTATTTCAAGTCTTGAGAAAGGTCACCAAAGGAACATTTTGCCAATTTTGATTCAAATTTACCAGGTGGGCAATGTTTTCAGATTTCAAGGGAAATAAAACCAAATCATGCCACATACCACTTAATTCAAAATTTCGAGACTAGTTTTGAAAATGGTCACCCGGGAACGTTCTTGCCTAATTTATTCAAATTAGCCAAATGGTTAGAGAGGGAGTTTTTTTTTATCAATTATTATGATTTCTATTAGTCAGAAAAGTCCCTGCCTGTCTCATCCCATTTTTTAAGGAATCAAAATTTACAAACATCTTTTGAAAATGGTCACCTATGGGACACTCTTGCAAAATAATATCCAAGTTGGCCCTGTGTTTTAGGAGCAGTATAGTTTTAAAGACTAATTCTCTAAGTCTGATAAGCCTCATCCTGATCCGCCACTGAATGATCATTTTTCAAATAAAATTGACTTTAAATTGTCGTCTGCAAAACCTTTTGAATTTGGACAGGTCTACAATTTTGTAATGCACTAAAGTGTTAAAATCTGATGAGCAAGTTTTGAAAAGAGACATCAAGGAACATTATTGTCCGGTATTGTCCGAATTTGCCCAGTAAATTAGTCCAAATTCTGCCAGCGGTTTAGGAGAGAAGTCTCAAAAGACCCGCCCTGCCAAGCCTTCATTTCTTATTATATTTATTTTTATTCTACTTTATTTAATTTCGAATCAAAATTTAACGAACAAGCTTTCAAAGGTTCTCCAAAGATGTTTAAAAAATATTGACGACAGTCGATGGACAACGGATTCTTGGTGATCCAAAAAGCTCACATTGAACACGTTGTCTTCAGGTTACGTAATAACTGTATTTTCAGTAAAAAACGCTGTGAGAAAAGGAACATAGCTTGATACAAGCATTGTTTTCCTTTTCGAGCAATGTTTTTCAAAGCATTTCTTTAATGCGGGATTAAAGTAGTAAGTGGTTAAAATACTCTTAAAGTAACTTATGTTAGTATCTGTCTATAGAGAGCATAGTGGAGATCCTGATCAGTCTCTATGGATACACAGGCTGATCACATTCTATACTTGGCGTACATGTGAAATGGTTACACAGACAAAATTTAATTGTAGGGGTTTTTGTCCGTTGTGCAACCTTAACTTTATGTCAGTTTGGTCTGAATTTAAATGATTCGCAGGCAACAATTAAAACTCCTTTCAAGGCTAAAAGGCAATTTTAAGAAAATGAAAAAATAATCATCAGAAACGGAGATATTGCTTGTTAAAAGTATTTCGTTTTTCTTTCTATTACAGATATATTACCCCAAATATAATTTCTCTGGCACGAATAAAGTTGGAATTGTTTGGTGATGGGTAAAGTGTGTAAACTTCAAGGGGGGGGGGCAGATTAAATTCGGGAGTGCCTCTTCTTTTATAAGAATTGACCAATTGCGCATGTCAATCAAATTACCAGTTGACCAATGAAATCGTTCATTTAGACCAAAAATGCGTTTTGAACTCCGACATTTGATGCCGCTTTTATAAACCTTTATGTTGGTTTGCGACTTTTTCATGCTTTAGTTACAATGTTTAAGTCGCCAACCAACTATTCTAGTTTTTTGTTGCATGCTACGAGCCATAAAATTTGCATAATAACGCCGTTTAGAATCGAAGAGAGACTTCCTATCGGAGTCGGTGGGTGTGGTCAACGAAGTAAGTGGGCGGGGCCAGCGATTGGTAAGTTGTTAGGTTTAGTCAGGGCGTGGGTTGAAGAGACAGTTTGATTGAATAGATATGGACGCTATTCTTAACAATCTTTCATGTGTATCGTGGCGATGAAAGCCATACCCATGTGCTTCCTGGGTATCATATGCACTGTGCCTCTGAACAGCTTGCCAAACGTCTTCACGTGACCGATTAGGCGACATGCACCCGAACCCATAACTCTCGACTACTTTTATAATACCAGTCTGTCGAGGCTAATATTTGAGCCAAACTTATTTTCTCTTTGAAATGTTATCATATATTAACACGTCTTGACACTGGCAGTTCTCGACCCTAGTGGGGATATAATATTTTTACTCTATCGGCATTCGAACAAAACGTCGCAGGGTTCGAATTCTGTTAGAGACAAAAATGAAACTTAAAGAGTTATCGCATCAACTTCGTTTATTTAGAAAGTCTGAATTATGTCATTTTGTCTGACTTTGGAAATTGATTGAGTACACACAACATAGGTTATGCGGCATGATAATTGATTTTGATATGAAATTAAAAATTACCCTTCCTATGTGTTGCTCTTCTTTTGCTTTAGGAAAAAAAAAAAAAAATGACAAATATCAGAATACATTTTATGCATTTCGTCGAGATTCTACCTAAATAGTGCGAATACAGTTTATTCACGCTGAATTTACGACGTTTTTTTTTTTTTTGGTATCCAACTACAAAATCCTGGAAAGTATCAGATCATTAAGGATTTAAAATACCAATAACAAAATTTCATGCTACTCACCTTACTCATTATTAAAATGCTGAATGTAGTTTCTCCCCTTATAACAATATTTTATATTTTTAGTGGAAAAACTATTGTTCAGATTAAATATCTAACATATTAAATATCCAATACTCCAGGATATGACAGATTTTCTAAAACTGAGGAAACAGGGCCGATGAAATCTTCCATAAGCTCTTTATATATTTAATTGATCAGGCAGGCGTTTGATCCTCGCCGCTAATTGGTCCTCTCAGCTTCAATGTTAATTCAAATTGACATTCAATGAACTGGGCACACATTGGGTAAGACCTTTTGACTTGTCTGATTGCGCCGGATAACGTTGGGTTATTTTTTATGCTGGGTTCACTCTGCCTAACGGACCAACTCCACCACATAGTCGGAAAATGTTCTGCTTTAGTCAGGAACAGAGGTCAGGACGCTTTTCCTTGCCATGGTCGGCATTGATCTGCGTCCCAGAAATCCTACCTTAACCCGACAAGCAATTTCTTCATTGTCCATAATCTTTTCTATCATGAAAGATAAAGAACTCCAAATTTTCACTAACATCGGTCAATTTGGACCAGTCTGAAATGTTGTTGTCTCGTTATGTGTTATCTATTTGTACTGTCTAAAAATTATCGTGTAGAGATCGAGTAAATCAAGCGGTAGGGTGTCGGTCATGTAGGAAGTCGAGTAAATTGTGAAGAGAGCGGAGCTGATCGAGTGTGGCCGGAAGGAATTCAATAACCCGAGTGATTCCCGACCAGCTCGACCAATACCCGACCATTATCTTTATAAGTCGAAGGTCAAGTTGTTCGCGCGGTGAACGTATGGGTGTTTCAAGGACTGACGTCATAGATGAATTATCACGTGGGGCATATAGTCCGGCATTGATTAAGGTCGGGATTTTCGTGTTGATCGGATCGAAAGTGTTAACCCGTTACCAGTCGGCAAAATTTTAGACTGGTCCTAATTAAAAGGAGTTGCAGACGATAATTTCGAGTTAATAAAAATTTCAGATTTTCACAACTTTATGGTGTAAAATGAAGAAATTGCTTGTTTCAAGTAATTTCTTCAATATACACAATGTTTTCCCAGTGGTTTTACTTGTGGGGCGTCTAATGGGCTAACACATTTTTACAAAAAAGCGCTAGAAAATATTATATTAACATGTTATGTTACTTCAGTTCGATTATGAGAAAAGTTAAGCAAATAGAGTCGCTTTCGAACACTAAACATTCCAGAAATCCTGAAAAAGAGACACGGTTTCAAATGCATTACTACCTAATTTCACAGCTATGTAAAATGTGACTGGCTATTAAGTGTCTTGTCCATGAACACACCCCGTTGATAGTGGGGCTTGAACCCATGACCATCAGATCACCAGCTAAGCAGACACAAATGCAGGCAAAATAGTTTTTGCACTTAGCTGTCAAAATTCCTTCCTTTCCTTTCTATTTGATCCTAGATAATATTCAAGGATCGCAAAAGTGAGCAAATGTTTTGATGGTTTGAACGTTATCTAAATAATTCAGTTTGGGAAAAGAAGAAATTGCCGGTTAAAAGTAGATTATCATTTTCTCACAATGATTTCTTAAATACTCCATTTGGCAATGCTTTTCTTTCATACTCTTTTGTAGTCTGCCACTGCTTTTGACCCATTTCAACACATCCCTGCATTTTCACTGTGGAAACCATTTCGAGGAAAGAAGAAATACGTGAAACAATCAATTTCTTCTTTTCTCACAATGTTTTAAACCATATATGACACAAATCTTTAAATCTAAGTGGATTTTGAAATGTCGCCTGCAACTATTTTCAATTTAGACCAGTCTAAAACTTTGAACGGTCATTAATTCATCGTAATCATCTGAGGACTGAGGTCAAATGCGGTTGTTAGATTCTCTAGTAACTAGACGTTAATCCAATTTAATTGACATCTTTTAATGTCGATTTCATTTAGAAAGGTCACGTGCTTCTGTTTATTTTCAGTTGAACGCACGCGCCACGCCGGTCAGGAATTAGCACCAATTAAATTGAAGCTTTACAGAAAATAAATTGAAGGAAGGAGTCGTCTGCCTGTATCATCCCGCCCTCTTATTGGAAATACCGTATTACGGTCTATGCCAAGCCTTTGTTCCGCTAATGTTGGTTAACCCATTACTAGACGACAATATCATAAGACCGGTCAGAATTTATAGGAGTTGCAGTCGACAATTTAAAGTTGATAAAATTTTAGAATTTTTCAACTTTCTGGGCAGAAAACATTGTGGAAAATTAAGAAATACACTCTGTCTTACATCAGAATCTGGACGAAAAGGCATTAATTGTTTATTTATTTTTTAACATATTTTATCGAAAGTCGAAGAATAACACTGGTTTGAGTTGAAAAAAGGTGTTTTATTATGAAAAAAAGTATAACTATATACATGTATATATTCTTTCAGAGTGCTGAAAACTAGTTTCCCCTTATTACAGGATAAATGACATGCCATGTAAGAGGGAGCGTCCTGAGTGTTCCTTAAAAAATACCTGCAAACGAGATTGCAACAGCTGTTGTCAAAATAATGTAGTAGGCCAGGGTCGATACTTTTTGCATCACCCGGCCATGATGCCCCTTTCGCCTGAGGAGTTGCGTCAAGCTAAAAGGAGCCATATTTGCTGCGCTTATTGTAGCGGCGCAGGTAAGACAGTGAGAATTGTGCAGGTTGACCAGATGAGGATTCAGTCGCGCGGTGGGGGTGTTAATTTCCAGGCCTCGCTGGAATATATGTAAAACTATGTTACCAGTATTATCGAAGGGCATACAAGTTGTAATCGCTAATTAGAATTTACGGACCGCTGTGTCAATAAAAACAGTTGAGAGACCAATCATATCATATTTAGACCAGAAGTGAACTTTGAACTCCGACACTGGTCAACGTTTATGTGAAGCATTCTGTTTGTTCCGCGACTTGAAAAGCGTATCTACAGCTCATTCAATCTGTAGTTACGACATTTAGAAAGTCATCCTATCATTTCAATTTAGCTAAACAGAACATATCTTACTCATGATGAGCTTTTGTGATACTTGAATGTCTGTCGTCGGTCGTCAACAATTCCAGTCTACAGGTAACAATTGTGGTTCAATCTGTCTCAACCTTACGGTAAATGGTGTAATGTGGTTCATTCTGTCTCAACCTTACGGTAAATAGTGTATTGTGGTTCATTCTGTCTCAAGCTTACGGTAAATGATGCATTGTGGTTCATTCTGTCTCAAGCTTACGGTAAATGGTGTATTGTGGTTCATTCTGTCTCAACCTTACGGAAAATGGTGTATTGTGGTTCAATCTGTCTAAACTTTACGGTAAATAGTGTATTGTGGTTCAATCTGTCTTACCCTTACGGTAAATGGTGTATTGTGGTTCAATCTGTCTCAACCTTACGGTAAATGGTGTATTGTGGTTCAATCTGTCTCAACCTCACGGTAAATAGTGTATTGTGGTTCAATCTGTCTCACCCTTACGGTAAATGGTGTATTGTGGTTCATTCTGTCTCAACCTTACGGTAAATGGTGTATTGTGGTTCATTCTGTCTCAACCTTACGGTAAATGGTGTATTGTGGTTCAATCTGTCTCAACTTAACGGTAAATTGTGTATTGTGGTTCAATCTGTCTCAACCTTACGGTAGATGGTGTATTGTGTTTCATTCTGTCTCAACCTTAAGGTAAATAGTGTATTGTGGTTCAATCTGTCTCACCCTTACGGTAAATGGTGTATTGTGGTTCATTCTGTCTCAACCTTACGGTAAATGGTGTATTGTGGTTCAATCTGTCTCAACTTTTTGGTAAATGTTGTTGTGTGTTCAAAAGGAAGATCCCTATTAAACATAGAGACATTCCGTTTAATATCTAGGGAAAAGGTGCCTTAACGACAGATTCCTTGTTATCACTCTACAGATCAAAATTCTGGATCAGTTTTTCTCAAACTTGGTGAAAATATTTGTATTGTCATAAGGAAGATTCCTATTGAATTTGGTGATATTCCGTCCCAAGGAGCCTTATTGATACTTTCTTGTTACCTTTCAACTGGTCACCATTTTGGCTCAGTTTTTTCTCAAACTAGCTTTAAATGTTCTTTGAGTTATAAGGAAGATTCCTTACAAATATGGCGGTATTTTGACCCATAGTAGGGGACAGGGGGTTTGTGGACAATTATCTTATTACTGATCTACAAGTGACAATGTTTGCTCATTCCTTCTCTATATTGCTCGAAATGTATATATTTCATAAGGGAGATCAATATTAGATATGGTTACATTCTGACCAATAAGTGCCTTTGTCACAGCTTCCTTATCAATACTCTAAAGGTAATTTTCTTTAGCTAAATCTTTCTCAAATTTATTGAAAATATTTGTTTGTCGAGCTTAAAATATCTTTTCGCCCACGAGAACGATTCATAGTGAAAATTTTAATTTTCCATCCTATTTGAAGAGGGCTTTATTGGCACTGTAATTTTACTACTCATCACAACCCCTTGTTTTTATATGCATTAAACTTAGTGAAAATACGTATATTGTTATCAAATTAAAATGAATTAGATTACATGAGAATTAATTCAGATGAACTATCTAGGGTCATCTTGGTCCTCTTGTCTGTTACTCAATGGGCGTGGTCAGTGATTCGTTTATTCATCTTCAAATACGACCGGATGGTGTTTAATATAACGATATATCTTTGAAACAGGTAAAAAGAAAACGTATAGACGAGGGCGTTGTGGATGAACCGCTCTTGAAAAAAAACGGACCTTTGTCTGCTTACCAGGATGAAAAGCTTGCTGTTTCTATTTATTTATGTCTTGTTTGTTTATTTAATTGACAAATCGCTGGTCCCGCCCACTGAGACCCTAGGCCCTGCCCATTGACTCTGACAGGAAGTTCCGTTTCGATTTTTAACGGCGTTATTTTGCAAAATTTATGTCCAGTGGATGTAACAAAACGTATAAAGGTTGGTTGGCGACCTTAAGTCGCCAAACCAACAAAAATGTTTCATGCAAATTGCGGCCAATGTCGGAGTTCAGATCTCAATTCCGAGCTGACCAAATGATTCGATTGGTCGTTATACTCCTTAATTGAACGCCCTGATTGGTCAGGTGTATTCTCGATTCTCCCACATTTGAACATATCGATGAAAAGTTTGTACAGGTAAGGTGTGAGATAATTCTTGCATGGGGGCTATATAACCGTTAAGTTCTAAAACCCTATCCCACGAACGTTTCAAATAGAAATAGTGGATTTCGAATCAGGAATCCATTTTAATCTATGCCGTATACAATGTCCCTTTATTGATCGCAGAAGAGAAGTGAAATCGTTGTATCAAAAGGAACAGTTACTTATAACAAGCAATTACCTTCTTTCTCGAACCATTTCATATGCTACCAGACAGTTACTCTTCTTTCCTGGCAACCATTTTATCTATTTCTCAAGAATGAATCACCAATGGTGTCGTTGAGACACGATTAAAACCTGTTAACTACAGCTTTATTCATATTAAAGTTACGAGATTTTGGTGGTCATCCGACGATATGTTGTATGTATAACACTACTTGTTACGCAACAGAAAACATTTGAAAAAAGATAACAGTTCAAGCATATGCTAATCGGGATTGATTAAGAAGCAAACATAAAGTGAGGTAAAATGACCATTTCATATTTAACAAACTGTTTAGACCCTTGTAATTCTGTAATAAATGGAATGGTTGAAAAAAGGATTGGTGTAGAATTGTGTACCGGAGAGAAATTTAGCCTATACCGATTCCATTTTTGTTTCTGGATCTGTGTCGTTCTACCTTATTTTGTCGCAAAACAGATTTTTTTACGGACTAACAGATTTACAAGTGTAAAAGACAAAATACTCCCATTCTATAGATGCTTGTGTATAAAATGGGGAAAATTTTGGATTAGTTTTGTTTTTATGTATTTCATTTATATGACTCGAAGCAGAAGGCATCTTATTACTTAAACACCCTTATACAGTTTATTCCCAGTTCCTGTATTTTCTGTAGGTTTCATCGTTTAGATCTTTTAAGTTCAAGTACAGTAGTTTATAAGGAGACCTTATTAATATCCGAATCTTTCAACACATGTATATTTGAAGTTTGTAAGAAGGTAATTATCTCTGTATCTATAGACGCAACAGATACAAAGCTGGACCAGTATCATAGTCTCCTCATGGAGTCAGTATTTCAGCGGAAGCAAAGCGCTTGTCGATCTGACGATACTTCCTTCTCTTCAAAGGTCTTGTTCCTCCGACAGCTTCGTCTGTTCTGTACAGGTTAGTCGGCCAAAAGCTATGTACCTTTCTCAATATACAGTGTGTACAGTGAAAGAAGCCGGCTTTGACGTCGGTATCAGTTTCTCCACTATAGGAAGGTATCACCAGCGTCTGTGTTGTTTCTGTTGAGAATATAGCTGTGGCCATGAGTTGTACTTGGTTCTAATGTTGACTTATTTCTTATTCATTTCATGTTTCATTTTTCATTTCACGCCAGAATTACAGATTTAAACATAATTATTAATTTATTTTTGGTGGTTTTATTTTTGCAAATTAAACACGTATAAATTAATTTGATTACAACGAACACTCTTTAATACATAATACACGTGGAACAGAATTTGAACCTTACTGTAATCACACATTTTCCCTACCCCCGTCTTCCATCCAGATAAACGGTATAATAGGATTTTCAAATGTGAGAGAATCGGGAAGACACTATTGGTCAATTATAGGCCCTATCCATTTCCTGATTATAGTCAAAATCTTCAAAAATCTCGTTTCTACAGCTCATTCATGCTGTTGTTTCGAAGATTCGGTACCCTACTGATAAAATGTATTTTATCTAAAAAAAAAAACAAAAATGAAAGCTTGGGTACCAATGAATATATTGTTGTTTAAAAAGCAAATATGTCTACGTAAATCCACGCAACTCTTTAAATTTCAATAATACAGCGGTTCATTCTTTAAGTTGGGAAGTACTTCTTGTATTTGTCCCAGTTTACGTAATAAAGTTTACGAGTTAATAAATTGCTGCTAATTCAAAACAGCGGAAGTATACTCTTCAGGAAGCTGAGACCGGATGTAGAAGTTTGTTTAAACCGAGGCCGTTACATTGCATACGTCCCAAACCTCAACCGACTTTCTCCGCCATTGTTGTCCTCAATACAAAATCAATGAAAAACAATTTCGAAGTTGAATATTGATTATATGAAACGCATTCATCACAGCACGGGTTCAGGAGTTCATTGTGACATTATTGGGATCAAATCAAATGAAATAAATATGGGCAGACATAAAGTTCGCAAATTAAGTAATGTTGTTTTAAGTTCCAAAGTTTGACGATTCCGCAGCCGTTGAATTTCCCTAACAAACTGTACCAAATTTAATACCAAACTGCTATGGAAATACTGATCCTTCAATGGTGATAGCAAATGTATAGTTTCAGAAAACATTCGTTCGTTTCTACGAATGTCATCAGCCCGATAAGCTAAGTTAACTGTATTTCAAACATTGAGTTCGCGGGTTTGAGTCCTGGGCTGACCAAACTGATAAAGCCTTATCTTTCTGATGGGTACATCAAACACGTTAAAGAACTACACAGAGCTTTATCCCGTATCTTTTCGCTATCCTTCGTGGCACCTAACTGCGTCGCTTACATAGGACAAAGTCTACGGTAGCAATCTTAAATAAACGAAACTACTCATTTATTTTTCAAACTCATTTTTTGAACCAGTACTATAATGTTTGTGACCGGTCAAGCATAAAGGAATTATCCAAAAATACTGTTTAAACAAAAGAGCGGGTCCCGCATGAGGCAAGCGGTGTTGGTGTTTCAGAAAAGAATAAGGAGTAAGTTAGGATGACTATTCTATATTCAGAAAACTTGAAAAAGGTTTGGACTCTGATCAGCCTGCGCATTGCCAGGATCGACCAGAATCGACAATTTTTGCACGTCCATGAAGATCCTTTTTCACGTGACAAGAGTCATTTGTTTGATAAGAAAGTAAGGGGTGGAGAATATTTGTCCTTAACTGGCTAAACTTGAAAAATGAGATATCTGGAAATGGGTTGTAAAACCACTTGAGAATCTTGACAAAGCGGCGATAGGAAATGAATTAGAGGCGTTTCTTTTTAGGATTTATCGGTCTTTAATGCGATTTTATTTACAATAATTGATTAAAAATGAAATTACTCTTAATTTCCCATGGAATCTTGTGTTCAAATGGAAGGCATCTGTAAAAGGGGCTCTTTCCCTCTTTCTAATTCTACGAGAAATATTTTACCATTTGTTTTGACGCACTGAAAAGGGTAAAGAAAAAAATGAAAGAGAACATTAAAAGAAAAGGATAAATTGCTTGTAACAATCTATTTCCGATTTTCTTTCAATTTATCTATCCTATTCCACGCAAACGCTTTAGATTGTAATTAACCACTTGTTCACACGGCCGTGATATGTTTAGAAATATCAGAAAAGGAGACACTGCTCTTGAAAAGACGTTTATCCTTTTTCAATCAATGTTACCTAATCGGATACGTTATCTTCGTTGCTTGAAATTCTTAGGCTGGCCAACGACATGATATTTCGTTTCTGACAGATTTTCTGGGTGCAGGATGGTCTACTATTCTCATATCCATTTATTTATTTCCTTTTATATACCAACTCTTCAGGGGGGGGGGGGTGTTCGACCCCCCTCCCCCCCTCTCTCTCTCTCTCTCTCTCTTTCCCTACCCCTCCCTCTCTCTCTATGAGTAGTGGAGAGCATGGTCAAGTGAAATATATGAAATGACTCCGAAGTACTTTTCCTGTTTAAATCGTACAAAAAAGGTAGGTCGTTAGGCTTTCTGACCAAGTGACGATATAAATGAGTCTGGAGAAAGGTGAAACAGCGTGGTCGGGGCAGAATGACACGTAAGTCCACTAAACCGAGACAAGTCATTTGATATTCTACATAAGATAAGAAATTCGAAAAGTAATTTTCCTTCTTGAAAACGTATAAATCTACTTAAACATAAAACATTTGCAATCACACTAGACCGTCCATAAATGATTGACTTTCATTTTATAACTGTTCGTGTGTATTTATCTTGTTTTTATTGGCGAGTTTGGAATGAGACCGAGGATAAAGCGTTCAACAAAGTGTACCTGTAGAAACTCCCAATATTAAATGAAATAATTTACTTTTACCCATTCAAGCAGAATCCCGCTTTTTACGACCCTCATAAAAAAGCTTCGCAAACATTGTGGAAAAAATAAAGAGATTGCATGTAACTTGCAATTTCTTCATTTCCCACGTTGTTTTCTACACAGATTAAAACAAAGATTTGTCAAATTTCGCCAACTCGAAATAGTAGTCTGCAAATTCTTTGAATTTGGACATGTCTAACATTTTGTTGTCTAACTGGGATAAAAGGAACGATTTTCTAAAACATAATGTCTACACCAAAAAGTTCGACTCAGGGGACAAAACTAAAGAATAGGTGTATTCTTGTCATGATTTTTCAGAATACTCATGTTTTTTCTTTGGTGGTTGTAGTGGTTCTTTTTTTGGGGGGAGCATTTTTTTTTTTGGGGGGGGGGGGGGGTTCGTTTATAGATCTACAATTGACCAATCGCTGATGTCAATCAAATAATGGCTCGACCATTGAAATTATTCATTTAGATTGGAAGTTCAGTTTAAACTCCGACATTGGCCGCCATGTTGGTGAATCATTTTTTTGGATTGAACGACATAAACGTCGTAACTACAGCTTATTTGCCAACCAACCGCTCTATTTATTTTTAACCTGCTACTTGCCATTCATTTTGCTAAATAACACCGTTAAAAATCGAAGCGGAACTCCCTGTCGGAGTCAATGGGCGAGGCCAAAGGAGTCAGTGGGCCGATTGGTCAATTGAATTGTGGATCTTTGTGATTTTTTCCCAGTGCGAATACTTCTTGTCATTTAGTGAAGAAATAGTCAGGAAAATGGTATGAATGGAATTGTTCTCGACAAATCGGCAGAGACTGCAACTACATTCAATGAGTAGTTTTATAGGTAAACTTCTTTTTGTGTAAGACCATGCGTTCCCCCTTTTTTCTTGAATACTTGACTGACTTTACAAATTCATGTTTTCAATAAAATAGCCAATTCCTCAAGGAAAGTTATAAATCAATCCACTGGTCTCGAAAAGTTTAATCGAAAATCGAAAAAAATGTTTGAAATTGTCCCCGTTTCATTGCTAATTTTCTCCTTTTCTCACAAGTTTTTTTTAGGCTGTATTTCTTTAAATGCGTGACGGAGTGGTAATTGGTTAAACCAATCTTACAATCTTACTCGGTAATTTTTAGTTTCAAGGTTTTGGTCACACACTGACCCGGATGTGGATACCGTATAACCACAAAAATAACATTGCAGAGCCATTTTGTAAACCAGATAAAGGTCTTTTACAAATGACCGGGTGATAGAATTTTAGACTGGTCAAAACTGGAAGAAGTTACAGACTATTATATCAAGCTAATGACATTTTGAAAAAAAAGTCTTTCAGGGAAGAAATATAATGGATATTGAAGGAATCACTTGTCACAAGCAATTTCTTCGTTTTCCACAATTGCTTTCCAAATAGTTTTTGTTGGGCGTAAAAGAACGAAATTGTATAAGATTGGGTTAACCGTTGATATTCAATATTTTTATTATAGAGGTATAAATTGGTGTGTACCTATAAGACGAAATTCTCCACTGAAATACATTTGGAGTGACACCTAACTTGTGATACATTGTGTATTTTTTATGGACATTACAAAAAAAAATACGGTTGCAAGAAGAGTTACTTGCTCTTGCAACGAAGGACGCCATCTAAAAGTTTTCAGCATTTATTTGTTTTATTTCTGTCCATAGAATCGATAAAACCGAGATAAAGATGAAGTTAAAGCGGTTTCTACTTCGTTACTATCCACCGGGTAAATATTTCGTTCCTTAATGTTAGATCTGCGTTCAAAATCGACATCGTATCGGTCAGAAGCGAACCACTCAACCAGGCAGGATCGATCATGTTACATTTTTTAAACACGACTTCAAAAATATTTCTTGGTTCATCTTGGACCTGAGCTCAAAATGATACTCAATACAAAACTTAATGTCTTTTGATTTTGTTATCTTTTGATTTCATTTTTATTTTATTTTATTTTATTTTTTTTTTTTTTTTTTTTTTGAGAAATAGCACCGCTGAATGAGTCATCAAGTGTAATAATGCTCCAGGTAACGGAGTTTTCTGTCAATATTTATGCCTGGCCTCTCAGAAAAAAAAGGTTTCCTACAAAATATGAAAGTGTTAGCCATGGCCTATGTGAGCAGGTTAATCAGTGTTAAAACTGGCAATTTTCTCAATCCAGAATGAATATTCTACCATATTTTATAATTGTCGTGAAATTGGTTGACCTTATTTAAATTCACTCTCACAGAACACAGGGTTTTAATGGATGCATGTTCAGAGGGTCTAAGACTAGCAAATGGGTAGCCTGGACCCTCAAATTTATCGGATATGAGTCCTATAGACCCTCTTATTCCCATAATCAAAAAATTATTAAAAGACTTCACAGTCATACCTTTCCCTTTTTTGTTGTTTCTTTTACCTTAAATCCTATTTCTTTTAATTATACTTCAAGTCAAATATATCTTTGCAAAAAATAAGGGTTGAAAACACAGTCAATGATTTTTTTACAGGGATTCCCGAAAATTTAGAAAGGACCCAGGCTTGTGACCCATGTTTCCCTTGGACTCCATTTGTTGTTGACAGACTATAGCCTTAAAGACCCAGGGGAACCTTTTCCTCTGATGAGTCAAATATAAAGAATGAACAGTGCTATGTTTCTGTATTAATTCTTATCATATATTTTTTCTAGTGCCAAACCTCTCTTCCAGTTCATGTTTAATCATTTTTGAATATGTAGAAAAGTTGATTTGACTAACCTCGTAAACTAGTATCTACCTCACTATAGTTTAGGGCCTGGTTGTCTTCCTATCTCTTCAAAAATAGTTTTAACTTCGAGAAAATGTCACATGTTGAATTGCATTACTGTTTTACAAAATTTTAGACTGGTCTAAATTCGATGGTTTGGCTGACGATAATTTAAAGCTATTTTATTTCAAAAATAATCATTCAGTAGGGTAGAAAGTAATGTGGAAAAGATAGAAATTGCTTGTTACAAGCAGTTTCTTCTTTTTCCACGATATTTTCCAAGTATGAAAATACAGGGATGTAAAAACCAGTGATTGAGCAGGAAAGGGTTAAGTAACTACTGTCACAGATAATAGAAGTTTTATTCGAATAATACATTTGTTTAATTGAATTATCACTGAGTAATGTGCATATTTTATTTGATTTTGTGAAACTGATGTGTGTGTAAATTTATTTTTCAGGAATCATTCTAGAATATGAGCAGGGTGGAATTATGAAAAACAAATCTATAGATTTGTTGGACTTAAAACCAGAGTATGTATTTATTGTTTTCCTAAACTGCTAAAATTTGAAAGAGGTTGCTGACAACAAATTAGGTAGACTGTAAGCTGAGAAATGAACATCTTGTAGGACAGGAAACATTGTATGAAAAGACAAGATCAATTGTTTAAATTAAACTTTGTTACTATTCACTTTTGATTTTGCCCTAGAGACCAAATTCATCTCGTTTCCCAAAAATATGCAAACCACACTGAAAATGTTGTGGAAAAGAAGAAAATGTTTCTGTTATTCCTGCTGTGTTCCAATTAAATGGATTTCAATACCTTGTTTTTGCTTTACAAAATAAAGTCTTGTTTGGTATTGTTGCCATTCCTTATGAAACATTTTGTAAGTTTCAAACTTTTGAAACAAATTTCTTTATCCTGAGTAGGTTTTAAGATACACAGGATACTTTTCAAAATGTCAAGAAGACATACTTCTAGTTCAGACATCCCCCATACACGGGATCCCTGTTCATGATTTTTTTGTGTTAAATTTCTTTAAATCTGAACGGCAGTAATGTTAAATCCTCAATCATGTGTCCATCCAGCCATCTGTCTGTTAACAATTTCTTATTTGAAAAACTCCTCTTGCAGTTTCAAAAGATCAATATGAATCTCCGTTAGGTCTAGATGTGCATGTGATCATTTGGATGGTTCCAGTTGTCTGCCCTTGAATTGAGAAATTGTCTAATTTCTTGTGTGAGCAACTCCTACATGTTTTAACTCCACTGGCTGAAGGCCAGTGCGGCTATTGTCAAGGCTTTATGTTGGTTGTGCATGCGTCCCTCTGTAAACTTTTTCTTTAAAAATCTTCATCTCACACTCTACTGGGTATAATTGAATCAAATTTAACAGAAATATTCCTTTGGTGATCTCTCAAATTCCTTGAAAGAATTTGGATCTGTCAAACACAAGTTTTATGGGTAGGGCTTATTATACCACCCAAAACTATGTTTTGGGGGTATAAAGGAGTCAGCTTGTCGGTCCATCTGTCTGTAGCTTTTTTTTGTCCACTCTATTTCTTGGCAACTATTGGATGGATTTAATTCAAACTTCACTGATAAAATCAGTATCAAGCAGAGATTTGCATAACCCATTTTGGTTACGGTCCATTGTTTTTTGACGGAGTTATGGCCTTTGGTGAAAAATTGTGTCCGCTCGATTTCTAAGCAACCATTGGACGGATTTGATTCAAATTTCATAGAAAGACTTGGTATAAGTCAGACATGTGCATATCCTGTTTTGGTTATGGTCCATTGATTTTTGACTAAGTTATGGCCCTTTAATTAAAAAGTCTGTTTTTTTGTTACGGCCCTTTGGTGGATAGCACTTGTATATGAACAAGCGCTGTTGGGGGTATTAGTTCGCTGTGCTACAACGTCTAGTTTTCTTTATACTGTCTATATTGAGAAATATTTGAAAATCTGTTAAGAAATAACTGTGTCAAATTGTGTCAATCTTTTTCCTGTTAAGAAATAAGGATTTTATGAATGAGGCTTTTTATCTTCCTAGTCATCGGGGCAATTGTCATGGTGATGAGTCTATCTGTCTGTAAAACTTTTCTTCAGAGATCTCTAAAACTACTGATCACATTAACTCAGGCCTCACAGCTAATACCATGGTGACATCAGTAGGTCTTAAATTTGCAAGCAAATTTTAATAAAGCTCAGTTTTAAATTGTCGTAGGAGCTTATATGAATAACGGTTTTGCACTAATTCCTTGTCGTTGTGACAAAATTTGTTTAGTTGGTCTGATGATTGCCCTTGTCACTTTCTTTTGTTGGATTAAGGCCAAAGGGTACTTCAAAAAGCCACTTGAACTTAACAGATAATTGCAAAAACAATATCTGCTAGATTGTTCCTCTACCAGTAGTCTAAAAGTCTGTATATAAAAAGTGGATTAATACAGGCCCAAGCACCTCCATAGTTCTTCTAAATTCATTTAGATACTTCCTTTCTTTAAATAACACCCTATGCAAATCTTTACACACATTTACAAGACTTTGATTGAGTAAATAGTTTGATATTTTTTACAGGACAGATATAGATGCCGTTGTAGATGAAATAGCGAGAAAAGAAGCTCTTATTACAGCCTCCAAAACAGATCAAGTCAGAAAATTAATAGGACGTATCCTTTCAGTACTGATTACTATATATTGCTAGATGTTTTTACCTATTACCAACAGACAAAGTTTGGAACTGACCAAAATTGAATGAAGCTTCAGATAACAAATTGAAGTTCTCGTAATTTGGTGATTTCTTTTTTATGCCCACGCATCTATCGATGGGGGCAGATTGTTTTACAGGTGTCTGTCTGTCCATCTGTCTGTCTGTCTGTCTCAACAAGGCGCAACTGGGAAAGGTCATTTCATCAAGGTCAAGGTCAAAATTTTAACCCTTTTCCCTAAATCAAAGAAAAAACAATAAAAATCACCCGTTTCTAAAGAATTCCTGTTTCAGGGGCATGGTGTTTCACAAACACATCTTTTTTTTTTTTTTTTGTCTGTCAGGGAAGAATACATTGTTGCAAACATTACAAGAAGATTCTTCATTAGCTCTACTCGCTGCTGAAAGACAGCAGGCTATTGTCATGGCATTATGGCTTTCATGGGTCTGTCCTGCAAGCATCCACTGGTTGAATTTTAGGTTTAATTCAACATGTGGTTTACAGTGAAATCTTAGAGCCTTATTGTTGGGAGTGTAGTAAGTTCATCCCCTGCTTTATATTACTATTTTGATATGTTACATGAATAATTATTTATGTGCTCCATTTGGGCTAAGGGGGGTAATTCTAACTCTTCTTAATCCCTTTTGTGACAAACTCTTAGAATCTGACCAGACTCGAAAATTCCACCCATTACCCTACATTTAGAGAAAATGAAAAATAGTTGTCAAATGCAATTTCATCTTTCTCACAATGCCTTCTTTCTTAATGAAACTTAAATTGTATTTATATTCCACAAACTTGGAAATGTTGTTTGCCAATGATGTCGATTTGGACAATACTAAGTTTTTGTCATTTGGTAGTGGGTTACACTATACATTGGTGTTGCTTCTCAATTTGAGCTATCCAACAGTTCCCTTGTCCATATACTGTTTGTTGAAACAAAGAATTTCTGCAGAATTATATCCTTCACAACATATACAGGCCTACAGGAGAAAATTGCCATGAAAGACGATCACCATTTTTATTTATTTAAGGTAAGGCTATCTTTTCTGTAACAAGCTAGGATACTGTGTTTTAATCAAGCATTCAATTCTCAATTATATAAAATATTAACTGCTTTGGTGGCCAAAAGGTAAGAGTGCGTGGCTCATGATCTAAAGGTCACAGGTTTGAGCCCTATCATTGTTTGTGTGTGTTCATGGGTAAGAAACTTAATAGAAAGCCCTAGTCTCCCAGCTGTATAATTGGGTAGCAGTGGTTTTAAGCCGCTGCGTTTTTCATGGGGAAAACATCTTGTGTGTTTGAGAGAAACTCTACAAAGTTAAAGCTTTCATTGCAACTGAACTGAAACAAATTAGAATAAAAGAATAAAAACTGATTATGCAAATAATCATAACCTATTTGTAGGAAATTTTGTTAGTGTTAGTCCATGCTGTCAGCTTTTGACTGCCAAAAGATTATTAGTTTGTTTGTAGTTTAAAGTTGCAAATTCAATGCAAACTTACTTATTACATGAGATTTCAGTGTATCACCAGTGCTAGACTAGGGCTCTTAATCCTTTCCCCTCTTTTAAAATTTTACACTAGTGCAAATTTAAAATGCTTGCTCATGACAATTAAAACTAGATCTAATTCGAAATGAAACCATCCTATGTGGTAGAAAATATTGTGGGAAAAGGACAAGCAATTTCTTCTTTTTTCCACAATATTTTCTTAAGTACAAAATCACAGTGATATAAAATCCCGGGTTTGTGTGGGAAAGGGTTAAATGTCTTGTCTAGGGACGTACCCTCATGACCAGAGATAATTTTGTCCAGGATTCAAACACGATATGTAATTCCTCTCAGATCATGAGGACTAAAGCTTGATATATTTTGCTGTTATAAGGTAACATGCTTGTATTCTGCCTAAATTATGTAGTTCTTTTCAATACCCATTTACAAAGGTCATGTTTATCTATCTTTGTACTTCAATCTATCTTTCTATTTACTTCTGAATAATTTCCTATTACTTTGACATTCAAGTTTCATAAGCACAATCTTGTTTGAAATGCAAAATGTTTATATCTGGTAAAATATGAAATACCCAACATGTTGTTCACATCATGTTTGTTGAGTACAATATTTTTACTTAGTCTTATGATTCTATCTTGTCTCGCTAGTAATTTTGATTTAATGCTCTAAGTTATTTATTGTCTCTTTTTGTTTTGAAAACTGAAATTGCAAAAAGGGTCACGTGGCTTCATAGGAAGTGTAGAAAAGTGTATAATTTTCATTGTGTATAATTTTCATTATACATTTCTGGGGTAACTTTAAGATTTTTTTTAAAAGAAAAAGCCCTGGAATTGAGTAGGGATTCTTTTACAAAGTTGAAGTAAAGCATCTTTAAGGGTTATAAGTCTCATTCTGATATCATGTTTAAATATATGCATTTACTTAAAAGATGAAAAGATTTTTTTTTTCATCAAGGAATGAAAAAAAAAAGTCACACCGTATGAAGCTGTGAAGCAGTTTCATACAAAAGTGTTATTAGGTTTTTCATTTCATATCTCAATATAAACAAAAATATTCCATTGGTTTCTTATAATTCAGTATCAAAAGATTGTTTAGTTTTGGTAACAATTTGTTTCGCAATCAAACTAAATAGTTCATGTAATTATTTTTGGGGGGAGGAGGGTATGAAACCATTATTTTTTGGCTAGCAGGATTCATAACTTTTGATAGACAATATTAAAATTAACTAACCATAGTTTTACACTAAACCTTTAATCTGTAGAGAGATTCTGATTGTAACTTACGATGATACATTTACATGTTTTCTCCTAACTTCAGGTTCTACGAGCACACATTTTGCCATTAACTAATGTTGCATTCAACAAATCAGGTTCAAGGTAAGCTCTACTGTATTATTTGCTGATTATAAGGGTAAAACCTTGATAAGCTTTTAAAAAGCTGTAACTGTTAAGTGCATAACAGTATTAATATAAATCGTGTCAAGTAACTGCATCATGTTTTTATTTACAGAACAAGGTATTTATTGAAAATAAAGTATTTTTTAAACACCTGTAAAGGTGTATAGGTCATCATTTTTGTCAATAAATGATGTCTAGTGATGAAATAAAGCAAGATTTTGATTCCAATTGAAGAGATTTTCAGATTTCTCCATTGATGGGCAGTTTTGACTGGTTATAAAATTCATTTGTTTAGTATAGTTACATTGTGACTTTTTACAGTCAATAGAAGGTGACGGTTAGCTGTCAGATACTAGACTGATGAAGGGTTGTTCTTATTCTACAGTGTATTCTATTAAATTGCAACCCCAATAATAGCAAATAACTACCTAACGGCCTCTGCTTTTATGCACAAACAATAATTATATACAATGAATAATTAGTTTTAAGTAATTTTTTTTTTTTTGCAACCAAAATTTTACTTTATACCAATCTGTATCAGTTTGATTGAGATTTAAGATTGAAACACATATATGTACTTCTTTAAATTTGGACCAGACTAAAATTTTATCGTCTGGTAATTGGTGTAGTGGAATCTACAGTCATAACTTGTTGTTTTCTGTTTTCAGTTTCATAACAGGTAGTTATGATAGAACCTGTAAAGTTTGGGATACAGCGTCCGGAGAAGAGCTTTTTACCCTCGAAGGTCACAGGAATGTAGTGTATGCAATAGCTTTTAATAACCCATATGGGTAAGTGTTTTAATGTTGTGTAAGTGATAGCTTTTAATAACCCATATGAGTAAGTGTTTTAATATTGTGTAAGTAAAAGCTTTTTTGCTGGAAGGTCACTGAAATGAAGTGTATGCAATAGCTTTTAATAACCCATATGGGTAAATGTTTTTAACTCATTCCCACACAACAAAATTCAAGACTGGTCCAAATTGAATGGAGTTGCAGACAACAATTTCAAGTTTATGAAATTTTCATTTTTTTTGACTTTCTAGTTAGAAAACATTGTGTAAAATGAAGAAATTGCTTGTTACAAGCAATTTCTTCATTTCACACAATGTTTTATAATTTGTTTTTCTTGATGAGTGTCTAGAAGTGTCATTGTGTCGGAATGGGTTAATGTTGTCTAAGTAATAGATTTTACTCTGGAAGGTTGCAGAAACGTAGTGTTTGCAATAGATTTTAATTACCCATATGGCTTCACCCTTTGATGTCCAACATGGAAGT
This sequence comes from Fragum fragum, assembly GCA_946902895.1. Taxonomy (NCBI): domain Eukaryota; kingdom Metazoa; phylum Mollusca; class Bivalvia; order Cardiida; family Cardiidae; genus Fragum; species Fragum fragum. Next base: position 32,899,496 of record OX336379.1, on the reverse strand, counting down.
TCAACTGAGGTAAAAGCAGCATTATTTTGTAAAATATGTGATCAGGAACATGAAATGAAATTGCAAATGTTTGGTTTGGTTTATTTACTACCGCTTGAATAAGCTTTGGTTACAAAGTTTAACCCATTACCAGACTGCGAAATTTTAGACTGGTCCAATTTCAAATGAGCTGCAGAAGACAATGAAAAGTTAATAAAATTTAGGATTTTTTTCAATTTTCTGGGTAAAGAAAAAATTGTGGAAATCCAAGAAATTGCTTGTGACAAGCAATTTCTTTATTTTACACAATGGTTTCCCAATTGTTTTTCTTGAGGAGCATCCAAAAGCATCACTGTGTGGGAATGAGTTAAGTTGTAAAACCTACAAAAATGCTTGGCATATTAAATGTCTGAATTTAAAGCTCATTTCTGGTTTAAATGAATCATTTTGATTGGTTAATAGATTTTTTTATTTTTGATGGCAACTGTCAATTGTAAAGCTAGAGTTTTCATATATTTAACCCATTCCCACTCAACAAAATTTTAGACTGGTCTAAAGTGAAAGAATATGCAGACCGCAATTTCAATTTGTTGGAATTTAAATTTTTTCGCGTTTTTGGATAGAAAACATTGAGGATAATGAAGAAATTGCTTGTAAGAAGCAATTTCTTTGTTTTCCACAATGTTTTCCAAAGCTTTTTTTCTTGAGGGCGTAAAAAGGAGAGCTTGTGTTGGAATGGGTTAAAGGTATGCTTACAAAAGAAAATTAAAAAAATCCATATAAATATGCTATAAACTATTCTATTTGATTATATTAACCCATTAATGTACACTCCTGCATGTGGATGCCCAAAAGAAAACAAGTTCTGTAACAAGAAATTTCTCCTTTTCTCAATAGGTTTAAATAGGGTAATTATTCTTCAATTCACATGTACTTTAAAATGTTGTTTGTATCCCATTTCAATCTTAAAATCTGATAATGCAACAAGTTATTTTTCCCATTCTCACAATGTTTCCCTAAAGTATTTTATGCAACATGTAAAAAGCCAAGTTGTATAGGAATGGTTATAAACCAAGAACGAACTGTATTCATTTTTCAGAGACAAAATTGCTACAGGTTCTTTTGATAAAACCTGTAAACTTTGGAGCACAGACACAGGAAAATGTTTTCACACATTTAGAGGTCATACTGCTGAAATTGTAAGTATTCTGATTTATTCTTTTTCTATATGCATGCATTTGTCTGTAAGCATGTTTGTCTTTCAGATGCCCTAGGAATGATTTATCTTGAGCATAATGATAATCTTCCACATACATATGATCCACCATTGAGAAAAACTTAACTTTATAACAATGGAAAATTTCAATGCTTTGATAATGCCATAATAGTCTGATTATTTCTATTTCCTTCAAAAACGAAAAAAGCGAAACTTCCATTGGCCTAAATCCAAAAATACAGATTTGATGTTTCATCAACTCGAAATTTTTATCTGCAACTTTAGATTTGGGCAATTCAAAAATTTCGTTGTCTGGTAGTGGTTTAATGTACAAAACAAGTCTTACTTTGTCAGTTTTTAAGAAATTGACATTTTTCCATTTTTTCTTGAACCGTGGAAAAAAAGTAATTTTATGTTGTCTTTTAGGTAGGTTTTCCTGGATAAGGTACCATGTGTATGGATGGATTTCAAATAACTTAGGACATTTGTTTTTCTAGAATTGTTACTAATGTTATACAAAAAGTTTGTCCTGATATGTTCAAAGTAGATGTTCAAAAGATAGAATTGTCTGTAATGTATGTTTTAATTTTTTTTCATGACATTATCGGGTGGCAATCCTAAGGCCTAAGCCCTCTTATCTTAACCCATTCCCAGAAAGTGACGCCTTTGGATGCCCCTGAAGAAAATCAATTAGGAAAACATTGTGTAAAATGAAGAAATTGCTTGTTCTTCAAAGAATGTTGAAATTTTTTTAAAATTTCATGAACTATATATTGTTGTCTGCAACTCCTTTCAATTTGGACCAGTCCAAAATTTTGCCGTCTGGTAATGGGTTAATGGAGGACTGGTAGTTCCTCCTATGATGCAGATCATCTCCACCAGTAGTTTTATTCATTGGGTGACTTGACTCCTAAATGTGCAAATCACTTCTTTCACAAAAGTCCAGTGAATACATCTAGTCCTTTTTCTTGCCATCATTAATTTTTGTGACCTGACAACAATTAATCTAGAAAAACAGTGTGGGAAAACAAGAAATGCATGTAACAACCAATTTATTTTTTTACCACATTCTTGTTCACTCACAAGTTATAACTGAGTGATATATGCCACTCATGCAAGTTGATATATATAGGGAATATTATGTTACAATTGAGATACAACATCTTGTTTTTGCTTTGGGCTGCATAGGAAAATTTTTGTATTTCAAGAAAACGAAGGTCGAGTGGAACATCAAATTTTCCTCCACAGTGGGAGGCAAATACAAGATGTTGTATCGCAATCACAATATAGTATTCCATTTATTATATACCTATGTTCGATGAGATAATAAAAAAAGAGCACTGCCTAAGGGTGCCTACATTTGGCTGTTGAGTGCTGGATAGTGGACAAAATGCATCTAGAGTTATCCCCCTTGATAGTATAGGTTGATATTTTTTCGCACAACGACACTGACAACAATAACAACAACACGAAGGCTACCGCAATACCTCGGATTTTCTCCAAAAACAGCCGAGCTAAAATTGTGAATTTCTACTAGTTTTTCCCTTCTTTTTTACCATTCTGATTAGGTTTATTTGCATTATATTATGACGTAATATACAGAATGAAAATGATGTCATCTTAAGCTACATTATAATTATTGAACTGTATTTAATACTGCCAGAGGCAGATACAGATTTTTAGCTCACCTGAGCACAACGTGCTCAAGGTGAGCTTTTGGTATCGCCTTTTGTCCGTAGTGTGTCGTGCGTCGGAAGGCGTCAACAATTCTTTAAACATCTTCTCCTCAGTAACCACTGGGCTGAATTCAACCAAACTTGGTAGGATTGTTCCTTGGGTGACCCTTCTCAAAAGTTGTTCGCAGATTTTTGATTGACCCCCAAATATGGGCGTGGCAGGGCGTGGCAGTTTTTGACTTTGAAATCTTTAAACATCTTCTCCTCAGTAACCATTGGGCCAATTTCAACCAAACTTGGCATGAATGTTCCTTGGGTGACCCTTTTCAAAAGTTGTTCCTGAAATTTTGATTTATGCCAAAATATGGGCGTGGCAGGGCGTGGCGGTTTTTGACTTAGAAATCTTTAAACATCTTCTCCTCAGTGACCATTGGACAAATTTCAACCAAACTTGGCATGAATGTTCCTTGGGTGACCCTTCTCAAAAGTTGTTTGTGGAATTTTGATTGACCCACAAATATGGGCATGGCAGGGCGTGGAAGTTTTTGACTTGAAATCTTTAAACATCTTCTCCTCAGTAACCATTGGGCCAATTTCAACCAAATTTGGCATGAATGTTCCTTGGGTGACCCTTTTCAAAAGTTGTTGGCGAAATTTTGATTTATGCCCAAATATGGGCATGGCAGGGCTTGGCAGGGCGTGGCAGTCTTTTGACTTTGAAATCTTTAAACATCTTCTCCTCTGTAACCATTGGGCCAATTTCAACCAAACTTGGCATGAATGTTCCTTTGGTGACCCTTTTTAAAAGTTGTTCGCAGAAATTTTGATTTATGCCCAAATATGGGCGGGCCCGGGCGTGGCACTTTTTGACTTTGAAATCCTTAAACATCTTCTCCTCAGTAACCATTGGGCTAATTTCAACCTAACTTGGCATGAATGTTCCTGGGTGACCCTTTTCAAAAGTTGTTGCGGAATTTTGATTGACACACAAATATGGGCGTGGCAGGGTGTGGCAGTTTTTGTCTTTGAATTCTTTGAACATCTTCTCCTCAGGAACCATTGAGCCAATTTCAATCAAACTTGGCATGAATGTTCCTTGGGTGACCCTTTTTAAAAGTTGTTCCCAGAATTTTGTTTTAAGCCCAAATATGGGCATGGCAGTTTTTTACTTTGAAATCTTTGAACATCTTCTCCTCAGTAAGTTAAACATCTTCTCCTCAGTAACCATTGGGCCAATTTCAACCAAACTTGACATGAATGTTCCTTGGGTGACCCTTTTCAAATTGTGTTTAGGAAATTTGATTGACGCCCAAATATGGGCATGGCAGTTTTTTATTTAGAAATCTTTGAATATCTTCTCGTAAGTAAGCATTGGGCCAATTTCAACAAAACTCGGCATGAATGTTCCTTGGGTGAACCTTTTTCAAAAGTTGTTTATGAAATTTGATTGACACCCAAATATGGGCGTGGCAGGTTTGGGCAGTTTTTTATTTAGAAATCTTTAAATATCTTTTCCTCAGTAATCAATTGGCCAATTTAAACAAAACTTGGCATGAATGTTCCTTGGGTGACCCTATTCAAAAGGTGTTTGCAGAATGTTGATTTACGCCAAAATATGGGCGTGGCAGGGTGGGGCAGTTTTTTTACTTTGAAATTTTTTAAACATCTCTTCAGTAACCATTGGACCAATTTCAACTAAACTTAAATGAATATTCCTTGGGTGACCCTTTTCAAAAGTGTTTGCAAAATTTTGAATCATCTTACATTAGTCAGGTGAGCGATTTTAGGGCCATTCTGGCCCTCTTGTTTTCCAATGTGTCCGATTTTGTCTATGTGGAATGTATATAATTGACTTGAATTATAAGTATATGATATTGTATAATATTGAACTTAGATTTGGAGGACCTTTAATTTAATCCCTTTGGAGGATAGGGCTCATTTCAGGTAGAGATCAAATAGTGATGCAAGGGAAATAATCGATACTGATATAATGAGCATATTTGTTGCATAAAAGAAAGTTGACTCCCTTAATCAATTACAAGAAGACAAAATTTTAGACTGGCCCAATTTGAAAGAAGTTGCAGACAACAATTTAAAGCTTTTAAAATGTTAGACTTTTTCAGCTGTTTGGGTAGAAAACATGGTTTAAAATTAAGAAATGCTTGTAACAAGCAGTTTCTTCATTTTCCACAATGTTTTCATCTAAAAGTGTCATTGTGTGAAAATTGGTAAAAGTAAATTAAAAAAAAGTAATTCTTTCTAAAATGAGTTGCTTTCAGTATTAAAACTGAATTATCTGTACTTAAAACAATTCTGATGGGCGGGGTAATTTCGGCAAAGAGGACATTTTTATTTCATGAAACTCAAGAAAAAACTTGTAGAAAACAAAGAAATTGATTTTAACACACAATTTCTTTGTTGACTACAATGTTTTCTTCCTTTTAGGTAAAGAAATTTTGAAATGTTGTCTGCAGCTTTTTTCAATTTGGACAAGTATAAAACTCTAATATTTGGAAATGGGTTCAAATGATTTCTAATATGTTCCTTACTATGTGCTAGGTCAAATTTATCAATGAAATATGACCTGTTTTGTAAAAGAGACCATCTAGCCTAGTACCAAATGAATAAATATTAGACTTGTGTAAATTCAAAGAAGTTACAAATGACAATCTTAAATAGATGAAATTTTAAAAGTCCTTGCCCTTTAGGGTAGTGAACATTGTGGGATAATGAGTAAAAGGGCAGTTGTAGCAGTAGCCCAGTACCAGACAAAACCAATTTAGACTGGTCTAAATTAATAAGGTAACAAATGATAATTTTCAGTCTATGATATTTAAAAAATCCTTACCTTTTAAGGTAAAAAACAATGTGGATAATGGTGAAATTTCTTGTAACAAGCAATTTGATCATTCTCTACAATGTTTTCAAAGCTTTTTATAAGTACTCAATAGAAGAGGGCTTGTGAGGGAATTGGTTAGGAATGAGTTGGGATTCAGCAGAGGTCAATTAAGGTATATGACTCAGGTATTATGTATTTAAGAGATGAAGAGAATATTTTTTTTTTTTCATGGAGGTATGAACCGAAAAACAAAACAAAAAATATTCTCTTCATTTCTTATAATTTAATGGCATCGAGCGAAAAAAACAAAAGCTTTACAAATTTTGATACTTTTTGTATGTGACTATTTTGTGCAAAAGCATACAAAATTTTGTTCATGGAGTTATGAATAATTTTTTTAGACCAATCAGAACGCCCGTTTTTGATAGCTGAAACTGAAAATTAAATTATAGTAGCATGATAATGAATAATCAGCCAGGAAATCTGCCAAAGTGAAAAAGTTTTAACCCTTAACATGCTGAACTCAATATATTTCTGGTTTTATAGGTATTTTAGATAAAAATCAAATATTTGCAGTCTAATCTTAGTGTTCACCACCTGTTTGTCCCTTTAAAACCAGAATTGTGTATAAGAACAATAAACAAATGTTAACTCACAACCAGTTCTTCTAGTACTTTTGGTATTTTTAATTTAAAGTGATTCTGAAAAAGGATCTTATCGAGAAAGATACACTGATTAGTCTGGACAGTTAGACCATTTTGATCAACAGTCTAGTATCTGATAGCTAAGCCTTCACCATACATTATGATGGATACTCATAACAAGTTTCAGTGGGATGCTTAATTGTCACTCACTATTATTTAACCCTTTCCTGTTCAATCCCTGGTTTTTATGTCCCTCTACTTGAGAAAATATTGTGGAAAAAGAAGAAATTGCTTGTAACAAGCAATTTCTCCTTTTTCCACAATAATTTCTACCCTATCGAATGTTTACTATTCAAATAACATTGACTTTAAATTTTTGTCTTTGAAATTGGACCAGTCTAAAATTATGCAAAACAGGAAAGGATTAAGAAAAAGTCTAAATAATTAAAGCCTTAGAAAGGATGAAGGCAAACTGTCACTGACAAGAAAAAAGATTAAGGTTATTCATCACAAGTATTAGATTCCAAAAGTTTTAGAGACTTTGTAAAACCGGGATAAGCTTTTAAAAAACGTGATGGCTGATTGCATTAACCCATTCCCACTTGATAAAATCTTAGACCAGTCTAAATTAAAGGAGGTTGTAGACGACAATTATAAGTTAATTAAATATTCAAAATCTTTGTCGTTTGGGGTAGAAAACATTGTGGATAATGAAGAAATTGCTTGTAACAAGCAATTTCTTCATTGTCCACAATATTTTCCAAAGCTTTCAGATTCAGGGCGTTTAAAAGCATCAGTTTGTGGGAATGGGTTAAGGCATTAAGTGCTTATGAATTGTATAAGTGTTGATGAATTGCATACATGTACTTTTTTTATCTGCAGGACAAGATATTTATTGAAATTAAATCATTTTCTAAACATCCTATTAACCCTCTCCTGGTTAATCCCTGGTTTTTACGTCCCTGTGATTTTGTAATTGAGAAAACATTGTGGAAAAAGAAGAAATTGCTTGTATCAAGCAATTTCTTCTTTTTCGTCGTGCGTCGTCCGTCGTGCGTCGTGCGTCGTCCGTTAACTTTTATACATTTTCATCTTCTTCTCAAGAACTACTGGGCGGATTTCAACCAAACTTGGTAGAAAGCATCATTGGGGGATGCCAATTCAAGTTTGTGAAAATAGGGGTTCTGGGGGTCATAGGGGCCCAAATAGGGGCCAAAAAGGGGTAATTTTTTGTACTTCTTTAAAAATCTTCTTCTAATAAACCGTTAATGCCAGAGCTTAAATATTTTGTGTGCATGACAGCTAGGACAGGTTTATTATAAATTGTGAAATTCATGCCCCTGGGGTCATGTATGGGGCCACACCCAGAGGTCAAAGTTCATCATGTTAAAAAAATCACATTTTCACCTTCTTCTGTACTAAGTACTAAGCCAATTTCAAACTAACTTGGTGAAAAGCATCATTGGGTACTGATTATACAGATTTGTGAAAATTAAAAGGCTGGAGGTCAGGGGTGCCTAAAATGGGGACCAAAAGGGGGTCATTTTTGGTAACTTTTAAACATTTTCATCTTCTTCTCAAGAACTACTGAGGGGATTTCAACCAAACCTTTTTCTAATTCTTTCAAACAAAATCACTTGTCTTGGTGCTCTTTTACTCAGGTGACCGTTAAGGCCCACTGGGCCTCTTGTTTCAAATATAATCAACTTTAAATTTTCGTCTGCAAAACCTTTGAACTTGGACAGGTCTAAAATTTGGCAAAACAGGAAAGGGTTAAGGTGTACGGCTCATCATTTTAGCAATAGATCATGTCTAGCTATGAAATAAAGAAGTTTGATTCCAATTGAAGGGATTTTCATATGCTTCACATAAATATCAAAAGAAATGTGATTGGCTGTTTTGACAGAGGATACTCATCCATTTATTTGGAATAGTTACATTGTGACAATTTACCGTCACATTAGGAGGTGATGGTTATCCATCAGATACTAGGCTGCATCCATGGCGCATTGGTAGTGCATAGGACTTCTAGTCATGGGGTCCCAGGTTCAATACCCAGTCGCAGCAAATATCAATTCCAACATTTTGTCACCCATCGGTGGGTGGTTAATTGTAAACTTAACAGGGATTAGCTGGAGGCTCAGAAATGATGTAGTGGTAGTACTAGTGTGGAAAATACCAGGAATCAATTGTTAGGTGATCAAGCGGATGCGATATGACTGAAATACTTTTTGAAGTGGTTTTTAAACCCCATTCAATCAATCAACCATTAAATACTAGACTGATCAATTGTGATTATTTTCACACCTGCTAGGTTATCCTGTTTTGTATGACTAATTGCATATTCAATTCTTGTCTCCAGGTTTGCCTTAGTTTTAATCCTTGTAGTACCATGATTGCCACTGGGAGTATGGACACAACAGCCAGGTTATGGGACATTGTAACAGGACAAGAGGTGGCAACACTTAATGTAAGTCTTATATAAATTATAGTCAATCTTGCAACTACGTCTATACAGAGACCAATTTAGAAAGCACCCATTTAGAAAGCAAAATCTCTTAAGAAGTGAAAGAATATCTGAAAAACAATCCCAACAAAATCCCATGCTGTTGGAACTCATTAGAATTGCCTCAATGAGACGATTCTAATGAGTCCAAGCGGCATAGGATATAGCGTGAATTCTGAAAACAAAAATTTATGCAACCAAATCAATCCTTTCTATCTTTCGCAATAAAGTGTTTGAAACGACCAATCTTTTAAGCGATCACTTTTTGGCCCTCAGTGGTTGTTTAATACAAGATTTACTGTATATCATTGTATCCCTTCAGATCAGAAAGCATAGTCTTACTGTGTCAGTCACTCTGTTCATTTGTCTGTTGGTTCTTTTGTTAAAAAGCAGCTTTTAATGACAAAACAAGGTCCTTATAAGGTCATTGTGTAGTAGGAGTTATTTTTTACGATTTTAAGGACTTGGGTGTTTTGAAAATAAATCTTGTTACAGTGATCTTTTTGTACATAATTTGTCATTTCATTTTTTTTCTCTCCAGCTTTACAGCTCAATAGTAATAAACTACATTATCAGGGGGAAGACATTTATGAATAGTGAAAACATTGACATTTATTTCACTTTGCAGCATACTAATAAGATTAATAAGACATCTTAAGTTTAATTTCATGATAAATAATTGTTCTTTTTGATATCAGTTTATTTGCATTTTGGTTGCTTTCAAATACACTGCAACTCCATTATAGCACTATCCGCTACAGGGCTAAATCCATTATAACAATTGGTCCACAGTGAAGTTGGCTTCCAATATTTTTTTTTTTTGGGGGGGGGGGGGGGTGAGCAATTGCTGCCATGATGGTTCCTAATTCGACGTTTACGCTGATTTAAGCAATTTTTACATCTGAGTGAAAAAGATGGGAGCCTTATAAAAATCAATTATTACCTGAAGCCAGGTAGGTATAAGCCAGCTAAATATTTCACACCTAAGAGTGGACGACAGTGGTGATTAATAATGTAGGTCATAGTTAATTGCTTTGTTACGTTTAAATCAATTATTGATATTGATAAGTTAAGCGTAGATTTTCAAAATCTCGTAGCATACACAAATCTAATTCAAAAGGTTTTGCCAGAGAAAAATTCTAAAGCGAAAGTACCGATAATAACTTTTTAAGTCAATAAACAGAAATACAATGAATACTCCAAAGTGAAACTAGGTATCCAACAAACTTGAAACTATGTTGATTATTGTGACTCTTGAAGAATTATAAATAATATCTAGCCTGTTTTTTACCAGTTACAAATTTAATCAAATTTCCTCCAAGTACATTTTTGCAGTGTAAATCCCGATTCAAAAATGTATAGGTTAAGATAATTCATTATTATCATGCTTTTAATGACGGTAAAGAATTTTGGTGAAGTCCGAGGTTGATCCATGTGACATTTCCTCAAGGCTTCACTAGCCCTAGGTTTTCAATGATTCATCGTTCTTAGACATTCCACCATCTTCGAATCTTTTCGATTATCTTGACCTTCGTTGTATTAAAAGTTAACAATTGCAAAGTTTAATCTAGTTTTGTAGATGTGCAGATGGTCAGTGTAGATTCCCAATGCGTAAATAAACAGGTTTAGATATTACATCTTTGTTATTTCATTGTTATCATATTTTTGATAATGATAAAGAAAATAGATCATTACTGCAAAAGAGGTTCGAAGGTTGATCTGAGTGACGTTTTCTCAGTGCGTCAGTAACCCCAGGTGTTCAACAGCTCATCAGTGTCCCAGGAGACAATGCTATGCAGGATACTTAGATTTTATTCCTTTTCTTTGAGGATGGAAATATTTACGTCGATGTTTAACTAAATTTAATAAGATATAAATGATGTCTACTATCAATAATGATAAAAACATGTCTCTGGTGAAAATTCTAGCTTTGTAATATTCAGGACCGAAAGGAATATATAATTTGTGGATTATTGATTTCCGATAGAACAGGAAGGTAAGGGTAGAATTTAGTAATTTTCATTATGCTGAATTCCATTTGGTTTCTACTTAAATCTCGTAACTACAGTTGTTGTTTTTAATTTCCGGACTTGTAACATCTATAAATTTAAACTTGTTATATTTTAGTCAGTGTGGGAGTGTTATCACAATTTGCTTGCGACTGTCAAATTATTCAGTTACCACAGGCGGGGGAAAAGCATTATAGCATAATAACTCCACTTCTTTGGCTGTTTTATTTCTTAGACCCTACCTTCAGCATTATAGTGGAGTTGCAGTGTACTTATAATTTTGAATTAGTTAAGAATGTTTTTTTCCCTAATTACTTATTATGGTATTATTTATTAGAAAAAAGCATTTGTCAATTTTTCTCAAAATGCTCTGTAATGAATGTGTTTTACAAAGAAGAAATCGTGGTGTTAATACCTAAAATTATTATCATCATTTTTTCTTTGATAATTTTGAGTAAATATACAAGAAAATCTTTAAATAGAATAATTGCAAAAATTAAAGTAATGGTTATTTCCAGTTCCTCAATTTTAATTTTTGTACAGCATCTTCAAGACAGAATTGTATTTTCAGGGTCATTCTGCTGAAATCATCTCCCTTTCATTCAATTCAAATGGTACCCAGCTTATTACAGGATCATTTGATCACACAGTAATGGTCTGGGACGTCCATAGTGGCAAGTAAGTACAGGAATTCAGTATTTGGAACTTCAGAGTGAAGTATTGCCTTTGAAAACTTTGTAGAAAGATTATTTATGGTTATTCCATGGTGAATTTTGTAACAGTTAAAAAAGATGTTGCTTGGGTAGAGGGTATGATATGCTATGACCAAAGAATCTAGAACAATAGTTTACAAAAATGTACCAAAAACATTATTTTCATCTAGTAACTATTTTATTATCTTATCAAAAGGAGAACATTATAGAAAAGGATTAATGGTTCAAAGAATTTTAAAGAAAATTATCAAATCAGAGATCTTGTCATTTAATTTGTGCAATAGAAGTAAATTGTGCATGCATTTAATAGTTTGTATCATTACCCGATCTTTTATTTCTTTGGAGGATTCTGAATTTCTGTAAGAGGGGTTCAAATTTGCCGATTGGGGTTCGTTTTTCTATTATTACCGGATTCTAATTGAATTTCCCCATTAAAATGATATGATTTGGCTACTTAGAGGGAATCCCTCTGAATCCACCACTGTATCGAAATGTATATTATTCATAAGTAGAAGTAAGTAGATAGATGGAAAGTCATGGCATCTAGAAAATCTGAAAAAGGGCTCTTCATTGTGAAAGAAAGGCTTATTATAAAAATCTGACATGCAATGATTCCATATGCCTACAGTGCCAAGATTCATATGACAAGCAATTTCTTTATTTTCTACAATCTTTTCAACAGCTTTTTTCTTAAGGTGGTAACTGTGGTCAAAACTTTGGAATAAACTACCATTTAGTCTCGAGCAATCACAATCATTGGACATTTTCAAGGGTTGACTGAAATCATTCCTCTTCAAGAAGTACTGCAGACTGTTTTAAGTTGAAAACATAATATGCTTAAAGAAGAATATACATCGTATTTAATGCATAATTTGTATATTTTTTCTATGTCCAAACCTTTGAATATTGTGTCAAAATATGTTTTTCTATGTACAACATCACTATTTAATACATGCCAAGTGTAGAAATAGGTAGTTTATAAAATTTGCAAGTTCAAATTTTCAAATTCATTCACACTAAAAACTGATAGCGCAATTATGATTCCAATATTTCCTTTCAGACGAATGCATACTTTGATAGGGCATAAAGCAGAAATAAGCAGTGCCCAGTTCAACTATGATTGCTCTCTGATTGCCACCGGATCCATGGACAAAACTTGTAAAATATGGGAGACAAATCATGGTATGCCTTATTTTTTAACCAATTAACAGACAACAAACTAGACTGGTACATATTAAAAGAAATTGCAGACAACATTTCAAAATGTGCTAAAATTGGAAAATAAGTGCCAAATAGGGTAGACATCATTGTGAGAAAAGGAGAAATTGCTCCTTTTCCCACAATATTTTCCATGATCAAATTTCCCAACGTCATTACAAAGGGTCAATGTGGGGTATGGGTTAAACTTAAGCTTGTTTTGTGTTATATCCTGTTTCAGTTGAATGAACCCATTGCGGATCAACGCAATTTAAGATTAATTGAAAGAAAAATTTCAAAGTGCAAATAAGTTGAAAAATGAGTATTATATCTAAGACAAACATAGTGAGAATGGGAGCAATTGCTTGAAAAAAGCAATTTCTCCAATTTCATGATATTTTCCCAAATATGATTCTTTCATGGTTTAAAAAATTTGGATTGTGTGGTTCAAGGTTAATTGTTTCTAACAGCGTAGATCTATGGGCCTATTCCTGTATTTCATCAATTTTCTTTTAGTAAAGCCTGGTTTAAAATGAGTTTTGCCATTGATGGCATACGGTATTAGCGATTTTCTGATCAATATATTTGCTTTAATTCAAATATTTGCATTATCTTGGGATTACTATGAGGTTTTTGATGATTTTTTTAGATAAATCATAAAATGATTGCGGTCAGGGGAGGAGCCCCAGGGGGTTGGGTTTATATGGAAATAAAGAAGGATTTTTAAACATCTCCTCCCAAACCATTGGGACAATTTCAACCAAATTTGGCAAAAAGGTTCCTTAGGTGGCTCTGTGTGAAAATAGCTAAATGAATTGAAATCTTGAAAACTCTGGTAACCATGGCAACAAATGTGAAATTTTAAAATAATCTTAAAAAATCTTCTTCTCCTGACCCAGAAAGTGTAAAGCCTTGATATTTTGCATGAAATATCAGTATAACGACCTCTGTCAAAATTGCTTAAATCATCACCCTCGGGTCCCCAGGGGATGGGATTTATTTAGAAATAAAGAAGAATTTTTAAACAGCATCTCCTCCCAAGTCAGTTGGCAAATTTGAACCAAATTTGAATTTTATCTCAGGTGAGTGCCCCAGGGCCAACGGCCCTCTTGTCTGTAATACAATGTAAGTCTGTATTATTCAGTGCAGATTTGACACTTTCCCTTAATGACATTTTTTGTTTGGGCTTTATTCTACTTTTTAAAATGCATGTCCCACTTGTAAATAATGACTTCTATTGCCCATCTTTGAAACCTATGGGACCTCACTGGCTGATGCTAGTATTACTCGCAAATTTTGCAATTATAGGTCCATAATGGTAGTATTGAATACATAAGGCCCAAAATTGCATGTATTATTGCTCATATTGGTCCTAGATTAGCACAATATAGGTTTCCCACATGGGTTCCACATTAATCCCAATTGCACATCCCATCTGGGTCCTAAACCAACAGCCCATATATTCCCATATGGGTCCTATATGGGTCCTATAATTTGGCTGGCTGGGTTTGTAAAAATAATGTCCCCTTTTCACAATCAAATAGCCAACAGCCAATCAGCACACATCCATATGCAGTGTTCTCACCATAAGAAATATAATTAACTGTAACAGTAAGTTGGTACTGATCTTTTTCCCCTGTTTTCGTAGTATTGTTTTGTAATATTGTCTTGGAAAAAATTCTCTATATTTTTATAACAATATTTGTTTGAATTAGGAAAGTGTATTGGAACATTACGAGGCCATGAAGATGAAGTATTGGATGTAGCTTTTGACATGACTGGACAGTATTTACTAACAGCATCCGCAGACGGAACAGCTCGGTGTTACAATGCCACAACTCATACACTTGTATCAAAATTTGAAGGGCATGAAGGAGAAATTTCTAAAGTAATGTGGTTTTGTATTTCAATATTCATTAGTTGTAGGGCTACATGGAACTTTTGATTTGTCTCACAATAAGAGACTATCCCCTTCCACTGACCCAGGTAGCAACACCAACTGATTCCAACAGGAAGTCTCTTTCTGATATTTAATGATGTTTTTTATGGCAAGTAAGTTTTTTTATTGCAAGCAACATCTAAAAAAAAGTAAAATGATTTGTTGGTCACCTGAATGTTGTAACTAGAGCTTGAATAAGCTGTAGTTACAGCATTTAACTCGCCATACCACACCAATGTCCGAGTTCAAATTTCTCTTCCAGTCAAAATTAATGATTTGATTGGCATTTTTCTCTTTGATGGACTTCTGTGATTAGTCATTCATAAAAGAAATATTTATTAAAGACATTAGATGCAGCACAAGTCTTCAGGGAATGAATTCCCATACAATCCCACTTTTACAATCTGCAAGAAAAAAGCTTTGGACCACATTGTAGAAAATGAAGGAATTTCTTGTGGTAAGTAATTTCTTCATTTTTTCACAATGTTTACTTGCCCAGAAGACAAAGATTGTAAAAAAAATTAAACACCTTAAAAAAAGTTATCTGCAACTTCTTTGAATTTGGACCAGTCCAAAATTTTGTCATCTGGTTATTGGCTTAGCTGAAATTATACATTTTTTTTTTTGCACATTATCAGCACAATTTTTAAAAGGAGAATGTTCATACAAAAGATGATAATCTATGATTTTTCAACTTAATGGTAAAATATGCATGCAGAAATATTTTGCAATCTTTTTGAAATCGGTGAATCAAAATAAAACTGTACATTTTGAACATTTTCTCTGATACACTTAAGTTCAAGGTCATATTTCAATTTCAAGAACAACTGTTGATTAAACCCTTTCCTGTTTTTGAAATTTTAGACTGGTCCAAATTCAAAGAAGTTGGGTATGACAATGAAAACTGGATGCAATTTGAAAATAAAGCATCCTATGTGTTAGAAAATACTGTGGGAAAAGAAGAATTTGCTTGTTAAAAAACAAAATCTTTAATTTCAAAATGACCTTGATGCATTGATCTTGATGCATTTTGATATCTAGACTCAATATGACTTTATCTTACAGATAACATTCAATCCCCAAGGAACGTCAGTATTAACAGCAAGTTCTGATAAAACAGCACGGCTTTGGGACCCTGAAACGGGGATGTGCAAACAAGTTCTGGAAGGACATTCAGATGAAATATTCAGCTGTGCATTCAACTACGAAGGAAATACTATAATTACTGGTAGGTTATTTTAAGTGAAAATTCTGATTTGGTGAAATTTAAAACTTCTTTTTCTCTTAGGGTAGAAAAAATTGTGAACAATGAATAAATTACTTGTTATAAGATGACAAAATGTTAGTTCGGGGAATAAGTCTGCTTTGCAAAAATGATATGATCATGATATTAAAATCTGTACATATCTGTCTTTTTCAGGGAGTAAAGACAACACATGCCGAATCTGGAGATGAAAGTAAATGAGGACTAATCTCCTTTGTCATAATATATCCTCCATAATCTGGTCAGAATCAACCAATAAGTGGACTTTTTCTTTCTGGTCAGCTCTTCAACCCATTACCACACAAAACCCCAAAATAACAAACCTATACTTCTAAGTTGTTTTTCTCCAATATACATACACAGTAAACTGTCTGCTTTTGATCTCTGGATATATCATTACCAGACAACTAAAAATTAAGGCTGGTCTGAATTGAAAGAATAAATGACTAAAAGGTTGCAAAATATTGTGGAAAAGAAGATGGCTTTTTACAAGCAATATTTCCTTTTCTCAAGATGTTTTTCAAAGATATTTTGTTTCATTAAACAAAAGTGGGGTATTGTATGATAATCTGTTAAACTTCAAGAGGTCTTAGACTCATATAATGTTGTGAAAGATAATTCATTTAGAACTGTGCAAGAGATGTGAATTTTGAGAAAACCTGATGAAATCAGAAAGTGTTGTGTGTATTAGTTTTATTATGAAAATTATTTCTTTATATATATGAAATATAGATTTATCTATTTAATAAACTTATGGTAATTTAAAAGAAAAACATTCCATATCTTGATATTTTAATAATTTATTCATAGTTAATATATGGATGAGCTGGCATTTTATGAGTTTGAAAATTAGATTCAGGGACAACCCGTTACCAGACAGCAAATTTTAGACTGGTCCAATTTGAATGAAGTTGCAGACAACAATTTAAAGTTTATGAAATTTTATAATTTCCAACTTTGGTGCAAGCATTTTCTTGATTTTTCCACAATGTATTCGAAATTGGTTTTCTTTAGGGGCATCAAAAAGCATTATGGGTTAAGCTAAAGAAATGGGACATAGTAGGAACCTTATTTTGTCAGTTGGCAATGTTGGAGTAGTGGGCAAGTAGGAATAGCAAAATATGGTTTTAGCTTGCCTGAGCGCACAAATTGTTCAAGGTGAGCTTTTGTAATCTAGCTGTGTCTAGCGTCAAACATTTGTTGGATGTCATCAGGCAATATTTTGTGTACACAATTTTAGCTGAAATGTCTTCAAACTTGGTCAGCATGTTTTTCTGTATGATATTTCAAACAAGTTCCTTATTTGGTCTAGTGGGATCAAAAAGTAGGACACTAGGTCAAATCTTAGAAATAAAATTGTGTGCATTAAAGGAAGTACATTTTTGACTCATCTGTCTTGATGATTGGTCAGAATGTTTGTCTTCATAATATCTTAATCAAGTTTGACATTGAGTCGTGTGGAGTCTTACATATGGTCACAAGGTCAAATCTCAGAAATACCTTGTGTATACTCTAGACATCTTATTTTGAACCTAAAAGTATTGATATTTTAACAGATGTTGTGTGAATGACAAGATATTAAGTCATACAGGGTCAAAAACTATGCCACTAGGTCAAACCTTTGAATAACGTAGTATACATTATAGATCTACATTTTTGTCTCAAAAAACTTTAAAATTTTGTTAAATTGTTATTTCTCCTTGATATATCCAAGACAGAATTTTTATATTATACTTCCGCCTTGAATAGAAAATACAGCATTTTTGCCATTTATTGCCACTAAATAAGGTGAGAACTTACAGGTCAATAGCCCTTATATTTTAAAAATCTCAGATAATCAATACATTTCAAAAAAGTCACATAAACACACACATTAAATAGTTACAATTAATGCAGACCAAATGGCCATCTTAATAAATGAGAAGAAGAATGAGCAATACATGTATAATATTGTGTATATAGAAAGCCTTTATAAAAGTGAAATACAACTTTGATTAACCCATGTCAAGCTGTATTCCAGTTTTGGCAGCAGGTGTAGACAAAGATCAGCCTGCGCATAAGTGCAGTCTGATCTTGGTCTACACCTCCTGTTTGTACTTTTCCTATCAGAGTTGTTAATGAAATTAATTTTCAAATGAAATATTGATGATAGAACAACAAATTCTACCAGTGCTTTCAGCCCTTTGATTTAATACTTTTCCAAAACTGATTTTGTACGGCGTGACAAATGGTTACCAGTAGGTTATTTTTATCTAATGCTACTTTGTCTCACTATTCCTTCTTTGAGCTCACCCTTAATTCATCTAATTTAATTCTATTTTGTGCTAAGAAAACATCTGCTAATTGCTTCTGCATAATTCTATATGGCGTTGTGCCTGTCATGCGTCCATCTGTCTGTCTATCTGTCTGTCCACAAACTTTTACTTAAAGAATCTTATCCTCAAAAAGTACTGAACAGAATTCAACCAAATCTCACAGAAATGAGCCTTGGGTGAACTTTTATTTGATTCCTTCACAGAATTTTGATTGGATGAAAAACATGTCTTTATGGGCGGGGCGAATTTCTGGAACTGGAATAATTTATCCTTGTGTAAAAATATCATGTAACATCTTGTTTTCCTTGTGATTTTTAAGTGAATAAATTTTGAAAATACTTGAATTGTCATTTTATTCTGTGGGAAACTGCAACATTTTGTACCTTTTTTAGCTAAGCTGAGCTCAAAGGGCTTAAGGTGAGCTTTTATGATCACCTTCTGTCTGGTGTGTGCTGTCGGTCACTGTCAAGAATTGCTATAAATGATATTTTCCACTAACAATTGGGCCATTGTCAACCAAATTTGGCAAGAATGTTCCTTAGGTGGCCCCTTTAAAGAAATGCTAAAAGAATTGAATTTTTTTAAAACTCTTGTTGCCATGGCAGGAAAAGTGAAAAAAAAAATCATCTACTGTACCAGAAGGCATAGAACAGTTATATTTTGCATATAACCTCAGAACATTGACTTCTTTCAAAAAGCCTAAAATCATTACCCTTAGGTTTCCATGGAAGGAGCCCCAGACGGGGTGGGGCCTATATAGAATTAAAGAAGGATTTTTAAAAGAAAGACTTCCTCCCAATTTACAGGTGTACAATTTCAACTAATGTTGACAGGAATGTTCCTTAGGTAGCATCCTTTTTAAATTTGTAAAAAAAAAATAAAGACTGTTGAAAACTCTGGTTGCCATGGCAACAGAAGTAAAATTTAATAAAAAAATCTTTAAACTTATCTCCTCGTATCAGTACATTGACCTCTTTCAAAATTGCTAAAATTATTATCCTCGAGTCACCAGAGACTGAGTCCCAGGGGTTTGGACTATACGGAAAGCAATCGAATTTGGCAGGACAATCCTAAAGTGGCCGCCTTTTAAAATTGCTAAAAAATGAAACCAGTTGAAAACTCTCGTTTCCACGGCAACATATGTGAAATCTGAAAGAAATCCTATCAAGACCCAGGTGGCCTTGAGCCTTGATATTTTTCGTGGAGCACCTGTTCACTGACATATTTCAAATTTCTAAAGTATTACCCTTGACACACCAGGGGAGGAAGTGGTTTTCTCCCATGACCGACTTTTAGATCCCCTGGGACAAAGCCTATACATGTAAAAAGTATGGTAAAGCCATCTTGTATCATAATCTTAACCTTAGCATTAAATTTTATTGTTGAAAGAAAAAGAGCCTTTAGTTCAGGTGAGCACACCAGGGCCAACGGCAGTCTTGATCCATTCCTACACAATTCTGTTTCAGGAATCATTTTTTGAAAAGGGAAGAATTGCTTGTTAGAAATAATTTCTGCATTCTGTTTTCTACACCAAAAGACAAAGAACTTTGAAATTTCGTCGATTAACAATTTTGAATTTGAATTTGGACCAATCTGAAATTTGCAGAGATATGATGAGTGTTTGAAAGATGTAATCGTAAGTGGGATAGAAACTGGAGGCTAGGAAAGGATGAAGTGGTAGTACTGGTGTGAGAAATACCAGGAATCCATTGTAAGGTGCTCCAGCCGCCGCGATATGACTGAAATAAACCCCATTCAATCAATCAATACATACCAGGCAGCCCGATTAGCTCAGTTGGTAGAGCACTTGACTTCTAAACTCAAGATCACGGGTTCGGGCCCTGGGCTGACCAAATCAACTAACCAACTAATTGTCTTTCGGATGAGACGTTAAACCGAGGCTCCTGTGGCGGTGCTATTCACCGAGCGCGAAAGAACCAGGCGGAGCTCTCAGCAGTTTCGTCCTATATTCTTACCCTATCCTCGTAACAGCTAACCGTCATCTCGGGGCGTCGCTCATATGGGCATGTGTTACGGTAGAGACGATAAATAAACGGAAATGCACACGCATACATATACAAGGATTGAAAAGTGTTAAAATTTATGGAGGGTGTGCGTGTCTGATTCGAGTTTCAGAATTTGGATATACGGTTTTTCAGTGAGTAGGTTCTACATTTTCGATTATGAATGCGCATTGGAGAGAGAAGGTTTGAGATTAATAACATGGGTGCATGTTGTTGCGTGTAAGTTCGGGTTTATGGTTATAGTTGCGAGTTGCGGGGGTATTTCCGAAATTAAGAATGTGGATATCAGTTGTATTTGCTTTGGTCAAGTTTGAGATTGCATGTAGTACATGTATGTTGATGGTTTTTTGACTAAGATCAGATTCGAATGCGTGTTTCTGGCGGTTCGGCTAATCATATGTGCAGTCTGATCTTTTTATAAGATAAATTTTCAAAAGAATAATCCTCGATGATTGCATCCAGTACTGTAAGCCCTTTGATTTTTATAAGATTCCTTCAAAGATTTTATTCAGCATGACAAGGGTTAATTTTTGACGATAAGATAGGAATAAGTTCCATAAATTTGGTTATTTGTCTTACATTACTTTGAAAATTGATCATAGATGATTGCAGTTGACAACCATTATTCGATGGACCAATCAAACACAATTTATACCGGTGTGATCTTTGAACTCCGACCATGATTGCCGACGGCAAACAGAAAACGTTTTTTGTTTTGTTTTTTTTTGTAGCCGCTCGATATCTAAATGGAATTTCCTTCGGTTATTGCGGAGGAAACCTGATACTGTAGCAGAAAAAATCATCATCGAACAACCTTACATTTCTCGTTATCTGTACCGCTCAGTTGATTAATGTCTTAATTAAAGTGACAAACATCTGTTTGGGTGGGGATGAACAGATATTTCGGGCTGTTTTCCCCCTATATTCCTTCAGGTGTAAGCAGTATATCGCCTAAAAGATACAAATTGAAATTTATTTTAATAGGACTATGCTAACCGTATTCGAGAGGTAGCTCAGAGCGGCTTCACGATCCAGATTGGTCGCGAATCAACTTCCCTGATTCCAGCATGGCTTTTTTTTTTTTTTTTTTTTTTACTTTTATTTTTTGGATGGGGTAGGGTAATGGCCAACACATTCGGTTCGCCTCAGTATTGTTGTTTTCTCAAGGAAGAACCATCGAGGTGATTAATCTAAGTTGTAAGAACTTGTTTCCCCCGATTCCAGGTGGTCTACACTAAGTAGAGTCTAAGGAGCGTCTGGGAGTCCAACTTACTCCTAATTTTCAGGCTGAACTCTCTACAGTCCTGTAAGTTAATGATCAGGAATGACAACTGATAAGCACGGCAGCCTTTTTTTTTTTTTTTTTTTTTTTTTTTTTTTTTTTTTTAGCTCACCTGAGTACGAAGTGCTCTGGGTGAGCAATTGTGATCGGTCATTGTCCGGCGTCCGTCCGTCCGTTCACAATTTATAAAAAAAATCTTCCACTCCTAAACTAACCGTGGAATTTCAGCCAAAATTCAAAGAAATAATCCTTAGGTCATTCTCTTTCAAAATACTTCATAGAATTGAAATCCATGAAGAACTTTGGTTGCCATGGCAACCAAGTGAAAAAAATACTTTAAAAATCTACTCTTCTCTTCTCAAACTATAAGGCCTAGAGCTTTGATAATTGGTATATATCATCATCTAAAGACCCTCTAGCAAAATACTTCAAAGAAGTACCCTTCTCTGAAATTAACCCTTTTCTGTGCAATCCTTGATTTTACATAGGAATAAAGAAGAATATCTTTGAAAATATTAACCTCCTAAACCATAAGGCCAAGAGTGTTGATATTTGGCATGTATCAATGCCTATTGACCATCTCGCAAAACACTTCAAAGAATTACCGTACTCTGGAATATAGCGCTATATTCTGGGATTAAATAAATTCTTTGGATTAAAGGAGAAAATCTTTAAAGATCAAAAAACGATTAGGAGTATGGTTTTTATTTTGTTTATATATCAAAAAGCCTTGAGCCATCATACTCAGCGGAGCGATGTAGGACCAGCATGGTCCACTTGTTTTGTATTTGTTGTTGTTGCTTTTATTACGCGCTCACTTAAACCATTCCCACACAACAAAATTTTAGACCGGTCCAAATTGAAAGGAGCTGCAGACGACAATTTCAAGTTGATGTAATTTTATTTATTTTTTTTTTTTTTTTTCGTCTTTTGAGGTAGAAAACACTGTGGATAATGAAGAAATTGCTTGATACAAGCAATTTCTTCATTTTCCACAATGTTTTCCAAAGTATTTTAATTGTGGGGCGTAAAAAGGAGGGCTTGAGTTGGAATGGGTTAATGTTTTTTCTGTACATGTTTAATTCAACATACATTGTATGACATTAGTGGCATAATATACCAAGATCAGTCCTTTGGCGATTATCAAGTCTTAACATCTGTATTTCCTTCCATGTTAATTATGATTAACCCATTACAATACTGCAAAATAAATGACTGTTCAGAATTGCAAGGAGTTTAATGATAGACGACAAATTAAAGGTTAGATTTGTACAAGGTTCTGGGTAGAAAACTTTGTGTACTTTTGACGAAATTGCTTTTTGCAAGCAATTTTCGCATTTCGCACAATGTTTTATTTTCTTGGAGTGCTTCAAAAAACGTCAATGTGTTCAAGTGGGTTAAATTGGTACCATTGAATTACCGTGACAAAGGGATAAATCAATTCAAGGAATGGGGGACTTTGGTTTTTATCCGGTTACTTTTACGGAAAATAGGAATTACTGTTATTTCAGATTTTCTACTACATACTAGACAATTCTATATATGACAACCCTTTGATGTGTGATTAGAATCACTGCGGCTAGCCACTTAAACTTTGAATGAATTACCGGTAAATATGTAACACTGAAAATTGGCTATGTAGCAGCGATCTTTATCATGATTGTTTTAAAAGCTGGGGTCCAATGACACCTCACACTTAAAATTTCGAGTCAAACCCTGATACATTTTGACAGGCTAGATGAGTCGATGCTAGAAAAAAGTCTCTCACAGACAACGGGCTACAAGTTATTGATATATGTGGACTGAATAATTACCGGTGCGATACCTTTATATGTATTTTTCATGGAATGTTGAAACGAGCGAATGACCTGTCGCGCAAAACTTAAAAACCTAAAATGAAAACAACGAAAGAACTTGCAAGGTAATGAACATTTTCTGAAAAAAATGTGCCATTGAAGGATAATATTTCCCAAAATAGTGTATTTTCTTAACAAATTATCTCTTATTGATATATTTTCACGCTGCAGCGTACAAGTATGAGTCTAACAAGGAATTCGTCACCTTAAAGTTTCGTACATTAAAAAACAATAAAATGGTTGTAAACAATAAACACAATAAAACAAAAATCCTATTGTAACGTTTGGATCTGTGTGTTCAAACATTGTTCGCACAGAATTTTGCCAGTTGGCCTTAGATACGAAATGGACCGCCTAGCACGAAATGGTGCGAAATGGAATTATCACGGCGAAATGGACTTTTTATTTTGCAATAAGTCAATAAAACAATAATTTATAGTGATGTTTAATGGTTTTTATAAGTTTTAGATATATTTTGTTAAGTTTTTTTAATTTTTCATTTCAACAGCAGTGATTAATCTAACTTTCTAGGTTACTGAGTCAATCTGACTCACTGATCTTGAAACTTTGAGTCAAATTTAAAAAGAGTGAGTCAAAAATATCGAAATTATAGAAATATGCTTTCAAGTTTAGCTTTTAGTATTTATGCTCAGTTATTAATGTGAATGAATGTAATCAATTAATATAAATTGTTTGTTGTTTTATCTTCATTTAATCCTCAACAATATTCAAACCCTTGAATTCAAAACAGATATTTTTCATTTAATTTATGTGGATCATCTCAGGCTGACAGCAAAACAAAATGCAACATACAACAGGCTCAGAGAAAGGTTTGATATTATGGTAGGCTTTGTATTACAATAACTAAAATGTTTACAAACTGCCTATACTCATGTTACTATCAATGACAATATAGATAGCAGTAAGCAACTACTAAGATTTCTAAAGATACAATCCTTCTAATACTGTTCAGCTCACATCCTTGCTGTACACAAAGCTTTGACAGATAGTATAGACTGAGAACAGAGTGCACAAATGAACAGTCTGATCTTAGCCTACACTATCTGCAGACAGTTTTCTACTTAACTATTGTGGCATAAACTTGTACAAGACTTTTTGAAATGTAAAAAATGCCATTTTTAAGCAAAATATCAATCTGGCAAGTTAACCCATTCCCACTCAATCCCTCCTTTTTACGCCCCTCAATGAAACAGCTTTAGAAAACATTGTGGAAAATGAAGAAATAGATTGTTACAAGCAATTTCTTCATTATCAACAATGTTTTCTTCCCCAAAAGACAAGGGATTCCAAAATTTCAACAACTTAGAATTGTCGTCTGCAACTTCTTTCAATTTGAACCAGTCTAAAATTTTGTTGTGTGGGAATGGGTTAAGAGTTGAGTAAATGTTTTTCATCTAATTACTCTCCACCTCCGACCTCAGTCAGCTGTAACACTTCAACCATTTGTCGTTCCAGTTTTCGTTGACACTACTAAATGGGCATTTCTATATTATTGTTTTTATCCATTTTGATTTTCGTAACCTAGCCCGAGAGCCCCGAAAAGCGTTCTTTGCTTCGGGTCGATTAATCTTTTTTTCCTTTCGGACGCCATTTTGAAACTCGCACCGAAAATTATATTAATCGCGATCGATGATTGGATTATGAGATACTATTGAACCAGTCGGTGACCACCATACAAAATCATTACTGGTTACCAGTCTCCATAGACTGGTACCACTGTCGACTTTAATAGAGCCGGCTCTACAGTCTCCAGATTCGATCAAAGGTTTTAATGCGAAAACCTTGCGCTTGTAAATTCAGGTACCTTGAGACTAATAAACCGGGACCAGAAATACGTGCGTCAGAAATACGCTCGGCAATATTTATCGTACGTCATGCTGATTTTTTTGGCATAAATTACGCATGACGCAGAGGTAGATAAATCACTGAACAGGGAGGCTTAGTTTTGTTTTTTTGACTTATATCAGTAGACCGAGTTTGCACACGAAATGGACCTATTATATTCAAAATAATTTGCACATTTTATGAATAAAGACTTTTGAAATTAAACTCTTTTCAAAATTAATATTATTAATGACCCTTTTTGCTTTCCTTTTCAAGAATTAGGCTGTCTTCTCGATTCAATTACCTTGTGAAATGTCCAAAACTATGCATTTATAATAATGACACAAGTTATCTCGAATGAAAGCCAATCATCATTATTGTGTGAAATGGTGTGTTGAAATAAAATACTGAGGTTGAATAAGATTAATAGATATAATCTTTCTTGGTATGAAAGAATCTTTTTATGTATAAACGCATAGTCCATTTCATGCCCATTTCATGTCCATTTCATGCAACCTGATTGTCTAATATAGTGGGTTGTAGGCATCAGGGATAGATCTTATATTCCTAATATCAATTTTGGTGTACAACTATTATTTTTATACTATTGAAACACCTAAGTCCTCATGAAACGAATAATGAAAACTTACTGACTTAAAGTGCATAAAGGGGTCCATTTCGTCAGCGGCAAGTCCATTTCACTCACCCTTTCAGCTTCAATTAATTACAATTTTAGCGTAATAATACCCTAAAATCTAATTAAAATTTGTCTAAGCTATTACTAAACATTAAAAAAATAATGAAATAACAGATTATTAACAACAGAATATCTCTTTGTTGACCTGGGGGGTAGAAAAAAGTCCATTTTGCCATGAGAATGTCCATTTCCCCCATTTCGTGCTAGTCGGTCCATTTCGTATATTAGGCCAACCCGAATTTTGCTTTTGGTTTTTATATTTACTTTTTTTCATTTTCAAATCAGAAATGATAAGTTTTGAGTCTAATTTCAGAGAGCTTGGGTTGTTGAGAAGAAGAAGTACTGCTGGCTCCAGCACCAAGAACAAGAGCGACATATATAGACAGAAAGGTAAGGTAGATCTTGGCTGAAGAATTTTGATTAAGTTAAAATGTTGCCTACTCTACTAGAATGTGTAAAGAGGCAATTTGATTAAATTTTCAGCATTTTTATGTATATAAAGAATATTGATCATTTGGCAATACTGTATGCTTATATTTACATTTTCAAAGGTTGGCCTATGCTAATTTGAATGCATGTAAAAAGAATTCTTTCAGATGTCTGTTTATAATTTGACTCTAATTTAGTACACCTATTTGTCAGAAGACTGCGAGACTAGATGCTGTCACTTTATATAAAACTCCCTAAAGACCTTACAATAGGCTAATTTCAACCAAATTTCGGAATGATCCTTGGGTGGTGCCTTTTAAGAATTGCTAAAAGAATTGAAATCTGTTATACACTTTGGTTGCCATGACAACAAAAGTGAAATTTTAATAAAATCTTTCAAAAATTATGACCCAGATGGCATTCAAGGCATAGAGCCTTAATATTTTGCATTAAACATCAGTACATTGACCTCTTTCAGAGTTTCTAAAATCATCATCCAGCAGAGCCCCAGGGTAGAGGGGGTGGGGTGGGGATGACTTATGTAGAAATAAAGAAGGATTTTTAAAACAACATCTCCTCCCAAACCACTGAATTTAAATCAGTTGAAAACTCTGGTTGCTATGACAACAAGTGTAAAATTTAAAAAAACAAAAAACATCTCCTCCAGACCAAGAAGTTTAAGAATCTTGAACTTTGCATGAAGCATCAGTACATTGACCTCTTTCAAAAGTATTTGGCCACAGGGTGTTTGGGCTTTAATAGAATAAAGTAGGCAACTCTTTCAAAACTATTTGGCCAATTTTATCTTAATTTGGCAGGAATTTACCTTAAGTTGCCCCCTTTTAATAATTACTAATAGATTTGAAAGCATTTGTTGGCATGGCAACATAAGTTGATTTAAGTTAAATTTTAAAGGTCTTCTCCTGACCCAGTTTGTATTAGGCCTTGAAGAAAAAGAGCCTTATCTCAGGGCCATTGGCCCTCTTGTTTAATTTCCATCCAGTCAAATTTTTTTTGTTGCTGTAATTCAGAAATAGATCAAATCATCTGTTGAAAAAATGTCTGACGTTAACAATATGAGGCGTCTTTTGGTGGGATTTTGATAGTCATTTTTTTCAAATTGATAGTAAAAATCTAAAAACACAGGTTTGTCTGTACTGAGATCAAAAAAGGTATTCCTTTTCATTCTTCTTCTTGACACCACTTTTTGCACTTTGATCAAGATAAGTGAAAAAGTATGGTGGTGGGGTATTTATTTGCGCTTGCCCTGCAGGACTAGTTGAAATTGAGAGAATTTTTAAGCCTTTCAAGTATTCATAATTGAGTTTAAAATGGGTAAAAGCCATTTTGCAAATAGAAGTACGTTGTCACAAGCAGTTTCTCTACTTTGACATAATGTGTTCTATAATATACATGTATTTCTTAATGCGGGTAAAACTGAAGGATTTTGTACAAATTGATTGGTTGAAGGCCATTAGCCTGTAGATGTTTGTAAGTGTGAATCCCTGGTTTTATGATTTATAGATCTTATTTTGACATGTTTTGATTTCAGATCAGGGATTCAAGTACTTGATTGTGATAGACTTTGAATCAACCTGCTGGAAAGACGGAAAGTTTAGAACACAAGAGATAAGTATGTTCAGGCCTCCAAATAAAGGGAGTGATTTTCTTCTCTTAAATTAACCCATTCCCACTCAATGGTGCTTCTAAGACAATAACCTTGACCCTGTGACCTTTGACTTTAACCAGTAATGAAAAAAACTTTAACCAAAAAGTTCAGCTTTTTCTGCTGTGGTCATTATTAAACCTAGAGTGCTCATATTTCCCTTGTGTATTCTTCAGGAGAAATGCTTTCATTTGAGACAATAACCTTGACCATGTAACCTCCTGTACCCTGTATAAAAATGTTATCAAAAACTTTAACTTTATATATCTTGGTCAATTTTTTGGCAGACATCAGAACTCTTGTTCTGGTGAATCCTATCTACTTTTCAATCGACCAATTGTGGCTGTCAGTCAAAGAAATAATCAAATCATCAAATCATTCATTTAGACTGGGAGTAAAGTTTGAAATTTAACGTTGGCCACCATTTATATGAAACCTTCTGTTTGTGTGGCAACTTAAATATTATAACTAGAGCTTATTCAGGCTGTTGTTACATTTAGGTGGCCAACCAACCACTATAATTCTTGTTATATGTTACTGGCCATAAATTTTGTAAAAGAACACCATTTAACATCAGAGCAGAACATCATGTCAGAGTCAGTGAGTGTTGCTAGTGGAGTCTATTGGTGATGCCACCAATCCGTCTTAATTGCTTCATAGAGTTACTGAGACGTCTCATTTTACTTGATGGGTCACATGTGAAAAGAAATTGAAAACAATTGATATTTTTTTAAAAAAAGTTGCTAGACTTTCTTTTACAATTTGTTACTGTAATAAAATGTTTTTCAGTTGAATTTCCAGCTGTTTTATTAAACACATCAACAGGTGAGATAGAGAGTGAGTTTCATCATTATGTTCAACCCCAGGAACAACCTACATTGAGTGATTTCTGTACAGAACTGACCGGAATAACACAGGTATTCAATATTATTCTGGGTGATTTTTGTCGACCCCCCCCACTTGTGGTTACTGAGACATAGTTGTCACATTGACTCTTAGATATACAGGCATGTTAGTGTGTCTGTCTGAATTCGTCTGGTCAATAGCTTCTGAGATTGTGAATGGATTTCAAAGCAACTTGGCACTATTGTTATTTATGAAAACTAGTGGCATTTTGAAGATTTGTTTAGTTAAGATCAAGGTCACGATTGAAGGTCGGCGTTAAGTTTTGACCATAACTGTATTTATGGATAGATTCTAATATGTGCATAATCATTCTATTCTATGAGTAGATGTGCCTTTTAACCCTTTCCTGTTCAATACCTGGTTTTTACATCCCTGTGATTTTATAATCGGGAAAACATTGTAAAGAAAGAAAATATTGCCTGTAACAAGCAATTTCTTCTTTTTCCACAATATTTTCTACCCTACTAAATGGTTATAATGGTCAAATTTTGACCTTTACTATATCTCTGCAGTCTTTGATCAAATTTTCATAATATTTCACACACATACACATATTGACAAGAGGAAGTAATTTATCCAGGATTCAGAGGTCTATTTTGAAAGTCAAGGTCACAGCAGAAGGTCAAGTGTCAATTTTTGACCTTGCCTATATTTATGCAGGCTATAATTCAATTTTCATGATATTTAACAGCATGTCCACTGGGTTTTCATTTTGGGGGTACATGTACCCCTTAGGTTTTGAAATGGGGGTACCTGAACCCTCTAGCAAATGACAATGTTTTGGTTATACACTTTGTTATTAATCAATGAATAAGTGCCACACGTCATGTGCTAGTTTCAGATAAATATAGAGAAGGATAGAAAACTTTTTTGAAAGCTGACTTGTGACAATTGACTTTATCTTAACTTTTGGATTTTGAAGGGTTGAATGGGATATGAGAGCGATGGCTAAACAACTCTAAGTTTTTTACGAGGGTGGAGATGACATTTTGACTGGCTGGCTATACCAGGCATGTCAGCTCATTGTTAGCTCAAACTCTGGTATTGAAACGATTGTGGTACAGAAAATGTCAAATGGCCTTATTACTGTCAGTCACCATTTGTGGAGAAATAGACTAGGTTTTGTATTGACATTTTGCAAGACAGCAAATTACGTAGCTAAAACAAAACTACAATGTTAAATAAACAGCGCCATTTTGTCATGTCCGACTTATATATACAAGGGAACTTACGAGAGTAACCAATTTCAAATCAAATTCTATAGTAAGAATTCTTGTCATTTTCTCGCCAAAAACACGTAAATATCTTGCATTTTTTGTTTGAAAAATATTGCAACTTTGGACTTATTTCAAAACAAAATGGTGAGGCCATCATTATTATCCTCATTATACGAACTTTTCCAACTGCTGGTTCCCCCACTCTCTAGACGAAAAGACCAGAAAGAAGTGATGGTTCTGGTTGCATGAAAGGGAAATCACTTGCTCCCGATATGATTTTGTTCTACTTTGCTTGCAATTTTTGGGTTTTTAGGAAAATAATACGCATGTAGAGTGTCTCGTTTTATACACCAATAATTTTAAATGCGTACACACATAGTGGCATTTTTGTTTCTATGTTCATTTAATTTTATGTACGTTCGTCACGTTTATGTCTTGGTGTAAGATTAGTACATGAACCGACGTAATTGTACGATGAATTACGTACTGCAGTATGTGAATGGGCACCCTGTTTAATGCACATACACATCTTCACAAGACAAAGTGATTTATCTAGGATTCATACATCTATCCTGAAGGTCAAGGTCACAGCAGAAGGTCAAAGGTCAAATTTTTACCTTGACTACATCTCTGCAGATTAGGATCCAATTTTCATAATATTTCACACACATACACATTTTGACAAGAGAAAGTGATTTATCCAGGATTCAGACATGTGTCCTGAAGGTCAAGGTCACAGCAGAAGATCAAAGGTCAAATTAAGACCTTGCCTATATATCTGCTGTCTATGATCCAATTTTCATTATATTTCACACACATACACATTCATATACACATCATCACATGAGGCAGGGATTTAGGCTTGAATCAGACGTTTATTCTGAAGGTCAAGGTCACAGCAGAAGGTAAAGGTCAAATTTTGACTCACTTTATCAGTCTATGAACTTTGCCAAACCAAATTTGTATTTAATTCATTCTCTTTTAGCTCGGATGTTTTTCGGAGAATACCCAAGATATTGCCATCACCTGAGAGGCGTTCGCGTTGGTGTGACAAACTTTAACCTTGGGCATATCTCTGTTGTTATTGAAGATATCCTCATGAAACTTGGCATGTGTATTAACCATCACAAGCTCTACACTATCGAGGGGGATAACTCTGAAAGCGTTTTTGTAAGAGTTAAGCCCTCGAATTTTTACATTGTCGAGCACCTGCAGCCAAGCATTGCACTGTGAGAGGCACTCTTGTTTTTCAAATTATAATGATCAACTTTGAATTTTCATCTGGGAAACCTTTGATTTTGGACAGGTCTCAAGTTTTGCAAAATTGGAAATGGTGAAAAAAAAAATTAGGTAGGTTCCAGATCAATGCTTAAGTTCTAAATTTTGTGGGCTCAACACAAAATTGTACTTGAACAACTTTTCTTCTTGGCTCAACTGTCCTAAGGCCATAAGAGGTTACATATGGCATCTTTTCCCATGTTTCCTCTATCAAGAACTTTGATCAGATTCTCTTCAAACATTCAATCACAGGGTATTGTAAGTGGAAAAGGAACATTTGTTTTTAAAATTTGAAAGATTTTGATTCAAAACTTGGAAAAATAAACAGAATCATACAGAAATGTTATCAGGTGTTGGGTTTTATAGCTTAATGATATTGGGAAAAAAACATTCTTTTCAATTTTCAAAATATAATATTAGCAAGGTGTATACCATAAAAGATATATTTAAAAAAGCAAGTTGAGAGAGTTTTTGGTTGCAGTCTGCAGACATACAAAATAGTTCTGTGCTCATCTTTTCATAATGGTGGGAAACATATTTTTCAGGCAATCAAAATGCAAGATAGATCAAACTAAGATTATTATTTTTAGGACAAAGTAGATGATGGAATACCCCTCAATCTTTGTCTACGTCGATTTCGGTACTGGCTAGAAAAACTTCACAAAGAGAATGGTGTCATTTGTACAGGAACTGCTGCAATAAAAGGAAAACAGGAGGAGTGTAATACAACCTGTGTGACCTGGTCAGGTGAGAGAGTTGTCATACAAAAGGGAACTATTTAGAAATAGGGACAACCAAGTCACACATGACAAATTTCGAGACTGGTCCATATAGAAAGAAGTTGCAGATAACAATTTCAATTTGATGAAAATTTAAGAAAAAACAATGTTGGCTTCTGCAGCAGAAAATATTGTGCATACATTTTCCACATTTTTTCTGATACTTTAGGGGCCTAAAAAGGCAAGACTTTGTTGGAAAGGGTTAACTTGCGAACTGTTACCCTGCCAACAGAAATTCTAAACTGGTCCAAATTTAAGAAAGTTTGAGAAAACAATTTTAAGTTAGTGTAATTCAAAATTTATTTGTCTTACAGGTTAGAAATTAGAAACATTGTGGACAATGAAAAAAGTGCTTGTATAAGCAATTTCTTTATTCCGAAAATGTTTATCTAAGTTTATTCTTGAGGGTTGTGAAATAAAAAAGATTGAGTGGGAATGAGTTATTAGTGCCTTGTGTCAGTTTTTCTACAAAAGTTTTTTTTCATATTTTGTTCCAATATTTTTGTTGAGCCCGATTGCGGTGAGCGAGACAGTTGTGACTATAACAAGTCGGCATATGTGTGTTTGCCATCATAAGTAGATCTGCCATGTGAAATTTTTGGGGGATAGTTCTAATGTCAAGGTCACAGCTCAAGGTCAAACACTAAAAGTTAGTCTGTTAGTCCATCCGTCCAAATTTGTCCGGACAATTACTCCTACTTATATGGATGGATTTCAAAATAACGTAGCACAATTATTTTTCATCATGAGTAGATGTGCCATTTGAAAAAAAAATTGGGATAGTTCTAATGTCAAGGTCACAGCTCAAGGTCAAATACTTAAATTATGATTGTCAAGAGCATTTCTCCTACAATTAAGGATGAATTTCAAAATAAATTGATACAATTATTCTCCATCATGAGTAGTTGTGCCATTTGAAAGAATTGTTTGGATAGCTTCAAGTTCAAGGTCAAAGCTCAAGGTCAAACACGCCGCCGTCATAGCGCAGTTGGTAGCGCGTCGGACTGTCAATCTAGAGGTCCCGGGTTCGATCCCCGACGGCGGCACTCTTCCTTTCCGACTATTTGTCTCTCACCAATGGGTCGATAATCGTAGACCTATGTGGGATAGCAGCTGGAGGCTAGGAAAGGATGTAATGGTAGTACTGGTGTGAGAAATACCAGGAATCCATTGTTAGGTGCTCCAGCCGCCGCGATATGACTGAAAGATTGTTAAAAGCGGCGTAAAACCCCATTCAAACAAACAAACAAATCAAGGTCAAACACTAAAATTATGCTTGTCCAGAGCATTATGCTTACAAAACTTTGCAGGCCTGACAGCAGTTGTCCTTGGAAAACCATCTTGTTAGCTTCTATGGCTGAAAGTGCCTATTTTTCAATACAGAATTAGGAAAAATGACACTTGTTTGAATTGAAAAACTTTTTAGATGTGAAAATTTTGACCTTGAGCTTAGACCTTGACATTAGAACTATCCTAAATAATTGTGCCAAGTTATTTTGAAATCAAAAGGATTTGTATGAATATGTCAAATGATTTTGAGCTTGCCCGAGATGCATGTCTCGGAAGAGCTATTGTCATAACTTTGGCATTGGCCTCCCAATTAGTTTAACCCTTGTCATGCCAAACCCGGAATATTCCCTCTTTGGCAGGAGGTATTGACCAAGATCAGACTGCACATATGTGCAGTCTAATCTTAGTCTACACCATCTTCTCTTCCTTTTAATTCAGAGCTGTTTATACAATAAATTTCAAACTAAATGTTAACCTGCAATTGGTTTTCCCGGTACTTTTAGTCCTATGATTTCAATGCAATTTTGTAGATGATTTAAAATTCAGCATGACAAGGATTAAGTTTTTACATCTGTATTACAACTTGGTGGCTAATATTTCAAACATGCACTCCTCAGGAGATAGGCTTTCATTTGAGACAATGACCTTGAAACTTGACCTTTTATCAATTATAAAAACCTTTTACCAAAAACTTTAGATTTTTCTATCTTAGTCCTTTTTTAACCTAGGTGACTCATATTTCACACAGGCATCCAGTAGTAGATAGGCTTTCAATTGAGACCTTGACTTTTGACCTTTTAAAAAAGACTTGGTTTGTTTTGTTTAAATGGGGTTTTACGCCGCTTTCAACAATCTTTCAGTTATATTGCGACGGCTGGAGCACCTAACAATGGAATCCTGGTATTTCTCACACCATTACTACCATTACATCCCTTCCTAGCCTCCAGCTGCTATCTCACATAGGTCTACGATTATCGACCCATTGGTTAGAGACAAATAGTCGGAAAGGATGAGTGCCGCCGTCGGGGATCGAACCCGGGACCTCTAGATTGACAGTCCGACGCGCTACCAACTGCGCTATGACAGCGGCCGTAAAAAAGACTTGGACCAAAAACTTAATTTTTTTCTTTTCTAATTACTTTTCATCTGAGGTTTCTCATATTTCAGACATGCATTCATAAGGGGATGACCTTGACTTTATGAACAGGTGCCCGTAACATCTAACTCTGTTCCAAGTAGCACCTGAAAGGGTGAGCTATCTTATCTTCACAAACTTTTTGTTTAGTTTGTGAAATGGAAAAATACATTATTTTCTTTTTAAAGCGTAAATATGTATTATTTAATCAGTAATTGGCCAAGGCTGCATTTTTGCATCATTGTCCCCCAAAAATTGTTAATTACCCTAGCTTTGTAAGACCATAGTCTTTATGTGATCAATTGATTTGTAAAAATGTTCCCACTTTTTATACGCCCGTCGAAGATCACCCGTGGTGTCCGGGTGTCCGGTTGTCTGGGCGGTGTCCACTTCTTTGTCCGGAGCATAACTCTGTCACCTTAAGTCCGATTGACCTTAAACTTGGCAGTATTATACTTCTGATCAATACGGAGTGCAGTGTACAATAACCATAACTCTACCTGGCCTATTTTTTGAGTTATTGCCCTTTGTTGTTTTTCATACTTGAATCTTGTCCGGAGTATAACTCTAAAAGTATGATAGCTAGAATCATGAAACTTCATGGATGGATAGAGCTCATCAAGTGGGAGTGCAGTGTACAAGAACCATAACTCTACCTAGCCTATTTTTTGAGTTATTGCCCTTTGTTGTTTTTCAAACTTGAATTTTGTCCGGAGTATATCTCTAAAAGTATAATAGCTAGAATCATGAAATTTCATGGATGGATAGAGCTCACTAAATGAGAGTGCAGTGTACAAGAACCATAACTCTACCTAGCCTATTTTTTGAGTTATTGCCCTTTGTGGTTTTTAATACTTGTATCTTGTCCAGAGTATATCTCTAAAAGTATAATAGCTAGAATCATGAAACTTAATGGATGGATAGATCTCACCAATCGGGAGTGCAGTGTACAAGAACCATAACTCTACCTAGCCTTTATTTTGAGTTATTCCCCTTTTTTGTTTTTCGAACTTGAATCTTGTCACGAGTATATCTCTAAAAGTTTAATAGCTAGAATCATGAAACTTCATGGATGGATAGAGCTCACCAAGTGGGAGTGCAGTGCACAAGAACCATAACTCTACCTAGCCTATTTTTTGAGTTATTGCCCTTTGTTGTTTTCATACTTGAATCTTGTCCGGAGTATATCTCTAAAAGGATAATAGCTAGAATCATGAAATTTCATGGATGGATAGAGCTTACCAAGTGAGAGTGCAGTGTACAAAAACCATAACTCTTCCTTGCCTATTTTTTGAGTTATTGCCCTTTGTTGTTTTTCAAACTTGAATTTTGTCCGGAGTATATCTCTAAAAGTATAATAGCTAGAATCATGAAACTCCATTGGTGTGTAGATCTCACCAAGGGGGAGTGCAGTGCACAAGAACCATAACTCTACCTGGCCTACTTTTTTGAGTTATTGCCCTTTGTTGTTTTTCATACTTGTATCTTGTCCGGAGTATATCTCTAAAAGGATAATAGCTAGAATTATTAAATTTCATGGATTGATAGAGCTCATCAAGTGGGAGTGCAGTGTACAAGAATCATAACTCTTCCTAGCCTATTTTTTGAGTTATTGCCCTTTGTTGTTTTTCAAACTTGAATCTTGTCCGGAGTATATCTCTAAAAGTATGATAGCTAGAATCATGAATCTTCATGGATTGATAGATCTCACCAAGTGGGAGTGCAGTGTACAAGAAACATAACTCTACCTAGCCTTTATTTTGAGTTATTGTCCTTTGTTTTTTTTCATACTTTGTTTGACAAAAAATATTCATTCAAAATAACCTCAGTTCTATTCAAACGCCCAGTTGATATTAAGCAGTGTGACGGGCATATCTTGTGACAATTTGGCACCTTTTTAAGGCCATGGAGTCATTGTCCCATCGGTATATCACTTTTTTAACCCGTTATTAGCTGACCAAACTTGAAATGATAATCACTATTTTAACTATTTCAAGAAAATGAAAAGCTATGTTTGGGATAAAAACAAAAACTTATTCAAAGCAAAGGTTTTGTTACAAATGTTTTTCAGATTGGGATCTAGGTGTGTGTTTACAGTATGAATGTAAAAGAAAGCAAATACTGAAACCCTCAGAATTGACCAGCTGGATTGATCTCAGGGCAACATACAGGGTAAAATATTAGTAGAATTGTTCATTTCATTGTAACTGACAGATTACTACTGTCAATCAAAAAACAATTGACCAATCACAGCTGTCAATCGAATAATCAGTCAACCAATGAAATCATTCATTCAGACTGAAAGTGAGTTTTTGAACTCATGACATTTGCTTTTTTGTTTGTTTGGTGACTTAAACTTAGTAACTACAGCTTATTCATGCTGTAGTAACAATGTTCAGGTTGCCAATCAGCCATTCTACTTTTTGTCTCACCTGAGCACCAAGTGCTATGGGTGAGCTATTGTGATCTGTCTTCATCTGATGTAAGTCAGTCCGCTCATCCATTCACAATTTACAAATCTGCTCCTCTGAACCCTTTCCTGGACAAATCCCGGATTTTACATCACTGTACTTTTATACCTGAGAAAACATTGTGGAAAAAGGAGAAATTGCTTTATTTGTGGTCACTGACCACATATTTTACAAATTATTTTTGTTTATTACCTGATACCAAACTGTGGATCAGAGGTCAGTAGGTCAATGATCTGTCCTATTATTCACAAAGAAACTGATATATTTAGCACATCAGGCAAAAAGGGACCTCTAGGGTTTTCCTTAACCCTTTTCTGTACAAACCTGGGATTTCACATCTCTGTAAAGTATTAAATCACAGAGACGTGAAATCCGGGGTTTGTACAGAAAAGGGTAAAGGAAAACCCTAGATGTCCCTGTTTGCCTGATGTTTTTAATATATCTGTTTCTTTGATTTAGTGGGTATGGGTTAACAGGTTAAATATATTTGGTATTGCCCTTCCTGTCCAGTGTTTTATTCCTTCTTTGAACAGTTTTATTTAAAGGACCCTATCGAATGCCAAAAAAATTATTTTCCCAAATACAGGAAAGAAGAGGAACTTGAAAAAAAGGAACAATATAACAATGTAGAATAAACTTGTTACTTCTTAGTTCATTTTTTTAATCATTTAAAGACTTAAAGGACAAGAAGCCTTTATGAAGGAAGTTAGTGATGCACAGGACTTAATTCTGTGTCCTAAACCATGATGGAAATATTTAAGTATCTTTTGAGAAAATAGCTTTTATGCCTCCACATCGATAGATCGGGGGCATATTGTTTTACCGGTGTCCGCCTGTCTGTCCGTCTGTCTGTGTACAAAACTTAACCTGCCAACTAAACATTTTCCTATAACTTCAACCCTGATTAAGTTACAATGCTAATATTTGGTATGTATATAGGTCTAAACAAGAGGAAACAGGGAAAGTTCATTTCATCAAGGTCATGGTCAAAATTTTAACCCTTTTCCCTAAAACATTACTCAAAAACTTAACCTGCCAACTAAACATTTTCCTATAACTTCATCCCTAATTAAGTTACAATGCTAATATTTGTTATGTAGATAGATCTCAACAAGGCGCAACTGGGGAAGGTCTTTTCATCAAGGTCAAGGTCAAAATTTTAACCCTTTTCCCTAAAATGTTACTCAAAAACTTAACCTGCCAACTAAACATTTTCCTACAACTTCATCCCTAATTAGGTTACAATGCTAATATTTTAACCCTTTTCCCTAAAACAAAGAAAAAAAACAATAACTGTTTCTAAAGAACTCCTGTTTTGGGGGCATGGTGTTTCAGAAACAAATCTTGTTTTTGAATTGTTTTTTTTTTTACCAATATATCTGGTTTGGGACCTATTCCTAAATTAAGAGAAAAAGCACTGCTGTTTTTCCCTGAGCTTGTTCAAAGCATTATCCTTTTGATGATTTTAAGGATTGCTTGGCACTAGATAATGTCATAACAACCTTGGTCAAACTGCATTTATACAAGTGTGTAGGGAAAAATGCTGCCTTATTAAGTTAGATATGTGCATATTCAGATAGACTTTCTCTATTTTCACAGAAATTTTACCAAAGAAAACCTAATGGTCTAAATGGAGCTTTACAGGACGTAGGAATCAACTTTCAAGGAAGACAGCATTCAGGTAACAAACAAAGCCAACAATAGATTGTTCGTTTTCATAATAATTTAATTTTTAGTTTCATCTATCAAAAACGAGCGTTCTGGTTGGCCGAAAAATTTAATTCATACCTCCATTAACAAAATTTTGAGCACACAGCCATTTTGTATGCTTCCGCGCAAAATAGTCCCATACAAAAAGGTATTAAAAGATGTAGGGTTTTAGCTTTTTTCTCTCGATACTATTAAATTATAAGAAACGAAGAGAATTTTTTTGTTTTCATGGAGGTATGAACCGAAAAAACTAATCACACAATGTATGAATCCGCTTCGTGTATTCATACAGTGTGATAAGTTTTTTCGGTTCATACCTTCATGAAAACAAAAAAATTCTCTTCATCTCTTAAATAAACCAATGAAGTATTTTGTTCAAGCTGACAATAAAAAAATTGATTGACCTGTCAAAGTAAGTGAACAATGAACTCCAAAATTTATGTGAAGCATTCCTTTGGTTCAGCAACTTAAATGATATATGTGAGCCTACTTAGGCGGCAGTTATCACTATTAGGTTGCCAACAAACAATTTGCCTTTTGATTTATATTTCTGGCCCTAAATCATGCAATTAACATTTGATATCTCGGTCAAAATACCATGTCGGAGGTCGTGTTGTGGCCAATTTCCTGTGTAGTTCAGTGGTTTTGGCAGTTGACTGGTAATATTAGAGATGTCTGTGGTTTTGGGTTTGAGCCCTTGCCACACTGCTGGTCAAGATTATGATCTTGAGTAAGATATTCAGAGGTCAAGCCTAGTAATGGCATGCCAAATAAGTCAATGAATAAGGAGTGCATGACATGACTGTGAGATTGTTGAATGATAAAATAGGATGCCCATTCAGGTACTACAATAGGTATTTCACATACAAATACATTGGTTCACATATGAGATTTCTAGAACAAGACGTGCAAGAAAAAGGAATAAACATAGACAGGGTAAGGTGATTACATGTATGTGCATTTAAATCATCCTCAAATAAGCTTGTCTGTTTTATATCCTACTCCTTTTTTGTTGTGAGCAACAAGTTTGAGTTGCTAAGCCTTCATTTGATCATGCTAACATATAATTATAACCCTTTCCATAGTCAAACTCAAGTCTTTGACAATCATTTATAATTCAACCAAAAATAGAAGAGAGAGTAAGAGAAAAAGTATGGTCTGGAAGTTTGCAATTCTAGCATTTTCCCTGAAATGTTTCCCTGTACTCAAATCATTGTTATCAAACAAGTTCTGAGAGTAAAAGAGATATTCCAAATATCAAATGCAATCTTATTGTTTCTACGATAGGTAGTTATAACAAATAGATTTTAGATTATCATTGTGGGAATAAGAATGCTTAGTAAAGATAATAAATAGTTTTTGCTTTCTATATTTTATTTTATATTGTTTGAATCCTTGAATGCAATCTGCAACTTAATGTATTATAAGCAACCTGTGGTTTTGCGGTCTGCAAAAGGATAAAGTAGAAAATGGCCATTGTCAAGCCCTTAGCTAAGAAAGAAAAGGGTACACTTTACCCTCAGACTTTTCTATGTACCCAAAATTCAAAATGTAGGGAGTACATGTACCACATCTGTCTGAAGTTGTCTAGTGCTTATCCTTTAATAATAAATTTATTTCAAAATAACTTTGACTTATTGTTCACCATCATAAGTAGATGTGCCATTTGAGACTAATTTGTGCATAGGTCAAATATTTGGTAGGCACAATGAGTTGTCCCAGCATATTATAGTTAAACAGTATCAAGAACCCAAAGCATGAGGTGGTGCTCTTGTTATTAGCTCAGTTGTTTTTGAGGAAACCCAATGTATTGTGATAGCATTGGTGTCGTTGTTGTCGTGCAAAAACTTTAACATTTTGTGATATCTCGGGTTCAACTGAAGGCATTCACTTTAAACTTGGCACACATGTTCACTATCAATAGAGGAACCTATACTATCAAGGGAGATAACTCTAGATGCGCTTTTTGCGAATTATGCCCGTTTTTCGATTTAGATATTTTATCCACTATCCAGCACCCAACAGCCGATCGTAGGCACCTGTTGGCGGTGCTCTTGTTGAAGTTCTTATTGCCCTTTTAATTTCAATGCTGATTATATCAATTCAATGTTTAAATGCATTTGACTTTAGGCACCAACATAAAATTTGTTTTGTTTGTTTGAATGGGGTTTTACGCCGCTTTCAACAATCTTTCAGTTATATCGCAGCGGCTGGAGCACCTAACAATGGATTCCTGGTATTTCTCACACCAGTACCGCCATCACGTCCTTTCCTAGCCTCCAGCTGCTATCCCACATAGGTCTACTATTATCGACCCATTGGTGGGAGACAAATAATCGGAAAGGATGAGAGGCGCCGTCGGGGATCGAACCCTGGACCTCTAGATTGACAGTCGGACGCCCTACCAACTGCACTATGACGGCAGCTGCACCAATATTAAAAGCTATGAAGAACAAATTGATTTGCTTGATAGCAACTTCTGTTTAATCGATTACCAAATGACAAAATTTTAGACTGGTCCAAACTGAAATAATATGCAGATGACATTTTCAAGTTGATGAAATCAAACATCTTTTTCTTTTGATGATAGAAAACGTGGATAATGAAAAAATTGCTTGCTACTGGCAATTCCTTCATTTTCCACAATCATATCCAAAGCATTTTTCTGTAGAGCCATAAAAAAGTGGGATTGTGTCGAATTCGGTTAATTGCAATAAAGGTGTTTACAATTTGGTATTGTGATTAACAGGATTCCATCTTTCTGTTCAAAGTTAAGGAAAAAACTAAATGATCCAGTGGAAGCCTATAAAGCCATCTCTAATAGAATTATCAAATTTGGTATAAAAGAACCCCTCATTTGTACTCATATGATAACCAACTACCAATGACAACATTTTAGAATTGTCCAAATTGAAGGAACCTGCAGATGACAATTCAAAAACTTAAAAGACAAGTGCTAAAATTATTAGAAAATAGTGTGAAGAAATTGAAAATTATTTGTTAGATAATGTTTTTTGAATGGAAATTTCCTTAATGTAATTACAAAAGTAATCTGACAAAGTCAAGGTCATTTATCAAGGACAAACTTTTAAAAAAAATATATATACAGTGTATGCTGTTTTAGAGACATATTGTTTTACAAATGCTTTTTTTAATTTTCATTCAGGGGTTGATGATGCCAGAAATACTGCTAAATTGGCCTACAGACTTATCCAAGATGGCTGCCAGCTAAAAGTCACCAAAACCATTAAGGTTAATTGATGGAAAGTTTCCTGCGATAAGAATAAGTTTGATGAAGTAGATAGGATGTAATATGGGCAACATGTTCATTGAGCATATTTAACAAGCGTTTTAAGCTTTTCAATTTGTTTTAAGCTCACCTGAGCATAAAGTGTGAATTGAGCCATTATGATTAGTCATTGTCCATCCATCTTTCTTTCCATCCATAATTTCTTTAAAAAGCTGATTAAGCTGAAACTTGACAGAAATGTTCACTTGATTAAGTATTTCAAATATTGATAAAAGAATTTAATTCCATGGAAAACTCTGGTTGGTTTGGCATTTGAAAATGGGAAATTTCGGTAATTTGAAACTATTTTTTCAGAAACTGCAAGGCCAAGGGCATCTACATTTCATATATAGAATAACCACATGACTTTCTACCAAGTTCTTAGAAATTATACTCCTTAGTTCAAAAAGGCCTCACCCCAGAGGTCCAAAGTTGGGAAAAAAGCTGAACTAGAGCAAGTTAAAAAGTCTTCTATAGTATATGGCCTAGGGCATTCATATTTTGTATGTTGCATAACTACCTACCATGTTTGTTGAAGTTATGCACCTAGGGGGTTAATAACAGTCCCTCCCAAGGGGTCCAAATTTTTGGAAAACCTCTCAAATAGAGCATTTTCGAATATCTTTTCATCCCAATTTATAAGGTGTAATTCATCCATATTTCATATATAGCATAAACACATGGTTTTCTAAAAAATTATACCCCTGATGTCATGAATGGCTCCTCCAAGGAGTTCAAGTTTTTGGAAAAATACTCCGAGAGATACTTCAGTAGTTTCCTTTAACCTGGTACCAGACAGCAATAATTCATTTACTTTTACAAATGACAAAAATGCTGAATTTTACGTTTATTATACTTTTATTTGTCCTTCATTTGGAAACATCTTGAGACATGAAAAAACTACTTGCTACATGTAATTGGTTTATTTTCCACATTACATAAGCTTTTTTCTATAGGGTTGTTTAAAAGAAGGATGTCTGGCAATGAGTTTAAAACCCTTGTCATGATTAAAAGTGTTATAGTGACAATACTATCGGATATTTACTTTGTAATGAAATTTAGGCAATACAAATTCTATTTCCTTATTTTATTATTTTATTCAAATAATTTTTAGTCTTTTTAAATAATTATCGGTTTTAATGGAAAAGAGACATTTCTATAAGAGTATCTATGGGGAAAAAAGATGAATTGCTTGTAACAAGTGATTGCTTTCTACCTTTTCAAATGATTTACTTTCAGTTCAAGTTGACTTGAAAATATAATTTGCAATTTCTTTCGAATTGGACCAATCCAAATTAATGTCTCCTAATGGATTAGATATTTATGTAATTACATGTGCTTTGTCATATTTTACTTAAAACCTGTCATCTATTTATACCACTGCATCGAAAGATGGGGGCATATTGTTTTACCGTTGTCTGTCTGTCTGTTTGTTTGTCTGCAAAACTTAACAAAAAACTTAACATTGCCGATTACTACCAGCCTATTCATGATACAATGCTCATATGACATGGCATGATGATACATCGCCATAATACACATCTCCTAATGTCAAGGTCATGTGATAAGGTCAAGGTCGCATACCATGGTCAAATGCCAAAAAACCCTCAA
Organism: Fragum fragum; assembly: GCA_946902895.1. NCBI lineage: Eukaryota > Metazoa > Mollusca > Bivalvia > Cardiida > Cardiidae > Fragum > Fragum fragum. The sequence goes on along the minus strand of OX336379.1, from coordinate 32,855,714 downwards.
GCACAAGTCAACAACACTTTTCATAGTTAAGTCCTGTTGCGGGGGCATTGTGTTTCACAAACGGATCTTGTTATATTTTATTTTTATGTTACTATTACATTTTACTCTCCTGAGGCTAAAGTCTGGGAAGAGCTGTTGTCATACCCCCGGGTGTAAGTGTCCGTTGTTTGCATTCCACTTGATTGAAGTTTTAAAATCCTGGATCATTTTGTCTGATTCTATACACTTAGTACAAACAAATATTAAATATACACTAATAAGGCTTCCATTTAAGACCAAATACCTTGATGTTTGGTCAACTTCACAACAACTTTAACATTCTCATATTTTCTACTTTTTAACAACTAAGAAATCAAATATCAAGTATGCACTCATCAAATGGAAGGCTCTCATTTCAACTAACTTTTTTGTCTATCAACTGTTTGGGTGAGCTATGTTGTTCGCTGACAATTCCTGTTGTTGTTTTTTAAAATCTATATACTTAAATAAAATAACTTTAAAAGATTACACTGTTTTTTCTTATTATTTTCCAGACCCATGAAAGATCAGCCAGTTGTAGCCCAAGTATTGGTGCTTACTTTAAAACAGAAAATGCAGCTACTTCTGCAGCCCAGAAAGATCAACCCCAGAACCAGTCCAGGAAAAATTCACCTTCAAAAATTCCAGTACCAGTCTCAAAAATTAAGGATGACACATCCAATGAAAAGATACCATATACTAATAACAAAAATTTGGATCAAGATCAAATTAAGGAGAGAAAAACTTTTAACAAGGATTTGGATAAAATTAAAAGTATAGTCTCAACTAATCCTAAAGCAAGTACTCCTGTCAAGCTTAAACTTTCTGGTAAAAGAAAAGAGATAACACCTCTGAAAGTTAAATCAATTGATACCTCAGTTAACTCCCCTTGCAGAAAGGCACCTAGACAGTTTACCCCAAAGAAATTTTCTTCAAAAGACATTTATGTTGATAGTCCAAACAAAAAAGCTGATGTCAAAGAAGAAGAACAAGCAAAGCCTTAACTTAGCCTTCGAGAACATGATATGAATGTACCAGAGAATGACAAAAGCTCGGATTCCACAGATAAAATAAAACCATCAAATTTCAAAATTCCACCGACCAGTAAAATCTCACAGTCGGTGTTTAAAGTGCCAAACCCAGTAACTGGAAAGAGATTAGCAAATTTACCAAGCACGGAGCTTGAGAAAACATGTAAAAGTTTCTGTGCTTCCACTCCAATAAATAGCAATGTGAAGCCCAAGCCATTCCTATTGGGGAACACTGTCAGTCCAGTTCAAGACATTCAGCAATTTCAGACAAATATGACAGGAATTCCTAACTTTATGAATACACCTCTAAGTCATGGAAATTCAGTAAATAGTTCAAAGCCTTGTAATTCATCCACTGGTTTTAGAACACCTAGCTCTACTTTCTCAAATTCAACTAACCAATCAACTTCTTTCAACAGAAGTAGCTCCACCTCTATGAAAATGACTCCACCTCTTTGTAGATGTGGGAGGCGGTCAAAAAGGAAAATGGTCCAATCACCTGGCCAGAATATGGGCAGATTTTTTTTCAGTTGTGCAGTTCGTAAAGGTGCTTGGTCTAAAGAAGGTTGTGATTTTTTCAAATGGGAAGTTGCCAACAGTAATCAACAAAATTCAACCTCCAGGCAAAATAGTTCCAGCTTGACTAAACAATACACGCCAGTGACATACAGGAGTAACCAAGATTTGAAAACCATCAGCCAAAAGAGAAGTCTTGGAATTAGGCCTTCCTTTAAAACCCCAATGTGTATTAGATAATCGATGCCCAAAAGGTGTTTTAGAGAATTGATGCTGTCAATAAAAATTTGATTGACCTATCAAATCATACATTTACAAGTATAGATCCCCAACCAAAGATTTGCCTTCTGTTTCATATCCCTGACCAAATATTTTATAAATTAACTTGCATTTCATATTAGGGAATACGTCATGGCTTAGAATGGCAGACTCATAATCTGATGGAAGTAGAGGGTTGTGGGTTTGAATCCTGGCTACAACATTCCAGATCCCAAGTACTGGTGATACCCAGGAAGCACATGAACATAGTGTGATCACTAAAAGATTGTTAACCCTTTCTTGTTCAAACCCTGGTTTTTATGTCCTCGAGTTTTTATACTTGAGAAAATTGATTGATTTATTGAATGGGGTTTAACGCCGCTTTTAACAGTATTTCAGTCATATCGCGGCGGCTGGAGCACCTAACAATGGATTCCTGGTATTTCTCACACCAGTACTACCACTACATCCTTTCCTAGCCTCCAGCTGCTATCCCACTTAGGTTTACGATTATCCACCCATTGGTGAGAGACAATTGTCGGAAAGAATATTTGCCGCCGCCGGGGATCGAACCCAACTTGAGAAAATAGTGTGGAAAAAGAGGCAATTGCTTGTCACAAGTAATTTCTTCTTTTTCCACAATATCTTCTACCCTACAGAATTAATATTTTTCAAATTGAATAGACTTTAAATTGTTGACTGCAAAACCTTTAGACAGGTCAAAATTTTTGCAAAACAGGAAAGGGTTTAACACAATACAAACATCCAACTTGATATTTCAGTCTTCTTCAAGAAAATGAGTGGGAAAACATTGTGGAAAATGAAGAAATTGCTTGTAACAAGCTCTTCATTTTCCACAATAGATAAAGAATTTCAAAGGTTCATCAAGTTGAAATTATTGTCTGCAACTTCTTTCAATTTAGACAAGTCTATAAGATTTTCCTCATGTAACAGGTTAAGAAGGATGAAGTTACAATATTGAGGTTGACAACCAATGGTTACCTTTTTTTATGTCCTCAGTGATTGACAAGCTAATTTTGTTGAAAGGTCATTTGACAGATCCCTGGCTAGGCTCAGTGACCTCCTACATTATTTTGTGGTCAGAAATATAAGATAAAAAGCATAACACTGATTGGAGACCTAAGTGTCATAACTACAGCTCAATCAGCTATACTATGACGTTTATTCTCCAAACTAACGAAAATGTAAAAGAAGTAAATTTCAGAATTAGAAATTCACTTACAGTGTTAAGATATGATATGACTGACCAATCATTTCTTTGTTGTTGTTGTTTGTGGTGATTTTTCAAATATTTAGATGTGATCTTCCAATTAATTCAATTTGGTCTAGTCTAATATTTGATCATCTGGTAATGAATCTCCAATCAAAAAAATCATTGTCCCATCGTTAAAAGACAACTCTGCCAAAAAAGTTTCGGCCCGATATGAAATGCACTACCGAACAGAAAACGAAAATGAATTTCAAAATTGTTTACGTTGGCAGCATAAAATGAGTTCGAATTTTATTTTCAGTTTCTGTTCGACAAAGCTGGCCTGAGACCTATTGAGAAGTTATTTATTAGCAATTTTAGCACAGTTTCCAGGATTCCATTTGGTGAGAAATATTGTCTCAAAGAGAGCCACATAGTATTTAACTTTGTTGCTCAGGCAAAACCTGTGGTATTGCCTTGGTTATGTCATTATCGTTGTCATCGTCTTGCAAAAACTGACATTTTTTTAATATCTCTGGAATTGCTGAAAGCATTCATTTGAAACTCATATGCTCTCTATCAAAAGATCAACTTAAACTTTCCTGAGAGGTTACTCTAAATGAAATTTTGTTTAATAATGTCCCTTTAGAGCTTATGTATTGATCTGCATGCCAAGCACCAGGCACCTATAGACATTACTGGTGTTTTCATTTATATAGGATTTAATTTGAAATCTTGTAGTCAGATTCTTTCTTCATGTCAAAATGGAGATAGACATTTGAAATTCATGTATAAGTCATTTTTTATTTCCTTCATTTTCCTAGTATAATTTGTGACTGTCATTCAAAGAATTATTAACCTTCCCTGAATTTTTAGCATAGCTGTTTTAAGAGAAACCCAATACATTGTTCGAGAAATTTGGCCCTTTTAGACTTTACAGTTTCACACAGTATCAAGCACAAGAACAGTTGAGTGTTGACATCCGCATGCGGTACTCTTGTTTGATACAAATATTTTACATACGATTTTGGATCTAGTACATATCAACCACACATGGTACTTCCAAAATGAATATACAGCTATATAGAATGATCATTGATTATTCAGAAAGTCTCAAAAAAAGTTAAAAGTGTTGGACCTGGTCAGATTGCACAGTCGGACCAGGTCGATACCATTTCGCACTTCCAAGATTTTCCCTTTTAACCTATTTTTCACAATTTTTACGACGTACCTAAATCAAAAGCTTTAAAATGATTGTTTGTTGAAAAGCAATTTCATCATTAACCATAATGTTTTACTAAAAAAAATGTTTTTAAATTTCATCAACTAAAAATTGCTGTTATCAACTTAGAATTTGGTCCAGTCTAAAAATTTGTTGTTTATGTACCTATTCCCACAGAATCCCTCCTTTTTACGCCCCTCAAGATAAAGGCTTTGAAAAAGGTTGTGGAAAAAGAAGAAATTGCTTGTACCAAGCAATTTCTTCATTATCCACAATGATTTCTGGACAAAAATACGAAGAAAAAAAAAAATATTTTCACCAACTTGAAATTGTCGCCTGCAGCTTCTTTCAATTCTAAAACATTTCCATGTGGGAAAAGGTAAAGGGTTAAAGTAACAGGTAATATTTAATTTTATTGTACGGTTGACTCATAGTGTCAAGGTAATCTAATTAAAATAACACCAACTTTTGCATGCGAATTCTTTTTGTTTTGTTTGTTTGTTTTTAATTACGACTACACAGTCTGATAAGAACATATTCTTGTCCGATAGCGGGACATGTCGCACTAAGGATGGCAAACTTTCTACTTATCTAAAATGAGATGATCTCGATATTCCGGTCGTCACCTATGAGGACGATAGCAGGGATGTTTGCAGTATTGTGGTAATGCTTGATGTTTGTCCAACCATGTTAGTAGCGTTACTATTACATTTAACCCATTCCCACTAATCCCTCCTTTTTCCGCCCCAAGACAATATTTCAGGAAAACAATGTGGAAAATGAAGAAACTGCTTGTTAAAGCAGTTTCTTCATTTTCCACAGTGTTTTCCACACAGAGAGATAAACGTTTTTAGCAATTGAACGAAGAAATTCTCGTCTGAAACTTTTTTCAATTTTGTCCAGTCTAAATTCTATCCCTTGGCTTAATTTGTATCGTCAGATTAGAACAGGCTCGCCATTCAAGTATAGAAACTGCTCATCAATTCGTTTCCCCTATTCTAGTAAATGCTATATGATTCGCTTTCTCCGGTAAACTCAATCTGGGACTATAAATTGTAACGTCTCCAACCAGTCCAAAAATAGCATCGCAATCTTTACGACATTCTCATGTTGACCCGTATTGTTCGAAAATATAGGGCAGTAACCCAGTCTATTGAAACAAAGTTTGGCATTCAAACCGAAAGTAGACACTTTGGAAAGTACCCAAACTTTACAGTTTTAAGAGTATTATTATGTCAATTTTCAGTACATGTACGCATATAAATGGTACTGTGGTGTCATGGAATGTAGTTGTTTTCCTACTTTGGAAGGATTTTCCCTAATCAAATGAAAGTTTTGGAAAATATATGGTGTTCAATGAATAGTTTTAATAGTACTGTGTTGGTTCACAATTCATGTGTATGATTAACCCTTGTCATGCTGATTGCGGGATATTCCTAGTTTGGCAAGAGATAGAGACAAATATCAGGCTGCACAAATGTTCAATCTGATCTTGGTCCACATCAGCTGTTTGTGGCATTGAAGCCAGAAAGAGCTTTTTATATTTCTTATTGCAAGAAAAAAAATCAACGACTTCATGATTCCAGAGCTTTCAGTCCATTGATCAGTTTGGTGCTGTTAAGTTCAGATAGCACGACAAGGATATTCAGAATCGTTAATCGAGCTAAATGTCGAAATATTTAGCAGGCGATATGCATTATTCGTGGTTTCATTTCTATTTTCACATCTTTGGTTAGCTCATCTGAGCAGAACATGCTCTACGGTATATGAGCTTTGTGATTTTGAATGCCCGCGTCTTGCTCTGTGGCACTTGTGTACGGCCATTAAAACAGAGTTGCCACTGTTATAGTTTTGGTTGAATCTTTCTCAATCTTGGTGAAAATTTTGGCATTGTCAGGAAGAAGTACCCTATGAAATATGATGATAAAAACAATCCAATATCAAAGGGAAAGACGCATTCAAGGCAAGTTCTTTGCTACTGCTCTAGATCTACGTACAGGTCATAATTTCGAATATGTCTTTGTCTGAAAATTAATGCTTCGTGACGAAGATCCCTAAGGAGCCAGTGCCTGACATGTCAAACAGTTGACAAATTGCTGGCCCCCACCCACTCACTCCGTTGGCTCCGCCTATTGACAGGAAGTTCCGGATCGATTCTAGACGGCGATAGGCCCCTTTGCAAAATCTATGGTCAGTACCATATAACAAAAAAGTAGAATAGTTGGTTTGCGACCGAAACGTCGTAAATGCAGCTTGAATGAGCTATAGTTACGACATTAAATCCGCAAGACCAACGAAAATGTTTCACATATATGGCGGCTATTGTTTGAGTTCAAAGTTAACTACCAGTTTAAACGAATGATTTCATTTGTCGACTGATTATTTGATTTCACTCAGCGCGTGTAAAGTATTGTCTAATCGTAAAGAAAATCTACAGAGTGCAAGGTAAATAATCGGATCAGACTATGTGGATACACAGGTTCACCTGAGTCCTACTTTGCGCACATATAAATTGTTGGAAATATCACGCACATGCTCAAATATCAACAAAAGGAGGCCGTAGGCAAATCAGGTCAATCTTATTTAACCCATTCCAATGCATTTTTAGGCTGGTTCAAATTGAAAGAAGTTGCAGACGACAATTTCAAGATTTTTTCCGTCTTTTTGGATATAAACATTGTGGATAATGAAGAAATTGTTGGTGCAAGCAATTTCTTCATTTTACACAATGTTTTCCAAAGCTGTGTTCTTGAGGGGCGTAAAGCGAGGGAATCGGTTAAATGCAGTTAAGTTAGTTATCATGAAAATTTGAATGCAGTTGAGCGATTTTGGCTGTTAAGGTCCTCTTGACATTTATCTTGTGCATTAAACTTAACAGCAATAGGTCCAATATATAGTAACAGCGGACATACAGCAATAAAAATGCAATTCAGTGAGGAACAAGTCAAACTACACGGAGATTTAATAACGAAACTAAACGAGAATCTGGAGGATGAAAATTTTCAGGAAATAAAACAAAAGTTGATAAAAAAATATGATTATTTAAGTGAAACGGGAAACATTAGAGAAGTGATAAGTTTGTGGCAAGTGAAATACAAAATTGGAATTTTAGATTACGGCATTTTGAAAAATGTTTTAAATGAGGTGGAGGATAATGGTCTTATAGCCCTAATCGAAAATTACGAAAAGAAAATGGAAAGTAAGTCCTCTCTCTGTCTCTCTGTCTGTCTGTCTGTCTCTCTCTCTCTGTCTCTCTCTCTCCCCCTCTCTCTCCTGTCTCTCCTCTCTCTCTCTCTCTCTGTCTGTCTGTCTCTCCTCTCTCTCTGTCCCCCTATCTCTGTCCCTCTGTGTCTCTGTCTCTCTCTCTCTCACTCTCTCTCTCTCTCTCTCTCTCTCTCTCTCCCTCTCTCTCCCTCTCTCTCTCTCTCCCTATCTCTCTTTCTCCCTATCTCTCTTTCTCCCTAATGCCCTTAATTTCTTTACATTGTTTACTTTAATAGTTTTTTAAATTCGCGAACTTAAGATTTTTTTCTTTGTTATTAAGAATCTCAAGCTTAGAGAAAATAGAAACAATCTCATCATTTCGAAAAAGTTTTCAATATGCATTGGGGTTAAGTGTGCAAGTTAAGAGCTAAGTAATACTTTATGTCGTTACTTCATAACCTACTGCAGGGTCAATCCTACAAACTGCATCCTATCTTAATTCTTTTCTGTTCAATCATTTTTAAGTCCTGTGTTTCAATACTTGAGAAAACATTTTGGGGAAAGTAGAAATTTCTACCTATTCCACAATTTTTCTACCCTACTGAATAATTTCTTGCAAATAAAGTCGACATTAATTTGTCGTCTGCTAGACCTTTAAATTTCGACCAGTCTAAAATTTTGTAAAACAGGAAAGGGTTTTTAAAAAACCCAACAAAGACAATCATTCCAGATACTGGGAAAGCATCTCTTTTACTGTTACAGAATTTTCACCCAGGAAGTCATTAAAAATGTAATAATTTGCTTTTACGATGGATCAACTTATTCTATTCAAAGTCGTATAATGAGACCGAACTTAACGGAGTGTAATATTTCGTGCAATCTGATTGGTTGTTAGAATCTACTTCATGTCAGCTTGGAAATGAGGTAGGAGACGATAAATGTTCGAAAGAAAAAATTCATGATGGCGCTAATTTATCTCTTTCAAAACGATTTTAACAGTCGCTGGATATGACCGAATGATTGGCATTGTAATTGGCATTGTAAAAAAATATTTTTCTCCTTTTTCAGGGATGTGTCTTTGTCTACTTTTTGTCTCATTTTTTTTCACAACTAGACAAAGAATTTGCCTCTACATTTTTATGACTATACTAAGTAATTGCCGATAGATCCCTTTTTTCTTTTTACTAGACTTTATATATATATATATATATATAACTAGACCTAGATATTGCCTATAGGATTTTTTATATAATAACACTATGTTCTGCCCAAAGATGTTTAAATAACTGGACTAAAGTACTGCCCCTAGATTTTATCTATTTATCTATTTTTATAATTAGACTAAGTTACTGGCCTTAGATCGATTGTATAACTAGACTAAGTTACTGCCCCTAGATTTTTTAAATACTTTACTTAGTTCCTGCCCTCAGACCTTTTTTAATAACAAGACTAAGTAACTGTCCCTAGGTGTTTTTATAATTAGAATAAGTTACTGCCAATTGCTCGTTTTTATACCTAGACTTGGTTACTTCCCATAGATCGCATTTATAACTATACTAAGTCACTGTCCATAGATCGTTTTTTAACTAGACTAAGTTAATGCCCCTAGATCTTTTTTATAACTAGACAAAGTAATTTCCGTAGATCGTTTTAACAACTAGACTTAGTTACTGACCATGAAATGTTTTTATAACTAGACTAAGTTAATGCCCATAGATCATTTTTTTATAACTAGACTAAGTAACTTCCCAGAGATCATTTTTTTATAACTAGACTAAGTAACTTCCCATAGATCGTTTTCATAACTAGACTAAGTTACTGCTCCTAGATCTTTTTTTACAATAGACTAAGTTACTCCCCATAGATCTTTGACGTGTTACATGTGCGTTATGAAAGGATTATCGGGCAATGGACAATCAATAGATCGATTGATCAATCTTATGTTCATTTAGTCCTAAGGTCCAACATGTATCTGTCTTAAGCATTTTGTTGGTTTTGCGACTTAAAAATACGTCGTAGCTACGGCTTATCTAATATTTTTAGGCTGCAAATCAAACATTTTACATTTTGGTTGCCCGTAACTCGCAACAAAATAACGCCGATCAATTTTTAGTCGAGCTTTCTGTCGAAAGAGAGTAGGCGTGACCAGCGATTTCGATTTACATGCCCACACTAAAACTTGGAAATTGCTTGTATCAAGCAGTTTCTTCATAATCCACAATGTTTTCTAAAGCTTTTTTTTTTATCCTTAGACGTTTAAAAAGAAAGGATAAAGTAGGACAGGGTTAATAGCAAGCCCCATTCTACCAAGCTGTAAACGTTGGTAACAGATGGTTTTAGCCATGCACTGCCTCTCTGTAAGGGACATGAAAACGGCTGACTTTTAAACTAAAATACTCCCGAGCTTGTCCGTAAATACTAAAGAAAGTTTGTAGATGTCAGACAATTTCTGCATCCAGGGTAACGAACAGGGTAACGAAATAGTAAAATTATCGCAAAAAGGTAACCTTTAGGTGTCGGTAGCGTTCGCGAGCGTTACACTGGATCTCTTCAATTTACTGAGTTGTAATCTCACCCAGGGATTGATGGCCCGAAACATCTGTACTACAGAACAAAAGGACAGAGAGGATATCTACTCATTCTAAACTTTGAGGAAAACCGCGACTGTAAGTACAAATGTTGATCATTGTTAAAACATGACTTATTAATCATGCGATTCCAGAAGCATTGTGATTGACGGTTAGCTTGCCACGCCCACTGACCTTCGACTGGAAGTTCGACTTAGAAATTAACCCTTTCCTGTTTTTTTTTTTTGGAAATTTTAGACTGGTCCGAATTGAAAGAGGTTGCAAACGACAACGGAAATTTGATACAATTTGAAATGAAACCATCCTGTGTGGTAGAAAATATTATGAAAAAAGAAGAAATTGCTTGTTACAAGCAATTTCTTCTTTTTCCACAATGGTTTCTCAGATATAAAATCACAGCCACGTAAAATCCTGTATTTGTTCGGGAAAGGGTTAAACGGCATTATTTTGTTGACTTTTTGGTCAGTAACATGTGAACGAAAAATTAGATCGTTTGGTTTGCGACCAATTATTCGTAACTATAGCTTGAAAAGGCTATTGTTACGATATTTAAGTCGGCAAATCAACAAAGATGCTTGGAATATATGTTGGAGTTCAAAGTTCACTTGAATTTTTTTATTGATCCACCAATGATGATATTAGTAGAAAGCGAGAGATCTTTTTCAGGAATCGACACTTATCATGACGCTCTTTTAGTCTCTAGGGCTGTGATTTACAGCATTAGCTTCTACGCCTTTGGGCTTGTTAGTTTTTCATTCAATACCAAACTATACAAATCGCTTTCAAAGCAAATTTTTCGTCTCCATGAAAGTAGTTATTTCACCAAAACATTTTGGGAAAAAATGAATTGCTAGGAACAAGTATATTCTTCTTTTCCTAGAATGTTTTCCAACGAATGTTTAGCTTTTAATCATGTGTAATGCCCAATCAATCTTTACTCCAAAATACCTATATGTACTTCTACCCTTGCCTGTTTTGCATAATTTTAGACCTGTCTAAATTCAATGGTTTTGCAGACGAAAATTTAATTTGGATTTGAATTGAAATAATTACCATTCAGTAGGGTAGAAAATATTATGAAAAAGAAGAAATTGCTTGTCATAAGCAATTTCTTCTTTTTCTACAATAATTTTCCATTAAAAATTCACAGGGAGGTAAAAAAAAACAGGGATTGAACAGGAAAGGGTTAAAAAGAAGATATAGAGGACCTGGAATATCAGGGAAGGACCTGTAAGATTTGGAACCAACTGGTCTTATAGGCATATGGCAAAAATAAGAGTCGAGCCCTGCATATATGACAACAAAGATGAATTTTGTGAAACTTTAAAGGTACTGTAGATCAAATTTTAACAGATTTTTTGTTGTTGTTTTAAAGTCTCAACTCTTCAACTTGTTTCACAAAGTGAAAGTGCCTTTAAATGGGTGGGAGGCGATAGTTAGAGTAGAAAATTTTGCTTCGAATTTGCAGTAAAATAAGATACAATGACATCAAATAGTCATATTTTGATAAGAAATAGAATCGTTTGTTTCAGTATCAATTTATTTCATTAATTGAAAAAAAATATACGAAAATATAGAAAATATAGTCAATGTTGTTCAATAAAGATACTATATCCATATTGCACTAAAACAAATAATCATTCTATTTCTTAAATGCAAAGAAACATTATTTTTTTTCCGAAACTCATTATTTTGCACGTGATTTACATGGCAACCAACTTGGTGACATCATCACGACTTTTGTCTCGCCGGGGTAACGACCAGTATCGCTTATTGAACGAAAGCGGTCGGGGCTAAAACGAGCCTGACAATGTTTTTATTATTTTGATAATGTCACTCTTTTTCCCGGTGAAATTATCAAATGATTATCGTGAGATCACATAATACACCAGAAAGCATAAAAAATAAAATTAATCTTTGGTTGCATTTAAAAGACAATTTATTCTTCAAAAATTGAAATGTATTTTCTTTTTACTGGTGAAAGGAACTCCTTTGAGTATACAAACGACATACACGATTTCTATTTCATGTTTGTCTGATAATTATTTTTCCAATTTACGGATCGCTGGCCACGCCCACTGAGCTTTGACAGGAAGTTCCACTTGGATATCAAATGGTTTCATATTGCAAAACCCATGACCAGTAACATCCAACAAAAAAATAAAATGGTTGGCGACATAAACGTCGTATCTACAGCTTGAATAAGCTATAGTTACAACATTTAAGTCGTAAGCAAACAATTATGCTTCACATATTTGTCGACAATATCAAAATTCAAATAACGCTACTGTCTAAATGAATAATTTGATTGGTTGATTGATTCTTAGATTGACAGCCACGATCCGTCAATTAGGGGCTAAAAGAAACGAAGCAAAATTTGAGATCTGACCTAGAAAGACGTCAATGTAAAAACGATGCCTCCTACTGACTCCGCCAATTGACTCCGACAGGAAGTTTCACTGCGATTTTATAGGGCAATATTTTGCAAAATTTGTGGCCAGTAGCATGTTGAAAAAAAAAGAAGAATGGCTGAATAGCAACCTAGACGTCACTACAGCTTATTCAAGCTGTTCATGAATTTTAGATCGCCATACCAACAGAAATACTGCACTTAAATTGTTGCCAATGTTAAAGTTCACTCCCGATCTAAATGAATGATTATCTGATTGACAGTAGCGATCGCTTAATTGAAAGTCACGAAGTTAACCCTTGTCATGCTGAATCCGGAATATCCCAGTTTTATCAGGAGGTGTAGATCAAATCAGCCTGCACATTAGTGCAGTCTGATCTTGGTCCACATCTTCTGCTTTTACTTTTCCTGCCAGAGTTGTTTATGAATTTGATTTCTAAAACAATTATTGAACAACAAGTTCTATCAGTGCTTTCAGACTTCTGATTTTACAGCAATTCAGAACGGTACTTTGTACAGCATGACAAGGGTTAAGTAAGAATACTCGTTTTTCATCTAAAGAAACTACGAATCAGTTACTATCTATAAAGCACATTTGAAGAGTCAGATCAGTCAATCTGGATGGGTATGCTAGTCCGGATCTTTACTTAGCCAATACGTGAACTAGTTGGACACAGTTCCATTTAATTCGAATCATTTGAAGAAGCAGTAGGGGAAGAAATAATGTCAGTTTCAATGTAGCTCGACTGATTCTCGGAGACAACAAGAGCTTTGTTATATAGAATTTGCGTCGTCGTAGGTCTCGGGAGATTTGTTCACTTAATTGATAAATTGGTGATATTTCCTAATACATTTTCCATTTCTGGAAAGCGCTTGAGTACTCATATTTTTCACATGCACTCATCAGTAGATGGGCTTGCATTTCAGACAATGACATTGACACGATATCCTTGACTCTGCTGCCTTCTGACCTTGAATTCAACCTTTTATAAAAAAAGAATAACACAAACTATATGTTTTTCTTTCTCCATCTTTTTTCATCCTAGGGTACTCATATTTTACATATGCATTAATCAGGGATATGTTTCCATTTTTGATCATGACCTTGATCACGTGACCCTGACCCGTTACCTTTATATAGGGTGCTAATGTTACACACATATATATTCTGTCAGCCCGACTAGCTCAATTGGTAGAGCACTTGGCTTCAAGCCTCAAGATCACGGGTTCGAGCCCTGGACTGACCATATCAACTAACACAACTAATTGCTTTTCGGATGAGACATTAAACCTAGGCCCCGTGTGACGGTGATATCCATCGAGCACGTAAACGAACCAGGCGGGTCTTACAACAGTTTCGTCCTGTATCCTTGCACTATCCCCCGTAACAACTAACCGACTGCTTGGGGCGTCGCTCATGTGGGCATGTGCTAGGGTAGCGACGATGAAAAAAACGGAAATACAAACATACACATATATTCATCAGAGGATAAAGCAATAACCTTTAACCCTATTGTAAAAAAAAAAACAAGAACGGTGGGCAATGTTGTTCGCGTAGAACTTTTCTTCAACTCAGAATTGTTCACGATCAAGCGCCTCATAGTCGAGCGAAAGGTGTCCACATGCTACTCTATTGTTATCATTAATATCATTATTCTTTATCATTAGCAATGTATTATCAAGGATATTGTTGTTGTTGCTATTGTTAGGGACGTTGTTGTTTTCCAGATACTGAAAAAGACGTTACTGGGTTGAAAGAGTTCTTTGAAAAAAAACTTAGTTTTAATGTGAAATCGCCGAGAGAAGACAGGGAAACGGACTTTTCTAAAGAGGACATAGATTCTGAATTGAATGAAGTCAAAAAGATTTTATCCTCAGACTCCACAAAGTATTACTGCTTTGTTTGTGTGGTTTTAAGCCATGGCTCAAAGGTAAGTTGACATGTTATAGATGTACAAGTAACAGTGAGTGATCAAAGGTCAATTTTGTTTATACCTGTATAGTCAAAATTGACCTTTTATCACTCATTATATATGTGCATCTATATAAGGTGGGGTTTTTTGTTGTTTTTTTTTTATAACTAGGTGGTCCAAATTGGTGGATGTTGCTGACGTTGTTTAGTATTACGACAAAGAAGTTTAAGAGATGAAACGAAAAAACTAATCACACTATATGAACCCGTGATTCATACATAAGTTTGATTACTTTTTTGTTTCAGACCTCCATGAAAACGAATAAAATATCCTCTTCAGTTCTGATAATTTAGTGACATCAAGCAAAATCCAAAAAACCCATTTATTTTACAAATTTTGATGTATTTTTATAGAATTATTTATTTCGCAAGCTTACAAAATAACTTCGTACTCAAAATTTTGTTCGATAAGGTTTGATTTTTTTCCAATCAGAACGTTCGTTTTAAACATTGCCTTCTTTTCGAACCGTGTTTTCCATAGCGACATAGGAACATCAAAAAGATTGTTTTTTTTTATTTTTGGTATTTTCTAATGCTGCTTCAAAAAATGAAAAGTTGTGTCACCGTTTTCAATTTGAATGTCTGTTTGCCTGCCTGTCTTTTTATCTGTTCAAATGCTCATTCAGTTTATATTTGGCGTAAACTAAAAAGATTGCACACGGACTTCTTTTGTCGAGCTCTTCTCAAATATTTTATCATGAAATAGGACCTTGAATTTTGAACTTCATAAACTTTGATTATCTATCCCCACACTATCCCGTTTTTAGCTCCACTGGCTGAAAGCCATTGTCATGGCGTTGTGTCCATCGTGCACCCGTCCTAAAACTTTTACTTCAAAAATCTTCTCTGCAGAAAATTTTGAGCAGAATACAACCCAATTTAATAGAAATGGTCCTTGGTGACCCTTTATCAGATTCCATCAAAGAATTTGGATCAGATGAACAACACGGCTTTATAGCGTGTTTAATTTCCATATGCGGTGAAAGTTCTCAGAAACCATGTGATTGATTTTAGCCATTTTTTTTTTTTTTTTGGAACGATCCTTTGGTGACTCTTAACCAAATTATTTGGGGAAAAATGATTAGATGAAAAACATATCTTTAATAGGCAGGATTAACTTCCTTATATGGTAAAAGCTTTGAAAATCCTTTTCTCACAAATGAATTGATGCATTTCAAACAATTTTCACATGACCCTTGGGTGAACTTTTATCAGATTTCATCATAGAATTTTGATCGGATGAAAAATATGGCTTTATTTGGAGGGGCTAACTTCCGTGTATGGTGAAAACTTTAAGAATCTTCTTCTCAGAAACCAGTTGATGGTTTTCAGACCCTGTATCAGATTTCTCATATGAAATCGATTGGATGAAAAACATTGCTTTTTACTGGGGGGGGGGACTAATTTCCATATCTAATATGTTTTATTTAAAATCTTCTCAGAAACCTATTGATGAATTTCAACCAAATTTCACGGGATTGATCCTAAGGTGACTCTTTGTCATATTCTTTTCATTTAATTTTGATCATTTGAAAAACATGGCTTTTCTGGTAGTTGCTTACATCCATTTATGGTATACAGTAAACTGTCTAACTGAGTAAATGAATTTCACATAACTTGACTTGACATTTGTTAAACAATGCAATGTTTGAAATGCTTTTCTAGGACTATTTCAAGACTGCAAGATGTGACAAAATATTGAATTCCTGAAAAAAAAACTTTGCGTAATCAGTAAATTCAGGGCTACGGAGCGAAACAGGCGCTCAAGCGCCTCTAGATAACGAGATTCAATGAAAATGCGTTGGAAAACTTTGTGGAAAATGAAGGTTGTTGTTGTTAAACATATCAAGTATACCTCACAATGTTTTTCGACATGAATGGCACAGATTTCAAATTTTCATTAAGCGGTAATTCTCACCTCCGACTTCTTTCGATTCGGACCAGTCTGAAATATGTCTTTTTTTTTCCCATTTTAATTCTAGTAGCACCTCTTCTTATGATCTATAGAGAATTGAGTTCATGTAAATATTGATCGTCAAAGAGCATTTTAGCATTAGCTTATTCCGACTCATGAGCCGAGACATACACGCATATGTACTAAATAGTCCCTATGACAGCTTTTTCTCTTACATGGATTACATAAATGTCGAAGAAAGGATAAATATTGAAGCCCCAGAATGATCGGGTTATTCGATGGACAGTCGCGATTGGTCAATTGACGGATCGATGGTTATGCCAAAAGACCTCCGACGTGGCAGTTTGACTTCGGATTCAAACGATAGTAATGTTAAGGTCACCTGACCGAAGGCCATGGTGACCTATTGCAATCGTGTTTTGTCCGTCGTCGTGCGTTGTGCGTCTTGCATTAACTTTTTAAATGTTCGACTTCTTAAGAACCTTTGGATGGATTTCAACCAACCTTGGCAGGAAGCATCCTTATGGGAAGGCGCTTCAGATTTGTACACGTCATGGAGGGGAAAAAAGGGTACATCTTTAAAAATCTTCTTGTCATGAACCGGCTGTCAGATTAGATTCACATTTGGTATTTAGAGTCATTAGGGCAAGGACTATCAAGTTTGCACTAGAAATACTATTTGGTATGTGGCATCATCTAGTGGACCTCTATCAATAATGTATAAATTATAACCACAGGGTCAAAAATTAGCCTGTTCCCGGACGTCACATGTTTAACTTAGGCTTATGTAGTGAAAATTTCAAAAATCTTCTTCTCCCAAACTAGAGGGCCTAGAGCTTTTATATTTGGTATGTAGCATCATCTGGTGGATTTCTATCAAGATTGTATAAGTCATGGCCTAAGAGACAGAATTAGCACAGTCCCGGACATCACAAGTT
Source organism: Fragum fragum (assembly GCA_946902895.1). Taxonomy (NCBI): domain Eukaryota; kingdom Metazoa; phylum Mollusca; class Bivalvia; order Cardiida; family Cardiidae; genus Fragum; species Fragum fragum. The sequence continues at coordinate 32,838,432 of OX336379.1, read as the reverse complement.
TAACATAGGCTTATATAGTGAAAAGTTTAAAAATCTTCTTCTCCCAAACGAGAGGGTCAAGAGCTTTCATATTTGGTATGTAGCATCATTTTTGTGGATTTCTATCAAGATTGTATAAATCATGGCCCTAGAGACAGAATCAGCTCATTCCCGGACATTACAAGTTTTAGAAAGGGCTTATATAGTGAAAAGTAAAATTTTCTTCTCCTAAACAGGAGGGCCCATAACTTTGATATTTAGTATATAGCATCATCTGGTCGACCTCTATCAAGATTGTACAAATTATTGCCCTATGATTAAAATTAGCCCATTCTCGGATGTCACAAGTTTAACATAGGCTTATATAGTGAAAGTTTAAAAAATCTTCTTCTCTAAAACAGATAGGCCTAGAGCTTTGATTTTTGGTATGTAACATCATCTGTGGATATCTATCAATGTTGTATGAATTATTGCCCTAGAGATATAATTAGCCCATTCCCGGACGTCACGAATTTTACATAGGGCTTATATAGTGAAAATTTAGAAATCTTCTTCTCCCAAACAGGAGGGCCTAGAGCTTTAATATTTGGTATGTAGCATCACCTGGTGGACCTCCATCAATATTGTGTAAATTATGGCCCTAGGATCAGAATTAGCCCGTTCCAAGATGTCCCAAATTTTACATAGGCTTGTTTAGTTAAAACTTTTAAAAATCTTCTTGTCCCAAACTTAAAAGCCTAGAGCTTTGATATTTAGTATGTAGCATAATCTAGTGGACTCTTATTTGTTTTTGTGCTTTTTCGACTCATGTGACCGATAATGCCCTGTAGGCATTTTGTTTTAAATATATTGACAGGGTTAACCACCAAATACCAGACGGCAAAATTTTAGACTGGTCAAAATTGAAAGAGATCACACACTACAAACAATGTTGGTTTAAATTTAAAAAAAATGAATTTTGATATATAGTCGCGATCCGTTGATTTGACGAGTTACTTTTCCAGAGTGTATACTTTGAGTTTCGTTCCAAACGTTGTTGTTGTTTTTTACTTTCAACAGGGATCGATCAAAACGTCAAATGGCTCATACAAAGAAGAGACGTTAATTCAAAAGTTTGTCTCATCGGAGTTACAGGCGTTTGCAGGTAATCACAGTCTCAATACACGAGGACAAATATGTAATGATTCTAGAAAAATTCAGCTCTCTAATAAAAAAAAACAACACAAAAAACCCACAAATTTTGAATCATACTGTGACAGTAAAAAAGAAATAACAGCCTAATAATATAATTTCAGTTGTTTTTTTTTTTGTTTTTGTTTTTGTTTTTTTCCAATCAGGATTCAAGCGTTTTGATTGGCCGAATTTTTTTCATACGTTCACAATTCTTGTGTATGTTTGCACAAAAATTAGATTTACACAAATTTACTCAAAACTAGTAAAATATGTATTTCCATTGTGATGCTTGATGGCATGAATAACAAAATGAAGAGGTTTTTGTTTGTTTGTTTGTTTGTTTGTTTGTTTTAATTGATGTATGAAAAAACTCGACAATTCAAGAATGTTCAATTTCGAGTCTTTTGCTAAATATTACACCGATTAAAACATGCAATTTTATTGACAATTGTCAAGTAAAGCTCCTGAAAGTTTCTCCTTTTATCTCTCAAGTGGTCAAACGCGAAAAGTTGATTTTAGTACTTCCTAATTTAAATATTTTTAATCTGGTTGGCCATCTGGAAAGATCGGTGGGGTTGTGTGTTTGTGTGTTTGTGCGCGCGCACGCGTGTGTGTGTGTGTGTGAGTGTGTGTGTGTTTGAGTGTGTTGTTGTTGTCGTTGTTGTTTTGTTGGAGTTTTACTTTTCAGTTTTTATTTCCTTGTTTGTTTTCAAGGAAATCGTAAGTTTGTCTGATTTTTAGTTCCTCGTCGGTCGAAAAGTGGATCGGAAACAGATTTAGTAATGAGATGTATGGCTTTAAAACAGATTTTTTTCTGGCCTCTCGCTTTTATAGCTTTGTTTATCAAAATAAATGTAAACAACTTTTGAGTTTAAAACACTTAAGGACAGTTTGCTATAGTCGTGGCGTTTGTCCGTCACTGCGTGCGTCAATCATTAAAACTTTTCTTTTAAAATGACTTTGTCGGAAACTACAGGCTTCTTTTCGAACAAAATCTAGAATATTCGCTGGATGACTCTTTATTCAATAAATTGAAAGAATTTCGATCGGTTGAAAATATCGGTTTTGTAAGCGGCTAATTTCCGCATAGCATTTTTTAGATTTTCTTTACAAGCACTGCTGGGTTAATTTCAATCAAATTTCATATGAATTACCCTCTATCGGATTCCTTTATTTAATTCAATAAAAAAAAACATAGCTTTCATGTGCGCGGTTTTCCATATATTGTATGTACTAAAAAGATCATATTTTCTTTCCAGATGTCCAAGTTATAGTTGGTTATCAAAGGTCAGTATTGTCTGCACAGGTTTTGACCTTTGATCAATCACTATAATTTGGACATCTATAGACCAATCTTAACAAAATTTCAAGTAAAGGTTCCTTGGATGACTCTCCATTAGATTACATAGAGAAATGATCTGATAGTTTTTATGGACATACGGTAACTTTGAGGTTGGTGTTGTTGTTTTTCACCTGAAACTATTATATGGGTTTTAAACCTAATTTCACATTGACGACCCTCCGATGACCTTTCCTAAGATTCCGACCGGGTGAACAAACTTTGATTTTAATTGTGGAATTTATTTTTGTGTGAAAATACAGTATTAATAGAACAGGGGAAATCATGCTGCTGGGAAACTTTATTGTTGGAGTTGTCGCCCTTGTATGTAGTTTAATGCAAATGTACGGTTAGACTGAACTTTGTAAGTTCTTTCACAAACGTCCAACTTTTGGTATGATTTGTCATTATAGAACGATGGAGTGGTACAGGCGCTCAAGCGCCTCTTGTTATCCATATATTTATTTTTTAGAAAAACCCAAAATCTTCATTTTTCAAAAGTGTGAAGGCAAGATGGAAATGAAAGCTGTTCAAAAGCCAAAGGACCATTCTGATGATGATCGAGGTAGATCAGAGACGGAAAAAGATGGAGACCTTCAACAGTATAATGTCCCAGAACAGGCAGATATATTGTTGATATACGCCACCACACCAGGTCAGTAAAAGTAGTTTCCTGGTAGGAAATTTATACCCGTTTTGGAAAACTAGCAAAACATTGTTTGTCAAACGTTATCATGATAAAGAAACGAAGTTAAAGAAATCAAAGAGTTAACCCATTCCAACACAACCCCTCCTTTTTATCCCCCTGAAGAAAACAATTGTGGAAATCAATATGGAAAGTGAAGAAATTGCTTGGTACAATCCATTTCTTCATTTTCCACATTGTCTCTACCTAGAGAGATAAATATTTTAGAATTTTCAACAATTTGAAATTGTCGTCTGCAACTTTTCTGATGACTCTGATATGAGTCATTTTGAACACGATGTGCTCAAGTGAGGTAAAAATACTTAGGAGATGAACTGGCCTGCAGAGTTTGCAATATTCATAAGAACTACATAATACATAAGAACTACTTTTTATGGTGTGAGCAATCAAGGGATTTAGTTGTTAATCCCTTTGAACTTTGAATCGACCTCAAAATTTTGTCTGTTAACTTAAAGTATCAAAGTTGACGCTTTGCTAGCTAAAAAAGGATAATACGACACCCTTTTGTCCCAGTCAGAGTTTGGCAATCTGACAGAGGTTGAACATTTTCACTCGTGCGCGCGGGTGTGTGTTTTGTGTTGCTTTAGCTGTTTAAATATAACTCTTGTAATCATATGCTGAGGTTAATATTTATTTCTCCTTTATGTGATTCTTCCGATAGCCAATTTAGGACTGCCATTTGGTTCGCCCAAGAAAAGACAGATGGATATTGCACCGACACAATACATTAGACCTTTATCAATTTCAGGATATAAATCGTATCGCCGAGATGGTTCAGGCTCATGGCTAATCCAAAAGTGCATCAAGGAATTTACAGCCAACTATTGTACGAAACATTTAGAGGAGATGCTGATAACGGTGCGCTACAATGTCAGCCAAATGAAAACAACGGATGACTTCAAGCAGATGCCATGTACATGGAGCACACTAACAAGACGTCTCATGCTGAAGAAAGGCCCATAAAGACAACCCAATATAATTTAATTTTTAGTTTCGTCTATCAAAAACGAGCGTTCTGATTGGTCGAAAAAATTATTCATAACTCCATGAACAAAATTTTGAGCACGCAGCGATTTTGTATGCTTCCGCACAAAATAGTCCCTTACAAAATGGTATCACAATTTGTAAAGCTTTTGTGGGTTTTTTTTTTTTCGCTCGATGCTATTAATCTATAAGAGTTGATGAGAATATTTTTATTTTTCATGGAGGTATGAACCGAAAAACCTAATCACACAATGTATTAATCCGCTTCGCGTATTCATGCAGTGTGATTAGGTTTTGTTTCGGTTCATACCTCCATGAAAACCAAAAATATTCTCTTCATCTCGAAACTAATTAAGTTTTCCAGTATGGATTAATAGTAACACAAAAATAAACAACAAATCTAGTTTCAAAAACTGGTTTGAGTAAAAAGACGTTGCAAACGATCGTTCATCTGAGTGGAAATTGCGAAATAAGTGGCACATGTTACATTTCTTCTTTTCTCACAATGATTGTCATAGCTGTACTTTTTCATCGCGTTTAAATGTGGAGTTAAAGTGGGTGTCGGGTTAACAAGGAATCTTTGACCAGCCAAAATCTAGACTGGTTAAAATTCAAAGAAGTTGCAAATGATATTTCATGTGTAAGAAAAGTGTATAAAAATTGCACAATGAGAAATTCATGTGCACTAAAACATCGATAGAAAGGAAGACGTTGTTACAAGCAAATTCTTCTTTTCTTACAAAGTTTTACATAACTGTTTTGTTGTTGTTGTTGTTTCGTCGCGTTCAATGTGGAGTTATGGGGGTTAACAAGGAATCCATAACCAGACACAGAATTCTGGACTTTTTAATTCAAATACAGTGCAAAGTGTATTAGTATTGCAATATTAGTGATAACTGTGGTTGAAAACATTGTGAGAAAGAAAGATATTGCTTGATACAAGCAATATTTTTTTTTCTCATAATGTTATACATATAGCTGTAATTTTTCGTCTCGTTGAAATGTCCATAACACTATGAAGTTTCTTTATTTCCAACAATACTTTATATCTAAAAAGAGAAAAAAAATAATTTCATCAAATAAAATTTGCCGTCAAAATGTATTTCACCATGGCGAAAGTCAATGGGTTTTTTGTTGTTGACATTTTGGTTTTAATAAATGGGATCATGAAACTTACCCTCTTTTTAACTATTTATTGATCCCGCTATTAACAGATGGACTAAAGTTATTTAAATGTTTCTTTGTCATTTTATCAGAAAAAAGGACCATTTTACTTCACATTGTCCAAATTGTTAAAGAAAAAAAAATTTATACATCCCTTGCGTACTTGGTAAACTTCCTTGTGTTTACGATAGAAAGTTTATTTTCAGTCCGATTGATGGCTTCATGTCCTTTACTGGCAATCCCAAGTTTTGAGACAGTAAACCTGACGTCCGAAATCGGGCGAGTGCAATACTTTAAGGGTCGCTGCCTTAGCGCAGATGCTAGCGCGTAGGACTCTAAATCGTGGGGTCCAGGGCTTGATCCACGGTGCAGCAAATATCCTTTACATTTGTCTGCCTCCACGGATAGATAATCGTAAACATAGGTTGGATGAGCAGTCGGGGGTTCGGAAAAAAGTGGTGTGAGAAATACCAGAAATCCATGGTTAGGTGCTCCAGCAGCCGGGATACGACTGAAATCACTGTTAAACATCATTCAAACAAAAAAAAACCTTTTTAAATTACCAGTGACACTTATCTGGAGAAATCAAACGATACAAGGATCTAATCAAAGTACTGAAAGTACTGTAAGCTAGCAAAGCATTGTTCTTTGTCAAACGTTAGCATGATGAAGAAACGAGGTTAAAGTAACCAAGGAGTTAGCCCATTCCCACACAGTCCCTCCTATTTACGCCCCTTAAGAAAATAGTTCTTGAAAACAATGTTGAAAATGAAGAAATTGCTTGCTACAAGCAATTTCTTCATTTTCCACATTGTTTTCTACACAGAGTGATAAATATTTGAGAATTTTCAACAATTTGAAGCTGTCGTCGGCAACTTCTTTAAGGATCAGAGTCATTTTAACACGATGTGCTCAAGTGAGCGAAAAAATACCTATAGGAGATGAACTTGCAGGCAGACTATACAATATTCCTTAAACACTTAAGAACGACTTTTTATGGCGTAGGCATCTAACGGCTTTAGTGGTTTAGCCTCCAGTGGCGATTTGCACTCGTTGAACTTTGAGACGACCTCAAATTGTGTCTGTTAACTTAATCTGTCAAAGCTCACGCCTTGCTAGCTAAAAACTTTATATGTTTGAATATATAAAAATATGAAGAAAAAATCACGTTTTCTATGCAGAATCGTGATAAAAGACCTTAAGTGTTCGAGCCTTAAGTTCAAAGGATAAAAAAGACTTGACGCTTTACTCAGTTATCATTTGGAGATCACATTAAATATTGTTTGCTTTTGATTGAAAATGTTTCACCCATTCCTACACAATCCTTCCTTTTTAAGCCCCCCCCCCCCCCAAGAAAAAAGGCCGTGGAAAACATTGTGGAAAATGAAGAAATTTCTTGATACAAGAAATTTCTTCATTAGCCGCATTGTTTTCTATGCAAAAAAGTTGAAAAAAAAATGCATTTCCATCTACTTAAAATAGTCGTCTGCAGCTTCTTTGAATTTGGACCAGTCTAAAATTCTGCAACGTTGGAATGGGTTAAGTGTAACTAAGTGTAAGCTTTATATCTTAATTCAAAAACAATGGATCTCTACCCGAATGGCAACAAGTTCAATGTTTGAAGTTGACAGCACTGATCTTAAACAGCTGAACGAGGCATGTTAGCATGTCTCACAAGTGTGGATTCGAACGTAACTAAAAAAACGTCTATTATCCACTTGAATTATCTCCCTTGCGTCTCCGAACCAGTATGAAAAGTTTGTCGCATTGTAATAGGTAATGCAAACGAAATACACTATAATTCAAATACACGCTCGAAACAAAGGAATATTTGTAAATATCTTCCCTTTGTTTCAAAGAAAACTGCATGAAACCTAGTTTCGCTTTCACCGTGACGATAATGTTTCGTCTGCTTGAGAGCATACTACACTCCTTTACACACTGTTTACATTATGCAGTGAATTTAAAATAACATGGAGGTTAAAATTACGGACGAACAAGTGCGTTTACACAATTTGTTGTTAGGTGAAATAAATGACCAAGTTGTCACATCAAGTGCAGAATACTCCGCGTTTAAACTACATATCACGAAACATCTAGGAGGTGCTGGGGTGTTAGGACGTTGCAATGGCTTGCTCGATATTTTTAAACAGTTGTCAAGGCGAAATAAACTCGGTGTGTTGAAATATGAAATCTTAAAGGAAGCTTTTAATGATTCGAACAATGTTGACGTTGTTAGTCTTATTGAGGAGAGGGAAATAGATATACGGGCTGCTACTTGTGATGTCACGAAAGGTAATCTTTAGCCGGTAGACGAAGAAGGGACAGGGCCCTAGATAAGAGAGGGTGACGAAAATTTAAATCTTAGAAAACCGTGTACCGCTAGGTACAAGTCCGAAAACATCCCTGCAGCCAAGGTTACTATTTTTAGATCATAATTGCTTAACGGATAACGCTTATAGTTACAGCATGCCACTGGCCAAAATTAAAATAAACACCGGGTCCCTGTTGACGGCTTATCAGGGGCTGTATTTGTTTTCACAATTCATTTTACAATTAGCAATGGGCTTAAAAAAGAATGATGCATCTTAATTTTGAATTATACATCTGAAGCCTGTGTTCGGATTCCTGGTATTACAAGAAATTGCTTGTGATAAACGAATGCTTCATTTTTCACAGTGTTTTCTAAAGCTTTTTCCTCGGATGGGGCTCAAAAAGGTGGATAGCGTTTGGAGTGGGTTAAAAATTTGCTCATTTATTTTTTTATTTTATTTTATTTTTTGCATAAATTATTCTAAAGGAGTAGAGCAGTTCCTTTGAAGAGTTCTAGTATTTTCCATATATACATACATGTATATATATGAAGAATAATTGCAGAGGTTATTTTTAAAAATTAAGTTTTATCACACTTTCGTATTGTACTTTAACTATTGTACTTCAACTTATAAGATGAAACTTATGATGAAATTCATGTTTATGGCTGTCAAATCATATCAACTTAAAAGTGTATTTTAACTCATTACCCCACAAGATGATTTTAGACTGGTCCAAACTGAAAAAGTTGCAGATGACAACTTAAAGTTAACGGATTATTAGATTTCTTTCAACATTGTGGTCAAATAACATTTTGTAAAATGGAGAAATTGCTTTTTACAAAGCAATTTCTTCATTTTAAACAATATTTTCCCAATTCCAAAGTTTTTATTGGTCTCAAAAAGCGCCATTGTATTGGAATGGGTTAGGGTAACCTTTTCCGCATTTTATTATAAAGCAAAGCAGAAGATTGGAGTCTTTAAAAAGTATTCTGGCTAATGCATTTGCATAGAGGTTTAAGAGCACACCTTTATTTTGTTTGGGTTCCCTCAAGACATATACTATTTTACATAACAAGAGGGCTATTTGTACTATGGTCCTCACCTAAAATAATAGCATTATACCTTCTGGGTCAGAGCAAAAATAACCTTTTTTTTTTTTTTATGTGTGTGTTTTTTTTGGTTTTTTTTTTTGTTTTTTGTTTTGTTTTGTTTTTGTGTTTTTTTTTTTTTTTTTTTTTTTTTTTTTTTTGGGGGGGGGGGGGGGTTGCCGAGGCAAGCAGTTTTCAACATATTCCTATTCTTTTAGCAACTTTCAAAGGGAGACTCTTAAGAAACTTTTCTGCCAAAATTTGCCGAGATTGTCCCTGTAGTTTCAGAGGAATTGTTGTTTTAAAAAAAAACTTCTTTATTTAAATAAAGCCTCCCTCTCCCGCCCCTGGGGATACGCCAATGGGGATCCGAGGTCAATACACTTATACTTTATGTTTAGTAATCAGCGCCTGAAAATGTAAACACCAATGCCGAAGATAAGGAAACATCTCCGGTAAGGAATAGTGGCATTCGACTCTATCTCAAAATTTAAACAAACACAAAATACGTTTTCTGGAGAATTTCATTCATGCCCTCCTTTTGAATATTGATAATAAGAAGGTTCTTGTTTGCCATAGTGACCAAATACACAATTGATTGTTTAATGTGTTTTTCCTTCCTCGGGGAAAGATCAGGCTTTGAACATCTTTCCTTGACAAACCATTTGGCTTAAGGTTGTGTATCATGCATGAGGCAATACCATCTAAAACTTGTTTGAATTCACCCGAACTAGAAGTGATCAAGATTCACTTTACGTCCGTCTTCCATCCGTCTGGGTGTAACATATAATAAGTAACTGTTTCCTCTCGAACTAGGCATCATAATATACCAAGCTTTGCGGATATGGACCTTCTGTCATGCCTTTCTTTCCTAAATGGGATTATTGGAGGAACTGTCATGATAAGCAGAAGAAAAAGACTTAATTTTTACTCCCAAACCACAAGGTTTTAACTTTTCCTTCACTTTTGCCCTATAGTCTACAAAAATCTGATAATCACTACCAAATCGTATTTACCTATTGGCTAGTAGAGAAGCTACATAAAAATATGTAAACAAGGTCGTAAGGTAGCAGAGACGAAAAAAGAATCAGATTTTTTGCTCAACTGAGCACAACTTCCTTGTGTGGTTTTGTTGTTGTTGTCGTTTTAATCATTCATTGTCTGTTGTCTGTTGTCATTGACCCATTGAAATGTAAATTACCATTTTGAAACACCTGAAATAGGTCCATAATGTTTACATTAATACTGTAGGGTTCATGTGTTAAATTTCCAAACATTAATTGTTCATTTATCCATATTTTGGACACCTAGGACAGAGCCATTTTTTTTTAGCTCACCTGAGCACAAAGTGCGAGGTGAGCTATTGTGATCGGTCGTTGTCCGTCGTCCGTCCGTCCGTCCGTCCGTCTGTCCGTCTGTCCGTCTGTCCGTCTGTCCGTCCGTCCACAATTTCTTTAAAAATCTTCTCCTCCTAAACCAGTAGGCCAATCAAGCTGAAACTTTGCAGGGATGTTCCTTGGGTGAAGTTCTACAAAAGTTGTTAAAAGAATTTAATTCCGTCAAAAACTCTGGCTGCCGCGGCATGTGAAAATGGGAATCTTTAGTAAATTTGTAAAAATCTTTAAAAATCTTCTCCTCCTAAACCAGTAGGCCAATCAAGCTGAAACTTTGCAGGGATGTTCCTTAGGTGTAGTTCTACAAATGTTGTTAAAAGAATTTAATTCCGTCAAAAACTCTGGCTGCCGCGGCATGTGAAAATAGGAATCTTAAGTAAATCTGTTAAAATCTTTAAAAATCTTCTCCTCCTAAACCAGAAGGCCAATCAAGCTGAAACTTTGCAGGGATGTTCCTTGGGTGAAGTTCTACAAAAGTTGTTAAAAGAATTTAATTCCGTCAAAAACTCTGGCTGCCGCGGCATGTGAAAATGGGAATCTTTAGTAAATCTGTAAAAATCTTTAAAAATCTTCTCCTCCTAAACAAGTAGGCCAATCAAGCTGAAACTTTGCAGGGATGTTCCTTGGTTGAAGCTCTTCAAAAGTTGTTAAAAGAATTTAATTCTGTGAAAAATTCTTGTAACCGTGGCATATGAAAATGGGAAATTATAGAAAATCTATGTTGTCTTTTTTCTCACAGACTACAAGGCCAAAGGCATTTATATTTTATATAGAGCTTAATCATATGGTCTCTACCAAGTTTTTAAATAATTAATCTCTGGGGTCTAAAATGGCCCCGCCCTAGAGGTCCGAAGTTTGGAAAAATGCTTACTTAGAGCAATTTCAAAACACTTCTCCTCTTAAACTATAAGGTCTAGGATATTCATATTTGGTATGGAGCATAACTAGATGGTTTTGTACTATATCACTAAAAGTTGTCTTCCTCAGGTCAAAAACGGCCCTGCACTAGGGGTCAAAAATTGGGAATAACGCAAAATTTGAGTATGTTAAAAAAAAAATCTTCATTTTAAGGAGAAGTCTAAGGCATTCATATTTTGTATATAGCATGACCAGATGGTTCTCTACCATGTTAGCTAAAATGTTAGCCCCGGGATAAAACATGGCACTGCCCCAGAGGTCAAATTTTTTTGAAAACGCTCAATTAGAGCATCATCAAAAGTCTTCTCCTTCTGAAATATAAGGTGAAGGGCATACATATTTGGAATGTAGCATGACTAAATAATTTTGTACTATATAACAGGAAAATATGCTCTTAGGATAAAAAATGTCTTTGCTCCTGGGGTAGAAAATTGTGTAAATTGCATTGAAAGAATTCTTCTTAAATATAGGCTCTAGAGCATTTACATTAAAAACAAAGGATAACATTATTGTTCTCTACCATGTTTATATCCTTTGGACAAACATGGCCCTTCCCAAGGCATCCAAAGATATGAAAACGCTAAATAAGAGCATGTTCAAATATCTTCCTCTCCTCATGTATAAGTTGTAATGCATTCATATTTTGATGTATAGTACATCCAGATTCTTCTCTACCAAGGTTGCTAAAATTACAGCCATTGAATTTGCAGACAGTAATTAGAGTTTGATTGAAATCTAAATACAAAGAATTTCAGGTAGAAAACACTGTGAGAAATGGATAAATTGCTTGTCACTCCCTTTCTCACTATGTATTTTTCAAACCTGTTTTGCTTGAGGGTGAAAAATTCTGGGATAGTTTGGTAATGGATTAAACTATAAAGCCAAAGGCATTCATTATTATTGTAAAACATTACTGGATTGTTTTGTACAAAGCCCAAAATCTTATATATCTTTTATAAGTTGTGCCTTTTTTATACTAAAAAGTACTGTAATTTGGAGATGCCTCAGGTGAGCGATTTAGGACCATCATGGTCCTCTTGTTTATCCTACTGGCATCATTCTAAGTAAAACAGTACTAATCCATCTAGTTATGCTACATATCAAATACGAATGCCCCGGGCCTTATCGTTTAGGAGGAGAAGTCTTTTGAACTTGCTCTAACTAAGCGTTTCTCAAAAGTTTGGACTCAAACTATAAGTAGAACTAAATCAAAGTACTGAAAAGTACTGTAAGCTAGCAAAGCATTGTTTGTTTTGTTCGACAATCTTCTTTATCACACGTTATCATGATAAAGAAACGAGGTAAAAGTAATCAAAGAGTTAACCCATTTCAACACAATCCCTCCATAAAGAAGACAGTTTTGGAAATCAATGTGTCAAATGAAGAAATTGCTTGTTACAAGCAATTTCTTCACTTTCCACATTGTTTTCTACCTAGACAGATTAATATTTTAGAATTTGCAACAATATAGAATTTTCGTCTGCAACTTCTCAGAAGACTGTGATCAGAGTGGTTTTGAGCACGATGTGCTCAAGTGACGTAAAATACCTAGGAGATGAACTTGAAGGCAGAGGTTGGAATATTCGTGAAATACATAAGAACTACTTTTTATAGCGTAGGCATTTAGCGGACTTAGTAGTTAAGCCTCCAGCGGAAGTTTGCACTCGTTGAACTTTGAGACGACCTCAATTTTTTTGTCTGTTAACTTAAGATATCAAAGCTGACGCTTTGCTAGCTAAAAATGTAAGGAGTAGAATTACGGCTTTACATAGTCTAATCAAGCGTTTTTTTCCCTAACTTTGGACACCCTGGGAAAAGCCGTTTCATATCCTATGGGAATAATTTCACCAATTTTAGTAGATAATTATCAGGTTATGCTACAATCCAAAAACAAATGCCCTCGACCTTAAAGTGAAGAAGAATACGTGTATACCCCCCCCCCAACACCACCACCACCACACACACACACATACACACACTTACTGAAATTGTGTGGTTTCCCTATTTTGGACCTCTGTCGTTTGTTAAACAAGTGGCATCATTTTAAACAACATAATACATAACCATTTAGTAAAGCTAAATACCAAGTATGAATGCCCTAGGTCGCATAGCTAAGGAGAAAAGGGTTTTTGAACTTGCTCTAATTGAGCATTTTCCAACTTTTGAACTCAGGGGCGGTGCCTTTTTTATCCAAAAAGTTTTTTTGGTTTTTTTTTTTTTTTTAAACTTGGCAGAGAACCATTCGATCAAGCTTACTATGAAATATAAATGCCTTTGGCCATGTAGTTTCTGAAAAAAGAGATTTTCTAAAATTTCCAATTTCAAATGCCACGGCAACCAGAGTTTTTCACTGAATTAAATTCTTTTAACGACTTTTGTAGAGCTTCACCTAAGGAATATCCTTGCAAAGTTTCAACTTGATTTCTTTTTGGAAAAGAATATATTTAAAGAAATTGTGGACAGACGGACGGACGGACGATGGACAATGACCGTTCATAATAGCTCACCTCGCACTTTATGTTTAGGTGAGCTAAAAAGTATAACAAGTATTTTGATTATATAAATATAATAAACATACATGTAATTGAAAATATGTTTACAAACATGCGACACAGATTGTGTGTTCAAGAAAAGAAAGTGGTTAGAGAAACAGTGTTCTAATAGAAGGCAAAATGTAGACTTGACATTGAATCACTACTAAAAAGTCAGACTATCTCCTCAACTGAAAGTTCATAGATGTAACTGTTAAATATCTAATCAACAGTCGAGTGTTGCCTATCATGTTACCGCCGTGAAAAAGCTGTGATTTTAAGATTTTGTTTCTTATTTGTATAAGCAAATTCCACACCGTCTTTTCCGGATTGTCTTAGAATGCCTACAGGTCAAGTACGTCATATGAAGCGAGGTCAATGTATCTCGACTTTTTTAGGATTACGAGTTCGAATTCTCAAGAGTCTACAGGTATCATGAAGTGTCCGCCCGATCCGCTTGAGCAGAATTGCGTCAAACATGTTATTCGAATGATTTCCCGATATAGATTACTTTATGTTAACTATTTAAATGGCGCGATTTCATTTTGTAGCACTCCGATCTGGAGGCCTTATCGTGTCACATAAGATCGAAATGTCACTTCCTGTTGGAGTTTAACGAAAATTATGAAATCAAAATCACTCCTATAAAATTTGAAGTTCTGTGGTAAATGCATGTAAATGTGCGTTTTATCAGCTTTTGGATATTAAGTACTTTTTCCTGATATTCTTACATTTTTGATTTGCTTTACTAAAATTACCCTTAATTAGAAAATGGACACAAATTTGAGAAAACATAGTGGTTAATGACATAATTAATTTGGCTTAAATTGTAAGGTAATGATTAGTCTGGCTACTAGACTATTCTTAAAGGGAATTAAATCTTTTCTTGGTTAGACAAGGATGTTCATCGAATCCCTTTTCTCCAAAAAATCTAACGAAAAACAAACACTGATTTAAAACGCCGAATGAAATTGTGTGTGTTTTGGGGGGGGGGGGTGTACTATGAAACCCTGTGTTGTGTTTAATCAGGTTTGTCCTTACACAAGAAAAACTTTCATATTTTCTCTTAGTGGACTAAAATCAATTTTGAACGAAACTAGCGATTAAATTTTACACATATAAGGGGATCCAAAACCTTATTTTTCGGCCCATCTAAACAAACTTTTCCGTTGAAGAAATGAATAATGAATAAAGATTTCGTAAGTGGGGTATGGCATAAATCACACTTCTGTATGAATTCTACGGCTTTGTGACATCATTCAGAGTGACTAGCTAGGTAGTTCGTTTCATACATAAATGAAAACACTGGAAAATATATCTACTTCTTTTCTATAATTTGATAAAGAGATTACAGGTATGCAAATATTCTAACAATAGTTATTTTTATGGAAAATCTTTTTGAGGTTAATAGAAAAATAATTCCGCACTCAATTTCTATTTTTTCGATGAGTTAACTTATTCGTTGAATTCTCAGTGAATTAGAAGGTGGGAATTTCGACAGGCGATTAAAATACCCGAATAAGCGTTTTTTGTGTGTTCTTATTTTTTGAGAGCAAATCGCTCTCCTATTACATTACCTTTATGCAAATTTGGTGTCGAACAAACACTTATTGGTCTACTCTCAGAAAATAGTTAGGATTGAAGCAGCAAATTAAGACGAACAATAGACAAAACTCTCGGTTCAAGTTTGTCGTTTGATAGAATGCATTTGCTTGTTCGTCCGATAATTCTTTTTTAATCAAACATGCCTTAGAATAATCAAAGTACTGGAAAATACTGTAAGCTAGCAAAGCATATTTTTCAGTAATCTTCTTTGTCAAACGTTATCATGATAAATTAACGAGGTTAAAGTAATCAAGGAGTTAACCCATTCCCACACATTCCCCCCCCCCCTTTTACGCCCCTCAAGAAAATAGTTGTGGAAAACAATGTGGACAATTTCACAAATTGTTTCTACCTTAAGAATTTTCAACAGTTTGAAATTGTCGCCTGCAACTTCTTTGAAGACTCTGATCAGAGTCATTTTGAACACGATTTTCTCAAGTTAGCTAAAACACCTTGGAGATGAACTTGCATGCAGAGTTTGCAATATTCCTGAAATACATAAGAACTACTTTTTATGGCGTAGGGATTTAGAGGTTAAGCCTCCAGTGGCAGGTTGCACTTGTTGAACTTTGAGACGACCTCAAAATTTTGTCTGTTAACTTAAGCTATCAAAGCTGACGCTTTGCTAGCTTAAAAGGAAAACGGTGTAGCAATTGTCTTTACTGTGAATTTCATTGAAAATTAAGCCATACGATCGCGTTCACTACAGTGGCATTGAGGTGACGTGTGGGGTTTAGCTCACTTGAGCATGAAGTGCGAGGTGAGCTTTTGTGACAGGTCATTGTTCGTCGTCCGTCTATCCGTCCACAATTTTTTTTAAAAATCTTCTCTTTAAAACAAGCAGGCCAACGACCCTCTTGTTACCCAAGCCAGAGTCTATTTCATTAATCTAGCTGAGGTACTATCAGTAAAACAAGTTGTCAATTTCATAAACGAAGCACAGCATACATTCGAAATCCTGTTGAAAAAACGACCATTTAGGTTAAAGCGGAATTTACAAAATAAAAGAATGAACAACTTGATGTTTTCTAGCTAATGGAAATGGGTATAATGCAGTAAAATGGAAAATATTGGCTCGAATTAGATTTTCTGTCCAGGTTTTGGAAATGACAGGAAGTCATCGTTAGACAGTATGTGGGAAAGCCGTCGCGTTATTATCTGAATAACTGTAAATAGTGGGTTTAAATGAATTAATCAAGTTCACGGTTTTGTCTGCTTTTTTATAGGTGCAGCACCAAAAAGAGGGGCCGAAGGAGGTAAGTATGTTTCTAAGCTCAGCGTATATGGAAAACTTTTGAGACTTGTCTGAATGGAAAGAGACAGTAGACAGTATTACTTTTTCTCCCTTTCCTACTCTCTATTAAAAACCCGATCCTACTAACTGGTGTCCTTTGTCTTTATCATTATATCCTTTGCACCATGAGGTCTAATGTTCGGCTTTAGATTTAAGAAAATATAGTTCATTAAGTATTTTAAGAACTTAATGAATACTCCTTTTTGTTAACATTTTACCAAGAAGTTAATTCTATGTATTAGTAGTTTATAGTTAGAAAAAGAAAAATCGCAACATCCACAGTGGAAGCAGTGATAAATACAAAGAAAACAAAACGAAAGGACCGGATGTAATTTGTTACACCTCAGTTTTATTCCTTACAAAACCGAGGGAAGATATAGAAATTAGATGGTTAGAGCTTTGATATGGAAAAGTTTATCGGGCAAGGTGTAGGAATTTATCTAGCGAGCCGAAGGCGAACCGGCTAAATACTGAAGTCGAGCCCGATGAACTTCTCCATATCAAGACACCAACTAAGACACCAACGTCCGTGTTTGGATTGTAGAGTGGTTTGCCCGTTTCGGTGAAACCTTTCGCCTGGCCTGATTTTTTTTAATAGGTACATGTAATACAGGATGTTTCTATTCTAGGGTCCTGAGCTCGATCACGTGTTTGGAAAATACCCCATTGTTACACGCGTCATTCGTCTTTAACCGATGGAAATATGATAAGTAAATTGCCTGTAAAGTTGGCTTAGCAGCTACACATGTAATGCCCCAAATTTATTGTTGCAGTTGTCCATGTTGCTGATGTAAAAAATGACAGGAAACCATGGTTTGGTGCACCTACCAACCGCGGTTTTACTGAAATACTACTGAAAGTCACGTTAAACCAATTTCACCAATATCATAGTGACGTAAAATCCCGGGTTTGTACAGGAAAGGGTTAAGAGAAGTCTGTACGACTTCTACGAATAATATAGAATCCTCGTATCACACCATTTTCAAAATGGACTGTTGTTTGGGGGATACAGGTTTTGAAAAATAATAAATCGGACCCAACTTTGCACTACTTCTCCTCAGTTACATCCTACTGGATTTTACGAACTGGGTAACACTGATGGGCGCCTATGGAGTCCATCAAAATCAATTTGACCTTAAAATGTCTGCGATAAGAAATTGTAAGCCAACCCCTCTTCGCCGAACATGAATTGTACTGGGTTGGGTTGCGGTGGTTGACGTTTGAAAGAATTCTCAAAATTTTATTTACTAGGCCGGTCTAAGATAGAATTAAACAAAAACATTTAAAACTTAAATCTTAAACAACAAAGACCTACCTTGATTATCGAATTTTAATATGCCTAGATTTATTTTCTGGTCGATTTGTCCGAAGATTTTCTGACGAGCTAAAACCAAAACCCAAGTCAATGCCATCCTTATAGAATATCACAGAATGGACAGACCTTGAGATAAGTTACATAACCGCGATCTCTAAAAGTCTCCTCGTTAAAATAATATCCATCCTAAATCCACTAAGAAATGTTTCAAAGGCATGCATTTTGAAGTTTGTGTATGCCTCCATGTAATAAACAAAAACTGTGCCGTGTATTACGTCATCTGTTCGCCACGGATTAATATTTCGACCCAGATGAAGTTGAGGGTCGAGTAAAATATTTTAATTAGACCAAGCAAAGGGGTTTTATAAGTACCCCAAAAAGTAGTTCTTGTCGATCATGTGATCAAGTAACATGATAAAGCTAACCACGTGATCAAGTTACATAGTATCAACACGTTGTCATTACTCCTTTAATAGGCAGTATTTATGGCAGGTGGCAGGATGAAACATAATTTTATCTCAGTCTCGCATTTTGACGCGTTGAAAAAAAATGTTACAATAGGAGAAATTACTTGTGCTTTTCATTTGTCCACTAGCAGACAGAACAGTTTATCTTAAATTGTTTTTCGATATTGTAAAATAACTTTTCTAAAGTTTTAAAATCTTCCAACTTCGATCAATGTGTGCAGTCTGACAAGGGTCGAGACTTTGCGTTTTGAGGTGGTACCTTTTTGCCTGACAAGTCAAACATAATTATCAGACCCTTCAGGTAGTGTTTAATCTAGCTTTACATTTTGGGGGGGCCGCTGTCACAGCGCAGGCGGTAGCGCATCAGATTCCCAATCCTCAACCATGGAATGTCATGGGTTCGATTCCCGGCTGCGGCTCATTGCCTTTCTGACATTTGTCTCTCACCAATGGGTGGATAAGCGTACGCCTAAGTGGGATAGCAGCTGGAGGCTAGGAAAGGATGTAGTAGTAGTACTGGTGTGAGAAATACCAAGATTCAATTGTTTCAGCCGCCACGATATGACTGAAATACTGTTAAAAGGGGCGTTAAACCCCAAACAATCAATCAACATTTTTGGGGACAGAGGGGCTCATATCATTTGAACACGGGTTTCATGTAGCCAAAAAACAAGGGAAATCCTGCACCAACACAAATGTCAAAATACAAAATATTAACATAAGCAAAACACTAGACACTAATAATTTATTTTTCTTCAAGAAGACAGACTTTGATATTCTGGCTTTTATTTTCTTAATAGTTAAACGATAAACATGTATTATTCCGTAGCTTGTCTCAAGCAATATTTTGGCCTTAGAATGAGATAAGTGTGCAGCTAATGGGCCCACACTTGCTGCCAAAGGGATCATCGCATAAATGTCCTCGTTGTATAAATGCGTAAAACTAATATTTGAAAAAGAAATAGGATGAAATGGGGATCAATCAGAGAGAGGATTCTGAAAATGAACATGTAATAAGATAGATCGAACATTCGTTTAAAACATACGTGCACTGCAACAGCTTGTTAAAATTCTGTCTCTGATTGATACCCGCTGGATCTTGTCCCTTTTTCAATTTTTTATAGTAATTTTATGAAATTAATAATAGGATTTTTTCACCCATGGTTGATGCATACAAAATGGCAATTTTATATCATCAAAACGAAAACAAAATGATAAATCAAGATGGCTGAATTTTTTGGATAAACGTAAATTTTGCCGAAATATTGAAAATACGAGTGTCTATGTATAGTGTTTTAACAGTTCCCTTGTGAACATTATTGTGATATTGTGTAAAAATTAAATAATAATAATCATTTGATAGTTCAATCGTTTGTATTAGCTCACCTAAGCTATTGTGATCGGTCATTGTCCGTCGTCCGTCCGTCTATCCGTCCGTCCGTTCACAATTACAAAAAAAATAACCATTCAGCAGTGTATAAAATGTGGAAAAAGAAGAAATTGCTTGTTACAAGCAATTTTTTTCTTTTTCCACAATGTTTTCCCAATTATAAAATCACAGGGACGTAAAAACAAGGGATTGAACAGGAAAGGGTTAAACGGTGTTATTTTGCGAAAGAATATAGTCAGAAACATGTAACAAACATTTAAAATGGTTTGTTTGCGACATAAATGTCGTAATTACAGCTTGAATAAGCTGTAGTTACCACGCTTAAGTCGCCAAACCAACCGAATGCTTCGCACAAATTTCGGCCAATGTTGGAGTTCAAATTCAGGTCTAAAAGAATTATTTGTGTGTTCGATCGACTGTTTGATTTACAGCCGTGTTCTACCGATTATTGCTTTTTAATGTCAAATAAATATAAACTTGTATCTAGGGGGTAGTGGAGATTATTTTTGAAACAATTTAAACTATGCAGAATGATAACAATATTCTAAGTCTTACCTCTGAAACATTTAGACATGAACTTGTATCTTGGGGGTATCGGAAATATTTTTTGAAGCACTTTAGACTGATAACAATATATTAAGTTTAACCTCGGAAACATTTAGACATTGTTTTATTTTTTCAGGTGAGAACGTAATCCAAACCAAGTCTCTTAAAAAAGGTAAGATGGACTGCTTTTCTTACTTATTCTATCCTGTTTTCCACAATTTTAGATTGGTCCAATAAGAAAGAAGTTGCAGACGGGGTATAAAAGTAGGTGTAATTTGAAAATTAACCAACCTACAGATCAGGTTAGAAAATATTGTTGGAAAAGAAGGAATTGCTTGTGGAAAAAGAAGAAATTGCTTGTTACAAGCAGTTTCTTCTTTTCCATAATATTATCTCAAGTTTAAAATCACATGGACGTAAATACAAGGGATTGTAAAGGAAAGGGTTAAAAGAGAAGGCAGGTGAAATAAGCTATAGGCCTAAATCTTATGATCGGTAAAGCGGATGGTTAGAATTTTCCGCAGAATTGGTGTTTGAAGTAGGCGGGCTAAACGTCGTAACTACAGCTTAAATAAGCTGTAGTTATGACTTTTTAAGTCGCCAAACTAATAAAATACTTAACATTGATGTTGATGTTCAAAGTACACTTCCGACCTAAATTAATGATTTGATAGGTCAATCGACATTTTTATTTACAGCGTTATACTCAAAGGCTAATTTTTGAATTACAGTTGACTTGGATCCGAGCGATGGAAAATGGAAAACTATAGACGGCTTGGAGTACTATGAGACTGTAAATAAAACAGGATTTCTGCTTGTTCTGCATTTTTATGAGGATCGTACAGGTATTATCATGTCGTCAACGTTTTGAGAAAAGCGACGATTTACGATTTAAATGTTGTAACCTAAGCTTGAATAAGCTGTAATTTCGATGTAACAAAGTGATTAATATAAATGTAGGTGCTCAACATTGCTCTTCCAGCTTAAAGGATTTTTTTTTCTTATTGACGTTTTGTCCGGCGATCCTTCAGTCCTTGGCATCGTCTATTGAGTTCGACTTCGATTTGAAACGGCGATATTTTGCCAGTAGCATGTAACATAAAAAGAAGAATGATTTGTTGGCGACATAAACATCGTAACTATATCTTCAATAAACTGTAGTAACGACGTATAAGAAACAAAATCAGCAAACATCCTTCCTATAAATGGCGGTCAATTTCGGGATTCCAAAGTGATTTCTGGTCTAAATGAATGTTTTCACTGGTCGGCTTATCTTTAATTGACAGCCACGATCGGTCAGTTCTATTGAATGAAAAACAAATCTTTGGTAGAGCAACTTGAACATTAATTGGTGTTTGTTTTTATGCCCATACATCAATCAGATGGAGTAATATGGGTTTACTGCTGTCCAATGTATTCGCCCGTCTGACTGTCTGAGAACGTTTCTTTCAAACTCAATTTAAAGTTGACAGATCGCCGCTTTCAACCGATATTCTATTTACCAATCAAATCATTCATTTAGACCGACAGTAAAGGTTGACCTTCACCAATTATTTCAATTACAATGTATTTTTGTAAGTCAGGGCGACTTTAACGCCGTAATTAATCAAGCTAGAAATACGACATTAAGAACCCCCAACAACGATTTCCTTTTTCTTTTTAGTTATTTTCCGGAAGTCGTTTGATATCATAGTCGAACTGACTTGTCGGAGGTCAAGGGGCATTGCCAGCGATCCGCAAATTCAATATCAAATGCCCCGATTGGGAATGAAGTATCCTCTCGTCAAAATGCATTTTCATTTGCCAAAGATGACGGATCGCCGCTGTCAATCCAAAAACCGGTCGACCAATTAACCCATTCCCAGACAACAAAATTTTAGACCAGTCCAAATTGAAAGGAGCTGCAGACGACAATTTCAAGTTGATGGAATTTTGAATTTTGTCGTCTTTTGGGATAAAAAACATTGTGGATAATGAAGAAATTGCTTGATCAAGCAATTTCTTCATTTTCCACAATGTTTTCCAAAACTTTTTTGTTGAGGGGCGTAAAAAGGAGGGATTGAGTGGGAATGGGTTAAATCATTCACTTAGACCGGTTGTGAACTTTGGAACAGTGGCCTATATTTTTGAGATGCATTTGAGCTAAAAAAAAAATTCCGACTTAAACGATTCAACTGCAGGTAATTCATGCTGCAACACACCAAATCACTGTTTTCTTACATGTAATTGACCATTACATTTGCAAAATAGTACAGTTTAATGGCGATGTGCAACTTCCTGTCGAAGTTCAGTAGGCGTCACCAACGATCCGTCAATCCATCGCCACCCAATGACGCTTTCTGACACCCTGAAGAAATACAATCATGAAAAACATTGTGAGAAAAGGAGAAATTGCTTGTAACAAGCAATTTCTCCTTTTCGCACAATGTTTTCTACTCTATCTGGCAATTTTTTTTAATTTCAGCTTAATTTGAAATGTCGTCTGCAACTTCTTCCAATTTGAACCAGTTGTCTTGTCGTTAGATAATTGATGTCATCTCATTTGCCCAGTGTCATCTCTAGTGATGTTTTTTAGCTAGCAAAGCCTGAGCCATAAAAGTTGTTCTTACATATTTCAGGAATATTGCAAACTCTGCCTCCAAGTTCATATCCTAGGTACTTATAGCTCACTCGAGCATATCGAGTCCAAAATGAGTCTATCCAGAGTCTTCACTATGCGCAACTCATTGTATGGCCACATGAGTTAACTTTATTCGAGTTGTAAAGAACTCTTTCAAAAGCACGCTATTTAACATATCCCCATTCAATCCCGCTTTTTAAGCATCTCAAGAAAAAGGCTACAGAATTATTTGTGGACAACGAAGACATTGCTTTTAACCGGCAATTTCTTAGAGTCCACACTGTTTTCTACCTTACATGGCAAAGAAGATTACTGAAGAAAAACCATGCTTTGCTAGATAAAATACTGTCAGTATTTTGATATTTATTAATATGCTGTTTCCTGACTAACTCACATTTTTATGTCGCTAAACGTCAGTTTGGTTGACATTTTGTCGTCAAACGGGTGAGTTCTTGGTGTGTTCAGCTATGTTAAGGGTGAAAGCAGTGGTTATGTCTAATTGCTCATCTCTAGATAAGAAGATGTGATATAAATCTAATTCTTTTACTGTTCTCATGAAACTCTTTGGAATTATTTTGATAAGATCTATTATGAGGTTTCAAAGAGTACCGATTATGTAAATCACTTACTTTATCTGGAGAAGGAACTACTTGGCTCTGGAATTTGTTCTTTATCCATAGGGCCGGCTCAGCTACTTAGACTAACAAATAGTTTTTATACATTTTTGTTCAAGTGTGTGAAATTGATACATTTAATTCATAGTGAACTAATGATTACATGTGAGCTATTGTGATTGGTCATTGTCTGTCATCGATCCGTCCGTCAGTGCGTCTGTCCGTCCTTCTACAATTTCTTTTAAAAAAATTCTCCTCCAATACCAGTAGGCCAATCAAGCTGAAACTTTGCAGGGAGGTTCATTGGGTGATGCTCTACAAAAGTTGTTAAAAGAATTTCTTTCCATAAAAACTCTGGTTGCCGCAGCATTTGGAAAAGGAAATTATACTTAATCTTCTCCTCCAAAACCAGTCGGCCTATCAAGCTGAAACTTTGCATGGATATTCCTTGGACGATGTTCTACAGAACTTGTTAAATTAATTTCATTCCGTGAAAAAACTCTGGTTGCCGCGGCATTTGGAAACGGGAAATTTAAGTTAATCTTTAAAAACTTTCTCCTCCAAAATCACTCGGTCTGTCAAGCCGAAACTTTGCAGGAATGTTTCTTTCGCGTAGCTCTACAAAAGTTGTTAAAAGAATTTCATTCCGTGAAAAACTCTGGCGTTTGGAATGGGAATTTTAGTAAATCTTTAAAAAAAAATCTTCTCCGCCAAAACCAGTCGGCCAATCAAGCTGGTACATTGCAGCGATGTTCCTTGGGTAAAGCTCTACAAAAGCTGTAAAAAGAATTTCATACCCTGGAAAACTCGAAAACTTGAAAATGGGAAGTTTAAGTAAATCTTTGACTATTTTCTTTCAGAAACTACAAGACCAAAGGCATTTATTGAGTTGCGGCAAACCGAAGGTTTGAAGCTACTCATTGTCGTCGCACGATTTTACTATCTCATGTATTCCTCCGATGGCCCGGGACAAATAACCACCCTGACCTTGCCGTTTCTTAAATAGGCTCATTCTGTGTTACCAGGCCAGATTATAAATTTTTGGACACTCTTTTAAAAGTTGACATCATTTTGAAAGACTTCAATACTAAATTATCGTAACTTTTTCGAAACTTTTGATTTTACAAGCGAACTACATTCTACGCGTACATACAAATAATTAGGTCGTCAGTTTTGATTAAAAGACCATAAATTCGAAAGAACAGTGTGGATCTTCACATCATTTTTTATTTCTTAGAAATAAATCTGCAAATGCAATATAAATCTCATATTAGTTATCTCCGATGAAACAAATTATCAACAACAAAATTGAGCATTAATACATATGATACTTGGAACGCGCCGTATGAGTGATACGGGCCGTACGGCTCCGTATATATTAAATGGGTCCGTAGGAAATTGCATAGACGATATTGATTTATTTTGGTATTTTGAAGTATAATTTAAGTAGATTGTTATGTATCTATTTCACTTAAAATTGTGCTCCTAGGGTCAAAATAGCCCTGCAATAGCTGACCAAAATAGGGAAAAGCGCAAAATTTGAGTAAGTTAAAAAGAATTAAAGAAATTCACTTAAAGGCCGTTGGCATGTAGCATATCCTGGCTGTTATCTACCAATCTTTATTAGATCATGGATGTAGGGTAAAAAACGCCTCATCCGTGTGTGTCCAAAGTTCGTAAAAATGCTTCATTAGACCATGTTCAACAGTCTTCTCCTCCCAAACTACAAAGTCTAAGGCATTCATGTTTGGTATATAGCATAACCATATGTTTCACTACCATGTTAGATAAACTCATAGTCCTGGAATAAAACTTGGCCCTGCCCGAGAGGTCCAAAATTTGGGAAAAAAGCCCAATTAGCACAACGTCTCTGCTCCAGGGGCCGATAATTGCGTAAATCGCTCAATTTGAAAAAAAAATCTTCTTCTTAAATTTAGTGCCTAGAGCTTTTATATTAAAACATAGCATAACATTATTGTTATCTACCATCTTTCTTGAAGTTTTACCCCTTAGAACAAAAGTTTCCCTTCCCAAAGGCATCAAAAGTTATGAAAAACGCTCAATTAGAACATGTTCAAATGTCTTCCTCTCCCAATGTACAAGTTGTAATGCATTCATATTTGGTTTATAGTACATCAAGATTGTCCTCTATCAATGTTGCTAAATTAATACCCATTGGTTGGAAATCGCCCCGCCCCAGCGGCCCAAAGCTTGGTAAAATTCTCAAACATGTAACACTGGTCCACATTAAAAGAAGTTGCAGAAGATAACTAAAGATTGGCAGAAATTTAAACACTCTTAGGGTAGAAAAAATTGTGAGAAGTGGGGAGATTTCTATTAATTACTAAGTTCTCCCTTTCTCACTTTTTTATTTGATAAGATTTCCATTAACCTTGACAAATATGTTTTATGGTCACGGTAATTAATTCTTTTTTAAATTGAAGATATTCTGTCTGACAACATGCAAAAGGGACCTTAATTTTGTCATCTCTTCTTTTAGTGGTCAGACTTTTTATTCCATGAAAACAAATCAGCGATTTCATAATGCCGATTCCCATGATTAAACGTGTTTGTAGCTATATGGTAAAATCTCATTGTAAATATTAAACACAATGAAAAGGTCAAAGTGTCTTTGAAAATATTTTTTTTGTCCCAAGAAGCAAACTTACCTTTCACAAAGTGTTTTGCAAAACAGGACTGGATTAAACATATATGTTCATTTGTGCATGCAAAAAAGTCTGACTAGATTAATGAGATACAATTCCCCTGAAATTGAAAATATCCAGGTTCATTCCAAATAGTTTTGAGTAATGAAATCATAATTCAATCTGGATCATAGCGACATTCAGGACCTTCCGTCCTTTTATTGTTGTTGTTTTGCTTTTGTTTTGTTTGTTTTCTGTGGTTTAAAACGTTTTGAGTGCTAATGATTTAGTTGTTAAAGTGTCGTAAAGTTTGACAAATTTCCTCAGAATTTCACCAACACATAATAAACCATTCTTTGAATTTTATTGTAGGTTTAGAAGGTGACCTCGAAACACTTACAAACTTTTTCGAAAAAAGTCTCGGATTCGACATGCTGGTGTTACCGTATAAAGAGACCGTTATAGGGGGAATGCCACAACAATCGCCAGATTTTACCAGCAAACAATTAACATCTGTTCTAGAAAAAGTGCGGACATATCTACAGAAAAAACAAAAGGAATATTATTGTTTCCTTTGTGTTGTTTTGTCCCACGGCGATAAGGTATGAAAATCATTTTACTTATTTGAAAAGATTAAGGGGTTAATTGACGGATCGCTAGCTACTTCGATTGACCTCCGACACGGCAGTTTGACTTTGATATCAGACCACTGTAGATTGCAAAATATTTGGTCGGGACGAAAGATCAAAAACAAAATTGTAAGTTGACGACATAAACGTCGTAATTACAGTCGCCGACTAACAAATTATTACAATATTAAGGTCAATATTTCACTACCGGGCAAAATGGATGAATTGATTAGTAGGGACTTTATGTTATTTTGACAGCAGCAATATATGACAATTTGTGTGACTTGGGCAAAAAAGGATGCGACGAGAGTTTCGGTGTATATATAAATAGGTCCTACAAAGTGGCCATGGTAGCATGTAACAAGAAAGTAGAATTGTGTGTTTGTGACCTTAACGTCATAGCTATAGCTTGAATAAGCTGTAGTTACGACGTTTAAATCGCCCAAGTAAACAAAAATACCATCCACGATTGGTCAATTGATTTATATTTCCACGAAGAAAATCTGGGGAAGGAACTACTTCGTAAAAGTAGTTCAATAAGAAACTGTCTAAAATTAGTATCATATACCTATAAATTCTAGGACAATATAGACATTCCGCATAGACAAATGGATACTTCAGAAAAAATCCTTTTTATACGGTTCTATATAAGGTAGTCTAAGATGACCTCATTTTCGTTCTGTACATGACGTCATAATGCAAATAAATTTAATCAGAGTGGCAAAGGAGAAGGTAAATACGATGTACTTGTAGAAATACAGATTTGTTTTTATTATTTCTTCGAAATTATTTAACAAAAAATAGGTTTGTGATTAATGATATATTATAATACGATTTCGATACATCTTGTATCTGTTTCTCGCTATGCAGGAAAATTTGATATTCCACTCGACCTTCGGTCTTGTGAAATATCAATGTTTTCCTCCGGAGCTTTAAGCAAATACGAGATGTATGTCTATCGTAACATAATGTTCCCTATTTATCTGATATGTCTTTATATTTAAGAGATGAAGAGAATATTTTTTGTTTTCATGGAGGTATGAACCGAAAAACCTAATCACACTGTATGAATACGCGAAGCGGATTCATACATTGTGTGATTAGGTTTTTCGGTTCATACCTCCATGAAAACAAAAAATATTCTCTTCATTTCTTATAATTTAATAGTATCGAGCGAAAAAAGCAAAAACCCTACATCTGTTGATACCTTTTTATATGGGACTATTTTGTGCGGAAGCATACAAAATCACTGCATGCTCAAAATTTTGTTCATGGAGGTATGAATTAATTTTTTCGACCAATCAGATCGCTCGTTTTAGATAGACGAAACTGAAAATTAAATTATTCAAGAGTAAAAGGTGAATATTTTTTGAGTTGGTTTTCATTTACATATGAAAACAAAAGGTTGATTTCTTTTCTGTGTGAATTAAAACCTCTATGATAACAAAAATATTTTCTTCGTCTCTTGAAAAAAACAACAACATGGAATGTAATTATTACGTCTTTGCGTAGTTAAATGTTTTTGATAAATACCTATAAATATCTGTAGTAAAATATGTATATTCCACACAGACAAAATTGGACACGTCAGAAAATCCGTAACTGATAGTGTCAAATACTGTTCCATATAAGACAGTCTAATATGACGTCATTTTTCATTCTGTGATAGACGTCATATAATGCTATTAAACGATATCAGGACCATTCCTGTATTATCTTCCCTTTGTCCTTTTACCATTAAATCAGAGGTGTGGCAAATTGTACTTTGGTCCTTTCACTGCGTTACCTTTGTTTTTATTGATTAGGGAAGTTGCGATTGCATTTTCAAGTTTGGTGATAGATAATAATCTCTCAATAGCATAAGTTTATGGTTCAGAAAAAAACATAGAAATGTATTTTAGGATGAAACGCATATTTCCAGCTCTAAAGTTTGCAGTAAATAGCTGACTTTAAAAACTAGGCAGTGCAAAGAAACTAAGAATAAATTCCAAGTAAAACACTGATAAGGACCAATGTATTTCTTGAGAGTATTCTAGAGATATAACCCAAGAGTGTCCCTCATTGTAATGGAGAATGGAAAAACTTGTACAAATTTATACAGATTTTTAACTCTACTGGCAAAAGGCGTTGGTGTGTTTCCCGTCAAGCGTCCGTCCGCCCTTCAAATCGTTCGTCCGTTAACTTTTCCTTGTTAACACTTTATAGAGTCCACAGTTTTCATCGGATTCTCTCTTTAACTTTCACTGAACGATTGTACCATCATAAGGTTCCTTCCTTTCAAAAATGGGTCTGATCCGTCGAGAAACATAGGAAATGGGCCTTATGAAAAATTAATTTAAGCATTGTTAACACTCGAGTCCATAGTTTTCATTTGATTCTCTTCAAACTCTCAAAGAATGATTGCACCATATTAAGGATTGTTCCTTTCCAAATTGACAAGTAACATGGGAAAATTTCACATAATAAAGTCTACAGCTTTGATCTGATTCTCTTTAGACTCTCACAGAATGATTGTACCATTATAAGGATCATCCTTTTTGAAATATGGTCCAAACGATCTGATGAAAATTTATTAAAAATCCTTGTTATCACAATAAAGTACGATTCCCTTTAAACTTACACAGATTGATTATACAATCATTACGATCTTTGATGTTGACATTGGGTCTTATCTGTCAAGTATCACAGGATGAGGGGCCTTATGAAAATTGTATATTGATATCCTTATACAACAAGAAAGTCAACAATTTTCACCAGATTCTTTCAAACGTTCACAGAATGATTGTATCATCATTAGGATTGCTCCTTATAATGCAGGCGTCACACTGTCCCGAAATTGACATCAGATGGCCACATGAATATTGAATTTTGAATTTTGCGCGAAGATGGCCCCGAACGTGGTCAACAACCAATCAATAGCCGAAGCAAGGACGATGCCTACAGATGGCCATGCAATGGCATCCGAACCAGACACGAAGGCAACACGAATATGTGAATTTTATATTAAGTATTTACCCGCAGGACACACGAAAGCAACTCGATGGCTACAATACTTCGTGTTGACAGTACGATGCGTTCGACCTACGTCACGAAGGCTTCACATGACCTCCCGATGGTATAAAACCTTCGGCCAACAGTGTGAAACTCAATTGCTGATCAGCGATTATTGGGGTAGAATACACAGGATTCTTTCTTTGTTTCAAATACAATCAATCTTTTATTCAACTTTATCATGCCACCAAGAGAAGTAAATTGTCGAACGTTAGAAAGGCAACTAGCAAGAAATGATAAATCTAAATGAGACAATCTTTACCTGTAAGGGGAGATGCTGGGCCTGTAAGAGTTGCTTATCATGTTCTCTAAGGTGTATCAAAAGAGGCAATGTTGCTGTCTTTTTTTTTTCCTGGTTGTCTCGTCATCAGAGTATGCCATTTTGCAGGAATTGAATTGTGACTGAAGCTTTGGAGCTGGCCTTTTATATATCCACTTTATTATGCCACATGTAAAATACTTGAGCTACTCAAATTCGGCTGTCTTCGCCCAC
The DNA here is from genome assembly GCA_946902895.1 of Fragum fragum. NCBI lineage: Eukaryota > Metazoa > Mollusca > Bivalvia > Cardiida > Cardiidae > Fragum > Fragum fragum. Next base: position 32,808,172 of record OX336379.1, on the reverse strand, counting down.
ACCGTGGTCCCATCTCGATGTCATCGTTCTATAATACGATGGCTTTACGACGGTATTGCGAGGGCTTCACGTAGTCGTGTTGCCTTCCTAAGACAATCGGGCAGCTTCTCGCTTCCATCGTATTGCCTTCGTGAGGAGAACAATGCCCGAAGGCACCGATGATCACACGAAGTAAAGACGAAGGTGACACGATTTGACAAGATGCCCTCACGATGGCCTTACGAATGACAAATGGACACACGAATTCAACACGAAAATGAACCTTCGCAAGATCTTTCGGCAATTTTTTGGCATGCCAAAGATTTTGTCACCGCTCAAGAAGTTGCTGCCTGAGGAACTCAACCGGCGGTCATACGATGGCTTAAGTTGCCCTCACGATGGCCCGATGTTTTTACGATCAGATCCGAATTTGAACATTTCATTTATCATGTGTCCATCTGGTGTTAATTTCGGGCAGTGTGACGCCTGCATTACAAATTGGGTCTGATCCGTTTAGTTTCATTGGAAAAAGGGGCATTACAATAATTTCAAAAAGATCCTCGTTAACATAATAAAGTCTACAGTTTTCTAAGTCCAGAACTTTCATCGGATTCTGTTCAAACTTTCAAAGAATGTTTGTACCATGATTAGGATTGTTCCTTTCTGAATTGGGTCTGATCTGCCAAGTATCACGAAAAAGGGGTGTGTATGAAAATTTTATTGCAAAATCCTCGTTAACACATTAAAGTCCATAGTCTGTATCAGATTATCTTAAAACTTTAATAGAATGATTATAAACCATCATATAGATCGTTCCTTTCTAAATTGGGTCTGATCTGTTAAGTTTCACAGGAAAATGGGCCTTATGAAAATTTTGTTATTAAATCGTTGTTGGCACAATAAAGTCCTCAGTTTTTATCATTCTTTTCAAACTTTTAGAATGATTGTACTATCATTAGAATTGTTCCTTTGTAAACTAGGTCTGATTTGTTAAGTTTCATAGGAAAAGGGGCCTTATAAAAATTATATTACAAAAAATTCTTGACACAATTCAGTCCACTTTTTTCATTGGCTGTCTTTAAACTTTCACAGAATTATTATACCTCCGGAAGATTTGTTCCATTTTGAAATTTGGTTTGTTCTGTATAGTATCATGTGAAAACGTGCCGAATAAGAATTGCATTAGAAATTCTCATGAACACAATAAAATCCATAGATTTCACAGATTGATTGTACCATCATCATTATCATGATTTGGACATTGGATCTGATCCGTCAAATACAATGTAAAAAGGGCTTTAACGAAATTTTATTTCAATATTCTAGTTAACAGAAAGAATTCCCAATTTTTCATCGGGACCACTTTAAAGCTTTACAGAATGATAGTACCATCATAAGGGTGGTTCTGATCAGTCAAGTATCAGGGGAAAAGAAGCCCTATGGAAATGTTATTGTCAAGTCTTTGTTTACACAAAAAAGTCCCCAGTTTTCATCGAGTTTTCTTCAACTTTCACACAATGATTGTATAATCATAAGGACTGGTTCTTTTGAAAAAGGGTGGGGTCAATAAAGTATCACTGAAACTGGAGCCTTGTGAGAGCTTGATTGAAATATCCTCTATAGTACAATATGTCCACAGATTTTTAACGGATTCTGTTCAAATATACATGGTATAATTGTGGCATTGGAAACACAAGAAAATTGGCATTACAGATTGACACTCAAAACATACTTGTTTATGCGATGAAGTCAACAATTATTATCGGCTTGTCTTTAAAATTTCACAGGATGATTGTAGGGTCGTAGAGAAATTTCCTTTCGGAAATGAAGTGGATCCATCAGAAAAAAACAGGAAAATGGGCCTTATGGATTTTCACTCACAACATTCTCGTTTATTGATAAAGCACATAATCATTATCGGTATCTGTTGGAAAGTTCACAGGCTGATTGTAGGGTCACAGGGAAACTTCCGTTTTGAAATGCAGTGGACCCTTCATGAAACATGATATAAGGGACCTTAAGGATTGTTGCTCAAAATAATAAGGGGAATCATGTCAAATTTGCTATATTCATTTTATGCATTCTTTTTTAAGCATTCAAGCTCCTTAAATATTAGGTTACTTTAAGGGAAAACTTGATAGTCCGCAGAGCGTCTCAGGCCCTTATGGGCCTCTTTTTCATTAATTCATCGATTTTTAAAAAAATATAGATGTGTAATAAATGGAATATTACGATAGCGATACAACATCTTGATTTGATCTTCGGTGACATGAAATATCAAAATTCTCCTCAGCAGCTTAAAAGTGAATATTAGACGTTGGTGTCTATCGTAATGTAATTTCCCCTATGTATCGTACAATATCCCTGACGTTTCGTACCGTCTTGTTTTAAGTGATATTTGTGTAATATTCTCTATAAAGTTTTCTTGTTAGTAAAGTTTACTTCACCAAGAGAGAATAAAGAAAGCGGAATACGAAGTGTTCTAGTGTGTCCTGTTCGTCATTGGTCATGTGTCACCCAGTGTTTGTACATGAATTCTTTCACTCATTACTAGACGACAAAACTTTAGACAGTTTTAACTTCATGAAATTTGAAGTTCTTTGGCGTCTGGATTAACGGTTATCCACATATCAACATTCTTAAAGATATGTAATCCATGAGGTTATAAGGGACCTCCCGGGGTTTGGTATAACAAATATTTGAAAATGAAATCGGAGCCAGCACATGTCAACTAGAGATGGTATTTCAAGCGGTTGTGTGGTTAGATAGAAAGGTCATTAATTCAACTAACACCGAAAAGTTTCGATCCTGGTCAGCCTGTGCAGTTTGCTGCACCATCTGACCAGAACCCATACCTACCGAACTTTTCAGTAGGTTTCATTTCACCGAAAAGATAACTAAAGTATATATCATTCTCGTTGAAGGGTACCATTAAAACAGCTGATTCCAAATACAAAGTCCATGATATAAGGAAAATGTTCAGTAACACCAAATTTGAAGACTTCAAAGGTAAGTATTTCAATCCAATGGTGCACCCTAACCTTGCTCAGTCCAGCAAGCACTCAGACATGACAGTTTGTCCGAGATAACAAAAGGTGATAGGATGTTTGTCTTCCTTTACACAATTTTCATCCGACATCAAAAATTAAGGTTAAGGGATTGCGGTGGTATGCGACTGTCCATCCATTCATCACTCCGCCGGCCTATCGGCTCAAATAATGGTCGGATTCAGATCTCTAAAGCCTCCCCTTTTTTGTGTGTGTGTTCGAAATTTCAGACTGGTCAAGTTTGAAAGACGTTGAAGTTGACAATGAAAAGCTTGTCTTTTTTCACAATATTTTCTTAAGACTAAAATTGCATGGACTGTACATATTTGGTTTAACTTGTATTCATTATCAACTTAAAATTCCACAGGACAGATCTCAATTTCGAGAGGAATCGCATATTCTTGAACTGATTTTTATTAGCTCACCTGAGCACAACGTGCTCAAGGTGAGCTTTTGATAACACCTTTTGTCCGTCCTGCGTTGTGCGTCGTGCGTCGGAAGGCGTCAACAATTCTTAATACATCTTCTCCTTAGTAACCACTGAGCCAATTTCAACCAAACTTGGAAGGAATGTTCCTTGGGTGACCCTTCTCAAAAGTTGTTCGCGAAATTTTGATTGACCCCCAAATATGGGCGTGGCAGGGCGTGGCAGTTTTTGACTTTGAAATCTTTAAACATCTTCTTCTCAGTAACCATTGGGCCAATTTCAACACAACTTGGCACGAATATTCCTTGGGTGACCCTTTTCAAAAGTTGTTCGCGGAATTGTGATTTATGCCCAAATATGGGCGTGGCAGGGCGTGTCAGTTTTTGACTTTGAAATATCGAAACATCTTCTCCTCAGTAACCATTGGGCCAATTTCAACCAAACTTGGCATGAATGTTCCTTGGGTGACCCTATTCTAAAGGTGATTGCGGAAATTTGATTCACGCCCAAATATTGGCGTGGCAAGCCTGGGCAGTGTTTTATTTTTTGAAATTTTAAAAATCTTCTCCTCAGTAACCATTTGGCCAATTTCAACCAAACTTGAAATGAATATTCCTTCGTTGACCCTTTTCAAAAGATGTTGGCAAAATTTTGAATGACACTCAAATATGGGCGTGGCAGGGTAGGTTTTTTTTTTACTTAGAAATCTTTAAACATCTCCTTCTCCTCAGTAACCTTTGAGCGACTTTCAACTAAACTTGGCATGAATATACCTTGGATGCCCCTTTTCGCAGCAATTTGATTGATGCCCAAATATTGGCGTGACAGGGTGGGGCATTTTGACGTTGAAATCTTTAAGAATCTTCTCCTCGGTAACCATTGAACCAATTTCAACTAAAGTTGGCATGAATATTCCTTGGGTGACCCTTTTCAAAAGTTTTTCGCGGAATTTTGAATGAAGCCCAAATATGGGCGTGGCAGGGTGGGGTATTTTTTTTACTTAGAAATCTTTAAACATCTTCTCCTCAGTAACCATTGAGCCAATTTTAACTAAACTTGGCATGAATATTCCTAGGGTGACCCTTTTCAAAAATTGTTCGCGGAATTTTGATTTATGCCCAAATATGGGCGTGGCAGGGCGTGTCAGTTTTTGACTTTGAAATCTTGAAACATCTTCTCCTCAGTAACCATTGGGCCAATTTCAACCAAACTTGGCATGAATGTTCCTTGGGTGTTCCTATTCAAAAGGTGTTTGCGGAAATTTGATTCACGCCAAAAAATGGGCGTGGCAGGGCTGGGCAGTTTTTTTACTTTGAAATTTTAAAAATCTTCTCCTCAGTAACCATTGGGCCAATTTCAACCAAACTTGAAATGAATATTCCTTCGTTGACCCTTTTCAAAAGATGTTGGCAAAATTTTGAATGACCCTCAAATATGGGCGTGGCAGGGTAAGGTTTTTTTTTTTGTTTTCTTTTTTACTTAGAAATCTTTAAACATCTCCTTCTCCTCAGTAACCATTGGGCCAATTTCAACTAAACTTGGCATGAATATTTCTTGGGTGCCCCTTTTCAAAAGTTGTTCGCAGCAATTTGATATATGCCCAAATATGGGCGTGACAGGATGAGGCATTTTGACGTTGAAATCTTTAAACATCTTCTCCTCGGTAACCATTGAGCCAATTTCAACTTAAGTTGGCATGATTGTTCCTTGGGTGACCATTTCCAATATTAGTTTATGAAACCTTGAATGAAGCCCAAATATGGGCGTGGCTGTTTTTTACTTTAAAATCATCTCCTCCCAAACCATTGGACCGTTTTCAATCAAACTGGGCATGAATCTAACTGACAATGGCCAATGGGGCTATTACCATGCTGTTATGTCTGTGAGTACATCAGGGCTGCCACCATAGCCAGTTATGAATGCGTCAGACACCCAATCTATAATCATGGTGTGTCCAGGGTTCCCAGGCTACCGGAAGATCGGGATAGAGTCTTGGTTTTGTGATATCTTAAAAAAAAACACGAAAAACTAGAAAAAAGACAAATTAATTTGATGAAAGATGCAAAACCCAATTAAAGTACATTTTCCAAACAGTTGACAAGTATCCCCCCGCCAGGAGGTTTTATCACAGTGTAAATTACATGGGCATGCATTATCACGTCACAATGTCTGCCGAGAAAGAGAAATTGGTATTTGTTTCACAAAAGAATACAAGCATGGTTCTTAATTTTCTACTAGGAATGGAGGTATGTGTCAAATTTTACTAAACATATATGGTTAGAATATATAAAGCAAATATTTAGGAGAAAATCAAAAGCAACACCTTAAGTGTACCAGTAACCAGACATGAATTGAATTTGGATACGAAAGTAATAAATGGCCTCCAATTTGATTCAATGAAAAAGGGAACTCTGGGTAAATAGACATTGAAATTAATTATCATTATCATGATATTGACAATCTACACGTCTAGAAGTAATCAAATTTATCCATTATTTTATATTATTGTAGTTTTCTGGACAATGTTTAGGGTTTTAGTTTGACATCAATAAAATGGGGTCTCGGGGATTCTACAAGCTGTGTCATAGTAATCCTTTAATTTTTGTCAATGAAAAAGAAGTCTTGAAATTTAGAAAAATATCCTGGAAAAAGTCTTGAATTTTGCAAGCAGAAAAATATGGGAACCCTGGGTGTAGTGGGTTTGAATCTTGGCAGCAGCACATATCCTTTACCGCATTTTGTCTCCCCATGGGTAGATGATCCTGAACTTGAATTGGATGGCAGCTGGAGGCTAGGAAAGGATGTAATGGTAATACTGGTGCGAGAAATACTAGGAATCAATTGATAAATGCTCCGCAATATAACTGAAAAATTGTTAAAAAACGACTTGGTCATCTTTCATCCGACATTTGGCACAATCATTGTGACAAGTACCTTTTGCCTGCCACCAATTGGCAAAATACAAGTGGTATGCACAAGTGAGATGGGTAACTAGTGAGAAACAACAACTGATCTCCAGTGTTTAGCAAACAGGACTACTTTTAAGATTATTATTACTTTCTTTTTGTCAAACCTACTTGTAGTGAGCAAGACAAAGTTGTCTCTATGACAAGTTGGTGTATACATGTGCCTTAGTCCATTTTTGTGAGGGCAATATTTGGTTGCTAAAAATAAAATGTCACCATTAATCTCACCTGTGAGTAGATTTGCCATTTGAAAGAAATTTTGAGATAACCTCAATGTCAAAGCTCAAGGTCAAGAATGCCTGTGTTCTTTCAATTTTTTTAATCATCTTACATTAGTCATGTGAGCGATTTTAGGGCCATTCTGGCCCCTTGTTAGTTATTTGACTTTGTAGTTTCTCTGTTTTTAAATTTGTCCTTGAAATTGTTTGGATTGTTTCTTAGAAAGTAAAGTAGCTATACAATGTGAAACTTAATTGGTGGATAGATCTCAATGAGGAAAAATAAGTAGACCTTAAGCTTAACTCTGACTTGATATCATCTAGATACTTCCCTTTGTTGTTTTCTGAGTTAAATTTTGCCCATTATATATCTCTGGAAGTATAGTAGCTACTAAATTCAAACACTATGAGCAGATGCTACTGATAAATTAATCTATCTTCAGAGATGTGTAATGAACAAGAACCATAACCCTGGCTTGCTTGATATTGAGTTATTTCCCATATTGTTTTTTCCCCGAAGTTTAAGAGTCTTGCCCATGATTAGCGATCCGTCAATTGACCCATATTTTATGGACAACTCACAGGTAACAAACTCTATTTTAGGCAAACCCAAAATATTCATTATCCAAGCGTGTCAAGGACGCGATATCCAGGAGAGCGTTGAATTCGACGATCAGTCCGACAATGAAGATCAACAAAGGGCAGTAGGTCCTATCGATTTGGCGGATCAGCTTGTTCTTCTGCCTAAAGATGCCGATACACTTATTATCTTTGCCACAACACCAGGTAAGTGACACAAGCTGATTTTGAATTGAATTCCTTTGTAAACTAGAAATGTTGACGATTCTTGAGAATGTTCAATTAATATAGTCATATTTAACATAAAGGTAACTTGCGCCAAAACGTAGAATGCAAAACTGATCAAGTCAATCAGACAAGGTCAATGTCAAATAACTGATCGCTGTCCCTGCCTACCGATATCCAACAAAAAGTTCAACTCTTATATCAAATGGCGTTATTTTGCGAGATTTATGGTCAGTAACATGTTAGAAAATGTTAGCTGGTTGCTTGTGAACGTTCCATGAATAAGCTGTAGTTACGACGTTTTAGTCGCCAAACCAACAAAAATACTTCATACAAATGTCGACCTATATCTAAGTTCAAAGTTCACTTCCGCTCTAAATATGTGATTTGATTGGTCATGAACCTTTTTATTGACATTCGCGATCAGCCAAATACCAACATCATTCTCTTGAATCTTGTCTATTAGAGATCTCTATCACATCTTGCATCTCTTTAGTTTGGGCTGTTCACTGAGAAAGTCCCAGTCGGTCCAATTGATAGCACACCTTAATAACCATTGGAACACTTTGAATGGTATTTCATTCTCCAGATGATATCTTCTCCATTGTTCTCAGGCATCAATCCCCATATCGGGAAACTTTTATTATTCGCCCATCTTTTACAGGACATAAGGTAGAAGGAGATGGTATTAAAGGCGACACGTTTCTTATACGTCATTTTGTGAACGTTCTTGAGGATCATCATCAACAATATCATTTAGAGGACATGTTGATAACAGTGCGAGATAAAACATCCAAGGAAGAAACATTTGAAAACTCAATGATGCCTTACACGTGGAGCACGCTGACCAAACGGCTCAAGTTTATGCCGGGCACGCCAAGATTACAAGGAAATTCAGATTCAAAACAGCGCTCTGCAAGGATTGAATCTAATGGTGATGTGCATATTGACGCAATAGAGAACCTTTAACCCATTCCAACACAACAAAATTCTAGACTGGTCCAAATTGGAAGAAGCTGCAGACGACAATTTAAAGTTGATGAAATTTTTTTTTTTTCGTCTTTTTAGATAGAAAACATTGGGGATAATGAAGACATTGCTTGTCATAAGCAATTTCCTCATTATCCGCAATGTTTTCCAAAGCTTTTTTTCTTTCGACGCGTAAAAAGGAGGGCTTGTGTGGGAAAGGGTTAAGTCTAGTATCTAGGTGTTATACAACTTTAAACCCACGGGCAAACTCGCCATTTACGCTCCGTACCAAATGAGTCTGTCTCTCTAAAAAAAGATAGACCAATCAAATTATTAATTTGGACTGGAAATTAACTCTGTTGGCCAATATTTTTGTGGAGCATTTTTGTTGGTTAGCGATTTATACGTTCTGACTACAGCTTATTCAAGCTGTAGTTAGGACGTTTTTGTGAACAACAAACCATTTTGATTTTTTGTAACATGTTACTATCCATATATTTTGCAAAGTAACTACGTTGAATATCGAACTGGAACTTTCTATCGGAGGTCAGCGGAAGTGTCAAGCGGAGTAGATGACCGGTACCAGCGATCCGTCAATTTGAATGGCGTGACGTAATGTAATCAGAGGAGAGGTGTTAAAACGATGGTTGGTAATATAAACCTTGTACCTAGAGCTAAAATAAGCTGTAGTTATGATGTTTTGGTGGTCTATTGTCGATAGGATACTCACCGGAGTGTAAGTTTAATGATTAGCCCTATTCCAGTTAAAATTTGGTTGTGGGTTCGAGCCCTAGAGTTGGTGATTTGAGTCTCTGGGCGAGACACTTTATAGAAACTCAACCCCAGTTAATTTGGCTGTAAAGAGTTGGTAGTACTAGGTGGGTTTCATTGACTTTATATCTCTCACTCTCTCATGTCGTCGAAAAATTAAATCCATTTTCAATTTTCGTCTGCAAAACCTTTGAATTTGAAGTGGTGAAAAATTCTGCAAAGCAGGAAAGGGTCAGGTCGCCTAACAAACAAAAGTGCTTGACATAAATGATGGGGGTCATTTTCTTTTGATTACTAATTTGATTTGTCAATCTATGTTTTATTTGACAGCTTTCTAAATTGGGAATACAGCTGTCAGTCTTCTCCAGTAGATATTTTGTAGTACGACTGCTAATTCTAAATTCTGCCATTTTTTGCAGTGATTTAAGTTTGGCTCGAGACAATACTGCGGCGATTGCAAATTCAACATCAAATGAATAAGTTTAAAAAAACATATCAGTGATATGGCTATCAATTTTCTATCAAATTCATGTCATTAATCAATTTTCAGGAGACAAAATTTTAGACTTGTCCAAATTCAAAAATGTTGCAGACGACAAATTTAATTGATGAAATTTTAGATTTTTCTGTAGTAGTATGCATTGTTCACAATGAAGAAAATGTCATTTTCCACAATGTTTGCCAAGGATTTATCTTGGGGGGGGGGGGCGTCATCGTGTGGGAATGGGTTAACCTATTCCCGCACAATCATGTCTATTAATGGCCCTCATGAAAGAGGCTCTGGAAATTATCGTTGAAAATGGAGCAATTGAAGCTTGTGACATGCAATTTCTTCTTTTCCCAGAAAAGTTTAATATTCATGAACCTTACGTTGTCGGACGTAGCGTCTTTGAATTCAGAGCTTCAGTTTTGTCATCTGTAAATTGGTTACACTACCTACTCTTTAAAACGAAATCAAGACTTGTTTAAAATTAAAGAGGGTTTAAAAAGTGTATGTGGTTAAAAATATATCCTGTATTACCGACAATAGCTTTCAGCAATCTCGCCAATAACCAGTAAAACAGAGGCTGTTTGGGACATGGTTACAAACAAAAACATTTATTCAATTGAATTTATTGAAAATACTCACAACTACATGCACTCATTCTCTCACATCGAACGTAATGAAAACATAATTCATTTTATTTTAAGACAAATACGACTTCATGTACTTATGTCACTTTTTAAGTAAAGATTGATGTTTGTTTGTTTGAATGGGGTTTTACGCTGCTTTCAACAATCTTTCAGTTATATCGCGGAAGCTGGAGCACCTAACAATGGAATCCTGGCATTTCTCACACCAGTACTACCATTACATCCTTTACTAGCCTCCAGCTGCTATCCCACATAGGTCTACAATTATCGACCCATTGGTGAGAGACAAATAGTCGGAAAGAATGAGTGCCGCTGTCGGGGATCGAACCCGGGACCTCTAGATTGACAGTCCGACGCGCTACCAACTGCGCTATGACGGGTAAAGATTGATGACAAGATATTTCGTATCACTATTTCCAAGAGGGAATATAACTACATGTACTTCTTTCATAGCACTATTTTGGTTTTTTAAGATATGTGACTACTTATTTTATGTCATTATTTCAATAAAGATATGTGACTACATATTGTTTGTCATTTATTCAATTTCGTCCTTAATCTCCAACACTTTTTAAAGCTACTTTGTCAGTGTCGCCTTTTCAAGCTGTAGTCACAACGTTTAGGTAGCCTTCAAACGATTTACTGTATGACCAACAAATCAATGTAATCAAGGCCTGAGATTATAACTTTTTTAGTACTCAGTGGAGAATTTACACAAAATTCGATTCACACATTACGTTAAATGCTATGGTAACTGGGTAAAAATGAAACATCATATTGGTAAAGTGTCATTTATAACACAAAATCTACAGTTGTTTTAGAAAATCAACATTTATTTCAACTGGAAGTTTGAGCAAATTCTCAATTGAGTACAAAAAATCATAATCTCGGGCCCAGGTATCTCTCACAGTTGACTCTGTCAGAATGACGGTAGAAGGAACAGTTCAAAATATCAACAGCAGTAAGTCTGCATTCGCTGATCTGGGTGGTGCGAAAAAGTCCAACCTAGCCAGATTACACCAACTGCGCTGGGTAACTAGGGTCGAAACTGTTCGCACTATATAGATTTCCTGAATCTAGAGTGGTCATTTTACCTTACTTTTGGTCATTTTGGAAATATAATCCCAAACTGACCTCCGTCAGATTCTATCCCCTTCAAATCGTTTATATAACATGGGGATCTCCGTCCATTCGCCTTGAAAAGGTCATTTCACCACACTGTATTAATCAACCCTTTACTGTATTTCAAAATTTTAGACCTGTTTAAAGTCAAAAATGTTTGCAGACTACAATTTGAAATTGATTGTATTTGAAAAATAATCATTAATTATGGTAGAAAATATTGGGGGGGAAAGAAGAAATTTCTTGATACAAGCATTTTCTTCTTTTTCCACAATGTTTTCTGAAATATAAAAACACCGGACCTAAAAACCAGGAATTAAACAGGAAAAGATTAAGGAAATGTATAGACCTGTGTGTGTGACCCGGCCTTATACTATAGTATATTTTTGATCATTTCAAAAGTAAATTCTTACTGAAACATTTGGACTTATTTTGACGATTAAACGTTAAATATGAACATTTTAGAGCCTCATTCCTTTCAAAATTATTCTGTTTAAGGCAAGATGCCAATGTTGATTGACCCAATGCCGAAACAATCACGTTTTCTACGACCGTCAAAATAAATAAAGGGTTTGGAAATATTGTGGAAATTAATAGTAACAAGCAATTTCTCCATTTCCCACATCATTTTCTTCTACGAAAGACATTTTCATGAAGTTTAATTTCTGGACCTCAACTTCCTGCAAATAGGCCCAGTGTATTTTTTGTGAATGGTAATTATAAAATTCATAGAATATTTTTTCGAGATGGGTAACAGATTTTGCTTAAATCCTTTCCGATACAACCCCCACTTTTAACGTCCCTATGGTTTTTATACTTGAGGAAACATCCTGGTAAAATAAGACATTGCCTGTAAAAAGCAGTTGCTTCGTTTCCCATAATATTTTCTTTCCTGTAGGTTGTTTACTTTTCAACTTGCACTCACTTTTAAAAGTTATCTGCACATTCTTTCAGATTGAACAAGCTTAAAACTGTGAAAAACAGTAAAGGGTTGCAATTACCAGTGTTAGTCTTTCTACAAAATAATGCCCTTGGTGTGACTACAAATCAAATCAATCAAATCCCTTTATTGGTTTGAAAATTCTATCATTGGATTGTTATCATGAACATACAATATGCATACAAAAACATTAAACAAAATAATATTAATAATAATCCAATAGGTATATTCCATCCAAGCAAGAATGAGGCAAAAAAACAAAGGGCAAAAAAACCCACCCCACACTGTTGATTTTTGAGAGTGGACGAATTCCCACAGCATCCACTTTATACAGTTGACAAAACCCCACACCCAAAATTTAATAAAATCGAGTGGAAAAAACCCCACATCATTCACTTTATACAGTAGACGAAACTCCACACCACAAAATTTTGCTGAGAACCCCAACATTAAGGCTGCTTCTAGCACCTTACACAGAATACAAGGTTCGTGGTTCATGATTGTATATTTATCCAAAGTAAAGAAGAGAGAGAGGATACAAAACAAACAATGGAAACTGAAAATTATCTCTCTTTAACCCATTCCAAGACCCATTGCCAAATCTTAGACTTGTCCAATATAAAAGAAGCGCCGTAACAGATGACAGTTTAATTTGACAACATTTTACAACTCCTGTTTTTTTTTTTTTGTTTGTTTTTTGTTTTTTTATCCACAATACGATATGGTTTACATTATATCAAATATAACAAATAACCATGTTGGATACGCTTACAATTTTTAACCGATTACCACGCGATATTTTCTCAAATATCATAATACGAAGATGGACATATATTGGTACCGCCTTCTCCGTCTGTACATCCGTCCGTAGGAACTTGCACATCTTTTAAAAACATCTCATCCTTCATTTACGGGCGAATTAAATGAAAATTTTAGAATTTTTCCAGTTACCTGACCTTGCGCAAATTGTCCGGGTTACTCCAGAGTGCGTCACAGAAAAGTATGGCTTAATGTAGCATTGTCTATCGTGACTATGCCACTATTGATTAATTTGGACCAGTCTATTATTTATTTATTTTTGTCTGGTAAATGGCCAAAGAAGATCAAATAAAGAGCAAACAGGTACATTCTTTCAAAAAAGAGCGGAAATAGGCAAACCAGACTTGGCGCATAAGAGCCAGAAATTTTTCATAACTAAATCTATGATAACAACTATATTCATAACAATTCTTATTATCTATGATTTGAATAAATGATGGTCAAGCATAACCATTACAACGAATGTCGACGAGTAGACATCAAATACGAGATATAAAAAAATTATAAATACAAAATACATAACGCTAGTCCGTTATCCTGGAAAACCTGCCTAGATGACGTCACTTTATGACGCTGGAAAATTCAAATGATTTATGATGTATTCCTTATCATTTGCTTCGGTCTTAAATGAAGAATTTGGAAAACATTGCAGAGAATAAAGAATTTGCTTCAATTGTTACAAGCAATTTCTTAATTATCCACAGTGTTTTCAGACCTAGAAAACAGATTTTAAAGATTCAATAAACTAAAATCTGAAGTCTGCAGTTTCTGTATATTGGAACCGGTCTAAAATTCATCGTTGTGTAACCGGTTAATGTACAGTAACAGTTTTAACTTTGCATTTCTGTGAAATATGGTTTATTCTGAATTTGAAAATAAAAATTGGGGGGGGGTCATATAGAAAGGTTTTCCTGGATTACGGATCATATTTATTTTAGTCTAAAGGCAATTTGTCGTTAAATGAGAGCGCTTCGAGACCACTTGTCATACTTAGTTGTTTTGATAAGGCTCGAGTCATGATCTTTCTGGGTGGTGTATCGCCCGGTGATGAAGTCCCATACCCACTGTCCCTCGGGTTGTCCATTCTACATGCTGTCCGCATATGTAATGGGGTGCCACAAGAGGCTGTAATTCCACCATTCCGGGTGCCACAAGGGGGTGTATTTGCTGGGTAAAGAAACGCACTTGCATTAGATTCGGTGTCAAAAGGAGATGATTTACTCGCTCTTGGAGCTCCGCGGGGGAACATGTTTGCCCCATCAATGTCATCCATATCAATATCGTGGCCTGAATCAGAGCCCCTGTCACAGACGTCTTTGTGTCCTGGAGTTGGGAATTCTTCGAAGATATGCTTTTGGCTTGAAGCGCACACCTTGTTTTTGAAACAGCTCAAGTATACATCTATAATATGAAAGCGTAAACTGTTATCTTTCAAACTAAATGGGAACTTCTTAAACAAACATTTGAAAAATAAATCGAGTTGTTTATAATCAGATGACAATGAGTTTGCGGGGTGTTCTTTAAATCTATTTTAGAAGACAAATTGGATACCATTTTCTTTTTATTCTGGCGAGTCACTTGCAGAATAACAATATTACACAAGAAACTAATAACTAAGCAATATGGCAAAGATTGCCATAGATTACTTATCTAAATTTACGCTCTAAAGCTAACGAATCAATTAAAAACAGTGAGATATTTTACTAAGTCAAATGGATATAAAGGCAAAGGGTTATGATTGGATGAGGAGAAAATTCACATTGTCATGTATGCCGCTTTCTGTAATATTCAATGGATTTTTCTCTTTCATGACAAGCAAGCATTTACGGTTAGTATGAGGAATAATGAGCCAAAACCATGAGCTCCAGAGTGGCAACAAGGAAATTGTCAAATAAGGCCCTTTTCCCCATGATATAAGTCAAAATGCCTCTATATTCAACAGGGTTCCTCCAAATAACCATATAACAGCAGATTTGAAAAAGACTGGGTCAAAATAGTAAACTCTAGAGTAGTAACAAGAAAATTGTTTAAAGGACCATTTTCGCTTGAATTTAGTCAGAATGTCAGCACATTCAATATGGTTCTTTGTATGGCTATACAAATATTCTAAGTAGGTAATTTTGACCCCAAGAGCGGTACAAGGAAATTATCAAAAGGCAACTTTGAAAAAAAGAGGCCAAAAATTGTGACCTCGAGAATGGTAACAAGGAAATAGTCAATAAGCCCCCTTTCCTTTGATTTTGGTCAGAATGTCATCTTATTCAATAGCGTTCTTCCTCGTGACTAAACCAAAAATTTACAGCAAATTTGAGAATGATTTGGCAAACAGTGCATGTGACCTCTAAGTTAGAATTAAGAAAACAGCCAATAAGGCCCTTTTCCCATTGATATTGGCAATATTGTCAGCATATTCAATAGGGCTCGAACCCGCGATCTTGACGTTTGAGGTCAAGTGTTCTTCCAACTGAGCTAACCCGGCTGACAGCGCAAAACTGTCGTTAGTGAGTTTATTCATATGGGCACTTATCACAGTGATGTTCTAACCCATTGGAAAAAAAACAATATTTTTTTATATAGCCAGGTTCATGCCTATTAGGTTGTTTATTATATAGCCAGGTTCATGCCTATTAGGTTGTTTATCAAAAGTCCCTAGAGTAAGTGTTTTTGAACTGGCAGATCGAGTTAATATGTCAACTTACTATTTTGTTGAAAGTAGATTTCTGGTCCCATCTGTCGGTAATCGAAGAACACCTCTGTTTTCTGAAAAACAGTATTATCTACATAAGGAATATTAGAAGAAAAAAAAGAATAACACTTTGAAAAGAGATATGCTCAACTGAAAAAATATTTGATATGTTAGTCTATCATAGCCTTGAACTTTATAATGTTGTGATCTTAGACCTATACTATTAGCGAATCGCAGGTGTCAATAAAAACAAGTGGACCATGCTGGTCCTAGATCGCTCACCTGAACTGTCTGCTGTTAAGAAAATGCAACTAGAGACACATAACTATAATCAGTTTCATGAAGATTGAGTCAAACTGTAACTTCTATATTGTAAACAAAGAAATTGTCATTATGGCCCCTTTTCCTGTGTTATCCAATAGAACCTTCCCTTAATCTATAAGGTTCATCTTTAAACTAAGAATTTGTCATTAAGGCCCCTTTTCCGTTGTTTCCCAATGGAATCCTCTAATAATCGATAGGGTTCATCCTCTAATAATCGATAGGGTTCATCCTCATGATCAAACAATTATTCTATCGTGAAATTTTCAGGCCCCTTTCCTGTGGTTTCGGTTTCGGAAGGATCCTTCTAATAATCAATAGGGTTCATCTCTGTGACCTAATGATTATTCTGACCAAGTTTCATGAAGATAGAGCTATACTGTAGCCTCTACAGTGTACACAAAGAAATTGTCATTAAAGTCCCTTTTCCTGTGTTTTCCAATAGAACCCTTCCATAATCGATAGGGTTCATCCTTATGACCTAACGATTATTCTGACCAAGTTTCACGAAGATTGGGTCAAAACTGTGGCCTCTAGTGTGTAACACTTCAATTGTTGACGCCGCACGACGCACACGACGGAAGACAGACATTTAACGATCACAAAAGCTCACTATGAGCACTTTGTGCTCAGGCAAGCTAAAAGTCGACCTATCAATTTATTAATTTAGACTAGAAAATAACTTTAATCCATCACCAGACGACTGGTCAAAATTAAAAGGAGTTGCAAACGACAATTTGGGTTTGTGAAATTTAAGTGGAACTTCCTCTTGGAGTCAGTTGACGTCGCCAGCCTCCGTCAGCTGTGTATATTGTACCGCCTACAGGATCTAGACAAGTACTGTGTAAAATAATCGCGTTTGTGAACCAATTACCAGATGACATATTTTAGAGTAATGGAAATTGAAAGAAGTTGCAAACGATAATTCTAAGCTGATCAAATTTTAGAAAGTGTGGTCTTTGGGATTGAAAACATCGTTGGCAATGAAAAAAATGCTTGTCACAAGCACATTTCTTCATTTTCCATTATCTTTTCAAAAGCTTTTTCTTGAGGGGCGTAAAAAAGTTGGATAGTGTGAGATGGATTAAAATAGGTCCACATTTTTCAATTACTTTAGATAATCCCCCTTTTTTTAAAGCCCCCTACTTATTCTCACGATGGATCGGTAGTACCAGCTAGACGTCAAGAGTGATTGTGAATCTCTAACTTAATTTTCGGGATAGATCAGTACGTTAGTACCAGCTAGACGTCAATTGTTATTAATGAATTTCTAACGTTATTTTCACGATAGATCGATTAAACCAGCTAGACGTCAAGAACGATTGGGAAACTCTAACGTTATTTTCACGATATATCGTTAACGTTAGTACCAGCTAGACGTCAAGAACGATTGGGAAACTCTAACGTTATTTTACGATATATCGTTAACGTTAATACCAGCTAGACGTAATGTTTGTTTGTGAAACTCTAACGTTATTTTCACGATAGAACGGTAACGTTAGTACCTGCTAGACGTCAAGTGTGATTGTGAAACTCTAACGTTATTTTCACGATAGAACGATAGTACCAGATAGACGTCAAGTGATTTTATGAAACTAAAACGTTATTTTCACGATAGATCGGTAGTACCATCAAGACGTCAAGTGTGATTGTGAAACTCTAACATTTTTTCACGATAGATCGGTAATACCAGCTCGAAGTCAAGTATGATTGTGATACTCTTAGGTTTTTTTCACGATAGATCGGTATAACCAGCTAGTCGTCAAGTGTGATTGTGAAACTCTTGCGTTATTTTCACGATAGATCGGTAATACCAGCTAGACGTCAAGTGTGATTGTGAAACTGTAACGTTATTACCACCAAAACGGCATTTTTTTTTCAAAAGTTTAACCGTGTCGACTGACTCATGCGGATGACTTTTACTTTGAAATAAGCAGATGCGAATCGTACCGCCTTACCAAATTAAGCATTCAAAACTTTATTTATTATCACCAAATCCCGCATTTTTTAGTTTGAAGAAAATTTCCTGGAAAATCCGTTTATGAAAAAAAAAGAAAATAACAAGCATTTTGTTTTTTCTCACAATATTCTCTACCCTTTCTAGCACAAAATTTGGAAAAAATGTTCTTACCGTTGTAAAGGCGCTATTTGTATTTTCGTTCAGGGCCGCATAATAAACCCTATTAGCACATCCTAATGATGTCACAAAACGAATAATGGATGGGTCATTTGGATCCTCGCATACTTTAGCATGCTTGCAAATAGTCTCTGAAAGCATAGACATAAATATAAGTAATAAGCACATTTAACCCATTCCGACATAATCCTGCTTCTTACGCCCTCAGACATCAGGAAAACAAGGACGGAAACATTACGAGCAATTTCTTCATTTTCAACTTTGTTTTCTACCCCAAAAGACAAAGATCTTCATAATTCTCTCAACTTTAAAACAGTCGTTGCAACTTCAACGAATTTAGACAAGTCTAAAATGTTGCTTGTGATAATGGGTATAAAACTTGATATTAGTCTCTGACCGATTACAACCGTCAAAATGTTGTCAATTCTTATCCTTAAACTTTGAGGGGGAGGGGGGTAAAATGTTGCATATATTTAACATTTATGGGTGGACTACAAAATAAATTGACACAATTGATGAGGCGGTTTGCAGAGCGCAAGATTCTGTGAACCACCATCAATGTCAAGATCACAGTTCCAGGTCAAATGACCAAAATCATCTTGTCACATATTGTGAACCCTGATGAAACCATGTGTAGATCGTTGTTTTCAGTTACCATCTTTAGTGAACGATAAACAAAATGTCAGTGACCGATGATTGAACTGTCTCTGACGGAATCTTGTAGCATTTACGTTTACCTGGGACACTGAAGGTATCTAAAACTGTGTTTCAAATTGGCACACCTACTTTTAAGGAAAATAACCGTGCCACATCACTGTTTAATACATTCTCACACAATGACGCTTTTTTACGCCTCTAAAGAAAAAAAAGCTCTCGAAAAAATTGTGGACAATGAAGAAATTGCTTGTGAAAAGCAATTTCTTCAATATCCACAATGTTTTCTACCCTAAAAGGTGGATATTTAGATTTTCTTAATTGCACCATCTTTCAATAGTCATCTGTAACTTCTTTCAGTTTTGCCCAGTCTTAATTGTGTTGTGGGGTAATGGGTTTATCCCTCCATAAATGTACTCTGAGTCAGTATCTAGCTATAGAGTGACCAATCACAGCTATCAATCAACTAATCAGTCGACCAATGAAATCATTCATTTAGCCTGGAAGTAATCGAATCATTGAAATGAAAGTTGACCTCCAATACTTACGTGAAGCTTTTTTTTTTTTGGGGGGGGGGGTTGCAGTTAGTTAAAGTTGTAGTTATGACGTTTAGGACGCCAACCGACGATTTTCTTTTTGTTTTATGTTCTTGGTCGCTAACAGTGCAAACTAACGTCGTTTGACCCTTGTCATGCTGAATAAAAGCTTTTCAGAATTGTATAAAAAAATCAAAGGGCTGAAAGCACTTGTAGTACTTGTTGCTCGGACTGCACTTATGTTCTATACCTCCTGCTAAATCCGGAATATTCCGGGCTCAGCATGACAAGGGTTAATATCTCGTCGAACTCAAATGTTGGAGTTAATAGAGCATGGCCAGCCACTCTTCAATTATCAAACGGTGTAACTATAACTTGAATGATTTCTAGTCAGGAAATTGGCTCTAAAAATGTAGGAGTTAAAACTAATATCGCCGGGCTGAATTAATGATTAGATTTGTCCATCAATTGACCGACCGCGATTGCCAATCAAAGATTCAATCGACCAATCAAATCTTTCATTTTGACTGGAATAAAACTTGGAACACTAACTTTGGCCAATATTTTTGTGAAGCATTTTGTTGGTTTAGCTACCTAAACGTCGTAACTACAGCTTTTTAAAGCTGTAGTTACGACGATTAGGTCGCCAGACAGCCAAATTTTGCAAAAATCACATTTTGATATCGATGTTGAAATTCCTGTCGGAGTTATTTGGCGTGACCAGCGGTGTTAATTTGCAGGGCCATCGATACATCAAAATTTTGGCGCGATACGTCATTTTGGTAAATTGGTGGGTGGTTCTTCT
This sequence comes from Fragum fragum, assembly GCA_946902895.1. Taxonomy (NCBI): domain Eukaryota; kingdom Metazoa; phylum Mollusca; class Bivalvia; order Cardiida; family Cardiidae; genus Fragum; species Fragum fragum. The sequence goes on along the minus strand of OX336379.1, from coordinate 32,787,837 downwards.
TACTTGAGTTGTCTTTTTTGGGATCTCCTGTTAGCACGCCCATAATAACGCCTTTACTGCATATACCAAGGAAGTTCTGTGTCCCAATCACTTTATATCTCTGGTATGTTGTCCTTTCCCACATGTTATTCAATGGAACTTTCCTGACTTCAGTAGCCCTGGGAAGAGGTTCCTCAGCTACAAATGAAATCGGAAAATACATGTCTTGCTTTACAAAAATTTATTCAAAGAAACTATGTATGTATGTGGACTTAACCCATTCCCACACAACAAAAATTTAGACTGGTCCAAATTAAAGAAGCTTCAGACAACAATATTTAGTTGATGAAATTTTAAAGTTCTTTATCTTTTGGGATATAAAACATTGTAGGAAATTAAGAAATTGCTGAAAACAAGCAATTTCTTAATTTTCCACAATGTTTTCCGGAGCCCTTTTACTTAAGGGGCGTCAAAAAGCGTTATTATATGGGAACGGGTTAATATAGTTTTGTTCTGACCCTACATATGAACTCTTGAATGCTAGTGCGAAGCAAGTATACGAGCAGTTAGAACCGTTTCAGCTGCAGAAATGTTTATGACAACTGACCAATCGAAGCAGTCTATCAAATAATCAGTTGACCAATGAAATAATTCAATTAGACTGGAAGTTGGCTTAGAACTCCAACATTGGCCGCCATATATGTGACGCGTGTTTGTTGGTTTGGTAACTTAAATGCCGTAACTACAGACAATTAGGTCACCAGCCAACCATCCTACTTTTTTTGTTAAATGCTACCTGCCGTAAATTTTGCAAAAAAAACGCCGTTAAACATTGAAACGAAACTTCCTGTTGGAGTCAATTGGAGTAAGTTGACGGCCCCAGCGATTGGTCAATTCCCAAAAGTCGAAAATATGCTACCCTTTTATACTCATGTGGAAGGGTATACATACTAAAGCGTTTACCTTTTTTCTTGTTTTATTTCTGAAGTCACATTTTTAAAAATACACAAACAAATTACTACATAAGTGCTTGATCATTTATAAGCAGTTAAGAGTTGCAAGAAGTTCTAATTTTACATCATTTAACATAAACGTACGTAATTCCGGTACCAAAACGGCGCTCGTTTCAAACCAGATCCAATTTTTACCGTCTGAGGGGTTTTTCAGTCGTCTCAAAACCTGTAAAAATTATAAAATGAGTTTGTAAATAATGTGTTCAACAACAGCACATGTGCACCAAGACCAGGACCATAGTGCAGTTGGTAGAGCATCGGACTCTCAATCATGAGGTCCAGAGTTCAATACCTGGTCGCAGAAAATACCCTTTAAAACATTTGTCTCCAACCCATGAGTGTTTACTCGTAAACCTAAGTTTGATATCGGAGCTTGGTGCTCGGAAAGGATGTAGTGGTAGTATTGGTGTGAGAAATATCAGGAATCTATGGTTAAGTGCTCCAGTCGCCGCAACATAACTGAAATTCTGTAAAAAGTGGTGTTAAACCCATTCATGAAACGTGTGCACCTAGTAATGGCTCATATCATCCAATGCATCTGCACAAGTTAATTAGAGTCCTCACTATGCGATTTATAGCTAGATACTCACTTATCCTGTTCAGTCTGGTTAGGGCTTCACTATGCATTCTATAGCTAGATAGCCACTCATTCTGAACAGTTTTACCTCAGTCCTCACTATGCTAAATACTCACTATGCGATCTTTAATTAGCTAGATACATAGTCACTCAATCTACAGAGTTTGATTAGGGCTTCATTATGATAAGATTCATAACTATACGATCTATAGCTCGATACTCATTCTACTTGCATAGTTAGATTAGAGTCCTAACTATGCGATTATAGCTCGATGCTCATTCCATCTGCAAAGTTAGATTAGAGTCCTAACTATGCGATTTATAGCTCGATATTCATTCCATCTGCATAGTAGGATTTGGTCCTAACTATGCGATCTATAGCTCAATACTCATTCCATCTGCATAGTTGGATTTGGTCCTAACTATGCGATCTATAGCTCGATACTCATTCAATCTGCATTGTTTGATTAGAGTCCTAACTATGCGATTTATAGCTCGATACTCATTCCATCTGCATAGTTAGATTAGAGTCCTAACTATGCGATCTATAGCTCGATATTCATTCAATCTTCATAGTTAGATTAGAGTCCTAAGTATGCGATCTATAGCTCGATACTCATTTAATCTTCATAGTTAGATTAGAGTCCTAAGTATGCGAATTATAGCTCGATATTCATTCCATCTGCACAGTTTAATTTGAGTCTTTACTATGCGATCTCTAACTAGATACTCACCCAAAGCTTCTTTTGATGACCATAGAGTTAGCTGATCGCTAGCCACGCCCACTTGCTCCCAAAGGAAGTTTCCACTCCGATATCAAACGGCGTAATTTTGCAAAAAATATGACCAGTAACATGTAACAAAACAGGTATTGGTTGACAACCTGAAGGTCGTAACAACAGCTTGAATAAGTTGTAGCTAAGAAGTTTAAGTCGAAAAAACAACAAAAACGCTTCACATAATTGTCGGCTAATGTCGATGATCAAAGTTGACTTCCGGTCTAAATGAATTAAATGATTGGTTGATTGATCTTTTGATTGACAGTCGCGAACCTTCGATGTTTTAAACGCGTTATGTAGCATTCTACGCTACTAAAAGTCTGCGCTTCACGGAAATTTCAAACGAATTGTCTCGCTAGGGCTAAGATAACATGGCGTCGCTGGGCGCGAAAAATGTCGTAACTACAGCTTTATTCAAGCTGTAGTTACGACATTTCGCACGCCCACGCACATTTTGCTAAGGTCGAGAACTGTGAAACCCTTGATTGTTTTCTACAAATGAGAAACAATCAGCCAAGCGTCCCGTAAGAAATATATTTCAAAAGATCGATGTTGGTCTGGACATTGACAGAACACTGCTGTTAATAAAAAATCGATTAATCAATCAAATCATTTATTAAGATCGGACGTACACTTTGATGTTTGCTTGAATGGGGTTTTACGCCGCTTTTAACAATCTTTCAGTTATATCACGGCGGCTGGAGCACCTAACAATGGAATCCTGGTATTTCTCACACCAGTACTACCATTACATCCTTTCCTAGCCTCCAGCTGCTATCCCACACAGGTCTACATTTATCGACCCATTGGTCAGAGACAAATAGTCGGAAAGGATGAGTGCCGCCGTCGGGGATCGAACCTGGGACCTCTAGATTGACAGTCCGACGCGCTACCAACTGCGCTATGACGGCGGCTAAGAAGTACACTTTGATTTGTTTGTTTGTTTGTTTGAATGGAGTTTTACGCCGCTTTCAACAATCTTTCAGTCATATCGCGGCGGCTGGAGCACCTAACAATGGATTCCTGGTAATTCTCACACCAGTACTACCATTACATCCCTTCCTAGCCTCCAGCTGCTATCCCACATAAGTCTACGATTATCGACCCATTGGTGAGAGACAAATAGTCGGAAAGGATGAGTGCCGCCGTCGGGGAAAGTACACTTTGAACTCCTCTATTCAAATTAAACGACTGTTTTTTATCTTATGATCCTTATGACATATTTTACAAAACAATACCGTTTATTACTTCTGTCCAACTTTCTTGTATGAGGTCATTTTGCTTGGCCAGCGCTCCGTCAATTTTCTTGAAGGTACATTAAATTGCAGTTGGTTCTGGAAAGTCTTGTAATATCTAATGACGTTTTCGGGACTTCAATCATAGGCCACGTGTTTCTCGAATTATGACAAATTTTTGGAATTCATATTATAGTGCATATTATAAATATTCGGGCAGGACATTTCGGTTTTACGCACGTCAAAAAAAAAATGGGGCAACATTGTGAACAATGAAAAATTTGCTTGTGACAGGCAATTTTTTTAATTGTTTACAATATTTTTACCCTAAAGACAAATTAACTTTTTTAAATTTCATCAATGTAAATTTGTTATCTGAAACATCTTTCAATTTAGAATTTTGTCATGTGGTTTGGATTAAAACATGGTTGCCTTGTCTGTAAAATAGAATAGGCCCTAGATTTTTTTAAAAGAAATTAATAGCTGTAATAAGATAGTGACATTTTAGTGCCTGTGGTTTCACGCTATTGTAAATGACAAACTTTATTCCCAGAAACTGGCCTAGAACTTTTTTTTTTTTTTTTTTTTTTCATACCAATTTGAATCTTGTAACACCGTCTACTGGTACTCGTCTTATCAACGTCATGATGGCTTCATGATTAAGTTCGGGTACAAATCGATCGTTAATAAGAACAATCTCGTCGTCGTTTCTAAAAATGAACAATAAACACATATCATATTTGATTTCATGTAAATTTATACATTTTATACTATTAATGTCTGCTAAATGTGTGCTAGTGAAATCTTGAGAAAACAATGTTACTTTCTCCTTTTGGAAAAAAACATCAGCCTAAAACAGGATTGCAGCATGCGAACATTAGGAGGGTAGGTTGTTTGAATTACACCAAAATAGAAAAAATGCCGGGGATACATGTTTTAGTTCTTAGTTTTTAATTCTGTTTTTGTCGAACCATTTTTCTACCGAGTCATTTTGACTTCATTCAACATAGATGCATACTTTTTACGCTTTCGAAACTAAAATAAGGTTTCTTTAAATGAAAAATGTAATTAGTAAGAACGCGTTTTCCTGGATTTTAACCATGTTAATGTCTCGTATGCATGGTCTCCGTTTGGTTTGAAATATGAATACACTTTTTCAGTAAATGTCTACTCATAATTTAGCATTTTATGGCACATTCTGTGCCAATTTCGCAAAAAAATTTGAATTTTCAGAAAATACAATTTATCCGAAAAATGCATGGCAATCCATCTTGATTTTTCAGCATATTTTCTCTTTTGTATGTATATTGTATTAATATCATTGACATGATAATAAGAGGCCAATTGTATCGATCTACCTAAACCTGATCCTCTCAGTTGTTGTTTTTGTTTTTTGTTGTTGTTGTTGTTGCTTTTATTGCCCGGGGCAAATCTTTTGACTGTCTGTATTTTCAAATCTTGAAAATTCACATATTGCGTTATCCCGAAAAATAGCAAAACTATATACTCAGTAATGAAGGGTAGTCTTCTCATAACCAATGATGTGAAAAAAACACTTTGTAAATGGTTCTATCGTTTGTAGAGGAATGTCTAAATGGAAAATTATCATTATTCAAATACTTACTTTACATGCATGGTATAGGCCGGGGAGGGTCGTTGAACTTTGACGAAGAAATGTCTAAAATATCCATCCTTTCTTGACGATGGGTCCGACAGTACGCTTGCTCCAAACCTGTCACCATCATCAGTGTCTGAACTGTGTGGATGGTCGATAAGCGCCTCGTTACAGATCTTTCCCTAATTATAGGAAATAAATTCTGAATAACCCGTCTCCTTAACCCTTTCCTGTTTTGCAAATCCATATCCAAATTAAAACATCTTGCGGACAAAAAATTTAAGTTGGGTTTAACACGAAAAATGAACATTCAATAGGGCAAAAATATTGTGGAAAGAGAAGAAATTGCTTGTTACATGCAATTCCTTCTTTTTTGCATTATTTTCTCAAATATAAAATCACAGGGAGATAAAACCAGGGATTGAACAGGAAATGGTGAAAGGGGGCCATCTGGGATACCCGTGAATCAAATAGTAGATTCAGAACAAGTTAACCAGAGAAAGTAATGCGAAAATAAACGCTGTAAGGTAGAATGTTAGAAAATCTGCCGAGGGCGACAAGTTTAGACTCTGGTTAACCACAGACTATGTGCCTAATAAGATTATTTTGAGGAAAAATACATACATCATTGAGGTGCGGAGGAAAATATTGATATTTAACGAGACAGAAGGTCGAGTGGAGTATCAAATTTGCCTCCGAAACGAGAAGCAACAGATTCGTAGCATAATATTCGATTTATTAAATACCTTTTTAGTTATCACTAAATAAATTCGATGAAACAATTAGAAAAATCTTTATTTTTGCAGGTATTTCCCATCTCCTTTGCCCTCCTGATTACGTTGTGTGTGTGTGTTTTTTTTTTTTTTTTTTTTGTTTGTTTGTTTTTGTTTTTTTTTTTTTCGAATTATGACGTCATGAAAAGAATGAAATGACGCAATCTTAGGCTGTATTTGACAATATCAGATACGGATTTTGTTCTGACGTGTCCGATTTTGTCTGCTAGGAATGTATATATTGTACTAGAAATATTTCAATGTATCTTTACTGAAAATGAATACATGGCCGAATTGAGTATCTTGTTTTTCTACTTATGTTTTATTATCTGACCTGTGCAAATTCAAAGCAATTACAAACTACCTTTCAAATTACGGTAAGATTTAAAAAATGACGGACAAAGTTTAAAAAATACACTGTGACAAAAGAGGGGAATTCTTGTTATAAGCAATTTCTCGTTACAGGCAATTTCTCTCTTTGTCAAAACATTCTACATCACTTATTTTTTCCAGTGCGTCAAGTGCACACAGTAAAGTCTTTGATCAGACTGTACGGTTTTACAAGCTGATCTTGGTCTTTACTTTGTGACAAAATATATAGTTAACGGAGACGTCTTCTAATGAACCAGTTGATATCCCTAACGAGTTATAATTTCTCTTAGTAATGGAACACCAGCATGGCGACGGTTTTTCTAGTGAAACCTACCAAAGCACTGAAAGTGCTGAAGAAGCACTGTCCTGTCAGAAATCTATTTTTTTTCTAAACACTGATTACATACATGTAGATGCACGTTTGAAAGCACAGTATGAACACACGATAATATAGACTGGAGCTGAACTTTGAATCGCAACATTTGCCGGTGATTTATGTGAACCATATTTTATTGAGTTGGCGACTTAAACGTCGTAACTACAACTTATTCAAGCTGTAGTTACGACGTTTAAATCGCCAACCAACCATTTTTACTTTTACATTATAAGTTCCAGGCCAAAATAACGTTATCTAATATCGGAGCCGAACTCCTGTCGGACTCTGGTGGGCGTGACCAGCGATCCGTCAATTCAGTAGCTGTAACCAAACTTTCAAAAAAAAGCTAAAATAGTTTGATCTAAATCAGGCGATCAGTAATTGGAGTTGCCATATAAATAGTTCCGGAACATTCCAGTCTAATATTAAAACGGCACCAGATTGTCATTTATCCTTATGATGGTACAATCATTCTGTGAAAGTTTGAAGAGAACCTGATGATAACTGTGGACTCTAGAGTGTTACGTTGTGTTTATTTTGTGCTTCAACATTTTATCCTAAAAGATTTTAACTTAATCTGTAGTAGCGTGTGAATCTTCATTCATGCTATTAAAATTTGTTTGTCACATGCTATTAGTCCTTTCCCACAATGTTTTCTAATCTATCTGGTGCACAATTGTAGAATTTACGCAACCAACGAGATGTAGTCTGCAACAAAATTTTAGAGTGGTACAAATTCATAGAAGATGCAGACGACAATTATGAGTTGATGGAATTTTACAAATCTTTGTCGTTTTGCGATATACAACATTGTGGATAATGAAAAAAAATGCAATGTTTTATTTTTCCCTTGGGGCATCAAAAAATGGGATTCAGTGGGAATGGGTTGAGGACCAGGGGGTTTTTGTTGTTGTTGTTGTTTTGTTTTGTTTTGTTGTTTTCTTTTTTATTTTTATTTATTTTTTTTTTTTCGTCCGATAAAGGGTTATAACACAGATTTGGTACAACTGTTTCGTTATCAAACTAACACGGAAGTCATGAAGGCTGTTTTTAAATCAATTTTATCTCAATGGGGTCATCAAATTACAATGAATGAATACACAATTAACAAAAGAGTCCTAGCAAAGAGAGATTGATTGCAACGTTTATCATATTATCAAAATATCACAACTACAGCTTAATCAAGAGATTTTGATTGTCCAACAATAGAGCTCCTGGGTGGTAAATATAATAGTATTGATAAAAGCATTAGTTTTACTTTATTCTCTCTCTCTCTCTCTCTCTCTCTCTCTCTCTCTCTCTCTCTCTCTCTCTCTCTCTCTCTCTCTCTCTCTCTCTCTCTCTCTCTCTCTCTCTCTCTCTCTCTCTGCAAGCAGGTCACATGCTAATTGACAGAAAAAAACTGATTCCATTCGTTAATTAATCAGACACTGTAAAAGCGGCCCTTGCAAAGATTGTGAGAGAAAAAGTTTGGCTCTCGATGCTCAAGTTTCTACCTGTAATACTTTCGGGCATTTGAGAGAATGTGATTAAGCGAATTTTATAATGATAATGACTTTATAACTTTAAAAAGGAAAGAAAAAAGGATAAATAGAGTTACGTGACGCCAAAAATAACCCATGTGGAACTTAACTTGAATGAATCGGGTAAATACTTTATTCGTCGATTGCACGGAAAAACCTTGAAACCTTGAAAATTGCCTAATTTGTGGTTTTCATGACGTATCAATTACGTCATCGGTTTCCACTAGCAATACAGTCGCTATCAGCATCACGACCTTATCCCATAAATTCCGATGTTTCGGAATTTATCACATTGAATTAAATTCTTAGTAGATTTAGAAGATTAACACAAAGAAAGAATATTTATCGTGAAGATCACATTTATATTTATTGAAAAAGCAGACATGTTTTCTATATAAATGTCCATGAAAATCTGTTCAAGAGGCGCTTTAATAACCTATAAAGCCGCCGTCATAGCGCAGTTGGTAGCGCGTCGGACTGTCAATCTAGAGGTCCCGGGTTCGATCCCCGACACTCATCCTTTCCGACTATTTGTCTCTCACCAATGGGTCGATAATCGTAGACCTATGTGGGATAGCAGCTGGAGGCTAGGAAAGGATGTAATGGTAGTACTGGTGTGAGCAATACCAGGATTCCATTGTTAGGTGCTCAATCCGCCGCGATATAACTATAAGATTGTTGAAAGCGGCGTGAAAAACCCAATCAAACAATTAATAACCTATACAATTTTACACCAATAAATTTTGAAACTGTGCGACGGACCTTACAACTAATTCGTGTGTGTAGTCACCATATCTGTCTAAATTGATAATTTCGGGGTGGTCTTTTAACCCTTTCCTGTTCGATCCCTGGCATTTACGCCCCTATCATTTTATAATTGAGAAAACATTTTAGAAAAAAGAGAAATTGCTTGCTACAAGCAATTTCTTTTTTTTTTTTTTTCCACAATATTTTCTACCCTAATTAATGATTATTTTCAAATCAAATCCGCTTTTAATTCTTGTCTGAAAATTTTTGTCCCTTGAATTTTGGACACGTCTAAAATTATGCCAAACAGGAAATGGTTAACCCTTTACTGTACAATCACTGGTTTTTACGTCCTTGTGATTTTATACTTGAGAAAATATTGTGAGAAAAGAAGAAATTGTTTGTCACAAGCAATTTCTTTCTTTTTTTTCCACAATATTTTCTACCCTTCTGAATGGTTATTTTTCAATTTAAATCCAATATAAATTGTCGTCTGCAAATCCTTTGAAATAGGACAGGTCTAAAAAATGTTCAAACAGGAAATGGTTAAGCCAACATTCCGTTTCTATAGGTTTTCCCTACATGCAGGGCTTAAGATCAAGAACTAAATCCTATTCGGCAAAGGTATTAATTGGGGGAACGGGCGTACACTTTTTTCTACAATCTTTATTTTTCATTTAAAAACTTATGTTGTGGGTACTCGTTTTAATCTATCGGCGAGTCGATTCTAATGAGCACCGCAACACCACAGTGTTTGTGGAAGTATTATTAACCCATTAACAGACGACAAAAAAATAGACCAGCACAAAATCAAAAAAAAATGTCAGACGACAGTTTAAGTAAAGAGAATTTCAAATATCTCTAAAGTCTAGCTAGAAAGAAAACAATGTTGAAATGCAATATTTGCTCACATTTCCATGAAATTTCTACATTTTCCACATTATCTTCACGAACTTTCTTCTGGGCGGGGCGTTAAAAAGCGACATTTTGTGGTAATGCTATAAATAATCGAATTATCAATCAAAATGCCCCTTTACCTGTAACGTTCTTTTGTGTGATTTTGGTTTACTTGTCCTTGCACAAAATTGTAATTGCAAACGGATTGTTATGTCGAATATGGGAATAAAATTACCAACTTTATTTCTGTTAATATTCGTGAGTAATTTAGACAGTGCCGACCTATTACCTTGAAGAGATCACGTTTACCAAAGAAGGCATTTTAGGGGGAGAAGCACAGAGAGAGAGAGAGAAACTGAGACAGATATATATATATATATATATATATATATATATATATATATATATAGAGAGAGAGAGAGAGAGAGAGAGAGAGAGAGAGAGAGAGAGAGAGAGAGAGAGAGAGAGAGCGAGAGATAGAGAGAGAGGGGGAGAGAAAGAAAGAAAGAGAGAGAGAGAGAGAGAGAGAGAGGGAGAGAGACGATGGTGATGTTCGATTCAATCATTGTAAAATCAGAAAAAAACGTAATACATCATATCTTACTCGGAAGAATGGATTACCCTCCATCGCCTTGATATCTGCAAGTCCCGTACCCGCTGATCCCTTATACCATGGGGAATCCGGGCTCACACAGTCCGGCTCGTCTAGGGATGAACTGGTCTCCAAACCCATGACCTCTAAATGGTCGCTCTCGTCTGGATCTGACCCGTACCCCGAATCCAGTCTAAATTTAGTTTCATTAACATGTTCGTTTGAGTCATGGTGAGAATCATTTGACCTTTATTTAGATACACACCATTAAGTGAGCAGGTATTGCACGTTTTTCTGAGAACAGTTGAGTGGTTGCCCCACCAAGATTTACCCGAGACTAACCAACCAATTACAAGAAGAAAAGATATTATACTTGTCCAAAGTGAAAGAATTTGCAGACGACAATTTTGAACTGATGAAAGTTTCAAAATCTCTTGATTTCGGGGTATAAAAGATTGTCTATTATGAAGAAATGCGAGTGTACTGGTGCCTTCTCCAGGTAGCAGAATCGAGAGAGATTTATGAGCTGGAATTACCTTGTCCCATCTCAATGTAAAATAGATAAGTTTAACCTAAATTGATAAAGGTTCTATAAAGTTTTGAAACTGTAGAGAAGAATGAAGTCTTGATTTATAACTACACGTAATCCCAAACATGATTGGTACGTGTAACTTGCTGACATGAAACGAATTCTCTGTACCTCAATCGTAAACCTAAGTGGGATAGCAGCTGGAAGCTAGGAAAAGATGTAGTGGTAGTACTGGTGCGAGAAATACCAGGAATCAATTGTAAGGTGCTCCAGCCACCGCGATATGACTGAAATACTGTTATAAGAGGCGTTAAACGCCATTCAATCAATCAATCAATTAAGCCATTACCAGACGAGAACCTTTGGGCTTGTCCAAAAATGAAAGAAATTGCAGACGGCATATTCATTTGGGATTAAATTTTAGAATAAGCGTCGTCTAGGATAGAAAGCAATGTGAGAAAGAGCGAATTAATTGAAGAAAAAGAAAATTCTTCTCTCAGAATGTTTTCTCAAATATTGTTCCATGACTAAAAAGTCGGTTTTGTGTGGTAATGAAATAAACCCAGATCTTAACAATTTTACATTTCCGTTACGGCCGTTTGATTTCATCAAGACAATAAAGACGATTTACTTCCTAGTATAACGTTACAAAGGGGGAAATAAATGGTTTCTATCTCATGAGAAGTCTTATTTTCCACTAAATTAACTTAAATTGTCGGCTGTAAACTCATTTGATTTCCGCATGATTCGTTCAAAATCATAGGGGTAGCAGACGGCAATATAAGGTGAGTACAATTCAAAAAGTAACCACCCTATATTATGGAAATTATTGTGAAAAAAAAGAAGAAATTGCTTGTTGCAAACAATTTCTTCTTTTTCCACAATGTTTTCTTAAGTAAAAATTCACAGAGATGTAAAAACCAGGGATTGTACGGGAAGGGGTTAAAAGTCCGAGCAATACCTGTCACTAGCCGGTGATGTATCAATTCGACTCTCGGGGACACTAACGTATTTTTTGTTACGTCCTATCACAGATTCACTATCCAGTTTATTATTTCGCCCTCCTACCCCTTTATTTCCCCTTCTCCGACTTATTTTCACACCAGTCTTCTCCGACAGTCTATCCGCCCCTACACTATCTAATCCGTCTAAATCGATTTTCAGAATCTTCCGTTCCTCATCGCTCCCTCGAACCGCTTCTTGTTTACACAGTCTCCTTTTTCTCAACATTTTTATTCAAAAGCTTGAAGTTTCTGATCTACACTACTAAGGGAATACCCAATCTACCCGAATCTAACTGTTTTATAATAAGGACCAGGTTAGTATATCGAAATTCCACTCCACGTGGTTTCCAAGTATTGAGGAAAAACACGCACTGTAATGTTTTCGGAAAATCCAATATATAGGTCGAGCACATTTAAATTGCCTGTATTTTTTGCCAAATAAGAAACCCTATTGTAAAGTTAATTCAAATGCACCTGTGGACGTTGATTTTTATACCCTTTATAGATGTATTAACGAGATAAGCTTAAACCTATTTTAACACTTCTAAAACACAATGTAAAACTGTGAAATCATTCATTAATACTGGAAGTTAACTTTGGACTCCGACATTGGCCGCCGTTTGTGTGAAGCATTTTTTATTGTTTCGCGACTTAAACGTCGTAACTACAGCTCATTCAAGCTGTAGTTACGACGTTTAGGTCTACTTTTTTCTTACATTCAACTGGTCATAAATTTTGCAAAATAACGCTATTTAAAATCGAAGCGGAACATTCTGTCGGAGTCAATAAGCGGAGCAAAAGAAGTCAGTGGACGGGGTCAAAATTTAAAGAAGTTTCAGACGATAAGTCGAGTTATTGAAAACTTTTTCTCATGAGCCATATTGCTTTGAAACTATTGTAAGAAAATGGGAAATCCCTTGTAACAAACAATTTCTACAATTAATATGCTGTACTTTTTAAGCGAGCAAATATGCGGGGTTGTGTGGTAAAAGTTTAAATCTACCGTAACCCAGTCATACAGCTATGTAGACTGGGACTGGCTATAAACTTTCTTGCCAATGAACACACACCGATACCTGAGCGCGCATCTGTATCATGGGCTTAAAAAAACGAAAATTGTGGCAATATTTACGATCAGACCTTTCAAACCTAAATTTACTCTAAAACTTAGTCTTGGTTACATTGTTTGAAATAAAATGAACTAAACCCATTGCACCGCTATACCGCTTTTTTACGTTCCTTTAGAAACAAGCTTGGGAAAACATTGTGAACGACGAAGCAATTTCTTCAACATCACAACGTTTTCTATCCTAAAAGACAAAGATGTTTTAAATTTCACCAAGTTGAAATTGCTGTATACACCCCTTTTGAATTTGGGTCAGTCTAAACTTCTGCCGTGTGGGGAGGGTTAAAAAAATAATAAAACCAGACGCATTAAATGAAATTACTAAAAATTTGCGAAAACAAAACGGTTTGCCAAACGATGTCTTGTATAACGATGCCGCTCGATATGCCACTTGAAATGAAGTAGATTTGGTGGTACCAGTGCAGTCTTTTTGTAGGAATATTCGTCGGCTCTAAGGATATTCGGGTGTAACTATATATCCCCTATGTATTTTAATAACCGGAGTTTACTGTATGTACTCGGTTAAGTCAATGTTAATTTGATATTTATCATTTAAAGCGCAAAGTAATTCAGATATACGGAGGAATAGAACTCCTTAACTTTTTTGTACTCGGATGAAAAATACAAAATCTCTTTTTCGTCAGCGGCAGCGACAACGATCATGTGCAGATCCAAATGTCCGACTCCCCCCCCTCCCGGAATCTCAGTGAAATATTGCGAAAATATCATTTTCATTGCACACCAAGTATGTAATCCCATTAAAAAGTGTCTCAAATTGGTAAAATCACTTGCTTAACTGTCATCTTTTTATACCACTTGAAGAAATCAATTTTTGTGGATTGATACAGTAGCTTCTACTTACAAGACTGGTTTTCTACCCCTAGATTTCATAGACTGGTGAACCTGTCCCATCTTCGCTGCTCTCCGATATTGGCTTGTATCATTAGTTTAGGACAGACTCACCAGTCAATAGATTTCAAACACCGGGCCATTTACATAAATCGTTACATGTGTGACTGAAGTACAGAATCTGATCTGCCTGTGCTCCCGTACAGTCTGACCAGAGTCTTCACTGTCAGCTCTATAGGTATATACTGACTTCAGGTTTCATTTCATAGTTCAGCGAGTAATCTACACGCCCTGGATAGCTGTCCAGGCTGATCAATGTTTGCACTTCACTTACATGTAAAATTAATGACGCACCGGCTCAAATAGTCTCTTTAACTATAGTTTCTAAAATAGCTAATAACTCTTATGAATATCAGAGTTATATTTCAAATCTTTTAAACCTCTCCTGTTTTTAGATCGGTCCAAATTCAGTGGTTTTGCAGACGGAAGACAGTTTTAGACTTGTCAAAATTTAAAGTAGCTGCAGACGACATTTCACCCTGCTTTAAAATTGGAAAAGTTCCAATTAGGGTAAAAAGCATTTTGAGAAAACGATAAATTTCCTATAATAAGTAATTTCTCCTCTTCAAAAAGGTTTTGCTTATTTTTCTTCAGATATAAATCGACTTGGGTATGAATACAATGGTTGCTGTTCTTCTAACTATTCATTTTTATTCCATCATGATTTCTTTAAATAAACTGAAGTTACAATGTTTATCCATTTCCTGTTCAATCCCTGTTTTTTACGTCCCTATAAATATTGTAAAATATTGTAGAAAAAACATAGCTTGTATCAGGCAATTTCTTCTTTTTCGCCAATATTTTCTACCGTGCCGAATGGTTATATTTCAAATAAAATCTGACCAAAATTGTCGTCTGCAAAACCTTTGAATTTGGACAGATCTAGAATTTTCATAAACAGGATAAGTCGTCAAACCAACAATAGTGCTTAACTAGAATGTCGGAGTTCAAAGTTCATTTCCAAATGAAAGAGTTGATTGGTCAATCGAATTTTCTAATGACAGCATCAATCAGTCGATATTGTATATAACCTTTTTCGGTAGTAAACAAGTTAATACAAGGGAGATAACCATTATATCATTATTTTTCAGTAAGACTTCTTATCGCCCTGTGACTATAAACGGTACAATTTGTAGACGACAAATTTTAGTTGGTGCATCAGTTCTGTTTTTGGTAGAAAACTTTGTTGATAATCAAGAATTACTTGTTACAAGAAATTTCTTCATTTTCCACAATGTTTCCCAAAGCTTTTAAATGGGTGTCATAAAGTAGAATGCTTCTCGTATTCATACAGTGTAATTAAGTTTTCGTTTCAAACCTACGTGAAACAAAAAAAACAAAAAAAACAAGAGCCGTCGGAGACGAATTATGATCCCCGAATAAGGCTTTTGTCCCAAAACTGTATGCCATTATTGGACAAAAAACTTTTTATTGAATGCAAATATAGTTTGAGAGTTCAGTTCACAAGAAATTTGGAAGTTTGACAAACATTGAAGGATTCTGTTTGGCTTCACAGGCCTGATTCTAGTAAAGTTCAATATCATTATATGGTAAAGGGTTAAATATTTTACCTTGACTATCAAAATTATCAATGAAAAATGTCTCCATACAAAAAATGAAGACTCTAACTGAAGTAGGCTTGTAGAAACAATAGACTGATTTATTTTAGAATAGGATATATACAAAATGTAAATCTACATGGCATTAAGCCCCCTTTAAGCATGGTAAGGCTCATTGGGTCAAAAATTGAAATGAAAATTACCTAGGGCACTTAATAAGACATTTTGGCAATTTGTAAAGGAGGTATATTTGAAAATTAATGACCTTGACAATTTGACCTAGACCTTAAACAATGACCTTGAACTTAGTACTAACAGAAAGTCCGTGTCATAAGCAATGCACATGTAAAATATAAAGGTAATATCACTTACCATTGTATACTTATGGGAGATGTTAAAGACCTTGAGAAATGACATTGACTTTGACAGATGACCTTGAGCCTAATACCAACAGAAAGGTCATGTCATAAGCAATGCACATGTGAAATATGATGGCTATGTCACTTACCATTGCAAACTTATAAACAATGTTAAAGTTAAGATTTTCGAAATTTGACCTTGAGAAATGACCTTGATCTTGACAGATGACCTTGAACTTAGTACTAACAGAAAGTCCATGTCATAAACAATGCACATATAAAACATTAAGGCTATATCACTTACCATTGTATAATTATGGGCTATGTAAAAGTTAAGATTTTCGAAATTCTGACTTTGACACATGACCTTGACCTTGACTGATGACCTTGAACTTGATACCAACAGAAATGTCATGTCATAAGCAATGCACATGAGAAATATGAAGACTATATCTGTAACCAATTAAAATTTATGGCCTATGTAAATTTTTGCAGCACAAAAAGAGAGCTTTCCTAGAATTAATAACATTAATGCCCCATTTCCCATGACACGTTTTTTTTTCAAAATTAAATTTTCGATAGTTTAAGGTCAAGAGGATCTGATTTGCTACTCAAATATGAAATTTTCTTAAAATTCTGGCTATTTGACTAGAAGAAATTGGCAAAAAACTACATTAAGGCCCCTTTTTCCATGACACAGCCTTGAATTGAGAAAATTAAAAAAAGTCCGTTGGAAATTTGCTATGAAGATTATATATGAAGTTTCATCAAATTAGGCCCAGGGGTTCCAGAGATATGACGTCGGACGGACGGAAGGACGGAAGGACGGACGGACGCGCGCACAAGCCGGCGCCTATATGCTCCCCCGAAAAAATTTTCGGGGAGCATAAATACTCTCTTCATCTCTTTAAAAAAAGGGAACTGGTCATGAAAACTCTCAGGCGAGGACATCTATCTCCTCGCCTGAAAGAAAATCTGCTGTAGAAAACAATGTGTAAAAGGGAGGAACTACTTCACAACTACTGTCCTGTTTGATCCTCATTCAGTTCGAGTTAGAAAAACTTTTGAGTTGTTATCGAGTCGTTGTAAAAATTCGGACCAATAAACCCATTCCCACACAAGCCCTTTTTTTTACGTCCCTCAAGAAAAAAGTTATGGAAAACATTGTGAAAAATGAAGAAATTGTTTGTTTCAAGCAATTTCTTTATTATCCACAATGATTTTTATCCAAAAAGATGGGGAAAAAATTAAAAATCCATCAACTTGAAATTGTCGTCTGCAGCTTCTTTGAATTAGGACCAGTCTAAAATGTTTGTCGTTTGGGGATGGGTTAAAGAATATGTGATCTTGTCACGGGTAAACTATCATTACTAGCTCAGACTACATTTCTAACAAATAAAAGTCCTTACTTACCCAAGACCATGGTAAAACCGAGTTTCGCAACTTCTTCTTGTATTCATTAAATCTGCCAAACTCTGTTGGTACACCAGGAGGGATAGCAGATTTACCACAAGTTTTATTTTCCACATTTATGGGATGAAAAGTATCGGTGTCAATATCAGTATCGTTTGACAGAGATGACACGGATTTGGAAGGGCGTTCAGGGGTCGCCGACTTTCTTCTTGTTTGAGTTGGAGGGAATGATTGGGAGAAGTCCGTGATATACTTCTCACTAAAACGATATCCACTTGTCCAAGGTTGGCAACAATCGGTCAAGTCTTCAGACCCGCTATTTTGTAAAGAAGTGACACCTAGCTTGTTCAAACCGCTTTTACCGTGAAAGCGTCCATTTGGTAATGGCAAAAACGAACTATTTGTGAGTTGGTTGTAGACAGAGTTACCGTTCGTGTATGTGTCCGTACATGTGTCCGTGTCCATATTCTCTTGGTTCACTTTGACGTGATCTTCGTTGTTTACCAAATCTCGGAGTTCGTTACCCCAATTCTCATCAAACGACATGCACCCCGTACTCTCGAATGTTGGGCCATAATTTGTGGATTGATAAGGCTGTGTTTGACAACTTGGGTGACTTGAACAGTTTGACTCAACCTGGTGAAATCTAATACAACTATTTGTTTTATTATTTGTGCCTTCTTTAGATTGAACACATAACGATGATATTTCTATTTTGTTATTGTGATTTTGCTCTATATATTCACTAGTTAAAAACCCATATTGGCTTCCGGTTTTGAACGATTGTAATCGTTTTCTACCTTTGATTGATGTGCAGTAACTTTTGTCTGGTCTTCGGCCTTGTGTTGGCACGCCATTGTCAATTGAAACTACAAAGTTTTTATGAACACTAGCCGACCGGCCACTTGTCCGTGTGTGATAGGAACGGAGCCCCTTGCCTCCTTTTATTTTCGCCATGAAAATGTTTGAACTCGTAAATAAAGTCTCCTTTCTTCTAGAATAGATTCTGCAATCTGTAATAAATATAAAGAATTTCTCCAAATAACGGATCGTGGATGTCAATCAAATAATCGATCGACCAATTCATTAAGACCGGATAAGAACTTTGAACTCCGACATATAAGTTGAAGTTGTTTTATTGACTTAGCGATCTAAATGTCGTAACTACAGCTTATTTAAGACTTAATTAAGAAAATTAGGTCACCGACAAACATGTTTACTTTTTTTCCTGTATGTTATTGACCATGAAATTTGCAAAATAACGCCGATTAACTTCCTGTCACAATCAGAGAGCGGGAACACCGATCCGCCAATTAACCTTCACCTGTACAAATCCGGGTTTTTACGTCGTTTGGATTTTATACTTGGGAAAACATTGCGGAAAAAAGAAAAAAAATTGAAACAAGCTATTTCTCATTTTCCCGCAATATTTCATACCGCATCGGTTGTTTTTATTTCGGAATAATTCCAATTTTCATTGTCTTCCTCTATCAATTTGGAACAGTCTACGATTTGAAAAAAACGTGAAATTGTTAATTACTAATTGTCGGCGATATTATTTATTTGCAAGCCAAGGGTAATAAATCTACTATCTTTGCGTATAGGTAGAAAACAGAGTGCAGTTAGTTATTTCTTTAGTGATATTCTTATTTAACTCACATCATTGTTATAAGTAAATAACGTCCATACATCATTAATTACAAATAGTTTAAAGAAAATTCAATTCGAACGATCATGTTTGGACGACCATCTCATAAAAGCGACTAAGATAAGATGGCTTATTAGCAGTATGCAGAGGCTTGTGCAGGCGCTTATTGAAGCACGGGGACATCACACGCGCTTTAAAGTGCATAAAACTTCTATTTTTTTTTTTTTTTTTTTTTTTTTTTTTGGGGGGGGGGGGGCGACTAGTAGATTTCTTTATTTTCATTATAGCGCTGTCGCCCTTCAACGGTGTAAGCCTTACTCTTAAAATGACACCGAAACATTCGATCTTAAACAAAATTCCAATACCAAAACACTGAAGCCTGTATTTCATCGAGATACAAACATATTTAACAGAAATAAGAGATCCTAGGCAATTGTTGAGTAGTATTTTTTTTTTCCTCGATGCATGCGTTATTACCAATATTTCTCTGCATTAGGAGAAGAACAATGTGCGCCTTTCTATGGCGCACTAAATGGGTCAAAAGTCCATTTTATGAAGTGCAGGCTGAAACATACGCGTGCACGTGTAAATAATACAAGTGTGCTAACAAAACATAGGTGAGCGCGCATAATTACTGACCGTTCAAGGGTATAACATTTGCGCGTATGCCTAAATTACAAGTGCACGCAAAATATGAAGTAGTTTGTTTTTCACGCGTGCACTTACAAAATATAAGCGGACACACTTAAATTAACATGTTTACCGGTATTATTTACGCGTGCACGCATTCTTTATGCTAAGATGACCGAGCGGGTACCTTTGACCCAAACGGTACACCATACCTTTCTTTTGGAGGCCCTCTCTACCCATTCACCTCACTTACAAAAATGCAATTGTGGAGAGGTAGAGCGTCGGCTTATGGATAAAATGAGTGCAGATTTCTGTCCTCGGAATGCGATGCTGATATTGGAATTATCGCATCCGATGAAGTATGCAACATTCAAAATTGAGACTAGATCAAAAGGTGCAAAGTTCGATACCCTGGGAAGGCTATTGATCTTGGTTCTCTCATCTGCGCTAGTACTCCTGCATTCTTCAGTAAGCAGAATCGAGAGTAATCAATCAAAGTTGAAAAATGTGTTTCATAGTCGATGTAAAATATGCAGATTTAATCCAAACCAAAATGCCAACCCACTTTCTCCTAAATAAATAACAAGCGTAGTTTAGACCAAGACCAGTCTGCAAGTACTGAGTATATGCAGGCCGATCTTAGTCTATGCTGCCCGTCAGTGTATGAATATTCCAGGATCTTAAGTACGGCGTTAAAGAGCATAAGTCTATTTACTCATTTCAACATGACAAAATTTTAGACTGGTCCAAATTGAAAGAAGATGCAGACAAAATTTAAGGTAGATGAAAACCCCTTTGTCTTTTGGGATAAAAACAAAAATGTAGACATGGAAGAAATTTCTTGAAAGAGACATGCAACTTCTTCCATGTCTACAGTGTTTTCCGAAGCTTTTATCTTGGGGCGTAAAAAGGAGGGCTTGTGTGGAAATAAATTAAAGGTCGCGATTAGCAAGTACAACATGAAAAGAGATCGACGTGCATTAGAGCGAACGAAAATATGTCTACATACCCTTAGCAAGACGAACTGACAGACACAAACAAATTTAATCCTTGATCTGAATGGACATTTTATCTTCCGCGCAGCCAGCAATCTATTTAATTTCCTCCGTGCACTTATTTCGAATGATAAATATTTTAACAGTATATCAGCAGTAGGATTGGCAGAACAGACAAAACTATGCAGTATAATGGGTTTTTACCGGTTTGGGTGTTGGGTTTTCCCTACACCCACGAGTTAGTCATCGCAGTGAGGGTCAGAACGATATCTTTATAACCGAGACAAAGTTTATGTAGCTGGAAAATTGGAATTGTTAGCAACTGTTGATTAAGGAAACCAATAGGATTCCGATGATATAGACGCAGATCAGTCCACAATATTTTCTGGGGAGATTGTTAACTCTTATGTTCAAATGTATAACTCATAGCGTTTGAAAATCTATTAATAGATTTTTATGTAGCCAAACACGTGAACTACATGTGGTTTAGCGAGGGAAATAAAACACACCGCCCGCTCCGAAATGGAAGAATTTCAAAAATGCAAGAGATTTCGAATCGTGCTATACCGCGTGGAAGATAATAATTTCGAAAAAAAAGAAAGAACAAAAATACAAATGACAAAATATATCCTTTGTCTCTATTGCTGTTGTTGTTGTTTCTAAATGGTGTACCTCATTGCCGAGGACGGAAGTAGGGGATTTTTTGTTGACTTTTTCTTTAAGTTAAGACTGGTTCAAATCGAAAGAGGTTGCAGACGCAGTGAAAATTGGAAACATTTTGAAATGAAACCATCCTATGTGGCAGAAAATATTGTGGGAAAAGGAGAAATTGCTTGTCACAAGCAATTTCTTCATTTTTTTCAAAATGTTTTCCAAAGTATGAATTTGTACAGAAAATGAGTCAAGAAGTAACTTTAGTATGGCTCGTGATTATAATTCACCCACAATGGGAAAGGTGTTTGCCTATATATGGTTATCTACTTGTCCCGGTTCAGTAAACACCAAATATGCTTATTCCTTCCTGAACTTATTCCCACACAGTGACGCTTTTTGACGTACCTCGCGAAAAGCAATTAGAAAACATTGTAACTGGCAATTTCTTTGTTTTACACCATGTTTTCGATCCAGAAAGTTGAAATAATCTAAAATTTCATAAACATTAAATTGTCGTCTGCAACGCCTTTCGATTTTGTCCAGTCTAAAGTTTTGGTAATGGATACCGTTGTCTGCGCATGTCATATTCTCTGAAGATTGACCTGTCTTCGGGACCGTATCACTTATCAAGATTGGGATAAATATTACTACGTCGTACGCATAACTGCATATCATATCGCCAAAAATAAGCAAGTGGATAATTGCAATAAAACTACAATTGTGGAGAAATCAAACTTAACTGTCGCCAAAAATTAATTAGAAAAATAATTATTGTAAATTGTGAAATGCTCCAAGACGGAGCTTCAAAAAATTGAAGCGTGCCTTTCATGGGCGCTGACATTTTGAATGTAGTTCGACGGAATCGGCCGAGTTCTCACGAATGATACTACCCAGAATGCTCAAATTAGATAGGTCAGTCTTTGAAAAATGCCACATATCGGAAGATAACGAATGGATACAGGTTGAGCATCTGTTTTTCCAATAATTTTTCATATTATGTTCACGATAAATGTTCTTTCTTCGTGTTAAATCTACAAAATTTATTAAAGATTAAGATTTCTAATGAAGGATACCCCTAATAGCCTACTTGAAACATCGGGATTTATCGGATGAGGTCGTTAGTTTTCGGGTAAAGTTGGTCACGACTGAATTGCTAGCGGAATACGATGACGTAAATGATTTGTTATTGAAGATACGCAAGTCCTCCTTTCTATCTTGTTCTATCACAAAGACAAGGATTTTTTTTTAAATTTCATCAACTTTAAGTTGGCGTGTCAAAATCATTTGAATTTTGACCAGTCTAAGTTTTGTCTTCATTTAATGGGTAATTGATTGATTGTTTGAGGTAAATGCCACTTTTAACAGTATTTCAGTTATACCGCAGCGGCAGGAGCACCTAACAGTGGATTCCTGGCATTTCTCACTCCAGTACTACCACTACATCCTTTCCTAGCCTCCAGCTGCTATCCCAATAAGGTATACGATTATCCACCCGTTGGTGAGAGACAAATGTCGGAAAGGAAATGTGCCGCCGCCGGGGGTTGAACCCATGACATCCCGTTATTGGGGATTGGAAGTCTGGTCCGCTACCGACTGCGCTATTACGGCGGCTATAATGGGTTAAATGGGGATAGAAAGAACAATTTATATAAACAAATACAGACACTAACGCTATTTTTGCAATAACCCGTCAATTGTTTTGTCATCACTAAAAATTAGATAAATGAAATATTCTTGGAAAGGATAAATTGCTCACAAAAAAGAAAATCCCACTTTCCTCACACAAGGTTCTGTCCGTTAAGATTGGAAGATCTCCTGCAACCTCTTTCAATTAGCCAATCGCGGCTGTCAATCAAAGAATCAATCGTCCAATCAAACCATTCATTCAGCCCGGAATTGGGATTTGAACTCCGACACGGGAGACATTTTTGTTCAATACTTTTGTTGTTATGGCAACGTATACGTCGTAACTACAGCTTATTCAAGCTGCGGTTACGACTTTTAGGTCGCCCGCAAACCATTTCATGTTTTTGTTACACGCTACTGGCTATGGACTTTAAAAAAAAAACGCAGTTTAAAATCGAAGCGGAACTTCGGAGTCATTGACTCTGCTTTAATTTGTCTTTTTAACCCATTCACATGTACGCAATTACGTTTTTTGACCCCCCAAAGGTTAAAAGCTTTTGAAAGCATTGTGGAAAATGAAGAAATTGCTTGCAACAGGCACTTTCTTCATTTTCCACAATCTTTTCTATATCTAGTAGATTGAAAAAATCTTAATTTTCATAACATTAAAGTGTCGTCTGCAACTCCTTTCAATTTGGACTGGTCTTAAATTTTACCGTCTGGTAAGAGCTAAGTATTTAAAGACACATTTCATGTAAGTCTTTGGTAATTATAAGTATGGCATATGCAAAATGCACGGGGCTTCATATTTCTATAGAAACGCAAAGTTTCCGCTAATCCGACCATCTTTTAAGGAACGCGTAGTATAGCTGGACGCATTTGGATTGTTTGACGGTAAGAAAATACTCAGTCAGCGTTTGTAGATTTTACAAGAAATAGGCCTAACCTTATGTCCTTAAACCGACAATCTGTCCGAGACCATAACTTAATATCAATTGATACTTATCGCGATAGTTTTCAATTTATCATGATAGTGCTATCGCGTATCTCATGGCAGAAAAATGCTAGCGTACCACTCCTGAAGTCTTGAAATGCTTTTAACGGCTTACACAGTTTTCTCTATGTACAGTATGACACATTATCGCAAAAGATTTTTTGCGAATTTGCACATGCAAAACCGCTATTTGAAATCGATCAAAACGGAAACAAGCTTCCAAGAGTTTCCACGCATGCTCATAAACATGAAGTGAAAGTCCGCGTGATCGCCTCCATTTTGTTTCATGAATGAATATGCAAATAACTTTTTTACACAATGCTAACAGCCTTCTTATTGTCGTGAATAAGGAATGTGGTTTAAATCTTCGAAAATCTTGTATCTTTTTATATTCCTGCTGAATTTTGTAAACGAGAGAAATAATTTACTCGCGTTTCAAGATAGGAATGTAAACAGAGACTTTTGTTTTTAACCACGCTGTTCGATTCAAATCAACGAGCATTTTTTTAATTTTTTTTTCAATACGGGTAAATTGTTGTGTGCTACAATAGATATACATAGTATGGTTACGGTCCCGCTATATACGTGGTTGAAGCGCATAAACAGTGATTACCAATGCCACTGAATCAAACACCCTTTCAAGTCTCAAATTCGAACTACACCTTTGAAGCGTGTATGTAGTACTTCATGTGCAATAAGAATGAAAAATGCTCATTGAAAAAAGAATCGCATAATAGTTTTTTTTTTTTTTTTTTTTTTTTTTTTAATGTTTTTTTTTTTGTTGTTGTTGTTTTTTGGTTTTTTTTTTTTTTTTTTTTTTTTTTTTTTTTTTGTCCTTCAACTATTAAAGCCATTACCACACAACCCCAAATTTCCACACATGAAATAAAGGTAAAGAAAACATTTTTAAAAGATAGCGAGCTCGGGTTAAATAGTAAGCCTCGCATACAGTAAGCCCCGAAAGCATTTTTTTTTCAATTAATCTTTTCAGAGCTTTCAATATTCTTTTCACTCGGCCACAATAGGAGCCTGCCAATATGTAACAAGGCTCTGTATTCTTCCAGAAGGTGGCGTTGAAATGTTCTCAGATCAGTGTTGTGTTTACCACTTAATGACACCTTGATTTTTTTAAACTCAGTTTATTTTTGATTTGTACATTTAAGCCATTTCTCTCGTCGTTGCTGCCGTGGTGCAAATTTTTCAACATCTTCTAATATCAAAGGTATTACGTAAAGTGTTTAAAAAGAGGAACCTCCACTTCAAACGGTGATTATTTTAGATGCAATTTGATCGAATTATGTTGATTGTCCTGTTTGTGTTTCAATGCTCTGTTGCTACGACTTTAT
The DNA here is from genome assembly GCA_946902895.1 of Fragum fragum. Classification (NCBI taxonomy): domain Eukaryota; kingdom Metazoa; phylum Mollusca; class Bivalvia; order Cardiida; family Cardiidae; genus Fragum; species Fragum fragum. The sequence continues at coordinate 32,762,567 of OX336379.1, read as the reverse complement.
CTTTATTAGAGCCCAAGTGATTATGCTCCCTTTTTGCTTATTTTTGGGTGTGTGTGTGTTTTTGTTTGTTTGTTTGAATAGGGTTTAATGCCGCTTTCAACAACTTTTCAGTCATATCGCGGCGGCAGGAGCACATAACAATGGAATCCTGGTATATCACACCATTACTAACATTATATCCTTTCGTAGCCTCCAGCTGCTATCCCACATAATAGGTTTACGATTATCCACCCATTGGTGAGAGACAAATGTCGGAAAAGATATGAGCCGCCGCCAGGGAATCGTTCCCATATCACCCCATGATTAAAGATCGGGAGTTTGATGGTCTATCAACCGCGCTATGACGGCGGGGTTTTTGTGGGTTGTTTGTGTCTTTTTTTTTGGGGGGGGGTTGTTTGTTTGTTTTTTCTTGTTCTTGTTCTTGTTTTGTTCTTGTTGTTGTGGGGGTGTACATGGGTGATTCGTTATGCAGGAAACATATGTTCAGTCAAAGCAAAAACTCGGTAGGTGCTTGTGTTCCTTGTGTGCCTTTTCCTATCTCGTATTATGGTGGTACACGGGTGACATACAGTCATAATTATTGAACAAGAATACTGATTTGCCAACAAAATCTCTCTCAGGACTCTAATTACTTTAAGTCCTTTGATTAGTTTTATCGACTCAGTGGTTTCTATGGCTTTTATGTAAATGGTTATTTGTGTGTAAAAGACCGTTTTCATTTTGAATCTTCATAAAGGTAAATATTAAAGAATTAGTCGCGTTAACTTCCTTGGCGGTTTAAACCAACCCGAATTAATTTCCACTTTGAGTGGTAAATGATAGAACGAACTGGGGGAATACACCATACTCGTTGTTGATTGATCGATTGACAAAACGAAGCAAGCTGATCCTAGTCTTTACTTGGCACACATGTGTAATGGTAGGAAATGTCACAATCAGGCTCAATTATTTCAAGCGAATAGATTGCATTGTGTTTTTTGCCGTCTTAGATAACATTATCTTTCGGTGTTGATTTTTTTAAGTTTTAATTTCACGGCATCTACTGCATGCCCTTAAAAAACAACCCTCAAATCAACGAGTGGTAAAGGTGTTTGACTAGCGATCAGAGGTCAAGGGTTCGAGGCGAATTGGCACCGTCATGTGTTCATAAGCACCACACTTAATAGCCATGCAGCCTCAGTTTACCCAACTGTAAAATTGGGATGCCTCTCTAAACAACTGAATTGAGTGTTCGAGAGAGATTCTTTAAAGATTTTGTCGCAATCGAACTAACATCAATTGGTATACAAACGCATCCAAAATGTTCCAACAACAATTATTTTATTGTCTTAACTGTTAACGAGAGACGGCTTATACTATTACAAAAACTGAATGAAAACTGTAAATCAAAGAACTGGAAGTACTGATGTCGGAATCCTTTTTGCCACAGTAGAGTTACATGTCCATTTTTGTGTAGAAAATGGCATTTTCAAATAGATAATCTGATCAAAGCAAAACGTCTCGTTAAGCTTAATAGGTATTACGGGGTACTCAATCACTACTGAATGTAATGTGTAACCAAAATCACTTATTTTCAGTTTAACTAGTTTTCAAAATAAATACTTTTTTAATTTTTTTTTCGAGATGATCCTTTGCGGTAAAGAGCTGGTATACTGAGTTCTCAAAATAGTAATTCTAGAATCCCAAAATTTCTAACGAAGAGAATCACAACTTCTTGGACAAAATCTGTGAGGAGAAGTGATCTGTAGCGTTCCGAACGGCCGGTAAATCACCAAATATACATTGCGTACTGGGCCGAAGCTGGATATAGCGTGATGTAATGAGATGTTGTGTTGTTATTTCTTATTCATTTTTTTTCTATTTTTTTTTTTTTTTTTTTTTTTTTATCTACAAAGGGTGCCTTTTCGAATTGTATAAATTTCATTGAATTCTCGCAACTTGCACTTCAGAATATACAGCTGATTTGCGGAAACAAAGCTTATAAATTTGATAAATTGAGCTTCATTGGGTACTACTTTTCTTTCTCCAAAGTAAGATTTTCTAAACGTGGTGACACTTTTGGAAGCTGAGACTTCCACCAAGAAACGAAAGAAATCGATATTTTCAAAATCATAAATAGTTTTGATGCACTTTCATCTCGTAGATGTTTCGATATACATGTAGTTCTCTTTTCATTATCACAAAGCTATACCTTCACCAAACCGATGCGACTATTTATAATTTACTATAGTTCTTCCCACAAAAACAATCGTTAAAATTGAATCGAACCGCTTGCCACGCCCACTGACTCCAACATGAACATCAACTAAGAGTGTTAAAGGGCGTTATTATCGTAAGTTACATGTTACAATCAAAGCACTGAAAAGTACGGTAAGCTAGCAAAACATTGTCTTATTCAATAATCTTCTTTGTTAAACGTTATCAAGATAAAGAAACGAGGTTAAACTAACCAAGGAGTTAACCCGTTCTCACACAATCCCTCCTTCTTACGACCCCCAAGAAAATGATTATGGAAAACACTGTAGAATATAAAGAAATTGCTTGTTACAAGCAATTTACTCATTTTCCACATTGTTTTCTCTCTAAAGAGACAAATATTTTAGAATTTTCAACAATTTGAACCTGCCGTCTGCAACTTCTTTGAAGACTCTGATCAGAGTCATTTGAACACGATGGGTTCAAGAAAGCTAAAATACCCAGGCGATGAACTGGCTTGTAGAGTTTATAATATTCCTGAAATATATAAGGACTACTTCTTTATGGCGTAGGCATTAACGAATTTAGTGGTCAAGCTTCCAATGGCATTTTGCACTCGTTGAACTTTGAGACGACCTCAAAATTTTGTCTGTTAATTTAAGCTATCAAAGCTGTCGCTTTGCTATAGCTAAAAAAACTTGATTTGCGGACTAAACGTCGTTTCTAAAGCTTCATTAAGTAGTAACTTGAATAAAATGTAGTTACAAAACAAGGTCGTAAAACCAACAATAAAAGCTTAAAACCAATGTCGAAATTCAAAGTATTTTTACGGTCTATAATGATTGATTCGATTGATCGACTGTTTCTTAGATTGGCAGCGGCGATCCGAAATTTTAACTACACATTTTTCTTCTTCCTAATTGTCAGCTTCGTATATTTTGTGTATAATCTATGAGACAAATTGTTCAGGTTTATGAAAGTACACAAAAAGAGTGACTGAGTTTCAAATGTCATTTAATTCGCTATTTGTTATTCACGGTTTATGAGGAAGTTACAACTGATGAGTGTCTCCTTTGTTCATTTGTCGTACCCAAAGGCCCGCTATGTTCGATATTCGGTAGGGGATATTTCTAGGCGCGCATCCGCTGGGGGGGAGGTCCTGGGTCCAGACCTCCCCCTTGCAATTTCGGCAAAATATAGTTATAGGACTCGGAAAATTTGGAAATCAAAGTATCATATTGTCAGTGGAGAACCAAATGTCGTTACTACAGGCTTTTTTTCAAGCTGTACCTACGGCATTTTGCTTACCAACTGATGAATATTTAACAAGTACTTTTTCGGTTGGACTCCCTACGTAAAAATTGTCAAATGAAATGAAGTCCTGGGCCATTGCCGTAGGATTCCTCGTTTTAATGCCATGCATGCATGCCTGAACATAAGATCTATTAAAATATTGTGGGGGAAAATAAGTTTAACTTGTCCAAACAATTGCTCCTTTTTCTCATAAAATATTTTCAATCTTATATGGCTTTCGTTATTCAGTTTCACTATTTTGGTGCTGTCTGCATCCCTTTCTTAACCTGTCTATAATTTTGTCGTCTAGTAATTGAGTCATACATGTGTTCAAACCCATTCACACACATTAACGCTTTCTGGCGCCCCTAAAGTAAAACAATTGAGAGAAAAAATGTGTAAAATGAAGAAATTGTTTGTCACAAACAGTTTCTTCATTTTACACAATATTTTCAAACCAGAAAATTGAATAAATATCTAAAACTTAATAAAGTTTTGTCTTTTCAATTTAGACTAGTCTAAAAAATTTGCCATCTGGTAACGAGATAACTTTTAAAACGGAATGCTGAACCCCTCGCTAGAATTAGAAGCAACTCCTTGAATGACAAGGATAAAGCTTATATCTAAAGGCTTCTCGCCTATGGAAATGGAAAACGCCGTAACTGCAACTTATTCAAGCTACAGTTACGATGTTTTAGTCTCAAAACAATGGATATAACTTAATTTCATAAACAACATATAAGGTTTGTACTTCTCAGGCTTACTTTTTACGGGAATATCATAGGCTGCGTGCTACAATTTAGTGAGACTGACTGACAGAGAGAGAGGTTGAGGGAGGGAGAAGGAGATTGAGGGAGAGAGAGCGAGAGAGACAGAGATAAATTTTCAGAACGAAAGACGTGGAGAATACAAAGTAAGCCTATATCAATACCTGCATCAACTAAGATTTTTCACGAAAATCTATATAATTGTCCACACTTACTTGTTCTTTAACAATGAACGACCGAGAAGTATAGTTTATAGTGTAAACTGATTTTCTTTCCGTTGTCTCAAGTATTTACTTCATGATAATAAACACGGAGAGGGGCTACTCGTCACGAGAAGACGGACAGGCTGGAACTTCTACAGAAGATATATCAATATAAGGGGTGTTTACGTTTAGCACGAGACGTTAAACCGAGGCCCCGTGTGACGACGCTATCCACCGAGCACGTTAAAGAACCAGTCGGAGCTCTCAACAGTTTCGTCCTGTATCCTTGCACTATCCCCCGTAACAACTAACCGTCTTCTGGGGGCGTCGCTCATATGGGCATTTGCTACGATAGCGACGATAAATAAACGGAAATAACACTTATACAAGAATCCAGCTCAGAACAAATAAGGTTAGTGCATTAAAACAGAGAATTCAGTTTAAATCAAACAAAATATCTTTAATAGTGAGTTCAATACAATAAATGGACCACTGATCACGCCAACCGACCTCAAACAGGAAGTTCGACTTGTAAAATAAACGTCATCATTTATCACGATATATCACGGCCAGTTACAAAAAAGGGTGAAACGATTGGTTCGCTATCTAAACGTCGTAACTACAGCTTGAATTCGCCAAACCAACAATGACTAACATAAATGTCAGAGTTCAAGGTTCACTCCCGCCAAGTTATAAAGGTACGAATTGATTGATCAATCAGTTTTTGATTGACAAACGCGCTCCGACAATTGCATAGTCGCTTGTCCAAACAAATCAAATCTGTGAGGTATAGTCAAAATTGGCTATTTTAGTCTGTATTGTGTAAATAGATATTATGAAGTCGATGTTTACAGCTTCGTATTTGAATAAAGAAAACGTGATTATGCGTTCATAAACACTCCCAAGTGAAAAAAATCGGATCCTGGATTGCCTGCCGGTATCATGCAGACTGACCCGGGTGAACAGATGTGGACCCTCTACTTGTGACGGGATGCATTTTGTTGGTGATAAGAAACGCATGCTCAACCGTTCTCATTATCTAGTATATAGACTACCTGACGATAAATTCTATACTTGATCTATTAGAAATAAGTTTAACCCATTCCCAAACAATGACGCTCTTTTATACCCTTGAAGAAGAAACGATTGAGAAAACATTGTGTAAAATGAAGAAATTGCTTGCAACAAGCAATTTCTTCATTTTACACAACGTCTTCTACCCAGAAAGTTGAACAATTTTAAATTTTCACGAACTTTAAATTGCTATATATCTGCAACTCATTTTAATTAGGACCAGTCTAAAATTTTGCCATTTGGTAATAGGTTAAGATGAAAATACAAAATGAGAAGTTAAATAAAAAAGGGTGATTCTCTAAAATAAAAACGGTGTTGGAAAAGTACTATTTGCTCCAAATAAGATGTTAATATTAGTATTTTCTGTTTTTTATGATTTGTCTTATACGAAACTTCTTTCCTAGTGTAAGCTCAATAGGTGTCATAGCTCAATAGAACAAACGCATTTTGTAATATTTATTACCTTTGGCGACTTAATTACAAAACGCGATGTAATAGAGCTCAATGGGTGTCTGTAGAACAAATGCTTGCAAAAACTGATTGGATTAGGCAGAGACCATTCAAAAGCCACAATCGAAAAAATATATGGTAAGATAGAATAGTATTCTAAGTTCAGAAAATTGACAAAGAGCGAGGAGTTTCGACCTCTTCAGTCCACGCAGTCAAAAGAGGGTTGGTGCTTTTCGTTTTTACGGGGTCACAAATGGTTGTAAAAACATTGATTGTTAAGGTAAGAATGAAAAATAAGTACTGGCAAAATATATGCAAAAAAAATCTACATTGGCTAATGGCTTCTACTCTGGCCAGTCTTATGGGGTTCTCCAATATTGACGCTTTTCGCGTGGCAGCCAATAAATCCAAATAAGGAATTCAGGAATCAACATTCGTGCAATAGAACAATCACCGCTGTCAATCAAAAGTTGATTGACCAGTCAAATAATTCATTAACACTGGAAATGAACTTTTTAAAGCATTTTTGTTGAATTGGCTAAAACGTCGTGAGCGCAGTTTATTCAAGCTGCCGTTAAGTGGTCTAAGCCGACAACCAACGGCACGCTTATTTAGTCCCTCATCACATATCTTAGAAAATAACGAAGTCTTTTTATCTCAATCGAACTGACATGTAGGCAGTCATTTGGCGGGGCCAAAGAATCAGTTTAAGTCGCCAACACACGAACAGTCCCGTATAAGTCTATGACTAAAAGGTTATGAGTCCATACAAAGATCTCAAATATTAAATTCCTTAGTACTTAACGGGGAAATTATCTCGAACTTTGAATTTTTGAAGTCTTTCAACTTATAACGACTTACTGATTTTCCTCATGTTTTAACTATTTATTTTTTCTCTATGGTCATTTTTTTCTTAATTAGCTAGTGTGGTAATGGGTTAAACAAGCTAATTAGTGCCCTGTTTCGGCTAAAACTTGCTCCTATTGAACAGTAAAAACATTTTTGCCTGACAGTTTGACCAGTTGATGCAAAATTGCTGAGAGAAACATTATGGAAGCAGGGAGAACTGTTTGTAGGGAGTGTCTTGATTTCATATTTCAAATGCTTCTTACCCTTAATGGCGGAAATGCCATTATTTTTTTTTATTCAAACACATTTGTTGTCTGCAACCCATTTCTTCTTGAACAAGTTATTTATTTATTCTTATTCTTATTTTGTCACGAGTACCTAATAATCTACACGATTTCAGGATCTTCGGCGAAGTCCGTAAGTACCGACACTGGTTAGCCTCTGTGTACACACAGGCCGATCAGAATCGCTAATTTTACATTTTACTTATCCTTTATATCTAGAAAAGTCATCATATTTATTTATTTTCTAATAAAATTTTTAGTTTCGTCTATCAAAAACGTGTGTTCAGATTGGTCGAAAAAAATTATTCATAACTCCATGAACAAAATTTGAGCACACAGCGAGTTTGTATGATTCCGCACAAAATAGTCCCATTCAAAAAGGTATCAAAATTTGTAAAGCTTTAGTTTCTTTCGCTCTATGCTATTAAATCATGAGAACTGAAGATTTTTTTTTTTTGTTTTTTTTTTTTTGTTTTGTTTTCGTGGAGGTATGAACCGAAAAGCCTAATCACACTGCATGAATCCGCTTCGCGTATTCATACAGTGTGATTAGGTTTTTCGGTTAATACCTCCATGAAAAAAATTTTTTCTTCATCTCTTAAAGACAATTTTCATATTGACCTCTGCTTGATACTATCTCTTATTCAAACAGTTTTATGCTGAATTACCGAGTGGACCTTTTTTCGACTGACAGATCAAATATTGTAACATATTGCTGGGTAACAAAATCGCCATTCGAAGCCACTTTCTTCTATTTCAACAATGTTTCTGTTCAACTTACGTCGTCTACGAGTATTCTGTTTACCGAATGTTTCACTTCAAAGTGTCCTTTGTAAAAGATTTGAACCCGATCCACTAACATTCTATTACAGGCGTTGTACTGCAGACTTTTATTCAAACAGTTACCTACAAAATCAATTCAATTCCAACGGAAGATCATACATTTTCAAGTCGGTGGGCTTAGACTGTTCTTAAACTAAAGCCATGCGTTTGTATGACCTGTGATTATCGATTTCACTTTTTTTATAACTGGTTACACTCCTGTCCGATTTTCACTAATTAAAAATAGAGTAAAAGGGTCAGTATTGGCAGTGCATGCCTCTTTTTCAAGTTTCGTTGGTTTTCGAACCTGAGTTAACCTTAAAGATTTGCCTTGAAATTCATGCTAGGACAATGATACCATTTAGGATAAACTTTTCGACAAATTTACATTGAACACAACAACCTTCAAAATTTCCTTAACTCGGGACGACCTAAGGGTGGGGGGGGGGGCATTTCAAACCTCATCACTAAACAACAAATAGTTCCAAAATAAATCTATTAGTACACATGAATACAGTACAGCAGTGGTCTGCCATTACTCATAACAGGAATTTAAACTTAGATAATTTTATCGCAAAGGAGACAGATGAAATTCTAAGGGAACTGGAGAGAGACTAAAACGCCTGATACTAAACCGTTCTAAAGTTACCACGTTACTTGATCGCATTTCATTTTTGGCACGGCACGCGAGAGGAGACCAATATGGACTGGGTCGGAAAAATATCGACCCTGATCACATTTTACAGGGTTACACGCGTCGAAACTTCGAATATCTGTTTATTTATTGATTTATTTATTTTATCTTATTTTATTCATTTCATTATTTTATTTATTTATTTGTTTTATTTATTGACTCACGTCAGACTGTTGGAATAATGACAATAGGTTAACCCAATCCTACACAATCCCGCTTTTTACGCCCTTGGGAAAACGATTAGGAACACATTGTGGAAAATGAAAAAATTGCGTGTATTATTTATTTTACTATTTATTTATTCATTTATTTTATATTTTCCGAACGTAGAATGGTCCAGCTTCTTCGAAATATCACTTCCAGTTGACGCTACTGAATCCGATCTGATTTTGAAATATTTGCAAAATTTGCGTGACGTATCATATTTCATTTGTCTTTCGTCTCTCGTCTAACGCGGACAAGTGATAACCCATAAATACAACTTGGTGTAGTACAAAACGATCGCTTGTCCCGCCCACTCAGTTCCGACAGGAAGTTCGACTTTAACAGTATTATTAAACAGTAATATTTTCAAATTCATCGTCAGTAACATGTAACTGTTGATTGGCGACCTAAACGACGCAACTGTGACATGAATAAGCTGTGGCTACGCGGTTCAAGTCGTAAACAAAAAAACCCAACTTATTTTAAATGTCGGCCAATGTCGGGGTTTCAAATATCAGTTTTGGTCTAGATCAGCTGGTAGCTCGGATAAAAAAAAGTTGTACTGATGCGAGAAACGAAGAGAAGCAATGGTTATGTGCTTCAGCAGCCGCGATATAACTGAAATACTATTGAAAGTGGCATTAAACCCCATTTCCCCCAATTATTTTCTTCCGGTCTAACTGTGTGATTCGATTGGTCGAAGTTGTTTTAGTGGCAGTCGCGTTTTGCCGATAGGTTAATCGGATTGAATTGCAGTTTTACTTGTATTAGACACATAAGGAAGTTTGCAGAGTGAAGATCACCAATCCCTGTGAACTGAACTGAAAAACTGACGCAGTGATTTTGACCCTTTATCAGACGACAAAATTTCAACAATTTTTTGTACAAACTGAAAGAAGTTGAAGAACACAATATCAAGTTGGGGGAATTTTAATTTGTTGTGAGTAGAAAACATTGTGGGAAATCAATTAATTGCTTATAAAAAGCAATTTCTTCATTTTCCACACGTTTCCCAAGTTGTTTTCTTGCTGTTGTTTTCTTCAGAAAGCGGGAATGTTAAATACAGTATAATCAGTATATAATCGCATTGTCTTGTAATGAGTAAAGTACAGTAAAAGGAACTAAAAAGTGTGAAGAGGTTTCGGAAAACGAATGATTCATTCTATCTTTTTATTTCCGCGTATTTATGGGAATTACGGGCGATTCTGAAACTCAAAACTAGTGATAATGTGTTATATCCGGTAATAACAATCCCTTACCCTTCCACCGGACGAAAATGAATATGTTAACCCTTTCATGTTCAGGCCCTGGTTTTTACGTCCCAGTGATTTGATAACTGACCCATCGCTGGCCCGCCCACTACAGAAAGTCCCGCTTCGATTTTAATCCGCGTTATTTTGAAAAAAAAAGTATAGTCAGTAGCATGTAAAAAAGTAGTATAGTTGGTTGGCGACCTAACCGTCGTAACTACAGCTTGAATAAGCTGTAGTTAAGATTTTTAAGTCGCCAAACTAACAAAATAGGCCAACAAAATGACGGCAAATGTCGGAGATCAAATTTCATTTCTGGTCTCACTGAACGATTTCATTGGTCGACTGGTTATTTGATTGACAGACGCGATTGGCCAATTGAGAAAACATTGTAGAAAAATAAGAAATTGCTTGTAACAAGCAATTTCCCCTTTTCTACAATATTTTCTAGCCCACTCAATGGGTATTTTTCAAATCATATCCACTTTAATTTTTCGTCTGCAAAACCTTTGAATTTGGATAGGTATAAAACTTTGTCAAACAGGAAAATGTTCTTTGTTTTGTTGTTTTTATAGACATTCTTGATCAAAGCATGTTTCGGATCAAATTGTATTTTCACTATTGTTAAAGGCAGCAGGTGAACTGTGGCATAGTGGTAAGATGCGGAACCATGGATCATCTGATCTCGGCTTCGAATCCCGCCTGATCCGTGGGAATTTCTAGGCAGGAGCAAAAAGGACAACGTCACGTTGCTATTCTCCAATCAGATTAATGGTCAGTAAAACGAAACAAAAAGGTAGAATGGTTTGTTGGCGAACTTATATGAATCGTGAACGACTTGACGGACGACAAGTCATCAAAAAATACAAAGGAAAGTTATTGAGGAAAAGGAAAAATGTTAATTATTAGTAACAGATTCCAAAACCACAAAATTTTAGACTGGTCAAAGTTGAAAGAAGTCAAAGACAACATATAAAGTGTCATAAAATTTGAAAATGGGTGCCAAACAAAATAGAAGACAATGTGAGAAAAGGAGAAATTGCTTTTTACAAACAGTTTCTCCTTTCTCCACCGAATTTTTAATAGCTTTAACCCTTTTGGGCGTCAAAAGCGTCGTTGTGTGCTTATAGGTAAACATTTTCTTCTGAGCCACCATGATTTCCAAAGTTATTATTTCCTAACCCTTTCCTGTACAATCCCTGGTTTTTAACGTCCATGCAATTTTATACTTAAGAAAATATTGTGAAAAAAGAAGAAATTGCTTGTATCAAGCAATTTCTTCTTTTATCACAATATTTTCTACCACATAGATTGGTTTTGTTTCACATTACACTCGCTTTTCATTATCGTCTGCAATACATTTCAAATTTGGCCAGTCTTAAATTTCGAGAAACAGGAAAGGGTTACATGCATCAGACTGTTGGACTAAAGGCGATAGGTTAACCCATTTCTACATAATCCCGCTTTTTACGACCCTTAGAAAAAATTTTCGGAAAACGCCGTGGAAAATGAGAAAAAAAATGCTTGCTACTACAAATGTCTAAATTATCCAAAATTATTTCTATATAAAAGGCTTTTTTTAAAAAAAGGAAAAAAAATAAAACACTAAAATTTGTAATTTGCAACCTCTTTGAATTGAGCCATGCAGTCTGAAATTTCGTCGCCTGATTATAGATTTAAGTCCCAGTAACTCTTAGACAAAACAACAAATTTAGTACAAACTTAGTCACCAAAATGATGATTAAGTTTGAGCAGCAGGGTGCCGTTTTACTAAAGTCCTTACGAAAGGTTTTTTTTTTGTGTGTGTGTGTGTGTGGTTTTTTTTTTTTTTTTTTTTTTTTTTTTGTTTGTTTTTTTTTTATTTTTTTCGTAAGTTTTTGCTGATGTTCAAATTTTACTCGTAAACGCGTTTCACTAGATATGTGCGTAACTAAGATAAACGTAACTTTTTGCGTAACACTGTAAAGTTACGTTCAGAAAAATGTGGCGTAAGTAGGATCATAAGTCTTTAAAATAGTGAAATTGGCCATTTTCATCATAAATATTGCACTTTCTTAGTATGGCGTTGCATTAACTATCTTTTTATTTTGACTTTTGGTAAATTTCACCAAGTAATCAAGTAATAACAGAATTAATAAATAATAAGAGTAACAAAGGTGATTTTTCTTTCGGTTCTTTATAGTTTGTGAGTTTAGCAAAATCCGTCAGCTTAACCCTTTACCTTACACAAGAGAAATAAACTAAAAAATGTAAACGAAACAGTCTAGTAGAAGGTTACATTAATAGGTAAATTAATAGTCAATAATTTTCTCCTTTTACCAAAATATTTCTTCTCTGTAAAATAAACAGGCCGATAGAAATCTACTTATTTTTCTATTGTAACATTGAACAGTCGTCTACATTTCCTCCAAACAAGACCAGTATAACAATTTGTCTATATTCACTCTAGTGATTGTAATGTTAAAGCTCATTAAAAAATTTCGATACCTAGCCGAAATAGTGTATTGCTTACTGTGAAATCATTGTATTTTGTACGTCATGATAACGTCATTCATTACTACGTGACGTCACATTTTATGAGAATTTAGATTAGTCAGTATTACAGATATCTTTATTCTGTCTTTAGATTACTTCAATCTCGGCAAATTGAAGTCTACTGCTTTTACACTTCAATTCATTATTTCTAAGGTGAAGTTCATGAGTGAAATGTCGAAAGAGATACCAATCAACGTGCACGATTCTTCTATCTCCCTTTGTCAAAGCTACGGCAAAAATAGTTTACGTTTACGATAAAACTTAGGTAAGTTTAGTAAAACTCACTTAGGATTTACCTACGTATTATCGTAAACACAAAGTTACGAAAATTTTGGAAAGTTTAGTAAAACGCACTTAGGATTTACGTAATTTCTGTCCTACACGTAAATTTACGAAAAAAATTATGAAAACTTTAGTAAATAAAAACCCTGGTCTTTTGGGGCTTTAATTTCAATTTTCTCAGATTTTTATTAGAAGTTTGGCCAGAAAGCTGAATGTCTATTAATTTGTAATTTGGATATGGATCATGTGGTTTGTTGTATGTTTTTAAATTCAAAAAGCAAACCTTTTGATTCAGTTTGATTGAATATTGCCTTTAAGACGTAAGTCATAGCTTGGTATCTTTCGAATTATTCTATTGGAGACGCATTAGGACAGGAACTTTGGATATTCGTAAGATCATGGTTACACATTTCAAAAATAATGACGCTTTATGACGCCCCTCTAGAAAAAACAATAGGAAAAACATTGTGGAAATTGAAGAAATTGCTTGTCACAGGCAATATCTTCATTTACACAATGTTCTACCCAGAAAGTTGAAAAAATCTAAAAATTCCACCATATTTAAATTGTCGTCTGCAACTTCATTCAATTTGGGCCGGTCTAAAGCTTTGTTGTGTGGTAATGAGTTAAACCGATTATATTATTGTGATTCTCATTATGGAATGGACTCGTGGAAAGGGAATTGGTTTCTGAAGAATAATACAGATAAGAAAAAAAACGTCACCTTAGTCATGAGTGTTTCCTTTTCATCTGAAAAAACATAATGTTCAACGATTGTCGAACGTTATTACAGATTTGGTTCAGGATAGCAAGTCGTTAGCAAACGTTATCCCCTTGTAATTCACTTTTGTTAAGCGTGCACGAGCAAAGCAGGGTATATATACTTTGATTTCTTTGTTTGAATGGGGTTTTACGCCGCTTTCAACAATCTTTCAGTTATATCGCGGCGGCTGGAGCACCTAACAATGGAATCCTGGTATTTCTCACACCAGTACTACCATTACATCCTTTCCTAGCCTCCAGCTGCTATCCCACATAGGTCTACGATTATCGACCCATTGGCGAGAGACAAATAGTCGGAAAGGATGAGTGCCGCCGTTGGGGATCAAACCCGGGACCTTTAGATTGACAGTCCGACGCGCTACCAACTGCGCTATGACGGCGGCTATATATATACTTTGAACCAAACGTTAACGAACGTGTTGTCATTTTCAACCCATTCCTTCATTATACACAATGTTTTCTACCAACAAAGCAGAATTTTTTAGTTCCAGCAATCTAAATTTGTTGACTGCAACGTCTGTGAACATTGACGGGTCTAAAATTTTGTCTTCTGTGTAAATTTAAACAAATGTTTGCGAAAGTTATATCTAAGTTACGTGAGACAACGATTTTTCAAGCAACTGTGTAAATTTAAACAAATGTTTGCGAAAGTTATATCTAAGTTACGTGAGACAACGATTTTTCAAGCAACTGTGAATAGGTAAACAAATGTTTGCGAAAGTTATATCTAAGTTACGTGAGACAACGATTTTTCAAGCAACTGTGAATAGGTAAACAAATGTTTGCGAAAGTTATATCTAAGTTACGCGAGACAACGATTTTTCAAGCAACTGTGAATAGGTAAACAAATGTTTGCGAAAGTTATATCTAAGTTACGTGAGACAACGATTTTTCAAGCAACTGTGAATAGGTAAACAAATGTTTGCGAAAGTTATATCTAAGTTACGTGAGACAACGATTTTTCAAGCAACTGTGTAAATTTAAACAAATGTTTGCGAAAGTTATATCTAAGTTACGTGAGACAACGATTTTTCAAGCAACTGTGAATAGGTAAACAAATGTTTGCGAAAGTTATATCTAAGTTACGTGAGACAACGATTTTTCAAGCAACTGTGAATAGGTAAACAAATGTTTGCGAAAGTTATATCTAAGTTACGTGAGACAACGATTTTTCAAGCAACTGTGAATAGGTAAACAAATGTTTGCGAAAGTTATATCTAAGTTACGTGAGACAACGATTTTTCAAGCAATTGTGAATAGGTAAACAAATGTTTGCGAAAGTTATATCTAAGTTACGTGAGACAACGATTTTTCAAGCAACTGTGAATAGGTAAACAAATGTTTACGAAAGTTATATCTAAGTTACGTGAGACAACGATTTTTCAAGCAACTGTGAATAGGTAAGCAAATGTTTGCGAAAGTTATATCTAAATTACCAGAGACAACGATTTTTCAAGCAACTGTGAATTGGTAAACAAATGTTTGCGAAAGTTATATCTAAGAACAACTGTGAATTGACGAATCGATGACCACGCCCACTAACTAAGGGTCAATAACAAGGAACGACAAATAAAATGGATAGATTTGCGCCCTTGAAAAAGCTGTAGTTACGACGTTTAGTCTCCCAAATAGGAAAAATCATTCAAATAAATGCCGACCAATGTTGGAGTTTAAAGATCACTCCCGGTGTAACTGTATGATTTTATTGGTCAATCGAATGTTTGATTGACAACGGCGATCCGCCGATTGTTCCCAAGACATTGTTAAGCAATTTAAGAAGCATTTCGATTGGTCAGTGCGAACCACTTGTAACTATATGTTTATAGGTAGTTACAATTGTTTCGTTCTGACCCATCGATTTATGAACGGCCTCCACACAAGTGCCACAAGTGATCGTAAAATCCGAGGGCCTGTTTTAAGTGTCTATACACTGTATAGATACTTAGAACAATATCACAGTGAAACCTCGAAAAGACTGGTGGCAAACTACAATCATTTGTACTTGTACTATGCCCCCGTCGGGCGACCAAAATACCGGATATGTACTTGTACTATGCCCCCGTCGGGCGACCAAAATACAGGATATTCGGCTGGAATAAGCTGCATTTACGACGTCTGGATCGTGTGCCGATGATGATTTCATCTTAAAATTTGACCTTTTGATAGACATAAACCTTTCAATCAATTACGCGAAAATCCAAGATGGTAATAATTATGATAATATCTTTATCTAACGAAGGTAACTCATTGAGATAACATTATACAGTTAAAACACAATTCAATACTTATTTTCAATGAGGCCGCCTTCAAACAAAATCATACACACACGCACGCACACACAAAAAACACGCACACTTTCCGCTTCTCTCCCTCTCTCTCACTACAAGTTGTCCCTTTTCGCTAGATGGATCAACTATACAAATGTGAGCCGTCGCTCGGTCAGAGTCCCCTTCGGTTCCGTAATACAAAAATATGAAAAGGGGTCGGGTACAGAAAAGGTTAGTTAATTTGGGATGAGTTTTGACCTTCAGAAATGGGTGAAGTTTAGAAAATAAACGTTTGACCCTGTTCAGATCGCACAGACCTCTGACCAGGTTCGGTACTCTCTGAGCTTCGAAGGTCCCTTTTCGCTTGATGGGTTACAAAAGTAATAATTGACAATTCGTTATTATGCAATCTACTATTTATTGAGCCGCCGTCATAGCGCAGTCGGTAGCGCGTCAGACTCCTCATCTTTAATCATGGGATGTCATCGGTTTGATTCACGGCGGCAGCAAATATTCTTTCCGACATTTGTCTCTAACCAATGGGTGGATAAGTGGGATAACAGCTGGAGGCTAGGAAAGGATGTAGTGGTAGTACTGGTGTGAGAAATACCAGGAATCAATTGTTAGGTGCTCCATTCACCGCAATATGACTGAAAAAATTGTTAAAAGAGGCGTTAAACCCCATTCAATCAATCAATCTACTATTTATTGGTGAATTGATACCTTAACCAGTATTTGAACAGTGCGCAAAGGGAATGGAAGTCAGACAACAAGACCCGTCCGGATGACTACAATATTCCACGATAAACACACACCCACACTAACGCAAGCACACACAAACATCATCGAATTTGGTTTTAAAAAAAAAGGTCAGTTATTCATAAAAAAATAATACACTTACTCTTTTTCTTTGATTCTTTGATTCTTCAGTCAAAACATTAAACAGTATTCAAAAATATTTCCTTGATCATATTTATACAGCATTCATTGCACAATTACACACTAGCTGAGTCAATTTGGGCTGAATTTGGAAATACTAACCGCAAATACGAGTCAATCTATAATCCTTGCTTAAATTATCATCCACTTGCGTAAGATTTACTGTCCAATTACACAGTTTTAAATGTCATTTGTAATGCATTATGAACTTTCCCCGAGGAAACAATATGGTTTAATTCAAGTCCATAGGCATAAATTCATACAGGCTTGGATATTCCCTAGTTATTTTTACGCAGGAAATGTCATTATGGGAATTCATGTTCTATAATTCGACGCAAATACAGTGTATTGGCCTGCTGATATGATTAATAAGTGCATTGAAATTAACACGAAAGCCAAAAATAGATTATTTTTGTCTACAAGAAAACCAGCATTACATTGGCTTTTGAATAAAATGAATTAAACAAAATTTCACCTGGTGAAATAGCAATAAATCAAGAAATCTGTTTTCTTGATTCATTGCCATTTCTGTTTAATTATTATAGTCATCAAAGTTTTCGATACCGGCTTGGCAAATGGTGCGGGCTAATTATGTATTGCTTAGTCGCCGTTCCGTTATTAATTCTTATATACGTTTACCCTTTCCAATTAACTCATTGAGTTTTTATACTTGAGAAAATATTTTGGATAAAGAAGAAATTGCTTGTAACAATATTTTCTCCCCTGCTGAATGAAATTTTTTCAAGTTAAATCTACTTTACGTTGTCGTATGAAAAATCTTCGAATGTGGACCAGTCTCAAGTTGTGTTGTGTGGGAATGGATAAAGGTGTAAAAAAAATCCACAAGACTAGAAAACAAAATTAATTTGCCATCTTTTTCATATTTATGATTATTTGGTGGATCGCTACTGTCAATCAAAATACTTTGAACTCCATCATTTTTGGCCGACAATTTTGTTAAGCATGTTTATACTTTGACGACTTAAACTTCGTACCTACAGCTTATTCAAGTTGTATTTACGACGTTTAGGTCACCGACCAGGAATTCGATTTTTTCTTTACATGTTAATGGTCATAAATTTTACAAAAAAAAGCACCTTAAATATTGTAGTCGAGATACTGGGGGTCACTGGGGGTCAGTGGGCGTGACCAGCAATCCATAAGTTTCAGACCCGAAACGCAAAAAGGAACAATATTGGAGGTGCGAAAAGCACAGACTGATACGGGCCTTGACCAGGGTCGAAATTTATTGCCTATTTATATTTGCCTTTTTTTTAGTATAGGGGTCGCAAAAAATATTGGCTAGATCATTGCAAAAAAAATTTTTTTCAAACTTCAGAGACGAATTATTTCAAATTATTGAAAGAATTGACGGGAAAATCCCCTAGTTCGATTTTAAAAATCAGCAAGTATTTACCGTTTGACAATTTCATTACCTACATAACAAGCTCGAATACGAGTGACTTAAGTTCGGGAAGTGAAATTGTATATGGATTAACCCATTCCCACACAACCAAATTTCAAACTGATCCAAATTGAAAGAAGCTACGGACGACAATTTCAAGTTGATGGAAATTTATTATATATTTTTCCGTCTGTTTGGATAGAAAACATTGTAGATAATGAAAAAAAAATTGTTACAAGCAATGTCTTCATTTACACAACGTTTTCTAAAGCTTTTTCTTGTGGGCATAAAAAGGAGTAAAAGAGCCGATAACGCCAAAAGAACATAAACAATAATAATAATGATGATAATAATATCTTTATTTAAAGAAGGTAACTCATTAAGATAACATCATACAGTTAAAACACAATGCAATACTTATTTTCAATGAGGCCTTCAACAAAACCACACACACACTTTCCGCTTCTCTCCCTCTCTCTCACACACCACACATTCTCTCTCTCTCTCTTTCTATTTTTCTTTCTATCAATTGCTTACAAATTCCCTTCAATAAATCTCGTATATGATATCATCTCAAAGACATACACAAACAATATGCATTTAATATGCAATATCAAGTGTAAGTAGTTTGAAGTCCACTGAAATAAGGTTTTTTTGTTTGTTGGTTTTTTGTTTTTTTTCGTTTGAAAGTATCAATATTGCCAATAGATTTTGTGCCTATAGGAATCGAATTCCAATATTGCATCCCAACAATGAAAAATTTGCTCTTCCTAAATTCTGTTCTAGGTATGCTAATGCTCGTAACTTCATTTTTCAACTCAGAAAAAGAAAAGTGATTTCTTGTTTGATCACAATTTACCAATTGCGGATGCCAATCAAAGAATCAAATTACCAATCAAATCATTTATTCAGCCCGGACCTGAGCTTTCAACTCCAACATTTTTGTTTAACTTCCTTGTTGGTTTGGCGACTTAAACGTCGTAATTACAGCTTATTCAACTTGAAGTTACGACGTTTAATTCGTCAATCAACCATTTTACCTTTTTGGTTACACGCTACTTGTCATGCGTGTTTCGAAATTACGCCTTTAAATTGAAGCGGAACTTACTGTCGGAGTAGATGGGCGGGGCGTAGGGAGTCAATGGGCCAGTGATTGTCATTTTTTTCCGGGGATGACTATATTTGTCAGAGGCGTCTAAAATCGGGATTTTATTGGAATGGGTAAACACAATTACTTATTAAAGAGTCTTCAGCATCATTGAAAACCCGACAACCACAGCTAATTAACAGGTCGCTGACCACGCCCACTGACCTCAGACATGGCAGTTCGACTGGAGTAACAATGACTTTGGCCAGGGATATGAAATAAATGGCAGATCTTTTGTTTGTCACATAAACTTCGTAAATAAATTGTATCTTGAATACGCTATAGTTACGACATTTAAGTCGTCAAATAATAAAAAATACTAACACAACTATCGGATTTCAAAGTTCACTTCCGGTCTTAATGATTTATCGATTGGTTAATCGATTTCTATTGTTGGACAGCTGTGAACCCCTGAATTAACCCTTTCCTGTTCAATCCCTTGTTTTTAGGTCATTTTGACTTTATGATATATTTTATAAAATGAGCTGACTTGCCATAGACAAAGATTAAAACTGACAAATCGCTGGATCATGGGCTACATGTGGACGTGGTAACTACAGCTTGACTAACTAAAGAGTAGTGTGTGGGGGGGGGACAAACAAACAAAAAAAACCCCGCCAACCCAATAATAAATCTCACAATAAAAGAAAGAGTTCAAGGTTCACTTTTTGTCTAAATGAAATAATTGAGAAGCCAATCATTCATTAATTGACATTGGCACGGATCCGTCCAAGTCAGGTCACAAGTTAGGCCTACTTTCACAGGCTGATACTTTTACTTTTTTCCCTCACATTTCGTCACGTTGTAGATTTTTACATGACTCTGAGAACAAAATCTGAAGAAAAAAAAGGAGAGAAACCTGTACAGTTTCAATGCTACTGGTTTCTTTCGTTGGTCGAACTTTAATTAGTTAATAAGGACTGACAGATGTGATTCGAGAAAAGTACCTTCGCTTAGTTTATTGTCATTGCGGTTAATAACAATCGAATTCCAATATGGAGGTCGCAAGTCAAAACTTGAGCTGAAAAGATGCTGTCTTACCCAAAAGATCAGTGATGTTGTACTTGACAAATTGCTAAGGTAAGCAGTCTTTACTCATTTGCTCATATATTTATCAAAGCTTTAATTCAAAAGGGCTGTGGTATTGAATGAAATAACAGATAAAGTACAATTCTGTGTTTCTAGGGGAATGCAATTACAGAAACTCACACTCAGGTGTTGACAGGTAATAATTGTGATACATCGATTTCAGATTATTTCATAATCTAAAATAGATATTGTCTTGTGCTAGACACTGTGTATCACAATTCTAGCAGCCATACAAGGGTGTATATGGAGAATAGTACGAAACTGTACATGTCCGAACTTGTTGTTCACACATCCGTCAGGATCCTGATTAGTTTCTGTAAACAATCATGGCCATGATTGTCCATTTAATACTTGATAAATGGGATTAACAAGTACTTAAAAACTGGACTTAATCATGATTTTATCCTTTGCTATTAGCTTTTGATAATTTGAAACACATTCAGTTCATGCATTAACTAGTTTACTTGAAACCTAGTGAATTGAACACATGACATATTGATGGTGAAATTTGCATTACAAGAACTAGATTCATAAACATTAAAGATGAAGGTTTGTTGATCTTTATTTTTCTATTTCTTACTCATAAATAGTGATTTAAATGTAGCTATTAAATTAACTCAACAGCCTCCTAATAAATAGTCTATTTTTTATTTCACTATATTTTAGATTTAATGAAAAGGGAGGAAAATGTAATTTTTATCTAGATAATGTCCTCCAAGCTTTTGGCGCTCCTTTTTACTGCAAATGACGCAGAAGATATGAAATAATGCAAATTTTTTATTTAACCCTTTCCTGTTTTTAGAAATTTTAGACTAGTCCAAATTGAAAGAGTTTGCAGACGACAATGAAAACGGGATGCCATTTGAAATGAAACAATCCTATGTGGTAGAAAATATTGTGGAAAAAGGAGAAATTGCTTGTTACAAGCAATTTCTTCTTTTTCCACAATGTTTTCTCCAGTATAAAATCACAGGAACGTAAAATCCCGTATTTAAACGGGAATGGGTTAAACTGGATAAAATGTGAAAAGGAAAACCCAGCTCAGTTTTGGGACCAATATAATAAAGTGGAAATGTCTGATTGCGTATTTGTGGTTGGTGCATACAATTATTAAGATGCAGTTTTCTATATTTTACCCCAGATGTTGCCGTGCATTGATCATGGAAATACTACAAGTATTGAGATTGTGTTGAAGGTTGGGACTTAAGCATCTTGTAGTTCTTTATAATGAAGACAGTTGATTCACCTGTCTAAATCTCATTTTTGAAATTTGAATCAACTACCCTAATTGACATAGATGCTGAAGTCCATCGAACAAATTATTCAACAGAACTGCTGACATTTAATACCTATGATCGAATCTGATTGAATTTGCATCACTGTCTGATTAACATTTATTCAGTGTTAAAGCCACAATTAATAATTCATATAATGAATTTATCATGCTCTAGCTATATCCATTCACAAAAATCCTTCTTTTATATGTCTCCAAGAAATAATGCTTTGGAAAATATAAAAATGAAGAGTATTGATTACAATGAAGAAATTACTCACTTTTTTTCCACAATGTTCTCTTCCCCAAACACAGAGATTGTAAAATTTATAATTCATCAACTGAAAATTGTTATTTGCAAAATCTTTGAAAATGAACCAATCTAAAATTTTGTCATCTGTAAAGGATTAACTTTTGTCCAGCTTATTGCAGAATGTTCCTTCTTTTCAAATTTTTGTCATCAAATCAATGTTACTTGCCAGATATAAAGAACTTTCTATGAAGTGTAAAAATGATCAACCCTTGTTAGACTGTGCCTTCTGCCTAGGCTAACCAGCATTGAAACCTTCGCTCCTAGCAGATTTTCTGAAATTGGATTGGTCATTCTATCTTGCAATAGGTTTATTTTCAAATTACTATCTCTGATTGACTTCTACCAGATGATATTTTTTTCAAGTATCTATTTCAAAGTCAGTGCTCCCTATAGCAAATTGGGCAGGGCCAGCAATTTGTCAGTTGAATACCCGAATCCTTTCTGATTCTGTAGTTTAGAGTAAATTTATTATAGTTACTATTACCTGTAACCATCTTTTTCCTTCAGACCTACATTTTTTTTCTCTCTCTCTCTCTCTTTCTCTCTTTGTAAAGGAAAAAAAAAACCAACAACAAACAAAAAAAACTAACATAACCAAAATGATATTTTGATCTTCTTACAATGTATGTTATTCTTTCTATTTACAGATGGCCACAGAGTTTATGCCTCCACCAGCAGCAATGCACTACCAAAGTAACATACTGTTTGATAGTGCGTACCCAAGTGTTGGGTATCAAAAAAGCACTGCACAGAATGGGAATGGGTTTGCTTTTCGGAAAAGGGGTTATGAGAAGCTAGATTGGAGACGGATAGCCTCGCTTGATATTGACTCTGTTACAAGAACTCTTGACTTTAATGCTCTACAAGACAATATTCAGAATATTACTTTCTGTAATATAGAAGCAGAACTGGTATGTAACTATTGTACAATTCTTTTTTTTCCTCAAATGCCAAGGTATAAATTATCTTGACTTTAGTTGGTGTTGCTGCATTGCAGTGATGAAAGAGGAATATTTTCAAATACTTTCCAGTCCAACCAAAGGCCTTTTTTAACGATCTTTGATTTCCTAAATACATGTACATGTATCTAGTTTTATTCAATCAATGAAAAGGAAAATAAAAGAGAGAGATACTAGTTAACACAGTATTTGTTACCGAACAAGCTTATTACTCAATCAGGGCTCATGTTTGAAGGGTAAACCAGAGTTTTGACTCTAAAAAGCTGAGAATATTCTATTTTGACCTTAGAAATTTCTCTCTAGGGGGTCATTTTGATCCCCTTCAGAGAAATTTCTAGGGTCAAAACAGGGTTTTATCCCTCATTTTTTAATGATATATCATAAAGCTTTGAACCATTATACTCCGGGAAGCAATATAAGACCATCAAAGTCCTCTTGTTGAATGATATATCTTTAGTATTATTGTTAATTGTTCAAATTAAATGCTCTCTCTACAAGAAAAGGTCAGTTTGCACATAAACCCTCAAATTTATACTTATGACTTGTTTTGCATTTTTTGTTATGTTGACCCTTCAAAATCAGTTTTAACCTTAGATTTTCATGGTCAAGGTGCCAGTGACGTCTCAATTCCAAATGCAAACACAAGCCCTTTCAATGTGAGTAAGACATGTGAAGACATGTAGATGGGATGTTCACATTTAAAACAGTGTTGCACTTAAACATTTTATATATTTCTCCGGCATTCATGTCAGGAGCATATTTTTTCACAGACACATTTTGTTAATGAATAGAATTATAATAAAATACAATTGTATTCAATTGTAGGATTGTAGAATGGTGGACCCCAACTTTATAAAGATATTTAAACTTGCACAGCTTTCTATTGAATATTTACTTGTAAGTATTGTCAGAAATTTTTAACCCTTGTCATGCTGAATAAAAATCCTTTTCAAAGTCGCATTAAAAATCAAAGGGACTGGAAGTACTGAACATGTTAGCTTTAACTCTGTATTTATTTTTAAAATCAAACTTTATGAACAACCCTGACTGAAAAAGGGCAAGCAGGTGGTTTAGACAAAGATCAGACTGCACTTATGTGCAGGCTGATCTTTGTCTATACCTCCTGCCAAAACAGGACTATTCCAGGTACAGTATGACAAGGGTTAATACCCTCTCATATTTTAACCCATTACCTCACAGCAAAATTTTAGACTTGTCAGTATGAAAAGGAATTGCAGACAACAATTCATAGTCTATGAAATTTTAGATTTTTCAACTTTCTTGGTAGAAAACATTGTGTTCAATGAAGAAATTGCTTGTTACAAGCACAATGTTTAACACAATGTTTCCTACTTGATTTTCTTCAGGGGCGTCCAAAAGCGTCATTATGTGGGAATGGGTTAATCAATATCAGGCAATATACAATTGTGAAATGTACTTTACAAAAGTTGGAATTGAAAGAATTCACTTATTTTCAAAGTGCATTTAAATGAAACAATGAAGGTAGTAAAGGAAAGAAAACAATTTCCCATTTTCATTTGTATTATTCTTTCATCTCATAAAAGTGTTACATATTGTGGATTGTATGCCAAAATGTGTTTATTTATTAATTTGCTATGGTAGATTGAGCCATTACCACACACATTTTTTGGATATGTCTAAACTGAGTATTACATGCTTAAAAAAGTTGCAGATGACTTTTCAAAGTGCCCTGAATTTGAAAAAGAAGTATCAAAAGGGTATAAAACTTTGTGTTTCAAGTAATTTTTCCTTTTCCCACAAGGTTTTTATAGCACATAAAAATGGGATTGATTTGGAATAGCTTACGTATCATATAATATATGAGCCATGCTTTCTGCAAATTTCACTGAACCAGTTTTCAATCAGTGGATATGTAAAGAGGATCTTGCATTGTTCCTTAACCCATTTCCACACAATGACGCTTTTGGACGCCTCTCAAGAAAACAATTGAAAAAGCATTGTGTGAAAGGCAGAAATTGCTTGTAACAAGCAATTTCTTCATTTGACACAATGTTTTCTACACAGAAAGTTAAAAAAATCTAAAATTTCATCAACTTTAAATTGTCGTATGCAACTCCTTTCAATTTGAACCAGGCTAAAGTTTTGTCGCCTGGTAATTGGCAATTTCTCCTTTTCCTACAAAGTTTTCCATGTTTTTTAGTGTCATTGTGTTGGAATAGGTTGATTTGAAGACATTAAAATGCATGTTATAACCATTGACTATTCTCTTTGTAGTGTTTATCCCTGAAAAATGGTCAATGTGGTTTCAATCAGGTTGTTGCAGTTGCAACTTTTATCTTTGTGGACCACTTGTCTCAAGAAATATCTGTATTCCTATATAAATTGTTATTTGAAGTTGGAAATATATCTTTTTTTGTTTGTTTTCAGCATTCTCAAGAGTACCTGACAACAAAAATGACAAATTTAGAAAGCAGTCTTAAAAAATCACATGAGGTGAGCTTATCATATATACTTATTTTTGCTATCAGGATGCCCAGCTGAACAACTAGGTCTGTTCATATACTTAGGCAAACACTATGTTTTAATTTTCTTTTATTGAATTTTCTTTGAATATCAAAGTATGAATATGCAATTGCATTTAACTCATTACCATACACAACTAGTTCAAATTCAAAGAAATTTCAAATGACAATTTGTAGTTGATGAAATTTTAAAGATATTTTTTCTTTTTGGGGTAGAAACATTGTTGATAATGAAAAATATTGCTTGTAACAAGCAATTTCTTTATTTTCCACAATTTTTCCAAAGGATTGTTCTTGGGGGTGTCCAAAAGCATGATTGTGTGGGGATGGGTAAATGGTCATTTACTTTACTGCAGGCTTATATTGAAATAATATAAGTAACCTCTTCCAGCTTTGATCTCGTTTACTATGCACTTGGGGACTGCCATGTTTATCTTTAACATTTTGAAAGAGTTCCGTCTCAAGCTTACTAAAGCTGGCAACTACAGCTTATACAAGCTGCTTATACAATATTTAGGTCTCTCACCAAGATTTTGTTTTCTCTTTCACTTGGTGTACTACCCTGTCAGTGCCTTTTAGATAAGGGTCCTTTGATTTCGGGTATCGCTAGCAATTGGCCTACCAATCTTCCAGATGGTACTGATTAGGACTTTTGATCTTATTTTGATGTTGCTTTTGTTATAGGAACACAAAGAGACAAAAACAACACTAGCAAAACTTCGAGATGAGTTGACAGCTGTAAAAAAAGAGAGCCATAAACGTAAGAAGTTGCTAGTCGCACAACAACAGTTGATGAGTGCTGGTAGTGGAAGCTATAATAAGGTAAAGTGTCAGTTTATTCTCCATCAAATCATGTAAACCAATGTCATGCTGTATCAGGTATTTTTCTTTTTTGACAGGAGACTTAGACAAAGATCAGCCTATACATACATGTATGTGCAGTCTGATTTTAGTCTACACCATCTGTTTGGACTCTACAAGGCAGGTAGTTTTAAAATCAATTTTTAAAAAAATATTGACCTGATATCAGCCCTTCTTATACTTTCAGCTTCTTGATTTTAATGCAATGTTTTCTATTTGGCACCATAAGGGTTAAGATATCCTTCATTACATAGCCCTTTGTAAAATTTAATCACATTTAGAACATTGTATATTACCATTTTATCCAATGAAAATTAATACAGTAAAACCCCTCTAAAAAGACCACCTGCTGTACTTTTTGAAAAGGGTTATAATAGCAGGGTGGTTGTCATACTGAGGTTTGGTTGTTGTCAAGTAATTAATGTTTGTTTTATCTTCATTATTGGAATATAATTATCCTGTACAAACAAAAATCAAAATATGAAAAACATGTATTACAGGAGAATCAGGGTTTTCGTTTGACCCGAGACCTCGGGTTTTGATGCACAGAAATTCAAAAAGAAGCAATTTTGATGCTTGAAAATTTATCACTGTGCGTCATTTTGACTCTCGGAAATTAGCAGCCATGCGTCAAGGGTCATCATAAGTGTGCCAAATTATTGGAAAATGATTAATTGATTATCAAAATATACACCTCATCATTGATAAAGCCTTGGTTGGTAATTAACACTTTCGAGTTTCGAGTAATGGACATGCATCGGCGATCGTAAATGACAGGTACTTGACACCTGTGAAATTAATGATGAAACCCCTTTTAAGAGTTCTAATCCTACTGAAATTTACTTATTTGTTAATACTTTTACCACAAACCTCACAAAATATAACCAAGAAGTGAAATGAAATATAAAAAAAGTTTTGCCCTAGAATGTCATGAGTTTTCACCAGGGGTTTTCTTACCTTTTCAAAACAGGGACCTGGGACCCATGATTTTGGGAAAAATAGAGCGTAAATCGGCCAAATTGGGAAATGTCAAAACATGTTGTCTCAGGTGGATTTTAAGTACCATCTAACATATCTCAAGGTCAGTGAGGTTACCGAAACTGGGTTTCAATGATAAGTATTTTAAGGTTGTAATACAGCCTTAAAATACTTATCATTTAACCCATTACCACACAGTGACGATTTTTGAAGCCCTCAATTAAACAAATTTGAGTAAACCTTGTTAAGAATGGAGAAATTGCTTTTAACAAGCAATTTCTTTATTCTACACAATGATTTCTACTGAGAAAGTGAAAAAAATCAAATTTTTCTTCAACTTTGAATTGTTGTCTTCAACTTCCTTGAATTTGGACCGGTCCAAAATTTCGGGAAATGGGAATGGGTTAAACCCAGTTTGGTTATAAGGGGTATCATAAAATTTGACCATGAATAATTTTTAGGACAATTAAGCTCATTCCCAAACAATGAAGCTTTTTGACAACCCTTGAGAGGAAGGTGTGAGAAATCATTGTAAAAATGGGTGAATAGCTTGTGACAATTAATTTCTTTATTTTCTACAATGTTTCCTCAGTCTTACCTTTACAAAAAGATAAAGATTTTTAAAATGTCTAAAACAAGAAATTGTCGTCTGCAACTTCTTTGAATTTGGATCAGTCTATCATTCCGTTGTAGACCGGGTTATACATGTAGGTTAAACCAGGGTTAAACAAGTGAAAGTGTATAACAATGTAATCTATGGTTGAAGGGAAAAAAACAATCAAAATGCAGTTACGAAATTTTGGTCCATGTATTTGTCTTTAAAATTGGTAATTAAATCATTTTAATAAGGAAAGGTTGTAACTGAAAAGTCATTTCTATCATCCTCTATATCTTTTTGACCACGAGAACAGTAGATGATCAAAATTGTAGGTGTCAACATGAATGCAGTTTGCCAATCTCCATCGATGTCTGCTGTTACTAGTATTTGTTACAAAAAAATCAAAAGTAAAAAGTAATTCAAATTTGAGGTTCATATTTTTAGTTCAAAAAATATCCTGAAAATTTTCTGAAGATTGTGGTTTGCTGCAAATTTAAAGTTCGGCCGTTCATAAACGAAAATACGGTATCGTAGAAGGTCGGAATCAAAATAAATTGGATTTATAACATAATATTTGATTATATCCTCTATAGAGTTTTATAAGATTGACCAGTACACGCAAGGAAAGTGTGTCACTGTGAGAACACAACACAGTTACCTAGACAGTCGACCCCTTTTAAGTGAGTTGAACCTCGGAGAAATTTACAGAGTGGGCAAGGAATTATGTGATTTTTTTAGCTTGAATAATATTATATATTATCTCGGATATGATTTGATATTAAAAGTAAGTAATTAAAGCTTATTGTCTCGGAAGCTTTGAATTTTAATCCTTTAAATTTCATCTGGCTTTGTTTATAATGTATGTACGCTTACAATAGCCTAATCCAATTAGCGCATGCGCGAGTGACACAATCTCGTTGTCTGATAGAGAAACAGCGGTCAATAAACAGTATCTGTGTGGTTTGTTTTTGGTTTTTTTTAGAAGTATTAGAGAAATCGGCGAGTGTAACCAATATTATACAAACTCAAATGATGGCCCCCCATTTTACCAGT
This sequence comes from Fragum fragum, assembly GCA_946902895.1. Lineage (NCBI taxonomy): Eukaryota > Metazoa > Mollusca > Bivalvia > Cardiida > Cardiidae > Fragum > Fragum fragum. The sequence continues at coordinate 32,733,495 of OX336379.1, read as the reverse complement.
TTTCGGCAGCCGGAATTGGGGGAATTTCACTCATAATTTCAGGAATTTTTACCTGAAAATTGGGAAATTTTATACGTTTTTCCGATTGGGAAGGGTCCGGTATTCGGCCCCAAAATCGGCATAGGAAAATCCCTGTTCACGGATAAAGTCGGCACTTTATTTTATGAAAAATATGAATAACTTGATCCTTTTAGTACTCACGAGCTTTACTAAAACTGATTCAAACTTATAATATATGCATTAATATTTAATTTTCCCTTCAATTTATCTTGTATTGAAATATAATACTGTCAGATTGGAAAAAATTTCCAATCTTACCATTGCAAAAAACAAAAAAAAAACTACAATAAATTTAAAATATTTTTTATCTATTATTATTTTTTTCTGAACCACTATTGAATTATGCATTTTGACTCTTAGGATTTCAATTTTGACTCTTGAAAATTTTGATCCAAGGGTCAGTGACTCTTGACTTTTGGGTACTAATGAAAACCCTGAGAATCTAATGTAATTTTCACATTTACAATCTTTGATAAGTTCTACTTTCTCTCTTATCGATTTTGATCTGATTCAGGAGTCGGACCTCAGAATATATGTGTGAAAGGAGAGTTCAAAGTGTCATACTGTTGATATTATATCTTCTATAATGCGAATACCAAACACCAATTAAGTTGAAATAAAAAAAAATGCTAATTAACTGATAAGGAATGCCGTAAATTAACCAAATGTATCTTCTCGGATTCTTTTTTCACTTTTGACTTTATTACTCGAATCAAAATCCGTGACATACTCAAATAACAAAATAATACAAGTTATAATCCCTAATGCTGATCATCCACTTTGAACTATTTTATAGAAATAAAGCCTATCCTAATAAGTGTTTGATATCACGTAATGAAAAAGCCAATGTTGTATTGACTATGTATGAATACCCAATTAGTGTGGCTCTTAGCAAGTGTTGAATTTGGTCGGTCGATCTCGAGGTGTGAAGTTACTGGTCGTTTAAGTGGGGTTCAAAATAGTGTATCAACTATAGTTCTTACTGAATTTAGTGGTCGTAATTCGGAATAGTGGGGTGTCCTTTTTAGAGGGTGTTGCGACCATTGAAATAAAGAACGAAAAATATCGTTCTGACTAAATTCGGTCTTAAAAGCGGGGTGCCTGTATATCCAGGGTGGTTGTCACTTCAATGAAATGGAACTCATGTAATTCTGTTACAGATTATTAAAATATGTGAAAAAAGCTACATTGACAGGAAGATAAGAAGTCATATTTTATTGATAGTTATATTTTTTTGCTTTTGTATTGTTGTTAAATCCTCAATAATCTGTTTTTCAGTGTACTTTTTGTTCCAAGGCCTTCCTGAACAGTTCTTTCCTTCAATCACACATTAATCGACGTCATGGAGGCTCCTCTCCAATCAGTAAGGACTCCAATAGTCAGGAGCCTGAAGGGGGTCAGGTCACTGTGCAGGGGTCAGGCCCTGCCATTAATACAGCCCTGGAGCACGAACTCAATGAAATACGGGAGAGGTTGAAAGACACGGAGAATCAATTACAGCGTGAGAAAAAGGCAAGAAAAGCATTACAGCAACAGGTAATATGCTTACATACACAAAGTTACTTTAAATTGAATAGATAACAAGTCATCTTGCTCAATTGACCACCTCTCTAAAATATCTTATGCTAGTAAAAGGTCATGAAAATTATGAAAAATCTGGGAAAAACATAAAATTTTGTCAGGATGTAAAATTGTGCCAAAATATTAACCCTTGTTACCAATTTTTTTGAATTTATTGTCATTTTTATTCACCTGTTGAAGACATTATGTATAATGGGATAATGTGTCTTATCAGGCAGGCAAGCAGTGTCAAGTTCTGTGTCACAAGCATAACTTCATGACCCAATGACTGATTGTCTTGACATTTACCAATCTGTTGTTCAATTAATACAAAGTGCAGGGTAGAAGAACTAGCAAGTACATCTAGATGGTATTCTTTCAGCCTTAGGTAAAATAGTTGTTTGACTCTTATCTGTAGTTAAGAGGGAGTAGTTACAATCTTGATCTGTCATTTCTCTTTCAATCCCTATGTTGTTGTTACTCATTTTGGTTTGTTTTGTCAAAAATATTTCAATGAATATCCATAACACATTTTAAAATTTTATCTGAAGCTCATTCTTCTCTGATCTTACATTACAGCCTAGAATTGCAGAGAAGACTGGTGATAACATATCAGCAGAACATCAGGTATGTGTGTAGGGATATTCTAGGAAAGAATTTGATCTGTTATGGAACTACCATTTCTTAGAATTGTCCAAACTGAAAGAGGTTGCAGTTTACATTTAATGTGCGATAAAGTTGAAAAATTATTGTGATAATAAGCAAATGTCATGAAAAAAGAATTGAGAAATTGCTAAATTATTATTTTTGTAGCTATAGTTCTTCAGCATGTCAGGCGTTATTGAGTGGTAATTGGTTAATTGAAAAATAAGTTTATTGTAGTACATTTATATGTAGTATAGAAAACATCATGAAAAAAGGAGAAATTACTTGAAATGAATGATAAGGGTTTTAAAAGTATGTTTTGAAATAGAGAACATTGAAGATGGCATGGTTTAGTATTCAATGTGTATGTGGGTGGTGGTGGTGGTAAATAGAAGTCAGCTAGTCGGGCTGTTGGTTCGTTGAATGGCTGGTTGGTCTGTAACTTACCTTGCCTGTCCATCTTCTACTAAGCTACTTCATGGATTTAATTTAAATGTCACACACACGGCATTTAACTATTCCTACACATTTCAACTTTTTTATGACCCTCAAGAAAAAGAAGCTTTGGAAAATAATAAGTAAAATGAAGAATTTGCTTGTTAAATTTTCCATAATATTTTCTACCCTGAAAGACGTAGGTTAGGTGCTCCAGCTGCCATGATATGACTGAAATAATTTTAAATTTGTAGTTAATATGCATTCAACAAATCAGAGAATTCAACTGTTTCATAACTTTTATATTTGTTATGTTTTTCCAGCAAGAAATGGATCAAATGAAAGAAATGTTCATGAAAGAAATTCATGAAATGAACGAGAAGCATCAGGCGGCTGAATTGCAAATGAGGAATGAAATGTTTGGACGTAAAAAGTCGAATCTTGGTGATATGCAAGATGACACCGATAATGAGCGAGAGTTATTGAGACAACAGAGGGAAGAGGTGGCCATGTTGAAGGAACAAATACAGGATCAGGTAAAGTACAACTTTTGTTTTAGATATAAAGTTTAAGTTAACCCATTCCCAAGCAATCCTTCCTTTTTACGCCCCTCAAGAAAATAGTTCTAGAAAACAATGTGGAAAATGAAGAAATTGCTTGTTACAAGCAATTTCTGCATTTTCCACATTGTTTTCAACCAAAGAGACAAAGATTTTAAAAATTTCAACAATTTGAAATTGTCGTCTGCAACTTCTTCCAATTTGGACTGGTCTAAAATTTCACTTTGATGGAATAGGTTAAACCTTAGTACAAGGTACTACTTAAATGGTCTTGTGATTGAACTATGATCTATATATCGAGGGCTTAGAGCAAAAACATAGTATGGCTCTATACGATGTATAGAGCCATACTATGTTTTTGCTCTAAGCCATCGATATGTTGTGATATACCCAGAAGAATTATTATGGGTTTGTTAATGTTATCTGGAGTATACTTGAAACGGTCTGTCTGTCTGTTTTCTGTCTGTATAGAAATTTAAGGTATTTTATGTGGTGAACTCCTCCTGCAACTTAGCTTCAAAAGTAATAATAGCTTCAAAAGTAATAATAGCTTCAAAAGTAATAAAACTTTTATACATACATTGATCTTACGTTGAAGTTTTAAATCACACTTTTTTCAAAGTCTGAACTCCCCTGGCAGAAGAAGTATCTCCCCTTAAACTTAGACACTTTTTCATTGCTTACATGTATACTAATTTTGTGTCACAAACTGCTCCTAAAGTTTTCTTTCAATTTAATAATTGAATACATACATTTGTTTTGTCTGTTTTATCTTTATATCTATAGGTTAATAATGTTGAAAGTGCTTTACAAACCAAGTTTGAGAAACAAGATAAGTTGTGGAAGAAGAAAGTCAGTGATTTGAAGAAACAACATGCAGATGATCTCAAAAAGGTGTGATAGGTTATAGTTACCCCTTTCAGAACAATGGTGTGCCTCACTAAATTTAACTTATTACCAGATGACAAAATTTTGGACTGATCCAAATTGAGGAAGTTGCAGATGACATTTCACATAGTGCAGAAATTGGAAGATAAGTTCCAAATAGGATAAAAACATTATTGGAAAATGAGAAATTGCATGTTACAAGCAATTTCTCTTTTTCCCACAAAGTTTTCCATGATTGATTTTCTTCTGTTGTCAAAAAGCATGATTGTGTGGTAATGAAGTAAGAATGTATTCCTTGGCAGGTCATCCAGGACAAGCTGCTGCTAGAAATGTCTCTGGGGTGCTCGGAGATGCGATCTGAACTGTGTCTTTCTCATGGATAAAGATTGGCATTGGGCTACCAAAATAGCTCAAGTTTTGGTCCAATTATGATATGTGATTTTAATGATTATTCTAAAGTAGATAATCTTAAAGGTTGGCACAGCTTTCTTAAAAATTATGCTTCATAGTTTGAATTGGTTTCAGGGTAAATAATATTGTGAAAAAGTGAATTTGCTTGTATGTGATTTGGGTTTTTTTTTTGGGGGGGGGGGGGAGGGGGTATAATTTCTATTTTCAATATGATTTTGCATAGCCTTAAAGGAAATTTGTTATTAAATTTTGATTTCAAATTGTTTAGTGAGTACAGTACTATCATAATTGACAGTTGTCAACCAAAGAATCAATCAATTAAACAAATCATTCATTTAGCCCGGAAGTGAACTTTGAACTCTGACATTGGCCAACATTTATATGAAATACTTTTGCTAGTTTGTCGACTTAAATATTGTAACTATGGCTTGAATAAGCTGTAGTTGCAACATTTAGATTGCCAAACAACCATTTTCCTTTTTGGTTACATTTAACTGGTGATAAATTTTACAAAATAATGTTGAATTAAAATTGCATTAATATCTAAGTCGGAGTCAGAGTCAGTGAGCAGAGCCAGTAGTATCTTTAGGTTGGGCCAACGAACTATCAATTACCACAGCAATCTATCAGTATATGTACATCATCTTATGTAATCAAAATGTTGTTACTACATTTTATTAAAGTCTCACAACGATGACTTTCTGTGTTAATACATGTACCTTACCAAATGTTATCTTTTAAACATTTTTAATTGATTTGATTGCAGTTGAGCAATGCCTTAGAAAAGACAAGTCAAGAACTTGCTGTAAGGAAAGCCCGTAGTGGTGACTCTGCTATGGTACAACAACAACAACATGAAGTGGAAGAACTTATAAGAGTAAGTTTGATAGTATCCAGACTGTTATTTACAAATGAGTCTTAATTTTCTGGACTAATTTTAAACAACTCTCCAGTCTAATTCTAAATAACTTCTTGTGTAATCATAAATTGTTCAAATCCAATTTCAGTATCATTCATCATTCCATAACCCATTCCCACTCAAGCCCTCCTTTTTATGCTCCTCAATTAAAGAGCTTTTGAAAACATTGTGGAAAATGAAGAAATTGCTTGTATCAAGCAATTTCTTCATTATCCACAATGTTTTCTACCTAAAATGACGAAAAAAAATTAACTTCCATCAACTTGAAATGTTGGCTGAAACTTCTTTCAATTTGGACCAGTCTAAAAATTTGTTGTGTGGGAATGTGTTAACCCGTCATCAGACTGCATGGTTCATGACTGGTCCAAATTGAAAGAGGTTGCATGTGACAATTTGAAGATATATTAAATGAGAAAATAAGTGTCATATAGGGTAGAAAACATAGTGAGAAAAGGAATATTACTTTCTACCAAGCATTCTCATTTTTTCACAATGTTTTCCCCAATATGGTTTCTGGAGGGTGAAAAAGTTTTGATTATATGGTAAAGAGGTAGCATGGCCTCTGAATGAGGAAGACACAACTTGTTTCAAGTTGTGAAATCAAAGAACTCTTTAAAAAAATTTGACAAAAAATAATATTGTCTACATAGTCAGTCAAGTTTGTAACTTCAACTCTTTCCAGTTTGAATCCTGGATTTTAGGTCAAGGTGATTTTATACTTGAGAAAAAATTGTAGAAAAAGAAGAAATTGCTTGTAACAAGCAATTTCTTCTTTTACCACAATATCTTTTACCATACTGAACAGTTTTTTTTTTTTTTTTTTTTGTTTTTTTTTTCAATTAAACCCACTTTTAATTTTCGTCTGCAAACCTTGAATTTGGACAGGTCTAAAATTGTGCACAACAGGAAAGGGTTAAAATATTTGAGCCTATGTGAGATATTTTCAATATGTGTGTAAAGCGCAGACACTCAGCGGCCTGAACAGCTAGACTTTGTATGTAGAATATGTGCTGATTATCAAGCAAAACTTTGAGTCAGTATTTATAGAACATAAAGTAAAGTCTGTGATCAGACTGTGCCAATGCACTGGCTGATCATGGTCTTTTCTTGAAATATACATTGGAAATGTCACACACAGGCTCATGTATATTGTAGGGTAGTATACAACCATTTTTTACTCAGCCAAAGCAATTTGACTTGAGGCAATATGTTACAAAGTGCAAAGATACTGAATGACTATGTGTAATTATATGCAATTTGTAATTTAAAACCAGTTTATTAAAAGCTTGACTTTTCCTGAGATTACTCAGTATATAAATTCTTTATGGATAATGTAAGATTCTTTCACCGATGTTTTTTTTTATTTGATTTTTTAGCCTAAAAGGAAATCTTCCTCATCTTCCCCTGCCTCAACCAGCTCTAGTGAGTCATCGGACTCTATAGAGTCTTTTGAGGATAAACAGGTAGAAAGAGCACTGGGCAGAAGGTTGAAAAAATCTCATTTTTCATCTCATGATGAGCATAGACAAAGTTCTTTTCTTTTAAAGCTTGGCTGTTTTTGGAGATAACTTTTCATGCATTTTGTTAGAATTATGCCTCTTGTATTTTGTTGAATGTTTTAACAATCCAGCTCTTGCAGTCAAGCATCACCCCTGCAAATGGTGCTTCAGTTTACAAAATCTATTTATTCTTAGAGGGAAAAATATGAACCTTATTTAATACAATTTATGACAGAAGTCTGTTCAGTATTGCTTTCTCCATTTGTTGTTAGCTCCTCTGTTTTTGGAGAAAATCCGAGGTATAACTATGGCCGCATTGTCATCTGCATCCTTGTCAGCACATGCATCAGCACTGTAATTAGAAAATTGTGACATTTTGTAATAACTATGTCATTCTAGAACAAATTCACTTGAAACTTGCAATATATTTTCAATATTAAAAGAGCAATTCTTACCATTAAGGGGGATAACTCTAAATGCATCTTTGAACAAATTTTGCTCCTTTTTTAATCTTAGAAGAACTGACATTTTTTAATATCTCTGGTATTACTGAACACATCCACTTGAAACTCAGAATATTTGTTCACTAATAAGGGGATAACTCAGATAATTTTTTGAAAAAAATATGCTCCTTTACATCTTAGAAGTTTTTCCGAACTTAGAAGTTTTTCCCACTATCAGGCACTTGAATAGCCTAGCATTGGCATCAACATGAAATGCTCTTGATGTTCTTCAGCTACAAAGTCATTTGATAAAAATTGTCTAGATTTTTGCTTTGATTTAACTCCTTCTTTTGATACATGCCTTGATGAAATTACAATATTAGAAATGCCTAATCTCAATTCTGTGTGAAAACTCTTCAAGGCATCATCCAGTGTGATAAGTTTTCATTTTCAGACATCAATCTTTGTCTCTTAACCCCTTACAGAAAACATTTCAGAAAAAAGCTAATCTTGGAAAATAAATGCCAATTAAGGTAGAAAACTTTGTCATTAAAAGGAGAAATTGCATGTTACAAGCAATTCCTCCTTTTCCTACAAAGTTTTTCATTATCAAATTTCCTCAGGGCTTCCTAAAGCAGGAAAATATTGGTAATGGGTTATTGGCTATTGTAAATGAAGAACAGAAACCCAGGGTCCAAACAGGTCTATCTAGCAAATCTTGTTGAAAATGTCATTACATTAGCCAATCAGAGCTCTTGTGTCTTAACTTAAAGACAAAATGTGGATTAATCCATTTCCACACAATCCTACTTTTTACACCCCTCAAGAAATGTTTGAAGAAAACAAGATTGCTAATGAATAAATTGCTTATAACAAGGAGTTTCTTCAGTTTCAACATTGTTTTCTAACTAAAAAGACCAAAATTCTCTGAATTCTCTTATCTTGAAATTATCGTCTGCAACTTCTTTGACCAGTCTAAAATTTTGCTGTGAGGTAATGGGTTAGATTTATGGTGAAAACCCAACTAAGATCCTTTAGAAAATTGAAAACAGTTTAACTTTTCTTTATCTTTCTTAAAAGTAAACATACTTCTATTCTTTTTGTGTGTTTAATATAATTGCTTTGTTACTCAAACTTTTTTTCCAAAAGTTTGTTGGATTTGAAATAATATGGAATTTGGATTCAGCACCATACTTGAGGTGAATACTGGCTGTTTAAGTTTAAATTGTATCTTTCTCCATTGGTTTGGTAACTCACTTGCAGAACTCAAGTCATTCTCTTTTACTTTCCTTGATTTATGTGTTACCAGATGACAAAATTTAAGACTGGTCCAGATTCAAAGAATAATTTTTAGTTGATGTGATTTTGAAAGTATTTGATTTGGGAGTAAGAAATATTGTCGATACTGGAGAAATTTCTTGAGACAGAAATTTCTTTATTCTCCACTATGTTTTCATAAGCTTTCTTTTGAGGAGGGTAAAAAGAGGGGTATTGTGTTGGAATGCATTAAAACTGCAAAGAAGAGAGATGAAAGAGATAGAAAGAGATCAAATAACATGTAGTGAAAGAAATACATTTTGATGGAAATTTGAAGGAATTGAAGAAATTGGTAGTCATCACCAATTCTCTAAGCATGACATTTTTTCTCAAAGAACTCGTAGATTGACTTTTTGAAGAGAAGGAATTACTAATAGCTTAACTGTTATATTTTGGTCGATATATATATTGCTTTGAAAGTTGTTTCATTGTTTGAATACTTATGCATGTTGTTTGAAAACTTCCACATGTAGAGAATTGTGATATGATACTTTATTAGAGTTTCATCCATGTACATACATTAAGATATGCAACAAGGTAAATTAGACAAGATGATACATAAATGTACATTGGCTATTCAGTAAAAGAATTATAATAGACATATGTATATAGAACCCTAACTGCTTTCCCATGGTATAACCCTTTTCTGTTATGCATACTTTTAAACCAGTCCAAATACAAAGGTTTTGCAGACGAAAATTTAAAGATGATTTAATTTGAAAAATAAAGATTCAGTAGGGTAGAAAATATTGTGGAGAAAGAAGTTGCTTGTTACTAGCAATTTCTTCTTTTTCTACAATATTTTCTCAATCATAAATTCACAGAGGCGTAAAAACCAGGGATTTAAAAGGAAAGGGTGAATGTTTACCTTGAGTCCCTGACATTCATTTTGATGGAAGTTTGTTGGTTGTGGAGGGGGTTAATAGATATTTTATTTCAGTTTTAAATGTTACTTGTGACAATACTATAATATCTCAACTAGATACAAATATCTGGAGTTTGTAAAACTCCCTTGCCATTTGTAAATTAGCCCATGAAAAAGTGATTGGAAAATATGGCTCAATTAATGTGTTAAAAAGAATTATGTCATGATATAGTGAAGTTTTGTTTGTTGTGGGAATTTCAAATGTTATGATTTTTTCTACTTTTTCAGAAAACAAAAGAACAAGAGATTCTTATAGAGGAAGAAATTCAACGAGCTGTAAGTGTCAGAGATTTTTAGAGATCTATAGTTTTGAAGGCAACTTTTTTGTGTGCTATATTCACTTGTGAAATTAAATTAGTGTCATTTCTTTTACTTACCAAATGACAACATTTAGGACTCTTCAAAATTGAAAGCAGATGTCTTTCTGGATTAAAAACATAATGGAAAATGAACAAGCAATTTCTTCATTTTTCACATTGCTTTCCTAAAATAGGATTGAGAGGAAATGAGTTAACCTTTTACCTTGTGAAAAAATTTGGACTTGTCTCAATTGAAGTGGCAGATGACATTTCAAAGTGTGCTTTATAACAAACAATTACTCCTATACTCATAAAGTTTTCTTTAACCAAATTTCTGCAAAGGTGGGAATGTGCAGTAATGGTAAGCAAAAAACATTGATGCATTTTCTATTTAATGACTATTGTTGGATAAGAATCGAGCTGACTTCTAAATAAGGAATAATTTTGTTCATAACTTGAGTGTTTTCGAATATTCTAATAGCCCTTGTCTTGCTGAAAAAAATTCTTGAAATCACATGAAAGTCAAAGGCCTTAAAGCTCTGGAAGAACAAGTTATATGTAAGTATTTCTTCTGCACATAACTCTCATCAACAACTCTGGTTTGAAGGGAACAAACAGTTAGTGTAGACTAAGATCAGGCTATATATGTGCAGGCTAATCTTTGTCAATAATTCCTGCAAAAATAGGAATTATTCTTGATTCAGCATGTCAAGCATTAAATACTGGCTTGAATTGAAGTTTGTGTATGTATATTTATAGGAGGTAGAGAAGATGCAGAGACAGCCAGAGAGGCAGGAAACACGGGTTAGTCGAATGGAGCCAAGTGACGATGAAGATGATGAGACAGAAATGATGACACATTCCGAGAGCATCTTAAAGTCAGCACATTCGACTGCAAGGTCTAATGCTACACTTGGGTAAGTGATACATCAGGTACATGCATTTTTTGTTTGTTTGAGATTTAACACTACTTTCAAGAGTATTTCAGTTACAATAGGGCAGCTGGTGCACCTAAGAATGGCTTCCAATCTTTTCAGAATAACAACACAATTTGATCTGAGCCACCAGTTGCTCATCCCATTAAGGTGTATCTAATTGGTATCTTCATTAGCCACATTGTTTTCTACCCCAATAGACAAAGATTTTCAGAAATTCAACAATTTTAAATTATCGTCTGCAACTTCTTTCAATTTGGACTGGTCTAAAATTTCACTGTGTGGGAATGGGTTAAATAATTTGTTACATATGTATGTGTTAAAGCTTATTCACAGAAATATAAAGTTTAACTTTTAATTGCAGACATGTTCTGTCATTAAGTCATGATTATTATCTTGCATATTTCAGCACCACAGCCAGTGGGGAGATCACATTACGTACTACACAATTCTTGGACCAATTAAGGAAAAATCCCACATTGAAGATCATGAGAGATGAACTAGTTTCATTATTACAAGATCAGCTTGAAAAGATTGGAATCTCTCCAGTATGTTTGAATATCATTGTTTATAACACTCCATTAAAAAGTTGTCAACTAGTACAAAGTGAAAAAATAGTTGCAGGTGACAAACCAGAGTGTAAAGAGTGATCCAAAATATGTGATTTGATCAATAGTTTCAGATAATTTGTCAGTTTTCAAGAAAAAAACAAAAAAAAACAGATTTTCAAGATTCAGTCTAGTATAAAGTCTTCTTAAGGAAGATAATAATGTAATTGTATTGTTGGTCCTGCAGAATTTGCATGTGCAAGTCTAAGTTGATGCTGATGATGCCATTAAATGACCAAGTATGTTAAAGTACGTCATGATTATATCATAAGATGGTTAATAATAGTTGAATTTTCAAAATTTGATATGAATTAGGAAAATTGCCAATACTTGTTGTTTATTTAAAAATAGATGAAATTACATACGCAATAATTGATAGTAATTTATTTCCAAAAAATAAAATGTATATTGGCTTATTTTTAAAAATTCATTCTATGTAAAAAATAATACAAATGTTTCTTTTTTCTAGGGCACCAAAGGTATAGAAGCTGACGTCCTCACAAGTAAACTGGCCCACTTGAGAACGAGAAGACAGACTCTGGAAAAGGTTAGTTGTCTCCATTGGTTGATTCGTAGTGAGGTCCCGGGTTCGATCCCTGGTTGTGGCAAATAACCCTTCCTATACTTGTCTCCCACCAATGAATGGATATTTGTCTCTCGTAATCGTAAACCTACCTGGGATAGCAGCTGGAGGCTAGGAATGGATGTAGTGGTAGTACTGGTGTGAGAAATACCAAGAATCCATTGTTAGGTGCTCCAGCCTCCGTGAAATGACTAATACTGTTAAAAGTGGTGTTAAACCCTATGCAATCAATCAACCGATGGATGGATAATCGTAAGCCTTAGTTGGATGAGCAGCTGGAGGCTCAGAAATCATGTAGTAGTTGTACTGGTGTCAGAATTACCATGAATCCATGGTTATGTGCTCTGGCTGCTGTGATATAACTGAAATACTGTTAAAGGTGGTGTTAAACCACATTCAAAACAAATTGAAAGATTAGTCCCTGGTTTAATGATATTTGGATATAAGGATGTTGCAACCATACAATACTGTACATTGTTTAATTTGTTTTAGGAATTCAAACCAGGTAATGTTGTTATCAGGAAATGAGATGAATAAAGTGACTTTGGCATGATGTGACTGAATGGTTGTCCAAAATTGTGTTAAACTGCAAATAATCAACATTGAAAATAGTGATAGACAATCGGTTCAGAAAATGCATGCTACTAAAGCAAATGAATCTAATATTTTTCAGACTAATGGTGCTATATTTAGTGAACTGCGAGCACAGTTTGATAACTTTGCCTCAGCCCAAGCCAGAGAAAAACTTAAAGAAATGAAGAGATCACCTCCCCCTGGACCAAGTAAGTTAGATTTTCACATTTCAAGTACATGCCTTAAGTGCTTGATATAAATCAAACAATATTTTTGTAATAGGGAAAGCATTGAAAGTTCAATAAGTAATTTCCTGACTTAGTTATATCTTACCAAAAAAAAGATAACAATTTAAAAAACCACATGTACACACTTGTGATCAGAATTAGACAAATGAAGCATGAAATTCTGTTGAACTTTGATATTTTCAAAAATGTGCAAGAATATAATATCAAATATTAGATTTTGAATGAAAATGGAATTGACAAATCTCGTCTGTCAATCAAAGTAGTCATGTTTATTTAAGACTCTTAATCAAAACTGTTCCATTAACCAGCTATTTATTACAAATTTTTGATTCATGTTTTTCTTTATTTCAGGCCGTAGGCCATTGAGTGGTAATTTCCAAGGTAGTCAACAATCTATTCCCACCTCAGGACTGGGAAGTAGTGGTTCCCCTATGAGGGCCCCTAGCCCAGTCCCTAGATCTGCTCCATCAACCCTAACCCGTCCAAAAGCCCCACCTAGATCACATAGCCCCTTACAGAGAGGCGTCAGTCCAAGGCGCGCTGAGAGCCCTCTACGCAAGACAGGATCAAGTGTAGATTATACAAGTACTCAATGGGACTCAGAGGATGAAGAGAGTGAGAGTGAAGAAGAGCCCATATTCGCTCAGAGTGGACCCAGGATGGTATCTCAGGCACGCCCGGGCTCTGTCCCACCAAACCCTTCAAGACCTGGTTTACCAACACCACAGGCTAAAGTTGAACTACAACAACCGTCGCCTGCACCAAGACAACAAGTGAAGACTGTGGTCTCTAAACCACTTCAGGATTTTGATGATGATGATGACGATTGGTTAGATTCTGAAAGGTAGCCCTAAATTTAGATAATATAAAAGAAAACAGATATACAACATTGCTGAAGAACTTCTAGCAATATAAAAAAAGACATAACTAGAAATGAGAAAGTTCTTGCGTTTATGATAACACCTGATACAAGTTAGAACCATCTATGAAATAAGAGTTGGTTTCTTTATTGTGTTACCCTAGGAGCACAGTTTAGTCTTACCTCCCATAAGGCAGCTTGACTGAGAGATCAAATGGTATAAGTATGCATAATTTATGATGTGGAATAGAAAACAAATTACAGAAAGTTGGTTGATGACATAAATTTTGTAACTATAACTTAAATAACCTGTAGTTCGGCATTTAACCCATTCCCACAGTGACGCTTTTAAAAGCCTCTTAATATGAGGTCCTTGGAAAACATTGTGGAAAATGAAGAAATTTGCATGTTACAAGCAATTTCTTCATTATCCACAATGTTTTCTAATCCCAAAAGAAAAAGGTTTAAAGATTCAACTTGAAATTGTCATTTGCAACTTCTTTGAATTTGGACTGGTCTAAAATTTTGTTGTGTGTGAATGGGTTAAGTTGCTAAACCAAAAAACATTTCTTGACATAAAAGTTAGATTTCTTAATTCTCTCCCAGTCTAAATGAATGAGTTTATTTGTCAATAGATTTTTTGATGGTGGTGATCTGTCGGTAGATCAGATGGGTATACATTCTTCTGTCTGTCTATTTATTTGTATTTTATTTGTATGCAAAAATCTTTTATATCTTGAACTCTTAACAGTCTGCTTAAAAATATTTCTTGAGGGAAATGCTTTCATTTGATACTAAGGTTAAGGTCATCTGTCAAGGCATATTTCAAATTTCAAAGTCATGGTTTTTGCAGACTTGTTACAAGAATTCTAATTGGATACTAAGGGCAAGGTTAGGTCAAGGTTGATTATCAAGCGACATTTAAGAAAATTGGCGTTATCCAGGGTTTTTCATGTTTAACTAGTTCATGTACTGTTAATTGTTGAAAGCATTGTATTTTAAGTTATTACTGGAAGAAAACTATATGGCTGATCAAAATTGTAAAGAGTTTACTTTTTAAAGTTTATAAAATCGTACAACTGTGTGACTTTAATAGTAAAATAATTGTTGGAATAAAGAATTTGCTTGTGAAAGCAATATCTTCAATTTTTACAGTGATTTTTCTGAAGCTCTTAAATTGAAGTTTGTAAAAAAGTGTGGCTGTGTAGGAATGGATTAATGTGAAACTTACAGAAATGTAATCTACTAAGTTAAGGTGAAATATAAATTTCTGAAAATTGTTAGTTAGAATAGGCATTTGTGTTTTGTAAACACATCTTGTAATAATGATATTGATTACCATGTTTGATTTTACAGTGAAGTCGACATCCCAAAAAGACCATTTAGCCAGAGCAAACCACAACCAAAGGGAACAAAGGTTGCAGAATTGTCAAGATCAATAGAAATGCAGTTACAGGTGAGGAATTAATTTGATTCTAACTCTAAAGAGTGTAAAAGGTGTTTTGTTAACATGTTGGTTAACACACTTAACCCATTACCACATGATACAGCATTTGTTCGTCAAAGAAATAAAGCTTTTGAAAACAATATGAGAAAAGGAGAAATTGCTTGTTGTGATCACCTTGGCGTCGTGCGCATCGGCGTTCGTGTGAAAAACTTTAACCTTGGTCATATCTCTGTTGTTATTGAAGATATCCTCATGAAACTTGGCATGTGTATTGACCATCAGAAGAGCTATCTAGACTATTAAGGGGGGATAGCTCTAAGAGAGTGTTTGTAAGAGTTATGTCCCATTTTTTCGACTTAGAATTTTTGCACTATGCAGCACCTGCAGCTGAGCGTTGGCACCAGTGGGCAGTGCTCTTGCTTTTCAATGTAATTCTACTTTGTTTTGTAAGCCGCCGTCATAGCGCTGGCGTTAGCACATCAGACTCCAAATCTTCAATTATGGGATCTCATGGGTTCCATCCCCATTTGTCTCTCACCAACTGGTGGATAATCGTATAACTAAGTGGGATAACAGCTGGAGGCAAGGTAAGGATATAGTGGCAGTACTGGTGTGAGAAATACCAGGAACCCCTTGTCAGGTGCTCCAGCCACCGCAATATGACTGAAATACTATTAAAAGTGGCGTTAAACCCCATCCAATCAATCAATTGGCTGTACCCTCTTTCAAATTGGACCAGTCTAAGAAAATGTCGTTTGGGAATAAGTTAATACTTTTTTGATAGATTACATATTCAAGTTTCTTTGGAGGAAAGTTTTGCTACTTGACAAAACGCTTTACTGTCTAGACTCCATTCCATTCAGTAACAAAAATTGAGTAACTTTTGTATTCACTGACTCTTTGTTGACAGAAAAACAGTGATCAAGAGAAATGAAAATGCAAATAAGATTTGCTTGTGTTTGAATTAGATGGATAGGTGTACATGAAATGCTATGATGTGATTTCTAAATTCCTAATTGAAAATAAATGAAATGTCAAATTTGAATTTCAGAGTCGCAAACAGACATCTAAACCTGTGGGTGGGGTAGATACAATGACACAGAAGAAGAAAACATCTGATGATATAGAGGTATATATTCATTTATTGATCCTCTTTAACCCATTACCCGACATTAGTATTTAAGAGATGAAGAGAATATTTTTTGTTTTCATGGAGGTATGAAGCGAAAAACCTAATCACACTGTATGAATACGGATCCATACATTGTGTGATTAGGTTTTTTAGTTCATACCTCCATGAAAACAAAAAATATTCTCTTCATTTCTTAAAATTTAATAGCATTGAGCAAAAAGAACAAAAGCCATACAATTTTTGATTCCTTTTATGTGGGACTATTTTGTGCGGAACCATACAAAATCACTGCGTGCTCAAAATTTTGTTCATTGAGTTATGAATAATATTTTTTGACCATTCAGAAAGCTCGTTTTTGATAGGCGAAACTAAATATTAAATTATTTTAGACTGGTAAAATTTAAAAAGTTGCAGATGACATTGTGTAGTTCATGAAATTTAGAAATAACTTTTTTTTTTTTAGGGGAAGAAAACATGGTATATGAAGACATTGCTTGTTACAAGCAATGTCTTTATTTTCCACAATGTTTTCCAACTTTTGTTCATTGAGGGTTGTAAATAGCATAATTTTGTTGGGATGAGCTAGATTTTATTACTGAATGGTTTGTCTTATTCATTTGTAAGAACCCAATGATTTATCACTAAATTACAAATGTACAATGATATTTCAATTCTGTGAGATCCCAAGTTTTAAAAAACTGAATAGGCAGCCCTTTTAACCTTTTTCGGCAAATGTTTGGTATGATTGGGATAGGACAGACTATGCATCCCATTTTAAGAACATTCACTTATGTAGCCTGTGACATGGCTCGTGATAGCAGTTTAAATGGATGAGTTGAATCCTTAAACACCACATTATAGGGGTTTAAAAGCGAAAACATTTTTAATGATATGAAGAGATCAAATTGATTTCTATATTTTCAGTTGTAAATAAAAAACATCTTGAAAACATATTGAAAGGTCATCCTATGTTGACTCTTTGAAATTTTTCTCAAGGCGGTCAAAATGACCTCTTTGTGAGAAGTTTTTAAGGTCAAAATAGGTCAAAATATTTTCAAATAACCCTGGATTAGGAGTCAAACACAAGCCCACAAACTGTGATGATAGTGTGAATGTCAAAGTTTGCTCTGTGTCTTTGCTTTATGAGTATATGCTTGTGAAACAGGAATGATCGTTTAACTAATTATCAAAAATGTAGACTAGTCAGACTAGAAAGGAGTCGCAGATAACAGTGTAAAGTTTATCAAATCTCTGATTTTTTCAACTTTCTGGGTAGAAAAAATATTGAAATGAAGAAATTTTAGACTGGTCCATTTTGAATGAGGTTACAGACGGAAATTTTGAGTTAATGAAATTCATATAAATGGGAAGAAAACATTGTCAAATGAAGAAATTGCTTATTATATGTAATTTCTCCATATGTTTTAGAAAAAGCTTTATTATTGTTACAAGCAATTTCTTCATTAACCATATTGTTTTCTTCCATAAGTGACAGTCATTTTTAACTTTCATCTATTTCGAATTGTCGTCTGCAACTTCTTAGAATTTGGATTTGTCCAAAATTTTGTTGATACAGGTTTGGTTACATTGCATGCTACATTTCTTCTCTTTGTTTGCAGGATTTTGATTCAGACAGTGACTGGGATGTTTCACCTGTAGAGGAAGATGAGCCGGTCAAAGCTAAACCAAGGTATAATTTTTGTTTATGGTTTTTGTCTTGCTTTCAACAACCTTCCATTTGTATAACAGCTAATATCACTTACTCCTTAGTTCTCTTAGGATCATTCGTATTTGGCTGGGGAAATGTAATGTCCTGTTCAAAGACATAACCATGTAATCTGGTAATCCAGTTCATCATCCACTAGCTGGGTAAAAGTTTGCTGGGTAAAAGTTTGCTTTAAAAAGCTGTATGCCTTGACACTGCAGGCATCTAAACCAAGATAACCCCCATCCCATAAAATTCTACTTTTTACAACCTGAGAGAAAACAGTTTATGAAAACAATGGCGAAAATAGAGAAATTGCTTGTTTCAATTGTGAGTTATTGTCTGCAACTTTGTAGCTCTGCTGTTTTCGCAAAAAAACCTGAGCTATTGCTATGCAAGGTCTGCATCCATATCATCATCATCCAAAAACTTTGACATTTTGTAATTTCTCTGATATTACTTAACATATTCACTTGAACCTTGGAATATATATTTACCATTACCCACTGGTTAACAGGATCTAGATAAATCAGTGTATTCATATTCTTGGATTATTGTTTCTATTTGAAATCCTATATTGTGTTTTCATATTTTGGTTTTCTCAATGTGACAACTACTACTACATGTACTTATTCAAGTCCTATAAACCCGTTTTTAAACAACAAAATTTTAGAGTTGTCCAAATTGAAAGAGGCTGCAGATGACCAAACAAAGTTGGTTTAAATTGAGAGGGGCTATATGAAGTAGAAAAAAATGTGAGAAAAGGAGAAATTACTTGCTACAAGTAATTTCCCCTTTTCAATGTTTTCCTTAAGTATTAATAAAAAAGGAAAAAGTGTTGGAATGGGTGAACAGTATTTCCTCTAAGAATAGCCTATATCAGTAAATATTTTATGATAATGTTATAAATCTGTTTTAGGACTCAATCCACTCCAGCTCGTGGCCATATTGATGCTTCAGTCTCCTCCAACACTTATGGTACCAGTCTATGGGGATCATCTTCTAAAGGTTGGTATACTAGTTTAATTCATTATCATTTGATCATGATTGAAATAAGATTGTATTAAAGGGGGGATGGGGTAAGGGTCAACTTGTTGCTGCAAGATCCGGTATTAATGCACTGAAGAAAAATAACCGAAGGCATATTGTTGGAAAAAGAAAATGATAACCAGCATTTTCTTTTTTCCCACAATATTTTATACCGTCTGATAAAGAAATTCAAGTTAAAAATATTGACTGCAACTTCTTTTATTTTTGACCAGTCTATAATTTTGTAGTCTGGTAATGGGTTTAACAAGATTTCTCTTCAGTTTCAATTCTAACACAATGAATAATGTCATTTTTCATTCAAAACATACTCTATGAAATACATATCAATATTAGAGTATACCTTTGTTTACTGAAAAACTGGAATTCATGCAGATATGCCTTCAAAATTTACTAAACATTTAAATTGTATTTTAACTCATTTATTTTTTCCAGTTTTCAGTTTTTTTTTTGTTTTTTTTTCCTCACAACTTTCATCCTTTTTCTAAAAGATTTTGTCACTTAAGGAATAGTTTCACCTTTTTGCTAGCAATCTTTCAACTTTTCCTGTTATTAATAAGACCTTCCCACTTTTTATATAACATTATTACACTGTATATTCAAATGAACTCTTCTAGGATCCAATATAAGTATGAAGTGATTGAAATGCATGTAAGTAGGTAATCAGACCACATTATTATTTATAGCTAGTTGTTGATTAGTAGCTTTACACAAAATAGAGGATATTCAGTATTAACCCTTTCTTGTTCTGCAAAATTTTAGACCTGTCTAAATTCAAAGGTTTTGCAAGGGAAAATTTAAATTGGATTTAATTTGAAAAATAACCATTCAGTAGGGTAGAAAATATTGTGGAAAAAGAAGAAATTGCTTGTCAAAAGCAATTTCTTCTTTTTCTACAATGTTTTCTCAATTATAAAATCACAAAGCAGGGATTGAACAGGAAAGGGCTAAGTAGTCATAAATACCAAATTTATTATTCCAATCATCTACAACAAGTAAAAATGAGGCTTTAGGGATTTTTCATCTGTTTTAGATGACAAGTTATGTATCTTTTTAATTTTATTGTTAGGTTTATAATATGACCAATAATTATGGGATAAATTGAATAAAAAATTGCTTTATGAAATCATCAACATTAGGCAAAAAATATGTTTTTGTTTGTGAATTGGGATGAGACCATAGTGTAGTAGTAGTGCGCAGGACTCCTTGTCAAGGGGTCCCAGGTTCTATCCCCGGCTGCCCCGAATATCCTTTCCAACATTAGTCTCCCACCAATGGATGGGTAACCTTATACATAAGTGGGATGAGCAGCTGGAGGCTTAGAAAAGATGTAGTGTTTGTACTGGTGAAAGAAATACCAGGAATCCACGGTAAGATGCTCGAGCCATAGGGTTAAGTCTGAAATATTGGTAAAAGTGATGTTAAAACCCATTCAATGACAACCTAAAATGACATATCCTTAGCTTATTCTTGCTTAAGAATTCTTAGATTCTTTAAGTCACCATCAAATTGCATTTTACTTTTTTGTAACGCCTTAATGACCCATAATTTTTTTCAAAATAACATAGTTCTATATATAAGTTGAACTTTCTGTCAGGGGCATTAACAATGATCTGTCATTTTGCTTAGCTTTACACTGATTGATTATTGTTTATTTCATACTGAAATTCATCAACACTTTAGCCCATTCCCAAACAATGACGCTTTTAAACACCCCTCAGCGTGAAAGCTTTGGAAGCATTGTGGTAAATGAAGAAATTGCTTATTACAAGCAATTTCTTCATTATCCACAGTGTTTTCTATCCTAAAGGTAATAAAGTACAATATTTCATTAATATTAAATTGTCATCTGCAACTTCTTTGAATTTGGACCGGTCTTATATTTTATTGAGTGGGAATGGGTTAAAGGTCATATTATAAAAAGTTGTATAACCCAGTATTTGTATTTTCCTTCAATCATGTAAACCCATCACCACACTATCCTGACTTTTTATGACATAAAATTCAGCCAGAGGAAACATTATTGGTGAAGAAAATTCTGTATGTCACAAGCAATATCTCCTTCTTCCATAATGTTTTCTAGAAAAGAGAGTACTTTTTTTCAAAATACATGCTCTTTGATTCGTCATCTGCAACCTGCTTCAATTTGGACCAGTCTAAAAAAGATTTTGTCTGACAATGGGTTAACTCATGTCCTGCTGAATGAAAGACCCAGTAGGTTTTCTTTCAAAAAACAGCATTACAATCACTATTTTCTATCTTTTTGTTGTTTTAAGGCATTTCTTTTTTGAAAATAGAGTTAAAGAAAAAAACACAAAACACTGTTGTAACTAAGCTCCTTTTAACAGAATTCCCCATAGTTTATTTAGTGTTTCGTGTCTGTGTGATATATGCTAGGTATTTCTATCCTAAATCAAGTTTAGCTTTAGATGCTTTTTGATAGTTAGTTTTCTAGATTTTCTTTTCTTTTTTAACTTTGACACTAATATCTTCAAATTTAAGAAGTCTATTCATTGTTTAGTGCATTGACCTCATCATTCATTGATTGTCTTGGGTTTTGTGGCCATTTGAGCAATCTTTCAGTTATTGACCAATCACTGGCCCCTCTCACCTACTGCCTAGGCCCCGCCCATTAACTCCAACAGGAAATACCGCTTCAATTTTTGCAAAATTTATGGCCATTAGTTTGTAACAAAAAAGTAAAATGGTTGGTAGGTGAACTAAACATTGTAATTACAGCTTGAATAAGCTGTAGTTACGACACTTAAGTCGCCAAACCAGCAATAAATTTAAACAAAAATGGCGACCAATGTCGGAGTTGAAAAGCTCAAGTCTGGGCTGAATAAATTATTAGATTGGTCAGTTTATTCCTTGATTGATAGCTGCGATTGGTCAATTTCAAGGCATAGGTCACTTATTAATTTGCTTCTTTGGTATCACCAGTACTAGGCTTGGCCACTGAATGCCTTGCTCAAGGACATAACAACATTATTAGTGGCATGGCGTGGGCTCAAACCTACAACCTTCAATTTCTCTCAGATAAGGGGTCAATTGCCCTTATCAATAAACTATGCAGGACCTCTAACCTAAATATGTGTTAATTACTTGGCTTTGTGGTCCTGTTGTATGTTATGTTATTGTGTTGTTTTCATCATTTGTCAATTTTTAGTTCATCTTGCTGATGGTGTGGTGTCCGTCTATAAACTTTTGTTTTAAAAATCTTCTTCTCAGAAAGAACTGTACAGAATTCATCCAAATTTCAGTCATTAGGGGGCTGAGCATAACAATGAGTGTAAAATGGAATTAACCCATTACCAGACGGCAAAATTTAAGACTGGTCCAAATTGAAAGGAGTTGCTGACGACAATTTAAAGTTTATGAAATTTTGGATTTTTTCAACTTTCTGGGTAGAAAATGAAGAAATTACTTGTAACAAGCAATTTCTTCATTTTCCTCAATGTTTTGCAAAGCTTGTTCTTGGGGGCGTCTAAAAGCGTCACTGAATGGGTTAAGCTGAGTAGCATAGATACCCATAGAATGCATTAAGAATGATTGCTGTCCCTCTATTTAAATTTTTACCATCTACAAGGCATGTAGTGAAGACAGATCAGACTGAATATATACAGACTGATCCGATTCTTCTCTTGGCACTGTTGTATAATTCTAGAAAATCTCATGGGCAAGCTTATAATTTACAAATTTCTGGCCCCTCACGGAAGTAAAATGGTTGGTTTGCAATTTTAACATTTTAACTACATATTGAATAAGCTGTAGTCGCAATGTTTAAGTCTCCATACCAACAAAAAAGCTCATCATACATGTCGGAGCTCTAAATTCACTTCTGATCTGAATGAATGATCCAAATATTCTATCAAATTTAGATGGACAGTCATGATCCATGAATTATACATTACTATGTTTTGGTGTTTTTCCATGTACAAAGTTCATGGTAACAACTGCCTATACTGTATAGTCTAATTGTGGTGTTTCAGAAACTATTTTATCAGACATCTGATTAGTATAATGTAAGTTGTAGGTCGATATTTACAACCTGTCTAAATTACCAGTTTAATTCACATAAAAAGGATGTCAAGGTTGCAATGAATTGGATTCAACTTTCCTTATTGTATTCCGGTGAAATATCCAGAATTTTGGCTGGATTATCACTACTTTATATTTAAAAAAAACAGTGAACCTTTCAAAATCATACACTCATAATTTTGATAAATTTAGCACTGCGTTTGGTCATTACAAGCTACTGAAAGCTTCAATGTGGAACCCAAGATACTGATGGTGTCATGTTGCTATATAATTAACACGTAAAACAACACACTTCTTTAGACTTTGTCTAAAAGATGTTTCCCTCAGTCTGTTTTTTGCATTACAGAAAAAGTGTTTGTTTTATGTGAAAGATGGTTAAATCTTTCATTTTGTGAACAACAAAAGCTATACTTTCATTTGCACTTTGCCCCATAGGTTTTGTTGTTCATTCAATAAAAGTTTAATTGATCTCACCGGAAAGCAAACAAATTTCCTCTATGTATCTGAAAAAAGAAAAGCAACCAGGTCAATCAAGGTTAGTTTTTCGAAATTCAATAATTATATACATGTAAATACATAGAACGACTGTTTTTCCTTTTAAGGAATTTGACAAAAGTGAAGAGTTTTTTTTACCTAGGCTAGCCAATCTAATTGCTAGTCTGAGGAGGATTTATAGTATATGAAATTTAGAGATGGGAAGACCATCCCATTTTATCTATGGCAGGTCTCATTTAGAAATAGATGACGAGTCTGTTGTGAATATTGGCCATGATTCTGCATGCACCTGTATAGAACTGTATTTGAATTCAAGTCCACAAATTAATGACTTCTTGGCATGCATTTATCTTTAGAGTAATGTTACAGTTAGGCTTGAACCCACTCCCTCTTCTGGATGCTCCCACCTCCACCCTGGTATAAAGCTTTGGAAAACATTGTTGAAATTAAAGAAAATGCTTGTTATCCACAATGTTTTCTACCGACATCTAAAAACAAAGAATTCCAACACCTGTAAATTTTCGTCTGCAAAGTCATTCAATTTGGACTAGTCTAATTTCTTTGTGTGTATGGTAATTGGTTGACCCACTCCGACACAACAAAATTTTAGACTCATCCAAATTGCAGATGACAATTTAAAACTATTGGAATTTTAATTCTTTTCATCTTTTTGGGTAGAAACATTGTGGAAAATGAAGAAATTGCCTGTGACAAGCAATTTCTTCATTTTCCACTATGTTTTCCAAAGCTGTTTTTCCTTAGGGGCGATTGAAAGCGTCACTGAGTGGGAATGGGTTAAGAAACTATTAAGTTTATTGCTTTCTGGCTGCTAAGCATAACCATGATCATGCCAATTTCTAGATACAACATATTAAAGTGTGTCCTTAACCACATGGACTACTAATCGACCAATTGCTGGCCCAGCCCACTTACTCTTTTGGCCACGCCCACTGCTCCACCAGGAAGTCCTACTTAGATTTTTATTTTGCAAAATTTATGGCCACTAGCATGTAACAAAGAAGTAAAATGGTTGGTTGGCAATCTAAACGTCATAACCTCAGCTTGAATAGGCTGTAGTTATGAAGTTTAAGTTGCCAAACCCTGAAAAAAGCTGAACATAAATGGCTTCCAATGTCAGAGTTCAAAGCTCAATTCTGAGCTGAATGAATTATTTGATTAGTTGGTTGATTCCTTGATTGACTTCCCCAATTGGACAATTTGGTTCAATATAGAATTTGTTACTAGTGAATGCTTTAGAGTAAGTATGAGATGATGTCGTGTATTAGATCATGTCATTACATGACAAGTAAATAAATATTATCAACCCATTGCCCCACAATCTCGCATTTTAACACATCAGAGAAAAAATAACAATTTTTCCTTTTATCACAATGTTTTTATCTTAGATGACATTTATTTTCCAAATTAAACAGACAGTTATTAGACGTCTGCAACTTTATTCAATACTGGCAGGTCTAAAATTTGTTGTCTGGTAAAGGATTGAATTAAAACACAAGAAAAAGAAAACACAAACATCCACATTTTACCACACAGCAAATTTTAGAACGGTCAGAATTCATAGAATGGTCTGATTTCAAAGTAGTTTCAAGATTAGAAAATTTGTGAAAAAAATGCTTTCAACAATTTCATCATTTTCAACCTGAAATCTTTTCCTGATGGGTGTAAAAAAGAGGGATTGAGTGGAAATGGGTGAATGCAACAAGAATTAGAAAACATTGATAGATTGCTTGTAATCTAGCCTTTTACTGATGCATGTGACACTCTGTTTTAACAGATTCCACAACATTGACGTCTAAGAGTATGCATGACTATATGTACTTAAAATTTTGAGGATTGTATAGAGGATAATTGTTTGTTTGAGTGTAAAATCAATTTTATCTTTCATTGAGTGAAAAATATGGCTGTTTTTATTCACTTAATGAAGATACATGTATATTGATCCTACATGAAAAAAAAATGATTATTCTTTTTCTTAAATGCTAAAATATTTAACAAAGGAATTTTTATCACAAAGTCTTTCAAAGCATGTAATTGTGCACTTAAATTGCATATCAATGTAATGACATGACTTGAATCACATATCAACATAATTACATATCAACGTAATCACATGACTTTATTGACGTTCAGTTGTACAAATTGTAAAAAAGCAGGCTCATTTCACCAAAACATCAACATTTTGATAATTTAAATGTTTTTTTGGTGAAATTATATCCACTGCTACATAACAGAAATACTGTTAAAAGTGGTGTTAAACCCCACACAATCAATAAATTGGTGCAATGATCAAGTGATAATCAAAAAAGATCTGATTAATCCTGATTCCACTGGAAAGCAATAAAGAAATGTCCTTGCTTTCATTCACAAGAGATTATCACAACTTGAACTATTTATAGATGAACATTGTTCTGATAAGGTTACCTTATAGCCTCGTAAGTGGCAGTGGCCACTTTAACCCTTATCATGCTGAATTAAATCCTCTACATAAGTGCATTTAAAGATAAAAGGGATGAAAATACTGGAATTACTGACTATTGGTTAATATTTATTTCTAAAATTTATCCTTTAAACAACTCTGGCTTAAAAGGGACAAGCAGTTGATGTAGACAAAGATCAGACTGCTCATATGTGCAGGCTGATCATGGTTTATACCTCCTGCTAAAAAAGGAATATTCCAAGTTCATTGGGACAGGAGTTGAATTTCTCCAGCAATTAAGATTTTGCCAAATTTGGGTAACATAAAACTTTTCTTGCTAAATACATTCAAATGTTAGAAAAATCAACTGTGAGTAACTTCATATAAATAAGACTTCTTTTCTTGCTAACTGGAAATGGTCAGGCACATTGTGCGAATTATGTAAATATGAAATATCATCTGCAACCTCCAGCTCTTTGCACCAAGCAAAAATTCAGTCACAACATATTGGCTTAACCACCCCTGTTAAGCAACCATATACATTAAGCAACCATAATCCAACCATAAAATTCCTTTGCCCTGGGAAAAAGCGCTTTGAAAGATTGTAATCAAATCCTATGTTATTAGAACTCATAGGATTAACCCATTCCAACTCAATCCCTCCTTTTTACGCCCCTCGAGAAAAAAGTTTGGAAAACATTGTGGAAAATGAAGAAATTGCTTGTATCAAGCAATTTCTTCATTATCCACAATGTTTTCTATCCAAAAAGACGAAAAAATTCAAAATTCCATCAATATACTGAGAATTGTCATCTGCAGCTTCTTTCGATTTGGACCAGTCTAAAATTTTGCTGTGTTGGAATGGGTTAAGTGAGAATTCTGCAATCATTCATGAATGCAATCACATTTATTCTTCATATATGTCACTGAAATATGACCCAAAAAGTCTACCCAAAAAGAAAAAAAATTAAACTTCATCAACTATTAACCCATTATCAGACGGTAAAATTCTAGACTAGTACAAATTGAAAGAAGTTGCAGATGACAATTCTCAGTATAGAACATTGCTTTCAACAATTTCTTCATTCTTACACAATGTTTCCCAATTGTCTTGAAGGGCGTCAAAAAGCCTCATTGTGTTGGAATTATTGTCTGCACCTTCTCTGAAGCCAAAAAATAATGATACCACTGTACTTTTATTTGGAGCAAACATGATCATACATTACTTTCTCAATATTTTTGAGTAAAAATTTTCAAACAATGTAATCCTGTATCATAATATTTTGTTGTTTTACCTACAGTTTGCTCTAACAAATCAACATTCAGTTCATGTTCAACTTATATATTTCCAGGAGGACCAAGTCGGCAGGACAGTAGAACATCATTTGTGAGCGTGACAGATGTCAGTGATGATGAAGACCTTGACCTTGAGAATATATAGATACTTGATACATCATTTAGGTATTCTGAGGCTCCAGATAAAGGAGTAATGTTGATTTCTAATTGAAAATTTCTAAATCATATGCTAAAAACTCTATTTTTTGGGTACCCATTAGAATTGACCAATCAAAGTATCAATCAACCAGTTAAATCATTTAGTTACACCAGAAGTGAACTTTTAACTCTTACATTGGAGGACATTGATGCTAAGCTTTTTTGTTGGTTTGGCGACATAAACAATTGTAACTACAGCTTTTTCAAGCTGTAGTTACAATGTTTAGGTCGCCAACCAACTATTTTTTATCTTTATTACATGTTACATGTTAAATTATTCAAAATGAAGCTGGTTAATATCAAAGTGGAACTTCCAGTTGGAGTCAGTTCAGTGATCCATAAATTGTATATGATTAACCCTTTTCTGTATAAACAACAGAATTTCGGATCACTGTGATTTTATACTTGAGAAACATTGTGGATATGAAGAAATAGCTTGTAACAAGCAATATTTTCTACCACATAGGATGGTTTTACTTCAAATTGCATCCAATTTTCATTGTCGTCTGCAGCCTCTTTAAATTTTGACTAGCCCAAAATCTTAAAAAGCGTGAAGGAGTAAAGATTAGTACCAATACAACTTAAATTTGAAAAAAAAGAAAGAAAAAATAAAACTACATAATCCCTGTTGTTATCTCAAGTTCTGTAATGGTAACTTATTGCCTTACATGAGAATTTAAGATCATTATAATTACCGGTATCTTTGTTTTTATCCACCCAATCCTAATGAATGAAATATAGAAGTTACCATAATTAGGGAAGTTTTTGTTCAAGGTATTGTTTTCAGATATGTTATGTGATAATACTGGATATATAATTTTTACTTATTACATTTTCGGCCCTATTGTCACCAAACCGAGACAATTTTGTCACAATCTATCATTGAAAACCAGCTATTGGTAAATAATAGTTTGAAACTCAATTCATGTGTATATATACAAGTGCTGCAGATAAAACACATCTTACAATAGTTTACAACAGAAAAAAATGAAGTCGTTCTCACCATCAAAAAAACGGCCAGAAAGAATAAAAATGAAGAGACATGTATATTATTTATGTTGTTTGGTAATCAATGTTGTTACTTCTCTTGGACTACCTCTGTATAAACAACCAAGAACAAATTCCTTACAACTTTCAAATAATAGAAGAATGTCTATTTTTCCTGGGAGTCCAACAAGTTTTTGTCACCTACAATTGGTATGAAAAATATGCAAAAGTGAGAAGTGAGAAGATTTCGTCAACTTAAAAATGTTGTCTGCAACTACTTTCGATTTGGACCAGTCTAAAATTCTCTTGTGTGGTAATGGGTTAAACAGTCAGCAAACATTTGACAACCACAATGTAGATGTCAACACTGCTCTATATCTGGGCTTCACAGGAAACTGTTCGAAATTCATCACAAAGTCTCATGTAAAAAGTGTTTATTGAGAATTTATTCAAGCTTTTAGAATACTTGACCCACTACCAGACGGCAAAATTTTATACTGGTCCAAATTGAAAGAAGTTTGAGACGACAGTTTAAAGTTAATCAAATTTTGGATTTTTCAACTTTCTGGATAGTAAAATGAAGAAATTGCTTGTTACAAGGAATTTCTTCATTTTACACAATTTATTCGCAATTGTTTTTCTTCGGGGGCACCAAAACGTGTCATTGTGTGGGAGTGGATTAAATGTATGTAAATTAACTAGAAAAGAATGATTAGGGCATTCAAAACTTTGAAGAATTTGGAATCAAGTATCTGTCTTCATGGGAAGAAAAACAAAATTGCTTTTCATAATGTTTTTCCGTGAGTCTTCACCTTAGGGCATTTGGATTAGAGAATGTCTCGTAAATAGCAAACACATTCCACTTGAAAAAATTTTAGTATAGCCCGATTTGAAGAGGGTTGCAGACAGCAATTCAAAGTACCATATCAATAGAAAACTAAGGACCATTTATGGTATAAATATTATTCTCGTAACAGGTGATTTTTCATTATCCCTCAACATCTGTCTTGATGTTATTTTTTAAAGTTATAAAAAGTCGGTATTGTAAGGTCATTGGTTCAGGATTTTCTTTTCAGGAGCAACTTTATTGACTGAAGAGTGCTATTTGATCTGTGATTTTATACATATGTTTTATCAGATGGCCTTTCATTGCATATTTTCCTTCAATGAGACATGATATGACCTTTTATTTCATTGCAGAGATTATGCTATTTGTAATCTTTTTATGTAATCTTTTTTTGCAATTTGAATATTCTTTAAAAGCAACTTGTCTCAACTCATTACTAGATGATAGAAATTACTCAAGACTTGTCCAAATTTAAAGAAGTTGCAGACAACAATTGCAAGTTGATTGAATCTTCAATATCTCCGTCCGTCCTGGGTAGGTAAAAACAATGTGGAAAATTAGGAAATTGCATGTCATATTGTTTTTCTAAAAAAATTCTTTAGGGTTGTGAATAAGCAAGATTGTTTGGGAATGGCATAAAATGTAAAAACTACATACTATTTCCTGTACTGTCCCTGGTTTTTACACCAATGTGATTCAGAAAATATTGTAGAAAAAAGAAGAAATTGCTTATTACAAGCAAATTGTTCTTTTCTCACACTATATTCTACTACGTACGCCAATTTCATTGTTGTCGGCAATGTCTTTCAAATTAAAGCAGTCTAAAATTTGAAAAACGGGATAGGGTTAAAAGTCTGATTGTTTTCAGCATGACATAGTTATAAATTGGCTTGTATATTGTTAAGATAATATTCAGTTGATGAAAGAGTTCAAATTGACTTTTAGAATCTCCACCGTGAAGAGTTATAGTTTTGTATGAGATTTACTATAGCATGAATTATACATTTTAACATATCAATCTCAGATGGTATGCATTTTATTCAGAGAACCGTCCTTAAATCTCTTTTATTCATTTTTAACTCATTGTAAATAATCGTTTTATTATAGTGTGTAGCATATATTTTTTGAATTGTTAAGACTAAATGCGTCCTGTTTAACTTACAATGTATTATTGTGATGGACTAATTGTTTAACAATTTCATATTCTTGTTACATTGTAGCTTGTAGATCTGCATGAAAATATTGGAAGTAGGATTGAAAAGAAATAATAAGGTTGGTAAAATAAAACTTAACCCATTGAAAGGTTGTGTTGTAATGGGTTACCTATGAATTAAACTACTAGAAAAGGTTTTACACCTGCTGAAATTGGAAGAAGTTTTTAATAACAATCCACTGTGGATGTAAACTTGTTAAGTAGTAATCGAAATATTACTTGTTCCATAGAAATTCTTGTCCAATGTTTGCTCAGATAATTTTACTTCTTGCATAGAAATTCTTGTCCAATGTTTGCTCAGATAATTTTCTTCTTGGTCATCAAAAACAGAGAAAAAGGCACAATTTGGAAATGAATAAAAGTATTAAACCTTGTCAGTCTTTCCCATCTTCACAGATTCTAAACATATGATAGAACATTCTTTTTTTTAAGGAATAATACGTCTGTTGTATCATATCAACCCATTTCCAAAAAGATCTTAAGTTTTCAGCTATCTCCCCCCCCCCCTTTGAAGGAAGCATATTGTGGAAATATTATGACAAAAGGAGAATTGCTTGAAGCAATTCTTTTACCATACAGGACACATTTTTTTCTCAATTTGAATGCACTTTGAAATATTGTAGTAACTTCCTTCAATTAGGAGTAGTGTAAAATTTTGTCCTGCGGTAATGGGTTAAGTTTTATTTTACCACCCTTTGTCACAGTTTTTGCTGCCATATTTCTTCTTTGAGCTCTGTCTTCCATTTGAAACAGAACCCGCTATATCTGACTTTGAAATTCTTTGGTTTTTAAGTAGAAAACGATGTTGGACATGTCAAAATTCAAAGGGGTAGCAGACAACATGATAAAGTAAGTACAAAGCTGAAAGTGACGATTCTTTATGATAGGGACTATTGTGGGAAAAGAAGAAATTGCTTGTTACAAGTGATTTCTTCTTTTCCAATGATGTTTTCTCAAGTATAATATCACAGGGATTTAAAAATGAGAGATCAAGGGGAAAGCATTAACCCGTTTTGCAAAACAGGTAAAAAATAATTTTCATCTCTGCTATGAAGAGTCACAAAGAAAGAGAGTTTATGACAGTCTAATAGCAACAAATATGTTCAAAGTTTACTTATGTTTCAGTTTATGATTTTTTAGTTTTTGATTTTATAAAAAAAATGTGTCTATGAAGTTGTGCTTTAAGTTTTTAGTGATTTTCTTTTCTTAGTTTGTTTTTGTTGAATATATGTATATTTATGATATTTATTAGAACATATTTGTTTAGTAGAACTGTGCTTTAATTTGATTTTGTTAGATCAGAAAATGTTTAATTGTACATGTATATAGATGTATCACATTTATTTGAAGAATGAATAAACATGGAACCTCAATTTATATGGTACTATATTTATTTATACCCAGTTTAATATTTTCAACTGACCAAAAAAAATCATTAGTAACATTTTTTCATGACCTAAACAAGAGACCTTTTGGGATTACTTTTGGGTACAACCCATTGTAGAAGCACCCAACTACAATTTCACAAGTTCTCGAACATGAGCAGATGTGCCATTTGAAAGAAATTTTGAAGAGCTCCCAAGTCCAAGTCAAAGCTGAAGTTTTAATGATCAAATTGAGCTTGTCCAGAGCATATCTCCTACATATTAAGACGAATTTCAAAATAGCTTGGCACAATTGTTCTCCATCATTGGTTTGGTAGATGTACAATTTGAAACAAATTTTCTAAAAGCCCAAGTTTAAGGTCAAATGCTCAAATTGTGCTCATTCAGAGCTGATCTCTGAAATTTGTGCTTGGATTTCAAAATAATTTGAGATACTTGTTCTCCATCATGAGTAAATGGGTCATTTGTAAAAAAATTCAGATAGTTTGAAGGTCAGGGTCACAGTTTAAGATAAAATATTCTGTGGGTCTGACATGACATTTTGTACCTGTACAAGTTTCTAGTTTCTACATAGGAACAAAAATTTACAGAAAAGGAAGAATTTTTTATTATAAGCATTTGCTTTATTTTCAACTGCATTTGAAGGCTATTTCTTTAGGGTCATAAAAAGCTGGAAAAAGTAAGGGAATTGAGGAATTATTTATATAAATATCTGTTGCTTTGTTTTAATTAATTTTATTCTATCAGATACAGTTAGCATTTAAACCATTCCCACTCAATCCCACCGATCAATAAATGAGAAATAGGTTGTCCAGGGACAACATGTTGAGCCTGCTAATTTGTATGGAAAATGTGGTGCATAGAATTTTTTTTTCAAAATGAAACCTTGACCATGGTGGTATCACTACGAACATTTCACATGACCCTAGCACTCACCAAGTAGAACACTGAGCCAAGTTATTTTCAAATCCATCCATAAATAGAAGTAATGCTCTGGACAAAATTGTTTCACCTTCAAACAGTGACCTTGACCTTGACCTAGATATATCGCAACAAATATTTTGCATGACACTAGCACTCATCAAGAAGAACAACTGTGCCACGTTATTTGCAAATCCATCCATAAATTGTAGAAGTTATGCTACAGACAAAATTCTGGGCAGATGCATGCATTTACTCAAGCTCTAACGCACACACACTACCACCAAAGTGAAATTGTGACAACTTTGTCTTGCTCATCACAGCCTGACTCATCAAAAAAAGGGCATCGCCCTTGTGTGATAACCTTGAAATTGGTATCAAATGGAAGGTCTTATCACTAGCAATACACAGATAAAATATGGAGGCTCTTTTGTTAAATCCTTTCCCAGACTAACATTTCAGACTGGTCCAAATTCAAAGAAGTTGCAGACGACAATTCTAAATGGTTAGAGCTCAGAAATTCTTTATCCTTTTGGGTGGAAAACACTGTGGTAATGAAAAATTACAATTACAAGCAATTTCCAACTTCTCCACAATATTTTCTGAAAAGTCAGATTGTATGGGAATGGGTTAACCCAAAACAAATTCCCACACAATCCCTACCTATTATGAGCATAAGAAAAAAATATTTAAAAAAAACATTAAGAGTTAAAGGAAATGGAAAAATTGCTTGTAGCAAGTAATTTCTTTTTTTCCTCTTAACATCTTTCACCCTGTATAACACTTATTTTGAATTTAAACTTGCTGTCTGCAACCTCTATCAATTTAGACAAGTCCCAATTTAGACCTGTCTAAAATTGTGTAAAGGGTTAACCCTTTTCCATACAACAAAATTTTAGACGGCTCCAATTTGAAAGAGGCTGCAGATGAAATTTCAAAGTGCATTTAAATTGAAAATTAACCACTCTAAAGGGTAGAAAACATCGAAGGGAAAGAAGAAATTGTTTGTAACAAGCAATTTCTTCTTTTCCTGCAATGTTTTCCCCAATACAAAACCTATGGGTCGTGAAAACAAGTGATTGTACAGGAAAGGGTTCAACCATTATCACTCCACATCCATTCCTTTCATGGAACTGGATCAACATTTTTTGAATTCAAAATACAGCTGCATGTCTTGTAACAACTTCTCCCCTTTAGTCAATTCCTGAAATGCAACGTTTACTTGAAGATCTGAACCTAACTCGGGAAAGTCTATGTTTGATTCTTTTAGAGTCCTTTTTGTAGTATTAGCCATTTTATCAATACTTTCTCCCTTTTTCAATTCTATGTATTTTTTTATGTCACTTTCATCTACTACAAATAGGTACACAAATTTTTGTAATTCAGATACCTGGAAACCTTCATCAGTCAATAGAAAAAAAACTCTAGCAGCATTTACTGTACTTTTCCCAATCAGACATAATCTATCTTCTTGATTAAACGATGTGATACTTTTTAAGGACAATAACTTTTGTAACATAGTACTAGTTGAATGCCTATGATTTGGTATCAAATATTTCTGCACTTCATTTAGATTAACTTTACCATATATGTTTTTTTGTTCCTCTACAGTACGCAACAAATCAAAATCGTTGTATTTGTCTTTATGATAATTTGCATTAAGAAGATTGTGGTTTTCCAAAATATCGTAATTAGAAGCTCCAGCTTCTTGCAAAATTGATAATCGTTCTATTGTCCTATAAATAAATTTCAGATTTAGATCTTTTATATGTCTGCCAAAATCTACATTGAAAGGCAAAACTGCAGTAACCACTCTCTCCTCTATTCCAAGTCGAGCAGATAGATAGTCTGCCATACTGTTGTAGGGCAAATATTGTTCAAAGATTTTTCTCATGGGAAATTCTGGTTTTCCACCCCATTTCTTTATCATCAGTCTTTCAAACATTACTTTGTCATCCATCTTAACATCTAATGACCTTTTAATATTTTCTAAACTGTCCTGATTTTTCTCATCATTTAATAAAATATTTCTATGCTCTTCCAGCACTAGAGAAATACACTCCAAACTAATATTCATAAACTTGATGACATGTCTGTTTATCAAAAACTTTGTCCATTTTTCATAGCCATTATCGCTCAGAGTGTCTGATACTTTCAATAAATGCTCTTGCATTTCTGTATTTTTCATTCTCGGTGCATTATTACACATCGCCAAAAATTGTTGTTCAGTTAATTTCATTTTTTGACAGAACTGTAAAGCCTTAGTTCTCCATTCAGCATACTTTTGTTCCTCTGAAACATGCATTTTAATCAATGTCTCTTGTACAACTTTGGGAGAGTCTTTGTCTTTGATGGCTAGTGTTTCATGTGAGCTCCTTTGACTTGAAAACTGTCTAACAAAAACTTTGGAAGCACATTTACATAGCCTAACAGCTATTTGTTCAGTCTGCATGGCAAGTTTTATCATCCTCTCTTTTTGACAATCAGCCACCCCTAAAATAAAAGATAAAAGGGACTGTTGATAATCTAGGGTTTCAACCCTTGTCATGCTGCACCTGGAATATTCTGGCTTTGATAGGAGGTGTAGACCAAGATCAGCCTGCACATGATAAGTGCAGTCTGATCTTAGTCTACACCTCCTGCTTGTTCTTTTCCTGCCAGAGTTGCTTATGAAATTGATTTCTTAAAAAAAATATTGATTTTTGATCAACAAGTTCTATCCATGCCTTCAGCCCTTTAATTTTACAGTGTTCAATTGAGGAACTTTATACAGCATGACAAGGGTTAACTGATGCAGGTTTTGCAGATCTGAACGAGACTCCAAAATATGTAGCCAGCTCACTCTCAAAAGTATCCTATGGATTCTCTGAAGTGTTCAACTTTCAGAAAAGTTTAACCCATTCCCACATAAGTACATTTTTGGACACCCCTCCAGAATAACAATTCGGAAAATGTTGTGTAAATTGAATTAACTGCTTGCAACAAGCAATTTCTTCATTTTGCACAATATATACTACCCAGAGATTTGAAAAATCATTAATTTCATGAACTTTAAATTGTTGTCTGCAATTGCTATTAATTTGGACCAGTCTGAAATTTTGCAGTCTAGTAATGGGTTAACTGACCAATA
This sequence comes from Fragum fragum, assembly GCA_946902895.1. Classification (NCBI taxonomy): domain Eukaryota; kingdom Metazoa; phylum Mollusca; class Bivalvia; order Cardiida; family Cardiidae; genus Fragum; species Fragum fragum. The sequence continues at coordinate 32,697,447 of OX336379.1, read as the reverse complement.
CTTTGGTTACCTTTGTGCTAAGAATTTTGAAAGATAACATTTGAAGTATCATAAAATCAGTTCAATAATTACATTATAAACACAACATAATAGATTCTCATTTTTCAACCTATTAACAGGCGACAAAATTTTAGACTTGTCAATTAAAAGGAGTTGCAAACGAAAAATTCAAAGCTATTGAGATTTTAGACATTTTCAACTTTCTGGGTAGAAAATATGTGGAAAATTAGCAAATTCAATATAACAAGCAATTTCTTCTTTCCCACAATATTTTCTACCACATAGGATGGGTTCATTTTCAATTACATCCAATTTTCAATGTCGTCTGCAACCTCTTCCAAATTGGATAAGTCTAAATTTCAAAAAATAGTAAAGGGTTGATGCAAATTTTGGAGGTCTGTATACAGAATCACAAGGTTTACCGTCTACCAGGGTTGTCTCAAAAATGAAATTGGAACCAAACTCTGGATAGATGTTAACAAGGGTCAACCAAAGAGTTACGCTCAAGTCACCTCAGTGGCCTTACTATTCTTCATATGATAAAGTAGAAACACTCTATAATATCTTATTTCTCTCTGTCTCTGTAATATCACACTTTTGGGCTATAATGAGAAAATGTAATTAAGGATTTGCGACGTTTACCATACCAAGACCCTACAAGGTACGAATTGTCCTGGTGACGAAGCGTAAAAACGTGTCGGAGGACATGTTGCATGTTCAAGTTTCTCCAAAGACCGGGTTTTTATCATAAATTACAAAAATTAATACGAAATTTCCCTAGCCTTTATCGAATCTCCTCTGTGATTACTGAATACGATTTTTGTCAAATCTACCTGTTCAGTGTCCAAGAAGAGTTGTCGTTCGTTACTATCTCCATTGAATGGTTTCACTCCAGGTCATTTTGAGGGGAGGATTAACCCATATCCATACAACAAAATTTTAGGTCTAAATTGACAGAAGGTGCAGACGACTATTTCAGGTTGGCGGAATTTTAAATATTTTGCCTTATTAGATATAAAACATTGTGGATAATGAAGAAATTGCTTAATACAAGCAATTTCTTCATTTTCCACAATGCTTTCCAAAGCCCTTTTCTTTAGGGGCGTAGAAAGAGGGGCTTGTGTAAAAAAAAAGTCAATTTTGGCAGTGTATAGTTCTTTTCATATTTTGTTATTTTACCTGGGTTCATCTTAAAGAGCTTTAATTTGTCTCGAAATCCATGCTAGGATAAGGATAACAGTATTAAATTCGGCAAATACAACCGACGTCGAAATTTCCTTAGTTCGGGACAGCCTAACGCAGGGGGGGGGGGGGGGGTTGACTTCAAAGCTCATCGCTAAACAATTAATAGACAGAAGTACATTAGCAATAAATACAGTGCAGCAGTAATGCGCAGAATATGATTATAGATTCAAGCTATCGCAAAGACTCGAAAGCACCTTGTCAAAATGAGAAACATGATTTTTTAATTGAACTGCTTAAGGGTACTTTAGTAAAATATATCATAATTCTTAGAATATGTTTAAGTGTTGTACAAATGATGCAGTTTTACCTTACTATGTTTATCTTCAATTTTAACAAAATACATTATTTTATGTTTTTAATAGCATTATAACGATACAAAATTGTGAGCCTCGGAAAAAGATACATATTTTGTTTCCAACAATATTTTCCGAAAGCATTAAAAATCCCAGGCTTGTCTGGATTACCCATCAACTCACTACCAGACAGAATATTCGAATAGTCCAATTTCATAAGCTATATGCATCATTGTGAAATGGCTTTATATTTTGTGATTGTCGCACGGGGTACAAAACATTTTGAGAAGAGTGGAAAAAATCGCTTCACGGCTACAAAGCTTTTCCCAATGTTTTCCTTTACACATTCCTCGGCCCTAGGGCTGTAAAACTGCGGGATCGTCTGGAAATGTGTTGATTATTTTTGTGAACCCATTTTCACACAATCCCCAATTTCGCACTCCTGGATATTTGAAGAACCCAATTTCTCACAACCCCCAATTTCGCACTCCTGGATATTTGAAGAAAACATTGTGAGATAGGAATTCTATTTATAAATGCAAGCATTTTCTGGACCGGCTTCAGTTTTTCACAATGCTTTTACACTAGGTTATGTTTCAATTTAAATGCACTTTTAAATGCTGTCTAAATCTCTGTCAATGTGGACCAAACTGGAATTTCCCAGCCAGGCACTAATATAATTCGGTCGGCCTAAAGTCGTTGTTTTCAGAGTTTGATTTCAAGTTCAATGGATATTACTTAAAAGTTAATTTTGTTAATTTTAATTTACTGGCATTAATGAGTCAATCATGGTCTCTGAACTCCGACATTGGTCGACATTTGTCTGAATTATTTTTATTAGTTTGGCAACGAAAACGTCGTAACTATATCTTATTCAAGCTGTAGCTACGAAGTTTACGTCGCAATTCAACTACATGTATTTTATTTTTTTGTTAGATATTGTCAGCCATTAAAAATGGGTTGCAATATAACTCTGTTTAATAGTTATGTCAAACTTCCTGTCGGATCTCGGTGGGCGGGGTCATCGATCAATCAATGATTACTATCTCATCATGAACAGGATTCGGCCTAATGCTACGGACATGTTTTGGCCGACGGTAATAATAAGACTAGCTTATCAACGTGATTGTAGACTCTAAATCAAAGTGATTTTTTTTTTCAATTTTAGACTGGCCCAAACTGAATGAGGTTGAAGATGACAATGGAAATTGTATGCAATTTGAAATGAAACCATCCTATGTGGTAGAAAATACTGTGGGAAAAGAAGAAACAAGCAATTTCTTCTTTTTTCCACAATTTTTTCTCAAGTTTAAAGTCGCAGCGACGTAAAACCTCGGGTTTGTACAGGATTTACAGGGTTTAATAAAAAGAGTTTATTTGAATGGGGTTTAACGCCGCTTTTAACAATCTTTCAGTTATATCGCGGCGGCTGGAGCACCTAACAATGGATTCCTGGTATTTATCGCAACAGTACTACCACTACACCCTTTCCTAGCCTCCAGCTGCTATCCCACATAGGCTTACGATTATCTGCCCATTGGTGGTAGACAAATGTCGGAAAGAGTATTGCCGCCGTCGGGGATCGAACCCGGGACCCTTTGAATGATAGTCCGACGCGCTACCAACTGCGCTATGACGGCGGCTTTTAATGAAAAGAGAGGAAAATATAAATGTGTTACGTCACAAGGAAAAAGCGACCACCCAGAAAGTGGGGTAAAATATGCACCTTTGTCAGCGGACCCGGAGTGGACTGTGCCGGACTGCCCAGGGTCGAGACTTTAGCAGCTCTTGGTAGCTATTCTGAATCTAAAATAGTCATTTTCACACTTATCTTTATACTCGTATCACTGCATCTAAATGACCTCTGCTGGATTCGGTCTCTTTTTCAGTTATCACTAACATTTTTCCTATAAAGGTGTAACATAATGGTAAAAGTAGAATTCGTATACAAGTGAAAGTTTTTACTTTTATCATGATGTTTTCTCAGATATATTGTCACATAATCATTTGTTTTAACATGAATTTTGTCCAGAGGATAATTCAAAAAGTATTTCAGCTATTATCTTGAATAAATATAAACACGGGAATAAAAACCACCAACCTGCTGCAATCAAAGAGGAAAAGTTCAGTGCATAAAACAGTCACTTTTCACATCATATTTGCATCATGGGTGCCGGGCATTTTTCAAGATCAGTACATCGGCTTTTCTCTGTGGGCTGTCGTAGGAGGCGTCTTAACCCATTCAAACACAGTGGAATTTTAGACCTGTCCAAATTGTAAGGAGCTGCAGACTACTATTTCAAGTTGATGGAATTTTTATTTTTCGTCTTTATGGATAGAATACATTGTGGATAATGAAGAAATTGCTTGATCAAAGCAATTTCTTCATTTTCCACAATGTTTTCCAAAGCTTGTTTGTTGAGGGGCGTAAAAAGGAGGGATTGGGTGGGAATGGGTTAAGTCAGAGATTTGATACTGCTTTCCTCGTAACTCTTTGATTGCAGCAGGTTGGTGGTTTTTATTCCCGTGTTTATATTTTATACCTCAATGTAAATAAACTGTGGAATAAATAACACTAGTCTATGTGTGAGACCCCGTGTGGTTAAACAGGCTATAAGAATAAATCACTGTAGGTCTTCCCCTGTCACATTAGGTAATGTCATTTCATCTGGCAGGACAAAAGTGACAACTGGCATTTTTTTTGTTTCAATCCTCATTTCTCCTTTTATATTTCTTGTGGTTGTCTTTGTATTGTTCTGTGTTCTATACTTAAATTTCGTGCGCGCTAAATGACCGCGGCCGTCGATGCGCCATACAACACAAATAAATCAATTGTTGAGCTATAAACATTTGTTATTTTCGTACTTAATTTTTATATGGGGGCGTAACTCAATAAAGTGTGTGAGGTTGAATCACGAAACTTCACATGTATAGATGTCATTCACCCAACATTTTTTTTTATTCCATGGCTTTGCCACTTGTGAAAATATAGCTTTTGTTCATCCGGAAATGAAAGATATATATCGTTATCAAAGCATCTGATTATTCAATGTCTTTATTGCAGGAGAGAAAATGTGAACCATTTCTAACAAAACCTCTTTAGCCCATTACCAGACGGCAGAATTTTAGACTGGTTCAAATTGAAAGTTGCTGTAGACGATTATTTCAAGTTGATCCAATTTATTTTTTCTCGTCTTTTTGAACAGAAAACATTGTTGAAAATAAAGAAATTGCTTGATAAAAGCAATTTCCTTATTTTCAACAATGTTTTCCAAAATCTTTTCGTGGGGGGCGTAAAAAGGAGAGATTGTGTGGAAATGAGTTAAACGTGACATTTCGCAAGTAATTTACATGGTAACCTGATGATATCATTTGCATTTTTGGTCTCGGCGAGATGACGTGTAGTAGTACAAAATTTTGGTACTTTCACTGTAGATTTTTTTAATTACCAAGTGGTAATTCGCCGAAATGCCTCGATAATCTGTCGGGAAGCATAAAACAAATAAAGCTCACCTTCATTTAACCAATACCTACACAATCCTGCGTTTGTATGCGCTGAAGAAATATGGCCACGGAAAACATTGTGAAAATGAAGAAACTGCTTATAACAAGCAGTTTCTCATTTTCTCACGATGTTTTCTATGGCCATATGGACTATATTTTTCAATTAAAATTCATTTTATTCTGTCGTATGCGACCTCTTACAATTTTGGAACAACTAAATTTTCGTAAATTGGGAATAGGTTAAACCAGTCAAAAACATTCCTGCTTTTATAAGACCCTCAAGAAACAGGATAGAAAATGAAGAAATTGCTAGTAAAAAGTAATTTCTTTATTTTCCTCTTTGTTTTTAAAAAGACAAGCTATTTGAAATTCTATCAACTTTAAACATTTCCCACATAGTCCCTCCTTTTTACGCCCCTCAAGAGAAAAAGCTTTGGAAAACAATGTGGAAAATGAAGAAATTGCTTGTATCAAGCAATTTAATTATCCACAATGTTTTCTATCATGAAATGATGAAAAAAATTCAGCAAACTTGAAATTGTTATCTTCAGCTTCTTTCAATTTGGACCAGACTCAATTTCTTGTCGTCTGGGTTAAAAGAGCTCGAATTCGCATGTTGTGTTCAAGGAATTTCAAAAGAAAATTAAAGTTAGTTAATGATAATTTCATTTTAATCTTAATTCATAATTTTACATGATAACTAAATCTTTAACAAACTGAAGTAAAAGTCGATCTTTAACGACCTTGATGTACCTTCATATCACATCATTTGAAATGCTGAATTGTGTGCAAAAGTGTTTAAAATAAGGAAAAAAAAAAATTTTTATTGTCATATAAGTGTCCAAAGAATTGTGGACAAGTTGAATAACTTGTTTTATTAATCTTTTCCCCAACATGGTGAAATGTTCACAAAAAAGGGTCCAAATCAATAGTTCTAAATATCATTCTTTGTGCTTAATTTGTTAAAATTCAAGAAAGAATTCACTTACTTTTGCAAACTTTGAAAATCTGAATGATAGATTTACAAATTACTGCTCTGAATAGCCTATGGTATGATACAACAATATCAGTTAGCCCATTACCACACAATCAATGTTTGTTTGGTAAATGTACTTATTTCTTAATGTACACACACTTTGAAAAGTTGTCTACATCTTTTTCACTTGGGACAAGTCTAGAATTTTGTGATCTAGTAATGGATTAAAAAGAGTAGGTTTATCCCACATATTGATAAATTGAGTGGATGCATAGCTTCAAAAGATACATGACACATGAAAAATACTGAACACTTAATCATAATGTCACAAGGTCATTTGAATTTTTGATGTGCTATGACTGAGACAAAATTGCATGTAAATTAATTTAAAAACTGGAATACCCTTCCAAGTGCTATCTGGTTATTTTCTCACAATTGCTCTGGCAAATCCATTTATTTGTCTGGTTTTGTGGTGTTTGTACACAAATTTCTCGACCTTTCCTATTATGTTGCTTAACCCATTTCCACACAATCCTTCCTTTTTACATCTCAAGAAAAAGCTTTGGGAAGCGTTGTGAACATAGAAGAAATTGCGTGTTTCAAGCAGTTTCTGCACTGTCCACAATGTTTCTACCCCAAAGACAAAGAATTTTAGAATTTCAACAACGTAAAATTGTTGTCTGCATTTTCTTTCATTTTTGACTAGTCTAAAATTTTCTTATGTGATAATTGGCTAAAAAAAACCCATTGAATCTACAGCTGTTTGATCCTAAAGTGCTTTTTTACACCCTGAAGAAAAACCCTTAAGGAAAACATTGTTAAAACGGAGAAATTGCTGAGATATGAAGTTAGGTGGAATGCTCATTCTAGATTCAGAAAGTATGCAAAAAACTAAACATTTTGACCCCCACAGTCTGCAGAGTCTGACCATGATGGATAATTTTGCGGATGATCACTTTTTTGCTTAACCAATTACCACACAACAAAATTTTAGACTAGTACAATTCAAAGAAGTTGCCAACAACATTTTCAAAGTGGGTTGACCCTTTCCTGCTCAATTCCTGATTTGTATGTTCCTGCAATGTTATAATTGAGAAATCTTTGTATAAAAATAACAAATTGCTCATAACAAGCAATTACTTCTTTTTTCACAATATTTTCTACCATACTAAATGAGTATTTTTCAAGTTAAATCCACTTCAAATTGTCATCTGCAAAATATTTGAATTTGGACAGGTCTAAAATTTTGCAAAACACGAGGGTTAATTAATGGATTTCAAAATAACTTGGTACAATTATTCCCCTTGAAGAGTATTATTACTGTTGGGCATTCCAAAGTTCAAGGTCACAACTGAAGGTTAATGTGACAAGTGGTTATGTACGGGCATCTATGTTTGTGACAAACATCCAGTCTCACAATGTTTTTTACCATATTTAGAACTTATTTCTCACTTTGAATCAAGTTTGAAATTCTTTCAAATTCAACCAGTATAAAATCTTGTTGTCTGGAAATCAGCTTTACCCATCACTAAATGATATTTTTACACTGGTACAGATTTAAAGAAACTGCAGACAACAATATCAAGCTGATGAAATTTTAACAATCTTTGTCCTTTTCAGTAAAAACATTATGATAATGAAAAATTGCTCGTAACAAGCAATTATTCCATTTACGAAATGTTTTCAAAAACATTTTTTCTTTGGTGAAAAAAAAAGTGGGAATTTGTGCAACTGGGTTAACCCATACCCACACAATGACGCTTTTTGACACCCCTCAAGATAGAAGCTTTGGAAAACATTGTGGACAATGAAAAAATTTCTTGTAACAAGCAATTTCTTCATTATCGAAAGGTCTTCTACCCCGAAAGACAAAGTTCTTTTAAATTCCATCGACTAAAAACTGTTGTCTGTCACTACTTTTAATTTGAACCATTCTCAAATTTTGTTGTCAGGTAATGCGTTTATAAGAGTTGGGAGTGATATGACTGACCAGAGGACGTATTTTACCAGTCATGCAAAAGAAAACCATGACTGACCTGCGTAAGTATTTTACCAGTCATGCAAAAGAAAACCATCAGGTATCATTTGAAGACAATCTGCTGAAAGCTAAAAGTTTGGACCCTGGTCTATACAGTATGACATGGTATTCCCAGATGGTGCCTTTTCCCCTATTAATACTTCTGGCATTGAATTTGTTTGAATGGTGTTCACTGCAGCTGTAAACAACCTTTCTTTAATATCACTCTATCCCTTTCTTGTCTAAACCAGGGATTTTACACAGCTTTAATTCCATATTCGAGAAAACATTGTGGAGAAAAGAAGAAATTGTTTGTAACAAGCAACTTCATCTTTTCCCACAATATTTTCTATCGCATCAGATTGTTTCATTTCAAACTGCATCCAATTTTCATTGTCATCTGCCAACTCTTTTAAATATGGACCAGTCTAAAATTGCAAAAAAGGGGAAAGGGTTATATCTATGATCTTCTGTCAAGTGATATATCTAGCGTATTAGTATATGGGAGCAAGATTGATTCCATGAGACTGTCATCAACATCATAATCCCATAAATTATACTACTAACCAGTTCCTCTTCAGTTCCTCTGTGCTAAGAATATAACCCACTCCCCTTCATCAGAAAGCTTTGGAAAACATTGTGGAAAATGAAGAAATTGCTTGAGATAGGCAAATTCTTCATTATCCAAAATGTTTTCTACCCCAAAAGACTAATATTTTTAAAATTATGCAAATTTGAAATTGTTACATGCAACATCTTTGAATTGGATAAGTCTAAAATTTTGTCAAGTGGAAATGGGATAAGAGCCAGTAGGAAAACATGAGATTGTGATTAATATCAGAACTATCCAAGTTATTTACCATATAGCACTTTATTTCTGCAAAGCCTAAATTCTACAAAACTTCTGTGTTCTGTGTAACATTTATTCTGCAGTTATTTACCTTGCCAGATGGATTAAATTTTTCACTGTGAAATAAAAAAATAAGATAAAGCATAGTGAATTTGGAATTTTAAGTTTCACGAAGTTAATTTTTACTGCTTTCTCTGCTTTTTTTCACCTCTCGAGGAAAATACATTGGAAATCATTGTGTAAAATGAAGAAATTGCTTACAACGAGCAATTTCTTTATTATCCACGATTATTTCTACCAAAGTAAACAGAGAATTTTGAAATTCTAACAAATTGACATTGTCGTCTGCAAAATCTTTGAATTATATCCAGTCCTAAATTTTTTCATGTGGGTATGGGTTAATATACATGAGACATGTTTATACATTTTTGAACAACAGCAACATTCTCTTGATTTAGGATTTAAATCAGCTGTGCCGTTAATGACCACAGATAAGGCAGAAATAAAGTCCCTGCTGAAAAAAAGTGCTGTATGGTATTCAACAACAGTATCAACTTTTCTGTTTCTTTGTACTAAGGATGTAGGATCCACTTGGATTCCATGAAACTACATTCACTTGAGTCATATATCTGGCCAAGGTATGACCTTCTATTTCTTTGTACCAAGATCATAAGAGCCAGTTAGAATACATGAGACTGTGATTATCATTAGAAATACCAGAGTATGAACTTTTTTTCTCTGTACTAAGGTTATTAGGTCAAGCTAGAGACAGTCATTTACATGAGAATTCCTCGAGTTATATATTCATTCCTGACCAGGGTATAAACTGTTTCTGTTCTCTCATGAGGATATTCTAGCCAGTTGGATCCCAAGAGAAATTGATTTAAATCAGAATTCCTCAGGTTATATATCTGACCAAAGTATCAACTTTTTCTGTTTCTCTGTACTAAGGATGTAAGAGCCAGCTGGATGCCATGAGCAAGCTATGATTGCATGACTGAAATGGAAGAAATGATGTCTTAATTTGTGTCATGCTGTATAAATTACCTTACTGGAATTCTGCAAATCAAAGGGCTGAAAGCACTGATAGAACTTGTTGATCAAAATCAATATTTCTTTAAGAAATGAACTTCATAAACAACTCTGGTAGGAAAAGTACAAGCAGGAGGTGTAGACTAAGATCAGCCTGCACATAAGTGCAGTCTGATCTTAGTCTACACCTCCTGCCAAAACCGGAATATTCCGGGTTCAGCATGACAAGGGTTAATTTGTGTCATCAAGTGATGGATTAACCAATTCCCACGCAACAAATTTTAGACTGGTCAAAAGTGAAAGAAGCTGCAGACGACAATTTCAGGTTGATGAAATTTTAAACTTTTTGGATAGAAAGCATTGTGGATAATGAAGAAATTGCTTTCCACTAGTAATTTCTTCCTTTACTACATTTTCCAAGGCTCTTTTCTGGAGGGGCATGAAAGGAGGGATAGCGTGCAATTAGCTAAAATAGGTCAAGATTACTGGTTTTGAATTCTAACCACTACAAAGAGTAAATCTTACACAGATATCAAAATTTAGAACTGGCCAAACTCAAAGAAGTTGCAGATGCTAATTAAAATTGATTAGATTTTAAAAATATTTGTTTGTTTAAATGGAGTTTTACACCACTTTCAACAATCTTTCAGTTATATCGCGGGGGCTGGAGCACCTAACAATGGAATCCTGGTATTTCTCACACTAGTACATCATTACATCCCTTACTAGCCTCCAGCTGCTATCCCACATAGGTCTAAGATTATCGACCCATTGGTGAGAGATAAATAGTTGGAAAGGATGAGTGCCGCTGTCGGGGATCAAACTCGGGACCTCTAGATTGACAGTCCAACGCGCTACCAACTGCGCTATGACGGCGACTTAAAAAATATTTGTCTTTTTAGCTAAAAAACATTGTGGAAAATGAAGAAACTACTTCTAACAAGCATATTTTTTTTTATTTTCCACAATTATTTCCAAAGCTTTTTCTTTAGGGCTTATCAATTTGAAGAGACTCAAAAATGTTAAAGTAGACAACAGTGAAAGAGTTTGCAGATGAAATAAAACATGCAACAATCAGTAACAATTTAGATATTAACAAGAACCGTGATAGACATGGCCACCACCTGCCTTAAAGCTTGATAGTAAATTGAGTTGGGATTCTTGTGCACTGCATTTCTATTATACCTTCAGAGATATGCCCCGTACAAAATCTAAGCCTTTAAAATAGCAAAGTGCAATAAAATTTTGCAAGCAAGAGTTGTGGTTCTTTGCATTTATACTTTAGGAGATATGCTCCGGACAAGCTTAGTGATGGAATGATGGACCGAGACCATTACCAAATCCCCTTCGCCGAAACGACAGAGGATAGTAAAATTATACTTCAAAAACATGAAAATACTGGTTTTCAATTTTTTTTATGTTTCAAACAATGTTTTCATAACCACTCTTTTCCAATGGAGCATAATATAAAACTACCCATATTGAGTAAACTCTCCTGAACAGACCCAGGATTTTATGTCACTGTTATTTTATACTTAGAAAAAACATTGTGGAAAAAGAAAAAATTGATTGTAACAAGTAAATTCTCCTTTTCCCACAACGTTTTCTACCACATAAAATGGTTTCATTTCAAATTACATCTAATTTTCGTTGTTGTCTGCAAACTCTTTCAATTTTCTTAATTTTCAAAAAAAAACAGGAAAGGGTTAAACCTTTACCAAAGGACAAAATTTTAGATGAGTACAAATTCTAAGAAGGTGCAGATGGCATTTAAAATATAGTCAAGTCTTTCAACTCAATGTCAGGTACGGTAGAAAATATTGTGAAAGAAAAGAATACTATTAAATGGCATTTTCTTCTTTTTCCACAATGTTTGACATGTTTTCATTTTTTTTCTCCAGCATTTCCTTTTTAACAATGATAAGTTTTGCAACAAATGTCCTGAAAGGCAGCATGTTAATGCGCGTGTACGTTACTAAGTAAGTACATTATACTAATCTGAAGAGGTATGGTACTAAAATCTAATTGTTAGTTTCGTCTATCAAAAACAAGCGTTTTGATTGGACGAGAATGATCTCAATGAACACTCACCTACCAACTCTAACTTGTTACATCTGTAAAACCTGCTTTCCTCCTAATCCCCCTGCTAAAGAGTTAAACCCATTCCCTCTCGGTGACACTTTTAGACGCCCCCATGATAAAATGCCTTGGAAAACATTGTGAAAAATGGAGAAATTGCTTGTTACAAGCAATTTCTTCATTTTTCAAAATGTTTTCTACCTCAAAAATAAAAGAAATCCTAAATTTCATCAGCTTTTAATTGTCGTTTGCAACTCCTTTCAATTTGAACCAGTCTTTAATTTTGTCTTTGGTAATGGATTAAAACAATTACTGTTTATTACCTATGTTCTTTCAAGGTTCTCTCTACTTTCTGGGTTTCTATATTCCAAATATACAGCGTACCATCAGATGAGCCGGCTGCTGCATAACTCCCATCCGGACTGAAATACAACACATGAAATGATGAAATTCAGCTTCACCCGTTACCAGACAGCAAAATTTCATACTAGTCCAAATTGAAAGATTTACAGACGACAATCTAAAGTTTATGAAATTTAAAATTTTCTCAACTTTATGGATAGAAACAATGTGTGAAATGAAGAAATTGCTTGTCACAAGCAATTTCTCATTTTATACAATGTTTTCCCAATTGGTTGTCTTGAGGGGCTTCAAAAAGCGTCACTGTGGGGGGATCAAGGAAAAATATTCAGCTCAAATAAAAGAAAGACATTCTGTCTAAGTCATTGAAAAATATTCAGATTAAAGGAAAGATATCCAGTCAATATAAAGGAAAGGTATCCAGTCTAAATCCAGGAAAGATTTCATGTCTAAATCAAGAAATGATAATCAGTCTACATCAAGGGAAGAAATCAACACTTACCTATACACTGCTCTTGACCAGTCAAATGCAGTTCTAAAATTATCAGCACTGTAAAAGAAAACAAGATATTTGTGAAAGTCGACCTTGATAGATGGCCTTGACCTTGTGATGAGCTTACAGAAATATATATATTGACCTGTAAAGCTAGGCTACTGTGATGTAAATACCTTGGTCAAATTGAAGATCAAAATTATGAATATTTAAACAAATGGTAAACATAATCCATACAAGATACCACCTCAATTAACTATAACCACTGCCTTGGTGACCATGAGTGCTTGACTGGTGATCAGGAGGTTGAAAAAAATGTTTTAACTAAGCCAGACAATCATGCGTACTGAAGAAATATAGCTCTCAAAAATATTGTGTGAAAAGGAGAAACTGCTTGTCACAAGCAATGCCTCTTTTCTCACATTTTTTTGTATCCTACTTCACATTCATTTTCCATTTCAAATGAAATCAGAATGGTAGTCTGCAACTATTTATATCTCCAGAAGTAGAGGGGGGTATATTGGCTTCATCATGTCTGTCTGTCTGCTAGTCCTAATGTAGGTCAAAGTTCAACTGTGCTAATTCAGTAACACTGGTGGTGGTGATGGGGTATGAGGCTGCTTTCCGACAAATTTAGTTTCAACTTGGATCTGTCAAATTTTTGTCATCTGGCAATTGAATGTTACTTCACTTTTTTGAGATAAGGTGATCTGAACTTCCTCTAGACAAAAAAGTTTTTCTCAGATCACCAAGGATTGCAAAATTATTTTCCTATTCCTGAAAAGAACAGTTATTTTGTAAGAAACTCCATGTAAAGTGAGTCTTTTAACCCATTCCCACACAATTCTTCCTTTCTATGCCCTTCAAGAAAATGGTTCTGGAAAAAAATGTGGAAAATGAAGAAATTGCTTCAAGTTACAAGCAATTAATGCATTTTTGAGAATTTCAAATTCTTTCAATTTTGACCGGTCTAAATATAATTGTGAGGGAATGGGTTAAAATATCAAATCTATGTCAAATTGTGCACACTTTTTGTGGTCTCTTCATTAGTCAGTTTATACGAATTGGACTGTAAAAACTTACGCTAAAGTATGGACAACTTGATTCATCCTGAGGTCTATAACTTTTAACGTATCATCTCTTGTACATGCTAGTAATGATGTTCTATCTGTAAAGGATGAGAAATGGCAGATTATGTGATCTCTTTCTACACATTCAAGACATCTTGGAATACGAAATCATGGAACGTTGGGAGAAATTTGGAGCAACCTTTTCTTATTCCTTTGTTATTGTTTCCATAATACAAATTTTACAGACTATTTGATCTTTATCAAACTTGTCTTTGAAGTCTTAACACATTACCAGACGACGAAATTTTAGATTAGTCAAAAATTAAAAAAGTTAAAATCTATTGTTCTTTGGATAGCTTAACATTGTGGATAATGAAGAAATAGCTTATTACCAGCAATTTCTTCATTTTCCACAATGTTTTCCCAACCTCTTTCATTGAGGGGTATAAAAATGTAGGATTGTGTTGGAATATGTTTATCTCAATTTATGTATTGCCCTTGTAATCGTAGAAATGTTTGTTCTGGTTATAACAGAGAAATTAACAAGTTACATAATGTAATTTCAATCTTATCAGTAATCTAAGGGATTTTATAAGATGTTAAACACACATAATAACCAAATATCAGGTGATCAAAATTAAAAGTGGTCTAAATTCAAGTCCAAGTTCAAAGAATTACGGATGACATTTCAAAATTGATACAAGTAATTTATGTAAACAAAATATGTGGAAATTGAAGAAATTGCTTGTTACACGAATTTTATTGTTTATTTTCCACATACATTTCCTAAAGTTTTTTTTCCATGAGGGTCTTCAAAAAGTGGGCTTGTGTGAGAATAGCTTAATGTGACAATTCTGAGGCTATAGAATTCTCTAAAATTAGTCTAGCAAAATATCAAATACAGTATTTTTACCTGGTGCTAATGAAAGTGATGTTATTCTGCCCTGTAAACCTATTTCATTGGTAGTGTTTTCTGACCGCGAGTCCCAGAATCGTACACGCTTATCGAAATGGCCACTGACGATATTTGTTCCATGTAATGTGACTAAATCATTGCAACTAGACCCGGCAAAAATAGTTTTTATACCTGTAAATGTAAAAATTAAAATCATAATGTCAACAGGAAGGAATAATAGCAATAAGACAAGAGGGTAGCCTACAGGGGCCTTACGCTCAGAGTTTGGATGCTTAATAATGGACAACAAGAGCTTAACAGAGCAGCGCATATACACCCAAAGGGGCTTGTCAGTAACCTTGGCTTGTCAGTAACCTGAGCTTGAATGATAGCTAATGATTTTTGTCAATAGAAAGATATTATCATCTGAATAATACTGTTTACACTTGAGAAATAAGACAGCTTTACAATAACTTATCATTCAACATTATGTACAATAGTTAAATTCCATAATTTGAATATGATTGACATAAAAATGACTTTGACCAATGACCTTGAAACAAGTTTCATCAGAAAGTATTCACAACAAGCAATAAAAATATGACCTTGAAAAACTGATCTGTACAAATAAACTTTTACAATGGTTCAGTTTAGGTTTTTGCAGAGCTCAAAATGACCTTAATGGCATTTGAATTCAATTAATTCAAGAACAGATAATTCAAGAAAGACCAAAGCTTTTTTGAATTTCTGAAGTCTTATACTCAACTTAATATCAGAGATACATTGTGTCAAGATTCAGTTCAATCCAATAGAAATTGTAGAAGGAGATGTGCACAGACACGCTCAAAAAAAACCCTGTAATTATAAGCTATATTGTTAAGTAAAGGGCAGATAATTAAGGAACAACTAGACATATCAAAGAAATTTTAGTCCTAAGCACAACTAGATATCATACAGAATCATTTTTTCAGCTTATTCCCATTCAAAATGTAGGGGAAAGTGTGCTCACAAGAAATAAAAGGCTTTTCGTTCAATTCAAGGGCAGATAATTGAAGATAACTAAAGAAAAACTGGAGTGATTTGGATTTCAAGGGTCTTATGCACAACTAGACATCAGAGAGTAATTATGGAGAATTTCAGCTCATTGCCATTAATAATGTGGGATAAGATGTGCACACAATAAACATAGTATTTTCGTTTATTTCTAGGGCAGATAATTCAAGATAACTCAAGAATGACAGAAGCGATTTGAATTTCAAAGGTCTTATGCATAACTAGACATCATAGGGAGTAATTGTGCCAAGTTTTAGCTCATTCCTTTTGATAGTTTAGGAGGAGTTGCGCACACAAAACATAGTGATTTTCATTCAATTCAAGGGCAAATAATTGAAGATAACTCAAGAATGACTGAAGCGATTTGAATTTCAAAGGTCTTATGCACAAGTAGACATCATAGTAAGAAATTGTGACAAGTTTCAGCTCATTGCCATTGATAGTTTAGGAGGAGTTGTGCACAAAAAAATTGCTTATGGATGGACGGACAGACAGACAACCAGGGCCATAACATAATACGACTCTTTGGGTGTATAAAAAATGAAAGCAAAATAAAGGAATAATTATCACAAAAAAACATTTGGGGTTACTCTTCTTGATATTATAGGTTGCTCTTTTGATAGGAATCATTTGTTTATTATTTCAAGGGAGTTGTTAACAACAAATCTATGAAGAATGAGTTTCAGTACCAGGATCATAGATTTATTTGGTTTTATTTTATTTTCAAATTGAATTTTATCACCTTAACCCTTTCCTGTTTAATCCCTGGCTTTTATATTCCTGTGATTTTATAATCAAGAAAACATTATAGAAAAAGAAGAAATTGCTTGTAGCAAGCAATTTCGTCATTTTCCACACTATTTTCTGCCCTACTGAATGGTTATTTTTCAAACTGAATCCAGGTCTAAAATTTTGCAAAACAGGAAGGGTTAATGTGTCCTTTGGGCATAGATAGCATAGAACAAGCTGTGGTCGCAATACCAACGCAAATGCTTGCCATAAATATCAGATATCAACATTCACTTCTTGTTTAAATGGTCAAACTAGATCTGGCAATTCTTCTTACTAGACACTCAACATGAATTTCTGAACTCACAAGCTCTACTGTGAAGATCCCAGACTTTTAATGTTCTGTCATGACTTCCTGTTACAACCCTAGCTGAATCTCCGAGAAATTTGGCTGACAATACTTTACCACTGTGGCCTGTTAGTGTATGCTGAAATATTAAATGTAAAAAGAAACGGAAGTTGTAGTTGTTAGTCAATGATTAATGTAATAAACAACTCTGATTTGAAAGTGATAATCAGGTGGTGAAGACTTATAATCAGACTGCACATACAATGTCTGTACACTGTGATCATTGTCTATACCTCACGAAAAAAAGAAAATGCCATTAAGAACCTTTTTCATATGTCTTCCCATAGAACCTTCCCATAATCGATAGGATTCATCCTTATGACGTAACAATTATGCTCAAGTTTCATAAAGACTGAGCCAAAATTGTGGTCTTTTGAGTGTAAACAAAGAAATTGTCATTATGGCTTCTTTTCCCATGTTTTCCAATGGAACCTTCCTATAATCATTATAATTCATATATATGACCTAAAATTATTCTGGTCAAGTTTCAGGAAGATTAAGCCAAAATTATGGCCTCTAGAGTGTTAACAAAGAAACTGTCATTAAGGCTCCTTTTCCCATGATTTCCAATAGAACCTTCCCATAATCAGAAGGGTTCATCCTTATGCCAAAACATTTATTCTGACCAAGTTTTAAGATGAGTCAAACTGTGGCCTCTGTAGTGGAGTGAATTGGAAAATAAGTGAAGTATAAAGTAGAATGCATTAGCAGTTTCTTCTTTTTCCATTGCTTCTTTATAATCCTTTTACAAGCTAACAAACTTTTTGACTTGACTAAATTCAAAGAAGTTGCAGACAACAATTCTAAATTAATTCAAAGTCCATGTGAAACGATTCGACCTATTTCAATTTGGAAAAGACTAAAATTTGATTGTTTTGGTAAATAAAAGAAAGACCGGAAAAGGATTATTATTTTTTTTTAAAAGACGGATAAATTGTTTATTTCATGAAATACAAAACATATATTTCATAGCCATAATTTTCATAATTATGACTGTTAATTTCCCTGAAAAACAAATCCATCTTACTCTGGAACAAGCAGTTACACAATGGGGTCCTGTAAATTGCAAGTCAAATTTGTTAGCTTTTTTGTTGCAAATAACCAGAAGTTGCAATTAAAAGGAGCATTTTGCATTATAGATATAAAATAGCTACATTACGCAAGTAGCAATAAGGCATTGAATTGCAATTATCAGGTTTGTAATTAAGACGATTCCACTGTCTCCTATATTTCATTCTCAATCTTTGGTCACTAATTGACAGGAGAATACTCGCATTGTCATTTGAGGCACATATATCTGTATCTTACCCTCAGTCTTTGGTCACTAACTGACCATAGGCGGCTTGCATGGTCATTTGAGGCACCTAAAATAAACCCTTCCTCAAGGTCGAATTCTAGCGAGGTTACACCTGCATTGCTGCCCAATAAAATACCCTTTATAGAACACTGCCCTGAAAGACACAATCAGCATTTAACATGTCAACCTATTTCAACATAATACAACCACATCACCTCTTTGAAACAAATTACATATCCAAAATATAGTAATCTCTTGAGATGGTTTCTTACCAATGGAAAATGTAAATATTTGCCACTAATCATAGAAAATAGGTAAAACACATTTAATCAAGCAATTTCTTATCTACAATGTTTTCTTTCCCAAAACCTCGAAATTATTCAAGATTTCATCAACTTGAATTTGTCAACTACAGCTTCTTTCAATTTTGGACCTGTCTAAATCTGTGTTGTGTGAATGGGTTAAGAGCAACTTCCAAAGCAATATGCTTGTCCAACTTGTCTATAAATAGTTGGTAACTTCTTGACAAAAATGATTGAAAAATGAAAACCTATTCAGTATTCAATTACCAGCTGCTGGTCATTTTTCCTTGCTGGTAGAAAGATAATAAAACAGTCTAACAAACAATCCTGACTCTACACAACCATCAAGCATTTCATGAAAAGGTTAGTATAGGCAATTTCTTCTTTTAACACAATTTTTTCTACCTTGTTGGATCTTCATTGATTGATCACAGCAGTCAATCAAAGAATTTTTGACCCGATCAAATCATTCATTTAGACTTGAAATTGAACTTTGAACTCCTACATCAGTTTACATTTTGTGAATCATTTTTGTTGCTTTGTTGCTTATTCAAGCTGTAGTCATGATTTTGAGGTTGCAATCAACCATTTTATCTTTATGCTACATGTAACATTGTTACTTGACATAAGTATTGCAAAATAACGCCATTATTAACAAAGTGGAGCTTATTGTCGGAGTCACAGGGCAGGGCCAGCAGAGTCAGTGGTCCGGACCAGTGATCAGTAAATTGTCTACATCACTCAGCTAGAAATATCATCCACAATCCCTTTCAATACGAAACATTTGAACATGTTGTTGTCTGGAGATCGGTTTACTTACCCCCTACATATTCCCAGAGTTTGATTTTTCTGTCTGAACCCCCAGTGGCAAATAAACTACCAGTAGGATTCCACTGAACGGCATTTACTTCACCATCATGTGCATCCTATAAATAGAACAAGAGGGCCAATTTGGCCCTAAATCACTCACCTGAGAATAATTTCTTTAGGTCTGATAAGGCCAGCCATGCACGACCAACACTTTATGGCGAATCAACATTTCATAAGCAAATTTTGAAAAGGGTGACAAAAGGAACATTCCTGCCAAGTTTGGTCCAAATTGTCCTGCTCGTTTATGCATAGAAGATTTTTGAAGAATTATTTAATTATTTCTCTTGTCTCTGACAAGCCCTAACTGCCATGCCCCAATTTTTTCACAAATCAAAGTTTCATGATTAAGTTTTGAAAAGGACCACCCAAGGAACATTCATATTAAGTTTGGTCCATATTGGAGCAATAGTTTAGGAGAATTATAACATGATTTCTTTTAGTCTAATTAGCCCATTTTTTTCCAAAATCAAAATTTCATATAAAAGTTTTGAAAGGATCACCTCAGGAAAACGCCCCCATTTTTCAACAATAAAAATTCAATTAACAAATTTTGAATAGGGTCACCCAAGGAACATCCGAGGTGATTACAAACACTCAAGAGCTAAAAAGACACATGAACATGTATGACACTCTGCTGTTGAGTAAACATAGGGGAATAGTTAATACCAGATGACAAAATTTTACACTTGTCCAAAGAAGTATTTGAGTTGATGGAATTTTTAAAAAATCTTTGTCTTTTTGGATATAAAACACTGTGGATAATGAAGAAATTGCTTGTCACAAGCAATTTCTTCATTTTCGACACTGTTTTTCAAAGCTTTTTCTTGAGGCCATCACAATGCATTATTGTGTGGGAATGGGTTGGTTATAATTGCACTTTTTACAATGAGCATGTCATATTTTCTCAGTTTCAAAGCCTTTCCTTACAACAGAGATTCACACAATGTAATTTTTCCATGCAGACTATGACCACAACAAAAATAACAGCTATAGTAATACCATGGGATTTTTATGAAAATATTAGCTATGAAAACAGCCCCTTTGAAAACAGCCCAAAAAACTTTGTGTATTCACTTATCTTTTTTTGTAACCTAGTTGTTTTATTCATCAATGACTATCTGTTAAACTTTTTTGATAAAAGAGGTGATATTTCCCTTAAATTCAGAAACAAACCAAAGCTGTTGGTAGTTTTATTTAATTATTTCTTGCCTACCTAAAGAAAACAAACTATTCTTTTTCTGATATTGAGTACAAAACAGTCACTCAAATCTCAAACATTGTGGTAAAGAACATATATATTGCTTGTTCCAAGCAATTTCTATATTTCTTACTATATATTGTAATTCAAATGGTACTTATTTTACAATTTTCATCTACAACATGTTTCAATTTTGAATGATTTACAATTCATTTCATTTCTTACTTGATAAACAGGTCATTTAATTGTAAATACCTACTTACTACCTTCTGCAATCAGTCGTAATGCACTAAGACGTAGGTGGGGGTTTATACCTCATAAATCATGACCAAGTCAACAATAAGATAAAAGGTCCTGTGAAAACTAGTATTGAACCCAAAGCAGTTCTATATTTGACCTTTGACCTACATTACCCAAAATTGATAGGGCACCTTCTTGGGTCATGAGTAACATTCAAATAAAGTTTCAATGTCTGGGGTCAAATGGCTTATGATCCCACCATATAGCACTAATTTCCTGAATATGGTAATGCTTTGAAGTATAGACATCAATACATACCAAGTATAAAAGCTCTAGGACTAATGGTTTAGGAGAAGAAGGTTTTCAAAGATATCATTATCTATTCCTAACTATAATTATGGCTTGCACAGAAAAGGGCTAATTTTTTTTAAGTAATTTGGTAGAGGGTCAATGGCTGATGATATGTATCAAAAATCAAAGCTCCAGGCTTTATGGTTTGGGAGAAGAAGATTTTCAAAGATTTCCTTCTTTATTCCTTTGTAAAATCAGGGATCGCCCAGAAAAGGGCTAATTTTCATAATTAGGTAATTCTTTAAGGTATTTTGGTAGAGGGTCAATAGATGATGATTTGTACCAAATATCAAAGTTCTAGGCCTAATGATTTGGGAGAAGAAGATTTTAAAAGATTTCCTTCTTTTATTCTATGTAAAATCAGGGATCGCCCAGAAAAGGGCAAATTTTCAGAATACAGTAATTCTTTGAAGTCTTTTGGTAGAGGGTCAATAGATGATGATGTATACCAAACATCAAAGCTCTAGGCCTTATGGTTTTGGAGAAGAAGATTTTTAAGGATTTCCTTCTTTACTTCTATGTAAAATCAGGGATAGCCCAGAAAAGGGCTAATTTTCAGAATACGGTAAATCTTTGAAGTAGTTTGGTAGAGGGTCACTAGATGATGATTTGTACCAATTATCAAACCTCTAGGCCTTATGGTTTTGGAGGAGATTTTTTAAGTTTTTTCACTCTGTTGCCATGGCAACCAGAATTCTTCATGGATTTCAATTCTTTGAAGTATTTTGAAAGAGCATGACCTAAAGATCATTTATGTGAAGTTTTGTTGAATTTCCATGGTTAGTTTAGGAGGAGAAGATTTTTTGTAATTGTGAACAGACGGACCGACCGAGGGACAGACAGACGGATGGACGATGACCGATCACAATAGCTCCCCCAGAGCACTTCGTGCTCAGGTGAGCTAAAAACAGGAAAGGGTTAAATCAAAGTTCAATTGTGACATTGACCTTCAACCTATATGACTCAAATTCCTTTGATCATCAGCAACAATTGTAAGAATATTCATAGTTGTAGCATTAAGTCAATCGGTTCTAGTTATAGCACAGAAACAAACATGAGCCATCAGAGGACAAAGCTATGGCTATGTGCTTGCCCTACTTCAGATATGCTTAATATAAATATATGACCTTTGAGCTATGACCTTGACGCTATCTCAAAATTTGTTTCAAATAGCACATCTACAAATGATAGAGAACAATTGTGTCAAGTTTTATCTAAATACATCCATGATCTTAGGACCTTTGCACTGGACATGCTTAATTCTAATGTTTGACCTTCAGCTGTGACCTTGATCTTGGAGATA
Source organism: Fragum fragum (assembly GCA_946902895.1). Classification (NCBI taxonomy): domain Eukaryota; kingdom Metazoa; phylum Mollusca; class Bivalvia; order Cardiida; family Cardiidae; genus Fragum; species Fragum fragum. The sequence goes on along the minus strand of OX336379.1, from coordinate 32,674,881 downwards.
TCTGAATATTTCTTCCAATGGTAAATAAACTTATGAAAGAGAACAATTGTGCCAAGTTATATTGAAATCGATCCATAATTAACAGGAAAAATGGGTTGGCGAAAATGCATGGCCCATATCATAAGGAATTCATACATGAAACCTCATTCAACTCAGCCATAGGATTGCGGAGAAATTGAAGCAGACAGACAGAATGATGGAAAGACAGACGAAGCGCGAGCCAAATGCTCACCCTTCAGGGAGCATTTACAGTCTACCATTTGAAAGAGAGATAGACATGGTGAAACCAATATACCTACCCTCTTCTTGTGGGCATTAAAATTAATCTACATTTTTACTACTTACCACCTTTTGTTGAGCTTTACTAGGTAATGATGCACTCAGACATATAGGGGTTATCCCCGGTAAGTCATGACCTTCAGGGCTGAAAAAAATAATTAAATACCATAAAGGAAATAAACCAGGCAAAATTTAAAAACAGATACTTGCCTTTTGTAAGGTGTTCTAACATCAAACAACACTTGGTAATGAACCAAATACAGAAGAACCATTGCCAGATATGTCAGTGTAAAGATTTCATCCGCTCTCTTCACTCTTTCCTTTGCATATCAAGGACTTTATGTTACTGTGATTTCATACTTGAAAAAATATTGTGAAAAAAAAAGAAGAAATTGCTTGTTACAAGCAATACAAACAATTTCTTCTTTTCCCACAATATTTTCTCCTCATAGTATTAAACAAAAGGATCAAAACAAGGATCCTGTCATTTTTATCATCCCTAAAATTTGTCCCTTTTGAAAAGGAGGGTTAGTTTGTTCATCTCTTTTTTGGTTATGTCCTTTTAACCCTTTCCGTTTTTTTAAATTTTAGACTGGTCCGAATTCAAAGAGGTTGCAGACAAGAAAGAAAATTGGTTGCATTTTGAAAAGAAATCATACTATAAGGTAGAAATTTTTTTTCTTTATCCACAATGTTTTCTCAAGTATAAAACCACAGGGATGCAAATTCCTTGATTTGTACAGGAAAGGGTTTAAGAAATTGAGGATGGACAGACAGATGAACAACAGACGATAATCCATGACAATACCTTACCTTGAGCAATTTGTGCACTGGTGAGCTAAAAAGTGCCTGATTTTACAACATGAACTAAACATGAAGTTGTCACTTGACTGTCATTAAGCCTTTACCAAATGATAAAATCATGTACTAGTCCAGATGGAATGTTACAGACAACAATTCATAGTTTGTTTAAATTCAAAACTAAGTACAACATAGGGTGGAAAATATCGTGAGAAAAAGATGGCTTGATTCATACGATATAGTATTTTACTCTTGGACCAATTAAAAATTTTGCAGATTAGTAAGGGTTAAAAAGCTCTATAAACCATTTCCTAATTAATCTCTGAAAATACAGTTTCGCAGAGTACTTTGGGCAAAATATGAAGAGTTTATTTCTAGGGAAATATGCCACACAATATTGTATGATAACATAACATGTAATATCTTACACTTGTATCACAGTTTTTGCAGCTTCATTTAAATCTCTCTGTATCTTTTCTTGTCTTCTTCTGCAATTAATCAAATAATTATGATGGTTTCTTCTTACAGTGTAAAAGAATTTTCACTTGATTCTTAACCCATAACCACATGCGAAAATTTTAGACTGGTCCAAGTTGAAAGAAGTTGCAGACAAAAATTCAAAGTTTATGAAATTTCAATTTTTTTCAATCTTCTTGATAGAAAACATTGTGGAAAATGAAGGATTTGCTTGTTATAAGCAATATTTTCATTTTTCACAATGTTTCTGTAAAAGTTTTCTGAAGAGGGGCATCATTTCTCAAAGTTTATATCTCACTGTACATGTAAAGAATAAAACACAGGAGTGATTTCTTTGAATGAAATATGATTAGACATAAATCTAGGACCTAAAATTGCCATTAAATGTGACTTAAACCATTACCAGAAGACTAAAATTTCAGAATGGTACTAATTCAAAGAAGTTGCAGACAACATTTATCAGTTAGTATAATTTTGCCTTTAAGGGTAAAACAAAATTGTGATAAATGAAGAAATTAATGTTTACAAGCAATTTCTTAATTTTCAAAATGTTTTTCAAGGCTTTTTCTTGGTGGTTCTAAGAAAGGTGGATTGTGATGGAATGGATTAATACTAAAACTTTGTCTCATTCCAGATATAAAGAGTAATACCAAAAAATAACTTCTTAGAATGATATATGATATGACTCAAATTTAGAACCAGTAAATGCCACTGAATATGACTTTGCCCATTCCAACATAATCCTGCTTTTTTACCCCCTCCGCCAACCACATCCCTTTGGCTTTGGGAAAAAAATGTGAAAAAAGAAGAATTGGCTTGTTACATGCTATTTCTTCATTATAACAAGATGTGTTTGTGAAACACAGAGCTCCCTCATCAGGACTAAACAATTGGCCTTGGTATGTGACCTTTACCTTATCACATGACCTTGACATGAGGAGATGCGTATTATGGAGATGTATCATCATGTATCTTGAATAGGCTGGTACCAATTGGCAATGTTAAGTTTTTTGGTTAAGTTTTGCAGACAGACAGAAGGAAAGACAGAATGACAGACAGAGGTAAAACAATATGCTCCGATCTTTGGATACGGGGGCATAAAAATATTTTCTACCGTAAAATGCAGATTTTTTTTTCAAACACTATCCTTAAGCTCATACATATCAGAATTTTAAGTGAGACAAAGTTCTTTAAGATAAAGTTTTGAAAAATAAAAAGTCAAACCAAGAAATTATTTGTTGAAATATACTAATCCATTCCCACAAAAATTGACGCCCCCAATAATAAAAGCTTTGAAAACATTGTGGAAGGTGAGGGAATTACTTGTGATGAGCAATTCCTTCATTATCCACAATGTTTTCCACCCCAAATCTTTCTACCCCAAAGTTAGAGATTTTTTATTATTTTAACCAAAAATTAGTGTCTGCATCTTTTTTCAATTTGGACCAGTCTAAAAATTTGTTGTCTGGGAATGGGTTAAGATTTATAATTTTTGTTTGGCAATTTAGATAAAATTTTAGATTAAATAAGAAAATAAAAAAATCTTACAATAGAATGATCGAAATACTCAAAATAAACTATTATACCTTTGGAATTTATCATTTTCTTCATTCATTTGGTCTGCTTGTTTGAGCTTTAGATCAAGCCATCTAGCCATAAGCTCACTATTATCTTCTTGGGTTTTTCTATATTTCTCTTCTAATGCTGAGAAGGCCATTTGTAAAGCTTGGTGTTCATCCTTTAAAGTCTGAAACAAGATTGTTTTATTTATGAACTATATAACAAAGACTTTGATTAGTCAAGACATAGTCTTGTCCAATCAAAGACTTTATTAAGAATTTTATGTTTGACTAAAAAATTACAAAGGTGTGTGAATAATAATCCTGATAATTTTAGAGATATTGTATTATTTACAGACAGTTTTATGCAATGAGATCACAAATTCAAAATAAATTGAAATTCCATTGAAATAATCTCGAAAATTCTTAATGTTTTTGCTTTTTTTGTTTGTATGGTGATTGAGGCCTCATTCAACAATCTTTCAATTATATCACATCGGAACTCACTTATTTATTTGCTTCCTGGATATCAACAGTACTAGATTGGGGTATGAAAGATTTTTTTTAACCCTTTCCCACACAATGAAATTTGTGGTCCAAATTGAAAGAAGCTGCAGACGGCAATTTCAAATTGATGGAATTTTCAATGTTTTGGTCTTTTAGGATAGAAAACATTGTGGAAAATGAAGAAATTGCTTGCACCAAGCAATTTCTTCATTATCCACAATGTTTTTAAAAGCTTTTTTCTTGAGGGGTGTAAAAAGGAGGGCCTGTGTGGGAATGGGTTAATTGATAGCGATTGTATATGGAATTCCAAGTGAGTGTACATTAAAGAATAATTAAACAATCTTGGGAAAACAGATCTGGTAGAAAATGTTTAACTAGAAATGTGTCTAAGACATTGATTCCCTGCTTTAGTGCTTGTCACATGACCATCAGTCATAACCTTGTACTTGGAAGTATTCAACAAACATTTATGCATATGATTACTCGTTAAGGGGAACAACTGTGCCAAGTTATTTTGAAATCCATCAATTAATGTAGATATACTCGGACAAGAATTTCGGACCCAACCCCCTCAAATGGACAGGTAACCCTATATGTCCATTGCCATTTCATTTTGGGGGCATAAAAAGGACATATAAGTTGTAACATGCATTTACATCTTTATGACACAATATCTTCTTTGATATATTCGAAATGTTAATTGGTTAAACATTCTATTACAGAATACACCTTAAGATTCAAAGTCGTACAACTACTACATGTGAACATTATTGTACAGTGATGCAGCCAAGTTGCAATGATGAAACTGATTGGTTGAATTGAGCTTTTCCTTATTTTGAACAATCTTTCAGCTACATACCAACACATTTACTTATTCATGTTTTTCTTTGGTTTCCACCAGTACTAGGCTGGGGCTCTGAATGCCTTGCCAAAGGACATTTATTGTGAACAGTGATGTAGCATAGACTAGAACCCACACCCCTCTGACTTCTCAGAGTCTGCCAGCCTAACCAAAGAGCATGGGACTCCTTGTAATGATATGATCGATTTATGTTCACTATTGGTATAAAAACTTGCTGAGTTTTATGTAGAAAAAGAGTTTTGTTAAGCAATGGGTTATTTTCATTCCTAGAAGAGTAAATGATCTAACAATATTTAAGTAACAACCTTATGACTTTCTTTAGCAACCATTTTCTAACATAACTGCTTTGTACCAACAACTATGTCAGTGGATTAACCCATTTCTAGATGACAAAATTCTAGACAAGTACAACTTGAAAATGTTGCAGAAAATAATTTCAAGTTCATACAATTCTTAATATTTTTGCCTGTTTGGATAGAAAAGAAAATTGTAGGAAATGAATACATTTCTAGTTACAAGCAATTTTTTCATTTTCCACAATATTTTTAGAGCCTTTCTCTTCAGAGACATGGGAATGAGTACAAACAAAATGTTACTGTACATATTTTGTTAAATACCTGATTTGTTGCCTCTAATTCATATACTGTATGTTCTAAATGTTTGATTTCTGTTTTTAAACTATTCTCTATAGCTGCACAATCTAAAATTCTGAAAAAGAAAATAAAATGTCATAGTAAAATTATAACTCAATGAAGAAGATTTTTGTTTTATCATATCCAATATTTACAAGTGACCTGATCCAATCAAACTGCAATTCTAGAATTCATTACTGTAAATAGGGTTTTATTAGCAAGGGTTTTATTTTTCGCTAATATTCATGAGCTTGTGCATTCAAAACTATCACTTAAACTGGACCATTTTGTACTGATAAATACGGAGAGGTCTGAAGTATGCCGTGGACTGACTTTGATCAAATGCCAAAACCTGACCTGTTTCTGCATCACCCCACTTTATTTCATTTGTATGTGGATTCTTAACTTCTTGGCGTAAAATCTGAATAAATCAGTTTTGAGTGTACTGCCCTTGATACAGGCTTATCTACTAAGTGACAAACAAAATGGGCCATATATTCAATAATTCATAATTTGAACTTTGACCCTCTATTGCATTAATCTTAGATAAGCCTGTATCAAGGGCAGTACACTTGCTCTTACCAAGATGGAGGAGTGGGTAAAATATTTTGTAAATCGAACCATAGGATCAAGACATGTAAGCAGTTTCAAAATTTGACCCTCAGGTGTGACCTTAATCTTTAGAGTAGGAGCTGGAATCAAGCCAAGCCAAGCACTCTTGCTTGTACAAGTATGAAAAACATCATGAGAATCAGACCATAGGATAGATTTAGGCAAGGGCAACACTTGACTTGACCTTCAGGTACATCCTTGACCTTATAATTAGGAACCTAAATCAATCACACCACACCTGTTCTCATCAAGATGTACATAGATGTAAATATGAGAATCAATGATAACTGAACTGAATGCAATTCCTTCATTTCCCTCAAGGTTTTCTTTCCCAAATTGGCACTTTATCACATTTAACTTGTCATCTGCAGCCTCTTTGAATTCGGACCGATCTAAAAGAATCATGTCTGGTGATGGATTAATCAACATCAATTTGAAAGCATCTTTATCTACTCTTTTACTTTGATGAAAAGAATAAAGAGGACAAAACAGAAAGATGATCAACATAGAGACTTACTTTGAGTCTTTATTCTGGATTTCATGTTCTTTTTCTTTCATTGCATTTGTTAAATCTATAATTTGTTGAGCATTCTGAAAATACAAAACAGTTCAAGCATAACTAGAAAGTTGTCGAGTGACAACATGCCAAGCCCACAGAATATTTGACCTTGACGTGTGACCTTTGCATTCGAGCTATCTGAAACTTTGCTCAAAATAGCATATCTAATCATTATGGTAAACAATTGTTCCAAATTATTTTGAAATTAATCAATACATGTAGGAGATATGCTCTGGATAAATTTGAACAAACTGACAAACATAATACACATACATCATCTATGGTGAAAACTATGTCTTGCTCACTGCAAGTGGGCTTGACAATAATGTCCATGCAAATTGTACAAATCATTCAAAAAGTATTTATCTTTTGTGTTTTATTTCAAATCTATGTAAATTTCTATAATAGTAAATCGAATATACAAAGGTCACTTAGTCATTTGCTTTTTTAGAATTTGTTCACAACCTTTCACCTGTTACTGATTTATGAAAGCAATAATCATAAATATGCTTAACCAATTGACAGAACACTGGCCCCATCCATTAAGCTCCTACGACACTCTTTTGGTAGTGAACATATGTTATGAGTTTAAGTGAATGTGTTCAGTTAAACAGAGATAAAATGTCAGTGTTTTTGGACGAAGACAATGCTGACACAGACGATGATCTGGCCAAAGCAATACATGTGTACCTCAGTTTTTATTCAAAAACAGTCAAGATAAACAGTCAATGTCATAGATACAACTTAAACTAAATATAGTTACAAAATTTAACCCATTAGTACATGACAAAATTTTAGACTTTTCCAAATTCAAAGATTTTGCAGACAAGAATTTCAAAAATTGTTAGAATGCCTTAATTTTCCACAATGATTTCTAAAGTGTTTTTTTTTTTTTTTTTTTTTTTTTTTGAGGTATGTAAAAAAGCGGGAATGTACGGGAAAGGGTTTAGTCAGCAAAAAACAAGAGCCGTCAGAGACGGATTATGCTCCCCGAATAAGGCTTTTGTCACAGAACCATATGCCATTATTGGACAAAAAACTTTTTATTGAATGCAACTATAGTTTGAGAGTTCAGTTCACAAGAAATTTGGAAGTTTGACAAACATTGAAGGAAGCTGTTTGGCTTCACAGGCCTGATTCTAGTAAAATTCAATATCATTTAATGGTAAAGGGTTAAATATTTTACCTTCACTATCCAAGTTATCAATGAAAAATGTCTCCATACAAAAAATGAAGACTAACTTGAGTAGTCTTGCAGAAACAATAGACTGATTTATTTTAGAATAGGACATATACAAAATGTAAAGCTACATTGCATTAAGCATGGTAAAGCTCATTGGGTCAAAATTTGAAATAAAAATTACCTAGGGCTTTTAATGAACATTATTTATGTAAAGTAACAAGAAGTTTTGGCAATTAGTGAAGGAGGACTATTTGAAAATTAATGACCTTGACAGTTTGACCTTGACCTTGACCAATGACCTTGAACTTAGTACCAACAGAAAGTCCATGTCATAAGCAATGCACATGAAAAATATGAAGGCTATATCACTTACCTTTGTATACGTATGGGCTCTGTTAAAGTTTTGTGTTTTTTTTTTGTTGAAATTTTGACCTTGAGAAATGAACTTGACGTTGACAGATGACCTTGAACTTAATTCCAACAGAAAGGTCATGTCATAAGCAATGCTCATGTAAAATATAAAGAGTGTGTCACTTACCATTGTAAACTTTGAGACAATGTTTAAGTTAAGCTTTTCAAAATTTTGACCTTGAGAAATGACCTTGAACTTGACAGATGACCTTGAACTAAGTACCAACAGAAAGTCCATGTCAAAAGCAATGCACATGTGAAATATGAAGGTTATATCACTTAATGTTGTAAACTTATAGACAATGTTTAAGTTAAGATTTTCTAAATTTTGATCTTCAGAAATGACCTTGACCTTGAATGATGACCTTGAACTTGGTACCAACAGAAAGGGTTTGTCACAAGCAATGCACATGTGAAATATGAAGACTTCATCTGTAACCAATCAAAAGTTATTGCCAATTTTAGTTTTTGCGGGGAAAAAAGACAGTTAACGTAAAGGTAATAACATTAAGGCCCCTTTTCCCATGATGCATTTTTTTAAACAAAAATTTCCGTGAGTTTAAGGTCAAGTTGATCTTATTTGCTACTCAAATATGAAATTTCATGAAATTCTAACAATTAGTCTTGGAGAAATTGGCAAAAAACTAGTTTTTACATTAAGAAAAATAAAAAAACGGGTCTTGGAAATTTCCTAAGAAGATTATATATATGAAGTTTCGTCTAATTAGGCACAGGGGTTGCTGAGATATGACGGACGGACACGGACAGCCGGCCGGAAGGAAGGACGGACGGATGGACAGGCCGGCGACTATATGCTCCCCCCGAAAAATTTTTCGGGAGCATAAACATACCTCTCCCTTTTTTCGGTGCATTTCTGTGAGCTCCTCCTGTAACTTGTACAATTTTTGTTCCAGTAATTGATTACTCCCTCCTCCTCCTCCCCCACCCCTGAAGGAATACAGAAATAAAGTTTTTCTTCTATTGACAGCCAAAACATTGAATCAACCAGACTGCAATATTACAGACATTCTAACAAGCCAAAAGGTATCAAGATCATCTTAGAAATATATTCTTAGATAAGTAGAATGTTAGCCCGCCTTGGTTTGACAAGATAAAGTGCAGACTACCCCAAATGTAAAGAAGGTCATAGCTGTCCAATACTTCATTTACAAATAACAAAGCTAGACATTCAATATGTATATTTAAACAAGAGGACCATGATGGTCCTAAATCGCTCACCTGAGGCATCTGCAAATTACAGTACTTTTTTGTATAAAAAGGAAAAACTTGAGCAAAACAAATAAAACAAAAATAAGATTTTGGGCTTTGTACAAAACAATCAAGTAATGCTTTAAAATGAAAATGAATGCCTTTGGCTTCATAGTTTAATTGATTACCAAACTATCCCAGAATTTGTCACCCTCAGGGAAAAAGGTTTAAAAAAGCATTGTGAGAAAGCAAGCAATTTCTCCATTTCTATTTACAAAGAATCCTTTCAATGCGACTTATGCTATTTTCAATCCCAGGAGCAGAGACATTTTTTATCCTAGGAGCATATTTTCCTGTAACATAGTACAAAATTATTTAGTCATACTACATACCAAATATGAATGCCCTTCATCTTATATTTCAGAAGGAGAAGACTTTTGAAGTTGCTATAATTGGGTGTTTTCCAAAATTTTGGACCTCTGGGGCAGTGCCATGTCTTATCCCAGGGCTAAGATTTAAGCTAACATAGTAGAGAACCATCTGGTTATGCTATAAATCAAATATGAATGCCTGAGACTTTGTAGATTGGGAGGAGAAGACTGTTGAACATGGTCTAATTGAGCATTTTTACGAACTTTGGACACCCAGGGAAGGGGTGTTTTTTAACCTACAGGCATAATTTAATCAAAATTGATAGATAACAGCCAGGCTATGCTACACTCAAAATATAAATGCACTCCACCTTAAAATGAAGAATTTTTTTCAACATACTCAAATTTTGCGTTTTTCCAAATTTTTGGACCCCTAGTCAGGGCTGTTTTTGACCCTTGGATGAAAACTTTTTGTGATACAGTACAAAACCATCAAGTTATGCTATGTACCAAATATGAATATCCTAGACCTTATAGTTTAAGAGGAGAAGCAATTTTGAAATTGCTCTTATTAAGCATTTTTCCAAACTTCGGACCTCAGGGGCGGGGCCATTTTTGACCCCAGAGATTAGATATTTAAAAACTTGGTAGAGAACCATATGATTAAGCTCTTCACAAAATATAAAGGCCTTTGGCCTTGTAGTCTATGAAAAAAACAATTTTCATATGCCGCGGTTACAAGAGTTTTCACGAAATGAAATTCTTTTAACAACTTTTGAAGAGCTTCATCCAAGGAACATCCCTGCAAAGTTTCAGCTTGATTGGCCTACTGGATTAGGAGGAGAAGATTTTTAAAGATATTTAAAGAATTCCTAAAGATTCCCATTTCCAAAACCTCGGCAACCAGAGTTTTTGACGGAATTAAATTCTTTTAACAAATTTTAAAGAGCTTCAGCCAATGAACATCCCTGCAAAGTTTCAGCTTGATTGGCCTACTGTTTTAGGAGAAGAAGATTTTTAAAGATATTTAAAGAATTACTTAAGACTCCCATTTTCAAATGCCGCGGCAACCAGAGTTTTTGATGGAATTAAATTCTTTTAACAACTTTTGAAGAACTTTACCCAAGGAACATCTCTGCAAAGTTTCAGCTTGATTGGCCAACTGGTATAGGAGGAGAAGATTTTTAAAGAAATTGTGGACGGACAGACGGACGGACGACGGTCAAAGACCGATCACAATAGCTCACCTCGCACTGTGTGCTCAGGTGAGCTAAAAAGAATGTCCATAGGTAAACAGAACAACCAATGCTTAACCTAAACCCATTCCCACACAAAAATATTTTAAACTAGTCTAAACTGAAAGAAGTTGCAAATGACATGTTTTAGTAGATGAAACTGAAAAATCTTTGTCTTTTGTGGTAGAAAACATTGTGGTAAATGAAAAAATTGCTTACAACAAGCAAATTACTTCATTTACCACAATGTTTTTCACAGTTTTTTTTCTTGAAAATAAAATGGTTGGATTGTGTGGGAATCAGTTAGGGAAGAACACTAATGACACTAACTATCAAGTCCCTGTTGATGTAAGACTAAAACCCTGACTTGACTATAGAAGTTTTGACTAACCCTGAATCCACACGTAGCTGCAGGCTGAGATTTTCTTCTTTAAGTTTCTCTGTTTCAACTGTGAGCTGAACATTTTTTGACTTCAAAGATGATACAGCCTCAGACAATCTATGATCTGCAGATAAAGAGAAAATAATTCTATCAGTTCCAATAAATCTAGCTTACATCCCTTTGAAAACCATGCTTGAATGGATAAAAATGTACTTACCTATGTACACAGTTCCTTTAATGTCAACCTCAATGAACAATAGAAGTAAGGCAATAGATTATGCAAGATAAAGAAATCACTTATCATTATCAAACATTACTCATGTTTGAAGCGTAAACTAGGGTTTTGACTCTCAAAAGTCTGTGTAATATTATGTCCTATCTAGACCTTTAGAAATTCTCCAAAGGGGGTCAAAATGACCCCTTGGAGAAATTTCTAAGAGTCAAAACAGGGTTTTTAATTCCCTCAATTTTTCAATGATGCATCTTTGGTGCTTTTGGAAACTGTACAAATTATTTGCTATATTTTTTTTAGAAAAGGTCAGTTGGCACTGAAACCTTCCAATTAACGCTCTTGATTTGCTCTTTTTGTAGTTTAGACCCCTACAAAATCAGTTTTGACCATCCCAAATTTCATGGTCTAGGAGTAAATGATCCTCAATTTCAAATGCTAGCACAGGTCCTGATCAATTATTCTTTATGGTTATCCTGCATAGTTTTAAATGGTGTCTTCCCGATTCTCCCACATTTGAAAATCCAATAATACCATTTACCTGGTGGGAAGAAGTGGGTAAGGGAAAATGTGTGATTACAGTTAGGTTCAAATTGTGTTCCATGTGTATTGTGTATTATAGACAAATTAACTTATAAGTGTTTAATTTGCCGAAATAAAACCTGTAATTCTGGCGTGAAAACAAAAATGAAACCAGAATTTAATCATAAATCAGTCAACATTAGAACCAAGCACAAGTCATGGCCACAGTATAACTTATTTCTGAAGCCCAACAGAAACTACACAGCCGCTTGTGATACTTGAACCTAAAAGATCTAAAACGATGAAATCTACAAAAATAAAGGAAATGGGAATAAACTGAATACGGGTATTTAAATAATAAGATGCCTTTTGATTCGAGTCAAATAAATGAAATGCATACGTACATTAAACAAAACTTATCTGGATTTTTCTTTTTCAATTCTATACCCAAGCATTTGTAGAACGGGGTATTTTGTCTGTCTTTTCATTTGTAAAGCTTTTTGTCCGTAAAAAAGAATTCTTTTTTGTGTGTGTGTGACAAAGTAAGGTAGAATGACCAAGATCCAGAAACAACAACTGAATCGGAATAGGCTAAATTTCTCTGCGATACACCATTCTACACTAATCCTTTTTCCCCATATTCCATTTGTAACAGAATTACAAGGGTCGAGACAGTGTGTTGAATGTGAAATGATCATTTTACCTCACTTTATGTTTACTTCTTAATCAATCCCGGTTAGCATATGCTTTCTTATCAAAATATTTTCTTTCGCGGAATAAGTACTGCATCCATACAACATGCCGTCGGATGACCACCAAAATCTCGACACTTTAACTTGAATAAAGCTGTACTTAAGAGGTTTTAGTTGCGCCTCAACCATACCATTGCTCATTGCTGATTCATTCTTGAGAAATAGATAAAATGGTTGTCTGGAAAGAAGAGTAATACCAGATAGCATATGAGAAAGAAAGTAATTGCTTTTTCTAAGTAAATGATCCTTTTATCAAAATGATTTCTTTTCTCTTCTGCGATCAATAAAGGGACATTGTACGGCATACGTTAAAATGGATTCCTGATTCGAAATCCACTAGTTCGATTTGAAACGCTTGTGGAATGGGGTTTTAGAACCTAACGGTTATTTAGCCCCAGGCAGGGATTATCTCACACCTTACCTGTACCGACTTTTTATCGATATTTTCAAATGTGGGAGAATCGGGAATAAACCTTTTAAATCACAAAGGGTAACTCTCTTTCTGTACTATTTAACCCTTTCCTGTTTTGAAAAAAATTAGACCTGTCCAAATTGAAAGATTTTGCAGGCAAAAATTAAAAGTGGATTTAATTTGAAAAATTAAGTAGGCACTGTGTACATAGGTAAGTACATCCAGTAGGGTAGAAAATATTGTGGAAAAGAATAAATTACTTGTTACAAGAGGAAAAGCATTTAACAATATTGCATAGACAAGATATTTAATACTAGAAATCTCCATTATTATAAAAAGTAGCCCTCATGTAACTTGTGTCAAGTTTAGAACAATTATTAACTTTGTGACAACAATATAAGCCTCTATCAGGTATAATCAAAGGACTGAAAGTCCCGAGAGCGGTTTTGCTGGCTTATCCGTAACCACGCTCAATAATGCTAACATGTACCATCAAGATGAGTAAATAAATCGTACACCTAAGTGGGATGAGCAGCTGGATACTCGATAAGGATGTAGTGGTTATTACTGATGTGAGAACTACCAGGAATCCATGGTTAGGAGCTCCAGCTGCCCGATATAACTGAAATACTATGAAAAGTTGCGTTAAAACCCCTTTCAATTAATCATGACCCTTTTATTGTTTACCGAAATCGCTATTTTGATTCAATCACAACGTTTTCTATAATATTATTTCACCAGTGCGTGAAAATTTGTGGTTGTGTGGTAAAAGGTTAAATGATAAAAGTTGAAGCAATTAAAGCTAACGTTCAATTCTTTTTGCTTTGAGTATTTTATTATTACAATTGAAGTACAGTGCTACATGTTCGTTTCAAAGATATAGTCGAATTCGAGAGGTAAAGGGGTGTTTTATCCGGTTGGGTGAAATTGGCGCTTGAATCGCGACTATAACAGGGTGGTCACTTGTAGCATATACTGCGTATACAGGGTGTAAATTTGCTCCGTCCTGCCAGGTCAAAATAAGGAGATTGTTTACATGTATTCGCCTACTCCACTAACCGCAGACCTAGATTCTATCTTGAAACGCGAGGAGATTATTTCTCTCATTTAGACAGTTCATTAGACAATTTACTATGGATAAATTAAGTCGAAGTTTTAAACCATTTTCCTTGATATTCATGACTAAAAGGAGGCTGTTGGCATTCAGCAAGTAAGTTGTTTTTTTCATCAGCGATGAAACAAGATGGAGGCGATCACATAGATTTTCACTTCAAGTTTATGAGCATGCGTGGAAATGAGTTGAAAATTTGTGAAAACTTGTTTCCGGTTGATCAATATGAAATACCGGTTTTGTCTTACAAAACCGCTAAAAACTAAAGATATGGGAAACTGGCTCTTGCAGGCCTGAAGGAATGGAGGGAGGAGATTAAGTTCCCCCCTTCCAATTATTTTGACAGGAATGAAAAACAACATTTTTTTTGTACTGATAAGCTTATATCCACCAAGAAACTCTCTATTTTCTAAGTTAGCCTCCTCAGATCTTGAAATGATTCCAAAATGTTTCCTGTGGGCCTTTCTTGTGTACATCTAAATTAATTTTGTACATGGTCATTCATTGGGAATTGCATGGTATAGTCCTACCCCAATGAATATTGAAAACAGCTTTTGAATGAATTTGGAAGAGATTACCAAGTTTAAAATGAAACATGTCAAATAAAAAAAAAACTAGACAACATTTCAGAGTGTGTTTAATTGATCATTAAAAGCCAATTAGAAGAGAGAAAGGAAACTAGAGGCCCTTGAGCACCTGTATTGCTCCACAGGCCTGAATGTACTAATTAAGCCAATGGTATTTTCAGAAATTCAATATAAACCTAATCGTCTTTGCCAAATATGGCAAATAAATCTGATCACCAAAATCTTTGAAATAGTTCTGGAGAAACATTTCAAAGTTTTCACTGCTTTAGAACAGCCAAGTCAGGTATATTGTATTTTCCAGTGATTTACTAAAATTAGTTTATCACTAGCATGCATTTGAAACCGGGCTTGAAAAGTGTATAAAAAAATAATCGCGATCTTAATACACGTCTGTCATATTTTTAAAGTTTTTCTTTTAAAGTAAATTAACAAAACCAAAAGAATTCAAATAATCCTTGTGAATTGCAGAATGCAGATGATTTGGTCTATGGTGAAAATAAACGAAAAAGGATGTTTTTATAATACTGATAGTTCCGTCAATTAGATTTAAAAAAGAAACAACGAATCGGAGAATCTTACTTCATGGGTAGAAAATGAATCCGGATTAGAGTTCCAAATAATAAATCGGAATTAACTCCCTTGACTCGACTGGGTAATTCCGGTTTAAATTTGCTATATAGAGTATATAGGGGCTGAGACTAAATGCTCCTATTTTGAGTAGAATCAGATAATTTTCAGAGCTTCATACAGAGAAATGTTTCATACTCTTATAGTACTCTTAGAATATGAAATTTTTGTGATAGTTTATATTAACATTGACATGTTTTAATTGTTTTTCCCTCCCAGCCAATGAAAATTTCATTCTTGTCCATTTTTCATATTTTACTTCTCTTTTCCTCAAAATTAGCGAAGGCGTCCTTTGTAGGAAATCATCACTTCGTGCTCAGATGAGCTAAAAATTACTCATCTTGCATTTGTATGATTTTATCTCTGTTTTAAAATGGGTAATTTTAAACACAGTGCTTGTATCATATTTCTACCTCCATCAGAGTGATTTTCCTTTGCAATGCATTGGATCAAATCAGCCAGAGTATTCTATTATCAAATCATGAAATAAGGGACTGAAAGTTGTGAAGAGAGCAGATCAAAATAAAATGGTTAAAATTATCTATATGACCAATACAATTGACAGGGTTTTAGTTTGACCCAGGACCTCGGGTTATGACGCACAGAAATTCAAAAAAATGCAATTTTGACGCTCAATAATTTATCACTGTGCGTCATTTTGACTCTCGAAAATTAGCAGCCATACGTCAATGGTCATCATAAGTGTGCCAAAATTATTGGAAAATGGTTAATTGATTATGAATTTATACACCCCTATCAAGGATAACATCAAGCTTGATTGGTAATTAACACTCTCGAGTGATGGTCATGCATCAGCGATCGTGATTGACAGGTACTTGACACCTGTGAAATTAATGACGAAACCCATTTTCAGTTCTAATCCTACTGAAATTTACTTATTTGCTATTTCTTTTATAAAAAGCTCACAAAATATAATCAAGAAGTAAAATGAAAACAAAGAAAATGTTGCCCAAGAAATGTCATCGGTTTTCGTGCATGAAATCGGCACTTCTTTTTATGAAAAATATAAATAATTTGGTCATCTCATAACTTTTGAGATTTTCTAAAACTGATTCAAACTAATAATATATGTATAAATACTGAACTTTCCCAAAAATTTATCTTATATTGAAAATAGAATACTGTCACATTGGAGAAATGTTTCAATCTTAGTTAGAGGTTATTCTAAGGCACCATTGCCCCCTTCCCCCCCCCCCCCAAAAAAAACAAAAAAAACCACCCACCCACATGTTTAATTCACCATTGCTAAAAAAGTTATAAACTTTTTTCCTAAATTGCTCCTGGGGGGGGGGGGGGAACATATCGCATTTTGACTCTTGTGATTTCAATTTTGACTCTTGGAATTTTTGGCCCAAGGGTCAATGACTCTTGGGAACTAATGAAAACCCTGAACTGATATTAATGAGGGTGCGGCAATTTAAAGTAAATTTTTGGCGATATCTACAGGAATCTAACAATCAATTAATTACTCACATTACAAACCAAACAAACCCTTTTAATTAAAGGTGTATAATAACACATTACAGGTAAATAGATCAGCAGTTGTGAAAATCAAGGTAAGTGGTGATTTGTGACATGTTTTTTCAATTGGTACGCTGAGGTACTGAAATGAGAAATCTTGTTTGAGTGTGGGTGTTGGTGTGTATGTGTGAGCCTGTGCACAGCAGGGGGGTCACCTTCAGGAAATATTCTTTAAAACCCGGAAATTTTTGTCCAATGTTCTGGAATTGTTTGAAATAATCATGGCATGTCTGGAGACCGGAAAATCACCCTTTGTAATTCTATTTTTACAATTTCAAATAAGCAGTACAACTCACTTTTCCTGTAAAGGCAAAGGTTTAGTTGACAATATTAAAGTGGATTAAACAACACCAGCATTCTGCAGGCAAAGAAGTAGCCTAGCTTCATAAAACTTTGCCGGAGTTGCTGATCACAGCTGAATCAAAGTCACCTGGGAAATACAGGAAGTTGCCTTGGCTATGATAGGCAATAACCCAGTCTTGCCCAGAGGCCAAGAAATTGGGGAACAGTAAATCAATTTTAACTGCTGATTGGAAGCCCTGTGATTGTAAATAAACTGTGTATTGACAGGCTTTTTGATTGCTTCATCTCCACATCTGCTAAATGGATGATCACAAGCTCTTGTACACCATCAGCATTAGAGAAACTTTTTAATATAATATCCATTCGCCTCTGAAGATTCAATTACATTTGTGTATTTTTTTTTTTTTTTTTTTTATCAATGTACAAGATTTTTTTGCATTCTTTTCAGGCAGTGAGAAGCATGGTGTATTTTTACGAACGCCATGTCAATTACCAGATTTTCAAAATTCATTGATAAAGAAATAAAACATTTGTGATAAAAACTGATTTTCCCGAAAACCACAAACTGAAGAAATCTATTGACTATGTTTTGGATAACCTGTCATTACACAACCCGCACTTATTATATCCTTATTTGTCATACCTTGCTCTGATTACTTTTACAATTATTAGAATACGACTTACGCGTTTCTATTAGCTCGATAAACCCATGCTGCTCCCGTCGGTTTCGAAGTTTTAGGCGATATTTTATAGTCGCCTTCCAGTTATCTCCGCTAGTGGCCATTTCGATAATTTCCTAGTTCAAGCCGAAATTACGAAATAATAATGTGACTTAATGTCTCAACAATATATATTCAAGCGGAAGAGAAATATGTTAAAAAATCAGAAATTTCCGTTGTAACATTAGATTTTCACGTATTTTTTTAAATTTTCGACAGTTATTGAGAAAGAAAATATCATACGAATATTCTGCTTTTGAAAACCGAAAGTAGTTTACTTCCGGATTTGTTTTGTTTATAAGCGGTAAGGAAACGAATTTCAATTCACGTATCTTAGCATATTTTTCTCTTGTTAACTTATCGAAAATAATTGCAAATATTTAATTCATGAACGAACTTTCATGTTTAATAATGCTGTCAGCCTGGTTTAGCTGATCAATGTTCTTTGCCCAAATGGCCCTCCATAGTCCAATGATATTTGCTTTTTCGCAAAGTCTTAGAAAATTCAATTTTACTTCCTTTTCTCAGTCTTAAGAGCATCTTAGATGAAACACACTACCAATACATGTTTACATTTTTATGTATTGATGAATTAGAGCCTTGAATAATAAACTGTTCCTTTCTTTGGTAACCCTTTCTTAATGAATAATAGTATTTCTGTTGTTGTTTTGCTTTTGTCATTTACATATTTCACTAGAAAACAAAAATTCGATTGGCCCTTATTTCTGCAAAATGACCCTCATGACCAAAGACTGCGTGCCCATCTGGCTCCTTAAAACTCATATCTAGTTTAAACATCTAAGGTGCAATAATTTAGGGGAATAAGAAGCCTATCCATGGGGTCTTATGATTTTGCCAAAAGAACCAGGTGTAGTAGATGAAACCTGCTTTATACTTACACCTTTCAAACACTGGGACTTCAAAATGTAAATTGTATCTAACACTTATACATGTATTTTACTCTGACAATGAATTAACAGATCACTGGCTACACCTATTGCCCTCCAACAGCAAGTTAAACATAGATATTTAACAGTGTTATTTTGCAAAATTTATGGTCAGTAAATGCATTTAAAAAATATAAAATGGTTGGTTTGTGATCTAATTGTCATAGCTATAGCATGAATAAGTGTGGAATTACAACATTAAAAAACTAATGAAAATGCATATCATAATGTCTGGTAATGTCAGAGTTCAGTGTTCTACATGATCAATTTGATTTGTCTATCAATTGTTTGTGTGATCCTTCAATTAGATGACTTGCTTGGAATTCAAATATTTTGGGATTTCCATGATTGCTGAATGACTTTTTTTTTTTTTGCATGTATTTTAAAATCTATAACAGGGCTCCGGAAATATTGAAATTCAAATTGGTCTGGGACAATGCCCCCCAGCAAAAACGAATAACCCCCCCTTTCGCTAGCAAAAACGAATACCCCGCCTTTTTCACCTTTCCCGTACGTAAAAGGGTTCCTCATTCATTCACTAGTTGCCTTCTCTTTCAATGGCAGTCCATGAATTGAAATATACAGTATTGTAAAATTAGATAGACAAATAAATTACATCATTAAAATTTTCCTTGTTTAACAAAAAATTTCCCCAGCGTACGCTTTCTACCCCCCTCCTGAGTACCACACAGATTTAATTGATGATTTCCTTTTTCAAAAGCTAGTATCCAAAGTTCCGTTAATTTAACACAGTCATAGAGATTTTCCCTCAACACGAGCTTCTGTTGGTGGAAAAACACAGCTGACTTCACAAAAATGTTGGGTCAGTCCATTCTACCCTGTGGAATCGCAGAGTCATGACGTACATCTAAAAGATCGACAAGACAAACTCGAGTGGGTTGCCCAAGTGTTGCACTATTTTACCAGAGTAGAATTTGTACACAAATCTCGGTCATTTATTATTTTGCGATTTATTATTCGGATGTTTTCTACCCCTGAAGTAAGATTTCATGATTCATTGTTTCTTCAATTTTATTGACGGAACTAGCAATATTATCAGGCAGTCGTTTTCGTTTCTATTCAAATTCTGCGGTTCTCCACTTATTGTTTGAATTCTATCGGCTATGTTTCTTACTGTGGAAGAAAAACTATAATACATACATTAACAAAGTGACTTTTTTTGCAAATTTCGAACCTGGTCTCACACGCTTACTTGTAAAAGCGTTGTACTGAGTCCGACTTTGTACGAACAGCGACTTGTCTTGATTTATTGCACGCATCCCATATTATAGTAAATAAAATTGTTTCACGAGTAACGGCAATTTAAATTGATACAGTACTGTGTGTAATGTGTTTAAGTCAAACGATTCTCTATTGCAAATAGTTTACAAAACTCAATACCCGAAGATCGTTCAAGCCTGAAACTGTGGCTAACTGCAAATTAGTTGGCACTTGACACTAGCGGGTAAACTAATTATCTATTTTTCGCATCTTTGTTAATCCCTTATTCTGCAGGTAACGTGTGAAATCCTTGGAACTATTTCGGGCTCAAGTGGATTCTGATAGATGGTGGATGTTTTTATTATTATTTCAACGTGAAATTAAATGAAAATTTCGGACCGATCTAGGTGTTATTTTTGGGATTCCAAATGGTCTGGCAATTCAAAATTAGGTCCAGTCCGGCAATTTATCAGATTTCCGGAGCCCTGATCTACAATACTTGACCTCTGTCAGATCATCTGTTCACTTTGTTCATTTGCAATAAATATACCTCTGTGCTTATACCAGGGTTTTAATGGACACAGATTTTGTGAGTTTAAGACTCACATTAAGCAGCTATGACTCAAAATTACCAGATACAAGTCCCATGGACTTTCTGGTCCAACTGCAGAAAAGAATTGAAGACTGTATAATAATTTCTTTTCTGAAGTTCAATATGATCATAGATTCCAAATACAAGGTTCATAACTAGATAAATTTTGATCCCTAATCAGTGATCTGCCAAGGCTGCATGTTTCCAAACAATCCCTAGTTTTATAAGGCCATGGGGAGACTGTCCCCTTGATTCAAAGCGCTGGTAGCTAGATTGTTAGTGTGATTATTGTCCTCTTGCTTCTAGATCAATGATATATATTTGAAGTTTCTTTAAACAAGTTAAAATTCTTATGTGAAAAACGGTATTTAAATAATTTTGACCCACTCACAGTTACCAAGATTTTAAACTTGTCCAACTTGAAAGAAGTTGCAAACGATAGTTCCAAGATTTTAACCAACAATTTTTCCTTTTCTCGTGCAATGTTTTTTTATTTTTTCTTTCTTCAGGGCATTTATTGTTACTATCATGATCATAAAAATTCTAATAGAAGCCCGGGCGTTTATTAGAATCACAAACTTTATAAAAGAAGAGGAAGGGTGTTTACTAGAGGCTATAGGTTTGTGAGATGTTTAAAAAGCAGTCAAAAATTCCAAATATCATGTATGATCTCATTGGAACAAAGGCAAAAAAGTTAAGTCCTGAAATATTGTGTCATTATAAATTAAGATGACTATCTTGTAAAATTTAGACCTGTCTGAAAGAATAAAGCATCAACACTAACGAGCCTTTGAGATTTACACAATCTGACCAGGCTCAGGAGTGTTCTTTTTCGGCCTTTAAAAGAAGTGATGTTATTCTACCGAATTATCCCTTTTATGCCCCCGTTGTCTGTCTGTTGGTCTGTCTGTCTGCAAAAATTAACCAAAAAACTTAACATTGCTAATTACTACCAGCTTATTCAAGATAAAATGCTCATATTTGGCATAATGGTACATCTCCATAATATGCATTTCCTCATATCAAGGTCAAGATCATGTGATAAGGTCAAGGTCACATACCAAGGTCAAACATTTAGTCCTGTTGCGGGGTCATTGTGTTTCACAAACATATCTTATTTTCAATCGAAATCATTCAATATATATGTTTTGAACAAGCCAGATTACAAAGAGAAAATACAAATAGATTACTTCAAATTTACTTTTCTTGCTATATTCCATAAAAAATATCCAACCCTAAGCAATAAATGTTCACTTTGTGGCAAACATGTATATGCGATAATTTGGTAACCGTATTTTACTGCGAGGGGTAGAGCAGGTGATCAAGGCAGCCGACGCCAGGTATTCAGCTATTTTGCGTCGACTTTCCGGAGTTGACACACATGTCTCATTGAAGTTAGACCCTTGTCATTCAGTGTATAATTTTAGTGGACATACTTCAGTATTTCATCTCTGGGATTTAATGCAAAAACTTGAGAGAAATTTTCATGCAACAGGTAAGCTTTACTTTTAAAGTAAAATCGAGTGGAACAATGCCAACCCATTGGAATTTGCTGATGTAGCATATTTATACTCCCAACAACCAAGTTATGGGGGGGTATACTGGAATCAGGTTGTCCGTCTGTCCCTCTGTCCATCTGTCTGTGGACATAATTTTGTGTCCTCATCTCCTCTCACATTTCCAGACTAATTTTGCTGAAATTTTACCGAAATCTTCCTTGCAATGGGAACTTGTGCACATGCAATTTTCATAATGATTAATCAACTGTTTCAGGAGTTATGTCCCTTTGATTTATTTTTATATACAATGTAAAGAGAATAAATCATTACTCCTGAACAGGTTGACAGATTAAAGAAATAAAAGTGATTCACATGTTTATTCCAGAACATAAACGCCATGTTCGACACTGCACAAAATACAACTTCCATCTATCCCTATTTTTTTTACACAGTCATAGCCCATCATTGACTTAAAATTTGTAGAAAAGAATTGTCCACTTGATAAATCAAAGAGGTGGCAGTGGGGGGTATTGGTCCGCCCTTACAGGCGACAGTTCTAGTTTCAACAGTTTTCTCCTATATGTTTGAATTACTATAAAATACTTTGCTATTTTAGTACACAGTTATTGATCAATTATCATTTTAGGTCCGACCACAATGTATTCTTACTGAAGTTTTGACAGATTTACAAATTTATTTGAAAATATTTTGATTTTAATGTCACGTTTTTTTGAATTTATTATCCCCCACCAATATTGGCGAAGGGGATATAGTAATGGTCTCAGTCTGTCATTCCGTCACTAAACTTGTCAGGAGCATATCTCTGAAAGTATAAAAGCTATTGATTTGAAACTTCATAGGTCAATAGATCTCATTAAGGAGAAGTGCAGTGCACAAGAACCACAACTCTTGCCTGCATTATTTTGGAGTTATTGCCCTTTGTTGTTTTAGAGACATAGATTTGTCCTGAGCATATCTCTGAAAGTATAATAGCTACTATCGAACTCATTGACAAGAAATGCAGTGCCTTAATCTAACTGGCTTCAGTTTACTTTCAAGCTTTTTAGGTGAGGGATGGCCATGTCCAACATGGCTCTTGTTTCGGTTTAAACACCTTGCAGTGTTAATAATGAAATAACAGTTAGATTTATTCTGTATTGGTTAATGCCATTGGCATTTCAGGTGTTAGTGCTTCAGACTTAAGCTTTTACCAAGCATCATGACTAATAATTTTTGGATATGTTTTCTGTCCTAATTTCCCTATTTTCTAGGCAATAAAAAAATATTTTCTTTAACCAATGGACTCAAAAAGAAAGTGTTTTTTTCTCAATCAATGCACATTCAATTCTTTTTATATGCCCAAAGGGTCGTATGATGTTATCGCCCCGATCATCCGTCCGTCTGTCTGTCTGTCCATCTGTCCATCTGTCTGTCCGTCCGTTCGTCAGTCCGTCTGTCAGTTAGCAATTTTTTGTGTGCCCAACTCCTCCTAAAGTATCAATGGGAATGAGCTGAAACTTGGCACAATTTCTCCCCATGATGTCTAGTTGTGCATAAGACCTTTGAAATTCAAATTGCTCCAGTCATTTTTGAGTTATCTTGAATTACCTGCCCTTGAATCACTGTTTATTGTGTGTGCAACTCCAAAACTATCGATGGGAATGAGCTGAAACTTGGCATAATTACTCCCTATGATGTCTAGTTGTGCATAAGACCTTTTAAATTCGAATCACTCCAGTCATTCTTGAGTTATCTTGAATTATCTGCCCTTGTATTGAATGAAAATCAATGTATTTCTTGTGAGCACAACTTATCCTTCATTCTGAATGGGAATGAACTGAAACTTGCTACAATGACTTTGTGTGATGTCTACTTGTCCTTAGGACTAGAATTTGTTTGAAATGTCAAGTTGTTCCTGAATTATCTGCCCTTGACTTAACAAAATAGCTTCAATTTACATTTAATTTTGTACAAAACTCCTAAAATTTACATAGAATTAAACAGAAACTGGCCACAATGTTTCTCTATGATTTTAGTCTGTCTGTCCGTCCGTCCGTCCGTCTGCTAGCAATTTTTTGTGTGCGCACCTCCTCCTAAACTATCAATGGGAATGAGCTGAAACTTTGCACAGTTACTCCCTATGATATTTAATTGTGTAAAGACTTTCGAAATTCAAATCATTCCAGTCATTTTTGAGTTATCTTGAATTATCTGCCCTTGAATTGAACCAAAAACACTTAATGTCTTGTATGCACATCTTATCCTACATTTTTCATGGCAATGGTTGTGACAAGCAATTTCTTCATTTTACACAATGTTTTCTACCCAGAAAGTTGAAAATATCTAACATTTTATAAACTTTAAATTGTTGTCTGCAACTCCTCTCCATTTGGACCAGTCTAAAATTTTGTTGTGTGGGAATGGGTTAAAGGAGTTGCAGACGACAATTTCAGTGTATGAAATTTTTGATTTTTTCACCTTTCTTGGGAGTAAACATTGTGTAAAATGAAGAAATTGTTTGTTTCTTCATTTTATACAATGTTTTCAGTGTTTATTCTAGGATTTCAAAAATGTTGAGGATTTAAGTGCAAAATCTACACAATCGAGAAATGTATGGTATTTTGTGCTCTTTTGTTTTTAGAAAAAAATGCCTGCCTGAAATAAACACTGTGTTTTTTCAAATGTTTTTCTTGGGGGGCCTCAAAACGCGAATGGGTTAGCGGGTTAAAATTTGTGTGGTTTTCAGTAGACAGGTTGAATTGCTTCAGTTATGCTTCAGTTAAAGATTACACCTCAGCATGAGTCCTAAAAGCAGACAGTTTGTTCAAGCAGAGAACTCGATTTATTAGAGTGAAGACAAAATTAATGCGAAATGTCTATTTCATCAGTCAGTAGTGTTTGTTCTCATATGAGAGGATTTCAATTAGTACCAGCATAGTCAGATTTGATTGATTGATTGAATGGGGATAAACGCCGCTTTTAACAGTATTTCAGTCATATCGCTGCGGCTGGAGTACCAAACAATGGATTCCTGGTATTTCTCACACCAGTACTACCACTACATCCTTTCCTAGCCTCCAGCTGCTGTCCAACTTAGGTTTACGATTATCCACCCATTAGTGAGAGAAAAATGTTGGAAAGGATATGAGCCGCCTGGGTATCGTACCCATGACACCCAATGTTTCAGATCAGGAATCTTTTTTTTTTTATTTCATATGGGTGATATGTCAAATGTCGGAAAGAATATGTGCCACCGCTTGGGATCGAATCCATGACATCCAACCATCGAAGATAAGGAGTCTGACACGCTACCGACTGCACTATTACGGAGGCATCAGATTTGAAGGCAAATAATAAAAATGGATGTTTTGAAATGCGTAAAGGGCCTCCGTCAAAGAGCAGTTGGTAGTGCATCGGACTGTCAATCTAGAGGTCCCGGGTTCGATCCCCGACGGCGGCACTCATCCTTTCCGACTTTTTGTCTCTCACCAATTGGTCAATAATTGTAGACCTATGTGGGATAGTAGCTGGAGGCTAGGAAAGGATGTAATGGTAGTACTGGTGTGAGAAATACCAGGATTCCATTGTTAGGTGCTCGAGCCACCGCAATATAACTGAAAGATTGTTGAAAGCGGCGTAAAACCCCATTCAAACAAAACAAACAAATTGAAATGCATAAAACTTCCCCTAACTTGAGCCATATTCATATGGAGGGGGTTTTAGTTAACAAGGAAGTGAAATTAGTCTTTATTTAGACCCCCTATTATGTTTATCAAACAAAAACAGGAAATAATGATATTAAAGTAGAATCATCTACAAAACTTTTCTCTCACAAATGTTTTATTGTTATTATCAATTTTATTATTATCATTATTATATTTTTCTTTAGCAGGGATAGAATTCTCAATTTTGAATCATGGAACGGGGGAGGTCTTGGTTTGTACATTTAAATAACTCAGCAATATTGCCTGAAACTCTGTGTTGTTGGTACTCATTCATATGGTGGTTCAAATGAATCACTTCTGTGACGGTTTCAGGGGAGGTAATTTATAGTTTTATGCAAATTAGGAAACCTCCAGAGATATATGTGACTATATTTATGCCCCTGCATCGATAAGATCGGGTGCATATTGTTTTACCGTGTCTGTCTGTCTGTCTGTCTCTCCATCTGTCTGTCTGTCTGTCTGTCTGCAAAACTTAACCTGCCAACAAAACATTTTCCTATAATTTCAACCCTGATTAAGTTACAATGCTAATATTTGGTATGTAGATAGGTCTCAACAAGGCGCAACTGGGGAAGGTTATTTCATCAAGGTCAAGGTAAAAATTTTAACCCTTTTCCCTAAAACAAAGAAAAAAAACCCAATAAAATTCACCCATTTCTAAAGAATTTCTGTTTCGGGGGCATAGTGTTTCACAAACACATCTTGTTAGTTACATATAAACAGAGTCAACCAATTTAGGGTAGAAGATCCTTTTCTCTGAATGGATAGTCTTTTTTGAGCTCTGCATGTTATATTTGTAACAGGGGTGGAGTTGCCTTACCCAGGGATAAGAAAGTTTTCAGGGATCCTTGGGATGGCGGAACACTGTTAGTATCAACCCCTGGCCGTCTCGAATTTCACTGCAAATTAAACTGGGTGTTTATTACAGAAGGAAGTTGTTTTACTGAGCATGCATTTCAGGTGTTATAATCAAGGTGTACAATGAGATAAGTCATATTGTACCGGAGTTACATACAGGACATAATGTGGTGGTTTTGGTTGAATCCTTACTTCTAAAATTAATATTTGAGATAAGCCCAGTTTGTAAGAGGTTGCAAGTGACTGCCAGAAAAGAGTAAATTGAAAATAAGTACGTATTTCTCAAATGCTAAGAGATTGTGAAGACAATTTTTGAAATGGATCATTGATTTTAATCGTTTTTCTTTTAATCCATTAACAAGAAAATTTAGACTCGTCCAAACTCAATGAAGTCATACACAACATTTTTCAGTTGATAAAATTTAAAAAAATTGTTCGTTGATGTAGAAAACTTTGTGGATAATGAAGATATTACTTTTTACCAAGTAACTTCTTCATTGTCCACAATACTTTCTAAATAATATGATTAACATTTGTAAAATTTCATTTACATAAAAATGTATTCTGCAACTTGTCTAGTAAAAATCTAATTATTTACTTAATAACCTAAGAATGAAATTTTAAACTGTGTTGAACTTAAGTTTAACCAATTTCCAGACAACAACAATTAAGACTGATCCAAATTGAAAGAAATTCCAGAAAACAATTCATAGTTAGACAAATTATAGAAATCTTTCTTTTTAGCTCAGCTGAGCGCGAGTGCAAGGTGAGCTATTGTTATTGGTCATTGTCTGTCACCCTTCAATATGTCTGTCCATCTGTCAACAATTTCTTTCAAAATCTTCTCTTCCAAAACCAACTGGCCAATCAAGCTGAAACTTTGCAGGATGAAGCTTTGGTGAAGCTGTACAAAAGTTAAAAGAATTTCATTCTATAAAAAAAACCTTTGTTGCAGCGGCATTTGAAAATGGGAAATTTTAGTAAATCTTTGGAAAACTTTTATTCAGAAACTACAAGGCCAAGGGCAATCATATATCATATATAGCATAACCACATGGTGCTTTAGTAGGACATTCATATTTGGCATGTTACATAATTGGATGGTTTTGTAGTATGTATTTTAAAATTATGTCCATGGGGTCAAAAATGGCCCTACCCATGAGGTCCAAAGTTATGAAAAGCAATTTCTTCATGGTCAACAATGTTTTCCCAAGATATTTTCTTGATGGGTATCAAAAAGCTGGGTTGTGTGGGAATGTCAATGTGAAACAAGTGCCAATATGGACAAAGCATTTTGGACAAAGGAGGAATTGCTTGCTCTAAACAACTCCTCCTTTCCCCACATTATTTTGCATTGTTCTTTTCTTCAATTTAGGAAATATGTTACTGGATGTAAAACATTTATTTCAGGTGTACTATTTCTGATGTGCATCAAGAGATTCCTCAAGTCTTCATGAAATCGGATTTCATTTGGTAAGATCACTTGAAAACCTTCATCTAGCGTTGGAGTAAAATTATTTGAAGAATTGTAGTCATGAACTTGAAGTATCAGCTTTGTTGGAATTAACCCATTTACAGACAACAAAATATTAGACTAGTCTAAATTGAAAGAAGTTGCAGACGGTTTTCAAAATTTCAAAACAAGTACTTTCTCCTTTTCTTACAAAGCTTTCCTATATCTCATTTATTCAAGGCGTCATAAAGTGTCAATGTGTTGAAATGGATTCAAAGTCCAACTGGCTGTCATTATTATATATTGATCAATCTGTGATATAATCTGACAGCTATAATGTGCCATTTCTAGAATACTCATTTGTGTCTACCCCAACCTACTACCATCCTCACGAGTGAAGGGATATCATGATCATCTTTTTCTCTAATATAGATAAATAGTATGTTTGCCGCCCTTGGTACAACAAGATGACATACTTAAGGGTGAAAAGCTAAAGTTTTATAGCTTTTAAATCAATAACACTGATTAAGTGAATGATACATGGTAAAAGCAATTAGGTTAGAACAACGTCACCATTGTGGTGATTGTAAAGGGTCTTTGATTCCACTGGCTGAAAGCCAGCAAGCTTTTGTCATGGCATTGCGTTAGTTATCAATGCATGTGTCCGTCCGTAGTGCTTTTTCTTAAAAAATCTTCAGAAACTACTGATCAGATCTCAACCTAATTTACAGGATTGTTCCCTCTTACAGGATGGTCCTCTTTCAGATTCCTTCAAACAATATTCCGTTAACAACTCTGGTTGCTATGGCAACCAAAATAGAATTCCTTTAAAGATCATTTTCTCTCAATCTGCTCATTTGATTTCTTTGTTCTTTTTCAGAAAATGTACATTGGGTCAAGGTCTACCTAACTCTATAAAATTATTAAGATTTGTCAAAAAACAAAGCTGTACCAGGGTGGGGCTTTTTTCTGCATATATAGTATATATATGTGTAGTTGTTTTATTGCTCTAAGAGAGACAACACATACTATTTTGTAAATTAGTCAAACTAATAAATTATCTTCCTTGTATCTTATATCTTAGTCGGAGAAACCGATTGTTGTTTATATTGCTTTAAACAGTTGGTTGACGAATAAAAAGAAAAAAATGCTAAAAAATTTTAGACTAGACCAAATGGAATCATATTGCAGATGATGAGTGTACGTCGATGAAAATTTAAAAAAACTTCGTTCAAAACAATGTGGAAAATTAAGACAGAAAATAAGGGCTATTATGGGCTGGAATTATTCTCCATATATAGTAGTTTTATGGATAATTTTGAATTTATGGCGTAAGAGAGAAAACTTACTATTAGGTAGAATAATCAAACAAGTTGATTATGTCCTTTGTAAGTTATATCTTAGATCTAAGTTAGATGAATTTGTTGCCAACATAAAATTATTTTTAAATTTATTTTTGTTTTTCTTTAGCAAAGCTTTTCATAGCAAGTTTTTGCCCTGTTCTAAATTAATGATAAAGGGGTCTATATTATACGATTTCAATGAAGATTTCAGGATATCTTTTAGTGAGAAATTTGTCCCTGCGAGGACCGTAGAGTCTTCAAGTGGTTTACCTTGTTAACCCGTTACCATGCAAAACCCACATTTTAATGCCCATAAGAAATATAGTATTGAAAATTTTACTGGAAATGGAGATTTTACAAGCAAATTTCTTCATTTTCCATAATGTTTTCAACATTATTTAGTACTTGTTGTCAAATTTTTTAAATTGAAATGTTATCGACATCTTTTAATTTGATTTAGAATTTTGTAGCCTAGTAAATGGTTAAGCAATTTTGTTATAAGGTTTATGGTATATGTCATTGTCAGTGTTTTTAGCACAGCATTTTTCAGAGGAGACCCAAGGTATTGCTATAAGTCTGATGTTAACTGCGTCTGCGTTGTCATTGGTCAAAAAATTGACATTATGTAATATCTTTGGTATTACGTAACCCATGCCCACACAAATTTTTTTAGAACAATCCAAATTCAAAGAAGTTGCAGACGAAAGTTTAAAGTTGATGAAACCTTTAAAATCTTTATCTTTTGGTGTATAAAACATTGTGGATAATGAAGAAATTGCTTGTGACAAGCAATTTCTTCATTTTCCACAATGTTTTCCAAAGCTTTCATATTGAGGGGCGTTTAAAAGGGTCATTCGGTGGGAATGGGTTGATATATTTACTTTAAACTCGGAATATATCTTTACTTGAAACTCAGAAAATATCTTTACTATAAAAAGAGCAATCTATACC
Organism: Fragum fragum; assembly: GCA_946902895.1. Lineage (NCBI taxonomy): Eukaryota > Metazoa > Mollusca > Bivalvia > Cardiida > Cardiidae > Fragum > Fragum fragum. The sequence goes on along the minus strand of OX336379.1, from coordinate 32,644,409 downwards.
TACAAGGGTTTAACATTTGAATGAGTTATGCCCCTTATTAGACTTAGAAGTTTCACCCCTTATAAAGCACTTGAACAACAGCATTTAATTTTGTATTTGCATACTGTGCTCCTCTTTATCAGAGTATTTAGAATGGGTCAGAAACCAGGCATATGCACTTTTAACTTTCAAAAAAATGGGAAAAATATTTTCATCATCGTGATACAGAATTAATTCCGGTATGTCACACAAAATATTTTTAGGATATAGGGAAATTCATAGCCTACACAGTGTTCAAGTTGACAGTAACTTCTGAGCTATCTGAAATAAATTTGGTGCATAACAATATATTAGGGCATAATCTTGGACCCTCTGACCAAAATGAAACCAATTTACATGATTCCATTTTTTGACAAATGACATCTTATGTTGTAGTTTCAAGATCAAAATACAAAATGTACTGGATCCTGGTTGCATAACAATATATTAGGTCATAGTCTAGGACCCTCTGACCAAAATGAAACCAATTTATATGATTCCATTTTTTGACAAATGACATCTCCTGTTGTAATTTAAAGATCATAATACAAAATGTACATTGTATTTCAATCCTGAATTCCCTTACTTACATAAGGAAATACTTTTATTATGGCTTTGGTAGGGAAAGGATGCATTTATTGGATCTGGTTAACCCTTATCACCCAATGAATCTTTTTGACTCCCCCCCAAGAAAAAGAATAGGGAAACATTGTGTAAAATGAAGATATTGCTTATATTTAACACATTATGTTTCCTATCCAGAAAGTTGAAAAAAAATATTATACAGGCACTTACAACAGTGTTGGGCTATTATCCCTTTCCTGGTTTTTGGAATTTTAGACTGGTCCAAATTGAAAGAGGTTGCAGATAACAATGAAAAGTCGATGCAATTTGAAAGGAAGCAGTCCTGTGTGGTAGAAAATATTGTGGAAAAAGGAGAAATTGCTTGTAACAAGCAATTTCTCCCTTTTCCACAATATTTTCCCAAGCATAAAATCAGAGAGACGTAAAAACTCAGGTTTAAGCAGGAAAGGGTTATTAAACCTTTCACACAATATGATGCTTTCAGACACCCCCAAGAATAAAAGCTTTTGAAAACAGGGGGAAATGAAATAATTGCTTTCTACAAGCAATTCCCTCATTACTTACAATGTATTCATCCGAAAAGTATAAAAGATCTAAATTCAATTTGGGCTTGCTTTTCTGGTAATGGGTTAAGCCATTGATATGTGGCAAAAAGAATACACAATTTTCTTTCCAGTTGATTACAAAGATCACTTAATAATTTCAAGCAAGCCAGTCTCTGCCAGTGAAATTGTCACTGTTTGAATAGATTTAGTTCATTTCATGCTACCAAACATCATCTAAATGGGAACCCGACACCAATTTTGTCATCAGGTAGCCATGTAATTCACGTGTCAAATGACTTGCTTAACCCATTCCCACAAAATGACACTTTTGGAGGCCCCTCAAGAAAAGCAATTGGGAAAACTTTGCATGAAAAGAAGAAATCGCTTGTCACAAGCAATTTCTTCATTTAACACAATGTTTTCTACTCATAAAGTACTCATCTGCAGCTCTTTTTAATTTGGATCAGTCTAAGATTTTGTCAAGTGAGAATGGGTTAAGGAATTTTGTCTGAAATGGATACTTTTTCTCCTTTTAGGCAATTAACCAATTATTAGACTGCAAAAATTTGGACTGTTCCAAATTGAAAAGAGTTGCAGATGACAATTCAAAGTTTGATTGAAAACTTCAGACTTTTTCTTGGTAAAAAACATTGTATAAAATGAAGAAATTGCTTGCCTATTGCAAGCAATTTTCCCATTTTACACAATTTCTCTTAATTGTTTTTTTAAAGGGCATCAAAAAGCGCAATATGATGGGAAAGGGTTAAGAAATAGAATGGATTGTAAGATCACTCAATCTTTCTTAGAATTTCACTCATAGTTCTGCCACTCATGAAGCTATAGCTTTTGTCTAATTTAAAACTTCAGACTTTTCTTGGTAAAAAACATTGTGTAAAATGAAGAAATTGCTTGCCTATTGCAAGCAATTCCCTCACTTTACACAATATTTTCTTAATTGTTTTTTTTAAAGGGCGTCAAAAAGCGTCATATGGTGGGAAAGGGTTAAGAAATAGATTGGATTGTAAGATCAATCAACTTTTCTTCTATTTTCACATATAGTTCTGCCACTCATGAAGCTATAGCTTTTGTTGCTCACTCATTGAAAGATTCTATGCTGTAACAAGCAAATATCCTCTATTAGATGTAGAAATTATTAGTGTAGCACAATCTCGATTGAAATAACAATTGATTTTATCAGTGAGTTTTGAAAGAGTACATGTGAATACCAGGAAATACAATGTACTTCAAATTTAACAATTGATTTACCAATTTAACCCTTGCCTGTTTTGCCAAATTTTAGACCCGTCCAAATTCAATGGTTTTGCAGACGAAAATTCAAAATAAATTTCATTTGAGAAGTAACCATTCAGTAGAGTAGAAAATATTGTGGAAAAAAAGAAATTGCTGTAAGCAAAAGTAACCAGACACAAACATATGGACAGACATATCACAGTCACTATAAGGAGTCAGATAATTGGTTCTTTTGAATAAACACAGAGAACTAAATACTAATTTCAAATTTTTCATAGACTTTATAAGACTATTATTTTATATTTGAACCAATATTTTATAGCCCAACAAATAATAATTAAATATAGTAATAGGACAAGGAAAAGAGAAAGATAGTGAGATCTAGAAAAGAAAGCTCAAAGAAGTCAGCTTGAAGGTAGGCACTACCTGTATGGCTCTTTTCATACAGGGTAGAACCCTCCTTATATAGTTGTAATTGGCATAACTGCATATGCAGTGTGTAAAGTGGCATATAAAATACAGTCTGACGACAATAATCTGGGTGTGCAAGTCGGATAGTAGTAATGATTAAGTTTCTTAATTATATATAGCAATTAAGGAAAGTACAAAAGATGTAGAAATTACAGACTTGCTTATGTGCAAAAGTATAGACACAGAAATGCAGTAATTAAATGGAAAGTTTTTACAAGGAAAAACTGTATTGCAATGCCGAATACTTGTACTATAGTAAATAGAAAAGGGTAATAGGTCATCAGATAGTGAAATTTACGTGCCATTATAAAATGAAATAAAAAGAGTTAATGTTTTGTCACCAATTAAGATTTTCTGAGCCATGTTAAGTCGTTTCCATTATACAAGCAAACAATAGTGTAAAAGGATAAGTTGGTTGTGTATGCCATTTACTTGTAGGAATTTCTTCTTTTTCGACAATATTTTCATTAATGATGAATGCAGTGTTCAATCTAGCTTTGCATTATAGTGGGCTGGAGGGGTCCACATCATTTGAACATGAGGTCTTCTGGCTAAAACAAGGGACATTGAATACAAGTATTAAAATACAAAATACTAATTTAAAAAAGATTAAATAGAATAAACCCTTTTTCATACAGTTAGACAGATTCAATATTATAGAATTCAGTTCATTAATCCATTCCACACAATTACACATTTTTATGCCCTTCAAAAAGAAAAAATAAGATTTGAAAAATCATTGTGAAAAATTGCAATATTGCTTGCTACAAAATTTTCTTCATTATCCCCATAGTTAGGATTTGAGAAAGAGAATTGTATGCACTTATCCCATTCCCACACAACAAAATTTTAGACTGGTCCAAATTAAAAGAAGCTGTAGACACCAATTTCAAGTTGATAGAATTTTAATTTCTTTCGTCCTTTTGGGGAGAAAATATTGTGGATAATGAAGAAATTGCTTGATACAAGCAATTTCTTCATTTTCCACAATGTTTTCTAAAGCTTCTTTCTTGAGGGGCGTAAAAGGAGGGATTGTGTGGGAATGGGATAAATGGCACAGACTTGGTGCAAAATGGAGCAATTTTGTATTTTACATAGGCACAACCCATGCGAAAAATATCCAGCTAAAAGCCGGCTTTTACGCTGCGTAAAAGCCGGCTTTTAGCCGGCTAAAAGCCGGCGGTATTGGCACCTGCGTAATAGCTAGCTTTTACCCAGAGCTGCGTAAACGCAGCTTACATGGAATTTTATCTCAAATAATAACAAAAGCTGCGCATTTTCTGCGTTAAATCTGGGTAAACGCAGCTTTAACACAGCTTTAACGCAGAAAATTCAGACTTTACAAAAAATTGCCTTTATTTTTCCAAAACCTGCGTATAAGCTGCGTAAACGCAGCTTTAACGCGGGTGCCAATACCGCCGGCTTTTAGCCGGCTATTAGCCGGCTTTTACGCAGCTTTTACCCAGCTTGATGGATGAAAAACGCAGAGCTGCGTAAATATATGGTAGCTGCGTTTTTTATACGCAGAGCTGCGCTTTTTATACACAGAGCTGCGCATCAAAATGCAGGGCTGTCAGTTTTAAATTCGCAGAGCTGCGTTTTATGATAACAGGGAGCTGGGTTTTGAGGAAGCTGCAGTTAAGCTGCCAATAAGCTGCAAATTTCTAGAATGCAAAAAGATTATTTTAACTCTTGTCATGTTGATCCTGGAATATTGCTGCTTTAATGCGGGCTGTGGCAAGTGTGTTGACTAAGATCAGACTGCACAAATGAATCTGATCTTAGCTTACACTACCTGCTTGCTGTCATAATGTTGAGAAAATCTTTAAATCCAACATTGATCAAATTATGTCAAAGTTTTAAAATATAATGGAGAAAAGATAAATATACAGTAGGACTAGGGTTAAAATCTTATTACCACAGCTGTGTTGATACAGCAATTAAACAGCATAAAACAATTGGAAAAGCAATCATTTAATTAACAGGAGCTACAATATATGGTGAATACATGATGATGAATCAAAATTTTTGACAGGTCCAAATTCAAAGGAGTTGCAGATTTTTTAAACTTTCTGTGTAGAAAACATTGTGAAAAATGAAGAAATTGCTTGTTGCAAGCAAATCCTTGATTTTCCACAATGTTTTCCAAATTGTTTTTCATTGGGTGCTTCTAAAAGCATCATTGTGTGGGAATGGGTTAAGAAGCACTTATTGAAATCACAATTTTAGTTAAAAAAAACACACACAAAATATTTAAGAAACAGCAATAAGCCTGTAAAGTTTTTAGTGGATTTTATCAGTTTGATCATTCTGTAACACCCTGTGCTCTCTATCCTTGGGTTGTTATTTCCAATCCAGGCTCAACAAACCCTCTCTCCTACATTTGATAAATATCAATGTGGCTGGCTTCATTTGTCTCACACTAAGCTGCCAGTTTAATAGAGATGAGCTGCTGATGGCTTTGAAGTAATGTTTTGATTGTTCTAGCGGGAGAATCCACAAGGAGCTGTGATTAGGTCACCGGTCACTACAATATAACAAAAACATTTCTCTGAAACTCCAAATATTAATGCAATTGATACTTTCAACTATCAATTATTGGATTTATATTCAATATTGATTTTGTCAGTATATCTACTTATTGATTTCAGCAAAAGCCTCATGTGTGGGTGCCAGGCTCATCTGATAATATTCCTAATTGAAAAGGGGACATATTTTTACAAAATTTTTTAGTGTTACTTCCATTAATGGCATGAACTTCTCAGATAAAAGTAAACATATATACCAAGTTTCACAAAGTATCTTAAAAAATAATGGATAGCAACTTCTGCAGATATTCTGATCAGACTTTACCTTATGGAGGCCCTGTCTTCATGTGATCTCATTTGTTCAGGGGATGTAAAACCCTAAATAATTAATCAATAAATCAAAATAGATATTATGCATTTAGAGTTGCCTCTCTTGATAGTATAGATTGCTCTTTTGAGATTGAAAGTATTATGCATCTTTTTACTCAAGATTTCTAAACTGTTATTGCCCAGCATCACAACTAAAAAAATAGCAGAGCTAAACATGAGTTCAGAATTATCCTACTTAGAGCCATATCTGCTCTCCAAGGAAGAAAAAAATAGTTGAAATAATCTATTGCTTATTTGATCACTAAAGCAAACACAAGCTTTCTTAATATCAATATGCAAAAGCAGGTTTTAAGTGATGTTCTCTAGAAAGAGTATTTTGTGTTTTTCTTGTCGATTTCAATTAGTGTTTGTTCACTTTTTGAAATCGAGACGAATGCACCAGACACTTCACCAGAAATCTTCACTAATCTTCGGCATTGACTGTTATATGCGCAGGCGCTGATGAATGAACTTTATAGATGATTTCGTTAATCTTCATGACCCAGCTAGTCGTTTGAATGACTAGCAAAAGATAAAACCTCATCACTGACGTCATATTTTATTGTAAACAAACCTTAAATTTTTGTGGGTCACATTTTAAAATAACTTCTTTCATGAATTGTAGGCTTACTGCGTAGAATTTTGTTGATCTTATAATTTCAATTGTCATATTTATTTATGCTTTTAAGCCTGGTGTATATTTTTTTTAATTAATTTAACCCTTGTCATGCTGAACCCGGAATATTCCGTTTTTGACAGGAGGTGTAGACCAAGATCAGCCTGCATGTAAGTGCAGTCTTATCTTGGTGTACACCTCCTGCTCATTTTTTTTCTGCCAGATTTGTTTTTGAAATTGATTTCTAAAAGAAATATTGATTTTTCACCAACAAGTTCTATCAGTGATTTCAGCCCTTTGATTTTACAGCAATTCAGTAAGGTAGTTTATACAGCATGACAAGGGTTAAGAGTGTTGTGAGGGAAGATATGGCTTTAATGGTATAAATTGATATTTTAACAAAACATATACTCTAAGTTTCATATCATTACCTAAAATTATGAAACAAATATCACTGTCTATTTTTTGCATCTGACAAGGCCACAGCTATAGCACAGTTGATAGCCCATAAGACTCAATCATGAGGTCCTGGGTTAAATTGCGGGTTGCCGCAAATATGTGTCACCTGCAAAAGGATGGATAATCGTAAACCTAAACTGGTGCTCAGAAAGGATGTAGTGGTAGTACTGGTGTGAGAAATACCAGGAATCCTTGGTTACATGATCAAGCCGCCACACTATGACTGAAATACAATAAACAATAAAAATATACTGCTATCCTAATAAATTTCCGAAAAATAAACTGAATCTTTCAACATGTGATATTGTGCAGACCTATAATTGGTAAGCACCATCTGAACATTCACATCAAGTTTCAAGTTGATGCTTTCAACAGTTGCTGAGAAAAATGTGATGAAAATATACCATTATACCACCTTATGACTAAAAATGTGACAAAATCTATTGGACACAGGCAGACGGATGGAAGGATGAACAAAGGTAAACCAGTATAACCCCCCTCTTCTTTGAAGCAGGGGTATAATTGATGTTTGATATTAATTAATTACCAACACAGACATGATAGGAGTTTATCTGGATAGACTTGAAAAATGGCTTTAATGAACCCATTCTGACACAGTGACGCTTTTGGAAGCTCCTCAGGACAAAACAACTGAGAAAACATTGTGTTAAATGAAGAAATTGCTTATTACAAGTAATTTCTCTCTTTTACACAATGTTTTCTACCAGAAATTTGAAAAAATCTAAAATTTCACAAACATTAAAATGTCCTCTGCATTTCCTTTCAATTTGGACCAGTCTAAATTTTCTTGTGGGGTTAATGGTTAAAGCCTTAACCTCTTGACCCAAACCAAACACCAAAATTTTAAACTGGTCCAAATTGGAAGATGTTATAGATTACATTCATGTTTAGTGAAAGTTTGAAATTTTTTTTTGTTTTTGAGATAAAGCATTGTGGTTCATAAAGATGGCTAGTTGGCCGGGAGGTTAGCGTGGTCGACTCGTAATCTGGTGGTTGCGGGTTCGAGCCCCACCGGAGGCGGGTAGTGTATTTGGGCAGGACACTTTACAGACAGAGCCCCAGTCCACCTAACTGTAAAAGTGGGTAGCATTGGTTAGAATCCATTGCCTCTCTCTATATGTGCATGATAAGATCTTGTATGCGTTAGGACCACGATGGAAATAAAAGTCTTTCGACCCTTTATCGTGTTATCCTCTTGAGGGGGGGGGGGGACAAAAAGAATTGGTTAATGTCAATTGTTTCTGAAAATATGATCTAAACAAAATCAAAAAGAAATTTCAAAAACGTTCTTTTTATAAACATAATTCTAGGACAGTTTGTCTCTCTCTTATATCGTTTGCTGTCTTAGCGCAGTCAATAGCCCATGTCATGGGTTCGATCCCCGGCGGCTGCACATATTCTTTCCGACATTTGTCTCTCATCAATGGGTGGATAATCATAAACCTAAGTGGGATAGCAGCTGGAGGCTAGGAAAGAATGTAGTGGCAGTACTGGTATGAGAAATACCAGGAATCCATTGTTAGGTGCTCCACTGGCTGCGATATGACTGAAATACTGTTTAAAGTGGCATTAAACCCCATTTAATCAATAAATTTCTCTCTTATGTCATATTTTTCCTATTAAATTTTTCATGTATTTTTGCATTGTACCAATTGCACACACATTCAAAAATGTTCATCATAGCTAGCAAATTTTTATTTGTATACTTTTTAGTTGAACATAAGCATACAACTTTTATTCTAAAAAAATCAACAAAGCAACTTACTGTTTAAGTTCTATCATTTCAGAAGTTTTAGTTCAGATTATTCCTTTAGTGAGTGAAGGGTGGAGTAACTCTTCAGCTTTAACCACATTCCATCAGCTGGCAATATACAATCACACTTCTACTTAGCATTTAGCACCTGAAATCAAGACATCATTTACCTTAAATTGAAATTATTTACTTTTTTGATATTAACAAATCCCCCTTGAGAAAATAATTATATAATAATATGCCAAAGTGAGGCTTTACACCAGTTTCCCTTGCAACAGAAAAGTAAATAATAATAAAAAAACACAATTAAATAAAAAACTACTAAGAAATAAAACACCTTTTACAGTATAACTGGTTACCAAGTTGTTCACACCAATTAAAACCAGTGTTTGTGTATTGGACCAGACAATCACTTACACAACTTAATTGACTTGCATAACTTAATTGAAATCTCCCCCAATTACATAATACATATCTTTTATTGCAATACAGTGATAAAATGAACTTACTTGTAATGTTTGATAAAGAAAAGAAACAAGAATTACCTTTGAGATTTCTTTATTGTCAACATTTTCATGTTGTGCTAAAAGTTCAAAATGGCTGCCATACACCAATTATGCAAACATCCAGCCTCTTTTAACAACAACAACAATAGAAATCTTAATATTATTTCTGTCTATTTTTTACATAATTCAATTTACTGATGATTTTCTTTCATTTGATATCCATTTGAAAAGTTTTGTCAATTTCAATCATTTTTTTAAAATAATTTTTTGGGGCTTGTGGGAAGTTAAAAGCCTGATAGGTTAATTAAACCAAGTCCCCATTTTGTAATATACCCCTAGAGGGATGTTAGAATTGCCAACTAGGTATACCCTTCACTATAACCCTTTCTTAATCAAAAGTAAACTTTTGATAATTAGTAATAGATAGTTTTTTATTGTCCAAATTTTCTCTTAAATTTGTGATTTGTAAATTTGTGGAAGAAATAATATTTCAGATTATCTAGTAATCTCTTTATAACTAGAATCAAAAATTAATTTCAATTTTAGTTCAAAATGCCATTCATATCTACTCAGAAAGGTTTTAGAGACATAGAGATACACATATCAGATTGATAGATGATGGATAGACTGATGAATAGATTGATGGGTAGCTAGAGAGATAGAATGATAGATAGATAGAGAATAGATAGATAGAAAGATAGATGGATAGATAGATAGATAGATATTTGTGAAAAGTTGGATGGATGGATGGATTGATGGATAGATAGAAAGATATATATTGATGAAAAGTTGGATGGATGGATGGATGGATGGATGGATTGACAGACAGACAGACAGATAGATAGAAAGATAGATAGATAGATATATATTGGTGGAAAGATAGATATTGGTGGAAAGATAAGAGATATAGATAGATGAATGGATAGATAGATAGATAGATAGATAGATAGATAGATAGATAGATAGATAGATAGATAGATAGATAGATAGATAGATGGATGGATGGATGGATAGATGGATAGATAGATAGATAGATAGATAGATAGATGGATGGATGGATGGATAGATGGATAGATAGATAGAAAGATATATAGATAGACAGATAGATAGATAGATAGATGGATTGATGGATGGATGGATGGATGGATGGATGGATGGGTGGATGGGTGGATGCATGCATAGATGCATGGATGGATGGATGGATTAATGGATGGATTAATGGATGGATGGATGAATGACTAGATAGATAGATAGAGAGAGAGTAGATACTTGTGGAAATTTGGATAGATAGATGGATGAATGAATGGATTGATTGATGGATGGATAGATAGATCAATTGATGGATGGAAAGATTCTAAGATAGATGAATTGATTGACTGATTAATGGATAGATTGATTAATTGTAGGTTTTGAGAATGATTTGATTGATGGATTGGTTGATTAATGGAATTATTCATGGGATGATAGAGAGACAGATAAATATATTGAGACATATATTGTTAATACCCATATGACAAATTAAAGGATTGATGAGTTGATAAATAGGTTAATTGATTGGTAGATGGTTTGAAAGACTGATATGTTGATTGAATGGATGGATGGATGAATTGCTTAACTTATTACCAGATGACAAAATTTTAGACTGTTCTAAGAAGTTATAGATGACAATTTTAAGTAAATGAAATTAGAGAAAACTTTGATGACAATTTTAAGTTAATGAAATTAGAGAAAACTTTGATGATGATGAAGAAAGTGCTTCCTATAAGCAATTTCTTCATTTTCCACAATATTTTCAAAGTTTTTTTCTTGAGGAGTGTTAATCAAAGGTTAAGTTTTATTGAATAGAAATTTACCTTTGATCCCAATTTAACCCATTCCCACTCAGTGACAACTTTTGACGCCCTGTAAGAAAAACAATTTGGAAAACATTGTGAAAAATGGAGAAATTGCTTGTGACAAGCAATTTCTTCTTCATTTCCCACTATGTTTTCTACCCAGAAAGATAAAAAAATCTGTAATAATTCAAACTTTAAATTGTCGTCTGCAATTTCTTTCAATTTGGACTAGTCTAAAATTTTGCCGTCTGGTAATGGGCTAAGATATAATGTATAATGCAATGTTTGATAAAAACAAATACCCAGCTTTGAGAAAGCTGTGTTTTAGCTGCGTATTTAATTTTCATCATGTCAGAATTTACTTTAAACAAATACGCAGCTTGGTGGAAGCTGCGTATTTCATTATTGAGAGTCGATGAGGATCTACAAAGGGAATACGCAGCTTGAAAAGAAAAAAACGCAGGTTTTCTGCAGCTCTTTCATTAAAGACGCAGCTTTTGTACAGCTCCAGACCTAAATACGCAGCATTAATGCAGTTTTTTAAAAATACGCAGCTTTTCTGCAAATTTTCAGAAAATACGCAGCTTTTCTGCTGATTTTCTATATAAACGCAGAAAAGCTGGGTAATAGCCGGCTTTTATCCAGCTTTCACCAAGAGCTGCGTAATATTTTCGCATGGGAATGGCCGTCTAAATTATTACTCTATGTTGTCATCTGTAGATTCTTAGGCTCTTACTTTTTTGGCCACTGTAACTCTTGTCTGTAATCATATTTTTAGGCCAAAAATCAGACTGAACATAAGTGTTGATAAACCCATTCCCAAATAATGCCCCCTTTTTTAGACTCCTCCATAAAAAAGGCTTTTGAAAACATAGTGGAAAATGAAAAAATTGCTAGTTACAAGCCATTTATTCATTGTCCACTATGTTTTCTCACCAAAGGAAAAGGATTTTTGGCATTATACAAACTTGAACTTGTTGTCTGGAAAATCTTAAACCCATTCCTACACAACAAAATTTTAGGCCGGTCCAATTTGAAAGAAGCTGCAGACGATAATTTCAAATTGATGTAATTTAATTTTTTTTGGTCATTTCGGGAAGAAAACATTGTGGATAACGAAGAAATTCCTGGATTCAAGCAATTTCTTAATTTTCACAATGTTTTCCAAAGCCTTTTTTCTAAGGGGCATCTAAAAACGTCATTGAGTGGGAATGGTTTAAATTTAGACCAGTCCAAAACCAGTCTCGGTTTGGGAATGGATCAATATCGGGTTCATTAAAGTTAGGTTTATTTTGGAGTCTGAGTCATATAATATATGAGGTGTCAGAGGTCACAGAAAGTAGTGCTAGCTGGTTTATGTGGTTACCTTTTAACTATTTTCCAGCTGGCAAAATTTCAGACTGGTCCAAATTCAAAGGAGTTGCAGACGACAATTCAAAGTTTTTGAAATTTCAGATTTAACCAGCCCCAATCATATGGCAGTCGGTAGTTCATCAGACTCCTTATCTTCAATAATGGCATGTCATGGGTTCGATACCTGGCAACGGCTCATATCCTTTCCATCATAAACCTAAGTGGGATAGCAGATGGAGGCTAGGAAAGGATGTAGTGGTAGTACTGGTGTGATAAATACCAGGAATCCATTGTTAGGTGCTCCAGCTACCGTAATATGACTGAAATACTGTTAAAAGTGGCGTTAAACCCCATTCAGTCAATCAATCAGATTTAGTCAACTTTTTAGGTAGAAAATGTGTAAAATAAAGAAATTTCTTGTAACAAGAAATTTCTCCATTTTACACAATGTTTTCCCAGTTGTGTTTCTTGAGGGGTGTCAAAAAGTGTCAATGTGTGAGAATGGGTTAAGATAGGTTGTTGGAGGCTTAGAATGGCTTGGGTAAATCATCATAAAGCTCATAATAAAATCAATATAGGCTCAGTGGAATTCATTGTCTAATTGTAGGATGTAGAACTCCGGAACAGAGGGTCCTGGGTTTGAGTCATCTGTGGTGGTGTAAATATTTCTGAGCAATATTTTAAACCTTCCCACACTGAACCTGCAATTTTCCTGATTTAATAGGAGGTATATACAAAGATAGCCTGCACATATGTCAGTCTTATCTAAGTCTGCACCACCTGTTTGTTCCATTTAACCCTTTCCTGGTTTTTGAAATTTTAGACTGGTCCAAATTGAAAGAGGGTGCAGACGACAATGAAAATTGGATGCAATTCTAATTAAAAGCATCCTATGTGGTAGAAAACATTGTGGGAAAAGGAGAAATTGCTTATTATAAGCAATTTCCCCTTTTTCCACAATGTTTTCTCAAGTATAAAATCACAGTGATGTAAAATCCCGGGTTTATCCAGGAAAGGGTTAAGTCAGGGTTGTCTTTTGTTTCAGAAGAAACTGATGTTCAATCAGGTCATTTAGAGCGATCAGTCCTTTGGCTAACTGAGAGCCCCACTCCTGGTTCTTTTATAGCAATGTCACACATAGTCTTGATTTAACCTCTCATCGGAGACACAATTTGTTTGTTAGTTTTTTAACTTGCTGATCAAACCTGCAATGTTGAGGATTGAAGTTGAGTGCTATACCAATCACCAACATTATTTTTAGCCCACAACCATCCCTTTTGGCTCAGTTGGTAGTACCAAGAGGGATGGTTGTGGGCTAAAATAATGTTGGTGATATAGGTTCGATTATTATTGAGTTAATCACAGACTAGCAACCCAAACTCTGAGTGTAAGGGAACTAACTCTGTTTTGCTTATGACACTAAATTCAAGATTTATTTCTCTTTGTTTCATGCACCCCTGGAAGATAAAGAAATTGATTGTTAAACAATTCCCACACAATAAGACTTTTTTATGCTCCTAAAATGAGAAAAAAAAAGGAAATATTGCAGAAAATGAGGAAATTTCTTCATATCCAATAATGTTTTCCCAAAGATCAAGATTTTACAAAATTTCATCAACCTAAAGATGTTGCCTCCACTTTCTTTCAGTTTCAAGAAGTCCAAAATTCTGTTTAGTAGGAATTTTCTTTTTCCTTTGTTCTCTGTGCCTATTTAACTGTCTGAATTTTTATCTGTTTATCCGATTCCCACACAATGCATGCTGCCTTTTATGAGCTTCATGAAAAAAACTTTGAAAAAAACTAAATGTACAAGTAATTTTGTTGATTTCCACAATGTTTTCTTCACTGAAAGACATCATCTTCATTTACTTAACCCTTTCCTGTTTAGATACTGGTTTTTATGTCCCTGTGTTTTATACTTGGGAAAACATTTTGGCAAAAGAAGAAATTGCATGTAACAAGCAATTTCTACTTTTTCCATAATATTTTCTGACCATCTGAATGATTATTTTTTTCAAATAAAATCAACTTTAGATTGTCATCTGCAAGACCTTTGAATTTGGTCCAGTCTAAAATTTTGTAACACATTAAAGGGTTCAAGTTGTCTTCAGCAAATTCTCTCATTTTGGACTAGATTCTGAAATAGAATATGTTATGCTCTCAATCCTGGGGTTGTAAGTTGAAACCATTACCATTTTTTCTCCATTTTTAACCTTGTTTTCTTGATGTCTTTTCTTGAGGGGCGTAAAAAAGCGTGATTGTGTGGAAATGGTAGAACCCCACCATTGCATTCTTTCTAACAGTTGGTAAAAGTTGTAAGACCAACCCTTTGTATCTCACCAATGGATGAATGCTAAGTATTGGGTCTATTTGGGATGAGCAGTTGATGGCCTGAAATGAATGTTGCAGTAATGATATTGTTAGAAATGACACGATGCCATGGTTTGGTACATCAGACACTGAGATATAACTGAAATAAGGTTCAAAAAGGTGTTAAACCCCATTCAATGCATAGAAAAAGCTAACATTGTTTTGTTTAGTAATTAGTAATGGGTTTTAGAGGTTGTGCCACGCAGTTGGTGAATCGTCAAATCAAGAGCATTTCAAAAACATAGACAAAAGCTATAAGTGTGACAAAAACATGAAGTGCTAGTGACAGGCACCATTGAAACAAACTTCAACCACACTTAAAACTTCAAGAACAAACAATTTGCACTTGTAGTTAACCAATTCCCATATAATCTTGCCTTTATATGCCCTGCAGGAGCTGCCATCATAGCGCAGTGGGTAGGGCGTCAGACTCCTAATCTTCAATTATGGGATGTCATGGGTTCGATCCCCAGTGGTGGCACATATTCTTTCCGAAATTTGTCTCTCACAAATGGGTGGATAATTGTAAACCTAAGTGTGATAGCAGCTGGAGGCTAAGAAATGTAGTGGTAGTACTGGTGTGAGAAATACCAGCAATCCATTGTTAGGTGCTCCAGCTGCCATGAGATGACTGAAATACTGTTAAAAGTGGCGTTAATCCCCATTCAATCAATCAATTATATGCCCTGCAAGAAAATAGTTCAGGAAAACAATGTGGAAAATGATGAAATTGCTTGTAACAAGCAATTTCTTCATTTTCAACACTTTTTTTCACAGAATGACAGAGATTCTTTTAATCAGTCGACTTGTAATTGTTGTCTGCAACTTCTTTGAATTTGGACCAGTCTAAAATTTTAGGTTTATGACTGTTGTCTGTGAAGTCCTTTTATAACCAGTGTCAAGCAATATTTGGAACCGTTTAATCTCATTACCAGATGACAAGATCTTGAATGGTCCAAATTCAAAGAACATGCAGAAGACTATTTTAAGTTAGTGGAATTTAAAAAATCAATTCCTTCCTTTTCCACAAAGTTTCTTGGGTGTATAAAAAGCAGGATTGTATGGGAATGGGTTTACTAAAATTGTCCTTGGCGACCAAAACAGCTTTGAATGAAGCTGTAGGTATAAGATTTTGATTGCCCACTAACAATATATCACCATCAAGTTCATGCACCTATATTCATGCTTTATATTACTCCCCCCCCCTTTAAAATCAAAGGTCTGAAAGCACTGATTGTACATGTTGTTTGATCATCATTACTTCTTTTGAAAATTAATTCCATAGAGCATTCTTGTTTGAAATGGACAGACAGGCGGTATAGGCAAAGATCAGACTGCACTTATGTGCAGGCTGATCTTTGTCTATATCTCCTGCCAAAAATGGAATATTCCGGGTTCAGCATGACAAGGGTTACGGGAACCCATTTCCAGATGACAAAAATCTAGATTGGTCCAAATTGCAGACTGCAATATCACTAGTTAGAATTTCCAATATCTCTTTCTCCCCTTCGTTAGAAAACAAGGTGGAAAATGAAGAAATTGCTTGTAACAAGCAATCTTTTAATTTTCTTCATTGATTCCCTATGCTCTTTTTTTCAGTCTTAAGAAAGCTTGTCTATATGATTGTTTAATTAAGTGGCCCTACAATGGTATTTCAATTTAGAACAACTGTCTTACTTGTAATTGAGTATTATTTGTCAGCTTATACATATACAAGGTCTTGCCCATTAACATGCAATCCAGACATCTTAAGCACAGAAGAAATTAATCTTTGGAAAACATGGTGAGAAAAGTTGAAATAGATTTAAGATTAAGCAATTTCTCCTTTTCTCACATTTTTTCTACTGTATTTTGTTATTATTTTTAATTAAAATCATCTTTGAATTGACATATATATCCTCTTTGAATTGATGTTAGCTAATCTATTTTGAATTTGGAGCAGTCTAAAATTTGAAGTCTAGTATAGGATAGATACCATTTTATGTAGTCAAAAGGCAGAGCCAGTGTGATCTATAGTAGAAGGGGGTTGTGTCTGTCTATTCATCTGTTTTCTGTCCTTGGGCTACATTTCTGTGCTCTACCTAAAAAAAAAATTGACTTTCAGCCATGAAACTTCATACCATTTTTGCCTATGATCCAAGGAAGAACCCCTTTTTTTGGTCAATAAGGTCAAAGGTCAAAGTCACAATTGAACTTTGATTGAAAACTGTTCCTAAGCCATTTGACCTAATGATTTGAAACTTCATATAAATAGTGAACCAAGAAGATGCCCTATTAATTTTTGGTAACATAGGTGAAAGGTCAACTGTAACAGTTCTTAGTGACTTGATTGTCAAAATGTTCGGGTGTGTGTACATAAGTCCTTTTAGGCAGTACTGGTTTATTTCCTACGCTTATCATAGAAACATCTACCCGTTACCTTTACCTGTGATGAGCAAAACAACCAAAATTTCATCCAGATGTATATCTCTGAATCTGCCTGTGAATTTTTTACTGTTTCATGTATTTTTTAGAAGTTGTAGATTCATATCTATATCATTTGAGAGACATGTTGCATGCTGGGTGGTAGATCATTACTGTTAGCAGACAGACAGTATCAGTCAGAGGTTTTGACACTATCTTACAATTGCTATTTCAGATGCTGTGCACCCCTCTCTGTTTTATAACCTCAGCTGGTTGGCACAACTTGTAAAATTCTGAAATTAACCCATCCCCACACAATAAAATTTTAGACCAGTCCACATTTAAAGAAGTTGCAGACGACAAGTTTAAGTTTAAAATCTTTGTCTTTTGGGGTAGAAAACATTGTGGCTAATGAAGAAATTGCTTGTAACAAGTATTTTGCTTTTAAAGTAATTGCTTTTAACAGTATTTCAGTCTTATAGCGGCGGCTGGAGCACCTAACAAAGGATTCCTGGTATTTCTCACACCAGTACTACTACTACATCCTTTCCTAGCCTCCAGCTGCTACCCCACTTAGGTTTATGATTATCCACCCATTGGTGAGAGACAAATGTCGGAAAGAATATGTGCTTCTGCTGGGGATCGAACCCACAACATCCCATGATTGAAGATTAGGAGTCTGATGTGCTACTGACTGTGATATGACGGCGGCTCTGGTCAAATTGGAGGAAGAAAAAGATTCATAAAGATTTTGAATTTGAAAAACAGGTTTGATCCCCAGTCGGAGCAATATCCTTTTGGGCATTTGTCTCCCAACAATAGAGGGATATTGTAAACTTAAGTGGGATGAGGCTCAGAAAAAATGTAGTGGTAGTACTGGTGTGATAAATACCAGTTGTCCATGGTTAGGTGCTCCTGCCTCAGTGATATGACTGTAATACTGCTAAAAGTGGTGTTAAACCCAATTCAAATGAATAAAACAAAAATTTAAATGTAAGTGCTTCCAAAGGTATAAAGTATTTTTGTAAAATGGAAAAAATGCTTGTCTCAACCAACTTTTCCTTTTTTCTTACCTGAGCAGGAAGTGTGCAGTCCAATCATAGTCTTAACGACCTGTGACATTTAAAGTCAGCTATAAATTGTATAATTATATATCTAATGAAGAATAATTACTGACCCACAATTTCAGGACCTTTGAGTAACGGTGACTCTTGGCCCTTTAATTTAAAAGCAATTCTGAAGAAAGATTTGATTTAGCTTAACAAGGGTTAAGTATGGGGTTTAATCAATTCCCACTCAATTACGCAATTGAGAAAACATTGTGTAAAACTGCTTGAACCAAGCAATTTATTCATTTTCAACCCAAAAAGTTGAAAAAATCTGAAAATTCATAGACTTGAAATTGTCGTCTGCAACTCTTTTCGATTAGACAAATCTAAAATTTGCCGTCTGTTAATGGTTTTAATGGTTTTATGATACTTAAGAAATGCAAGAAAGTCAGATAAAGGTGCATACATGAGTTTCTGTGTTGAAATACAATAATGCACACATGCATCACAAGAGCATCTCAAAGGGTGGTGTTATTATCAAGGAAGAAAATTACTGCTAACTTTACCCTTTCTGATAATCCAGGGTTGATCAACTGGCTTAACCCTTGTCAAGCTGAACCAAGAATAACCCTGTTTTGGCTAAAGACAAAGAGCAGCCCATACCACCTGCTTGTCCCTATTAGGCAGTTTGGTTTGGACAACAGATTTTCAAAATGAACAATTACCAACTGTAGTGCTTTATATGGCGCTTTCACCTTTTGATGTGCGGCAGTCATAGCACAGTCAGTAGCGCATAATACACCCAATCTTCAATAAGGGATGACATTTGGGTTCGATCCCTGGCGGGGCACATATCCTTTCCAACATTTGTTTCTCACCGATGGATGGATAATTGTAAACTTAAGTGGGATAGCAGCTGGAGGCTAGGAAAGGATGTAGTGGTAGTACTGGTGTGAGAAATACTCGGAATCCATTGTTAGGTGCTCCAGCCGGCGAGATGACTGAAATACTGTTAAAGTGGCATTGAACCCCATTCAATCAATCCATCAATTTTAATGCACTTCATTGTGGCATTTTATTCATGACAATTTAATTGTTGATATTCCCTATAATGAAGTACATAAAGTCATGAAGAGAATAATGGCTGAATGGACTAGGTTGGCACTTAAAGAAGCATTGCATTTCCTTCATGTCATCTGAACAGCTACTATTGGAACAGGAGTGGGAACCTATCTATTGGTCATATTATGGGAGGCAATTTTACCTGAAATTGAGCTTGGATCTCTTTTGAAATTGTGGTTGACAATTATTAGAGTAGATCAAATTTGCTACCCAAAATGAGTCTAAAGCTACAATGTTCCTATTGTTGTAACCCATACCCACACGGCAATATTTTAGACTGATCCAAATTGAAAGGGGTTGCAGACAACAATTTAAAGTTTGTGAAATTTTTAACTTGTTTGTCTTTTTGGATAGAAAACATTGTGGACAAAGAAGAAATTGCATGGAATGCCTATGTCATAAAAGGTAGTTCTCATGCATCTCAGGAATGTTGCAAACTCTGTATGTAAGTTATTCTCCTAGTTATTTTTAGCCGATTGAGCACATCATGTTAAAAATGACTCTGATCAGAGTCTTCAAAGAAGTTGTAGATGACAATTTCAGATTTTTGAAAATTCTAAAATATTTATCTTTCTAGGTAAATAAAAAAAACAATGTGGAAAATGAAGAAATTGTTTGTAACAAGCAATTTCCTTATTTTCCACATTGCTTTCGAGGGCTTTTCTCTTAAGGGGTGTAAGAAGGAGGGATTATGTGGGAATTGATTAACTCCTTGGTTACTTTAACCTCGTTTCTTTATCATGATAACCTTTGACAAAGAAGATTACTGAACAAATAAATGCTTTGCTAGCTTACAGTACTTTCAATACTTTGATTGCACCAAAGATTGACAAATAAGAGGTTAGATGTGTGTGTCCAGACATACATAAAGAGTTCATTTTATCCTGGGTGACTTTTTTGGCATAATAAACAAATAATTAGAGGTTAACCCTTTCCTGTTTTCCAAAATTTTAGACTGGTCCAATTTGAAAGATGTTGCAGACAACAATTAAAAGTTTGTGCAATTTAAGAGTAACTAACCTACAGGTTAGAAAATATTGTTGGAAAAGAAGAAAAGGCTGGTTACAAGCAATTTCTTCTTTTCCCACAATGTTTTCCCAAGAATAAAAACACAGAGACGTAAAAACATGAGTTTGTGCAGGAAAGGGTTAAAATGTCTTGAACGTCAAAGGAAAAAATGCACAAGTACCAAGAATTACATGTCCGTCTGTTTGTCTATCTGTCTGTCTATGATGAGTATAGACTTAACACTTTTCTTACTTATCATTGATCTAGTTCTTGAACCAGTCTTAGATCTTCCAAATTATTTAATGAACTGACATTTATCGTTCTTGGATGTCATAGAACTGAAGATCTAGAATGTTTAAGAACTTGTTCTTTTTTGCAGGGGTTAACCCATTCCCACACAATGACGCTTTTAAACACCCCTCAATATGAAAGCTTTAGAAAACATTGTGGAAAATGAAGAAATTGCTTGTAACAAGCAATTTCTTCATTATCCACAATTTTTTCTACCCTAAAAGACAAAGATTTTGAAGATTTGATCAACTTGAAACTGTTGTCTGCACATTTCTGGACTTAGACTGGTCTAAAATTTTATCGTGTGGTAATGGGTTAAACTTTCCTTCGAATAAAGGCTGGCAGCCAGACAATGTTAGCTCTGAATAAAAATACTGAATAAAATTGCTCTAATAAAAAGAATTACAAATAAAATCAAACAGGGTGAAAACAATGAAAATCTAATTTTGGATCACTAATGTCTTTTGTAATTTCTTTTATAAACAACTGCCGCTTGAAAGAGACATGCATGTGTTGCAGACTAAAATCAAACTGCTCTTGATTATCTGCAGGCTTGCCAAAGCAGAAGAAATATTCTGGCTTCAGCATGACGAGGTTTAAATAGAACAAAATAGAAGGTATTTTTTGAAATGCTGAATGCTAATAAAAAATGTCAACAGCTTTTTGGTTGGCTTGAATAATTGAGCCTGTATGTGACATTTCCAACCACTTCACCCATTACAAGACAACAAAATTTTAGACTGGTTCAAGTTGAAAGAAGCTGCAGACGACATTTTAAAGTTTATGAAATTTTAGATTTTTTTCACCTTTCTGAGTAGAAAACTTTGTGAAAAATGAAGAAATTGCTTGTCTTCATTTTACACAATGTTTTCTAATTTTCATTTACTTGAGGGGGGTCAGAAGGCATCATAGTGTTGGAATGGCTTTACCCATTACAAGACAACAAAATTTTAGACTGGCTCTAATTGAAAGAAGTTGCAGACAACAATACTTAGTCGATGGAACTGTGTCTCTTTGTGTAGAAAACATTTTGTGTAAAGAAGAAATTGTTTGCTAAAACCAATTTCTTCAATTTCCACAATTTTTTCCAATTTTTAGTTTCTCTTTTGGAAGTGTCAAAAAGCATCATTGTGTGAGAATTGGTCAATAAGTGTGTGAAGAGTGTATTTGCTAGTTTTCTTAACCCATTCCCACACAATAACACTTTTGGATGCTCCTCAAGAAAGATTATGAAAAATAAAGAAAAATGAATTACAATAAATTTCTTCAATATCCACAATGTTTTCTATCCGAAAAGTAAAAAAATCCAAAATTTCATAAACTTTAAGTTACTGTCTTACTTCTTTCAAATTGGACCAGTCTAAAATTTTGCTGTTTGGTAATGGTTTAAGAAACTTTAGGTCAGTATCTATCAATAGAGCCCACAGTGTAGGCTCTGATCATACTGCAGCTGCATAGGCTGATCTGAATCTTTACTTATATTGACTTTATACTTTTACCAAACAAAAAACACTGTCCTCTTTGTGAAAAGTCAAGGTCACACTTTCGTGGTCCTCAGATATATCTAGGTCGTAAATCCTGACATTTGTGTGCATTTCAATCAATTCTCTTTTTCTCTCAATGTATATGAAAATATTATTACTATTGAAACATTATTTCAAGGCCTATTAGAATTGAATTAATACACTATAATTTCGCTTTTTTAACGTCATGAAGAAAATTAATGTGGTCACGAAAAACTTTGACGGAATGAGAAAATTGCTTGTAAAAAACATTTCTCCTTTTTTGCAATGTTTTTTAACCTTATTTGGCACTTATTGTCTAATTTTGGCATGCTTATAATTATGTTGTTGGAATCTCCAGTGTAAAATTTTGTTGACTGGTATGTGTTAAAGTATTCTGAAACCCTCTGCTGCCAGAATTAAGCACAAAAGAAAGGTTTTCATTACAAACCTTGCTTGTAGAAATATTTTAGTTGGAGAACATTCAAAATTAATAACATAACATGAAACATTTTCATCCTTTACCCATTCCCACATAACAAAATTCTAAACGGGTCCAAATTGAGAGGAGTTGCAGACAATAATTTAAAGTTTATGAAATTCTAAAGTTTTTCAATTTTCTAGGTAGAAAACATTTTAGGAAAATGAAGAAATTACTTGTTACAAGAAATTTCTTCATATTCTACAATGTTTTCCCAAATGTTTTTCTTAAGGGGCATCAAAAAGCGTCATTGTGTGGAAATGAGTTGAATTGAAAACATATAAAATGAAAGCCTATGGCTCCTAGTATAAGAAGCATGCATTTAGAAATCGAGTATGCATAATGTTCATAAGTACTGTGCACCATTGAAAAGCTTGTGGCCTAAGACAAAAGCAGACCTCTTAGGGCATATTCCCAACCTTTTGTGATTATCTGGCAGGGAACATTAACCCATTCCCAAACATTGAGGCTTTTTGACACCCAATGAAAAGAAGTTTGGAAAATATTGTCGAAAATAAAGAAATTGCTTGTAACAAGCAATTTCTTCATTTTAAAAATTTGTCTACCCATTTGGAAAAAATTGAAATTTAATTAACTTTAAATTGTCATTTGCAACACCTTTCAATTTCGACCAGTCTATTATTTTGCTGTGTGGGAATGAGTTAAATGTCAAATATTTGGTTGGCAACCTTAACATTATTTACAGCTTTAATGCTTAGCAAAAATTTCAGAGTTCAAAGTTAACTTCCTGTCTAAAGAATGATTTGATTGGTCAGTCCATATTTCTTTGACTGCAGGCATCTGTCAATTCAATAAAATACCCATAATAATGGAGGGATTCCCAGTTTCAATGAAAATATTCTCAACCAATCATAAATCACTAGAAATGAAATGTTGACCTCCACCGTTTATTGAATACAATTTCATTCATGGATGGCCAACCATGAATTTGCTTGAATGAGCCATTGCTACAAGATTTTGATGGCTTACCAACAAGATTTTATTGTAAAGCATTCAGTATTATAATGAGAGCTAAAGAATGGGGTCATGGTGAACAGACCTGCCACAAAAAAACTTATTAAAGACCAATTAGACAGGTGTAGACGGAGTATAGCTAGAATATCTGAAACATCTGGAATACATTCCAGCAAGGTTTTGTTGTGATTCATACCAAGCCCAGTTAGCTCAGTTTGTAACTTTCTGTGTTCTCATTCCTGAGGTCTTGAGTTCAAACACTGGCTAAACAAACATATTGTCTAATATTTCACAAAAGTAACCATAACATCCATTATTTGCCTTTCACCAGTGGGTGAATGATAAGCAGTGCCTAGGTTGGATGAGCAGACAGTTGCTTTGATTGAATATCAATCCCTTGTTTATGTACCAATATTAAAAACGACTTGAAACCAATGTTCTGTGACCAGACACTGTAGCTTAACCCATTACCACACAATAAAATTTTAGGCCAGTCCAACTTCAAAGAAGTTGCAGACAATAATTTTGAGTTAATGAAATCTTTAAAACCTTTGTCATTTAGGGTAGAAAACAAACAATTTCTTCATATTCCTCAATATTTTCCAAAGCTTTCATGTTGAGGGGCGTTTAAAAGCGTCACTGTGTGGGAATGGGTTAACTGAATTAGATTTGAAGACGGAGTTTAAGTTAAAACCTCATACTCTTTACTCATCCAACACAGTCCCACTATTTGCCCCTCAAAGATTTTCGCTCTGGAAAACATTGTTGACAACGAAGAAATTGCTTGTAACAAGCATTTCTACTTTGTCCACAAATCATTTTCTTCTACAAGAGGCAAAGCTTGTTCAAATGTCACCAGCTTGTAATTGTTGTCTGCAACTTCTTTGAATATGGACCAGTCTAAAAATTGTGTGTGGTAATTGGTTCCCTATAGTGTTTCATAGGTTCTCCTGCTAGTACATATGGCCATGTTGGAAGAGTTACTAATTTTGACCTTGATAAAAAAAAAAAGCAACAACTGCAGCCTCAAAAACAGGTGTGGATAGAGAATAGCAGAAATTTCTGAAACATCTGGAATATATTTATTCCCCCCAAATAAATTTTGGGGGTATATAGGAGTCAGCTTGTCAGTCGTCGGTCTGTTGGGGAGTCAGTCCGTCTGTCTGCAGCTTTTTTGTGTCCGCTAAATTTCTCAGCAATTTTTGGTCGGATTTTAATCAAACTTCACTGATATAATCAGTATCAAGCAGACATGTGCATATACTATTCTGGTTACGGTCTATTGATTTTTGAGCGAGTTATGGCCCTTTGGTGAAAATTTGTGTCCGCTCAATTTCTCAGCAACCATCGGACGGGTTTGATTCAAATTTCACAGAAGCACTCGGTATAAGTCAGACATGTATACATCCAATTTTGGTTATGGTTCATTGAATTTTGATGGAGCTATGGCCCTTTAACTAAAAAGTCAATTTTTTTTATACATTTCTATAGCTTTTTTGTGTCCACTCAGTTTCTCAGCAACTATTGGTTGGATTTTATTCATTCTTCACTGATATAATCAGTATCAAGCACACATGTGCATATTCTATTCTGGTTACAGTCCATTGATTTTTGACAATGTTATGGCCCTTTGGTGTAAAATCTTGTCCTCTCAATTTCTCAGCAACCATTGGACGGTTTTGATTCAAACTTCACAGAAGCACTTGGCATAAGTCAGACATGTGCATATCTTATTTTGGTTATGGTCCTTGATTTTTGAAGGAGTTATGGCCTTTAATTAAAAAGTCCATTTTTTTTATACATTTCTATAGCTTTTTTGTGTCCACTCAGTTTCTCAGCAACTATTGGTTGGATTTTATTCATTCTTCACTGAAATAATCAGTATCAAGCAGAGATGTTCATATTCTATTTTTGTTACAGTCCATTGATGTTTGATGGAATTATGGCCCTTTGGTGAAAAATCTTGTCTGCTCAATTTCTTAGCAACCATTGGAAGGATTTGATTCAAATTTCACAGAAACACTTGGTATAAGTCATACATGTGCTTATTTTATTTTGGTTATGGTCCTTTGATTTTTGATGGAGTTAAGGCCCTTTATTAAAAAGTCCATTTTTTGTTATGGCCTTTTGGCGGATAGCACTTGTATATTGACAAGCGCTGTTTTGGGGTATTAGTACGCTTTGCGACAACTTCTAGTTTTGTATTGCTCTACAATGATTCATAGATCCTGCCTTTATCAATATGTTCTTGAAAAGATGACGCCCTGCAAACACCAAACCTTACCATTGCTTACCTAGGTGGTTCCAGAATATTCTAACTTGTTTATCATAGCTCAGAGTCTGTCTGCCATGGCATACTAATTGTGATTATGGGTTACATTCTCAATCATGGTTGGAGGTACAAATAGTTATTGATAAGAAATATTGCTGATCTGCTCAAATTTTGTTCGATCCCCGGCAGCGGCACATATCCTTTACAAAATTTGTCTCCCACCAATGGATGGTTAACCATAAACCTACGTGGGATAGCAGCTGGAGTCTAAGAAAGGATGTAATGGTGGTACTGGTGCAAGATATAGCAGGAATCAATTGCTAGGTGTTCTAGCTGCATAGATATGACTGAAAAATTGTTAAAAGCAGCATTAAACCCTATTCAAACAATCAAATTTTGTTTTTGACTATATAGAGGACGTAGTTATTTGTTTCAGGATAAGATCAAATTATCTTTTGAAGAATGAACAACAAAAGCTTCAGTTTTACAAGAAATATGTTATATTTATTTTGTTCATGAAAGATAAATCAGTCTTACATGAAAAACAAACAATTATGCTATTTCTTTGCAAAAAGATACAAAATTTATATGAACCTTTATTGGCAAGACTCCCTAAAGCTCATCATTTGGTTTGTGAATTACATGGAAACCTGTTGAAATCATTGCAAGGTGTCTTTGGTCCTGCCTATATGAAGTTCAGTAACTTGTAATGAAAGAAAGAAGGCCAAATCTACAAAAACAGTGACTGAGTGTATTTTTTTTTTTAATTTTCACTCTTTTTTTTTTCAGTGAAATTTCTACTGAGAAATCTCAATAATACAACAGAAATCATAAAGAATTTCTCTACTCCTGGAAAACTTTTCAATTAGAATTTTTATGCTCCCAAAAGGGTGAGCATATAGATGCTGCTTTGTCAGCTTTCTGTCATTTAGTCTGTCCGCCTCCATTTCTGAACAACCCATCAACCAAATTTGATGAAACTTCATATGTGAATTTCATGTGATATTGCACCAACTCTTCTTTCTCAGCTTTTGGATATGTCCAAGGTCAAGATCAAAGTTCAAGGTAAAATATTATACTTGGCCTTGTCCAAGATTTGCCTATCAAGATGCTGAGCCTAAATATCAGCTCAGGTGGTAACACTCTGTGCTCTCAATCTCTTGTGTGGCTTTTTAAATTTTGTCTTGTCTAACAATTCCATCTGACAAAAGTCATTTCAATATTTCATCATTTATTTCTTGCTAATGAGCAAATGATTAGAAATGTTTCTAAGTGGGATTAGCAGCTTTTTAAATGTATACTCCAAGAAGATGACAAAGGAAATCATATGAAATGATTTCTAATGAAAACAAAAATGTAAAATCAATATAACTAAATCACTTTGAACTATGGAAATTTGTAAATAGACTAGAAGATAACAGGTAGTGTATTTATAAGCTGGCAGAATTATTACTAAAAAATGGGAACTAAATAAGAACTCCCCCCTAGGCATTTTGCGCCTGGTGCATTTATTAAGATAAATACTGTAATTTTATAAAGAACAAAGAAGGCCAAATAGCTAATGGGGTCTGACCTGCTATGCTAAAGAAAAATGAGAAACTATTAATAGCAATCAACCTCCTTTGAATGCAAATAGACTGGATTTCCTTTCTCATAGGAGCTAAATTTAGTCTTTTTGGTTAATGGATATGGGATCAATATTCATAAAGTTCAAGTTGTCCCCAGAGGGTCATGTTTTAGGGGCCGACCCCTAATCTTAAGTTACATTCTTAATTGTTTTTGTCATTGAGGTCTCTTTGTGTACAGAGAGGAATTAGATTTGGGACCATGAGTTGCTCATAACTAAAGTTCTGAGGAAATTTCATCCTTTTGTCTGAAGAAATTATCATACGCCTAGAAATGGTCTAATGATCTGCCCTTATTTAAAATTTAAACCGTTGTCATGTATCATTCCTATTTGTCAGTATGTAACTGCACATAATGTACAGACTGATCTAAATCTATATCACCTGTTTTATATCCTTTTACTAGCCAGAGTAGTCTTTAACCCTTGTCATGCTGAGCCTGGAATATTCCGGTTTTGGCAGGAGGTGTAGACTAAGATCAGACTGCACTTATGTGCAGGCTGATCTTAGTCTACACCTCCTGCTTGTACTTTTCCTGCCAGAGTTATTTATGAAGTTGATTTCTAAAAGAAATGTTGATTTTGTCTTTACCACCTACAAAAACAGAAATATTCCGGGTTCAGCATGAAAAGGATTATGATTAATCTTCTAAAGAAATACATGTATTGACCAACAACCCATGTTTCCAGTGCTTTCAGCCCTTAGACTTGGATGTCATTCAGGGGTTAAGATAATCAATTTCATGCATAATTATCTAAAACAAAGACAATTCTTGAGCAGGACAGCCACCCAATTATTTCTGATTTGCTTAAGAAGCCACGGTCATAGCGCAGTTGGTAGCACATCAGACTCCTAATCTTCAATAATGTGATGTCATGGGTTCAATCCTCTGCGGCGGCACATATCCTTTCCGACATTTGTCTCTCACCAATGAGTGGATAATCTAAACCTAAGTGGAATAGCAGCTGGAGGCTAGGAAAGGATGTAGTGGTAGTACTGGTGTGAGAAATACCAGGAATCCATTATTAGGTGCTCCAGCAGCCGCAATATGACTGAAATACTGTGAAAAGTGGCATTAAACCAATTCAATCAAAATCTGATTTTCTTAAGAAATTATTAACCCTTGTCATGCTTAATCAACTGGCTTACTGCTCTCAAAGGACCAGTTGTTGGTGAATATTCCCTTTGAAAATTTATTTTATTTATTTAGAAACAATCTTGGTTGAAAAGGGGACAAGCAGGTGGTGTAGACAAAGATCAGGCTGCTCATATGTACAAGCTGATCTTTGTCTATACCTCCTGCAAAACAGGAATATTCCAGGTTCAGCATAACAGGTGTTAACCCATTACAAAACTGCAAAATTGTAGACCAATCTATTTTTTTTGGAGACAATTTAAGATTCTCATCTAGATAGAAATTTGAATATGTCTGTCTTTAGGTGGTAGAAAACTATGTGGAACAAGCAATTGATCAATCACTGGCCACGCCAACTAACTCAGTTAGCCACGCCCACTGACTCTGACAAGAAGTACCACTTTGATTTTGAAGGTGTTATTATGCAAAATTTATGGCAAGAAGCATGCAAATAAAAATGTGAATAGTTGGTTGGGAAACTTAATGTCATAATTACAGCACGAATAAGGTGTAGTTACGACTTTTAAGTCACCAAACCAACAAAAAAGCTTAACAAAAATGGTAGACAGTGTCGGCAGGAAAAAGTCATTTCTATTCTAATTGAATAATTTCATTGGTTGACTTGCTATTTGATTGACAGCCACGATTGTTCAATTGCTTGTAACAAGCAATGTCTTCATTTAATGACCTATATATTTTCTTTAGGGGAAAGAATGAGATTATACATGTGGGAATGGTTTAACCCATTCACACACAATCCCGCTCTTTGACGCCCCTATTAAAATAAGCTTTGAAAAACATTGTTAAAAATAATGCACCATGTTTTCTACCCAGAAACAAATAAAAATTCATAAATTCAATCAACTAATATTGTCCCCTGAAACTTCTTGCCATTTGAATCAGTCAAGTGTTGTTGTGGTGTAATGGGTAAACTCATTCCCAAAAGCCAAACATTAATACTTGTTCAAAATCAAAGAGGTTGCTGATAACAAAATGGTTTAAGATGAAAAATAAGGACCAAATGAGCAGGAAAACAGTGTTAGAAAAGAAGAAGTTGATTGTTACAAGCAATTTCTTCTTTTCTCTCATTGTTTTCAGTAGCTCTATTTCATGGGTGTGTAAAAATATGGAATTGTTTGGTAATGGGTTTAAATCAATGCTGAGCTACAGAACACATAATGATGACCCTGATGACATAAATCAGTGTTGAGCTACAGAACACATATTGAAGACCCTGATGACATAAATCAGTGTTGAGCTACAGAACACATTTTGAAGACCCCGATGACATCTATCAGTGCTGAGCTACAGAACACATATTGAAGACCCTGATGGCATAAATCAGTGTTGATCTACAGAACACATATTGAAGACCCTGATGGCATAAATCAGTGTTGAGCTACAGAACACATTTTGAAGACCCTGATGGCATAAATCAATGCTGAGCTACAGAACACATATTGAAGACCCTAATAACATAAATCAGTGTTGAGCTACAGAACACATATTGAAGACCCTGATGACATAAATCAGTGTTGAGCTACAGAACACATATTGAAGACCCTGATGACATAAATCAGTGCTGAGCTACAGAACACATATTGAAGACCCTGATGACATAAATCAGTGTTGAGCTACAGAACATATATTGATGACCCTGATGAAATAAATCAGTGTTGATCTACAGAAGACATATTGAAGACCCTGATGACATAAATCAGTGCTGAGCTACAGAACACATATTGAAGACCCTGATGACATAAATCAGTGTTGATCTACAGAACACATATTGAAGACCCTGATGACATAAATCAGTGCTGAGCTACAGAACACATATTGAAGACCCTGATGACATAAATCAGTGTTGAGCTACAGAACATATATTGATGACCCTGATGAAATAAATCAGTGTTGATCTACAGAAGACATATTGAAGACCCTGATGACATAAATCAGTGCTGAGCTACAGAACACATATTGAAGACCCTGATGACATAAATCAGTGTTGATCTACAGAACACATATTGAAGACCCTGATGACATAAATCAGTGCAGAGCTACAGAACACATATTGAAGACCCTGTAGACATAAATCAGTGTTGATCAACAGAACACATATTTAAGACCCTGATGTCATAAATCAGTGTTGAACTACAGAACACATATTGAAGACCCTGATGTCATAAATCAGTGTTGAACTACAGAACGCATATTGAAGACCCTGATGGCATAAATCAGTGTTGAGCTACAGAACACATATTGAAGACCCTGATGACATAAATCAGTGTTGATCTACAGAACACAAATTGAAGACCCTGATGACAAACAGATGACGTTCTGATCTGAAACATAATCTGTAACTGTTGAAATTATCATCTATGCACTCATCCTGTTTGTTTACTGGATAAATTCCATTATGTTTTTTTTAATAAATTTGGATCAATTTTCTTCTTTTTATTTGTCATCCCTTAAACCTTTCCCACAGGACAAAATTTAAGACTGGTCCAAAATTGAAAGTAGCTACAGATGACAATTTTTAGCTGATGAAATTTTTGGTCTTTTTGGATTGAAAACATTGTTGAAATTGAAGTAATTGCTTGTGACAAGCAATTTCTTCATTTTCAACAATGTTTTCTAAAGCTGTTTTCTTGAGGGGTGTAAAAAGGAGGGATAGTGAGTTTCACAATGATTTCTGATAATGTATCCCAACAAGGTTTAGATAGTCTTGTGTTTTCAGGGTACCAAGAGTATTATAAGTTCTCTTTTTGGCTCCATTGAATTGTAGTTGTACCCTTGTGAGCTTCAGGCATCTTGGGTGACTCTAGTACAGGCTATTCTGTGCTGACATTACAACTATTGAGACCCAATTAACCAATAACCAGATTGAAAAAATTTAGACTGGTCCAAATTGAAGGAGTTGCAGACGACAATTTAAAGTTTATAAAATCTTAGACTTTTTCAAGATTCTGGATAGAAAACATTGTATAAAATGAAGAAATTACTTTATCTGCAAGCCACTGGAATTTTCCTGAGGTGGTCCCCTTTAAAAATATCTAAAAGAATTGAAATCTGTCAAAATTTTAAAATAATCTCTCAAAAGTTTTTTTCTCCTGAGCCTTGATACTTTACATGAAACATCAGTATAATGACCCCTTTCAAAATCACGGCCCTAAATGGGCCCCCAGGGGAGGAGCCTCAGGGAGGGTGGGGTTTATATAGAAATAAAGAACTATTTGTAAACAACATCTCCCCCAAAACCAGGGCTAATTTGAACCAAATTTTGTAGAAATATTCCTAAGGTGGTCCCCTTTTAAAATAGCTAAAAGAACTGAAATCCATAGAAAACACTTGTTACCATAGCAACAAAAGTGATATTCTAAGATTATCTTTAAAAATCTCCTCCTCCTGACCCAAAAGGTGTAGAGCTTTGATCTTCTGCATGAAACATCAATATAATGACCTCTTTCAAAATAGCTAAAATTATAGCCCTCGGGTCCCTGAGGGCAGAGGTTTATAAAGAAATAAAGAACAAAATTTAAACAACATGTCCTCCAAAACCATTGGGCCAATTTGAACCAAATTTGGCAGAAATGTTCCTAAGGTGTTCCCCTTCTAAAAACCTAAATGAATTGAAGAATTGAAATCTGTTTAAAACTCTGGTTGCCAATGCCACAAAAGTGAAAGTTTAAAAGAATCTTTAAAATCTTCTCCTCCTGACCCAGAAGGCGTAGAGCCTTAATATTTTGCATGAGATGTCCGTTCATTGACTTCTTCCTTATTTCTGAAATTATAACCCATGGATCCAGAAAGAAAAAAAAATGTTTGCCTCCTTTCAAATTAGTCCTAAAGCCTTGGAATTTGTCATTAAGACTTTGGGATCCCCAGGTTCAGAGCCTATATATGTATAAAGTATTGGCCCATGGCCCTCTTGTATCATAATCCTGTCCTTAACATTAGACTGTTTAAAGAAAAAGAGCCTTTATCTCAAGTTAGCACCCTAAGGTGAGAAGAGTATTTAAAATTTCTGGAATTATAGACATTAATTGGATGTAATGAATGATTGATCTCAACTTTACAAATTTGTTTTCTTGTGAAATTTTCAAAGGATTTTGAGAAAATGAAAATCAAGACCTTGTGTTAGTGTTAAAATAATATTACTTCTAATAAACATTTACAGAAATTTGGTACACTAGGATAGAACCTCCATGTGATGAAAGTAGCATTTTTAAAAGTATTTTTTAACAATTTCAAAGTTGAGATGCAACAATATCATGAACAATTATAGTGCTTACAGCACTTTGATTATGGCAATGTCCATGCACATCAACATGATAAATCACTGCTATGTTTCAATGTTTGCAATAATTTTTTAGTTAAGCGCGAATGGCAATTTAAGCAAGGATTTACATTTTGGTTAGGTTGACACAGATCCTTGTGCAGGGGAGTAACCAGATATTGTTATTGGTGATCAATGAAATGGGTTAACAATGGGATTGCCCATTCAGTGATCTTTTCACTCTCCATGGTGGTCTATGGGGCTCTTGTAAATGGCTGTAGATCATGGCATAGAGGAATTAGGTAGTATATAGCAGTTGAAGGATTGCCTCTGTGAATCAAACAATCAATTGTATAAGTAAGTCGTTTAGACCAGAAGTGAAAGCTCATGTGCTTTTATCCACTATCTAGCACCCAATAGTCGAGCAAAGGCACCCGTAGGCTGTGCTCTTGTTAAAGTTAAAAGCAACTTCTTTTCTCACAATGTTTCTACTTCATATGTCCTTACTTTTTTTTTAACCTAATCCCACATGATAAAATTTTAGACTGGTGCAAATTGAAAATTCCAAATTCCATGTGAAAATTTTCAGTTGCTGAAAATATAAAAACGATTGTCTTTTGGAGTAGTAAACATTGTGGATAATCAAGAAATTGCTTACAACAAACTTTAATTTGTCATCTGCACGGTCTTTCAATTTGGACCAGTCTAAAATTTTGTTGTTAGGGAATGCATTAATTGAGAGCAATATAGTATTTTATGATGGAAAGGATATCATAATTCTTGAAACAAAGCAGGTCTTATCAAATGATCAAAGAATTGTAATTGAGCTGTATTTTTTGTAATAAAACTATAGAAATTTTATATCATTTCATCTAACAAGCCACATGGTTATTAATTTTGAGTAATTTAACAAATTCCATAGAGACATTAAGATCCTTACATTCATGATAACAAAGCAATTGTCAGGGCTTTTTCCTGCTGGTTTAACTCATTACCAGATTTCAAAATATTAGACATGTCAGAATTCAAGAAGGTTACAGACAACGATTTCAAGTTGGTAAAATTTTGAATATATCTGTTTATTGGGTCCTGCTTGGCTCAGTTATAAGGGAGGCAGGCTGCTAATCTGGGAGAAATCAAGGGTTGCGGGTGCGAACCTTGGCCACATCACTGGTCATGTGGTTATCACTATGGTAAGACATTAGTACTAGTGATAGCCAGGAAGCACATGTTTAAGTGAACTTCATTGTGGTAATACAATTGTGGTAATACCTAAACAGTTATTCAAAGTGGCGTTTATAATGCCCGTACAAATTCTTGGTAGAAAATAATGTAAAAGTGTGGACAGTGCTTGCAGATGACAATTTCTCCTTATTTCAGTTTCCAAAAAAGGGATATTGGGTATATACAAATATCTCATCAGTGGGGTTTGATTAAACCCTTTCCTGTACAAATCCTGGATTTTATTTTCCTGTGATTTTATTCTTGAGAAAACATTGTGGAAAAAGAAGAAATCACTTGTAACACACAATTTCTCCTTTTCCAACAATATTTCCTACCACCATGGATGGTTTCATTTCAAATTACACGAAATTTTCATTGTCTTCTGCATCCTCATTCAATT
This sequence comes from Fragum fragum, assembly GCA_946902895.1. Lineage (NCBI taxonomy): Eukaryota > Metazoa > Mollusca > Bivalvia > Cardiida > Cardiidae > Fragum > Fragum fragum. Next base: position 32,609,966 of record OX336379.1, on the reverse strand, counting down.
TGAACCAGTCTAAAATTTCAAAAAAATGGGAAAGTGTTAATCAATTTTGCAATAGTTTTGAAATACATATAATTGAGCATGTAGCAAATAAATGAAATAAAAAAAAAAGATCTTGACATTTAATTCAACCAATATTTAAGAAGGGGAAGGTTTTTGGCTAAAGTATTTTGTAGCCAGATGGCTGTGGCTTTATGAAACCATTTTTTTCAGTAAATTATGGTACTGAGGACTTGCTTAACCCTTAATCAGATGTCAATATTTTACATTTACTGAACTGAAAAAAATATCCAATTGAAATTTTTCAGTTTATAATTATTCTTTGTTTATCAACTGAAAAATGTCAATCATCTATTTAAAAGCAATTAAAGTTTTACTATCAGGTATATATAGGATATTCTTTATTTATCATTTGATGATTTCATTGACAAACCACTGAAATTATCAAATTGATCAAACTCACTGTTTCAATTGATTTTTGCCCTCAGCATAGGGGTCAAATGTGGTACTTAGGTATCATTTGTTATAGGATGCTCATATCTCACATAGGCACTCATCAACTGATGGCCCTGCATTTGTGACCTTCATACTTTGTGACCTTGACCCTTTTAAATAAAAACTTATAAATCCTAAATGTTTCTTGCTAGGACCATCATACTTAACTTAAATATACTCATTAGGTGATGATGGGCTTTCACTTGACACCAAATGCTTTGATCCAAACAAAGACTTTAACCTTGCTTATATTTTCTAGATGCTTTTCTAGGGCCATCACACATGTCAGATGATAGACTTTCACTTTATATAAGGGCACCTTATTGTGATCTTGTCCCTGATATTAGACCTACTTTTCAAAAAAAACCTGTAACCCATATTCTAACCTTGCTTATTTTTCAATGGTGTTTTGCTAAAACTTCATATTTATGGTTTTGGTAGAACACTGGCACTTTGTTTTTAGGAGCAACATGCTTTATATATACACTCATCAGGTTATAGGCTTTCACTTTACATCTCTGACATTGGACTTAGACCTAGTTTTAAAAAAAACTGTAATCCGTTTTAAAAAAAACTGTAACCAAAAACTTTAACCTTAATTATATTTTCTTAAAAAAATTTATCAAAAGTGTTAACCTTATTTAGGAAATTAGCTATATATGGTGGAATCATCAATATACCTGGGATTAAAAGAGAAAATCCTTAAACATCTCCTCCAAAATAATTAGACAGAGGGCTTTGCTATTTTGTATATATCATTAAGCCAATCATACTCAGGTGAGCGATTTAGGACCATCATGGTCCTCTTGTTTTTCTTTCCTTGGAGGTAAGATACGGCCTTAAGGAAATATAGTTTTTGTTTTTCATAATGAAAGATAAAATGATCTTACATTGGAACAAATGATAATTGTCCTCTCTACATTTGTGCTAAATCAGTAAAAATTACTCCTTTTCACTGAATGTTTTCCATTTTGTAAGTTATTTTTATTTTCAACAAATATTTCAATGTCTTTCAATATTGATGAGTTTAAAATTTAACCCTTTTTATGCTGAATGTAGAATAACTCCCGTTTTTACAGAAGGCATAGAAAAAGATCAGGCTGCACATATGTACAGTTTGATGCTAGTCTACGCCTCCTCATAGTTGTTGTAAGATAAATCATCACAATTAATCCACAACAAGTGTTTCCAGTGCTCTCAGACCTTTGATTTTAACCCATCCCCATACAATAAGGTTTAAGACCAGTCTAAATTATAAAAAGAATTGCCGACCATAATTTTAAGTTGGTGAAATATTTAAAATCTTTGACTTTTGAGTAAAAAACATTGTGGATAATGAAGAAATTGCTTGTAACAAGCAATTTCTTCATTTTCCTCAATGTTTTCCAAAGCTTTCATACTGTTTATGAAATTTTAGAATTTTGTTTCAACTTTCTGGGTAGAAGACATTATTTAGATGAAGAAATTGTTTGTCACAAGCAATATCTTCATTTTACACATTGGTTTCCCAATTGTTTTTCTTGAGCGTTTTCAAACAGCTTCATTGTGTTTGAACAGATTGCTGTGATTCTATAAAAGGTTCATTCAGCATGATAAACGTTCAATATGGAAGAGGATATAAAAGATGACCCCCCCCATAGGTTGTTAATGATCATGGACTATGTGAGATAGTATGGTTAATTTGTTTTGATTAAAGAAGGGATTAATGTTACTGAACCGTCAATTATATAGAAAAGTTTTCATCAAAATAGGACCACCAATGGTAAAGACCCAGTATAAATCTTCTCTAGATAACTCAAGATTTCTGAAATCACAAGTGCTGTAATCTGTGAATTATTTGTTTCACTATTTTTTTTTAATACAGTATGAAACCCCTCTATTATGAGCATTCACGATACTTTTGAAAGAGGTTGGATTTACCAGTGGTATTAATTCTGAGGTTTAGTCAGATTTATCCAAGAACAGCCTCACCCCTTGTTTGGTTGGATCCATCCATGGACAGCCTCCCCACCCACCAAACCCCACTCTAAGATTATTTCATCATCATCTTTGCAAATTTTTGGCCTATATATCTCTTTATAGTAAACCTAAGTGGGATAGCAGCTGGAGGCTAGGAAAGGATGTAGTGGTAGTACTGGTGTGAGAATTACCAGGACTCCATTGTTAGGTGCACCAGCCGCCGCAATATGACTGAAATATTGTTAAAAGTGGCGTTAAACCCCATTCAATCAATCAATCTCTTTATATAGATGCTATTGTGATGCAGTGGCCTGAAGACCTCATCTCAATCAGTTTCAATCAGTTTTGTGTACTTGAGTCTAAAGCTTGTAAGACAGAGTCATCCATCAGGTGCCCTTCAAACCCATTACCACATGAAATTTTAGACTGGTCCAAATTCAAAGGACTTGCAAACAACAATGTAAAGTTTATGGATTTTTATATTTTTTCAACTTTCTTGGAAGAAAACATTGTGTAAAATGAAGCATTGCTTGCAACAAGCAATTTCTTCAATTTTCACAATGTTTTCCCAAGTGATTTTCTTGGGGGGAGTCAAAAAGCATCATTGTGTGGGAATCGGTTAAACCACAACCAATAAATGAAATTTTAGGACTGGTCCGAATCGAAAGATGTTGCAGACAACAATTTCACGTTATTTAATATATAATAGCTCTCTTGGTAGAAAACAATGTTTAAATGCAGTTTACTCGCACAAGCTATTTCTTTATTTTCCACATTGTTTTCCAGAACAATGTTTTTAAAGACCGTAAAAAGGAGGGATTGTGTGGGAATGAGTTTAACCAGTGTTCAATCTAGCTTTGCTTTGAGGGGGCCAAGTACTTGTTATATTTACCCTTTCCTGTTTTTAAAAATTTTAGTCTTGTCCAATTTGAAAGAAGTTACAGTGAAAAATTAAAATTCAGTGCAAGTTGAAAAGTAACCAACATACAAGCAACTTCTTCTTTTCTCACAATGTTATCTCTAGTATGAAATCACAGGGACTTAAAATTCAGGGATTGTACAGGAAAGGGTTATGCCTATACAGACGATGGTTTTTTGGGCTATAGGTTCAATCCCATGCCTGGCACCCAAATTACGGACTACCGAAATATATACCTAAAACCCAACCAAGAGCACCACATGTAGGTGCCGCCATGTTTAGATTAAGGTACTTGGTATCATGAATTATTTTTGTGATGAAATTATTTGCCAAAGTACAGTTTGATTTCGTAGCCTTTGACATGCTGAACCTATAATATTCTTGTTTTGGCAGGAGGTATATAAACAAAAATCAGCCTGCTCAAAATGTCCTGTCTGATTGTAGTCTACTCTACCTGTTTGTCCCTTTAAAATCTTGGTCGTCTTTTAAACTTTGATTGTAAATAAAATTTTGACTCACAAACAGGCTTTTAAGTTTTTACAGACCTTTGATTTAATATAATTCTCAAGGAATGATTTTTTCATGATGACAAATGTTAAATCATAACTAGATATGACAAAGGTCAACTTTAACTACAGTTTTCTTTTAACAAGCAATTTATTTTTCCCACACTGTTTTAAGCTCACCTGAGTACAAAGTGCTCATGTGAGCTATTGTGATTACCTTTTGTCCGGCATCTGTCCGGCATCTTGCATGCGACATCTGTCACCAATTTCTTTAAACGACATCTCCTCCCAAACCACAGGGCAAATTTGAATCAAATTGGGCAGAAATGTTCCTTGGGTGGTTCTCTTTGAAAATAGCTAAAAGAATTGAAATCTGTTAAAAACTCTGGTTGCCATGGCAACAAAAGTGAAATTTTATAATAATCTTTAAAAACCTTCTCCTCCTGTCCAAGTTGGCGTAGAGTCTTGATATTTTGCATGAAGCATCAGTATATTGACCTCTTTCAAGATAGCTAATATCATGACTCTCAGGTCCCCAGGGGTAGAGCTTTAGGGAGTTAAGGTTTATGTAGAAATAAAAAACGATTTTTAAACGACATCTCCTCCAATACCGCTAGGTCAATTTAAATCAAATTTGGCAGAAATGTTCCTAAGGTTACAGGTCCAATTTAAAAATAGCTTAGGAATTGAAATCTGTTAAAAACTCTGGTTGCCAGGCAACAAAAGTGAAATTTTATAATAATCTTTAAAAATCTTCTCCTCCTGTCCAAGAAAGCGTAGAGTCTTGATATTTTGCATGAAGCGTTAGTATATTGACCACTTTCAAAATAGCTAAAATCATGATCTTTGGGTCCCCAGGGGCAGAGCAGCAGTGGGGTGGGGTTATACTAGAAAATAAAGAAATATTTTTAAACATCATCTCCTGCCAAACCACTGGGCCTATTTGAAACAAATTTAGCAGAAATGTTCCTTAGGAGGTACGCTTTAAAAAAAGCTAAAAGAATTGAAATCTGTTTAAAACTCCGGTTGCTATGGCAACAAAAGTGAGATTTTAAAATAATCTTTAAAAAAAAGGAGGCATCACTTCATTAGCCTCCTTCAAAATAGCCCCAGGGGGTGGCATATATATAGAAATAAAGAATGATTTTTAAACAACATCTTCTCTCAAACCACTGGGCCAATTTGAACCTAAAGGTTGCAGAAATGTTCCTTAGGTCGTCCCATTTTAAATTAGCTAAAAGAATTGAAATCTATTAAAAACTCTGGTTGCCAACAAAATTAAAATTTTAAAATAATCTTCAAAAACCTTCTCCTCCTGACCTAGAAGGTGTAACATGCCTTGATATTGTGCATGAAGTATCAGTTCATTGACTTCTCTCTTATTTCTGAAATTATAATCATGGATCCAGAGGGAGGAAAAAATGCTATCCTCCTTTCAACTTAGTCATAATCTTTGGAATTTGTCATTTACACTTTGGGAACCCAAGGTACAGAGCCTATATATGTATAAGGTACGGCCAATTGTATCATAATCCTATCCTTAACATGAAATTAGCTTGTTTAAAGAAAAAGAGCCTTTGTCTGTGGGCCAACACCCTCTTGTCCAACTAATATCTTGCTCTCAGTAATGCGACTCGCACTATTGACTTCATAATACAAATAGTTTTATGTTGTTAAAAATGAACATAGATTTGGAGGACCTTAACCCACTCTTACACAATCATGTTTTTTAATGCCCCCACCCCTTTCAAGAAAAAAGCTTTTGCAATCATTGTGGATAATGAAGAATAATGCTTGTTACAAGCATTTCATCATCCTCAATGCTTTCTTCTGCAAAGACACAGATTATGAGAAATTAAAAAAATCAAAGTTGTTGTCTGCAATTCCTTTGAATTTGGACCAGTTTAAATTTTTGTTGTTCACTAATGGTAAATTGGTTAAATGTCAGAGAAGGACCTTTAACAATTGAACCAACTTGTCCGATACTGGCCTTGGCAAAAACCCTGACTCTGAGTCTGTGAGGGCAACAATATGAAGGCATATCATTAGGTGGGCGACTAAAATGGCGTGAATTTAGTTTGAATAAAGCTGTCTTTACATTATGGTCTTCCAATAACAATTAAGTTTTGAAATAGCCAAGTAAAATGTGTTATTTTTTGTGAAGGATAGAAGTCAGATCTAATTATACATTATTTTGTTAATAGATGGATTTAGTATTCATTAAAATCTACTTAATCATTACTCATTATTTTCTTTGAGCTGTCTAGTTGGGTAATAAATTACTTTTCAGGCTCTTAGATAGATTCTTTGACCCTTTTGTGAACCTTCACAATTTCATGGCAACTAATTGGATGAGAGAATTGTGGACATGCTATGTAAAACATTTTTGTTGATGGATCAGATTTAACACAATAACACACAATCAATTTTAGACTGGTCCAAATTGAAAGGAGTTGCTCACAATATTTTAAAGTTGATTAAATTTAATTTTTTTCATGATTCTCAGTAGCAAACGTTGTGGAAAATGGAGAAATTGCTTATTGAAAGTTTTTCTTGAGGGGCTTCAAAAAGTGGCATTGCTTAGGAATAGGCTAACTATAACAACTACATCAACCCATTTTCACACAACAAAATTTTAGACTGGTGCAAATTGAAAGGAGTTGCAGATGAATTTCAAGTTTATGAAATTTTATAATTTTTCAACTTTCTGGACAGAATAAGTTGTGTTAAATGAAGAAATTGCTTGTTACAAATTTTCCAAATTATTTTTTCATTGAGCATGTCTATAAGCATCTTTGTGTGGGATTGGGTTAATCAAACTGTAGTTACGAGTTTCAGGTCTTCCAACAAAGGGTTGATTCTTTGGATTTTTTTTTCATATACTTTGCAATTTAATGTTTTTTTTTGTATCTTATACAAACTGAATTGATTGCTGTGGATGTCACTAGTGATCAGTCAGTTGGCTTGGCCACACCTACTGACCTCTGACAGCACAGTTTGACTGCTGTAATTAACCCATTCCCACACAATGATGCTTTTTAACCCTTGTCATGCTGTATAAAACCCTTTATGAAATTGCGTTAAAATCAAAGCACTTAGAGCACTGATAGTACTTGTTGTTCAAGAATCAATATTTCTTTTAAAAATTAATTTTTTAACTTCTCTGACAGGAAAAATATAACCAGGAGGTTAAGATCAAGATCAGACTGCACTTATGTGCTGGCTGATCTTTGGCTATACCTCCTGCCCAAATTGGAATATTTCTGTTCAGTATGACAAGGTTTAACAGATGCAAGTTTTGTGGGTCCGAGATTCAGAAATAAGTGTCAAGGACTTTCTTAATTGTCAGTGAGTCTCAGTTGGCTCTGTGTTCAGGAGAAAATTGAAGTCAAGCCCTAGAAGATCCTAGCTATCTTAATACTTTGTTAACCCATTACCAGACTGCACAATTTTAGTCTGGTCCAAGTTGAAAGGAGTTGCAGATGTCATTTGAAAGTTTTTGAAATTTAATATTTTTTCAAAGTTGTGCATAGAAAGAATTGTGTAAAATGAAGAAATTACTTGTTACAAGAAATTTCTTTGTTGTAGACAATGGTTCCATTTTTTTTTTGAGATTCGTCAGAAAGGGTCACTGTGTGGGAATGGCTTAACCTATAACTTTGAAATTATTCTCACATGACAATTTTAGAATGGTCCAAATTTTAAAGCAATTTTTTTATTGTCCACAATTTTTTCTTTCATGTAAAGTACAAGAATTTAAAAATTCCAACAGCTTAAAACTGTTGTCTGCATATATTTTTATCCCCCACCGTTACGGCGAAGGGGATATAGTAATGGTCTCCGTCCATTTTTCCGTCCTTTCGTCACTAAAATTTCCAGAGCATGTCCCTGAAAGTATAATTGCTATCAACTTGAAACTTCATAGGTCGATAGATCTCATTGAGGAGAAGTGCAGTGTACAAGAACCACAACTCTTGCTTGCATAATTTTGGAGTTATTGCCCTTCGTTGTTTTAAAGACTAAGATTTTGTAAGGGGGCATATCTCTGAAAGTATAATAGCTTTTGACTTAAAATTTCATAGGTCAATAGATCTCATCGAGGAGAAGTGCAGTGCACAAGAGCCACAACTCTTGCTTGCATAATTTTGGAGTTATTGCCCTTTGTTGTTTTAAAGACCTAGATTTTGTCCGGGGCATATCTTTGAAAGTATAATAGCTATTAACTTGAAATTTCATAGGTGTAGATCTAGTTGAAGACAAGTTCAGTGCACAAGAACCACAACTCTTGCTTGCATTATTTTGGAGTTATTGCCCTTTGTTGTTTTAATGACTAAGGTTTTGTCCGGGCATATCTCTGAAAGTATAATAGCTATTGACTTGAAACTTTATGGGTGGATAGATCTTGTTGAGAAGAAGTGCAGTGCACAAGAACTACAACTCTTGCTTGCATAAGTTTGTTGTTATTGCCATTTGTTGTTTTAAAGACTAAGATTTTGTCCTGAGCATATCTCTGAAAGTATAATAGCTATTATCAAACTCATTGAGAAGAAATGCAGTGCACAAGAAGCCTAAATCTAACTGGCTTCAGTTTACTATCAAGCTTTTACGGCGGGGGATGGCCATGTCCAACATGGCTCTTGTTTAAATTTGAACCAGTCCAAAGTGTTGTTGTCTGGTAATGGGTTGTATTCTTAGACGGTCATAACCAGGATGCTATCGGTTCACTGTTTATCTCTTTACCCATTACCACATAGCAAAATTTTAGACTGGTCCGAATTCAAAAGTGTTGCAGACGACAATTTAAAGATTATGAAATTCTAGATTTATTCCACTTTCTCGGTATAGAACATTGTGGAACATTGTGGAAAATGAAGAAATTGCTTGTTGCAAGCAATTTCTTCATTTTCCACAATGTTTTCCAATGCTGTTTTCTTTAGGGGAGTCTAAAGGTGCCACAGTGTAGGAATGAGTTAATAAACACTGAGGGAGCTATGCTAATCACAGACCCTAAATATCTTTGTCATTACTTAGTTTAAGCCATTTCCACATTAAATTTTTAGACTGGTTCAAATTCAAAGGAGTTGCTGATAACAATTTTAAGTTCATAGAATTAAACTTTTTCAACTTTTGGGGTAGAAAACATTGTGTAAAATGAAGAAGCAATTTCTTCATTATTGTACCCAATGTTTTCTGAACGGTTTATCTTGAGAGGCGTCCAAAATGGTCATTATGTGGGAATGGAAGAAGCAGTCACACACAATGACGCTTTTTGATGCACCTAAAGAAAACCAACTGGGAAAATATTATATGAAATGAAGAAATTGCTTGTTCATTTTTCACAATGTTTTCTACACAGGAAGTTGAAAAAAACTAAAATTTCTAAAACTTTGAATTGTTGTCTGCAACTTCTTTTGGACCAGTGTAAAATTTTCATATGTGATAATGGGTTAAGAAATATTTCTGCTTTGTTTCAATACTTTCAATTTTGAAATTAGAGGAAAATCTTGGTAAATATCATGAGGGGGCATTGTTTGGGTGGTATTAATAGAAATGTGGTAGGCCCAAAATTAAGGTTGAAAGTCATTGAATGAATAAAGAAAAAAAAACTAACAAACAAACAAAAAACCCTCAGAAGTGTTATTAAAAACGAAAATGTTTATTTGGAGTGTTGAGAGTGATTTGTGTGTTACAAGGTCAATTAGGTACCAGACTCTGACATCTGTGGTATAACTTATTTTCTGGTTCATTAACAGATTGAGATAATCAAAAACTTGTGCCAGCTCAAAATTGGTTTCTGAATTCAAAATTGACTAAAAGTGTTTGAAACACTGCCTATGTGTTCTCAGTGCTTACCAAATCTTCTGCAAATCAGGTTTTAGGCGTGTGTATTTTAGCTACACTTTGAATAAGCAAACTGGATTCATACTTAAGCGTGATTAACCCATTTCAACTCAACAAAATTTTAGATTGGCCCAAATTGAAACAAGCTGCAAACGACAATTTCAAGTTGATGGAATTTTGATGTTTTTCATCTTTTTGGATAGAAAACATTGTGGATAATGAAGAAATTGCTTGATACAAGCAATTTCTTCATTTTCCACAATGTTTTCCAAGCTCTTTTCTTGAGGGGGTGTAAAAAGATGGGATTGAGTGGGAATGGGTTAAGTATTTTGGTTCTTATCTCAATAAAAAACAAAAAATATTCTCTTCTTTTCTGATAGGTTAATGACCAAGTGAAATAGAATATATTTTACAGATTTTTTATGGAACTGTTTCTTGCACAAGCATACAAAATAACATGAATATGTTTTTCCAGCCAATCTGTCAGTGCTCATTTTCGATAGACAAAATATTACAATATATGAAAGTTTTTTCCTGAGGACATAGACAACAACAAGGCTGATGCAAAACCATCAGGTTATTCTCTGAAAACAGCCTTACTAAAAATGAGTTTTTCACTGATATTTATGACCCAACATTGAAAGATCGGGGGTTGGGGCTTGTTTAAACTCCTCCTCTGGCTTGTTAACTCCTCTGGCTTTTGTCATGGCGTCAGTGCGTCGGTCTGTCCTTCCATCCATAAACTTTTACTTTAAAAAGTTTTTCTTCACAAAGTACCAAACAGAATTCAAGCAAATGTCACAGAAATGATCATTTGGTGACCCTTTATCAGAGTCCTTTGAAGAATTTTGATCAGGTGGAAAATATGGCTATTATGGGCTTGATTATATTCCATACATGGTGAAAACTTTGAAAATCTTGTTCTCAAATCTAATGAAATGAATTTCAACCAAATTTCACAGGATTTATCCTTTGGCGACCCTTTATCAGATTCCTTTAAAAGAAACTGATGAGATGAAAGTATGGCTTTTATGGGTGGGGCTAATTTCCATAAATGGTGAACATTTTGAAAAACCTCTTCTCAAAACCAGCCAAATTTAATAGGTGTTATCATATTGTGTCCCTTTATCAGATTCCTGAGAAAAGTTTTGATCAGATGAAAAACATGACTTTTATGGACTGGGCTAATATCCATATACAGTATATACAGAAGAATCTGAAAATATTCTCAGAAATCTGATTTCAACCTAATTTCACAGGAATTAAGTCTGGTGAGCAATCTAGGGCCATCTTTGCCCTCTTGTTATTCAAGTTATTTTCCTTTTTGATCCACAGCATATGAGACTCAAGCATGATATATTTATATATCCATATAAATTTTAGAGCTCTTGTTCATTTATTGTCTTCTGTTAATTTGGACCTAGCTGGGTCCTGTGTGGATCTGTGTGGTTTAACCCATTCCAACACAACAAAACTTTAGACTTGTCCAAATTGAAAGTAGCTGCAGACAACAAGTTGATGGAATTTTAAATTTTTCGTCTTTTGGATAGAAAACATTGTGGATAATGAAGAATTGCTTGATACAAGCAATTTCTTCATTTCCACAATGTTTTCCAAAGCTATTTCTTGAGGGGGGTAAGAAGGAGGGATTGAGTGGGAATGGGTCCTTGTAATCTGACAGAAGGCAAGGGTTGTGGATTCGAATCCTATAACACCCCTGCGGTCACATGGGTATGTCCCATTCCCACACAATGATGCTATTTGACAACAAGCAAATTCTTCATTTTCCATTATGATTTCTAACCAGAAATTTGAAAAAATTGAAAATTTCATCAACTTTTAATTGTACAACTTCTTTAAAATGGACCAGTCTAACAACATTTTGTCATCTAATACTGGTGGTACCTGGGCAGCAGATCAATAAATGATGTTAAGTTCCCTGTAATATATAACTGAAAAATTGTTCAAAGTGGTGTTAACCCATTCCCAAACAGTGACGCTTCTGAACGCCCCCCCAGGAAAAAAATTGGGAAAACATTGTGTAGGATGAAGAAATTGCTTGTTACAAGCAATTTCTTCAATTTTAACAATGTTTTCTACACGTAGAGGTGAAAAAATCTAAAACTCTAAAGATTTTGAATTGTCGTCTGCAACTCATTTGAATTTGGACCGGTCTAAAGTTTTGTCGTGTGGGAATGGGTTAAACCAATTAAACCCAATACAAACAAATTCAATATGAACCTTGCCGTAGACATCCGTAATGTGGAGTAGTCTCTCACAAACAAGACGAGCAGACAGTCTCAGTCTGTATTAGATGTACTTTGTACTGGTAGAGTAGAACGAAGTTGGTTGATGGGTTATGTCAGACTGTCGATAACCATCAACTGTTTCACTTCTCTGTCTGGATACTGTGTCGTTTTCTTTTCAATTTTTTCTTAACATCTAGTGATTGGATTGTTTTTCTGCTTTGTTTACATATACTTTTTTTGTTGGAGTGAAAATTTTTCAAATAAAAGACCTTTTTTTTCATTTTTAGAAAAGCTTTACCCATTACCAGATGGCAAAATTTTAGGCAAAATTTTAGGCTTGTTTGAATTGGAAGAAGTTGCAGACCACATTTCAAAGCACATTTAACTCATTATCTGATGTAAAAACTTCAGTTTGTTCTAAATTGAAAGAAATTGCCTATGAAAACCTTGCTGGGTACTGAAATTGAAAACCTACCAATTAGGGTAGAGAACGTTGTGAGAAAAGGGGATTTGCTTGTCTCAGGCAATTTCTCCTGTTCCTTAATACATTCCCACGCAATCCCTCCTTTTTACGCCCCTAAAGAAAAAGGCTTTGGAAAAAATTGTGGAAAATGAAGAAATTGCGTGTTTCAAACAATTTCCTCATTATACACAATGTTTTTTTATCCCAAAAGACGAAAAAATTTAAAATTCAATCAACCTGAGATTGTCACCTGTAGCTCTTTCAATTTGGACCAGTCCAAAATTTTGTTGTGTTAGAATGGGTTAAATGTGTTCCTCAATTATATTCTTCGAATCATCAAAACTAGGGATTATGATTTAACATCCCAGTTTTAAAAAGCCCTACAAGAATAAAGCTGCTTGTTAAATACAATTTCTTCATTTTCTACAATTTTTCTACCCCGAAAGACAAAGGTTTTCAAAATTTCATCTACTATAAAATGTTGTCTGTAACTTCTTCGACTTTGGTGCAGTCAAAAGTTTTTCATGTGGTATAATGGTTATATGAGTGCATAGACAAGGATTATAATATTAAGATTTCTAGGAATGAAATTCATTGTTATCTTCATGAAGGGTCATATGGCGTTAGTTCATTTCTCTTGTGAATAATTATGTCAATCTGTGAAATTCTTGCAATGAGAATTATTAGTGGCAGTCTTAAGTAAGATATTGGTTCTTTTGTGCTGGAATTTCTTCTGGAAAAAATGTTTTTTAGATTGTATAATTTGGATATACAACTATTGTCCATCCCTTTTTAGGTCACCTGAGCTTAACATGCTCAAGACTTGACTTTTGTGATCAGGTGTTGTCCGTTGTGCAAAGCGCTCCATAAAATTTAACTTAGTAGATGCTATAAGAGGCCACAAATTTTGCTCATTCTACCTAAAATTGAATCAGAATGGTTGTCTTGATGAAATATTTGACCAAATAAAAATTAAGTCATTAGGGGACGAAAACCTATAGCACTCATAAGGTCAATTCTAAGAAAACTTTGTAGACACTCTAGATGCCACAATTTTTGCTAGATCAACCTGAAAATTGATCAAAATGTTTGTCTAGATCAGATCTTGGACAAGTTTGGAATTATAGGATCACTTTTTAAGGATAAAACCTTGTAGACACTTGATCAGCTACAGTTTTAGCTCAATTAACCTGAAAATTTGTCAGAATTTTTTTCTTGAACAAATCTTGAACATGTTCAGAATTGGTTATATGTACCATCAATAGACTCGACTCTTAATGTGTTTCCTTGCTCTCTAACTCAAAAACCATTTCATGAAGGACCTTAACCCATTCCTACACAACAAAATTTTAGACTGGTTCTAATTGAAAGAAGCTGCAGACAACTATTCAAAGTTGATGGAATTTTATTTATTTATTTTTTTTTTTTTGTCTTTTTGGATAGAAAACAATTGTGGATAATGAAGAAATTGCTTAATACAAGAAATTTCTTCATTTTATACAATGTTTTACAAAAAAATTCTTGATGGGTGTAAAAAGAGGGAATTGTGTGGGAATGGGTTAAATTCTATTCAGAACAAATTTTAGGACTTGTGTCAAGGTATAGCTTTTAGATGCAATAGGTATTTGAAGTCCTTGGTTGATCTTTGGTTACGAAAATTATTGAAAATATTTTCATCAACATGTTCTCTTCCTGATACTTCTTGACAGAACTTGTTTTTAAGTGCCTTCAGGATTAAAGAAAAGATCTGAGTTTAGGATTTCAATGGGAAATGAATTTTTATAGATGCAGGTGTTTTATTGCTGTTAAAAGTTCTTTCTTGTTAAGATAATTGATAGGGAAAATAGTAAGATTGCTTTTACAATTACAGGATTCCACAAAACAGCTTGTAAGATCTTGAGATGTTTTTCCTGCATGCAAACATGCAGACATTGTACTTTAAATCACTACATTATACTTAGTATTTTATGCATAATTTGCCTGGGGCTCACAAAAGAACTTGCTGAATTATATATTCTCGGCAGAATTCCATTGAAATTAAAGGGCTGAAAGCACCGGAAGCATCAAGTTTGGGTTTAACCCATTACCAGACAGCAAAATTTTAGACTGGTCCAAATCGAAAATAGTGTCCGACGTCATTTTAAAGTTTATGAATTTTTAGAATTTTCAACTTTCTTGGTTGTAAACATTGTAAGAAAAGAAGATATTGCTTGTTGCAAGCAATTTCTTCATTTCACACAATGTTTTCCCAATTATTTTTCCCAAAACTTTCATATTGAGGGGCGTTTAAAAGTGCAATGTGTGGGAATATGGGTTAAACATCTTCTCCTCTTAAACCACTTGGCCAATTTGGACCAAATTGGGCAGGAATGTTCCTTGGATGACCCTTTGCAAAACATGTTTCGTAAAATTTTGACTAGTAAAAAATGTGGATGTGGTAGAGCCAGGCTTATTAGGCCTTAGAAATCATGGTATAGTTCTTTAAAAATCTTCTCCTCCCAAACCGTTGGGTCAATTTGGACCAAACTTGGAAAGATTATTCCTCTGGAGACTCTTTAAAAAACTTGTTTGTGAAATTTTAATTAATGAAAAAACAGGTGAGCAGCAGATGGGCTTATTAGACTTGCAAGAATGTTCCTTGGCTGACCCTTTGGAAAACTTTTTCATGAAATTTTGATATGTAACAAAATTTGGGTGCAGCAAGGCCAGGCTGATTAGACATAGGGATATCATGGAAGGATTTTTTAAAAACCATCTCCTCCTAAACCATTGAGCTTAATTGGACCAAATTTTGCAAGAATGTTGATTGGATGACCCTTTTCAAAACTTGTATGTGAACTTTTGATTTACGAAAAAACGGGAGGCAGGTTAGGCTCATCAGACTAAGGGAAATCATGAAATAATTCTTTAAAAATCTTTTCTTCATAAACCACTGGGCCTATTTAGACTAAACTTTGCAGGTTGTTTTTGACTGACCCTTTTCAAAATTTGTTCATGATATTTTGTTGGGACAGGATGGGGCTTATCAGACTCATCAGGGTCAATTCTGTCTTGATGTGATGGGAATGATCTTTGAGTGACCCTTTTCGAAACTTGTATGTGAAATCTCGATTTGTATAAAGAAAGTGGGCATGGCAGGGTTGGCATATCATCAAATCATTCCCAGGCAAGTGATTAAGGGTAATTTTGCCCTCTTGCTATCCACTTTTTTGTACCCATCAGACATGGGTCGGGCATCATACACTTGGTGTACGTGGTGCTCTTGTTTCAAACAATGGCTGCTTATGATTCAAAAAGCTTTTAAGCAGTTTTATTTGTTATTTTTTATTCACCATACAAGGCTCAGGACATACAAGTTGCCTGATTAACCTATATTGACGGAAGAAATGTCATTCAATGAATTTGTTGACATTTTCCATGAAAGAAACATACTGTACGAATTTCTGAACTTTTTGGTGCCTGTTAGTCATTCGGTATAAGAGAGCAAAGATTAGGTCCAAGTACGGTCATCAGTTAAAAGACATGTTAAGCCATTAACCAACAATTTGCCTTTTATTATATATCCCTAGCTACAAAGACAGTAAATTTTATTTTGATTATACACATTATGATAAGGTAGAATGACAGTGTATGGAATTTTCAATTTTCATAATAGATGTTAGATAAGGTAGAATGACCAATCTATATGTAGAAACTTTTCAAAGAGTGAAAAGTTTTGATGCCAAGTTAGTCAGCCTACACTGTCTGCTGATTTAGATACTTTTGGATTTCTCAGGAGGCCCCTTTAAGCTATCGGAGTCTTGCACTGCTTTGAATCAAGATTATTGCCATGGTATAACAAAGCATTCTTTCAAAACAGCATAAAATCTCTTTCTACTCTTTGCTTGATGGGACACAATTCGCAGCTTTAACCGTATCCTGTTTAAATTGGTGATTTTACGTCGCTGTGATTTTTTTACTTGAGAAAACATTGTGAAAAAAAGAGAAATTGCTTGTGACAAGCAATTTCTCTTTTTCCCACAATATTTTCTACCACATAGGATGGTTTCATTTCAAATTACATCCAATTTCCATTGTCGTCAGCAACCTCTCTCAATTTGAACCTGTCCAAAATTTCAAAAATGGGAAAGAGTTTAGACACTGACCCAAGCAAAATTTGTTTTCTTGAAAAGGCTAGAAACAAGTTGTCTTTGTTCAGATAGTTAGAAGAGTGTATTTAGTGTAAGGTTAAAGGTGGTAAATAATTAATTGAATCTTAGATTCATTGCTCAGAAAGCCCTCCATAATGATATATCTTGAATTTGAAGTGTTAAATTCACTCATTGACCTGTACTGAGTATGAGCGATGAAGTTTACAAGATTTTCAAAATAATTAAACTGGGTTTACCTACTGTGATGGACCTATGATAGATAGAAGGATTATTAATATGAGTGCCAGTTAGTGTAGTGGATAAATGAAAAATATGTTGTTTTGTGGAATGGTGGAAAACCTTCCACACTGGCCATGGGACAACAAAAGGTAGGTATTTTATTGTCTGTCTGTCTGTTTATTTGCCCTGGTAGTTTGTGGGCAAAGGAGATATTGCTTACCGCAAGCAGTGTCTCCTTTTCTCATGTTTTCCAAGAGTGTGAATTATATTTGAACCTGCAAGTAAAAAGAGTCCTCTTTAAAAGTGTGATAGTTTCTACCCTAGTCAAATTGCACAGGCTGGCCAGGGTCAAACATTTGCCTCTTTATAGATTTTCAGGATTAAAAATGGTAATTTCAATTTATATCTTTATTTTAAAAATGATATCTAAGTTTGACCTCTGCTGGATCTAATTACTTTTTAGTTCCAAAGAATTGGGGGGGGGGCTATTCTTGTCACCCGGATGTCAGCGTCGGTATGATCATTTAGTTAAACCTTATGTGCAAGTGTCATATCTCTAATGCTATTGCTCTGAAACTTTACACAAGCTTTTGTGACAATGATATCAGCCCCTAGATAAGGTTTCATTACTCTGACATTCATTTTAGTGGAACTTTTACCCTTTTTGGACTTATAAATTCTTGTTTAAACCTTACATGCAACTGTTATATGTCTTTAATAACTCTCTTTCTACTAATGCATTTGCTTTGAAACATTACACTTGTTATTGTAACAATAATATCAGACTCTTCACACAGATTCATTACTCTGACATTCATTTTAGTGGAATTTTACCCTTTTCGGACTTAGAAATTCTTGGTTAAACCTTAAGTGCAACTGTCAAATATCTTTTAATAACTCTCTTTCTACTAATGCTATTCTTTTGAAACTTAGCACATGCTTTTATGACCATCATACCATCTGCTAGGCATAGAATAATTGCAATAACATATATTATAACAGAGTTCTGACCCTTTTTGGAGTTACAAATTCTTTTTTGACTTAAAATTTTAATTGTAAGAATTTTTATCTCTATTACTACTTAGGTATTATGCCTTATGTCGACATTGAATTGCTGTTAATATATCAAGTACTCAGAATAGTTCAGTGCTGCTGTCCTCTGACGGTTGTTCAAATACAATTTTTTTCTCACAGTTTCAATTGGATTCTTTTTTCCTTAAAATGTCACACATATGTCATTCTTTATAAGCCATAACAATCTGATAAACTCATCAATTTTGAAAATTAACATACATATAGTTATGT
Organism: Fragum fragum; assembly: GCA_946902895.1. NCBI lineage: Eukaryota > Metazoa > Mollusca > Bivalvia > Cardiida > Cardiidae > Fragum > Fragum fragum. The sequence goes on along the minus strand of OX336379.1, from coordinate 32,591,862 downwards.
TCCGATCAGCATTTATGGTGTTATGTAGATAAATTCCTTTGCATGAATTGTCTATATTGTTTTGTCTGACAGGGGATTAAAGAGTTACTCTCTGTGTTATGAGAATTTGAATTTTTGAAGATGAAAGTAATATATTTGGAAAGATAAACTGCACTGTTACCTGCCTCTGTAAAGTTCTATTTTACCAATGACTGGACAACAAAATTGTATACTGGTCAAAATTAAAAGAGGTTTGATGCTAATATGTCAAAGTGATGTGAATTTTAAGCAAAAATAAATGTGTTTTTTGAGAAATTCAAAAATTCTTTGTTACAAGCAATTTCTCCTCTCTGAAGATGTTCTCCAAGGTATTCATGTCAAAATGCTATACTTTGTCATTTTATTCATCCTGGGATACTCATATTTCACACATTCACTCATCAAGAGATGGGCTTTTATTTGAAATAATGGCATTGACCTTGTGACTGTAACCTTTAACCTGGTCATAAAACTTTGACCAAAAACTTAACTTTTGTTTCTTGGGCATTTTTGATCCTAATATATTTCACATTCTACAGGAGATAGCCTTCATTAGAGAAAATGACCTTGACATTGTGACACTGACCCTTTACCCTTTATAAAAAACTTTAACCCAAAACTTTTACTTTATATATCTTGGGTACTTTTCATCCTAGGATTCTCAATTATTTCAAACATGCATTCAAATGGGAATGACCTTGACTCTGTGACCATAATTATGTGCCCTTATTATCCCCCGTCGTTTTGGCGAATGAGATATAGTAATGGTCTCCGTCCACCATTCCGTCCTTCCGTCTTTCCGTCACTAAACTTGTCCGGAGCATATCTCTGAAAGTATAATTGCTATCAACTTTATAGGTCGATAGATCTCATTGAGGAGAAGTGCAGTGCACAAGAATCACAACTCTTGTTTGCATAATTTTTGAGCTATTGCCCTTTGTTGTTTTAAACACTTACATTTTGTCTGGAGCAAATCTCTGAAAGAATAATTGCTATCAATTTGAAACTTCATAGGTGGATAGATCTCATTTAGGAAAAGTGCAGTGTACAAGAATCACAACTTAGTTTACTATCAAGCTTTTACGGCAGAGGATGGCCATGTCCGACATGGCTCTTGTTCTTTATGTAAAAAGTACACCGAAGTGCAAGATATGTTGTCCACATATATGTATTCAGTTGTTGGTTGATTTTCCCATAGTGACTCCGACCTTTGACCTACTGAATTATATTTTAGAGCTCCTTCAAAGTCAAATGATTGTACAATAAAGGGATGTCATGGGTTCGATCCCCTGCGGCAGCTTCACATATTCTTTCCAACATTTGTCTCACACCAATGGGTGGATAATCGTAAGCCTAAGTTGGACAGCAGCGGGAGGCTAGGAAAAGATGTAGTACTAGTTTTAGAAATACCAGGAATCCATTGTTAGGTGCTCCAACCTCTGCAATATGACTGAAATACTGTTAAAAGTGGCATTAAACCCCATTCAATCAATCAAATGATTCTATATCCCATGCAACTTCAACAGGTCAAAGGCTTTCAGTTTGCATTGTGTACAGTGACCTTGACCTTTGACCTCTGTAAATGAAATTAATTTTATTTTGAAATGTTGAATATGATCATATTCCATATAGAAATTTATTTGCAGCTGTATTCTTGCATATAGTGAAATTGAACATGACCTTTGACCTATTGAAAAGATGCTGCTGTTATTTTTATAGGCCATATATATTTCAGGATTATATCTGGACAGAACTCTGTTGAGGTCATAGACCTTGAACTGGCAGCCCTTAGGGCGAGATATGTTCGCAGAAAACTCTTTTCTTAGAACCTTTCTTGTCCTCTTGTTCATATTGTTAATTTTGGAACATCTGTATTTTCACAGGTGGTTTTAAAATAAAAAAATATTTTCTTGGCACTGCAAGTGTGACTGGTAAATATTCTAGGCAAACTTTTGTTTTGTTTGGAGCTTAAATTTCAACCATCAATCATGCTGTTAATTTTGTAGGATATTCTGTATTAGTATACAGAGTGGAGATATGTTAGGCATAATTATACTGAATAAAATCCCATCCATAGTTACATAAAAATCAAAGGGCTGATAGTAATGAAGATCCAGTTGACTAAGGGTCAGTATTTATTTTGAGAATTAATCATAAAAACAGATGGTGTAGACAAGGAGGCTGTCATCTTTGTCTATACCTCCTGCCAAAACAGGAATATGCAGGGTTCAGCATGACAAGGGATATGATACTTGAATTCATTCAGCTAGGTGATATAAACGAAAAACTGATTAACACTTCCCCTTACAACCTCTGATTTTTACATCCCTGCAATATCAAACTTGGGAAAACATTGTGGAAAAAGAGGAAATTTCATGTAACAAGCAATCTTCTTTTTAATTTTATGATATTGCCTGCCACCTTTTTATACGCCCGTCGAAGACCACCTGTGGCGTCTGGATGTCCGGGCGTGCAGTTGTCCGGCGGTGTCCACTTCTTTGTCCGGGGCATAACTCTGTCACCTTAAGTCCGATTGACTTTAAACTTGGCAGTTATATTCTTCTCATCAATACGGAGTGCAGTGCTCAATAACAATAACTCTACCTGGCCTATTTTTTGAGTTATTGCCCTTTGTTGTTTTTCATACTTGAATCTTGTCCGGAGTATATCTCTAAAAGTATAATAGCTAGAATCATGAAATTTCATGGATGGATAGAGCTCACCAAGTGGGAGTGCAGTGTACAAGAACCATAACTCTACCTAGCGTATATTTTGAGTTATTGCCCTTTGTTGTTTTTCATACTTGAATCTTGTCCGGAGTATATCTCTAAAAGTATTATAGCTAGGATCATGAAACTTCATGGATGGATAGAGCTCACCAAGTGGGAGTGCAGTGTACAAGAACCATAACTCTACCTAGCGTATATTTTGAGTTATTGTCCTTTGTTATTTTTCATACTTTGTTTGACAAAAAATATTCATTCAAAATAACCTCAGTTCTATTCAAACCCCCAGTTAATATTAAGCAGTGTGATGGGCGTATCTTGTGACAATTTGGCACCTTGTTGAATTTGGACAAGTCCAAAATTTTGAAAAATAGTTTATGAAAAAAACACCATGAAAGAAGGGGTCTTCAATTTGTCTTTACATAGCTTAATTATTGTTATTCACACTGATATCTTACACTAGAATACCTGGTAAACATTACAATACAAAGAGTCTACACTATTCACTTTTCTTCAGAATGTGCGTGTCTGAATTAAAAGAAGTTACAGACAACAATTTGATTTTAATGGGCATTTAGAAATAAGTAGCTTTTGAATAGTATACATTGTGGGAAATGGAAATATTGCCTATAGCAACCAATTTCTCCTGTGCTCATAATGTTTTCCAACTTTACTTCTAGACCTCAAAATGTAAGATTGTGTGGTAATGTGTTTGATTATCATGTCTAGATTTGCTGCATTTTAAGTATTTATAAATTTAGGTATTTGTTAAATAAAAAAAATGAAAAATTAATTTTTGTCTGAAATTGATTCTAGAAATGTTACAAATTGCACTGGTAAAGGGAAAAATACAGTTTGTATCATGAACTCATTCCCACAATTGTTTTAAGCCAAAGTATGGTATCATTTGATCAAGGGTGGAATTTTATTGGTTTCTGCTGTGGTTGATTCTCAATCCTGATTGGCTGATAAGCCCTGACAGACTCTTCTTCCACCTGGACTGGTATTCTTGTTTTTCTTCTTATCTGATTTTATGACTTAGATCAGGTTAATGATTTTACTTTGATATCCAGTCCATGCTGGTGATATATGATTGCTCTTTTACTTCTAAAATCTTGAAACTTTACAGCCTGAATCAGTCTTTATGTGTAAGATGTTTAAACAAATCTAACCCATTCCCACACAATCTCTTCTTTTTAGGACTCTGAAACACTCTGGAAAACAAGGAGGAAAATAAAGAAATTGCTTGCTACAAGCAATTTCTTTATTTATCACCTTAATTTGCTACCCCAAAAGATGAGATATTCAAAATCCTATCAGGTTGAAATTGTCGTCTGTATCTTCTTTGAATTCAGACTAGTCAAAAATTTTGCTATGTGGTAAGAATATTTTGCGAGCCAAAATCATTTCTTCTTATTATTGCTCAATTATGGGATATCATGGGCTTAATCCCCGGGAGCAGTATGTTTCTTTCTAACATTTGTCTCTCACCAATGGGTGGATAATCATAAACAAAAGTGGGATAGCAACTGGAGGCTAGAAAAGGATGTAGTGGTAGTACTGGTGTGAGAAATACCAAGAATCCATTGTTAGATGCTCTAGACGCCGCGATATGACTGAAATACTGTAAAAAGTGGCATTAAATCCTGTTCAATCAATCAATCTTCTTATTATTGTAATATGTCATCGTAGTTCTACTGGACAATTTTCAAGAAATTACAAAGAAAATTTTACACTGGTCCAGTTTAAAGCAGTTGTAGAAGACAATTCAAACTTTATGAAACTAACGTTTTTTCAACCTTCTTGGTAGAAAAGATCATGTAAAATGGAGAAATTGCTTGTAGCAAGCAATTTCTCCATTTATACAATGTTGAGCTATTGAGGTGAGCTATTGTGATCGGTCGTTGTTCGTCTGTCCGTATGTTCACAATTTCTTTAAAAATCTTCTCCTCCTAAACCAGTCGGCCAATCAAGCTGAAACTTTGCAGGGATGTTCCTTGGGTAAAGTTCTACAAAAGTTGTTAAAAGAATTTAATTCTGTCAAAAACTCTGATTGCCGCAGCATTTGAAAATGGGAATCTTAAGTAAATCTTTAAAATCTTTAAAAAACTTCTCCTCCTAAACCAGTAGGCCAATCAAGCTGAAACTTTGCAGGGATGTTCCTTGGGTGAAGATCTACAAAAGTTGTTTAAAGAATTTTATTTAGTCAAAAACTCTGATTGGCGCGGCATTTGAAAATGAAAATCTTAAGTAAATCTTTAAAATCTTTAAAAATCTTCTCCTCCTAAACCAGTAGGCGAATCAAGCTAAAAGTTTGCAGGGATGTTCCTTGGGTGAAGTTCTACAAAAGTTGTTAAAAGAATTTAATTCTGTCAAAAACTCTGATTGCCGCGGCATTTGAAATAGGAATCTTAAGTAAATCTTTAAAAATCTTTAAAAATCTTCTCCTCCTAAACCAGTCGGCCAATCAAGCTGAAACTTTGCAGGGATGTTCCTTGGGTGAAGTTCTACAAAAGTTGTTTAAAGAATTTTATTTAGTCAAAAACTCTTGTAACCGCGGCATTTGAAAATGGGAATATTAAGTAAATCTTAAAAATCTTTAAAAATCTTCTCCTCCTAAACCAGTAGGCCAATCAAGATAAAACTTTGTAGGGATGTTCCTTGGATGAAGTTCCAGAAAGTTGTTAAAAGAATTTCATTCTGTCAAAGTCTCTGATTGCCACGGCATTTGAAAATGGGAATCTTAAGTAAATCTTTAAAAATCTTTAAAAATCTTCTCTTCCTAAACCAGTAGGCAAATCAAGCTGAAACTTTGCAGGAGTGTTCCTTGGGTGAAGCTCTTCAAAAGTTGTTAAAAGAATTTCATTCCCTTAAAAACTCTTGTAACCGCGGCATATGAAAATGGGAAGTTTTAGAAAATCTTTGTTGTCTTTTTTTTACAGACTACAAGCCAAAGGCATTTATATTTTATATAGAGCGTTTTTTAAATATCTAATCTCTGGGGTCAAAAATGGCTCCGCCCCTGAGGTCCGAAGTTTGGAAAAATGCTTAATTAGAGCAATTACAAAAGACTTCTCCTCTTAAACTCTTAGGTCCAGGATATTCATATTTGGTATGTAGCATAACTAGATGGTTTTGTACTATATCACTAAAAGTTGTCTTCCTCGGGTCAAAAACTGCCCTGCACTAGGGGTCCAAAATTGGGAAAAACGCAAATTTTGAGTATGCTAAAAAAAGGTTCTTCATTTTAAGGAGGAGGGCATTTATATTTTGAGTGTAGCATAGCCTGGCTGTTATCTATCAGTTTTGATTAAATTATGCTTGTAGGTTTATAAACACCCCTTCCCTGGGTGTCCAAAGTTTGTAAAAATGCTCAATTAGACCATGTTCAATAGTCTTTTCCTCCCAATCTACAAAGTCTAAGGAACTCATATTTTGTATATAGCATATCCAGATGGTTGTCTACCATGTTAGCTAAAATCTTAGCCCTGGGATAAAACATGGCACTGCCCCAGAGGTCAAACATTTTGGAAAACACCCAATTAGAGCAACATCAAAAGTCTTCTCCTTCTGAAATATAAGGTGATGGGCATACATAATTGGTATGTATCATGACTAAATAATTTTGTACTATGTAACAGGAAAATATGCTCTTAGGATAAAAAATGTCTCTGCTCCTGGGGTGGAAGCGTTGAAAGAATTCTTCTTCTTAAATATAGGTTCTGGAGCATTTACATTAAAAACATAGGATAGCATCATTGTTATCTACCATGTTTATATCCTTTGGACAAACATTGCCCTTCCCAAGGCATCCAAAGATATGAAAAACGCTCAATAAGAGCATGTTCAAATATCTTCCACTCCTCATGTATAAGTTGTAATGCATTCATATTTTAATTTATGGTACATCCAGATTGTTCTCTACCAAGGTTGCTAAAATTACACCCATTGAAGTATGAGACAGTATTTAGAGTTTGTTTGAATTCTAAATACAAAGAATTTCAGGTAGAAAACACTGTGAGAAATAGATAAATTGCTTGTCACTCCCTTTCTCACTATGTTTTTTTCAAACCTATTTTCCCTGAGGGTAACAAATTCTTGGATAGTTTGGAAACGGATTAATCTATAAAGCCAAAGGAATTCATTCTTATTGTAAAGCATTACTGGATTGTTTTGTACAAAGCCCAAAATCTTATATTTGTTTTATTTATTTTGCTCAAGTTGTGTCTTTTTTATACTAAAAAGTACTGTAATTTTCAGATGCCTCAGGTGAGCGATTTAGGACCATCATGGTCCTCTTGTTTTATTTTTTTTTTCTTTAGGAGCGTCAAAAAGTGTCATTGTGTGGTACATGTATTGTGTTAAGGGCTAGTAAGGTTGTTGACAAAATGTGTACATTTTGCCTCCAAACATGTGTCTGTACATCTGTTCTATAATGACTGAAACAACATGGAGAATCGTTCAACCCATTACCACACTACAAAATTTTACACTGCTCTAAATTCAGAGAATTTGCAGACAACAATTTTAAGTCGATAAAATTTATATTTCTTTGTCTTTTTAGGTAGAAAATTTTGTGAATAATGAAGAAATTGCTTGTAACAAGCAATTTCTTGGTTATTCACATATTTTTCCCAAAACTTTTATATTTCAGGATATTTAGAAGTGTCGCTGTGTCCAGGGAATAGCTTAAATTTGAAAGTTCTTTGTCTTTTGGGGTAGAAAACATCGTGAATAAAGAAGAAATCGCTTGTAACAAGTAATTCCTTCATTATCCACTATGTTTTCCAAAGCTTTTATATTTAGGGACATTTAGAAGCATCACTGTGTGGCAACAGGTTAAAATAATCTAATTCCCAGGTTGGGGTTAATAATTCAAGGGACTCCAAGTTTTTGAAAAAAAATGGTCAATACTGTAGAAATGAGGTATGGGCATTTGTAAAAAGAGCATGGCCTTGGGTATTTAAAAAGATAGAACTTTTACCAAATACAATGACAAATTAAGCAGATAATAGACCTAGGAAGTCATTTCTAGAGACCTGTCAGTAGTGGAAAGTTGATTGAGTTAAAAGAGGATCAAAGATGAAGTGAAAAGCCCATAAAACTTCCATTATTTTGTGTATTATTTCAAGATCTGTTATTTCATTTATTTGCCTGACTGTTTTTCCATCAACCTACTGTGGTTTTAACAGCCAATGAAACAATTCATTAACCCATTCCCTGACAATAAAGCTGTTTCGATAAGCCTAGATTTTAAGATTTTTTAGCTCCACCGGCCATTCAAAGGCCAGTAAGCTCACATGTTGACATGGCATTGTGTCTGTCTAGTGGGAATGCATTTGTCTCTATCTCATATCTCCTCAGAAATTATTCAGTAGATTTCTACATGAATGCTACTTAGTTGACCAGTTCAATATCAGGTTGATTCCTTGAAGAGAGAGTAATTTTGTTGCATGAGTTTCCTCCCTTGTTATAGTTGTGCATAATTGTTAATTCAGACTGAATAATACAGGGCTCAAGGGCGTCCAGTTAAATTTAGGTCATGGATGTTTAGGTCAGTTATTTTGATTACTGACCAGACAAAATGTATCATGAATAAAGATTTGACAATTATCTCTTGTTGGCATGAACCTTCTCGTTAGTTATTTGTTTGAATGAGTTTTAACACTGACAATTATCTTGTTAATTGTTTGAATGGGTTTTAACACTGACAATTATCACTTGCTGGGGTGAACTGTTTGTTAGTTGTTTGGATGAGTTTTAACATTTCTTTTAACAATTTTGTAGTCATGTCACAATGGCTTCATATCTAACAATGGACTGAGGTTTACGATTATCAACCTATTGGTGAGAGACAAAGGCTTTGTGCTGCCGCTGGGGATCGAACCCATGACACTCCATGAATGAAGATTTGGAATATTTTGTGCTACCAAGTACGCTATAAAGGCAGCCCTTCTCTGCAAATAGAAGTAATTATTTCATGTTCCTGCAAACCTCTGCCATAATGACTTGGTTACCCAGCTATGAGGGATGCATTACTACATTATATACGATTATTGTCGACTTTTTTAATTTCAAATACGTATCACCCAATAAAATGCTTTGTACAAGCAAACAGTTCTATATCCATGAATTACGAAAAAGTGTGTATTTTAGCCAATGAAAGTTTGTATCAGTTTTAGCACACCTGACCATAAAGTGCTCTAGGGAGCTATTGTGATTGCCTTTTATCTGCCATCTGTCCATCAGTCTGTCTGTGAACCAATCTTTAAAAATCTTCTCCTGAACTACCCATCAGATTTCAATGAAACTTACAGAAAGAATTCTAAGGTATGGCCTTCAAGAATACTTCAAGGAATTGTAATCAATTATCAACTCTTGTTTCTATGGCAACCAAAAGGAATTTCTAATGAAATATAAAAGATCTTCCTCTCACTCAACGGTAAGGCCTAGAGCTTAGCCTTTCAAATTTTGCTAGAAGCATTCCTTCATGGTCCTCTAAAAAATTCTTTAGGGTACTTGGAATTTAACTAGAAATATAAAAGAAAAATTCTTTATAAAACATCTTCTCCTGAACTAACCATCAGATTTCAATGAAAACTTTACAGGAATAATCTTTGGGTAATAGTCTTCAATAAATTTCAAGGGAATACTTTAGTTGCTATCACAACCAAAAGGAATTTCCATGGAATTCTTTTTGACACATTTCCTCATGATCCTCTACCAAAACACTTCAGGTTATGATGAAGTGATTTATGTAAGCCTTATGTTGTGGGTACTTGAAATTGCAATAGAAATAAATAGCAAATTCTTTAAAAAACCATCTCATTCTCCTAAACTACCTATCAGATATCAATGAAACTTTACATGAATCATTCTTTGGTGATGGTCTTCAATAAAACTTCAGAGAATAGGAACCATGAATAACAATGCTTGATTTTCTTATGAATTTCTAAGAATCCTGCTCCTTGAAAACTATAAGGCCTAGAGCTTTCATGTATGTGCATGTAGGACATCGCCTCATGGTTCTCTACCAAAATATTTCAAGTTACTATGATTTATAGCCGTTTGTTGTGAGCAGCTTTGTGTTCTTCCGTCTGTCCGTCCTAAACTAACCATGGAATTTCAATAAAACTTCACAGAAATGATCCTTAGGTCATACTCTTTCAAAATACTTCAAAGAATTGAAATCCATGAAGAACTCTGGTTGCCATGGCAACGGAGTGAAAAAACTTAAAAAATCTTCTCCTCCCAAACAGTAAGGCCTAGAGCTTAGATATTTGGTATATATCATCATCTATTGACACTCTGCCAAAATACTTCAAAGAATTAACGTATTCTGAAAATTAGCCCTTTTCTGGGCCATCCCTGATTTTACATAGAAATAAAGAAGGAAAGCTTTAAAATCTTCTCCTCCCAAACCATTAGGCCAAGAGCTTTGATATTTAGTATACATCATCATCTATTGACCCTCTACCAAAATACTTCAAAGAATTACCATATACTGAAAATTAGCCCTTTTCTTTGTGATCCCTGATTTTACATAGAAATAGAGAAAGAAATCTTTTAAAATCTTCTTCTCCCAAACCATAAGGCTTAGAGCTTTGATATTTAGTACAAATCATCATCTATTGACCCTCTACCAAAATACTTCAAAGAATTACTGTACTCTGAAAATTAGCGCTTTTCTTTATGATCCCTGATTTTACATAGAATAAAAGAAGGAAATCTTTAAAAATCTTCTCCCAAACCATAAGGCCTAGAGCTTTGATATTTGGTACAAATTATCATCTATTGACCCTCTTCCAAAATACTTCAAAGGTTTACCATATTCTGAAAATTAGCCCTCTTCTGAGCAATCTCTGATTTTACATAGAAATAAATAAGGTAATCTTTAAAAATCTTCTTCTCCCAAACTTTAAGGCCTAGAGCTTTGATATTTAGTACAAATCATCATCTGTTGACCCTCTAAATAAATACTTCAAAGAAAAACCGTATTCTGAAAATTAGCCCCTTTCTTTGTGATCCCTGATTTTACAAAGAAATAAGGAAGGAAATCTTTAAAGATCTTCTTCTCCCAAACCATTAGGCCAAGAGCTTTGATATTTGGTACAAATCATCATCTATTGACCCTCTACGGAAATACTTCAAAGAAATACCGTATTCTAAATATTAGCCCTTTTCTTTGTGATCCCAGATCTTACATAGAAATAGGGAAAGAAATCTTTTAAAATCTTCTCCTCCCAAACCATAAGACCTAGAGCTTTGATATTTAGTACAATTCATCATCTATTGACCCTCTATGGAAATACTTCAAAGAATTACCGTATTCTGAAAATTAGCCCTTTTCTTAATGATCCCTGATTTTACAAAGAATAAAAGGAGGAAATCTTTGAAAATCTTCTTCTCCCAAACCATAAAGCCTAGAGCTTTGATATTTGGTACATATCATCATATATTGACCCTCTACCAAAATACTTCAAAGAATTATCATACTCTGAAAATTAGCCCTTTTCTTAATGATCCCTGATTTTACAAAGGAATAAAGAAGGAAATCTTTGAAAATCTTCTTCTCCCAAACCATAAAGCCTAGAGCTTTGATATTTGGTACATATCATCAGCCATTGACTCTCTACCAAATTACTTAAAAAATTAGCCCTTTTCTGTGCAATCCCTAATTTTAGTTAGGAATTAATAATGATATCTTTGAAAACCTTCTTCTCCTAAACCATTAGGCCTAGAGCTTTTATACTTAGTATGTATTGATGTCTATACTTCAAAGCATTACCATATTCAGGAAATTAGTGCTATATAGTGGAATCATCAATATACCTTGGATTAAAAGAGAAATCTGTAAAATAATTAGACAGAGGGCTTTGCTATTTTGTTTATATCATAAATCCATGAACCACCATACTCAGGGGAGCAATTTAGGACCATCATGGTCCTCTTGTTATGGAAAACTTGCTGAAAAGATTCTTACACTGGTTGTATAAGAAAGGTTGTTGTCTACTTTGCCAAATTGCAGTTTTGAATTTGAGAAGGATCAATGAATTCAGGAGGAAGTTTTGGAATTAAAAAAAAAATGATATGCAGTATCTCAGTAGAACGATCAAGGGCTTTCATGGCCCTCTTGTTTTCATTTTGCTTGATAAATCTGATGCAGTGTATGGCTGTACAGAAGGTCCAATGAGGGGACTGTAGATGACTGGCCGTGTTAACCCATTCCTAGAAGACACAATTTTAGACACGTCCGAATCGAAAGGAGATGCTGACGAAATTTTATAGTCTATGAAATTTAAGAATTTTTCAATTTTCTGGTCCCAATCAATTTCTTCATTTTACACAATGTTTTCCCAATTGATTTTCTTTAGGGGCGCCTAAGAGCATTATTGTATGGAAATGGGTTAAATGGTCAATATTACTAGAGTGTGCCTCGAGTACTTACAGTGTACCAAGGGAAAAACAATAGAATTGAAGACTTGCAATAAGACAGAATTGAAATAGTCCAGACAAATTACATGCTTAGCCACTTTTGAAGTCAAAGGTTGATTATACATATTGTAGGTAATAAATATTCTAAATACATATGATCACTTTGACATTTCTTTAATGTATAATAAACCAAACTACCAGGCAGTTACAGCATGGTGTATCTCTGTTTCGTCAGATGATGCTTCTCTTAGTCAAATGCAGCTAATTTAAGTCTTAAATTTTCTGAAATTCGTTTTTTGAATGTAAATAGGAAAAGTTGATTAAAGTCGTCTTCTAGTAAAGCTAAAGAGGGTTGGGCTCTGTCTGTCTATCTGACTGTGCTTTCAGAACACTAGTACATATTGAGCTGAAAGTGAGTTAGCTATTCTGTCTAACAGATTAAGGTTGGGTTTGGGTCATGATTTTTTATGGATTTTTTTTAAGTCCATTGATTTTTATACGCCCGTCCAAGACGGGACGTATTATGGGATCACCCGTGGTGTCCGGGCATACGGTGGTCCGGGCGTCCGGTTGTCCGGCGGTGTCAACTTCTTTGTCCGGAGCATAACTCTGTCACCGTAGGTCCGATTGACTTTAAACTTGGCAGTTATATTCTTCTCACCAATACGGAGTGCAGTGCTCAATAACAATAACTCTACCTGGCCTATTTTTTGAGTTATTGCCCTTTGTTGTTTTTCATACTTGAATCTTGTCCGGAGTATATCTCTAAAAGTATTATAGCTAGGATCATGAAACTTCATGGGTGTATAGATCCCACCAAGGGGGAGTGCAGTGCACAAGAACCATAACTCTACCTAGCCTATTTTTTGAGTTATTGCACTTTGTTGTTTTTAATACTTGAATCTTGTCCGGAGTATATCTCTAAAAGTAAAATAGCTAGATTCATGAAATTTCATGGATGGATAGATCTCACCAAGAGGGAATGCACTGTACAAGAACCATAACTCTACCTAGCCTATTTTTTTAGTTATTGCCCTTTGTTGTTTTTAATACTTGAATCTTGTCCGGAGTATATCTCTAAAAGTATAATGGCTAGAATCATGAAATTTCATGGCTGGATAGATCTCACCAAGTGGGAGTGCATTGTACAAGAACCATAACTCTACCTAGCCTACTTTTTATACGCCCGTTGAAGACGGGACGAATTATGGGATCACCTGTGGTGACCGGGCGTCCGGTTGTCCAGGCGGTGTCCACTTCTTTGTCTGGAGCATAACTCTGTCACCGTAAGTCCGATAGACTTTAAACTTGGCAGTTATATTCTTCTCATCAATACGGAGTGCAGTGCACAATAACCATAACTCTACCTGGCCTATTTTTTGAGTATTGCCCTTTGTTGTTTTTCATACTTGAATCTTGTCCGGAGTATATCTCTAAAAGTATTATAGCTAGGATCATGAAACTTCATGGGTGTATAGATCTCACCAAGGGGGAGTGCTGTGCACAAGAACCATAACTCTACCTGCCCTATTTTTGAGTTATTGCCCTTTATTGATTTTCATACTTGAATCTTGTTCAGAGTATATTTCTAAAAGTATAATAGCTATAATCATGAAATTTCATGGATAGATAGAGCTCAACAAGTAGGAGTGCAGTGAACAAGAACCATAACTCTACCTAGCATATTTTTAGCTCACCTGAGCACGTAGTGCTCAAGTGAGCTATTTTGTGATCCCCTTTTGTCCGGTGTCCGTCGTGCGTCATGTGTCGTGCGTCGTCCGTCAACAATTTCTTTAAACAACATCTCCTCCCAAACCACTGGGCCAATTTGAACCAAATTTGGCAGAAATGATCCTTAGGTGGTCCCCTTCAAAAATAGCTAAAAGAATTGAATTCCGTTTAAAACTCTGGTTGCCATGGCAACAAAAGTGAAATTTTAAAATAATCTTTAAAAACCTTCTCCTCCTGACCCAGAAGGCGTAGAGCCTTGATATTTTGCATGAAGCATCAGTATATTGACCTCTTTCAAAATAGCTAAAATCATGATCCTTGAGTCCCCAGGGGCGGAGCCCGGGGGGGGGGGTTATATAGAAATAAAGAATGATTTTTTAAATGACATCTCTTCCCAAACCACTGGGCCAATTTTAACCAAATTTGGCAGAAATGTTCCTTAGGTGGTCCCCTTCAAAAATAGCTAAAAGAATTGAAATCCGTTAAAAACTCTGGTTGCCATGGCAACAAAAGTGAAATCTTAAAAAAAAATCTTAAAAAATCTTCTCCTCCTGACCTAGATGGTGTAGAGCCTTGATATTTTGCATGAAGCATCAGTATATTGACCTCTTTCAAAATAGCTAAAATCATGATCCTCAGGTCCCGAGGGGCGGAGCCCCAGGGGGGTTGGGTTTACTTAGAAATAAAGAACGATTTTTTAAATGACATCTCTTCCCAAACCACTGGGCCAATTTGAACCAAATTTGGCAGAAACGTTCCTTAGGTGGCCCCCTTCAAAAATAGCTAAAAGAATTGAAATCCGTTAAAAACTCTGGTTGCCATGGCAACAAAAGTGAAATTTTAAAGAAATCTTTAAGAATATTCTCCTTCGGACCCAGAAGGCGTAGAGCCTTGATATTTTGCATGAAGCATCAGTATATTGACCTCTTTCAAAATAGCTAAAATCATGATCCTCGGGTCCCCAGGGGCAGAGCCCCAGGGGGGGGGGGGGTTGGGTATAGGCATGAAGCATCAGTTCACAGACTTCTTTCTTATTTCTGAAATTATAACCCATGGAAAAAGTTCTTTCCTTCTTTCAAATCAGCACTTAAGCCTTGGAATTTGTAATTTAGACTTTTTGATCCCCAGGTTCATAGTCTTTATATATGTAATTGTGGCCCACTTGTTTCATAATCCTAACCTTAACATGAAATAAGACTGTTGAAAAAAAAGAGCCTTTATCTCAGGTAAGCACCCCAGGGCCAACAGCCCTCTTGTTTGAGTTATTGCCCTTTGTTGTTTTTCATACTTGAATCTTGTCCAGAGTATATCTCTAAAAGTATTATAGCTAGGATCATGAAACTTCATGGATGGATAGAGCTTACCAAGTTGGAGTGCAGTGTACAAGAACCATAACTCTACCTGGCCTATTTTTTGAGTTATTGCCCTTTGCTGTTTTTCATACTTGAATCTTGTCCGGAGTATATCTCTAAAAGTATAATAGCTTGAATCATGAATCTTCATGGATGGATAGAGCTCACCAAGTGGAAGTGCAGTGTACAAGAACCATAACTCTACCAAGCCTATTTTTTGAGTTATTGCCCTTTGTTGTTTTTCATACTTGAATCTTGTCCGGAGTATATCTCTAAAAGTATCATAGCTAGGATCATGAAACTTCATGGGTGTATAGATCTCACCAAGGGGGAGTGCAGTGCGCAAAAACCATAACTCTACCTGGCCTATTTTTTTAGTTATTGTCCTTTGTTGTTTTTCATACATGAATCTTGTCCGGAGTTTATCTCTTAAAGTATAATAGCTAGAATCATGAAATTTCATGGATGGATAGAGCTCACCAAGTGGTAGTGCAGTGTACAAGAACCATAACTCTACCTAGCCTATTTTTTGAGTTATTGCCCTTTGTTGTTTTTCATACTTGAATCTTGTCTGGAGTATATCTCTAAAAGTATTATAGCTAGTATCATGAAACTTAATGGGTGTATAGATCTCTAAGCGGGAGTGCAGTGCACAAGAACCATAACTCTACCTAGCCTTTTTTTTTTAATTACTGCCTTTTGTTGTTTTTCATACTTGAATCTTGTCTTGAGTATATCTCTAAAAGTGTAATAGCTAGAATCATGAAATTTCATGGATGGATAGAACTCACCAAGTGGGAGTGCATTGTATAAGAACCATAACTCTACCTAGCCAATTTTTTTAGGTATTGCCCTTTGTTGTTTTTCATACTTGAATCTTGTCCGGAGTATATCTCTTAAAGTATAATAGCTAGAATCATGAAATTTCATGGCTGGATAGATCTCACCAAGCAGGAGTGCATTGTACAAGAACCATAACTCTACCTAGCCTACTTTTTGAGTTATTGTCCTTTGTTGTTTTTCATATTTTGACAAAAGATATTCATTCAAAATAACCTCAGTTCTATTCAAACCCCCAGTTAATATTAAGCAGTGTGACGGGCATATCTTGTGACAATTTGGCACATTGTTTTTAATGAAAATATAGTTTGGACTAAATGGGCTGATGCACTGAAAAAAATGTTAAGGTTACCTAGGGGACTTTCATAATGCTTGTTAAAAATAGATGTTGAAATCTTTATATAAGGGGGGAATACTGGTACATTGGATGCCAACTTGATGCCTGGAAGTTTGGTATTGTATATTTCATTTGATGCAGATCATGAAAGCAGTTGTATTTGCATGGTACTGCGCAGTGTATTGTATTCTGGGAACAACAGAAATGACTCAATGATTTTCTGCTTCATTACATATCTGTTTAGCATTTTGATGTTACTTGCAGCTGACTTCATTTATTTTCTAAGTCGAGAACCTATTTTCTTCTCAGTCTTTCAGTTTATAATTAATATGAAGCTATTCAGTTTCATTGAATCAACTGAATTTTTTTATACATTTTAATAGTTTTTAGCTCACCTGAGCATTATGATCGATCAATGCTCCTCTTTCATATCAGTCCATCTGTCCATATGTTCACAATTACCAGAAATCTTCGTCTCCTAAATTAACACTCAGATTTCAAACTAACTTCCCAATAGTTATCCTTAAGTCATGCTCTTTCGAGCTACTTCAAAGAATTGAAATCCATGACGAATTTTGGTTGCAATGATGATAGGCAATGTATTGAAAAAAAACCATCTCCCAAACCACAAGGCCTAGTCTTGGGTATTTGGTGTATATCATCTTCTAGTAATCTTCTACCAAGACACTTCAAAGAATTACCCTACTCTGAAATTAGCCTTTAGTTGTGCGATCCTGGATAGTACATAGGAATAAAGAAGCCTTTAAACCATTCCAACTCAGTGATGCTTTTAGACGCCCCAAAGGAAAAAAGCTATAGAAAACATTGTGGAAAACGAAGAAATTGCTTATAAAAAGCAATTTCTTCATTTTCCACAATGTTTTCAACACAGAAAGTTAAAAAAATCCAAAATTTTATAAACTGTATATCATTGTCTGACAATTCTTTCAATTTAGGCCAGTCTAAAATTTTGCCGTCTGGTAATTGGTTAAAACCTTCTACTCCTAAACTGTTACTAGGCCAAGAGCTTTATTTTTTGGTAAATATCATCACCTCTTCCAAAGTACTTCAAAGAAATACTCTACTCTGAGATTTAGTCCTTTATTATGTGATCCTTGACATTACCTAGGAATAAGGAAGATAATGTTTAAAAATCTCCTATAATTTTATAAATCTTAAATGAAAAATCTCCTATGTTGTTTGATCCAAGAATTATTATAGAAATAAATAGGAAAATCTTTAGAAATCTAGCATTTATACTGCAAAACCTAATACAGCTTGGACCAGAGTTTGCATGCAGCTTTTCCTTATGGTCTTCTACCAAAATAGTTCAAAATATTACTCCTTGACCAGATCCTGTTCTTTAAATAAGAGATGTAGAGAAAATCATTAGACCTAAAGTGTCTACATTTTGCATGTCCTTTTGGATTTAAAATGTAGACTAGTTCTAGGATTAAAACCAGTGCTATGTTGTTGGATCCCAGATTTTACATTGAGATATAAGGAGAAAAATGTAAAAAAACCTCTTTTCTTTAACTCCCAAAATAATTTTATAGTACTTTCTTTTTGCTTGCAGTATTGTCTTATGGTGGTCTATTAAGATAAATCAAACAATCACTAATAGGTCAGAACTAGAATTGTTGTAAAATTCAATATTGAACCAAGTGATAAACATGATTGTGTCATTCACACTTCTGTTTATAATGGATTGTCCTAAACAAATTGCATGTATAATATATCATTGGCACTACAAAGTCTTTAATGTCTAATCTAAAAACACCAATACTTTCAAGAATATTGTTAACCCATTACCAGAAGGCAAATTTGAGACTGGTCCAAATTCGAATTGTAATGTAAATAAAAAATACTGACAATGTTATTGATATTGTGCGTGGGTGGTATTGAAGATAAATAAATAAAAGGATTATATACCATTGTTAATTATAATGATAATCTATGGGCCTTTTAATTATGACTGTTATATAATGAGTTGAACTTTGTTGTCTGTAAACATCTCTTGATGATAAAGAATCCTCATTCAGTTGCTGGGTGCCTACATAAAGTACTTTTGTAAGAGTCAATGCTTTTGTCTTCTTCAAGTGACTTTTGAGACAATTTTAGTCTTCATTAAATTCAAGATTTTTTTAACTTCAAGATAATTAACCCTTTCCCGTTCAACTACGGGATTTTACATTTCTGTGATTTTATACTCAAGAAAATATTGTGGAAAAAGAAGAAATTGCTTGTAACATGCAATTTCTCCTTTTTCCAAAATATTTTCTATCACATAGGATGGTTTCTTTTCAGATGGCATCCAGTTTTCATTGTCGTCTGCAACCTCTTTCAATTTGGACTAGTCTAAAATTTCCAAAAACGGGAAAGGGTTAATAAGATATTGTGTAGATAAACATTTGTTTTTCTATTCTTGATTTGCCTTGACCCAATTCCCTAAATTATATTTAGCTGAAGTCTATGAAGTTGAAGTCCTAACCCTATTTCATGTTGACAAGGAGTGCAAACTGTAATTCATGGATCGCTGTCATGAATCAAAGTCAAATGACAAATCGTGACTTGTATAGGGATCATGAGCAATGGTGAAATTACTTGTGACTAAAATTTCTTCTTTTCCCACAAATTTTATGTCACCTAACCAAAGGTCATGGTGACCTTTTGCGTTCGTGTTTCATCTGTCAGTGTTTGTTGTGCACCTTGTTTTAACTTTTTTACATTTCGACTTCTTCTTAAGAACCCTTGGATGTATTTCAACCAAACTTGGCAGGAAGCATCCCTATGGGAAGATGCATCAGATTTGTACATGTCATTGAGTTATCTCACCTGGAGGGCCTGCTTAGGGGGCAATAACACGCCCGGTAATCTCGGGCTCCATCTCTTTTTGGAGAACAGTGCAAAATGGAGACAATGATACTTCCGATATGGAGCCAAGGACCGGAACTGAACAGAAAAGGTAAATAAAACAGTGCACCTCACGTACAATTTGATCTCCTATTAACCTATTATACATTTTCCAAAAACGTCCAGAGTTTCATACCACATAGAAATGATTATATTATCCGTTGGCTGTGATAGATTTCAAAAATAATTCCGTCTGTGAATAGAAACTTGAATCAAAGTTTGGACATCGGACCCGATCAAACACGAAAATGCGTGTTGAAATCGTTCAAATCCATGTAATCAACAGTTCTGAAAGATTTAAGTGGCAATGACTGTGAAATGAATGATAACGTGTTGATATACAATAATGTTACCACAAAGAACTGCATTTTTTCACCCCTTTTGCGGATTTTCTCAGATGAGAAGGAGACCAGGATGCGGTGCAGGAGACAAGATTCAGAGGGAGAGGCGATGCATATATAAATGTACTGTAAAACTTTAAATAGAACCCCATTCTCTTATGTAATCCCAGCCCCTCTTCGGACGTCAAAGCCGACCCTTTTTGTATGATTTTCGGAAAACTTATAACCTGTAATAAACCCCAATCCCCAAAAAATCAATGTTATAGAGCTTTTACAACGTATAAGGCACAGAACGTCCGTTTATTGTAGATCTGAACTCCTTCCGCTATACATATTTCTAAAAACCTAGCGTATTTTTCAAATTTTGTGATGACCTGAATTCTCAAATTAGCTAGTTTTTTTTTCTTTGAAAATGTTTCGTTAGAATAGATTTACAAAAATTATTACGCGTTCACTTTATATTCACCATTGTGGCCCGGTAAGTCAGTTTGGAGAAAGGAGAAAAATATAGACCAGATATAAAATTGGCTGTTCTAGAGAGTCGAGAGACACATTTACTGTGTAAAAGTGAAAGAAAAAGTGTCCTGTAATATGCATAAAGTTACAGTCCTAGAAAATCATTCACTGTATTCTTTTATATGCATCGCCTCTCCCTCTGAATCTTGTCTCCCGCACCGCATCCTGGTCTCCTTCTCATCTAAGAAAATCCGCAAAAGGGGTAGGAAAACGCAGTTCTTTGTGGTAACATTATTGTATATCAACACGTTATCATTCATTTCACAGTCATTGTCACTTAAATCTTTCAGAACTGTTGATTACGTGGATTTGAACGATTTCAACACGCATTTTCGTGTTTGATCGGGTCCGATGTCCAAACTTTGATTCAAGTTTCTATTCACAAACGGAATTATTTTTGAAATCTATCACCGCCAACGGATAATATAATCATTTCTATGTGGTATGAAACTCTGGACGTTTTGGGAAAATGTATAATAGGTTAATAGGAGATCAAATTGTACGCTAAGTGCACTGTTTTATTTACCTTTTCTGTTCAGTTCCGGTCCTTGGCTCCATATCGGAAGTATCATTGTCTCCATTTTGCACTGTTCTCCAAAAAGAGATGGAGCCCGAGATTACCGGGCGTGAATAAAGGGTACATCTTAAAAAATCTTATTATGAACCGGCTGTTGGATTGGATTCACATCATGTAGTATTTAGACCAAGGACTACATAGAGAAGTTTGTACAAGAAAAAAAATCTGTCTAGAAATTGCAGTGCTAGATGCTACAATCAAGATTGTATAAATTATAGCCCAAGGGTCAGATTTAACCCGTTCCTTGACGTCACAAGTTTAACATAGGCTTATATAGTGAATTTAAAACTTTAAATATCTTCTTCTCCCAAAGAGGAGAGCCTAGAGCTTTGATATTTGGTATGAAGGATCATTTTATGGATCTCTATAAAGATTGTATGAATTATTGCCCCAAGGTCAGATTTAGCCCGTTCGGAGACGTCCAAAAGTTTGACATAGGCTTATATAGTGAATTTAAAACTTTAAAAATTCTCCAAAATAGGAGGGCCTAGAGCTTTGATATTTGTTATGTAACATCATTTGGTGTACCTCTATAATGATTAAATAAATTATGTCCCCAGGGTCAGAATTAGCCCATTCCTGTACGTCAAAAGTTTGACATAGGCTTATATTGTGAAAATTTTAAAAGTCTTTTTCTCTCAAACAGAAATGCCTAGGGCTTAGATATTTGGTATGTATAGCATCATTTGGTGGACCTCTATATAAATTATGGCCCCAGGGTTGTAATTAGTCCATCCCTGGATGACACAATTTTTTATAGAGCTTATATAGTGAACATTTTACAAATCTTCTTCTCCCAAACAGAATGGCCTAGAGTTTTGATATTTTGTTTGTAATATCATCTGGTGGACTTTAATCTGTTTTGTGCTCTTTGGACTCAGGTGACTGATAAGGTCCTATTAGCCTCTTGTTTCTTCCCTTATAAATGCTTTATTTTCATTACACTTACCTGTACAATTATCTTTTGCAATCCTATTCCACTTTTAACAGCTTTAATTGAATGCATTTGTGACAATTCGGCATATTGTTAAAAAAAATAATGAAATGTTCAATATTTTATATATTCCAGATTTACGCAGAGGAAAAGTCCTCGTTTGAGGCAGGTCCATACTAGGATGTCTGGGTCATTTTTCCACAAGGGCATCACTCGATTTCAGGCAGAACTTTGTCTAACCAATGCTAAAGAAGATGGTTCATTTCTGGTGAGAGATAGCGAGTCCCTGGCAGGTGCTTATGTGCTCTGTTTGCTGTAAGTTGTACATTTATCTCAGCCCAGAACCAGACGAATAATCTTATAGACCAGTCCTCCAAAGAAGAAGAGGTCAACATTTTCCAGTTGATAGAATTTTAAATATCTCAGTCTTTCTTAATAGACCTTTTCATGCAAAGCGCCAGATGACTAAAAAGTCTACATCCGTTAGACGCTTTCAAAAAATAACAACAACAACATTTTCCCGTTGCGGGGAGTTTTTACTTCCGGGTTGAAAAACTCAATAGAAAATAAGAAGGCTCAATACGACCCCGAACTTTAACAGTGTTAAAATGTCAGAAAACAAGTTTCTTTTTGTGAAGTCAGTGTTTACAAATCTGAACAATAGATGAGAAAATGGTTTGAAAAATGTTCCGGCCTTTGACATACCAAAATTAAAAAAATATTTATTGGAATCGCGGGACAAATCGTTTGACAAAGAAAGCGTCCGGTCCTACAAGTCGTTGAAGGCATTTAAATACTTTGAAGAGGGATTTGTCCAGAGACTCAGACACATTGAAAAAACTGTGGAAAATACCAGCTTGTATTTAATCAGTTCCCGTGTCCTTGCTTCATACCAGGGAAAATTCTACCAAACTTACGTTAGATTTTTATTGAAATCGTACCTCGCAGGGGATTTGGCAATGCAGCATTTCACATTCTGTCATTTCATCTGACCGCTCATGTGAAATCTGAACTTCGTTCTGCACATTTCTAAGATCAATTTCTGGCAACAAAACGCGTTTCTTGGTGTAACACACGCTACAGTTTTCTTTCACAAGGGTTTCTACTGCTCTGTCATATTTGGACGATTTCTTACTGGAAACAGTAGCTCTCCTTTGCCTCAATGTCACTGGCAAAGTCACTGGAAGATTCATTGTCGGTATAAAGTCCAAAGACGTTGGATCATCACTTCTCTTCCCATTCACAAAATGTCGACCACAAAATAAAGAATTATTCGTTGGTGCAAATTTATTTCTTCCATGGAGGACTTTTCCAGTTGCCTTTATCCATAATTTTCTTCTAGACTCCGGTTCAGGATTCTATGGAAGGATATATTAGAGTTATGCCTTGTCGATCTACAATCTGCCACGCAACAATTGCCATTTCCACCCATCTTTTTAGGATAATATATATCCAACAGCAAAAAGTATCCACTCAAAGATATTAAGCGTATTCAATTTATTTTTATTTTGGTAAAAGATTGACATGATAATGATAAATAAATAAACACCATGCAATAATATTCCCGTGCCGATTGAAAAAGACGTCTGGTCGGATTCTTTGATTCGTCGATCAGGGCCCAGTACTTGGCGGCATATCGGGTGAAACATAAAAAGACAAATTTGTTTCATCAATTCCTAAATTTTACTAATATACATAAAGACTGTGCGGTGTTGTTTATTGGATGCTTGGTGACATGTTGCCATCTACACATAACACCATATAGATATGTGATATACCAAAGGGAACCCTTTACATCAAGACAGTTTACCGAACAACACTCCATTATAATCATTACATTTGATTATTTCTATTTTTCATTCTTTTCTTTGCACTATTAGCATCGTCATCATACTATTATGATTTCTGTAATAATCCTTTTTTCGTTAATATATAGTGCTCTCAATTTTGAATTTCCATATACACTTTTTAATCGGTATATGGCATATCTAGACGAAAAGCAGATTATATAAATCAAAGAATATATTTTTTCCTTTCCTCCAACACTTCTATTACCAGAACGCTGCGAATGTCAATTTGAGAAGAAGCATATGAAAACATTGTGGAAAATGAAGAAATTGCTTGGATAAAGTAATTTCTTCGGTAACCACAATATTTTTCCTGTCCCATAAGGAAAAAAAGAAAATAAATAAACAATTAAATTCCATTTGCTCTAAAATGTCGTCTGCAGCTTCTTTTGGACCAGTCAAAAAATTCATTCATTGGGAATGGATTAATATTGGAATGTTATTTTAGTCAATTTTATTTCTGTCAAGATGTTTGACACTTGTCCGTATACTGCAAGGCGGGATTTTCCATTCATCAACGTAATCATTCAGTGTTTGTGTCGAGTGTCATACTATAACTATTTACTTTTCCTTCCTTGTATGTGTGTGTGGGGGGGGAGTTAAAAATATGTCCAAAATGTCTTATTTCGTATGAGATATTATTGTATGAAGATGTAATTTTCGCAAAACTCGAGGTACGTAATGTTTCATATGGCCTAGACACCAGGTCGTTTTAAACTTAATTTTGTTACTAATACACGATAGTATCATCAATATTACTCGCTACAACTAATCTGTATATATCTGCCCACATATTGAAACCCTTTTTGCACCAAAATTTTGATTTTTAACCTTTATTTTTGCTTGTTCAAAATAGTCAATTTATATAGGATTATATAGTGATAAATTATCGACTCCTCGCAATCGATCACGTGACAAAGTCTCGGGTAAATATTGCCTTTAACAAGATTCTATTTGACGCATGCGCTGTGAGACCGTGAGAAGGTCTATTGCAACCCTGAATAGCAATGCATTGCTTAATTGTAACTAGCTTTATGCACAAATGTTAGATTTATACAACAAATAGTTCCTTTAAATTGCAACATCCTGTTATTTGCAACAAATAAACAAAATTGAGTTGCAATTAACAGGATTCTGTTGTATACACAACAAATTAAACAAAAAGGAAAAGAAATAATATAATAAAAGAAAAATCTTCCAATTAAGGTATTAAAGACATTTCATGTCTTGCAATTTAAGCTGGATAGTGCAATTGGCTTAAATGAAAAAAACTTAAAGAATGTGGTCATAGACCCAAAAATTGGCCAATGATGATTTATCCACGCAGTTGTTTTCCAGAATAGAGTATATAATCAGGTCTTAATCCATTACAAAATTACACAATTTTAGACTGGTCCAAATTGAAAGGAGTGCAGAAGACAATTTAAAGTTTATGAAATGTTGGATTTTTTTTTTATTTTTGGGCTAGAAAACATTTTAGATAATAAAGGAATTGCTCTAAAAAGCAATCTCTTCATTTTCAGCTCCACTGGCTGAAAGCCAGCAAGGTATTGTCATGGCGTTGTGTCTGTTGTGGGTCTGTCTGTCTGTCTGTCCGTAAACTTTTACCTTAAAAAATCTTCTCCTCAGAAAGTACTGAACAGAATTCAACCAAATTTAACAGAAATGATCCTTGGGTGACCCTTTATCAGATTCCTTCAAAGAATTTTGATCAGATGAAAACATGGCTTAAATGGGCGTGGCTAATTCCATATATGGTCAAAACTTCAAAAATCTTCTTCTCAGAAACAAATTCATTGATTTCAAACAAATTTTACATGAATGATCATTTGGTGACCCTTAATCAGATTTCTTCAGAGAATTTTGATTGGATGAAAAACATGGCTTTAACGGGTGGGCTAATTTCCATATATGGTGAAACCTTTAAAAAGTTTCTTCTCAGAAACAAATTGATGGATTTCAACCAAATTTTACAGGAAAAATCATTTTGTGACCCTTTATCAGATTCCTCACAAAATTAAGATCGGAAGAAGAACAATGGGGCAGAGCTTATATCCATATATGGTAAGCAGTGCAAATCTACAATCTTCTCAGATTACAAACGATTTTAAGGTTTCAACAAAATTTCAACAAATGATCCTTTGTTGACTACTAGTCAGATTCTTTCATTAACCCTTTCCTGTTTTGAAATTTTTTAGACCTGTCCAAATTCAAAGGTTTTGCAAACAAGTAGGGTTACAGAAAGGTTTTCTCAATTATAAAATCACATGGGCATAAAAACCAGGGATTGAACAGGAAAGGGTTAAATATGGTTCAGATGAAAATTATGGCATTTATTGGGGGGCTTGTGTCCATATATGGTAGAAAGTGACATTTTGAAAATCTTATTCTTGAAAACTGCAGGATGGTTTTCAACCAAATTTCTTAGTAATGATAATTAAATTCAGGCCGGTGGAGCGAATCAGGCGCTCAATCACCTCTAGTTCATTATGTATTCCAAAGCTTCTTCTTTGGGGTGTCTAAAATTATAATTGGGTGGGATAAGGTTAATGATTCTGATAATTTTGGCATGACATGAGATATGGACACAAATTTGATTCATTCCCAAACAGTCACCTCTAACTTAAAAAAGACCTTTAACTTCATTTTTCACCATGTTTTCTACTCAGAAAGACAAAGAGGTTAAAATTTTCATCAATTTCAATTCATCATCTGCAACTTCTTTGAATTTTGACCAGTCTTATGTTGCTGTCTGGTAATGACATAATATATAATGTCAGTGTTGTTTTTATCTGTTAACATTTTTCACTAGGACACCCCCATTTATTTGTTCTATTCATTGAACACAGACAGATAGAGTTAGATAAAATGGCTGATAAACCTCTTTGAACTGGAGAGAAAGTCCCTGTCAATTATCGCCTTCACAGACTAGATAAATGTTGGCAAACTTGAATCTGAAATCACTGAAAACAGGAAATAGATCATAGATATTGATCTAATGGAAGGAAATATTCAGAATTAAACAGTAGGAATTCGATAGTCAGAGGAGAAAGCTTGATTGCTTAAGATATTTCTTGGCAAATTATTACAGAAGGGTCTGTGTGGTTGTGGAAGGTACTCGGTTTAAAGTTTAATTGGTTAGAGCATTATGTTTGAACTAAATAGCCCAAAGATGATAGAAAGAAAATGTGATATTCAAAGAGATTGCTACTGAATTGATGTTATCTGAGGTTATTCAAACAACTGTCAATTGAATATTTGCAGATTCAAATGAATTTGATATTCGAATCATTGTCAGCATGGTTTCTCTGAAATGCAAAAGGTTGTCAATAGAAATATACTGTGATTTCAAGTGGTTGTTTTAAACGAATATTTTGGGATTCAAATATTGGCAGCAAAAAACCCCTTGGATTGTGATTTTCGTCATCATGAAGATTTTGTCATTCAAATGCTTGTCAGCATGAAGAATCTGTCAATCAAATACTTGTCTGCTTGATAAATCTGTCAAGCAAATGAATAGTCTGAGATTAAAATGACTAATCAGAGAACCAACACAGCAATTTGGTGAATCCATTACCACACAATCACATTTTTTTACGCTCCTACCGAAAAAAGCTAGGACAATAATTGTAGCAAGCAATTTCTTAAGTTGCTAAAATGTTTTCTTCCTAGAGAGACAAAGATTTTCTAATATTTCATCAACTTGAAATCTCCATCTGCAATGAAATCTCCGTCTGTAGCTTTTTAGCTCACCTGAGCATGTAGTGCTCAAGTGAGCTATTGTGATCCCCTTTTGTCCGTCCGTTGTGCGTTGTGCGTCGTCCGTCAACAATTTCTTTAAACGACATCTCCTCCCAAACCAATGGGCCAATTTGAACCAAATTTGGCAGAAATGTTCCTAAGGTGGTCCCCTTCAAAAATAGCTAAAATAATTGAAATCCGTTAATCTTTAAAAATCTTCTCCTCCTGACCCAAAAGGCGTAGAGCCTTGATATTTTGCATGAAGCATCAGTACATTGACCTCTTTCAAAATAGCTAAAGTCATGATCCTCGGGTCCCCAGGGGCGGAGCCCCAGGGGGGTGGGGTTTATATAGAAATAAAGAACAATTTTTTAAATGACATCTCCTCCCAAACCAATGGGCCGATTTGAACCAAATTTGGCAGAAATGTTGCTTAGGTGGTCCCCTTCAAAATGGCCAAAAAAATTGATATCCGTTAAAAACTCTGGTTGCCATGGCAACAAAAGTGAAATTTTAAAATAATCTTTCAAAATCTTCTCCTCCTGACCCAGAAGGCGTAGAGCCTTAATATTTTGCATGAAGCATCAGTATATTGACCTCTTTCAAAATAGTTAAAATCAAGATCCAAGGGTCTCCAGGGGCAGAGCCCCAGGGGGGTTGGGTTAATATAGAAATAAAGAATGATTTTTTGAATGACAAACCACTGGGCCGATTTGAAATAAATTTGGCAGAAATGTTGCTTAGGTCCTTAGAATTTCTGGGGGTAGCTAAAAGAATTGAAATCCGTTTAAAACTCTTGTTGCCATGGCAACAAAAGTGATATTTCAAAATAATCTTTAAGAATCTTCTCCTCCTGACCCAGAAGGCATAAAGCCTTGATATTTTGCATCATGAAGCATCAGTATATTGATCTCTTACAAAATAGCTTAATCCATGATCCTCGGGTCTCCAGGGGCGGACCCTGGGGGGAGGGGGTGTTTATAGGCTTGAAACATCAGTTCACAGACTTCTTTCTTATTTCTGAAATTATAACCCATGGAAAAAGTTTTTTCCTTCTTTCAAATCAGCACTCAAGCCTTTGAATTTGTAATTTAGATTTTGGATCCCCAGGTTCATAGCCTTTATATGTAATTGTGGCCCACTTGTTTCATAATCCTAACCTTAACATGAAATTAGACTGTTGAAAGAAAAAGAGCCCTTTATCTCAGGTGAGCGCCCCAGGGCCAACGGCCCTCTTGTTTCAGTTTTGTCCAGTGTAAAATTGTGTTGTCTGGTAATCGGTTAAGCGTGCTGGGAAACTTAGATTTAGGGTAATTATCTACCACTATTGAATTTTGAGACAAATAAATTCTAGCATCTTCCGCGGGGGGATTCCCAGCTTGTCTTGAAAATTCTATACTCAGGGAACTTCAATATTCATGTACATTATATACTTTAAAAATCTAATTTTCTGTCTTTTGCCAGTCCCTTATAACTATTTAACCCAAGATGAGCTGAATAAAATCCTTGCTCAGAGTAATGCCCATCTCCACACAATAACACTTTTTGATGCCCCTTAAAAAGGTTTGGAAAACACAGTGGAAATTGTTACAAGCAATTTCTTCATTAAACACAATGTCTTCTACCAAAGATACTTTTTAATTTGCATTAACTAGAATATGTTGTCTGCAATATCTTAGAATTTGAACCAATCTAAATATTGTTGTTTGGCAAAGGGTGAAAACCCTGGTTTAGGGCAAAGATGCTTCTTCCATTTGTTAATTCGATAGATAACTCTTGCTTAACCCATTCCAACACAGCAAAATTTTAGACTGGTCCAAATTGAAAGAAGCTGCAGACGACAATTTGAAGTTGATGGAATTTTTAATTTTTTCGTCTTTTTGGATAGAAAACATTGCGGATAATGAAGAAATTGCTTGATACAAGCAATTTCTTCATTTTCTACAATGTTTTCCAATGCTGTTTTATTCAGGGGCGTAAAAAGGAGGGATTGAGTTGGAATGGGTTAAACATAAAAGTCTGGTGGTTTGAAATAAAATTAGATTGCACATATGTGTATTCAGGCCCTTCTTAGTCTACACCTCCTTCAAAAACTGAAATATTCCGGGCTCAGCATGAGAAGGGTAGGTATAAGTCAAAAGGAAATATAAAACCACCATTATTAGCTTGGCTGTTTTCGGAGAAAACCTGAGGTATTATAATCATCACCTTGGCGTCATGTGCATCTGTGTTGACATTGGCATTGGTGTGACAAACTTTAACATACCTCATATCTCTGTTGTTATTGAAGAAACCTCATGAAACTTGGCATGTGTATTGAACATCACAATAGCTTTCTAGTCTATTAAGGGGGATAACTCTAAAAGCATTTTGTAAGAGTTATGCCCCTTTTTCAACTTAGAATTTCTGCACTATCCAGCACCTGCAGCCAAGCGTTGCACCGCTGGCGGTGCTCTTGTTTTTAGCCCTGCTGTTTTGATAGAAAAGCTCAGTTATTGTTATATGGCCAGGTTGTCAGCGTCTGCATCTTTGTCGTCCCAAATCTTTGGCATTTTGTTACATCTCTGGTATAACTCTTTTGAAACTTGGAATATAATTATGTTCAATATCAAAAGGGCAATTTATATACAAATAAGGGGGTTGCTATAAAAAAAATTTTACCGCCATCGTAATAACTCAGTCTGTAGCACGTAAGACTCCTAATCTTCATTCATGGGATGTCATGGGTTCGATCCCCGGCGACAGCACATATTCTTTCTGACATTTGTCTCTCACCAGTGGTTGGATATTTGTTAACCTAAGTGGGATAGCAGCTGGATACAAATGGCTGTAGAATTGATGAAGCTGTCACATATTGCCCAGTGGTTAGGCTGGCAGACTCATAAATCTAAGAGAAGTCAATGGTTGCAGGTTTGAGTCCATTTTGTGTAACTCAGGTCAGATTGATATGATTTTCACCCATTCCCTGAAGACAACAATTTATAGTTGATTTAAATGTAAAAAAAAAAATCTTCATCTTTCAGGGTTAAAAACATTGAGGGAAATGAAAAAAATACTTGTTTGATCGAATTTTGCCTTGATTTAACTGAAAAATGGTTCAAAACAGTGTAAAATCCCATTCATTCAATTAGATTTGTCTAGTTAGAAATTTATTGTTTATCAAGTAAAAGTGGACCATTTTGGAACTGCAAAAAATTATTATACTGATTAAACCCTAGCCAAACAAAAGAGTTATAGACTGGTCAAAATTGAAAGGAGTTGCAGACCACATTTAAAATCTTTGAATTCTTGTATCAGATACTCTAGAAATTATTGTGGAATTATTTTTTAATCTTTTCCCCAAATATTTTTCTGATTAGCTCGACTGATTTTGAAGAAAAGCCTAGCTTCTATGGCCAGGACTTTATATTACCCTTTTTGGCATCGCTGTCTGAAAACTTTGACATATCTGGTATTAACTGAACACATTCACTTGAAACTTGGAATATATGTTCACTGTCAAAAGAGTAGTCTATACCAACAGGGGGACTTTATATGCATTTCGAAAGAATTATACCCCTTTTCAAACTTAGGAATTTTACTCACTATAAGGCACTAAAAATGAACAGCTGAGCATTTACCTTCACATATGGTGCCCTATGTTTATTTTTCTTCAATATGTGAAGCTGGATTTTATGATAATGGTTTAACACTTGACTTGCAATAGTCCCATTATCTCTGTCATTTAGATATTTGTTTCATAAAATTCCTTGATAGTCCCCTTTTGTCATGTTTATATGCGAACAAAAATGCTTCAAGAAAACATTTTTCACATTTCCTGAAAGTTGCAGCAGCTTGTTTTTGCTCATATATCTTTGTAATTTATCAGTTCACCTGGCACTTGACATTACTAAGAACAAATTATTTTGGATAGACAAAAAATTGCAGGGTAAGAGTCATATATCACTTGAAATCTTGGCATAGAGGGACTTGAGAGCAGTTGCGATGTGAACACTAAGTTTTTAAAAAACAACAACAAAGCACTTAGGGTACTTATTGAAATTAATCCATTCCAACATAATTACACTTTATAATGCCCCTCAAGAAAAACAATTTGGAACACATTGTGTAAATTGAAGAAATTCCTTGCAACAAGTAATTTCTTCATTTTACACCATGTTTTCCACCCATAAAATTTACAAAATCTAAAGTTTCATGAAGTTTGAATTGTTGTCTGCAATTCCTTTCAATTTGGACCAGTCTAAAATTTTGCTGTCTGGTAATGGGTTAACACATTCCAACAAAATCCTGCTTTTTTATGTCTTTCAAGAAAAAAGCTTCTGAAAACATTGTGGAAAATGTTTAACAAGCAATTTCTAATTTATCTATGTTTTCTTTTATAAAGACAAAAAAATGCAACAATTCCATCAACTTGAAATTGTCATCTGCAGCTTCTTTCAATTTGGACCTCAGGTTTTGTGTGGGAAAAGGTTAACCCATTCCCACACAGTGACGCCTTTTGACACCCTTCAAGAAAAGCAATTGAGAAAACATTGTGTAAAATTAAGAAATTGCTTGTGACAAGCAATTTCTTCATTTTACAAAATGTTTTCTGCCTAGAAAGTTGAAAAAATCTTGCATTTTATAAACTTTAAATTGTAATCTGTGACTCCTTTCAATTTGGACTAGTCTAAAATTCTGTTGTTAATTTTGTTGGGAAAAGGTTAAAGTACAAGAGGAAAGTTTGAATTGCAGATAAAGACAACAAGTCAAAATAAGATAAAATATTATTAGAAGAAACTTTTCCATCAAATGACCTTTGCACTTAATGTCAAAATGGAAAAAAAAGATAAAACTTGTACTTTAAGTAAAAATTAGACCAAATGTTAAGAACCTACCTCTCTAATGAATTACTGAACAGAATCAAGCTTTTTAAGACTTTATTAACCCATTCCAACTCAATCCCTCCTTTTTACGCCCCTCAAGAAAAAAACTTTGGAAAACATTGTGGAAAATGAAGAAATTGCTTGTATCAAGCAATTTCTTCATTATCCACAATGTTTTCAATCCCAAAAGAAGAAAAAAATTAAAATTCCATCAACTTGAAATTGTCGTCTGCAGCTTCTTTCAATTTGGACCAGTCTAAAATTTTCTTGTGTTGGAATGGGTTAAACAACAAAATCTAAAATAAAAAAGACATGAACATTTGTATGCTATTTTGGTCAAGTTCAATATTGGGTTTCTGCCTTTTTGGTTACTAGGTAAATCTTAGGAATAACCTTGTGTGCACTCTAGACACCACTTTTTTGTCTCAAACATCTGGATATTGTGTTAGAATGTTTGCATGATGTTTTGGTCAAGTTTTATAGTGAGTTACATGGGGTCAAAAACCAAGGTCACTAGGTCAAATCTTGGAAAAGCCTTGACACTTCTAGTACAAATTTCGTGAAATAGTTTTATAGTGAGTTACATGGGGTCGAAAACCAAGGTCACTAGGTCAAATCTTGGAAAAGCCTTGACACTTCTAGTACAAATATTGTGAAATATGGTAAGAAATTGTCTTTAAGTACATGTATACAAGTTCTTAGACAAGATTTTAATAGTTGCTTTTTAACCCAAATAGGGACTCACTTAATTTGTACTATTTTACTTCTTCAGTCTTAAATTCAGCTGAGCGCTTTAGGACTTTTAATTGCTCTCTTGATTTTTAACCAAACTGAATAAGCACCTGACACACAGGGTTTTAAAACATTTTGAGAATAGAGAAACTGCTTGTATCAAGGTTGTAAAATTACTATGATAGTTTGTAAAAAAAAAAAAAATCCTCAAACATTATCAGATGACATAATTTTAGACTGAAACAAGTTGAAGACAACTATTTATAAATCTGTCAAATTTAGAAATTATTTGATTTTTTAAGGTAGAAAACATTGTAGAAATTGAGGAAACTGCTTGTTTCAAGCAATGACTTCCCAAGCTTTTTTCATTAGGAACAAAAACAAAACCCAAAACATGGATTATGTGAAACTGGGCTAACCCATTAATAGACAACAAAAATTAGACTGGTCCGAATTAAGTTGTTGCAGAAAACAAGGTTTAGTTGATGGAGTTTTTGGATAGAAAACATAGTGGACAATGAAGAAGTTGCTTGTCACATGCAATTTTTTCATTTTGCCACAATGTTTTCAAATGTTTTATTATTAGGGGCATAAAAAGGCATCATTTTGTGGGAATGGGCTTAGGACGCTGGAGATGATTATTATAGTCTGTCTGTAGAAAAACATGAAATCAACCGGTCATCCAAAAAGGGACAATCTCAGAGGTGCAAATTTAATAAGTTAAATGTATTGGCTCTGATCAGTCTGCCCATAATGAAAAAGGTTGAACTTAAAAAAAAGCAATTTCATCATTTTCTAGAATGTTTTCTACTCAGAAAGTTGCAAAAATCTAGAATTTCATAAACTTCAAATTGGCGTCTGCAACTCCTTTGAATTTGGACCAGGCTTAAAATTTGCCATCTGGTAATGGGTTACTCATGAAACTTGATATCATAATTGTTACCATTGATCCAAAGAAGTGACCTATTGTGTTTGGTTCATGTAAGTCAAAATGCAAGGTTATAATTTAATTTTGAAAACTATTTTGAAACTCTAACTCATAAGGCATTTTGACCTAGGACCATGAAACTCTATACAAATGCTATGCATGACTCCATGACTATTGTTTAGGGGTAACATGGCAACATTCTGGTAAGTCTGCTACGTGACGACAATTCAAGGTTAATTTGGATGATCCTAAAAAATTTTTTGTCTGGTAAATTGAGTAATAAAATAACTGCAGACACAGTAAAGCCTGCAGAAGACAATCAATTACAAGACTAATTAAAGAATCTTCTCTCTGTTACAGTCAGATTCAACCATAACAGATGGTTCTACTGCAAATTGGCTCTTTAACCCATTACCAGACTGCAAAATATTAGACTGGTTCAAATTTGAAGGAGTTGCAGTATGCAATTTGAAGCTTTTGAAATAATCAATTTATTTTACTTTAGAGGTACTGTTACAAGCAATTTCTTCATTTTCCAAAATGATTCCCAAACCTTTTTTTCTGGGGGGGGAGGGGGTCTTTAAAAACTGTCATTGCGTAGGAATGGGTTAAAAACCATTGTCTGGTTTAGGAGAACCTTGCAAAAGATTGGAGATAAACCTATTTTCACACAATTCCCTCAAGAAAAGAGTTTTGGAAAACAATATGGAAAACGAAGATATTGCTTGTTACAAACAATTTCTTCATTTCCCTCATAGTTTTCTACTTAAAGATGCAAATACTTAAATTACTTTTATCTTGAAATTTTTTGTCTGACATTTTTTAGCTCTACTGGCAGAAGGTAAGAAGAGCTATAGCCATTGCTTTTTTTCCTTCCGGCCTCCATATGTTAAGTTTTCCTTGTTAACCAGTTTTCATCAGATTCTCTTAAAACTTTCATAGAATATTTGTACCATCATAACGATCATTCCTTTCAAAATTGGTCCAATTCATCAAGAAACATAGGAAAAGGGGCCTAATGAAATTTAATTAATTTTAAAGAGCTTGTTAACACTTTTGAGACCACAGTTTTCATTGGATTTTCTTCACACTTTCACAGGATGATTTTTCTGTTATTAGGATTATTCCTTTGAAAATTTGGTTAGTTCTATTGAGTATCATGGGAAAAGGGGCTGTAAACTATGAAAATTTCATCATGAAACACAAGAAAGTCCACAGTTTCCATCTGGTTCTGTTAAAAAAAACAACTTTTAAAATTTGATCATCCAAAAATTGTAAAATGCAAAATCAATTTGGGCCTGTCTGAAATTGTGTCATGTAGTAATGAGTTCTTTTCTCCCAAAACCAGTTATTCAGTTTTATTATTTTTCAGACACCAGTCCAAGGTCCATCAATACAGAGTCCTTCCAGCTGCAGATAGAAAACTTCATGTTCAGGTACATTAAAAAATCAGAGGACCAATCAAATCATTAGCGTTCAATATCAGATGTTCAATATTTATCTCCTACATTTATGTCAAACACTTTCTTTTAGGAGAGACAATATTGTTGTTACTACAGTTTATTTAACCCTTGTCATGGTGAACCGGGAATATTCCAGTTTTGGCAGGAGGTGTAGACTAAGATCAGACTGCACTTATGTGCAGGCTGATCTTATGCTAAACCTCCTGCTTGTACTTTTCCTATCAGAGTTGTTTATGAAATTGATTTCTAAAAGAAATATTGATTTTTTAACAATAAGTTCTATCAGTGCTTTCAGCCCTTTGATTTGACAGCAGTTCAGTAAGGTAATTTATACAGCATGACAAGGGTTAAGAGTTGGTTACAACCTTTAGGTTGACAACCAATGATTTCCGATTATTTCCCGCTGTGATGTTGACAGGCATTTCCATGTCTGAGCCTGGATGCGTGGAAGGGTGGGTGTGTTTGAGTGTATGTCCAATTCTTGTCTGGAGCGTATCTTCTACATTACTTGATGAATTGTTATCTGGTAAATGATTAAGGAATGCATGAACTGGTTCAAATTTTTCATTTTGCATGCCTTCAAAAGTATGACCATCCTTGTGTATAATTATGTCTACCTTCAACAAGCTGAGGGTATATTTCTTTGTTCATGTCAGTCGGTTGGTAAACAAAACCTTGTCAGGATGACGCAGAATAGAGCTAATTCTGGCTCAGAAATTAATCTCAGATGTAGATGTTCCTTATCGATTTTCAGATCAATGTGTTTAAGATCAAGCTTACAGGGTGACCTTGAACACTGTTATATTGACCTTCAGTAGACACAACATGTCCAGATGTCTACTTGACACAGATTAGAATAAGCCAAGGTTGGCTGGATCACCAAATTAAGCACAGACAATTTATATCTGCTATTGATTTTCAGATCAATCCATTAAAGGTTAAGGTCACTGGTGGACTGTCAGCTTTTTGATACATGTCTTTACCTCTCTAGAAATTTACTAAATACATGTAGAAGATCAAAATAGTACATGTAATTTGAATCAGTAATCAACTGAACCACTCACTGTATAAATGGAGCGGTTACAAGAGATGACTGTTTTACAAATAGGTCTCTTATTGTTGAGCCCGCTTGCGATGAGCGAGACATAGTTGTCACTATGACATGTCAGTGTATGTGCGTGAGTCTGTCCATCCGTATGAATTTGTCTGAACAATTACTCCTACATTCAAAATAACTTGGCACAATTATTCTCCATCATGAGTAGATGTGCCATTTGAAAGGATTTTTGGGATATTTCTAATGTCAAGGTCACAGTTCAAGGGCAAACACTAAAAGATATTCTGTCCGTCCGTCAGAATTTGTCCGAACAATTACTCCTACATTTAAGGATGAATTTCAAAATAATTTGGCACAATTATTTTCCATCATGAGTAAATGTGCCATTTGATAGAATTTAATGTAAAGTTCTAATGTCAAGGTCACAGCTCTAGGTCAAACACTAAAATTGTGATTGTCAAGAGCATTTCTCCTACAAGTATGGATGGATTTCAAAATAAATTGGCACAATTATTCTCCATCATGAGTAGATGTGCCATTTGAAAGAATTTTTAGCATAGCTTCAAGTTCAAGGTCACAGCTTAAGATCAAACACTAAAATTGTGCTTGTCCAGAGCATGATGCCTTCAAAACTATGCGGACCTGACAGCAGTTGTCCTGGGACAACCGTCTAGTTTTATACTGAACAGATTGATGGTCCATTCTGTTAAAACTGGCATTAAACCTCATTCAATCAATCAATCTTGTACCCATACTCATACAATGGAAAAAAGTTACTTTTAAGAAATGAAAAGACATTAGAGTTAAAATGCTATGTGGAAGACAAAAATTGGCTTATTCTAAGCAATTACTTCTTTTTCTGTAAATTCTTATCTTTTAGGATCCACATATTCAAATAAAAATCAATTTTAATTGGCAACTTCCTTCAGTCAGGAAAAGTATGATTATTTCTTTTTAATTCTTTAATGGAACATCAAGCCATAGTTTTGTAGTGGTTTAAAACATACATCAACTGAGTACTGATGCCGAACAAAAGAAAGTTCAATATTGACATTAGGCAGGCACGTAAAACTAAATTACTTTTGTGTTTAATTCCAGTAAATGTGTAATAAATCTCTAGCTTTTGTATTTATTTTGAAGGTTTAAAGGCTTCCACTCTAAATTTATCAGACAGCAATATCCTCATAACAAACACTTAAAATTGTGGGGAAGCAATCTTCCTGAAGTCCTGAAGTTACAATAGTTTTGTGAGTTTTTACAAAGAAATCCTCAATATAGTAAGATTATCTTAAAAATCTTGTTCTCAGAAACTGGAGGATGGTTTTCAACCAAATTTCCTAGGACTGATCATTTGACGATCCTTTAACCCTTTCCTGGTTAATCCCTGGTTTTTACGTCCCTGTGATTTTATCATTTAGAAAACATTGTGGAAAAAGAAGAAATTGCTTTTAACAAGCAATTTCTCCTTTTTCCACAATTTTTTCTACCCTAGTAAATGGTTATTTTTCAAATAAAATCAACTTTGAATTTTCGTCTGCAAAACCCTTGAATTTGGACCAGTCTAAAATATCAAAAAACAGGAAAGGGTTAACAGAATTTTTATTTTTGTGATAATAAAGAGGATGGCCAAATGTTAGGTTGAAATTATTGTCAGATGCAAGGAAATTATTGAAACTGCTTGACTGAGAGCATTTTGTTGCCTGTTAGAAGGTTGCCTCCTGTCTAAAATTGCAAAAAAAAATGTAATTACACATTCCCACTCAATAACGCATTTAGATGCCCCCCAAGAAAAAAACTTTGGAAAATTATGGAAAATGAAGAAATTGCTTGTTACAAGCAATTCCCTCATTATCCGCAATGTTTTCTATCCAAAAAGAGAAAAAAATAAAAACTTTCATAACTTTTGATTTGACGTCTGCAACACCATTCGATTAGGATTGGTCTAAAATTTTGCCGTCTGGTAATGGGTCAAATGAGTTGCTTCCTGGGTTGGCTATCTAAATTAGCTTCCTGATAAGTAAATTCAGGCTGGTGGAGCAAAAGTTTCACTTTTTTTGCCCAAATGTATTGAAACATGATCAGAATATTTGTCTACACGATGTTTTGGACAAGTTTGAAATTGGGCTATGTGGGGTCAATAACTAGGTCACTAGGTCAAATTTAAGAAAAACCTTGTGTGCACTCTAGTGATCAAATTTTTGGCTCAAATGTCTTGATTGTTTATCTGCATGATATCTCAAATTTGTTACAGGGTCACATGGGGTAAAAAGGCCATCCCTTGCAAAAACCTTATGTTAAATCTAAAGGACAACATTTTCGGCTCAAATGTCTTGTTATCATGAGGCAAGACAAGGTCACTTTTGGAACATTACTTCTATAGTTATTTACTCAGTTGAGTGCTTTAGGGCCAATACCCCTCTTAGTTTTAAATGAGAGAAGACGGTGAATTTTATGAATAATTTTGGAGGAAAATCTGGAAAAATGCTTGAATTTGCAAGAGAACCATGCGATATTTCCCTTTGATGCTATTTTGACTTTAACTTTGTTTGGAGCATATATATCAGAAAGTGTGATACCTCATTGAAAATCTGATATCTGAAAACAATGACATCCTTACAACTCTTGTTGACTGTACCTTAGTTGTTTAATGTCTTACTTTTACATAATCCTTCTCTTGCAGCTCTTTTTGAAAAAAAAAAATGCAATATATTTTTTTTTATTAATATCATTTCAGTCTGAAACTGGAACAATACAGCGAGGTTATGGTGATTTAACCGAGTTGATAGCAGAATACATAAAAAAGGGGGACCAGAATGGGTTAGCATGTGCCTTGATCCATCCTGTACCGCGAGATGGCAGTGTGGACGATTTTGATATGTCAGGTAGAAGATTGGATATATCCTATAGAGAATAGTCTATAATTCTGTCGTCTGGTAATGGGTTAAGATGTGTGCATTCTGATTGGCTGAAAGATTTGTTTCTAACTGGGAAAAAAATAGAGTATACTACAGCCCCATTAAAAATGTTTGCTTACTTGGCGTATTCGAAAAATCTTAGGCTTGTTTTGAAAAAAAAGTCAAGCCATTGTAATAACAGTGGTATTTTTTGCATATCTTTGTTATTATTTAAGATTTTTACTTGAAACTTGCCACGAGTGTTTACTATCATAAGGAAAAGGGGTAAAATTCAAGACTTTTTTATGATAGTAAGCATTGGTGCTCTTATTATGGTATATGCCTTGGTGATATTAACCCATTACAAGATGACAAAAATTTAACACTGGTCCTTATTGAAAGAAATTGTAGATGACATTTGAATATTTTCAAAACTGGAAAATAAGAGCCTAATGAAGGAAGAAAACAATCCCAGAAAAAAAAGACATTGCTTATTACAAGGTATTTCTCCTTTTCCAACAATGTTTTCCAAAATTATATTTCATCAGGGCGTCAAAAAGCATGATTCTATAGTCATTGGCTAAATCATAAAAATTGAGAAAATCTTTTTTGTCTTTAGCTCAACTAAACATTTTCTACATCTCCTTTCAATATAGACCAGTCTAATTTTTCTCATTGTTAAAGGTTAAAGTAGCATTGAGTCCACATAGTTAGGACTGGAATCAGACTGTACAAATGAAATTGTTGGGAACATCTCATGTCATAGGATTTATATCAACCTATTCACACTTAGTGACGCTTTTAGACGACTCAAAGGAAAAAAAAATTTTGAAAACATTGTGGAAAATGAAGAAATTGCTTGTCACAAGCAATTTCTTCATTTTCCACAATGTTTTCTACCCTAGAAGTTGAAAAAATCTAAATTTTCATAAACTTTAACTTGTCGTCTGCAACTCCTTTGAATTTGGACCAGTCTAAAATTTAGCTGTGTGGTAATGGTTTAACAAAGAAAAGCTTTATTTTGAAGTTTCTCGAAGACTTGGGAAAGGGAAATAACAATTATGAATTTTAAATAGTGTCAGGTGAAGTTGTTTCCCTTTAATCTAGAAAACTTCAGATAAGAAGATGAAATGACATTCTCATTTTACTATTTTCCAACACAGTGGAATCCTGTTAATTGCAGCACAAATTTAGTGAAACTTTTGTTGCAATTGCCCAGTTGTTGGCTTTGCCTACTTACAACGTTAGCCCGCCCATTGACTCTGACAGGAAGTCCCACTTCGATTTTTCTAGGCGTTATTATTCAAAATTTATGGCCAGTAGCGTGTAACAAAAAAGCAAAATAGTTGGTTGGCGACCTAAGGGTCGTAACCACAGCTTATTCAAGCTGTAGTTACGACGTTTAAGTCGCCAAACCAACAACAAAGGTTAACAAAACTGGCTGCAAATGTCGGAGTTGATAAGCTCAGGCCCGGGCTGAATAAATTATTATATCCCTCAAAACTATGTTTTGGGGGTATATAGGGGTCAGCTTGATGGTCCGTCAGTCGGACCGTCTGTCGTTGGGTCGGTCCGTCTGTAGCTTTTTCAATCCCCTCAATTTCTCGGAAACTATTAGACAAATTTTATTCAAACTTCACTGATATAATCATTATCAAGCAGAGATTTTATTTTGGTTAAGGTCCATTGATTTTTGATGGAGTTTATATTTATAGCCCTTTGATGAAAAATCGTGTCCGCTCAATTTCTCAGCAACCATTGGATGGATTTGTCTTCACATAAAGACTCCGTATAAGTCAGTTAAGTGCATATCTATTTTGGTTATGGTCCATTGTTTTTTGACTGATTTATGGCCCTTTAATTAAAAAGTCCATTTTTGTTACGGCCTTTGGCGGATAGCACTTGTATATGGACAAGCGCTGTATGGTAGTATTAGTCCACTTTGCGACAATGTCTAGTTTGATTCTGTGGATTCCTTGATTGACGGCCGCAATTGGTCAATTAACCAGAAGTTGCTATTAAAAAGAGCTATTTGTTCTTTATTTCAAATGTTTGTGTAAAAAGTCATTTGCAATTATCCCATTACAAGACGGTAAAATTTTAGACTGATCCAGATTGAAAGGAGTTGCAGATGACAATTTAAAGTTTATGAAATTTTAGATTTTTCAATTTTCTGTCAAATAGGATAGAAAATTTGTAAGAAAAGAAAAATTGCTTATTATAATGAATTTTTTCACCATGTATTTCATAGTTAAATTATTTCAGCATGTCATTTAACCCATTCCCACACAGTGAAATTTTAGACTGGTCCAAATTGAAAGAAGCTGCAGATGACAATTTCAAATTGATGGAATTTTAAATGTCTTTGTTACAAGCAATTTCTTTATTTTCCACAAAGTTTTCCCCAATTGTTTTTCTTGAGGGTGTCCAAAAGCGTCACTGTGTGGGAATGAGTTAAAAGGAAAGATTAACAGATTAACAGATGACAAAATTGTTGTTTTTCCAAGATTGTTTCAGACAAAAGTTTAAAGTTGAAAGAATTTAAAGTGCATCTGTCTTTTTGTGTAAAACAACATCGAAAATGAAG
The DNA here is from genome assembly GCA_946902895.1 of Fragum fragum. Classification (NCBI taxonomy): domain Eukaryota; kingdom Metazoa; phylum Mollusca; class Bivalvia; order Cardiida; family Cardiidae; genus Fragum; species Fragum fragum. The sequence goes on along the minus strand of OX336379.1, from coordinate 32,550,028 downwards.
ATATTACTTGTAATAAGCAATTTCTTAATTCCAGAACCTAGAGAGATTAATCTAAGTTGGAAGAACTTGTTTCCTAATAGATGTAAAATAAATAGGTTTAAACCAATTTCTTAAATTTACACAATTTTTTTCTGATTTCTTTTGTTTTTGGTTCCAACACAATGATGCTTTTTGAATTCCCCAAAGCGAAAAACTTCCTGAAGCACTGTTGAAAATAAAGAAATTGCTTGTTACAAGAAATTTCTTTGTTTTCCACAATGTATTCTAATCCTAAAGTAAAAGAAACCAAATTTTATCAACTAAAATATATCTTCTGCAACATTTTAAGCTCACCTGAGCATGAGTGCTCCGTCCATCTGTCTGTCTGTCCTTTCACAATTACAAAAAATCTTCTCCTCCTAAACTGACCACAGAATTTCAACCAAATTTCACAGAAATGATCCTTAAGTATTGCTCTTACAAAATACTTCAAAGAATTCAAATTCATGAAGATTACTTTGGTTGCCATGGCAACGGATTGAAAAAAAAAATCTTCTCCTCCCAAGCAATTAAACCTACAGCTTTGATATTTGGAATAAATCATCATCTATTTACCTTCTACAAAAATACTTCAAAGAATTACCATATCTTGAAAATTAGCTATTTTTTGTGGGATCCCTGATTTTACAAAGGAATAAAGAAGGAAATCTTCAAAATTCTTTTTCTCCCAAACCATACTGCCTAGAGCTTTGATATTTGGTATAAATCATCGTCTATTGACCCTCTACCAAAATACTTCCAAGAATACTGTATCTTGACAATGGGCCCCTACCGATATACGAAATTGTCCCGAGAATTGCCCTTTCATTAACTCCCTTGACTTGACTGGGTAGTTCTGGTTAAAATTCCCTATATAGAGTGTATAAAATTTCTCAATGTTTTGGAATAATGTATCTACAAGTTTATCCCTGAGAAAGGGGGTATATACGCTTTATTCACTAAAGAGGTGACAATAGCCGATCACACTTATCATAGCAACTTATTATAATTATGTCATTTTAATTGATTTAGCTTTCAAATGAATTCACCAAGGATCTGTAACATTTAAAAGAATGAGGTTGAAAAGTTTCAATCATTTTTATAAGATGAAAAACGTAAATATCAAAGGTATTCTTGTATTTTCCTAAATAAAAATAGTGTACATTAGACCGGAACTACCCAGAGTTCAAGGGAAGTAACTGATCAAGTGGAGTAAATACATATATCGGTAGGGGCCCATTAGCACTTTTCTGTGCGATCCTTGATTTTAAATAGAAATATAGAAGGAAATCTTTGAGAATCTTCTTCTCCCAAGCCTTAAGGCCTAAGGCTGTGATATTTGATATAAAACCTCATCTATTGACCCTCTACCACAATACTTCATAGAATTACTCTACTCTGAAAATTAGCCTTTTTCTGTTTGATCCCTGATTTTACACAGAATTAAATAGGATATCTTTAAAATCTTCTTCTCCCAAACGATTAGGCCAAGAGCCTTAATATTTTGTATGAATCAATGCCTGATGCCCCTTTACTAGAAAACTTCAAAGAATTACTCTACTCTGAAAGTTAGCCTTTCTCTGTTCGATCTCTGATTTTACATAGAAATAAAGAAGCGAAATTTTGAAAATCTTCTTTTCCCAAATCATAAGGCCTAGAGCTGTGATATTTCATCTATTGACCCTCTTCAAAAATACTTCAAAAGGATTACTGTATATTGAAAATTAACCCTTTTCTGTTCGATCCCTGATTTTACACAGAATTAAAGAAGGATATATTTAAAAATCTTCTCCCAAACCATAAGGCCTAGAGCCTTAATAGTTTGTATGTAACAATGTCTACTGACCTTTTACCAAAGTACTTCAAAGAATTACAGAACTTGAAAATTAACCCTTTTCTGTGTGATTCCTGACTTTGCATATGAATAAAGAAGGAAATATAGGAAAATGTTCTTCTCCCAAACCATAAGGCATAGAGCTTTGATATTTAGTGTGTATCAAAACCTATTGACACTTTACCAAAATTCTTCGTAGAATTAATGTATTCTGAAAATAAGCCATTTTCTGTTCAATGTAAGATTTTTAGAAAGGAATAACGAAGGATATCTTTGAAAATCTTCTCCTTCTAAACCATTAGGCCTACAGCTTTAATATTATGTATAAATCATCATCTATTTACCCTCTACCAAAATACTTCTCCTTACTCTCGAAATTAGCTCTAAATGGTAGGATCTTCAATAAACCTAGGTTTAACCCTTTCCTGTTTTTGGAAATTTTAGACTGGTCCAAAATTTAAAGAGGTTGCAGACGACAATGAAAACTGGATGCCTTTTGAAATGAAACCATCCTATGTGGTAGAAAATATTGTGGAAAAAGGAGAAATTACTTGTTACAAGCAATTTCTTCTTTTTCCACAATGTTTTCTTGTGTAAAAAATCACAGGAACGTAAAATCCCGTATTTGAACAGGAAAGGGTTAAATGGAGTAAATCTTTAATAATCTTCTCCAAAATAATTAGGTGTAGGGCTTTGGTATTTTGTTAATATCATAAAGCCTTGAGTCATTATACTCAGGGGAGCGATATAAGACCATTATTGTCCTCTTGTTTGAATTCAGACCTGTCTGAAAATTTGTCATCAGGGAATGGCTTTATATACTTGCAGATAATTCAGATGAAGATGACTTTGAAAATCCCCCACCTATTGTCAGTCCCCCTGCTGTTCCCCCTCATAGACAATCATCGACCACACAGACAGATCCAAATAAAGTTGATCTTCACAAAAACTTGGCAAGGCTGGATTTTACAGGGTAGGTCATCTAAATATTGCCTTCATGTACCTTTTGAATCTAGTTGTCACCCCCTTACTCCAGTGTTTTCATTCCCCAGTTACTTTCAATTCTTTCCTCCCTCATGGGCAATAATATTGTCCAAGACACAGACAGATCCAAATAAGGTTGGTTTACGCAAGAATTTGGCAAGAAAGGATATGAAAGGGTGTGTCTTAACCCTATGCCATGTGACAAAGTTTTAGATTGGTCCAATTCATAAGAAGTGGCTGGTAAGAATTTTAGTCAACAAATTTTTTAAAAAATCTTTGTCTTCCTGGGTACAGAACATTATTGATAATGAAGAAATTGCAATTTCTTTATGTTCAACAATTTAACCCCATCTTTTTTCTTGAGGGATTAAAAAAGTTGGGATTATGTGGGAATGGGTTTCACTCTATCTAAGTTTTTGACTTGAGTTGTAATCCCGTTGCTGTACAGTGTTGTCTGCCCTCTTGCATTGTCCTCTTATAGACAACCATCTAAATTGTGAATATGAATCCAACTCAAATCGATTTGCACAACAAATTTATAAGGTTGGATCTTACAAGTTACACCCATTCCCAGATGGCAAAATTTAAGACTAGTCCAAATTGAAGTGAATTGCAGAAAACAATTTCAAGCTTATGAAATTTGGATTTTTTGTACATTTCAGATAGAAAACATAGGGGATAATGAAGAAATTGCTTGTAACAAGCAATTTCTTCATTTTCCACAATGTTTTCCAAAGCTTTTTCCTTGAGGGGTGTTCAAAGGTGTCACTGTGTGGGAATGTTGCCTCCCCTCCCCCCCCCCCGTCTAATTATTTCCCCCTGTAGTAAGCTCTGCCTTTTTCTTTAGAGGAAACATGAAGTATTGCTAAAGCATTGTTGTCTGTGTCTTTGTCTGCATTTGATGACGCTGTTGTTTGAAAACTTTGATATTTGGCTCAATCTTGATGAAACTTACTAAGATTGTTTGTTTCATCAGAAGGACATCTCCTTTTTGGAATAGGACCGTACCTCTGGTAAACAAAAAAAAAGTTGGTCACTACGGGTCAAATCCTTTATGTTTCTTTGTTCAATAAACCCATTCCCACACAACAATGCTTTTTGACGTCCCCCCGGGAAAAAAGTTCTTTATTATTGACAATGTTTTCTTCCCCTAAAGTCAAAGAAATTGAAAAAAATTAATATACAATAATTTGTCATCTGCAACTCCATTCAATTTGGACCAGTCTAACAATTTGCAATTTCTTCTTTTCTCAAAATCTTTTCTAGAGCTATATGACTTTAGGAGGTAAAAGTGAAACATTAATGGTAATGGGTTAACCAAGGTAATTTGGCCTATAAATTTGCTGTCTGATAAAGGATTAGGGAAAAAAGTTCTCTGATTTCATACAAGGAAAAAGTCTTGATGAATCTATCCTCAATCAAGGAAGAACTTACACGTTATCTTTAAAGTGACTGAAAATGGTAGACATTTTTTCCTTCACCCTTTCCTGTACAAACCTGAAATTACAACACTGTGATTTTATGCTTAACAAAAATTTGTGGAAAAAGAAGAAATTGCTAGTAAAAAGCAATTTCTTCTTTTTCCACAATATTTTCTACTCAAGTGAATGGTTATTTTTTCAAATTGAATCCACTTCAAATTTTCGTCTGCAAAACCCTTGAATTTTGACAGGTAAAAATTTCGCAAAACAAGAAAGGGTTAACCGATTTCCACACAATAACGCTTATTGATGCCCCTCAAGAAAAACAATAGGGCAAATAATATGGAAAATGAAAAAAATTGCTTGTTGCAAGTAATTTCTTCATTCTCTTCAAGACAGTTGGAAAAATATAAAACTCATAAATTTTAATTGTAGTCTGGACCAGTAAGCACACCTTATGGACATATCCCATTTGAAAAGAGCTGCAGATGACAACTAAAAAATGAGCATAAATTGCAAGCTTTAGGATTGGCACCATATTTGGAAAAGAAGATTTTACTTGTAATGAGCAGTATTTCTGATTCTCTCAACGTTTACAGGTCTATAGATAAAGAGTGTAGTAAATAAGATTCCATCATTTCAACATTACTTACACAAATCCTTTGTTGTGGGTATTTACAAAGTAGAGATGGGATATATTAGGACGACTATATCATTCTATTTACCCATCTCTCCTTGATTCTGTTTGTAGACCTTTTCTTTCCATACTTTAACTTAAGTACCATTTGACCTGGAACCAGCTGTAGTTAAGACCTTTAAGTTGCCAAACCAACAAAAACGCTTCTCATAATATCAGCTAAGTTTAAAGAATGATTTGTTTGAAATAGTTCCAATTTCAGAAAGCATTTACAAAGTATTGATGGGTTTATTTGACAACTTTTCCACAGGTCTCATAAGTCAGTTTTGCTTTAGTGGATTTTTGGGTTCACTCATTACCATACAACCTAATTATACCCCCCACAACGAAGTTATGGGGGGTATACTGGAATCAGGTTATCCGTCCGTCTGTCCATCTGTCCGACCGTCTGTGGACATAATTTTGTGTCCTCATCTCCTCTCACATTTCCAGACCAATTTTGCTGAAACTTTACCAAAATCTTCCTTGCAATGGGAACTTGTGCACCTGCGATTTTCATTATGATTGATCAACTGGTTCAGGAGTTATGCCCCTTTGATTTATTTTCTTATATACAATATATAGAGGATAAATCATAACTCCTGAACGGTTGGCAGATTAGAAAAATAAAAGTGGTTCACATGTTTATTCCAGAACATGAACGCCATGTTTGACGGTGCACAAAATCCATAATTTCCATCTTCAATGTTGCACAAAATCCCTACTTTTTTACGCAGTCATTGCCCCTCATTGACTTAAAATTTGTTAAAAAAAAGTCTACTTGATAAATCATGAATAGCCAACATTTCAATAGTTACAATTTGGCCTCATTTGAAAAGAGGCAGGAGTGGGGGTGTATTCGTCAGCCCTTACAGGCAACATCTAGTTGGAGACTGGTCCAATTTGAAAGTAACTGCAGATAGGGTAGAAAATATTGTGGGGAAAGAAGAAAATGTTGTTTATTAGTATATTCTTGTTTTTTCACAATGTTTTTGTTATTTTTCTTCTAAAAATGCAGGATTGTGGGGTAATGGGTTGTTTTCTGTCATTTTATAAAAGAATTAAATGACAAAGATTGGACCTTATCATTTTGATGATGATTTTAAAACACCTTTTCTTTTGCAGATGTGACAAGGTCTTCTGTCAGGCTCTAAAAGACTACGCCGATACAGGGTCTCAGAGAGACATGGTCTCCATGAACGTTGGAGAATCGGAACTACCCGAATTTACAAAAGTCCTTGAGATAGCTTCTCTAGGCCTTAAAAAGTAAGTTAAAACATTTGTTTGTGTAGTCAAATTTTTGTATGTCAATGAGGATGATGAACTTTAATCCTAGAGATATTGTCTTAATGATTTTTTTAACCATTACCAGACGATAAAATTTTAGACTGGTCCAAATGGAAAGGAGTTGCAGACAACCATTTAAAGTTGATGAAATTTTAGAATTTTTCAACTTTATGGATAAATACATTGTAAAAAGTAAAGAGATTGCTTGCAACATACAATTTCTTTATTTTAAACAAAGTTTTCCCAAACGATTTTCTTGAGAGGCGTCAAAAAGCATCATCGTTTGGGAATTGGTTTACCAAAATTTTAAAAAAAGAGTCCTTGAAAACTTGGTTGAAAAAGTAAGATAACAGCCATATTTTTCATATTTGAATTTGATGGTTCAAGTCATTTATATTCATCTGCTTATGACAAGGTCAGGGTCACTGAACAATCCAAGGTCATCTATAATGATTAACCCATCATCTGACGACAAAATTTCAGACTTGACAAATTCAAGGCTGCTGCAGACAAGAATTTATAGTTGATGAAATTTTAAAGGTCTTAGAAAATATTGTTGATAATGAAGAAATTGATTGTCAAAAGCAATATCTTCATTTTCCATGATGTTCCCAAAGGCCTTTATCTAGACTTGTGTAAAAAAGTGTGATTTTGTTGGAGCAGTTCAATCTTCTAGTGATTTTGTTGGAATAGTTCAGTCTTCTTGAAAGAATTGCTACTATATGGGCATAATGTTGCAAGTGTTCACAATTTTGTAAGGTTATCAAGAAATGAGGAGAGGTAGTTAACCTCTAGCTAAAATATCAAATTAAGTTATGAACTTGAGCAGATTCATGAATATGTTCCATCCAGTTTGAAAACAATTTAATTTTCAGTGAAAAAGAAGGTAAAATTGATTGGTTTGTTCACTTTATTTGTATGATTTTGAAACTGTAACATACCATAGTAGGATTATTTCAAGACTGAGTTTAAAGTTGCTTAGAATGAACATTCTGCTCTCAGTAATCTGCAACTGTGCTGTCTGACAAGGATTTATAGCACACCTGAGCACAGTATACACATTGGGGATTTTTATGATGATTGAATGTTCAGCATGTGTCATGGATTTTGTCATTATGTCATCAACACTTTAGTGTCTACATCCAATTCAGTCTCAATCGTTATGAAAGTTCTTCAGAATATCTAGGACAAGTTTAAATATTCTTTAGGTCAGGTTGAAATGCAAGTCACTTAAGTCAAATCTTCGAAAGATATTATTTACACTCTAGAAGCCACATTGTTTTGGCTTAGCCCATTCCTACACTATCCCATTTTTGAAGACCCTCAAGAAAAAGGATTTGGAAAACATCATGGACAATAAAGAAATTGCTTGTTACAAGCAATTTCTTTATTATCTAAGATGTCTTTCACTAAAAAGACAAACTTTTTACAAATTGCATCAACTTGAAATTGTTGTCTTCGACTCTCTTGAATGTAAACCAGTCTGAAATATCATTCTACGGGAATATTTTAACCCTTGTCATGTTGTATAAATTACCTTACTGAATTGCTGTAAAACTAAAGGGCTGAAAGCACTGATAGAACTTGATGTTCAAAAATCAATATTTCTTTTGGAAATCAGCTTCATTAACAACTCTAGCAGGAAAAATACAAGCAGGAGGTGTAGACTAAGATCAAACTCCCCTTATGTGCAGGCTGATCTTGGTCTATACATCCTGCCAAAACCAGAATATTCTGGGTTCAGCATGACAAGGGTTAATCATCTGTAAATTGGCTCACAGATTTTAAATGTTGATTAGATCATAGCCAGGTCAAATCTTAGAATAATCTTGTTTATTTTTGAGATGCCATTATTTTGGCTCCATCATTTGCTAAAGTAAATTTACCATAACCCATCCCTACTTGACAAATTTTAGACAGGTTAAAACTTCAAGAACCTTTAGACAACAATTTCAAGTTGATGAAATTTTGAAAGTCTTTGTGTTTCTGGGTAGAAAATAATGTGGATGATGAAAAAAATCATGCTTGTAACGAGCCACTTCTCTATTTCCACTATGTTTTCAAAAGCTTTTATCTTGAGGGGCATGAATAAGTAGGAATGGGATAAAGATATTTAGTCCGTAAGTGGGTTAGGTGTTATGATTGAGAAAACATTGTAGAAAAAGAAGAAATTGCTTGTAACAAGCAATTTCTCCTTTTTCCACAATATGTTATACCCTACTGAATGGTTAGTTTTAAAATTGATCAACTTTAAATTTTTGTTTGCAAAACCTTTGTCTTTGGACAGGTCTAAAATTTTGTAAAACAGGAAAAGGTTAAGAAAACATTGTTTTAAATGAAGACATTGCTTATGACAAGGGATTTCTTCTTTTCTTACAATGTTTTCTATCTCATATTGTTCTGATCTTTCTTCCATCTTTGTTTTGTCTTCTGCAACCTGTTTCAATTTGGATCAGACTAAATGTATCTTTGGGGGGAATTGGCTTATGACTTTTAATCCATTCCTTCACAATGACACTTTTAAACGCCTGTCAATTAGAAAGTTTTAGAATACATTGTGGAGAAAAAAGGAAATTGCGTGTTACAAGCAATTTCTTCATTATCCACTATGCTCTCTACCCCAAAAAGACAGAGATTTCAAAGATTTCGTCAACTTAAAACAGTTGTCTGCAACTTCTTTGAATTTGGACCATTCTACAATTTTGTTGTCTGGTAATGGGTTAAATAAGGTGCGAGTATATGTAAGTTAGTTCAAGAAGTAAGTCACCAGGTCAAATTTTAGATTTTTTCTTCTTTCATCCAGGGTCCATATTAATTAATTATTCTCGCATGAAACTTGTTCAGATTGCTACTTTAATACTATCCAGGTCAATTTTGAATATTTATTTTTTATGGCCAAAAAGTAGCTCACCTTGTCAAATCATGGAATTTTTTAGCTCACCTGAGGACGTAGTGCTCAAGTGAGCTATTGTGATCCCCTTTTGTCTGGTGTCCGTCTGTCGTGCGTTGTCCGTCAACAATTTCTTTAAACAACATCTCCTCCCAAACCACTGGGCCAATTTGAACCAAATTTGGCAGAAATGTTCCTTAGGTGGTCCCCTTCAAAAATAGCTAAAAGAATTGAAATCCGTAAAAAACTCTTGTTGCCATGGCAACAAAAGTAAAATTTTAAAATAATCTTTAAAAACCTTCTCCTCCTGACCCAGAAGGCGTAGAGTCTTGATATTTTGCATGAAGCATCAGTATATTGACCTCTTTCAAACTAGCTAAAATCATGATCCTCGGGTGTTATACAGAAATAAAGAACGATTTTTTAAATGACATCTCCTCCCAAACCACCTGGCCGATTTGAACCAAATTTGGCAGAAACGTCCTTAGGTGGTCCCCTTCAAAAATAGCTGAAAGAATTGAAATCTGTTAAAAACTCTAGTTGCCATGGCAACAAAAGTGAAATTTTAAATTAATCTTTGAAAATCTTCTCCTCCAGACCCAGAAGGCGTAAAGCCTTGATATTTTTCATGTAGCATCAGTATATTGACCTCTTTCAAAATAGCTAAAATCATGATCCCCGGGTCCCCAGGGGGGGAGCCCCAGGGGGTCGAGGTTTATATAGAAATAAAGAACGATAATTTAAATGACAACTCCTCCCAAACCACTGGGCCAATTTGAACCAAATTTAGCAGAAATGTTGCTTAGTTGGTCCCCTTCAAAAATAGCTAAAAGAATTGCAATCCGTTAAAAACTCTGGTTGCCATGGCAACAAAAGTAAGATTTTAAAATAATCTTTAAAAATCTTCTCCTCCCGACCCAGAAGGCGTAGAGCCTTGATATTTTGCATAAAGCATCAGTATATTGACCTCTTTCAAAATAGCTAAATTCATGATCCTCGGGTCCCCAGGGGCGGAGCCCCGGGGGGGGGGGTATATAGAAATAAAGAATGATTTTTTAAATGACATCTCCTCCCAAACCACTGGGCCAATTTGAACCAAATTTGGCAGAAATGTTCCTTAGGTTTTCCCCCTTAAAATTAGCTAAAAGAATTGAAATTCGTTTAAAACTTTGGTTGCCATGGCAACAAATGTGAAATTTCAAAATAATCTTTAAGAATCTTCTCCTCCAGACCCAGAAGGCGTAGAGTCTTGATATTTTGCATGAAGCATCAGTATATTGATCTCTTACAAAATAGCTAAAATCATGATCCTCGGGTCTCCAAGGGCGGACCCAAGGGGGGGGGGGGGAGGGGTATAGGCATGAAACATCAGTTCACAGACTTCTTTTTTATTTCTGAAATTTTAACCCATGGAAAAAGTGTTTTCCTTCTATCAAATCAGCACTAAAGCCCTGGATTTTGTAATTTAGACTTTTGGATCCCCAGGTTCATAGTCTTTATATTTAATTGTGGCCCACTTGTTTCATAATCCTAACCTTAACATGAAATTAGACTGTTGAAAGAAAAAGAGCCTTTATCTCAGGTATGCGCCCCAGGGCCAACGGCCCTCTTGTTTGTATACACTCTAGAGATCAGTATTTGGGATCAATGATGATGAAATATGCCCAGGATTTTTATTTCCAACACATTTATACTTGTCATGCTGAATAAAAAACCTATTTCCAGGCATGCTTTTAAATTAAAGGACTGCAAGCTTTTGAACCCATTATAAAGAGTATGTATTTCTCATGAATTTTGGAACAAATGCTACCTAAATATTACAAGGAGGTGGTATAGACTACTATCAGAATGCACATATGTGCAGGCTGATCTTTGTCTATACAATCTGCCAAAACAGGAATTTTCTGGCCTCAGAGTGACAAGGGTTAAGTTCAGGTTTAAAGCAAGAGTTCAGTTTGTTCAGATCTTTTCAAAAAATCTTTCTCAACCTATCAGGCTACATTTTCTGTCCAATCATTGTGAAGGTGAGTAAATTAGTTTGTCATAGACAAATAAGAACATAAGTCATTTCTGTTATATATTTAGGTCATTAAAGGAAAACTTGGATAAATATTTTGACTGTTTAAAGGCCACTCTAACAAGAATTTTTGTCATGGTGATCTATGAGAAATTTAAATTTATTTATGCTGGGTCAATGATCTGGTGATCAAATCAAAAACATAACTGTTTTGTTCTCCATACATTACATGCATGTATCCTGTTTTTAGCTCTACTGGCCGAAGGCCACTAGAGCTATAGCGATGGTATTTTCACGTCCCGCGTCCGTGCACCTGTGCATCCGTCCGTTACACTTTTCCTTGTTTACGCGATAGAGTCCACAGTTTTCATCAGATTCCCTTCAAACTTTCACAGAATGATTGTACCATCATAAGGATCATTCCTTTCGAAATTGGGTCAGATCCGTCAAGAAAACATGGGAAAAGGGACTAATTAAAACTTAATTAACAAATCCTCGTTTACGCGATAAAGTCCACAGTTTTCATCGGATTCTCTTCAAACTTTCTCAGAATGATTGTACCATCAGAAGGATCGTTCCTTTCGAAAATAGGTTTGATCCGTCAAGAAACACGGGAAAAGGGGCCTTATGAAAATTTAATTAAATAATTCTCATTAACACTCTAGAGTCCACAGTTTTCATCAGATTGTATTGAAACTTTCACAGAATGATTGTACCAGCATATGGATCGTTCCTTTCGAAATTGGGTCAGATCCGTCAAGAAACATGGGAAAAGGGGCCTTATGAAAATTTGATTAAAAAATCCTGTTTACGTGATAGAATCCACAGTTTTCATCAGATTCTCTTCAAACTCTCACAGAATGATTGTACCATCATAAGGATCGATCCTTTCGAAATTGGGTATGATCTGTCAAGAAACATGGGAATAAGGGCCTTATGAAAATTCAATTAAAAATTCCATTAAAAATCTTGGTTTACGCGATAGAGTTCACAGTTTTCATCAGATTCAATTCAAACTTTCACAGAATGATTGTACCATCATAAGGATCGTTCCTTTCGAAAATGGGTCTGAAACACGGGAAAAGGGGCCTTATGAAAATTTAATTAAAATATCCCGTTAACACTCTAGAGTCCACAGTTTACATCAGATTGTTTTTAAACTTTCACAGAATGATGGTACCATCATGAGGATTATTCCTTTGGGAATTTGGTCAGATCCATCAGGAAACACGGGAAAAGGGGCCTTATGAAAATTTAATCGAAAAATCTTTTAAGAAATCCTCTGGAGTCAACAGTTTTCATTGTATTCCCTTCAAACTTTCACAGAATGATTGTACTATCATAAGGATTGTTCCTTTCGAAATTTGGTAAGATCTGTCAAGTAACACAGGAAAAAGGGGCCTTATGAAAATTTTAATTAAAAATTCTCATTAATAATCTAGAGCCAACAATTTTCAACGGATTCTCTTCAAACTTTCACAAAATGATTGTACCAACATAAGGATTGTTCCTTTCGGAATCGGATATGATTCCTCAAGAAACATAGGAAAAGGGGCCTTATTGAAATTTAATTCAAAGATCTTTGTTAACACTCTAGAGTCCACAGTTCTCATCTGATTGACTTCAAACTTTCACAGAATGATTGTACCATCATAAGAATTGTTCCTTTCAAAATTTGGTATGATCAGTCAAGGACCACGGAAAAAAGGGGCCCGATAAAAACTGGATTGAAAAACTCCTCGTAAACACAATAGAGTCCATAGTTTTCAACAAATTCTCTTCAAACATTCCCAGATTGATTATTACATTAAATGGATTGTTCCTTTCGGAAGTAGGTTTGATCTATCAAGTTTCATGGGAAAAGGGGCCCTATGAAAATTTAATTAACCCTTTCCTGTTTCTCGAAATTTTAGACTGGCCCAATTTGAAAAATGTTGCAGACGACAATGAAAAGTGAGTGCAATTTGAAACGAGACCACTCTATGTGGTAGAAAATATTGTGATAAAAGAAGAAATTGCTTGATACAAGCAATTTCTTCTTTTCTCACAATATTTCCTTAAGTATAAAATTGCATGGACGTAAAAACAAGGGATTGTACAGGAAAGGGTTAAAAAATCTTAGTTAACACATAATGGCCCTAGATTTCACCTGATTGACTTCAAACTTTCACATAATGGTTGTACCATCATAAGGATTGTTCCTTTCAGATTGGGTCTGATCCATTGAGAAACATAGGAAAAGGGGCCTTAGGAAAATTCAATTAATCAAATCTTAATTAATGCTTGTAAGTCCACAGATGAGATGGGGTTGTCTTTATACTCAAACAGAATAATTATACTTTTGTAAGAAGAGTTCCCTTTGGAATTGGTTCAGATCCATCAAGTAACATGGGAAAAGGGGCTATATGAAAATTCAATTAATAAAACCCTGTTAACACAATGAAGCCCACACCTTTGATCAGATTTTGTTGAAACTTTCACAGAATGATTAGAAGGTCATAACTATTATTTTTTCATAACAGGGTTTGAACTGTCAAGAAACACAGGAAAAGGGGCCTTATGAAAATTTCATTTATAAATCCTTGTTACCAAGTCCAGAGCTTTCATCGGATTTTCTTCAAACATTCACAGAATAATTGTACAATAATAATGATTGTTGATGTTTGCATTAGACCTGATCCGCCAAGTATCACAGGAAAAGGAGCATTATGAAATTTAATTTAAAATCATTGTACCACAATAAAGTCAACAGTTTTCATCAGATTCTGTTAAAACATTCACAGAATGATTATTCCATCATGAGGATTCTTTCTTTTGAAATTAGGCACGTGACCTGTCTAGTATCATGGGAAAAAGGGCCTTTTGAGAATTTTATCTATAATCCTTGTAACCAAGTCCAGAGCTTTCATTGGATTTTATTCAAACCTTCACAGAATCATTGTACAATAATCACCCTTGTTGATGCTGACATGAGACCTGATCCTTCAAGTATCACAGAAAAAGGGGCCTTATGAAAATTTTATCTTAAAAATTTTACACCAAGATAAAGTCTGCAGTTTTCATCGGATTCTGTCCAAACTTTCACAGAATGTTTGTACCAACATAAGGATTGTTTCTTTCCAAATTGAACAATCTAGAGGTCAATAAACTTGTGAAAAATATAGGTCACTAGGTCAGATCCTTGTGTGCACTCTAGAGATCACAGTTTTGCCTCATATGTCTTTAAATTTGGTCAGAATATTAACCTTCATTATATCTTGGTTAGGTGTATGGGCTACATTTCATTCATGGCTTAAATATCTTTAAACTTGGTTTAAGCATTATTTCTCCATAATATGTACAAGACAGAACTTTGATATAGGCTCACCTTAGTTAAAAAATGAGTTAACTTTTTGGCCATTTGTTGCCAATGACTCAGGGGAGCTCTTTAGGACTAATGGCCCTATTGTTTGTGATCACATCTCAATCAGAGTTTCATGTTTCTGTTGTGTTTTTTTTTTACAGAGAATTAGATGTGTTTATGAAGAAGATTGAAATCCTGAATGACTTGTTTAGATGTAGTGAATCCAGACAACAATCTAATGACACAAAGAAAAAGGTTAGAAAATTACTGTAATTTGTTTTACCTATAGATAGGCAGAATGATGTACATGATACCTTTATACCCCCCCCCCTGGAACCTACAAAGTAGAGGACTATATTGGTTTCACCATTTCTGTCCATTCACCATTTCTGTCCATTTGTCCCTTCATAGACTTTTTCATGCTGAAACTCTAGAACCAATTGACCTACAACCATGAAACGCCATACAATTATTGCTAATGATCAGAGGAAGTGCCCTATAAATTTAGGGTCATGTAGGTCAAGGTCACAATTGAACTTTGATTGAAAACCATTCCATCCTCAAAATCATCTTCTGGGTTTGTGATAAAAACCAAAGATACCAGGAATGATTATTGTTGACACTTCATCAGATTTCTCTAAAGCTATTGGGTAAGGCGATTTTCTAAATTTCAGGTAGAGAGCACATATTGATGAAAGGGAAATAATTGTTATTGCTTAACTGAAAATATTTGTTGTATAAAGAAAGTTACCCCCCTTTGAGTAAATTGAAAAACTAAATTCAAGTTTCATTTCAGTCCTTTTGATGTATGACAAAAATTCATGTAACTAACTTAGAAAATGCACTTAAACTGTAACTTTAGCCAATTCCCACACAATGACGCTTTCTGATGGTGGCATGGTAGTGCCCGTCCGGGGTCATCTGACGTAGAGAAATCATGGAATAATTCTTTAAAAATCTCCTCCTTAACCAATTGGCCGATTTGAACCAAAACTTGTTTAGAAACTTGTGAACAATAATATGACAATTTGGACCCCCCCCCCCCCCCGAAGAAAAATGTTTAGAAAAACATTATGAAAAATGAAGAAATTGCTTGTTACACTTGTGATTTTTGAAAAAAAGGTGGATGTGGCAGGGTCAGGCTTATCAGACTAAGAGAAATCATGAAATAATTCTTTAAAAATCTTCTCCTCTTTAACCATTTGGCCAATTTGGACTTAACTTGGCAGGAATGCTCCTAAGTCCATGAAATTTTGATGGTTGTTTTTTAGGATAGAAAACATTGTGAAAAGTGGAGAAAATTCTTGTAACAAACAATTTCTTCATTTACTACATTATTTTTTTATTTTTTTCCCTCAGGGATTGTGCACTTAGAATATTATATTAGAATTAGGAAAAGATGAAATTGTTTACAACTAGCGATTTCCTCATTTTCTACAATGTTTTCCACCCAGAAATTTGAAAAAATAACAAATTTCATAAACTTCAAATTGTCATCTGCAACTCCTTTCAATTCAAACCAGTCTAAATTTTTGCCTTCTTGTAATGGGTTTAGGTTTATGAGATTTTGTATCAGGTTGATAACGGATTGATAACAGTATTGAAAAATAGTTTAAAGTGTTTGGATCATTCTTCCTGGTTATAGAATCCTCACACATTCCAGAATTTATCCCTGTTATAGCAGGCAGTATAGACAAAAATCAGCCTGTATATAAGTGCATTGTGATCTTAGTCTACACCATCTGTTTGTTTTTTTCAAGCCAGATTTGTTTTTGAAAGCAATATTAAACAACAAAGAGTGTTTTCACTGCATTCAGCCCATTGAATTTCATGGAATTCCCCAAAGGAATTTTATAAAGCATGGCAAAGGTTAAATTTAACCCTTGTCATGCTTATCCCAGAATATTCCTGTTTTTGTAGGCGGTATAGACAAAGATCAGTCTGCACATAAATGCATTCTGATCTTGGTCTTCACCTCCTGCTTGTACCCTTTTATCCAGAGTTGTTTTAACCCTTTCCCATTTTTTGAAATTTTAGACTAGTCCTAATTGAAAGAGGTTGCAGACAACAATGAAAACTGGATGCAATTTAAAATGAAACCATCCTATGTGGTAGAAAACATTGTGGAAAAAGGAGAAATTGCTTGTTACAAGCAATTTCTTCTTTTTCCACAATGTTTTCTCACGTATAAAATCACAGGAACGTAAAATCCTGTGTTTGAACAGGAAAGCAATTTTCAAAGGGAATATTGACCCTCGTTAAGATCTTCCAGTGCTGCAAGTCCTTTGATTTTAAAGCGATTCTTTATAGGATTTGAATTCAGCATGATGAGGGTTAAGCTGCAAAAAGACATTTTCAAAACATTGTTTGAAAAGACTAGAATGTCTTATCCCAGGGTTTGATTCCATCTCTACACTCGTTCACGCATAATTGTGACCTGTCAAGAAAAAAAACAAAGACTTCTTTGGTAATATGTGAAACAAATACTTGAATATTTTTTAGATCTGGCGGAGGTCAATCAGAGATAAGGTTTTGAGAAATTAACCTAAAGCAAGGAACAAGAAATAATCTGGATTAAAATAACTCACCTAGGGTGAAAAGTTTCAACCCAGTGGTCATTCTGTTCAGTTTGGCCAGAGAAGATACATTTAGCACTTTCCAGAAGGTTGTATATAGCCTGATGGGTCACGTAATTATATCTTTTGTTTAACCCTTTCCCGTAGGTTTTGTATTTGGGAAAACATTGCAGGGAAAGAAGATATTGCTTGTTACAAACAATTTCTTCTTTCCCTACCATGTTTTCTACCCTATACAGTGGTCATTTTTCAATTCAAATGCACTCTGATATGTCGTCTGCAGCATCTTCCAAATTGAAGCAGTCTAAAATTTTGTTGCATGGGAAAGGGTTAAATTCTATCCTGAATTGAACAGAAACTAAGTTTGCTGATATATGGTACAAAAAGTTTTTTGAAAGATATACAGTATTTGTGTTTAAATAACTCATTCCCAAACAATCCTGCTTTCATATGCCGGTCAAGACAAAAGCTTTCAAAAACATTGTAGAAAAAGAAGAAATTGCTTGTCCCATGAAGTTTCCTACCCAAAGAAGCAAATGTTATTGAAATTTCATCAACTAAATATTGTTATATGCAAGTTCTTTGAATTAAAGTACCAGTCTAGAATGTATTATTCTGAAAGTGGGTTAACCCATCCCGACACAATCCAACTTTAGAAAAAATGCTTTGAAAAAAAAATTGAGAGATGAAGAAATTGCTTGTTGTCGTCTGTAGCTTCTTTGAATTTAGACTAGTCTAAATGTTTTTTCAAAATTTAAGACTTGTCCAAATTCAAAGGGGTAGCAGATGACATTATAAAGAAAATACAAATCAAAATGAAGTCTTTGTGAAAGAAACTGCTTATTACAAGCAATTTCTGCTTTTCCACAATATTTTCTCCAGTAAAATATCAATAGGACGTGAAAATGAAGGATTGTGCAGGAAAAGGTTAAACCAGGAGAACCCAGTAGCAAACCAGAAGATGGCATAATACTATGACTAATGAAACAATCTTATCTCTGACATAATCAATTACTGGGAAACAGCATTGAATGGGTTACTGCAAAACTATTGTAAGTTTATATGTAAATATATGTACCTACAACAGTTTTGCACAAAACGCTAGATTCAAACTTGTCGCACTTTGAATTATTAGTGCCTGTCTGTCCATCTGTGTGTTATCAATTTTTTTGTGTGGGCAACTCCTCCTATCACAAGCAATTTGTCCCTTTCTTAAAATGATCTTTTATATAACCGCATCAATAGGTGGTCTTGTGTGGTATACATGGGTTGATGTACAGTAAACATGGATTTTGGTAATTTGACATCAAATCTGTCACATTGTAGATGTACTTGCAAGTTTGAGAATTGTCATTGAAATTTGAGATAATGAAGAAATCTTTGTACCACATACTTTTTAGCTTACCTGGAATGAAGTGCTCAAGGTGCGCCTGTGTGATTTAGCTGGTCTGCTGTCCCTCTTCAGTCGTTTGTTAACATCTTGGTCACACTATAGATGTCTCAATTTGATCTCAAATAACTTGAAAAAATCTTCATTTGAGAAACAATAAGGCCGAGAGGTTCCAAATTTTGCATGTGACATTATCTGGTGACCCTCTACTAAAGTTGTTAAAATAATACCCTGGGGGTCTCACTACGGCTTTGCAAAGGCACACCCTATAGAACGAGAAAGAATTCTCTAAAATTCTTCTTTTGAGAAACAATTAGGCCTAGATAATCAAAATTTTGCATGTGACATACTTCTTGGGTTATCGCTTCTGCCCTACCAAAATGCACCCTATTTATCATAGAAACAAATAAGGAAATGTTTAAAAATCTTCATGTGAGGAACTATTTGGCCTAGATGTTCCAAATTTTGCCTGTGACATTTTTTGATGACCCTAAAGTTGTTGAAATAATGCCCCTGAGGTCTCACTTTTACCAAATATGAACTTTATAATTCAGCTGGCTATAATGTTTGATTTTTAACCCTTTCCCGTTTTTGGAAAATTTAGACTGGTCCAAATTCAAAGAGTTTGCAGACGACAATGACAACTGGATGCAATTTGAAATGAAACCATCCTATGTGGTAGAAAATATTGTGGGAAAAGAAGAAATTGCTTGTCACAAGCAATTTCTTCTTTTTCCACAATGTTTTCCCAAGTATAAAATCACAGCAACGTAAAGTCCAGTGTTTGTACAGGAAAGGGTTAAGTGAAGGAGCTTTCAAATTACTTGTTATTGGTCCTCTCATTTTGTACATGCTTTAAGGCATTCGTCAAGGTCATTTCACAAGGTTTATATGCAGCTTATCCTTGATAAAGACTTTAACTCTTACCATAACTTTTAATTGGTTAAAGGTAGGGACCTCATATTTTCCAGGTGTATTTCTTATGGCCATACCATTTTGTAATTCATTTTCAAGGTCATGGGTAATTTTTAAATTGCCATTCTTGAATGGCAGATTTCTTACAATCGCCTTAGTATGATGGGTTAAAAGTTTATACTGAATTTCTGAGACTTCAAGGTTTTTGCCCATATCTACATGGATGGACCGAATTGCATATTTTATGTATTAATACACTCAGAAAAGGTGTTCCTCTTTGCATTTCTAAAAACAGATCAAGGAGATGCAAAGATGTTAGAAAGTAGGATTTTGTCTTCTGTGTTACTGCTCTAGGATATGGAAGATGGAAAGTGAAGAAATTGCTTATAACAAGTTAAAAATGAAAATGCAGATGCTTATACTTAATTAGACATGCTGACTTTCAAGATCCTTAACCTGTCAAACCTGATATTGGAACAAATGTGTTTTGTAAGCTTATAGCTTAGCCCTTTCGCACACAATGACACTTTTTGACACCCTTTAGAAAAACAATAATGGGAAACAAATGTGTAAGATGAAACAATTTCAACATTTTCCACAATGTTTTTTACCTAGAAAGTTGAAAAAGTAAACTTTGAATTGTCATCTGCAACTCCTTTCAACTTGGAGCAGTCTAAAATTTGGCCATCTGGTACCAGGTAAAAAATAGAAATATAAACTCTAAAATCAATGATGGTAAATCTAAATTAAATGATGGTAACTCTAAATTCATTTTCGTGGGAATTTTCTAACTTTTTTATCTGGGGTTTATTACTAACCCTGATTCTTAAGAATGATACAGCTGAGGTTCAGGCATCTGCATACAAAACTCCTGCTGCAAAATTAGTTTTTAGAAAACCCAAAGATAGTTATTGCTAAAGTACTCTCATGTTTACATTTCAAACAACTAAAATAACTCGACACTTAACCAATTCCCCAAAAAATCTCGCTTTTCTATGCATTGAAGAAAATATTTAAGGAAAACATTGTGAGGAATGGAGAAATTACTTGTTACGAGGAATTTATTCTTTTCTCACAGTATTTTCTACCAAATATGACACATTTTTTCCTACAAAAGAAATAAAATTGTTGTCTTGTCTTCTTTCAATTTGGTCAAGTCTTAAAATTTTCTGTCTGTTAACAGGTTTTAACCCATTCCCACATGACATGATTTAAGATTGGTCCAAACTGAATGGACTTGCAGATGACATTTTAAAGTTATTGACATTTTAGATTTTTCAACTTTCTGGGTAGCAAACATTGATGAAAATTAAGAAACTACTTGTCATAAGCAATTGCTTCATTTTCCACATTGCTTTCCCTTTAGATTTTCCTGAGGTGTGTCAAAAACGTCATTGTATGGGAATTGGTTAAGGCAGATGTTTTCCAGGACCGGGGATTTTTACTTCATCAACACCTTTTGTGTGGTTTAAACATTCAAACTACGGCAATTTTACGGACCTTCAGTCCTTGGATTTTTTAAGTCAAATCTTTGCAAAAAGAATCTTCCAAACGACTCAAACATTTACCAAGTCTTTTAGATTTTCTTTTATTGGCCATAGTCCTGGGATGGTGAATGATTGAGTCTTGCAAGTTGGTGAAATGACCTTTTGATTCAATTTTACCCCTAAATCATGCTGAACCTGATTTATACCTGTTTATGGCAGAAGGAATATACTAATATCAGCCAGCACATTTGTGCTGTCTGATCATAGTCTTTGTCACTTGTTTGTTCCGTTGACCCTTTCCAGTACAAACCCCGATATTTTATTTTGCTGCTATTTTATACTTGAGAAAATATTGTAGAAAAGAAAGAAATTGCTTGTAGCAAGCGATTTCTCTTTTTTCCACAATATTTTCTACTACATAAGATCATTTCATTTCAAATTGCATTTAATTTTTATTGTCATTTGCAACTTCTTTCACTTAAGACCAGTCTAAAATTTAAAAAAAACGGGAATGGATTAAAGTCAGAGTTTCAAAAAAGATAACTTATCCTAACTATAACAAGCACTTTAATGTTTGTCAAAGCTGTTTTTAGAGGTGCTTATAAAACAGGATGTTAAGGGAATAGATTTGTCAGCCAGATTAGCTCAGTTGATAGAGCACTTGACTTCAAGCCTCAAGATCACGGGTTCGAGCTCTGGGCTGACCATATCAACTAACAAACTAATCGTCTTTTGGATGAGATATTTAATCGAGGCCCGTGTGACGGTGCTTTCCATTTGAGCACATTAAAGGACCAGGTGGCGCTCTCAGCAGTTTCGTTCTGTATCCTTGCACTAACCGACTTCGCTCATATGGGCATGTGCTACGGTTGCATCAATAAATATAAAGAAATACACACAAATAGATTAAACTCATCTTACTTTTCTCAGAGTTTTCTCATGTGTTTGATCTTTTTTGACAAAGGGTTACATGTGCAAAATATTACAGGTTTTATCAAATGTGATAGTATCCTAAGATAATGTATAAATGTACTAATAAATCAAATATGATTCATTATATTATACTGTGATTGAGGGGACTATAAAATTATATGCTGTTGTGATCGGTTTTACCAATTACAAGACAACAACATTCAAAGTATTTGCAAATTCAAAGTATTTGCATATAACACTTCAGATTGCATTCTTAATGGAAAATACATACACAATCAGAAAATATTTTTAGAAAGCAATAAATTGCTTGTGACTGGTAATTTCTCATGTTCTCACAATGTTTTCAATGGTTATTTTCTTTGATGTGTTAAGATGTAGGATTGTATGGTAACGGTTTAACCCTTGTTATGCTGTTTATACTCTTTTTGAAAGATAAAGGGGCTGAAAGCACTGGAATCTCTAGGATCAGCTCATCATTTTTTTTTTGAAAACAATTAACTCTAACTTAAAAGAAACAAACAGGTGTTGTAGACTAAGATCAGACTGCAAATTATATAGATATCAGCCTGCACATATACATAAGTACTTTCATCTTTTTTTCTATTTCTTTCTTTTTTGAGAAAATATGAGGTTTTGCTATCCCCTTGTTGTATGAGTTGTCAAAATTGTTGACATTTTGTCATGTCTCTGTAAAAGCTGTTATTACTAGAGACATTTGCTTGAAACTTGAATGTATGTTCACCATCAATAAAGAAATCTACACTATTAACCCTTGTCATGCTGTATAAAACCCCTTGCAGAATTGCTTTAAAATCAAAGGGCTGAGAGCACTGATAGTACAATAATCAATATTTTGAAAATCAATTTCATAACTTCTCTGGTGGGAAAAGTACAAGCAGAAAATTTAGACCAAGATCAGTCTGCACTTATGTGCAGGCTGATCTTTATACCTCCTGCCCAAACTGGAATAATCCGGGTTCAGCATGACAAGGGTTAATACACTACCTGACAATTAAATTTGAAACTGATCCAAAATCAAAGAGGTTACATACAACAATTTAAAATGTCTTCAAGTTGATGAAAGTAACTATCATTTCAGGTAGAGAATGTCATGCATGGCAAAAGAAGTATTTGCAAGCCATAACCAATTTGTCTTGTCCTACAATGTTTTCTTGGATACGATATCTAAGGGTTTTTGATTTTAACATAGTAGATTACCATCGATAACTCTTAACTCATTTTTGCAGGGCTTTGAATTGTAATTCTCTGTCATGCACCCCTCAGTATAGTACCAGGCTCTCTTAGGCGTTGCTTTTGTTGGAGTTAGTATGTCCATATTTGAGTGGTTGTGGAGCTTTTCTTTTTAGGGGCTTAAAAAGGTAGAATTGTGTTGGAAAACCTAAAATTTCAGTAAATTATAATATATATTACAATTGGCAGTGTTCAAAAGATCAAGTGATTGGGGATCAATATTTTCCTAATGACCCTCTTTAACAGGATAAAAACACTACAAATTTTACCTGTAAGAAAAAACTATATTGAGTGACTGATGTGTACTATATCTGTTTGTAAACAAGGAAGGGAAATAAAATGATATGTTTTGTGACTATAAGAGATCATGTTTTGTAAGAGAACAGACTGAAATATAATGACATCTGTATTCTATGTGGATATAGAGGAGGTATGTAACATATCATAGATTATATTACAAAAGATAGGATATATCAATATTTAACCCATTCCCACCTGGTCAAATTCTAGACCTGTCCAAATTCAAAGAAGTTGCAGACACAAAATTTTAAAGTTGATGAAACCTATAAAATCTTTGTCTTTTGAGGTAGAAAACATTGTGTATAATGAAGAAATTGCTTGTATCAAGCAATTTCTTCATTCTCCATAATGTTTTCCAAAGCCTTCATATTGAGGGGTGCTTAAAGCGTAACTCTGTGGGAATGGGTTAACCAAATTCCACAAAATACTGAATTTGACTCTCTCAGCCCTTGTCATGCTGAATTAAAATCTAATAAAGAATTGCATTGAAATCAAAGGACCAACAGCACTAGAAGGCCTTATTGAGAGTCAATTTTTCTTTTGAAAATTATTTCTTCTAAACAACTCTGGCTGAAATGGAGAATCCAGGAGATGTAGACACTTATGTGCAGGCTGATCTTTGTCCATACATCCTGCAAAAACAGGATTATTCCGGGTTCAGCATGACAGGGGTTAATAAAAGAACTGTAAGAAATTATTTGAAAAAAAAATTGCTGTCAACAAACAACTCAATTTTTTCTTCTTTTTCCCTAATCATTCTGATACTTATTTTTTCATTAAAAAAAACCTTTAAATTGTTGTCTGCAACCACTTAAGTCCAGTGTGAAATTTTGTCATCTGGTAATGGGTTAAAACTTTAGTATACTAAATGAAATTCATTTGATTAAGATTATGTTTTTCATTATACTTCTGTCCATCTGACAATCTGTTTGTTTGACTGTTCATCTTTCTATGAGAAGTAAATTTAATGCAAGAATTTAACATTTTGCTGCTATTCAAACACTGTTAAAAAAACATGGCTCATATTTGGGATATAAGTTCTTGCTTATAGGTATGTGTATCAATTGTTTATAAAATTCAAGTTCATCCATCAAGGTCAAGGACACATATGATGGTCAACTTAACACAAAAAGTTAACATTTTGCTATTATTCAAACACCTTTCAAGATACGATTGGCTCATATTTAGGACATAGGTTCCTTTTATTGATTGGGATCAGTTGTATGTAAGGTCAAGGTCATCAATCTAGGTCAAGGTCACTTGTCAAGTTCAACTTAACAGAAAAACATAACATTTTGCTGTTATTCAAACACCTTTGAAGAAATCTCTTATTTGAGCCATATGTTCCTTTGCATTGATAAACAAGATTGTAAGATTTAGGTCATCTGTCAAGGTCAAGATCATTTATCAAGGTCACGTTTCCGAAAAAAAGGTGTTACACATGGTGTTTCAGAAACACATCTTGTTTGTTGTAGAATGCAATATCAAATGCACATGGGAAAAAAGTCTCAGAACAGATATCATACCCTCTGATGTGGGGGTTGGCATTAGTGTTTGTGTGGGCGTCTGCTCTTTGTTAAACTTTTTTTTCTCTTGTGCTAGGGAGGTCATATTTCACACATGCATTCATCAGGTCATTGGCTTTTATTTAAGACAATGATCTTGACCCTGTGACCTTATGACCCTGACATTTCACTCCTTATATAAAAACTTAAACCAAAACATTTTTCTATCCTGGTCTTTTTGAATCCTAGTGTACTCGTAATTAACACAAGCACTCATCAGGAGTTAGGCTTTCATTTGAGATAATGACCTTAACCCATGACCTTTAACCTGTTAAAATGTTTAAACCAAAATTTCAACTTTATCTTTCCTGGTCATTTTTATTGCAGTCAGGAACATGACGATGATATAAAAGACCTAGTTCATGACCTAGTCCATGTGATATTGTGACTTTGACCTTTAAAATGTTTAAAAAAGCCTTGAACCCAAAATTTTCTTGAGTGCATATAACATGCAATTTCTACATTTTCCAAAATATTTTTCAAAGCCTTTTCTTTAGGGGAATGAATATGCAGGATTGTGTAGGAATGGGTTAATGTCTTGCTTTCACATTTTGTTGTATTTACAGTTGACAGGCCCTGTCATTCCTTCTATGTTAGAGCAGCTCAGTCGAGTCAGATCGGATATACTCAATGTACAAACAAAGGTAATTTTATGCTATGATACTGAATCTTAGATAAAAAAAGGAAGCAGATTTAGTACATCAAGTGAGATATCTCAAACTCTATTTATACCCCCCACCTATGAAGTAGAAGGGGATATATCGGTTTCACCATGTCTGCTTGTCTGTCCATCCATAGACTTTTTTAGCTCCCCTGAGCACGAAGTACTCTGGGGGAGCTATTGTGATCGGTCATTGTCCGTCTTCCGTTCTTGCGTCTGTCCGTCCGTCCGTCTGTTCACAATTACAAAAAAATCTTCTCCTCCTAAACTAACCATGGAATTTCAACAAAACTTCACAGAAATGATCCTTAGGTCATGCTCTTTCAAAATACTTCAAAGAATTGAAATTCATGAAGAACTCTGGTTGCCATGGCAACAGAGTGAAAAAACTTAAAAAATCTTCTCCTCCCAAACGGTAAGGCCTAGAGCTTAGATATTTGGTATATATCATCATCTATTGACCCTCTACCAAAATACTTCAAAGAATTACCGTATTCTGAAAATTAGTCCTTTTCTGGGCGATCCCTGATTTTACATAGAAATAAAGAAGGTAATCTTTAATAATCTTCTTCTTCCAAACCATTAGGCCTAGAGCTTTGATATTTGGTATACATCATCATCTATTGACCCTCTACCAAAATACTTCAAAGAAAAAACGTATTCTGAAAATTTCCCCTTTTCTTAGTGATCCCTGATTTTACAAAGAAATAAAGAAGGAAATCTTTAAAAATCTTCTTCTCCCAAACCATAAGGCCTGGAGCTTTGACATTTATTACAAATCATCATCTATTTGACCCTCTACCAAAATACTTCAAAGAATTACCGTATTCTGAATATTAGCCCTTTTCTTAGTGATCCCTGATTTTACATAGAAATAGAGAAGGAAATCTTTTAAAATCTTATTCTCCCAAACAATAAGGCCTAGAGCTTCGATATTTAGTACAAATCATCATCTATTGACCCTCTACCAAAATACTTCAAAGAATTACTGTACTCTGAAAATTAGTGCTTTTCTTAATGATCCCTGATTTTACATAGAATAAAAAAAGGAAATCTTTGAAAATCTTCTTCTCCCAAACCATAAAGCCTAGAGCTTTGATATTTGGTACATATCATCAGCCATTGACTTTCTACCAAATTACTTAAAAAAAATAGCCTTTTTCTGTGCAATCTCTAATTTTAGTTAGGAATAAATAATGATATCTTTGAAAACCTTCTTCTCCTAAACCATTAGGCCTAGAGCTTTTATACTTGGTATGTATTGATGTCTATACTTCAAAGCATTACCATATTCAGGAAATTGGTGCTATATGGTGGGATCATCAATATACCTAGGATTAAAAGAGAAATCTGTTAACATCTTCTCCAAAATAATTAGATAGAGGGCTTTGCTATTTTGTTTATATCATAAAGCCATGAACCATCATACTCAGGGGAGCAATTTAGGACCATCATGGTCCTCTTGTTGTTTTCATCCTGTAACTCGATAACCAATAGACTTTCAACCTTAAAACTGCATACAATTGTTACTAATGTCCCAAGGAAATTCCCCTTTATGTTTGGGTCACTAGGTCAAAGGCCAAGGTCACAACTGTACTTTGATTGAAAACCATTTCCATGCTTTGACTCGAATGGATTTGACCTAGGACCAGGAAACTTTTTACACATATATTCCATAACCAAGGGTGCCCTACCATTTTTAGGTTGCATAGGTCAATGGTCTAGGTCAACTTTTGAACTTTGATTGAAAACCATTTCCAATTTTTGGTAATGAAGGTCAAAGGTCAACTGTTCTACTTGAATGACAAGCAAGGGTGGGGGGATATTAGTTCGTTTTTGTGGAGCCCTCTTGCGGTGAGCGAGACATAATTGTCACTATGACAAGTCAGTGTATTTGCGTTAGTACGTTAGTTAGTCTGTTAGTCCGTCCGAATTTGTCGGGACAATTACTCCAACATTTATAAATGGATTTCAAAATAACTTGGCAAAATTATTCTCTATTATGAGTAGATGTGCCATTTGAAAGAACTTTTTGGATAGCTTCAACTTCAAGGTCACAGCTCAAGGTCAAACACTGAAATTGTGCTTGTCAGGAGCATTTCTCCTACAATTACGGATGGGTTTCAAAATGACTTGGCACAAT
The DNA here is from genome assembly GCA_946902895.1 of Fragum fragum. Taxonomy (NCBI): domain Eukaryota; kingdom Metazoa; phylum Mollusca; class Bivalvia; order Cardiida; family Cardiidae; genus Fragum; species Fragum fragum. The sequence continues at coordinate 32,522,337 of OX336379.1, read as the reverse complement.
TATTCTCAATCATGAGTAGATGTGCCATTTGAAAGAACTTTTAGGATAGCTTCAAGTTCAAGGTCACAGCTCAAGGTCAAACACTAATATTGTGCTTGTAGGAGTATTTATCCTACAATTACGGATAGATTTCAAAATAAATTGGCTCAATAATTGTTCTCCATCATGAGTTGAAGTGCCATTTGAAAGAATTTTTTGGATAGCTTCAAGTTAAAGGTCAAAGCTCAAGGTCAAACACTAAAATTATGCTTATCTGGAGCATAATACCTACAAAACTGTGCAGGCTTGACATGTAATGTAATTTCTTATGAATTCTTAAAAAATCCTGACCTTCTTAACTGAAAGACTTAGAGCTTTCAAATTTTTGCAAGAAGTATTGCCACGTGGTCCTGTATTTGATATCAGCCCTATGCTGTGTGTATGTGAAATGTAAAAAAAAATAAATATCAAATTTAATAACCCATGTCCAGCTGAATAAATAAAGAACAAGAAGTAAGCGCAGTTAAAGATTAGGCTGCATTCTTATCTTTGTCTTAAGCTTTCCTAATGAAGAAGGAATATACCAGAATCAGCAGGACAGTAGTAACAGTTGACTGAATTTTAGACTTGTCCAAACTGCAATAAGTTGTAGACGACAATTTTTGTGAAGTTTATGAAATATTAAAACCTTTGACAATAAGGTTAGAAAACATTGTTGGAAAAGTAGAAATAGCTTGTTACAAGCTTGTTACATACAATTTCTTCATTTTCAACAATTCTTTTACAAGCTCTTTTGATAAAGGTCTAACAAAAGTAGGCATTGTTTTGGAATGAGTAAGTAAATCAAAGCACCAGTTTAATCTTTTTATGAGAAATAATTTTAAAAATAGCATGATTGTCACAAATGAGAAGAAAAGAGATGCAACTAAAATGTGAACAATAATTTGTTGCCCATAACAATAGATTTATTTCTATCAAAACTCTCATTTCTTTTACCACAATGTTTAAGACTATTATGCTTTCTTCTGAGTTGTATGACAAATATTTATTTCAATTTCATATGGTTATAGGCTCAAGAAACTCTACAACTTGCATCAATCTCATCCGAATATGAAGTTGTGGAACAAATCACCAATGATGTGTTCACAGCAGGAGATCTACAACCGAAATCCGGACCCTTTCTATCCTCACAGTATAGACATTATATACCACAGAGTAAATTTGAGGTATGGATAGGATGGGCATAAAATACTTAATGCATTAACCCATACCAGATGACAAAACTTTAGACTGGTCCAAAATCAAAGATGTTGGGATTACTCTTTCATTAGGCTTCTGCAAATTATCCCAAAAAATTGGACAGGTCTTATAATTTTTCATCTGTAATGGTATGATAAAGTCATCTATAGAGAATTAGAGTTGCCAAATTTGTATCTGTTTGAAATGATCAGTTGATAAAATTTGTATCAAAATAAAACAACTTTGGAAATCCTATTAATTTATGCAAAAGAAAAGGTGAATAATTTTGAAATTATTCAACCTGTGAATATTGTGATATACAAAATGAAATTGATTGCATATAAGATTGTCGTTTTGAGAAATGATTGCACAATAATAACTGTTGTTAGCTCCTCGGGCTAAAAGCCAGCAAGCTTTAGTGTCATTGCACTGCGACCGTCCATCCGTAAACTCTAACTAAATAATTCTCTCTACAGAAAGAAATTAAAAGAATTCAACCCAATTTCACAAGAATGATCCTTGGGTGACCCTTCATCAGATTCCTTCAAAGAATCTTGATGATAAAAACATGGCTTGAATCAGTAGGGCTAAATTCCATATTATGGTGTATAGTGAAAACTTTGAAATCTTCTCAGAAATCAGTTGAAGGATTTCAACCAAATTTCACAGGAAAGATAATTTTGTGACCCTTTGTCATATTCCTTAAAAAAATTAAAGCCTTGAAAGTTCTGATGGTGAACGTCTGTGTTGGCATAGTGGAGTGATGTATCCATTTTGGTGAAGAAAATGGAATTGTTCATATAAATAATCTGATTGAGGCAAAACATCTTGCATGCCTGTAAGCTTGCTGGCTTAATAGGTAAAACAGGATGTTTTCTGTTTTAGTGGCTTCAATATAAAGTTCTAATGTGCTGTAAGTAGATTCAGAAATACTCCACAGACAAGGAAACAGCTCTAAATGATTGAAATAATATCTTCATCTAGAAATGTTATTTTAGAATTCTGCAAAATGTTCCCTATTTATAAACAAAAGGATAGAAAAGCTACTTATCATAGCTTAAAAACTAAGTAACTCCTTCAACCCATTCCCAAACAATTCCAAATTCCTCTGAAGAAAAGTAGCTTTGGAAACATTGAGGAAATGAAGAAATTGCTTGTTACCAGCAACTCCTCATTATCCACAATGTTTTCTTCCCTTACAGACAAAGACTTTAAAAAATTAAATCACAATTCCTTTGAATCTGGACCAGTGAACAATTTTGTTGCCTGGTAATTAATTATATTTCAGACCTGTCCAAATTCAAATGTTTTGTAGACAAAGCTCATAGTGAATATAATTTGAAAATAACCTTGCAGTAGGGTAGGAATTAGAAGACATTGCTTATGACAAGCAATATCTTCTTTTTCATTTTTTTTTCTCAATTATGAAACTACAGGGTTGTAAAAACCAGTGATTGAGCAGGAATGGGTTAAATGTTTTCAACAGACTATTTTGTCTACTGACAAGTCATCTGTTACTTAAATCTGTTCAATGCCAATGATTATACTATAGATCTGAATCAGATTTAATTTTCAAATCTTACCAGGATACTCGTAAATACTCATTAACAAATGGCATTCTAGGTAAAGAAGATAAAACACAATAAGGTGACCCATTCACTGACACTAACCGTCGACCTCCAAAATGGTCGATATTCAATACTCAAACAGACAAGTCGGGAAACACTTGACCAAACAACTATATCACATGAAAAAAGTAAGTATATTGTATGGGTAATAATATAAAAAAGAATATATTTTAACCATTGACTTGCTGAACCCAGATTACTCCTTTTTGGCCAAAGGTAAACAATGATAAACCTGCATGTATATGCAGTGTGATCTTCATATACACCACCTGCTTGTCCCTTCAAACAAAAAATATTTATGAAAATGAATTTGAAAGAAATATTGATCAATATCTAGTGCCCCAGTGCTTTTCTTTTAGACAACTTTGTCTTAACAAAGTGTAAAACAGCAATGGTAGTAAGTGGGTAAGAGTTGTCTTGACAAAAACTGAACAATTACCATTTTCTCAGATAAGTTTACTGCACAGATAAGTTTACTGTTTTTTACCTTAAATCCTTTACGGTTTTTATAAAATAATAGACTCGTTCTTATTCAAAGAGGTGGCAGATGACATTATGAAATAAGTACAGTTCAAAAAGTAACCATCGTTTCTGATAGAAAATCATGTGAAAAAAGAAGAAATTGCAGATGGTTCCTTATTTCCATTAGCAGAATGACAAAAGTTAAGACAGGTAATTGAAAGAACTTGCAGATTACAATTGAATATTTGGGACAAAAGTTGAAATTGGGCAACAAAACATTGTGAGAGAAGTAGAATTTGCTTGTCTTTTTTGTAGAGTGTTTTTTTCATCATCTTCACTTCAATTCGTGAATATGTAGGATTTTGTTGTTATGAGATAGGTAAAAAATGTATCCTAATGATTCTTTTGCAATCCTAATGTATAAGTGAATACAGTAATCTCAATTGTTAGTTGTTTTTTAATTACAAATGTATATCTCTTTCAGTTTTACATCTCATCAAAAGCACCAAAGACAAATGTCACCTGGATATTGTATTAGAGGGCAAGAAGAAACAAACTTACGCTTTCTCAGACCATCACATGCGTGAGAATTTCTGTCTACAAATACGGCAGATGAAAAACATGCATTCAACTGAAGCTGAGATAGAACAGATCTCCATATTTATTGGAACATGGAATATGGGTAACTGACACTATCGCATTTGCTTGCCCTACAATGAATAAACATCAAGTTATCATTTGATATACATGTAAAAGAGAGACTATATAAGGTAAAAGGGGGTTCTTAATTTGATTAAGCTAACTGTAACAGTAAATAAGGTGTTTTTTTGTCAAAAATAAAGATTGCCTTAACCCATTCCCACTCAGTGACGCTTTAAGATGCCCAAAGGGAAAAGGCTTTGGAAAAAATTGTGGAAAATGAAGAAATTTGCTTGTGACAAGCAATTTCTTCATTTTCCACAATGTTTTCCTTATAAAAAGACGAAAAAATCTGGAATTTCATAAAGTTTAAATTGTCGTCTGCAGCTTCTTTCAATTTGGACCAGTCTAAAATTTTTCTTGTGTGGTAATTGGTTAAAGCAGAAATAACTGTGACACATTTCTAGTCATATTCCACATCTTGGTGAGAGCAAGACTAAATGTGCTGTGCATAGATTAGACTTCAACCTCAAAGGTCAAAGTCATAGCATAGGGTCAGAGGGCCAATTTCTTCCTTTATACAATATTTTCTCTAGAAAGTTGAAAAATTCAAAATTTCATCAATTTTAAAACTTGTCATTCTGAACCTAGAATATTCCGGTTTTCACAGGAGGTCTAGACAAAGTTTAGGCTGTACATATGGGCAGTCTAATCTTTGTGTAGACCTCCTGCTTGGCCCTTTAAAACCAGAATTGCTTATAAAAATCAATTTTCCAAAAAAAATACCAACCAAAATAAGTGCTTTCTGTTTCACCAGTCCTTTGTTTCCATCAATTTTTAGAGGATTTTATTCAACATGACAAGGGTTAATTTGTTGTCTGCAACTCCTTTCAATTTAGACCAGTCTAAAATTTTGTGGATTGGTGACGGGTTAAGCTCACCAGAGCACATAAATCTAAGTAGAGACTATGGTTAGTGCTAGCACCCAGAGTTAAGGTTAGGCACCAGGTTACAGGCCTCTTCTCATCTAAGGGCTCATTTCCTCAAATATGACCAAAAGATAAGCATCTCTTTGTAACTGATTCATTTCAATCCATCTTAATTTATGCTAATTCTAGGAGACACCTCCCCAAATCAGAGTTTGAGTACCTGGTTAAAGTGTACAGGGGCAGGTAAATCAAGAGACAGGGTGTTGGGAGTTATCCCCCATGACATGTATGTGATTGGAACCCAGGAGAGCTCCATGACAGAGAAAGATTGGGTTAATACCGTCAAAGCTGGGCTCAAAGGTAAAAAAGCCCTTTACCTCATTACCAGACGACAAAATTTTAGACTGGTCCAAATTGAAAGAAGTTGCAGACAATATTTCAATTTGCTCTAAAATTGGAAAACAATTGGCAAATAGGGTAGAAAACAAAGTGAGAAAAGGAGAAATTGCATGTCACAAGCAATTTCTATCTTTCTTACAAGGTATTCCTGTATTTCTTCAGGACATCAGAAAGTGTCATGTGTGATAATGGATTAAGGCCTTAGTAGCTTATTGGCACATATATTGAAAAAATTATCTTAACCTTTTGTGGATTCTCTGTCAGGAAATTGATGGAATATGCTGCTGTCTATAAAAAATTGATTGATCAATCAAATCATTTATTTGGACAAGCAGTTCAACGTTGCCTGCAACATGTATGTCAAGCATTATTGTTACTTTAGCAACTTAGAAATCATAACTACAGCCTATTATAAAACCCTTTCCTATTTGTAACTGGTGAGCTATTGTGCTCAGGTTGTGTCCGTTAACGGTCATCAACTTTTACCTAGTGTGCACTCTAGAGGTCACATTTTTTTGGCTTAAATGTCTTGAAACTTCGTCAGAGTATTTGTCTACATAATATCTCGGACTAGATAGAAAATTGGTCATCATGTGGTGTCAAAAATTAGGTCACCTTTTACCTTGTGTGCACTCCAGAGATCACATATTTGGCTCAAATGTCTTGAAATTTGGCTACATGATACTTTGGATGAGTTTGAAAGTAGGTTATTTGGGGTCAAAACAAGGTCAACAGATCAAATCTTAGAAAAACCTTGTGTGCACTCTAGAGGTAACATTTTAAGCTCAAAAGTCTTGAAACTTTTTCAAAATATTTGTCTGCATCAGATCTGGGACAAGCTTGAAAATGGGTCAAGTAGAGTCAAAAACTAGGTCACTAGGTCATATCTGAGGAAACCTTGTTGGCACTCTAGAGGTCACATTTTTTGGCTCAAATGCCTCAATATTTGGTCAAAGTATTTGTCTGCTTAAGATCTTGGAGGAGTTCGAAAATGGGTCATGTAGGTTCAAAATCTAGGTCACTACTAGGTCAGACTTGAGAAAAACCTTGTGTGCACTCTAGAAGTCATATTTTTTGCTCAAATGACTTGATTTTTGGTCAGAATGTTTGTCACATGATGTCTCGACGTGTTCAAAAATGGATCATGTGGGATCAACAACTAGGTCACGAGGTCAAGCTTGAGTAAAACCTTGTGCGCACTCTAGTGATCACATTTTGCCTCCAATGTCTTGATATGTAGTCAGAATGTTTGTCTGTATAAGATCTCAGACCAGTTTAAAAATTTGGTCAAGGGAGTCAAAGACTAGGTCACTTGGTCAAATCTTCAGTAAACTTTGAGTGCACTGTAGAGGCCCTTATGTTTGTTCCAAAGGTCTTACATTTGTTCAGAATGTTTGTTTCCATGATTTCTTTCGAATTTAATATTGGGTCACATGGTAAATAAAGTAGGTTACTAGGTCAGACCTTATGGTAACCTTCCTTTCAATGAAGTCACTATGCTTCTGGCATAAATATCTTGAAATATGATAAAAATGTCTTTCTAGTTTAATTTCTGAGATAAATCTGCAGTAGCAAGTCTTGTTAGGACAAGAAAAGGTGACTTGTGCCATTTAACCTCTATAGTCTTTGACTGAGGAGAGGGTTTTAGGGCCAATTGCCCTCTTGTTTGAAATATTTAGACTTGACTTGCAGATGACGATTAAGAATGAGTGAAATTCAAAAAGTAGCTAATTGACAGGGTAGAAAATATTGTGAGAAAAGAAGAAATTGCTTGTTTAAAAAGGCTTGGACATAAAAACCAGGGATTGTACAGGAAAGGGTTAACCCATTCCAACTCAAGCCCTCCTTTTTACGCCCCTCAAGAAAAATACTTTGGAAAACATTGTGGAAAATGAAGAAATTGCTTGTATCAAGCAATTTCTTCATTATCCACAATGTTTTCTGTTAAAAAAGACAAAGAAATTCCAAATTCCATCAACTTTAAATTGCCGTCTGCAGCTTCTATCAATTTTGAACCAGTCTAAAATTTTGTTGTGTGGGAATGGGTTAAGCTGCAGATATGACCCATAGTTTACAAATAAATGATTTGCCTTTTGTTTTATGTCCCTTACCTGACATTTTCAAAATAATGTTTAAAATCTCAATGAATCTTCCTTGTAAGAGTTCTATGGTTATAGACAGATATCCGATAACACATTTACACACGATCCCGCTTTGGAAAACACTGTGGGTAACGAAGAAATTGCTTTTAACAAGTAATTTCCTTAATGTCAACATTGTTTTCAACCCTAAATGGCAAAAATATTGGAAATTTTATCAACTTGAAGTTGTCTTCTGCAGCTTCTTTCAATTTGGTCTGGTCTAAACTTGTGTTGTGTGGGAATCGGTTAAGTAAAGAGTCGGTCTACACTGCTAAATGATTATACTTGTAAATTTAGACCTTTTGGGTTGTAAAAGAGGATCTTTCCCAGGTCACTCATTTTCGGAGAAAAGCAAAGGTATTGTTATTAGTCTTTCCATCATCTGTTTAATTTTTGTTGACATCATGCAAAAATCTATCTCTTGTTTTATGGAAGGCAATTAGAAACTTGGCATAATTATGTGCTTGCTATCAAAAGTGCAACTTACAATCAAGGGAGATGAGATTACTTTAATGTGTTTTCAGACTAATTATGCCCCATGTTTTACTCATATTTTTTATCAACAATCTAGCGTCTGCAGCTTAACATCAGGCACTTGTATACCACACTCTTGTTCAAAGTATTGGGTAGGACTAGCATACACATTTCACTTTCATTTTAGATTGATTAGTCTTCAATAATGAGTAAAAGTAAAAGGTCAAGATGCAAAAACATTTATTTATCTGAAAATGAAAGTACATGTACTCTCTGAAACTTGATTTGTTCTAATGGTGACTTATGTCATCAGGTAATAAGGTCAGGGTCATTGCATATGTAAAGAATCAGGTTTATTTATTTATTTTTTGAATGACAGATACTGGACCAGTCTTCATTTAACCCATTCCCACACAATGACGCTGTTAAACACCTCTCTATAGAAAAAATCTGGAAAACATTGTAGATAATGAATAAATTGCTTGTTACAAGCAATTTCTTCATTATCAACAATTTTAGATAAATGAATAAATTGCTTGTTACAAGCAATTTCTTCCTTATCAACAATGTTTTCTGCCCCAAAAGACAAAGATTTTAAAAATTACATCAACTTTAAAATTGTCGCCTGCAACTTCTTTGAATTTAGACCAGTCTAATGGGTTAAACTCACTATATTTATTTGCAGCATGTGTTCTAGTTGACATGGAGTTGTTAGAAGTATGTACTTTATGGGGTATTAGACTGGTGATTCTCGTCAAACCAGAACATAAAAATTGTATCAGTCGTGTTCAACGATCGTCTGTAAGAACCGGTATAGCCAATGCTTTAGGTATGTATGGATGTATGAGGGTGTAGATTATTGGGTATTAGACTTGTTCTTGTTTTCAATCAAGAATATGAAAATTATATCAGTCACTTACAGATATTGTCAGAACTGATAAAACAAACGCTTTGTAGGGTTATTATTGTGGTTCTTTTTAAACCAGGATATATATATACCCAACAGGGTATTGTACTAGTAGGATAAAGAAAATCATAACAATGGCTGTGACTGGATGAGATATATAGTATTTCTTCCATTGATTTTAGAGGCATATAAATGTACTCTGAAACCTGTTGCAATTTGATAGATCTTCAATAGATTATTTGATAATAGCTTAACCTGTTACCACAAATTGTGGAAAACTTTGTTAGAAAAACAAGTATTTTTTTTTCTCTTTTAAAATGTGTTGGAAAGTCGAGAGAAAAAGAGACATTGCTTGTATGAAGTAATTCATCCTCTTCTGTCAATGTTTACTACCCTATTTGACACTTTATTTTTCCTTTTAACACACATTGAATAGTGGTCTGTAACTTGAAAAAGTGATGATTGGTAATTGATGACCGACAGAGCAAAGCCACAAGCACAAATACTGTTTTTCCATTTCAGGCAACAAAGGGGCAGTTGCAATCTCATTTTTCTTCAATGGAACGTCTTTCTGTTTTGTAAATTCTCATTTAACATCTGGAGATGAACGATGGAACAAGTAAGTGAATTGACAGATATCTGGTCCCGTCAACTGAGCTACGACAGAAAGTTTGACGTACATATCAACCCAATCCAATAGCGCTTTTGGATGCCCCTCAAGAAAATAATTTGGAAAATTTTGTGTAAAATGAAGAAATTGCTTTTAATTAATAATTTCTTCATTTTACACAATGTTTTCTTCGGAGAGAGAGGAAAAAATCTAGAATATCAACAACTTTAAATTGTTGTCGCAACTCCTATCAATTGTTAATACTTATTTTGACAAGGGCACTGTCCACGGTGCAACGCTCAGCTGCAGGTGCTGGATAATGCAAAAATTCTAAGTTAAAAAAGGGGCATAACTCTTACAAAAATGCTTTTAGAGTTATCCCCCTTCATAGTCTAGATAGCTCTTGTGATGGTCAATACACTTGCCAAGTTTTCATGAGGATATCTTCAATATCAACAGAGATATTACCAAGGTTAAAGTTCATCACGTCAACGCTAACGCCAACATGCATGACGTCCAGGTGATAGAATACCTCAGGTTTTCTCTGAAAACAGCCGTGCTGAAAAGAAACCTTCACTTCAAAGAATATTATTTTGAGTTGCACTTTGCTCTACTTGAGATAATATCTTTCTTTACTCTGCCAATAGTTGACCTTCAAGATTAATTCTTTCCTCTACAAACCTAGAATTTTACGTGTCTGTAATTTTATACCTAAGAGAACATTGTGGAAAAAGAAGAATTTGCTTTTCCCACAATATTTTCTAACTTGAATATGATGGTTATACAATGTATTTCAAATTGGATCCAATTTTCATTGTCGTCTGCAACATCTTTCAATTTGGACTAGTTTAAAATTTCTCAAAACAAGAAAGGGTTAAAGTTTAATTTTCATTTCTATCAAAGAAAACCTAACATTTAGGAGTTTGTTTTAATATTCTGACAAGGGCTTTCATATTTTACATATTCATTCTTAAATCAAGAGGTAAGGGGAGTGCAAGAAAGTAGGACTCGTCAGGTGAATAAAGACTATCTAAGAACTTTGTAAAAATTTGAAAAAGAGATGGGATTCAGAATAGGTAAATCAGAAACAGCATTTTGAAAATAGATATAAAAAGGGTAGAATAAGTATTCTAAAGAAAACTTAAAAAGATCCTGAAGTATTGACCCTGTTCATGCTGCTAAGTATGTCTCTAATGGCATGACAGATCTCAGGACATGGGGATTACTGAGTGGCGCAGGCTAATGTTGAAAATAAAAATCTAAAAATAGCCTCAGGGAGAGTGATCGCAATCGGTCAATGACGAATGAAAATTTGGGGTGGTTTATCATCACAAGGATTTGAGTTCTGAAAATTTAACCCTTGTCCTACTGAACCCGGAATACACTGGTTTTGGCAGGAGGTATAGACCAAGATCAGCCTGTAGATAAGTGCATCCTGATCTTAGTCTACACCTCTTGCTTGTATTCTTTCTGCCAGACTTGTTAATGAAACTGATTTCCAAAAGAAATATTGATTTTTGAACAACAAGTTCTATCAGTGCTTTCAGAACTTTGATTTACAGCAATTCTGAAAGATAATTTATACAGCATGACAAGGGTTAATATGTACTTTGTGTGGATAAATGGCAAACTGCTTGCATTCAGAGGGCTATTTATTTGTTGAAATTAAAAGCATTTCTCATCATCTTAGAAAATTGTTTGGGTCATCATTTCAGCTGATAAATTATGTTTAGTGATGAAATAACGCAAGATTTTGATTCCAGTTGGAGGGATTTTCATTGGCTTTTCATAGTTCAAAAGATATGCGACGGTTTTGGTAGGGAATGAGATTTGTTTATTTGGAACAATTACCTGGTGACGCTATACCATCACAAAAGGAGGGTACAGTCAGCCACCAAATACCACACTCATTATTATGTATCTCTTGTTTCAGACGTAATCAAAATTACCGTGATATAATCAAAGGACTGACGATGTCCCTTGGCCAAAAGCACCTCACCAATTTTGACATTACCAATGAATTCCATCATGTGTTCTTTCTGGGTGACCTAAACTATAGAGTGGAAGAGAAAATACAGGTAATACCGCTCATGTTTTCTACCTATCTATTTTACATCCACTAGGAAATATATGCATTCAACTAAGAATGACCCATCCCCACTCAATCCTGCTTTTTTATGCCCTGAAAGAAAAAGTATATCCCTTTTTTTCACAATCCAAAGAAAAAATAACTTGTAATAAGCAGTTTCTTCATTTTCCCTGATGCTTTCTATCCAGGGAGACAAAGGCTTTTGAAATCTCATCAACTTGAAATTGTTGTCTACAACTTCTTTCACTTTGGACCAATCTATGAAATATTGTGGTTGGGCAATTGGTTCTCCATTGTGCTTCAATGTTCTTCCTGGAGAATTCACCAGTGCACCTAATATGTGAGCAAATGAAAGACACAAAACGGATAATGACTCAGGGGAATCAAGCTGGGAACTTTTTATTTTCAAAGCAGACACTTTACCACGTGACCACATGTTTGTCTGATTGAAAGATTGCTACCCAGGCCTCAGATATGGCAGTTTGACCAATAGATCGACCTTAGCTTGCAAAATATGTGGCTTGAATAAGCTGTAGTTCTATCTTTTAACCTATTCCCACACAGTGACGCTTTTGGACGCTCCTCAAGAATAACAATTAGGAAAACATTGCGTAAAATGAACAAATTGCTTGTAACAAGCAATTTCTTCATTTTACACAATGTTTTCTACCCAGGCCTCAGATATCACAGTTTGACCAATATATCGGCCTTAGTTTGCAAAATATATGGCTTGAATAAGCTGTAGTTCTATCTTTTAACCTATTCCCAACACAGTGACGCTTTTGGACGCTCCTCAAGAATAAAAATTAGGAAACCATTGCGTAAAATGAACAAATTGCTTGTAACAAGCAATTTCTTCATTTTACACAATGTTTACTACCCAGGCCTCAAGTATCACAGTTTGACCAATAGATCGGCCTTAGTTTGCAAAATATATGGCTTGAATAAGCTGTAGTTCCATTTTTTAACCTATTCCCACACAGTGACGCTTTTGGACGCTCCTCAAGAATAAAAATTAGGAAACCATTGCGTAAAATGAACAAATTGCTTGTAACAAGCAATTTCTTCATTTTACACAATGTTTTCTACCCAGGCCTCAGATATCACAGTTTGACCAATATATCATGGCTTGAATAAGCTGTAGTTCTATCTTTTAACCTATTCCCACACAGTGACGCTTTTGGACGCTCCTCAAGAATAACAATTAGGAAAACATTGCATAAAATGAACAAATTGCTTGTAACAAGCAATTTTTTCATTTTACACAATGTTTTCTACCCAGAAAGTTGAAAAATTCTAAAGTTTCATACACTTTACATTATTGTCTTGAAATTCTTTCAATTTGGACTAGTCTAAAATTTGCCATCTGGTAATGGATTAAGCTACTAAACCAACAAAATTGCTTGACATAAATGTCAGATTTCAACATTCACTTCTAAATGAATGACTTAATTGGTCAATTTATCTGTTAATGATGTGTCCAGTAGAAGAGCATGTCAAAGGAAAGTACATGTTTTAACCTTTGTCATGTTGAACCTAGAACATTTTTTTTCAACCCCAGAAGGGTCGTATTATGCTATGGCCCCGGTCGTCCATCCATCCGTCTGTCTATCTGTCCGTCCGTCTGTCTGTCCATTAGCAATTTTTTGTGTGTGCAACTCCTCCTAAACTATCAATGGGAATGAGCTGATACTTTGCATAATTACTCCCCATGATGTCTAGTTGTGCATAAGACCTTTGAAATTCAAATTGCTCCAGTCATTCTTGAGTTATCTTGAATTATCTGCGCTTGAATTGAACGAAAATCACTGTTTATTGTGTGCGCAACTACTAAACTATCAATGGAAATGAGCTGAAACTTTGCACAATCACTCCCTATGATGTCTAGTTCTGCATAAGACCTTTGAAATTCTAATCACTCCAGTCATTCTTGAGTTATCTTGAATTATCTGCCCTTGTATTGACTGAAAATCACTGTATTTCTTGTGAGCACAACTTCTCCTACATTCTGAATGGGAATGAACTGAAACTAACTATTTTGTGTGATGCCTACTTGTCCTTAGGACTAGAATTTGTTTGAAATGTCAAGTTGTTCCTGAAATATCTGCCCTTGATTAAACAAAATAGCTTCAATTTACATTTAATTTTGTACAAAACTCCTACAATTTACATAGAATTTAACAGAAACTGGCCACAATGTATCTCTATGATTCTAGTCCATCTGTCTGTCTGTCCCTCTGTCTGTCCATCTGTCCGTCCGTCCGTCTGTCCGTCTGCTAGCAATTTTTTGTGAGCGAAACTCCCCCTAAACTATCAATGGGAATGAGCTGAAACTTTGCACAGTTACTCCCTATGATATCTAGTTGAGCATAAGACTTTCGAAATTCAAATCTTTCCAGTCATTTTTTAGTTAGCTTGAATTATCTGCCCTTGAATTGAACGAAAAACACTTAATGTCTTGTATGCACATCTTATCCTACATTTTTCATGGCAATGTTTTTAAATTTAACAATGGTTATGAAAGCTGTCATGTTTCTCAAGTGTATACAATATTATTCAGGTAACAAGATCTTTCTATTGATAAAACGCATGAGCTATCATATAAGCTAACATAGCTGACAAAGCAGGGATACTGACAAGCCCCTTCTGGCATATATGCGCCACTCTGCGAAGCTCTTGTTTGAAAGAGGTATAGACAGAGATCAGCATGCCCATAAGTGCAGGCTGGTCTTAGTCTTCACCACCTGTTTGTTCCTTTTAATCCAAAGATTGTCAAAAAATCTTGTTTCAAAAGAATTGTTTGACCCACTATCTTCATGATGTTATGAAAAAAGGATTGTTTTCAGCATGAAAAGGCAAAAAATATTTAACAGACTGTATTTCTAAAAGCCTGTCAATAAAATTTGAATTAATTCATCCTTCCCCGTTTTTCAAAATTTTTGACTGGTCTTGAAGGAAGTTGCAGACAACAAAAGTGGGTGCAATTTAAAAAGTAACCAACCTACACTTTAGAAAACATTATGGGGAAAGAAGAAATTGCATTGCAACAAGCAATTTCTTCCTTTCCCACAATGTTTTCTCAAGTATAAAATCAAAGGATTGAGAACAAAAGGTTTAAGCTATAAACATCAGATAAAAGTTAAGCCTAGTCCAAAATTAAGGAAATAATCATGTAAATTGATACAATTCATTTCTTATTGTGTAAAAGATAAAGTTGAAAGAATATATTTTAATTGCTTCTCTCATTTGTTTTCCTCGATATTACATATCAAGGTTTTAACTATTTCCTGTTGTAAACCTGTGATTTTACGTAACTGTGATTTTATACTGGAGAAAAAATGGTAGAAAAAGAAAAAAATTGCTTGTACCAACAAGCTATTTCTTCTTTTTCCACAATATTTTTTCCCCTACTGAATGGTCATTTTTAAAATTAAATCCATATTAAATTTTTGCCTGTAAAACCTTTAAATTTGGACAGGTCTAAAATTTTGTACAACAGGAAAGGGTTAAATAGTTAAGATCATTTGAGAGAGCAAAAAGAGGTTGATAAATATCTGTTAATCCTTTATCTAGGGTACATTAACCCTTGTCATACTGAAACCGGTTTTGGCAGGAGATGTAGACTAAGATCAGACTGCACTTATGTGCAGGCTGATCTTAGTCTACACATCCTGCTTGTACTTTTCCTGCCAGGGTTGTTTATGAAGTTGATTTCTAAAAGCAATATTAATTTTTGAGCAACAAGTTCTTTCAGTGCTTTCAGCCCTTTGATTTGACAGTATTTCAGTAAGGTAATTTATACATCATGACAAGGGTTAATACACTCTAAAATTGCCTTCTTCTGCATGTTCTTTTGGTTTATTACAAAACCCATGAAACAATATTAACCCATTACCAGAAGACAAAATTATAGACTGGACCAAATTGAAAGAAGTTGCAGATGACAATATAAAGTTTGTGAAATCTTGGAATTTTTCAACTTTCTGGGTTGAAAGCATAGTGGAAAATGGAGAAATTGATTAATTCAAGCAATTTCTTCAATTTTCCAAATATTTTCCCATTTCTTTTTCTTGAGTGGCATTAAAAAGTGTCATTTTGTGGTAATTGGTCAAGTATGTAGATTATTTACTGAGTGGAATTTCTGTCTCAAAAACTTAAATGAGTTTTGTAATTTTACAGGTTATATTAACCAAGACAGTAGAAAAAGATCTTAGCTCATTGATAGAGAAAGATCAATTGAAAATATCACAGAAGAATAAAACAGCTTTCTGCGGGTTTCGTAAGTGTTTCTTGGTTTATTTCACTTTGTCACAATAAGCTAAAATGATTTAATTAATTAATGATTGTTGGAGTTTAGTTTGGTCAGCCTGAGGATTGAATCTGCATCAATGAGGTTTGAAGTCAAGTGCTCTTACCAACTGATCTAATGGGGCCGATTGGTTTATTTTCTTTGTGCCCTAAATGGTCTTAGTTTTTAATAATTCCTGAAAATCATTTATTTGTTTTAAAAAACACACACATGAGTTTTGAGTTTTCCAGCATTTAGATGGTTAAGCATTTTGATTGGTAACCCATATAAATGGAGCTTTTATATGACATTTTCAACATTGCACCTGTGGGCAAAGTAAAAACGCTGATCAGTCTGCACATTTGGGCATTATGATCATAGTCTCCTTAACCCATTCCAACTCAATCCCTCCTTTTTACGCCCCTCAACCAAAAAGCTTTGGAAAACATTTAGGAAAATGAAGAAATTGCTTGTATCAAGCAATTTCTTCATTATCCACAATGTTTTCTATCCAAAAAAGACAAAAAAATTCAAAATTCCATCAACTTGAAATTGTCGTCTGCAGCTTCTTTCAATTTGGACTGGTCTAAAATTTTGCTGTGTTGGAATGGGTTAATTCACTCTATAGCTAGCCCAATCCCAGACAATGAAGCTTATAAACGCCCCTCAAGAGAAAAAGCCTTGGAAAACATTGTGGAAAATGAAGAAGTCGATTGTCACAATGTTTTCTAACTAGAAAATTGAAAAATTCTAAAATTTCACAGACTATAAAAAGTCTAAAGTTTTGTCGTCTGGTGTTTAATCCTTTACCAGACAGCAAAATTATAGACCTGTCCAAGTTGAAAGAGGCTGCATGTGACATGTTGAAATATTATCTGCATTTAACCCTTTCCCGTTCATATACGGGATTTTACGTTCCTGCGATTCTATACTCAAGAAAACATTGTGGAAAAAGAAGAAATTGCTTGTAACAAGCAATTTCTCCCTTTTCCACAATATTTTCTACCACATAGGATGGTTTCTTTTCAAATGGCATCCAGTTTTCATTGTCGTCTGCAACCTCTTTCAATTTGGACTAGTCTAAAATTTATAAAAACGGAAAAGGGTTAAAGTAGATAAGATTGTTATGAATGGAGAAATTGCTTGTATACAAGCAATTTCTTCTTTTCCCAAAATGTTTTCTACAGCTAATTTTTCTCAGTGTGTCAAAATGCAGGATTGTGATGGGTTAAGAAAGAAAAAGGCTTTGGAAAACACTGTGGAAAATGAGAAAATTGCTTGTTATAGCAGTTTCTTCATTTCCCACAATGCTTTTTAACTAAAAAGACACATAATTTCAATATTTCTTCCATATAAAATTGCTTTGTTGTTGCTTAACCCATTCCCATTTAATGAAATTTTAGATTGGTTCAAATTGAAAGATGTTGCAGACAATAATGAAAATTGGATGCAATTTGAAATGAAAACATCCTATGTGGTAGAAAATTTTGTTGGAAAAGGAGAAATGGATTGTTACAACAATTTCTCCTTTTCCACAATGTTTTCTCATGAATAACATCAAAGCAACGTAAAATCCTGGTTTTGTACAGGAAAGGGTTAACTCACATGGAAAATGTTGGCTCAATCATTGTATTCCATTGTAGAGGAAGCAGATATTACATTCCTACCTACCTACAGACTTGAGAGAAACATGGCTGGGTATAAATATGCTTGGAAAAAAATCAAAAGAACAGGGGTATGTATATATTTTTATACGGCACCCCCACCAAAAATCTTGATTAAAAATATTGACAATTTAAAGTTCATAATATTTGGATTTTTCTAACTTTCTTGGTTGAAAACATTGTGGAAAAATGAAGAAATTGCTTGTTAACCATTGTTGTCCAAATAGTTTTTCTAGTCAGTACTAGTCTGATATTTTTGGCCAAGCAGTTTTGTTGGTTTGGAAACAAAAGCATCACTTAATGATGTAATTACGATGTATAGGTTGCCAACCAACAATTTGCTCTTTATTCACCAAAAGGTTGTACATGTATTATGTTATGGCCCTAGTAGTCCATCCTTCTGTTCGTGTGTCTGCTAGTAAAACAACTTCAATTGGAATGAACTGAGGCTTGCCGCCGTGTATCTCCATGATGTCTAGTTATGCACTAGACGATTTTAATCCCTCAAGTTGTTTAACCCGTAACTCACAACAAAATGTAGACTGATCCAAATTCAAAGCTTTAGATAGCAATTTCAAGTTGATTGAATTTTAGATTTTTTCATCATCTTGGTTAAAATTGCAGTGTCTGTGTGCAGAACTTCTCCCACAAATTTTAAACGGAAGAACTGAAACTTGTAACAATGAATCTGTATTGTATTGAGTTGTGGTTGAGACAAAACTTATTTTGATTCCTTCTGCCTTTTTGGTGTTATCTGGCCTTGACTTAACAAAATATTTTAAAATTGAAGTGTTTTTGTACGCATGACTCCCACATTTTCAATTGGTTTGAACTGAAACTTGCAACAATGAACCTGTATAGATGGCAGATATATAAAATATTATTTTGCTCCCTTCAGTCTTTGGTATCTGCCCTTTTCAAAGCAAAATAGCTTGAATTACTGGGGGGGGGGTGTCGCTGACATGTCCCTTTTGACATTTTAGTGGTCAATTGTGATCCTGTTGTAAATGTCTATACATTGTATAGATACTTAGAACAGTATCGCAATTAACCCATTCCCACTCTGTGACGCTTTTAGACGCCCCCCAAGGAAAACAGCCAGGAAAACATTGTGTAAAATGAAGAAATTGCTTGTCACAAGCAATTTCTTCATTTTACACAATGTTTTCTACTCAGAAATCCAAAATTTCATTAACTTAAAAATGTCGTCTTCAACTTCTTTCAATTATGGCCAGTCTAACATTTAGCCATCTGGTAATGGGTTAACCCATGATTTATGCTGTGTTCTTAGGAGCTCTTTTTATTTTAACTCCTGTTCATAAATTGTATAAACTAATGCCATTTTATCTGTAGGTCAATTTGAAATTGGTTGACATCCCTTGACGTCACCAGCTATCTGTCAGTTTTCCCTTACAGGAGAAGATCAATGCTCCGTCATGGTGTGACCGAGTCCTCTGGAGATCATATCCTGGGCTGTTCATAGAAAATGTTGCCTACGGTAAGTATTGTCCCTTTTCCGTACAGTCTCTGAGTTTTACGTCCCTATCATATTCTACTTGAGAAAACATTGTGGAACAAGATAACATTGCTTGTGACAAGCAATTTCTTCCTTTTCCACAATATTTTGTACCCTATAGGATGGCTACTTCCTGAATTGTACTTTGTAAATGTGTCTGCTACCCCTTTGAATTTTGACAAGTCTAAAATTTTGGAAAATAAGTACAGGGTTTTCCATGACCCTCTTCTTCTTTGAATTTGGACCCCCATTTTTCAGAAATGACCCCCAAAATAGCTAGACAGCCTTCTTTTTCTTATTTGATAGGGGTCATATTGTGGCAAAATGACCCCCTGTTTTGAAAGTCGAGGGAAAACCCTGAAGTAACAGGTAAATGTCGTAATAACACTTACTCTCCAACAGCATATTTTTACATCTTATTGACACCAATTATTGAAAGTGTATAAAAGTCCCTGAGTCTATCAAAGGTCATTAGAGTTCAGGTTTTTCGAGACAAAATTTAACCTGTATCATGCTTACCCTCCAATATTCCTGTTTAACATATATATGAATGCAGACTGATCTTAGTCTACACCGCATGCTTGGCCCTGTCAAGTAAAGCTAACTCCAAAAAGTAATTGGTCCACAATTAGGGCATTCAGCTCTTTGATTTCAATGCATTTCTGAAAAGGAATTTATTCATCATGACAAGGGTTGAATTGGTCAAAATTTAAGAAAGACATAGGGGAAAATCAGAATTGTATATGATGGAAAATATTGTGATGGAATTAGGAATATTTTATTCTCCTTTTTCTCACAGTTTCTCATAAAATTATCACGCATTTGGCATTTTAATCAGAGAAAATGAGAGAAAATGAGAAATTGCTTGTTGTAAGCAATTTCTTCTGTTGCCATAATGTCTTTCTAAATATTATTTTTTAGAGTTAAGAAAAGTTAGGTAATGGGTTAAATAGGTGTAATAACTCATAGTCATATCTTGTATCTCATGGGGAATTATGCTTAATGTCTAGGGTAAATTTTCATATGGATTTAAGATTTTCAACCTTTTCAGGGAAAATTAGGATTACCATATAGATCAAAATTGTTAAAGATTTATTTGTTGGGCATTGCTTCAACCCATTTCTCCCATTCCCCCACTTTTTAAGCCCCTCAAGAAAAAATCAAGAAATTGCTAATGAGAAATTTCTTTATTATTCACAATGTATCTACCCCAAGTAACAGGTTTTTTAAGATTTCAACAAGTAAAGATAGTTGTCTGCAACTTCTTTGAAATTGGACCAGTCTAATTTCGTTGGCTGGTAATATATAAAACACTTTCATGTTGTAAATTCTATATTTCAGGCTCATCTGAGGCTATACTAAGCAGTGACCATAGACCAGTATTTTCTTCTTTCAATGTTGGCATTTCTTCTGAGTTTATACAAAGCAGGGGCTCCCTGGCAGAAATGGCCCCTGTGAAAATAATTTTCCATTCCATCGAAGCTCAGGTTTGTAGGACTTGTTGGGTGTTCTGAAGGTCAAGGTCACAATTGAGAAAAGGTGATGATAAAGTTAAAAATGAAGGTGCTTTACCTGACACCAAAATTTTAGATTTGATAACACTCTGAAATTAGGCTTTTGAAACTATCCATTAATTTAGATCAACAAATACTTAAAAACGAACCTATTACATCTGTTTGTTGCAAAATGATTTTAACTTTAGCTCTATAAAATATCACCAATTTTGAAAAATAATTTGTCTTGAATAATGCTTGATTGTGCAGTATTTTGCAATTTGAAGCAAAATTAACACAATCCCTCTTTTTGAGGCTTTGCAAGAAAAGAGATCAGGAAAACATTATGGAAAAGGAAGAAATTGCTTGTTACAAGTAATTAATTTCCTTTTCTATTTAGAAAGACAGATTCGAATTTAAGCCTGTCTTAGTTTTTTTTTTGTCTGGTAGTGATTTGAACTGTTGATATTTTGACGTTCATTACTGTAAATGGTTGATATTTTTGATGATTGAAGTTAACACTATGCTATAAGTGTCAATACAATGTACAGACAGTATGTTTAGTCTTAGCAGGGCTTTTTTTTGTTCTTTAACAGGGGCCTATAAAAGGCTACTTCCCAATTTAAAGTAGGCTCTTTTTTTCCCATAATTATGTGGCAGAAAAATTTCCCAAAATTACAGCTTATTTTTGCATTATATGAATTAATTTTCTTCAAAATTTGTTTTGTTTAATATTTCTATTCATTTTATTACTGATATGACCCTTAAATATAGTTATTTATCATTGAATCTTGAAAATGATGCACGAATCTTACTTTTATTACTTTCTTTTATTAAACTTATGTTTCCCAATTATTCTGAAAACTGCGCTAAAATTTCCCAAAACGAACAGGCTAAGGCCTCTTCCCAATTTCTAGGAAAAAAGCCCTGCTTAATATCACTCCACATATAATTGAAAAATACTCACTATCAATCAAAGAATTGATTAACAAATCATTAACCCATTCCCACACAATGATGCATTTTGATGCCCTTCAAGAAAACCATTGGGAAAACATTATGTAAGATGAAGAAAGTTGAAAAAATCTAAAATTTCATGAACTTAAAATTAATGTTTGCAAATCTCTTCAATTCATTGCTGTCTGTTAATGGGTCAATCTGGACTGGAAGTGAATACTAATATCCGAGATTTATACATACCATTTTTGTTGGTTTGGTGACTTAAACTTTGTAATTACAACTAGTTACGACATAAAGATCGCAAACCAAACACTGCTTGTTTGATGTTCCCATTCAAGAATTATGCTAAGTAAAGCTTTTTTAAGTCACCTGATTGAATGGTCATGGTGACCTATTGCAATCATTGTTTGTCCGTCGTCGTGCATCGTCCGTCGTCCGTCGTCCCTCGTCCGTTAACTTCTAACATTTTCATCTTCTTCTCAAGAACTACTGGGCGGATTTCAACCAAACTTGGTAGAAAGCATCATTGGGGGATGCCAATTCAAGTTTGTGAAAATAGGGGTTCTGGGGGTCATAGGGGCCCAAATAGGGGGCCAAAAAGGGGTAATTTTTGGTACTTCTTTAAAAATCTTCTTCTAATAAACCGTTAAAAAATTCACATTTTCATCTTCTTCTGATGATGTACAAAGCCAATTTCAAAAAAACTTGGTGAAAAGCATCATTTGGTAATGGTTATTTGGATTTGTGAAAATAAAAAGGCTGTGGGGTCAGGGGGCCCTAAAATGGGGACCAAAAGGGGGTAATTTTTGGTAACTTTTAAATATTTCATCTTCTTCTCAAGAACTACTGGGCAGATTTCAACCAAACTTGGTAGAAAGCATCATTGGGGGATGCCAATTCAGTTTGTGAAAATAGGGGTTCTCGGGGTCATAGGGGCCCAAATAGGGGGCAAAAAGGGGTAATTTTTGGTACTTCTTTAAAAATCTTTTCTAATAAACTGTTAATGCCAGAGCTTAAATATTTTGTGTGCATGACAACTAGGACAGGTATATTATAAATTGTGAAATTCATGCCCCTGGGGTCATGTATGGGGCCACACCCAGAGGTCAAAGTTCATCATGTTAAAAAATTCACATTTTTACCTTCTTCTGATGAAGTACTAAGCCAATTTCAAAAAAACTTGGTGAAAAGCATCATTTGGTAATGGTTATTTGGATTTGTGAAAATAAAAAGGCTGTGGGGTCAGGGGGCCCTAAAATGGGGACCAAAAGGGGGTAATTTTTGGTAACTTTTAAATATTTCATCTTCTTCTCAAGAACTACTGGGCAGATTTCAACCAAACTTGGTAGAAAGCATCATTGGGGGATGCCAATTCAGTTTGTGAAAATAGGGGTTCTCGGGGTCATAGGGGCCCAAATAGGGGGCAAAAAGGGGTAATTTTTGGTACTTCTTTAAAAATCTTTTCTAATAAACTGTTAATGCCAGAGCTTAAATATTTTGTGTGCATGACAACTAGGACAGGTATATTATAAATTGTGAAATTCATGCCCCTGGGGTCATGTATGGGGCCACACCCAGAGGTCAAAGTTCATCATGTTAAAAAATTCACATTTTTACCTTCTTCTGATGAAGTACTAAGCCAATTTCAAACTAACTTGGTGAAAAGCATCATTGGGTACTGATTATACAGATTTGTGAAAATTAAAAGGCTGGAGGTCAGGGGTGCCTAAAATGGGGACCAAAAGGGGGTCATTTTTGGTAACTTTTAAACATTTTCATCTTCTTCTCAAGAACTACTGAGGGGATTTCAACCAAACCTTTTTCTAATTCTTTCAAACAAAATCACTTGTCTTGGTGCTCTTTTACTCAGGTGACCGTTAAGGCCCACTGGGCCTCATTTGAACTTCCTTCTCAGGGGTCAGAGGGAGTGGCAAATATTGACAGGCCTCTTAGTGAAACCTCTGAAACCTTTAAAAACCTTTAATTTCAGAGCAAACATCTAAAACCTTTACATTTCCCAGAAAACCTTTAAAACACCAAAATAGCCTGTAATTCTCTCTCAAAACCTTTATACTTGCTCTGGCTAAGTGCCGTGCTAGCTTAAAGTAAGTAATGGATTTTGTTCTCCATTTTCCTTTCTTTTATGTGTAGTTAATAAGAAAATAGGTATACACATTAAATAAGGTATGTATGATATTGTATAATTCAAACAGTATGTTACATCAAAAAATCACTTTGGTATGACTGTCGGTTTAATAGCCTTTATTTTTTCATATTTTACACTAAAAGGCCGTTATTTTCATACATTTTAGCCTTTATGAAAACCTTTATTTTTGTTTTGGCCTGCTAGGAGGCCTGTATTGAAGCAATTTGAAGAGGTTGTCAGCTGTCATATAAAGATCACATGCTAAAAGTATTCTTTCATTCTATTTCAGGTGAAAACATGCTGTAAGCAATATTTCCAAGTGGTGTTCTATTCCTCGTGTCTTCAAGGTAAAAAAAATCATCGTTTTTGTGGTAAGCTAGATATATAGCTGTCACAAGACAAGTCAGCATTATGTGCGTTTGTGCCTCAGTTCATCTGAATTTGTCTGGACAGTAACCAGTATATCTATGAATTGATTTCAAAATATCTTTGTATAATTATTCTCCTTCATGAGTAAATGCATATCCTACATTTATGCAAGGATTTTCATTTTTTTTGACGCCTGTTCTTCATCATGAGTGGATCGATGTGCCATTTGAATTTTCAGATAGCTTCAAGGCCAAGGTCAAGGTTACTGGTCAAGATCAAATATTTGGCCAAATATTTTCTAGTTTCTTCAATCTCATGGTTATCTTAATTTATAATAAATAACAAAGAGATGTACAGGAGCAAATTTAATTGCACATCAGCATGTACTAAATTTTAGATTAGGTCAAATTGAAAGAGATATACAATGTATTATAAGTACAAAGAATATTTTCTCTTATTATGATAAGATTGGGCAAAGAAATAAATTCTCTGGAATTTTAGAGCAATTACTGATTTATCATAAAGATTTTCACTGATACATTATTTCAAGGTAATAAATACAAGTAGTGAAGAATTGGTGTAAACATAAGTTTTATTTGCAATGTGACTAGTTTAAAATGTTATAAAAACACTATTTAACCCATTACCAGACGACAAAATTTTAGACTGGTCCAAATTTAAAGGAGTTGCAGACAACAATTTTGTGTTAATGAAATGTTGAATTTTTTCTACTCTCTGGGCGGAAAATATTGTGTAAAATGAAGAAATTGCTTCTTACAAGCAATTTCTTCATTCTCACAATATTTTCCCAATTGCTTTTTTAAGGGTGTCCAAAAGCATCATTGCGTGGGAATGGGTTAATCTATTCCAACACAATCCTGGTTTTGTAAAACCCTCAAAATTAGGCATTGGAAAATACTGTGGAAAATGAATGGTACAAGCAGTCAATGGCTTACAGCAACAAAAATGTAGAACAGGTTAAGTTGTTTAATTTGTTTTGCCTTGTTTTCAGAAATCTATAAAAGTGAATCAAACACTAGTTTTCAAGACAACAGAACTGGGTTTTATACTGTTCCATATTGGCAACCATCACAGTTACCAGAGGTATAGTTGTATTTAATCCTTAGATTTGTGTACATTATATATTTTAACCCTTGTCTTGCTAAAGAAGATACTTGTTAAAAATGCATGAACCCATTACTAGACAGGGCAATTTTAGACTGGTCCAAAGAGTTGCGGTTCATGAATTCTTTTTTCCAAATGTTCAGGTAGAAAATATTGTGAAAAATGAAGGAATTGCTTATTAAAAGCTATTTCTTCACATTATACAATTTTTTTCACGATTGTTCAAAGGGTTATTGTGCTGGAATGGGTTAAAGTCAAAGGGCTGGAGGGTTGATTATAGCCAACTTTACCCATTCCCATTTAATTACACCTTTTTACTCCCTTCAAGAGAAAAGGGTTTGGAAATGAATTCTGGAAAATGAATAAAATGATTTCTGCTCTAGTAATCCGCTGATTGATTTCATGAACGACTCTGGCTTAACCAATTGTATAAACCCATTACCAGATGACATTTTAGACTGGTTAAAATTTAAAAAAGTAAAGATGACAATTTTAATTTGATGGAATTTGAAAAAAAAAATATCTGTACTTTGATAGAAAACAGTGTGGATAATAAAGAAACTGCTTATAACAAGCAATTCTTTTCATTTTCCACAATGTTTCTGAATCTTTTTTATTGAGGGGCATCAGAATGCAGGAATGTTAAGAAATGGGTTAGAATATCAATTAGATGGAGTACAGTAAGATCAGACCAGACATTTTTGCAGGCTGATCTTTGTCTTTGCCTCCTGCCAAAGCAGAAATATTGCAGATGCAGCATGACAAGAATTAACCCTTGTCATGCTGAATCAAAAACATATACAGAATTGCTTTAAAATCAAAGCATTGACATCACTGGAAGGTTTTAGTGAGGTTCAATATTTCTTTTGAAAATTGATTATTGAAACAGTTCTGTCTTAAAGGGGACAAACAGGAGGTGTAGACCAAGATCAGACTGCACTTATGTGCAGGATGATCTTTGTCTATACTTCCTGCCAAAACAGGATATTCCGGGCTCAGCATGACAGGGGTTAAGATCACCTTTAAACCTTACTCTGGATGCAGTTTACTCTAATTCTATTAACCCATTCCCACACAATCATACTTTTTGTACTGCCCACAATAATTGCACATTTTAAGATATCATGCAAAAAAACCCTTATTGTAAGCATTTGTACCCCAAAAGACAAAGGTTTTAAATTTTCAACAACTCGAAGTAGTTTTGTCATCAACAAAATTTTAGACTGGTCCAAATTGAGAGAAGTTGAAGACAACAATTTAAGGTTCATGAAATTCTAAGAATCATTTTCTTTTAGGGTAGAAAGCATTAACGTTGACTAAGAAATTGCTCGTAAAAAACAATTTCTTTATTTTCCTCATTGTTTTTCCAAAGCATTTTTCTTGAGGTGCTTCAAAAAGGGGGATCATGTTGTAATGGGTTAAGTCATTATCACTTTGTTTTGATTGCAATTAACATTGCAACATACCTTAACCCTTTCCTGTATAAACCCTGTGATTTTATACTTGAGAAAACATTGTGGAAAAAGAAGAAATTGCTTGTCACAAGCAATTTCTTCTTTTTCAACAATGTTTTTTATCACACAAAATAGTTTCATTTCAAATTGCATCCAATTTTCATAGATGTCTGTAACCTCTTTCAATATGGACCAGTCTAAAATTTAAAACAAACGGAAATGATTAACTCTCTATGCAGATGAAGCCATTGTTTGGGGACCAAGATTTTCTAGAAGACCAACATATCCTTATAGCTGTGATATCTAGAGATGACAGTGAATCTTACGGTAACAATTAATTTTTGGCCTGGATGATTTGGAATAAAATGTTGAAAAATTGTTGTCATTTGTCTTATCAACGGGCTAGTGTTCAGTAGTTGGATGGGCAGCTATTGGCTTGGATAGAATATTTGTAGTGATGCAAGAAATGATGGGAAGCTATTGTTAGATGCACCAGCTGTATTAATATAACTGAAATACTGTTGAGAGAAGCTTTCAATTAATAGTTGCTGTGTTTATGATTGTTTGCATTTAAAATTTTGATCATAAACAAGTCCGTTTTTTGAGTGAATAATTACGTAAACATCGTTTTTTCATTCCCTGTGAAGACGATAGTATTTTGTAATCTGACAGCAAAAATGTGTCACCTGACGTAAACCTATTTGTATTGAGGCTAACAGGATGCAGGTTAAAAAGTTAGAACTTTGTATAAATACACTGTTCCTCGGGAATGCAAATCAAACTCAGTAAATTCTTAACTCTAATTTCAATATTTTAGCAGAATAAAAAAGAGTAAATCATTAATTTTTTTACATCTACATTTTTACATGTAAACGGGTTCGATTCCCGACAGCGGCACTCATCCTCTCCGACTACATGTATTTGTCTCTCACCAATGAGTCGATAATCGTAGACCTATGTGGGATAGCAGCTGGAGGCTAGGAAAGGATGTAATGGTTGTACTGGTGTAAGAAATACCAGGAATCCATTGTTAGGTGCTCCAGCCGCCGCGATATGACTGAAAGATTGTTAAAAGTGGCGTAAAACCCCATTCAAACAAACAAAATTTACATGTAAACGTATAATGTGGATGCACAGTGTCTACTTTTTTTGCACATGTGAAATAAATGGAAATGTCTCTCATAGACTCAAATTTGCTTACAAATGATATGATTTATTTGCCAAATTATCTATATTACTTTAGTCCATCTGTCTGCCTTGCTTTGTGTCTGGCTCTGTCCATTGAAAACTGAATCTACAAACTTCACCTTTATTAAATATTTTCCTCTTCCTTGAAAATTTATACATTTACAAGGCTCATAGTTGGGAAAGTATCTTGCCTTGATTTGTTAGTAGCAATTTCATTTTCTGAAAGTTTTCCCAAGATTTTTACAGGAGGTCTGTTTTTTTTATCTCACCTTAGCTTGATGTGCTCAAGGTGAGCTTTAGTGTCCGCTTAGAAAAAATATCAGACTTAGAGAAATTATGAAATATTTCTTTAAAAATCATCTCCTCCTAAACCACTTGGCCAATTTGGACCAAATTTTGCAGGAATGTTCCTTGGGTGACTCTGTTCAAAATTTGATCTTGAAATTTTTATTTTTGCAAAAATGTGGGTGTTGCAGGGTGGGACTTATCTGACTTGCAAAATCATGGAATAATTATTTAAAAATCGTCTCCTCTCTAACCATTTGGATGAACTGGACAAAATTTGTGAGGAATGTTTCTAATGTGACTGTTTTCAATACTTGTTCCTGCAGTTTTTATTTTAAAAAAAAACAACATGGCAATGCTGGGCTTATCAGACTTAGAGAAATCATCGAATAATTCTTTAAAAATCTTCTCCTCCTTAACCATTTGGCCAATTTGGACCAAATTTGTCAGGAATGATTTTATGTGACCCTTTTCAAAACTTAATTTGTGAAATTTTGATTTGTAAAATAATTGGGGCGTGGCAGGGCGGGACTTATCTGACTTGAAAATTCAGGGCTAATCATACTTAGAGAAATGGAATTATTTTTTAAAAGTCATCTGCATGGCAGGTAGGGCTTAGTTCAAATCATTCTCAGGTGAGCAATTTAGGGTCATTTTTGGCCCTCTTGTTGTTCAATTAAGTGTTCAGGTGAATGATTTAGGGCCATTGTGGCCTCCTTTCTTCTTTACTACCTTTATTAAGTATATCAAATAACATGTTGTCATCTTTTCTCAGGTGAATGTGTCTTATCTTTAAAAGAGATGGTCTCAGCTCATCCCAAAGAATTTGAGCACATCCTGCTTCATCAAGGGGAGGAAACTGGGAAAATCAAGTAAGATAGCATGTTCCATATTTGGGTCAATTGTTTGTTTTTTTGGTTTTTTTTTTAAGAAATGTCAAGGTACTGTTTATTGATCCTTGGTGTAGTTTTTGTTGTATGTGTACATGTAGTATTTTCAACTGAGACTGTTTCATTTTTAGTCATTCAGGTAAAATAGATGTTGTCCAAAATGTAAGCAACTAAGTATCCATAAAAATAATTTTAGCTCTATTCAAATATGTATAAATCTCAGGTAAACAGAGTAAGGTGATAAATGATAGGGCTTTGATAATTTACACTGTTGTAACCAATGTCAAAGTCTTCTGTCAAGGTTAACCCATTACCACACATGATGCTTTTAGATGCCTCTCAAGAAAAACAATAAAGAGAACATTGTGTGAAATAAAGATATTGCTTGCAACACTTTACACAATCTTTTCTACCCAGAAAGTTGAAAAAATATAAAATTTCACAAATCTTGAATTGTTTTCTGCTACTCCTTTAAATTTGGACCTGTCTGAAATTATATAGTGCGGTAATGGGTTACATATTAAGGTCAATTTCTGATATATTGGCCTAGTACATTTTTTTCTTATCAACATGTAAGATTGATTGAGTTATTAGCCAAAGATTTTGTCATCAATTGTCTGCGGTGACTGTTGATCAAAATAGAAATAAATATCATCAAAATTCCTTAACTTTCTTTTTACAGGGGGAAAATGCATGTTACTTCAAAAGCCAGTGCTAGATCATCTTCAAAGAAATCCTCTTACAGTAAGTGAGAATTTTTCCTTACCATATTGCTCCTAATAAAAGCAATTGTGAAAACATTGACAGTGAGTTTTCAGTTTGAACTGGTTTACTGAAAAAAAATATTCAGTGTTGTTTTCTTTATTTTTAGCTAGCAAATGCAGCTTTAAATCCAGTCCTATACACATTGACCTTTACTTAATGTTGCCTTTTTGACTAGCAGGGAAAAAAGGGTCGGGAATCCTATGAATTCTTTTCAGTATTGTCCATGCCCTCAACTCCCAATTTTTAGCCCTTGTCAAAATCTTCTTTAAAGGTAATCAGATCAGAGTCCATACATCGATCTGACTTCTTCAGTCCGACATTTTTTGTCCAGAGAATATCTCATGAAAAGAATGAAAGTAATCCACATAAAACCTTATGGTTTATAATCTCCTAGGAGAAGTATATTTTGATGGTTAATTGCAATATTATTCTAAGTGTCTATACAAAGTATAGACATTAAGAACAGTATTGCATTAAACCTCAAATTTTAAAGAACCACAATCATCTTGTCACAAATCAAATGAAGACATACATGTAGGCTATGGGTATTTTGACTTTGAGTATTTCCGCCCTTTATAGAGACATGTTGCTTCACTGTGCAATTCATTAGCAAGATAAGCCTTGGTTAAGAATTTACTGAGACAAAGCAATGCTTGCTAGCTTACAGTACTTTCAGTACTTTGATAATCATTTTTGGTGGAACTGTCGTGTAAAATGTTAATCCAAATTGATATAAAAATCTAAGATCTCAAAACTTTGTATGAAAATCTGAATATGAATAGTGTTAACATCATGTTTGCTGCAATATCAAAATATTTTTTAAAGTTTCCAGATTCCAAAATTTAGACTGGTCTAATATATTTGCTTTCATTTCTATACTCATTCTTGAATAGTGTAAAACTTTGCCTTTAACTATATGATCAGTATATAAGGTACATGAGCAGAAGTAAAGATACTGATTTCAAAACAGTCTGGAAAAATAAGAAATATCTTTAGACAAGCAATTTGTATCTTTTACCACAATGGTTTGGATCAAAGAATGCCTTGAGATTATTATATTTGAACTGCTGAATATTCATTTATTGGAGAAGTAAACATTTTTATAATAAAACTACTGGCCTGAAGGACCTGAAACATAGAAGCTTCTGCCAGTTATCCCCAGAAATAACTGACCTTTGGTCTAATGACTGGGGTTTGTGTTGACCAGGGATCTTTGGTCCAAAATCAACATAAGCTTACAAAGTGACAGCTTTGAAAATCTTTTTCTACAAACCAAAAGACCTACAGCTCTGATATTTGGTATGTGGCATCATCTTGTGGATGTTTAAATTATGGCCTCAGGGCAAGAATTAGAATGTCACAGGTTTAACATATGCTTGTATTGAAAAATCTTCTTCTCCAAAACGGGAGGGCTTAGAGCTTTGATAATTTGTATATAGCATTATCTGGTGGACCTCTATCAAGATTGTATAAATTATGGCCCTAGGGTCATAATATTCTAGACATCATAAGATTTACATAGGGCTTATAAAGTGAAAATTTAAAAAATCTTTTCCAAAGCAGGAGGGCTTAGCCAAGCTTTGATATTTGGTATTTAGCATCATCTGGTTGACCTCTATCAAGACAGTTTAAATTATGGCGCCAGGGACAAAATTAGCCCGTTCCTGGACGTCACATAGTCTTGTATATTGAAAACTGCAAAAATCTTCTTTCCGAAACTAAAAGGCCCAGAGCTTTGATATTTGGATTATAGGATCATCTGGTTGACTTTTATCTATTTTGTGCTCTTTCGACTCGGGTTACCGATAACGCCCTATGGGCCTCTTTTTGTTAAAAGGTAACAAATTATTAGACAGCTTTGACTCCCTCTTTGGCTCAAATCAATAAAAGAATTGAAGACTGTTAGAGCAGTCTTCATTTCTCTACTGAAGTCGAGCCCCTAAGGGTCCATGGGACACAGACAGTTTTGAGGGTTCTTGATACCTGTTTGTTTGTCTCAGACTTGTAAAAGCTGCATCTATTAAGCTCTGTCTTTCCATGAATCAGAGTAACAAAAATTCTGACATCTGAATCACTGCATTTCAGGTTTGATAGCTTTTGATACAGAATACCATGATCCAGAGGTGTTTCTGCCAGATAAACCAAAAGGAGATTCAGTTCTAAAAATAAACAGAGGGAATACCTCGTTTACAAAGCCTCAATCTGGTACCAAACCTCCATTAAGGAATGCCCTTAGTGCCTTCACGAATAACAGTTCAGAGTATGAAGCAGTGGATAGTAGAATTGAAGTAAGTAGCAATTGATCCATTACCAGATGGCAAAATTTTAGACTGATCCAAATTGGAAGGAGTTTAAGACGACAATTTAAAGGTGATGAATATTTAGATTTGTTCAACTGTCTGGGTAGAAAACATTGTGTAAAATGAAGAAATTGCTTGTTACAAGCAATTTCTTCATTTTACACATTGTTTTCTCAAATGTTTTTCTTGAGGGGCTTCAGAAAACCTCACTATGTGAATCGGTTAACAGATTGCTGGACCAAGCCACTGCCTCCAACAGGCAGTTGGAAATAGAAAACAGAAGGCATCATTTTGCAGAGTTTATGGTCAGTAAAAATAGGTTGGTCTGCTGGGGAGCTAAATGTTGTATCTACAGCTTGAATAAACTGAAAAATCTGAATTTGTGCTGTGTGATCTCAGTCTACACAACTTATTTTTCAAAGTAGAGGGTGGAATATTGGTTTCACCATGTCTGTCTGTTCATCCATCCATGACCTTTTTAGGTCACCTGACCATAGGTCATGGTGACCTATTGCGATCGTGTTTTGTCTGGCGTTGTGTATTGTGCGTTAACTTTTTACATTTTCGACTTCTTCTTAAGAACCCTTGGATGGATTTCAACCAAACTTGGCAAGAAGCATACTTATGGGAAGGCGCTTCAGATTTGTACACGTCATGGAGTTATCTCCCCTTGGGGCTCCATAAAGGGCAAAAAAGGGACCAAAAAGGGTACATCTTTAAAAATCTTCTTGTCTTGAACTGGCTTTCAGATTAGATTCACATTTGGTATTAAGAGTCTTTAGGGCAAGGACTATAAAGTTTGTACAAGAAAAAAAAATCTGTCAAGCAAAGGCCATGTTAGGGAGGGGCAAAGGTGAGTGGGGTACATAAGCTTACATAGTGATAACTTTGAAAAATCTTTTTCTACCAAACCAAAGACCTAAAGCTCTGATATTTGGTATGTGGCATCATCTAGTGGACCTCTATCAATATTGTATAGATTATAACCCCAGGGTCAAAATTAGCCTGTTCCCGGACGTCACAAGTTTAACATAGGCTAATATAGTGAAAATTTCAAAAATCTTCCTTCTCCCAAACTAGAGGGCCTAGAGCTTTTATATTTGGTATGTAGCATCATCTGGTGGATTTCTATCAAAATTGTATAAATTATAACCCCAGGGTCAAAATTAGCCCTTTCCCAGACGTCACAAGTTTCACAAAGGGCTTATACAGTGAAATTTGTAAAAATCTTCTTCTCCCAAACAGGAGGACCTAGAACTTTGTTACTTGGTATACAGCATCATCTGGTAGATCTCTATCAAGATTATACAAATTATTGCCCAAAGATTAAAATTAGCCCATTCCCGGATGTCACAAATTTAACATAGGCTTATATAGTGAAATTTGTAAAAATCTTCTTCTCCCAAACAGGAGGGCCTAGAACTTTGATATTTGGCATACAGCGTTGTCTTGTGGAGCTCTATCAAGATTCTACAAATTATTGCCTCAGGATTAAAATTAGCCCATTCCTGGATGTCACGACTTTAACATAGGCTTATATAGTGAAAACTTTAAAACTCTTCTTCTCCAAAACTAAAAGGCCTAGAGCTTTGATATTTGGTATGTAGCATCATCTGGTGGATCTCTATCAATATGGTATGAATTATTGCCATAGGGTCATAATGAGCCCATTCCCGGACGTCACGAATTTTACATATGGCTTATATAACGAAAAATTGAAACTCTTCTTCTCCCAAACTAAAAGGCTTAGAGCTTTGATATTTAGTATGTAGCATAATCTGGTGGACTTTTATTTGTTTTTGTGCTTTTGGACTCAGGTGACCGATAAGGCCCTATGGGTCTCTTGTTTTGTTTCTGTGCTCAAACTCTAGAGCCTCTGTCATAGCGCAGTTGGTAGCGCATTAGACTCCCAATCTTCAATCATGAGGTGTCATGGGTTTGTTCCGTGGAGGCTGCATATATCCTTTCCGTCATTGTCTCTCACCAATGAGTGGATAAGTGTTAACCTATGTGGGATAGAAGCTGGAGGCTAGGAAAGGATGTAATAGTGGAACTGGTGTGAGATATACCAGAAAACCAGAAGATATTGCTTTATGCAATTAATTTCTTCATTTTTCACAATGTTTTCCAAAGCATTTATCTTTAGGGAAATGAAAAAACAGGTTAGTGTGGAAAGAGGTTTGGACAAAAAACGTACTTTTTCTCCTTTTAGCATTGAAATTTAAGATAATCATTTGTTTGTAGAAAAAGATTGATATATCTTTTATATTGTAAATTTCAACAGATGTATTTTCACCCAATGAAAGATTGTTCAATTTTGTCTGAAACAATTTTTTTCCTCTGTTTGTTTTTGTTTTTGATTCTCTTATTCTATCACTTGCAAGCTATTTCAATTAGAAGTAGTACAAAGTTTGTCATTTTTTAATGAACTTAGAACATATTTTTTCTCTCTTTCAGTCTAAGTTAGAATTAAGGGGTCCACAACCTCTACCCCAGACCAGCCCTGTACCCCCTCCCAGAAAGAACCCTGTGATGGGACAATCCAGTTTGTTACAAGGGAATCAAAGGGGTGTGGTCAGACAAACTTCATCCCCACCTATACAACTATCCCAACCTCCAAACCAACTAGCCCCGCCTCCTGTCCCTCCCAAGTCTAGATCAATGAAAGGAAAAGTAAGTAAAGTTTGTAATACCTTTTATATCCTTTTAGGACAAATCTAATATAGTTTTCCACTTGCAAGAGTGAGAAGTTTGAAAATCAGAGAGCTTTTTATTTCTGCAAAACACATTGCTTTAGGGTATTCTACCAAAATTCTGCAATCTTGTGAGCAATAGTAGGACCATCTTGTTACTCTCATATTTCTTGAACAAAGATTGTTAAAGTTTTATTAACTAGGTTTTCAAATAAAAATCTGGTTAACAGATTGGTGAAAGTTGGCCACAAGCTGGCTGGGCTTTGTGTCAACTGTAACCTTTTGTGTGTAACTTCTCCTACATTCTTGGGGGCATTTGGCAAAATTTTCAGCAAACGTTTGTATTCATATCACCTAGCAAACATTATCAACGTCTTGTGATTCAATGCTGTGTCACGGAAAAAGGAGATTTATTGAGTGAAAAGTTTTGAGAGCGCAATTACTCCTACAATTCTTGATAAATTATGATGAAGTCTTTGAAAACCTGATTTTGTTAGAATTTTTGTCTCTTGTGACTTGAAACAAATGAATAATAATTCAGAAAAGATTACTTATAAGGTTTTGTAAAGAGCTTCAGATAGCAGAAGAATATAAATGATAGTTTAGTTTATGAAAATTGTACGTATGATAAACATATATTAACAGATATCAGGTTTATGAAATGTTTATGTTTCAGCCATTTACCAGAGACAGACAAACAAGCACCTAATTTGATTTGTTGTATGTTTAAGTTTTAATTATTTTCTGTCTCTTTACTCTGTAATTTTCCAGAATGATTATCCTCCTTAACCCATTACCAGACTGCAAATTTCAGACTAGTCAAAATACAAAAAAGATGCAAACAACAATTTATTTTTGTTTAAATTTTAAAAAAATCCTTTAATTTTTAGGGAGAAGCAATTTATTAATTTTTAGCACCACTGGTGAGCTATTGTCATGGTATTGTGTCTGCATGACTCCATACTAAAACTTTGACATTTTGTAATATCTCTTTATTACAGAACACATTCACCTTGATCATTGGGAGACCTTTATAAGATTCCTTTAAAGATTTTTGATATGATGAAAAACACAGCTTTTATGGGTGGGACAATTTTCTATAGTTGTTTTAGAGTAATTGGATGCCAAAGATGGCTTTTAGGAATGTGACCTTATTTCCATATATGGAGAAAAGTGAAATCACTAAAGGTTTACTCCTTTGACTGCATCAAATAAATGGCATTTAAATTTTGCATAGTTGTTCAAGGGTGTTTTGGGGATCACTTTTAAGTAGTTGTTATTTTAAAAGATTTTGAACATTTAAAAATTATATACTTAAAGGGTCTAATTTTGTAAAGACTTGTTAAAGGGAAATAATTAAATCTATGTTGCATAACAGCTGCTTTCGATGTACCTTTTCTAAACTGAAGAATGTTTGCATATGAAATGCTTCATTTGAATTCAAAGAAAGATTAATCATTATTCTTAGCCCTTGACCAGATGATAAGACTATATATCAGTCAAAATTAAAAGAGAAGGCTTATGACAATTTTAAGCTTGTGAATTTTTAAATTTATTTGTCTTTACGGAAGGATCCATTATAGAAAATAAATAATTTGCTTGCTTTAAGCAATTATCCATTTCCATTTTTTTCCAATGTTTTTTTTTTCCTTGAGGATCATGAAAAGCTGGATCTATTTTGAATTCAGGCCTGTGGAGCAATACAAGCGTGCCTATTCCACTTTGTTTCAATAGCTCTTTTCTTGAAGAGCGTTACCAGCATGATTCAATGGGAATGGGTTAAAATGATCTCAATAACCTGTTTGACAAGTTTAACCCTTGTCATGCTGAATAAAATTCTGTTTAAACTTGCATCCAACTCAAAGGACTGAAATCACTGGAAGCACTAGTTGCAGGTCAATATTTCATTTAAAACAGATTTTATAAACAATTCTCTCTTGAAAGGGTTAAGCAGGTTGTGTAGACTAAGATAAGACTGCACATTTGTGCAGGCTGATCTTTGTCTATACCTCCTGCCCAAACAGGAATATTCCGGGTTCAGCATGACAAGGGTTAATCTATTGAATGTTGTGTCTAGGCACAATTGTAACTATGCATACAATTATTAAAAAAAAATTCAATGTGTCTAAAGTCTAGACAGTCAGTAGCCTAGATAAATGTGCCTGTGTATAAGACATTTACAACAGTTTTGCATGTGCCTGAAGTACAAACAGTTGGTACAAACAATTGGTACCCTGGACAAATGTGTGTCTGAGATATCTACAACATGTTTGCATGTGCCTGAAGTACAAACATTTGGTACCCTGTACAAATGTGCCTGAGTGTGTCATTAACAACAATTTTGCATGTGCCTGAAGTACAAACAATTGGTACCCTGGAAAAATGTGTGTGTGAGACATTTATAACAGTTTTAAATGTGCCTGAAGTACAAGCAATTGGTACCCTGGGAAAATGTGTGTGTGAGACTTCGACAACAGTTTTGCATGTGCCTGAAGTAAAATCAAATGGTACAAACAATCAGTACCCTGGACAAATGTGTGTCTGAGATATCTACAACAGTTTTGCATGTGCCTGAAGTACAAACAATTGGTACCCTGTACAAATGTGCCTGAGTGTGACATTAACAGCAGTTTTGCATGTGCTTGAAGCACAAAGATTGGCTAGCCTGGAAATATGCAGTGCTTGTTGAATTTTAGCTCACCTGAGCAAGAAGTGCTCAAGTGAGATGTTGTGATCACCTTTCGTCTGGCATCCGTCTGGGGTCGTGTGTCGACCGTCAATATTTTGTTTTAACAACATCTTCTCCAAAACCACTGAGCCAATTTGAACTAAATTTGGCAGAAATGCTCCTTAGGTGTTACCCTTTCAAAATAGATGAAAGAATGGAAATTCGTTAAAAACTCTGGTTGCCATGGCAACAAAAGTGAAATTTTAAAATAATCTTTAAAAATCTTCTCCTCATGTGTGCATTTCTCTTTATATAACGTCGCTACCGTAGCACATGCCCATATGAGCGACGCCCTCAGAAGACGGTTAGTTGTTACGGAGGATAGTGCAAGGATACAGAATGGAACTGCTGAGAGCCCAACCTGGTTCTTTAACGTGCTCACTGGATAGCACAGTCACACGGGGCCTCGGTTAAACGTTTCATCCGAAAGACAATTAGTTTGTTAGTTGATATGGTCAGCCCAGGGCTCGAACCCATGATCTTGAGGTTTGAAGTCATTTTCTCCTCCTGACCCAGAAGCCTTGATATTTTGCATGAAGCATCAGTATATTGACCTTTTCAAAATAGCTAAAATCATGATCCTCTGGTCTTCAGAGGCAGAGCCCCAGGGGGGTGGGATTTATATAGAAATAAAGAAAGATTTTTTAAATGACATCTCCTCCCAAACCACAGGGCCAATTTGAACCAAATTTGGCAGAAATCTTCCTTAGGTGGTCCCCTTTAAAATATCTTAAAGAATCGAAATCCGTTTAAAACTCTGGTTTCCATGGCAACAATAGTGAAATTTTAAATTAATATTTAAAAATCTTCTCCTACTGACCCAAAGGGCGTAGAGCCTTGATATTTTGCTTGAAGCATCAGTATATTGATCTCTTACAAAATAGCTAAAATGATGATCCTGTGGTCCCCAGGGGGAGAGCTGGAGGAAGGTGTAGGGGGGCTATAGGCATGAAGCGTCAGTTCACAGACTTCTTTCTTATTTCTGAAATTATAGCCCATGGATCCAGAGGGAAAAAAGTTTTTTTCCTTCTTTCAAATTCGCCCTAAAGCCTTGGAATTTGCAATTTAGACTTTGGATCCTCAGGTACATAGTCTTTATATGTAAGTGTGGCCCACTTGTATCATAATGCTCACCTTAACATGAAATTAGACTGTTGAAAGAAAAAGAGCCTTTATCTCGGGTGATCAGCGCCCTAGGGCCAACGGCCCTCTTGTTGGTAATAGTATGTAGAATCTTGGAGTTAGTAGCTGTTATTAGAGCACATAGTGAATATTCTGGTAAGACTATGTGGATGCACAAGTGGATATCAGTCTTTATTAGGCACCCAGTTGGAATTTATAGCTTATCTGAGAAAATTGGAAGTATTGCCATTGCCAGGTTGTCATCAGTGTCTGCATCATTTTCACCTGAAAACTTTGAATATTACTAAACACATTCATTAGAACTTAGAATATATATTCACTATCAAAAGAGCAATCTATACTAACAAGGGGGGATAACTCTAAATATGTTTTTGAATGGATAATGCCCTTTTTGTCACTCAAAAGAACTTTGGCATTTTGTAATATCTCTAGTATTATTGAGAACCTTCTCTTGAAACTCAGAATAAATGTTCACTGTCAAAAGAGCAATCTATACCAACAAGGGGGATAACTCTAAATGCATTTTGAATGAGTTATGTCTCTTTTTTTCTTTGAAGCACCTTGACATATTGTAATATCTCTGATATTACTGAACAAGTTCAATTTAAACTCCGAATATATGTATGTTAAAGAAGCAGTCTATATAAACAAGGGTATAAATCTTCTGGCATTTTTACATGAATTATGTCCCTTTCCACTTGGTAGTTTTACCCACTATCAAGCACTTCAATTTGGGTTTTTTTCTTACTCTCTTTTTCATCTTCCACAATTTCTTTCAAATTCGAATAACCAGTGTGAAATTTTGTTGTCTCTTTCAGGACACGTTACAGAAGTCTGAGACTCCTCACCCAAAGACTGTAGACGAATGGCTCGCAGCTCTGAACTTGTCTTGTTATGAACAAAACTTCAGTCTAAATCGATGGAACAGCTTGATTGACCTGAACGATCTATCAGAGCAACACCTCATTAATATGCAAATTGACATTCCAAGTCACCGTGAACGAATCCTTGCTAGCGTGAAAGAACTCAACAAAGTGTGAAAATTTTCTTTGTCATTGATAATTCGCAGCTCATCTAAGTTTAACTAGACCATCTGATCCATTTTTCAATTATGACAAGAGAACGTTCATGAAACTTATGCACATTTTGATTGTAACTTTTATCTTTCTAAAATGTTCTACGTATTTCTAGGGGTAATACTTTAGGAAAGGATTATGATTAACCCATTCCCATAGATGCCAGTTTTTGCACCCCTGATAGAAAAGAAAAATTTGGTAGACATTGAGTCAGTGTGTGAGTGGGTATGTTAGACTGGTCCAAATTCAAAGGCTTTGCAGACAACAATTTAAAGTTGATTTTATTCTTCAGTAGGGAAGAAAATGTTGTGGGAAAAGTAGAAATTGCTTGTTAAAAGCAATTTCTTCTTTTTCCACAATATTTTCCCAAATATAAAAGCACAGGGATGTAAAAACCAGTGATTGTACAGGAAAGGGTTAATGTTAGTGTGTATGCCCATTTCTTATGGACTTCAAAATAATTTGGGACAGTTGTTCCCCTGAAAGAGTACTAGTGGCAT
The DNA here is from genome assembly GCA_946902895.1 of Fragum fragum. NCBI lineage: Eukaryota > Metazoa > Mollusca > Bivalvia > Cardiida > Cardiidae > Fragum > Fragum fragum. The sequence goes on along the minus strand of OX336379.1, from coordinate 32,482,258 downwards.
GCATAAAGTTTTGTAGGTCATAACTGAAGGTCATCTGACAAGCCAGTCATGGAATGTCATGGGTTCGATCCATGGCAGCGGCGCATATCCTTCTTGACATTTGTCTCTCACAAATGGGTGGATAATCATAAACCTAAGTGGGATAGCAGCTGGAGGCTAGGAAAGGATGCTTCATAGTACTTGTGTGAGAAATACCAGGAATCCGATTTTACGTGCACCAGCCACAGCGGTATGACTGAAATACTGTTAAAAGTGACATTAACTCATTCCAACTCAATCCCTCCTTTTTATGCCCTTCAAGAAAAAAGCTTTGGAAAACACTGTGGAAAATGAAGAAATTGCTTGTATCAAGTAATTTCTTCATTATCCACAATGTTTTCTATCAAAAAAGGTGAAAAAATTTAAAATTCCATCAACCTGAAATTGTCATCTGCATCTTCTTTAAATTTGGACCAGTCTAAAATAGTAGGAATGGGTTAAATCCCATTCAATCAATCAGTTATCTGACAAGCAATTATGCAGGGGAATCTGTGTCTATGACTCATTTCTTGTTTGTTTATCTGTCAATGGAAGACTGAAGTATAAAGGAGACCTATGTTGTTACTATTCAAAACTTTTGAAAAGATGGTTTATTTCAACTTGATGGGTCGCAATATCTATATATTCAGAAAACCTTCGCTGCTTACCTCACTTAAACTTTGTGTATCATATATTCTTAGACTTAAAGACAGAAAGGAAAATATGCCAACCTATTGTGAAAAGCATATACTTTATTGTAATTCATGTAGTTGCCAGAGGTTTGCTCCAACCATTCAAAATTGTGCTTGATTAAAATGTGTCTTCTTGCTACTAATTTCTGAAGATTGATTTAGACAAGACCAGCTTGAACTTCCATGCAATCTTATCTTAATTAAAGCCCTGCTGATCTAGATTAGTTCAATTGGAAATCACTGTGTTCTCAATTCTTGTGCCGTGAGTTTGAATCCAAGTTCAGCCAACATTCTTCATGACTGTTGACTAAAGTTATTACAACATATGAAAAAAATATTATGAACCTTGCCTTGTTAACTAACGTGTCTAAGTGGGATGAGCTGCTGGTGGCTTGGATCAAATATTGTGGTTTATACTGGTATTAGAAATGACAGGAAGCCATGGTTAAGTACCCAAGCCCAAGTGATATCACAGAAATATGATTGATAAACCCCACAAATCAAATCAGTCAACCTGTTAATTATTGTTAATGGCAGGCAGCACAGAAAAAGATGAGCTTGTATATAGATGCTGTCTGATCTCTGCCTTTGCTACATACTTCTCTATTTATCAGCAGGATGTGTGGTTTATCTTCTTTTACTGGCTTTACAAATAAAGCCTGTAGTTTTACTGAATCCTGAGAAAGAAAAAAAATCAATAACTTCTTATATGTGCTTACTTCCTTACAATTCTCAAAACTGACTAGCCGCCATCATAGCGCAGTTGGTAGCGCGTCCGGCTGTCAATCTAGAGGTCCCGGATCCCCGACGGCAGCTCTCATCCTATCCGACTATTTGTCTCTCACCAATGGTCAATAATCGTAGACCTATGTGGTATAGCAGCTGGAGGCTAGGAAAGGATGTAATGGTAGTACTGGTGTGAGAAATACCAGGATTCAATTGTTAGGTGCTCCAGCCGCCGTGATATAACTGAAAGATTGTTGAAAGCAGCGTAAAACCCCATTCAAACAAAACAAAATCAAAACTGACTAACATTGATGAATCAGTTTACATGTTTTAGAAGAAAATTTTAACCAATTACAACAAAATTTCATTTTCGCTAAAGAGAAAAAATGGGAGAAACATTCATTGAAATGAATATATCCATAAGCTACAAAATTTAGCCTTGACACATATTTTTCATATATTAACCTATGGTATGTATATCAAAGGTCAAGGTCACAGTTTGGAGTCAAAGTAAAAAAAGAAATTTTTGTAATCTCCACACTTTTGACACTCCTGGATTGATGTTAAGATGAATTGGAAGGATTGTTTTTCACTTTAGGAGAATTATTAGCAAGTGAATTTTATATGAGTAAGCTTAACCCTTTCCTGTTTTGCAAGATTTTAGACCTGTCCAAATTCAAAGGTTTTGCAGACAACAATTTAAAGTTGAATTCATTTTAAAAATAATCATTCATTAGAGTAGAAAATATTGTGGAAAAAGAAGAAATTGTTTGTTATAAGCAATTTCTTCTTTTTCCACAATGTTTTCCCAAATATAAAAAACAGGGACGTAAAAACCAGGGATTAAACAGGAAAGGGTTAATGGTCAAGTATACAGATACTAAGGCACCAAATGGGGCTATTGTCTTAAAGAAGGTGCAACTTTGCAGGAATCATCATTTCAAAAAAAAATTCTTGCCTTTGCATCACTTTATAGCATGAGGTTCTCAAGGCGGTTGCTTGTCTGGAATCAGTAGTCGTCATCTGCAGGCTCATGTGTCTGTCAACAAATTCTTGAAACATCTTTTCTCAAACTACAGTTGAATACCTTTACCTCGAACGTCCCTTAGCCGAAGTTACCCCTACGTCGAAGTTATTCTAAAGTCCCGATCTTATTACTCTTTTTTTCTATGTATTTGAACCTCCATATGTCGTGCTCTTTATCTCGTAAACTACCTCTATGTCAAATCAATTACAAAGTCCCATCACTATTGTTTGCACGTATTCACACCTCTATAGGACGAATGTTAATCATAGAGGTAGAAATGTGCATTCAACTAAGCTTTTCTCACATTTCGACGTGTCAACGCAGTTAAGAGATAAGTGCGTTACAGTATTGAATATCGAAGACTAACATTATTTTGTTTGATTGTTTGTCTGCGATCTGATAATTGAAAGATTAAATGAAGAGGAGACAATGTTACAATGGATTTTAACAATGACAAAACAGGAATCTAACGCCCTTACCACGCAGGAGGTGTTTGATGCCGGACCTGGAGTGACCTACGTGACTAGCTAAAGGAAGGACCCGGTAACAAATCTGGCTTGATACTTGGGTCATTTCGACAGGAAAGAGAAAATTGTCGAACTACGACACAAAGATAAAATCAATAGTAGAACAGAAAAAACAAATTCTTAACAAATCTGCAGCTTTGAGTGATAATAATAAGAATATTCATAAAAGAAATTACGATAAATACATCATCGTTATATCTTTCGTTTGAGTACATAATCATACTAGTACAATCATTTGTGGCCTTATTTACTAACGGTATTGCGCCTTCATTTTTGGTGGTACGTGGAAAATCTTCGACTATATACACATCAAACTATCTCTACGTTGAAGATTTCCTGTAAGTACCCTGAACTTCGAGGTATAGGTATTTGACTGTTTAAAGCAAATTCTGGCTGGGTCAATTGTTCCTCCTGAGTAGATCTAATAATCTAGTTCAAATTATTGAAATTCATCCTAAACTCTGGTTGCCAAGGAAACAAAAAAGGGGTGAAAATAATGAAATATTTCCAAGAAAAAAATGGGAAAGCAGAGGGTTATGATATAAGTTGCATCATCTTGTGGAGCTTTACTAAGCTTGTTCATGTGATGCCTGTATGGTAGTATTTGGGCTCTGGCTTTTCACATCCTTTTTGAATATAGAAACAAAAAGGGAAATCTCAAAATGTCTAATTTATTTGTTTGATACCACTAGGATTATATTTCAGCTCTTTTCCCATGAGCACACCCAATCTTTCATATATTGCATTGGATATCAACTGGTCACTGTCAAAATGATTTGTCCATTGTTAACATTTCTAAGCTTTTGTTTCATTTCTTTCTCTACAGCTTTTCCCATGTAAAGCGTTTTTCTGGAGTTTTCTCTTGTTTCTGTATATAACATCATGACAAAAGAAGAAATTCCTCGTTTAAGAAAATTTTGTCTTTTGCCAAAAAGTAAGAGGTTTTTGAATATCATATGTGATTATTCAGGGATTTACAAAAATAAACAATTTTAATTCCCCGCATTAGATTGGGACATATTGTTTTACGAATGTCTGCACATTGTAAACTTAATGCGAAAAACTTAATACTTTGCTGAAACTCAAACATAGTTGCAGAAACGCGGCTCATATCTGGAATATAGGTTCCTTGCATTGATAAGCATCAGTTGTTTGTTTGATCAGGGATATCCATTATTTCAAGGGCATTCATCAAGATCACATTTCTTAAATATGCTGTGACGGGGGCATGCTATTTCATACATTTTCTTTATTCAAGTTCTAAGATTTAAACTCGACTCAGTTTCTATTTTAGAGTAAAAGCAAATCCATTTGATTCTTGAGTTGTCTATTTCTTTGCAAGAGTTGAACCAGTCTAAAATTTTGTCATCTTGTGATAGATTAACACAACTTGATTTCTGTGCTTGGGTTAACACAATTGCTGTGCTTGAGGCAACACAACTGAATTTTCTGTGCTCGACCTAACATAAAACAATGTCTCGGTGACTTTTATTTCTGTCTCAATGTGCATGCTATATATAAGTGTATAGATTGTTAATTACAATTTGTTTATTTATTATGTACAGAGAAAACATATTAAACCTGGTCATGCTGGATACATTACCTTACTGAATTGCTGTAAAATCAAAGGGCTGAAAGCATTGATAGAACTAGTTGTTCAAAAATCAATATTTCTTTTAGAAATCTACTTCATAAACAATTCTGGCAGGGAAAGTACAGACAGGAGGTGTAGACTAAGATCAGACTGCATTTATGTGCAGGCTGGTCTTGGTCTACAGCTCCTGTCAAAACAGGAATATTCCGGATTCAGCATGACACTTGGGTTTATACAAAATACTTTGTGCTGTTATCACAGTCACAAAATGAAAAATATTGTGGTTAACTGAGAAATTGCTAGTTTCAAGCAATATCTCCATTATCCACAATGTTTTCTTATCTAAAAGACAAAGATTGATAAAAATTCATCCACTAAAAATTGTCACCTGCAGCTTCATTCAATTTAGATCAATCTTAAAATTTGATGCCTGGTCATGGATTTACACACACAATCCAATTGAATGAATTATATTTAAAAGTAGAATTTCTCGTTATCCCACAATGTTTGTATCCTTTCTTAGAAAAATTGTAAAAATTAAAATTTGATATTAAATGTCAATTTGTTTCACTTTAGACCAGTCTAAATTTTTGTCCTCGGGAAATGAATAATTCTCAACGTTGGAATTGAATGGAAACTTTTTTCTTTGAACCCATTCAAACGCTTTCAAGTTTTTTATGTCTCCTCAAGAAAAAAGCTTTTGAAAATAAGTTGAAAATGAAGAAATTGCTTTTTAAAAAGCTTTTTAAAAGCAATTTCTTCATTTTTCATAATGTTTTCTACCCCAAAAGACAAAGATTTGTTGAATTTCACAAGCTTAATATTGTCATCTGCAAATTCTATGAGTCTGGACTAGTCTGAAATGTTGTAGTCTGGTAATGGAAACTTGGTTAAAAAGAAGAAATGATTAGATCAAGGTCAAATTCCTTAAATGTGATTAACAGGGTATGTATGTTTCATGAAATGTCTTTAGGTTTGATATGGCATTATTCATCATTAACAGTTATTTTCAATCATCATGTCATGTGAAATGATCATCACGTCATACAATACCATCATCATGTCATGTGAAACGATCATCATGTCATGCAATACCATCATCATGTCATGTGAAACCATCACTATGTCATGTAATATGGTTACCATGACAAGTGAAATGATCATCATGTCATGTGAAATGATCATCATGTCATGAAACTATTGCAGTCATGTGAAACTATCACAATGTCATGTGAAAGATTTCCATGATGTGAAATTATCGTCATGTCATATAAAACAGTCATCATGTCTTATGAAATGAATTCATCATTGCATATGGAACAATCATCATGTCATATGGAACAATCATTATATCATATGAAAAATCAATCATTTTTTGTAAGTTTTTATCACAATCAACAGTAATAATACTCATTTTGTACTTCCATGACCAAGAAAAAATGCCAACCTTGCTTAGTATAATTATTTTAACCCATTCCCATACAGTTGCCCTTTTTTATGCCTCTTTTGATAAAAGCTTTTGAAAAATGTTGTGATTAACAAGGAAATTGCTTGTAACATGTAGTTTTTCATTATCAACTATGTTTTTACTCCAAAAGACAAAATCTTTAAAAAATCATTAAATTAGAATTGTCACTTGCAGATTCCTTCAATTTTGACCAGTCTAAAATTTTCGTTATGTGGGTAAGGATTAAACTGAATTTTCAATTATTCTCTGACAAATATTGGCTGCTTATCTCCTAAATCTTACCAACTGGTTTAGTGTAGCAATTTGCTGAGGAGATCTCCTGTTTCAGTGAGTGATATGGTCAACCCATTCCCACACAACATAATGTTAGACTGGTCCAAATTGAAAGAAGCTGTAGACGGCGATTTCAAGTTGATGAAAATTAAGATTTTTTAGACTTTTTGGATAGAAAATATTTGGGATATCTTCATTATCCACAATGTTCTCTAATCCGAAATACAAAAATTTCCAAAATTTCATCGCATAAAAATTGTGGTCTGCAACTTCTTTGAATTTGGACCAGTGTGAAATTTTGTCGTCTGGTAATGGGTTAAAGTGTTTAAGCTGATAGGTATGAATGCAATGATCTTACTTCTCAAAGAATGCATGCAAGGAAATGTGAAATACTTGGATTGTTAACCACTGTTCAAACCTAAAAAACAAGATTTTTACAAAAGTCAGCTGAGGTGCCATAGTTTCTAGCATACATCTCTTCTTGCGCAAACCCATTCTGATACTTATAAGTATAAGGAGAGCATATCATGAAAATTCACAAAAAAACTCAAAAAAATAGTGAATGTATCAAAATGATATTGATTGATTGAATGGGATTTAACACCACTTCTAACAGTATTTCAGTCATATCGCGGCGGCAGGAGCACCTAACAATGGATTCCTTGTATTTCTCACACCAGTACTACCAAAATGCCCTGTTAAACTTTAAAACTCTTTGTCTTTGTGGGTAGAAAACATTGTGGGATTTGAAGAAATTGCTTACTGTAAGCAACTTCTTCATTTCCCAGACTGTTTTCCAAAGCTTTTTTCCTGAGGAGCTTCAAATAACAGGATTGTATAGATAAATATTTGTTTTCAAAAAGCCTTACTGGCCCCTTTCCATGTAGGGGGTTTCCTTGAACCAATTTCAAGATGGCAAAATAATAGAAAGGTCCTATTCTAAAAAACGTTGCCAGCATCATAACAAATTGCATTTAAATAGAAAGATTAAAATTTCAAATAGGATAGAAAACATTTATAGAAAAGGAAAAAATGTTTTTAAAATGCAGTTTCTTCTTTTCTCATGGTATTTTCCATAGCTATATTTCTTTTGCACATCGAAATTGGGGCTAGAGAAAATTGGATTAAAATATGGGCCTTACATTGACCCAAATTAAGATATTTCAGTGTTTTAAGCCTTTTCATCTTAGCCCTTTCCCACACAGTCCCGTTGTACGGTTGTTGAAGTGGACCTGAAAATATATCCTCTACAAAGCATAAAATTCATCCAGATTATTCAAAATTTGCATTTTCAAGCATAAGATTTAATATATTTATTAATTACACCCTTGCTATTTTGTGGTATTTTAGTTGTTTGTTTTTGAGGTAATTGTTAACATGACAAATTGTTTATGATTAAACATGATGCTTTCGCTCAAACTCTGTTTTCTTTGTATACATTATTTCTCCAAATAAATGCTCTCTCTGTAAAATTAGATTCCAAAGTGATATTTACAAGGATTGTCCTTGAATTTGTGGTTTTTTTTTGTTTTTTTTAAATCATGTTAACCCATTCCCACACAATTTTTTATGCCCTTGAAGAAAAAAAGCTTTTAAAAACATTGTATAAATGAAGAAAATTATTATGGCTTGTTAATTCACAGTATTATCTCTCAATGTGAGAAAGCTTTTGAAATTCACCAACCTGAAATTGTTGTCTGCAACTTCTTTCACTATGGACCAGTCAAAAATAATCTTGTGTGGTAAAATGTTAAATTTTATCCTCGAATTGGTCTTAACACTGAAAATTAAGGTAAAAAGAAAAGTTCTCCTACCTGAGTTCCTGGGAGTGTTTATTAGGAGAAATACAGTTTGTACTTTCCTTTCCTCTCTGCTTAATTAATTGCTTGCTTTAATCTAGGAAAATTAGGACCAGAGGTTTACAAGAATATTGTAATTTTAGCTTTAATTAATTTCCAGATCACAAAATTTTAGACAAATCCATTTTAAAATAGATTGCATAAGGCATCTGAAACCCTGCAAAGTCTTTCTATCAATATACAATATTTCAGGGTCTTTGTTTCTTCAGGCTGTTTAAAAGTGGCAATGTTTTGTAATTGCTTAATAAGCTGTAGTTAAGACATTTTGGCTGCCCTTTGATGATATTGTAACCTTGCCAGTTCTAGTAAGCTCTTTTCGAGATTTTCACTTGAAATAATACTCTGCAGAATTGGCTTAGGGACCAGGCTACACATTATCAGGTTTTAACCCATGCCCACACAATGAGGCTTTTTTACGCCCCTCAAGAAAAATATTTGGGAAAAACTTTTTGGGAAATGAAGATGTTGCTTGGTGCAAGCAATTTCTTCATTTTACACAATGTTTCTACTCATAAAGTTGACAAAATCTAAAATTTCATAAACTTTGAATTGTCGTCTGCAACTCCTTTCAATTTGACCTGTCTAAAATTTTGTCGTCCCGTAAAGGGTTAAAGCATTATCAGACAATAATCTTTTAAGCTGGTATAAATCGAAATCAGTTGCAGAGGATTAGTAAAAGTGTGTTGAAATAAAGGAAATTAGTGCAATATAGATAAGGAAGCATTTTATGAAAAGTAGAAATTGCTTGGTACAAGCACTTTCTCCTCTCCTCGCAATTCTTTCATAACTTTTTTCTTCAACAACTAAAAAATGCAAGATCATGCTGATTTTACATGTATCCCAAGGATTGTAGACTATTCCTGCATTTGCAGACATCACAGACAAAGGCTAGTCTAGGTCAAGACAATTTTTCCAATGTCAAATTTGAGCAACTTTCACATTTAATGCCAGGTCTTTTGAATGGCAAGTAGAGAACCTTCTTATTCTTCATATTCATTGCTTTTTGGTTAAAACAAATTTTGTTCAACAAATTTTTATCCCTAGGATGGAATTATGCTAAATCTTTACAGGACAGCCCTGCATAAACAAGCCCATGAAGTGTGCACTCAAGGTCAGGATCATTTTAAAAGATCTGTCCCAGAATTATCTTTCCTTGACTTTTAACACTTTCCCGTTTTTGGAAATTTAGGACTTGTCCAAATTGAAAGAGGTTGCAGATGACAATGAAAACTGGATGCTATTTGAAATGAAACCATCCTATGTGGTAAGAAATATTGTTGAAAAAGAAGAAATTGCTTGTTACAAGCAATTTCTTCTTTTACCACAATGTTTTCTCAAGTATGAAATAACAGCAACGTAAAATCCCATGTTTGTACAGGAAAGGGTTAAAGTTACCTGACCAAAGGTCATGGTGACAAATTGCAATTGTGTTTCATTCATACATGCGCCGTGTGTTTACTTTTCACACTTTCTACTTCTTCTCAAGAACCAATGGATGGATTTCAACCTAACTTGGCAGGAAACATCCCCATGGGTAGGAGCTCCAGGTTTGTACACATCATGGAGTTATCTCCCCTTTTTGCCAAAAAGGGGCAAAATAAAGTACATGCATCTGAAAAAATCGTGTCATGAACCAGCAGTTTGATTGGATTCACATTTGATATTTGGAGTCTTTAGGACAGGGACTAGAAGGTTTGCACAAGGAAAAAAAAAGGTCAAGAAATTGCCATGCTTGGGTTGGTGCAAATTTTGGGAATCACATGGTTTACACAGGGCTTATGTAGTGTAAACTTTAAAAAACTTTTTGTTATACAGCATCATCTGGTGGACCTCTATCAAAATTGTTCAAATTATGGCCCCAGGATCAAATTAGCTCATCCCTCAAGGTCGAAAGTTTTACATAGGTTTATATAGATTTATTTTACTAAACTATACATTCTGTTGTGAAGACCATTTTTTTTATCAAACACTGGTGGGAATATATTCACCTTTAGTGATAGCTCTAGGTTGTTTTATTTTTCGTCATTTCATAATGTTAGGGTTAACTAATGAGTTTCTACCATAGAGTCAGAAGAAGTCTGTAAGTTCTGAGACAGTCTACTCCTTGCAGAAAGACATTGAGCCTCACACATATGCTATACTGGAACATGATGTTAAAATCAGTAGGGACGGTTACATCGAATTTAAGGTGGTGAGTAAACTTTTTTCTGCTTGCACAAGACAAATGAGCCTATGCGTGACATTTCCAACCATTTTGCATGTGCATGACTCGCACACATTGAGCACCCTGGACAGCCATCCGGAGCAATTAGAATGGACAGCCATCCTGGGCAATTAGAACATTCGCTGATTGTTTAAAGAAGCTTTGGGTCTGTATCTATCTACAGAGCGCAGAGTGAAGACTCTGATCAGACTGTGCGGATGCACAGGCTGATCTGAGTCTTTACTTGGCGCACATGTGTTATGGTTGGAAATATCACGCATGCGCTCAAATAGAAGAGCTATTGTCATACCCTTAGTGTCAGCATTGCTGTCCCACTTGGTTAAAGTTTTTATATCTATATGATAACTATCCCTAGGGGTCTTCTATTTCAAACATGCACTCATGTCAGGACATAGGCTTTCATCTGAGACCTTCACCCTATAACCTTGTGACCTTGACCTTTATGACTGATTATAAAAATCTTAAACCAAAAACTTAAATAAAAAACTTTAACCTTTTCTAACTTGGCCATTTTCTCATATTTGTGGCATGCACTCTTAAGGAAATGGGCTTTCGTTTGAGAAAATGACACTATGACCTTGACTATTATTCTGATATAAAAGAATTTAACAAAATACTTTATTTTTCCTACAAAGGTCATTTTTGTCAAGCCCGCTAGTGGTTAGCGAGACATAGTTGTTACTATGACAAGTCCGTGTATGTGCATTAGTGCTTTAGTCCGTCCGTCCCAATTTGTCCGGAAAATTACTCCTACATTTATGGATGGATTTCAAAATAACTTGGCACAATTATTCTCCATCATGAGTAGATGTGCCATTTGAAGAAATTTTTGGGAATGGTTTAATGTCAAGGTCACAGCTCAAGGTCAAACACTAAAAGTGTGCTTGTCCGGAGCGTTTCTCCTACAATTATCGATGGATTTCAAAATAAATTGGCACAATTGTTCTCCATCATGAGTAGATGTGCCATTTGAAAGAATTTTTTGGATAGCTTCAAGTTCAAGGTCACAGCTCAAGGTCAAACACTAACATTTAGTTTGTCTGGAGCATTTCTCTTACAGTTATTGATGGATTTCAAAATAAATTGGCACAATTGTACTTCATCATGAGTAGATGTGCCATTTGAAAAAATTTGTTGGATAGCTTCAAGTTCAAGGTCAAAGCTCAAGGGGCTCGACAGCAGTTGTCCTGGGACAACCATCTAGTTCATTCCAGGATTCTCATATTTCCCTAATGCATTCTTCAGGAGAAGGCTTTCATTTGAGACAATGACCTTGACCATGTGGCCTTAACTTGTTACCCTTTATAAAAACTAAATTACACAACTTTTTATGTCTTGGTCATTTTTCTTCCTAGGGTGCACCTGTTTCACACATGCATTCATAAGGGGATAACCTTGACACTATGAACATGTCCCCCTAACAATTTAACCCTATTTCAAATAGCACCGCAAGGATGAACTTTGTATCTATGGACAACTATTGTTGTTTAGCCTGCTGTGGTTCATTGATTGAATGGGGTTTAATGCCACTTTTAACAGTATTTCAGTCATACCGAGGCGGATTCCTGGTATTTCTCACACCAGTACTACCATTACATCCTTTCCCAGCCTCCAGCTGCTCATCCCACATAGGTTTTCGATAATTGATCTGAGACAAATGTCAGGAAGGATATTTGCCGCGCTATGGCCAGGGCCCTGCTGGGATGAGTATGGCATGGTTTGTCAACAGTAACTGTTCATGTATTTTTGTCATTAGAAGTATTAATGTATTTTTAACCCTTTCCTGTTTTGCAATATGATAGACTTGTCCGTATTCAAGGATTTTGCAGACGAAAATATACAGTGGATTTAATTTGAAAGCCAGAGAGCTATTGTCATGGCGTGGTGTCCGCTGCTTCAATGGATGGGGCTAATTTCCATTTTTATTGAAAGCTTTGAAATTCATTGTCTCAGAAACCAGTTGGATGGATTTTAACCAAATTTTACCTAATTGATTATTTAGTGACTCTCTATCAGTTTATCAAAAAGAATTTTGAGCGTAAGAAAAATATGGATTAAATGGGCAGGGCTTATTTCCATTTATAATATATACTGAAAATGGACTGTTGATGGATTTCAACCAAATGTAACAGGACTGATCCTCAGATGACTATTTGTCAGAATACTTCATAGGATTTTGCTTGTTTAAAAAAGCTTGGCTATTATGGTTGTGGCTTATGTCCATAATATGGTATACAGTGAACATTTCCTTTTCATCTTCCCCTGTGAATGATTTAAACTTAACTTAATTTGATTTTGTAAAAACAATGAAAAGTTGAAATGTTTCTCTAGAACTATTTCAAAGATTTTCAGTGACTTGGATGTATTTTCCTTATCTCAGTTTATGTTGAATTCATGAAAAATTTGCTTAATCAGTACATTCATGCCTGTGGAGTGATACAGGCGCTCAAGCGCCTCTAAGTTGTCTTGAGTGACCCTGTTTTGAACCAAGACTTGATCAAGACAAATATTCAAGCGCCTCTAAGTTGTCTTGAGTGACCCTGTTTTGAACCAAGACTTGATCAAGACAAATATTCTGACCAAAGGTAAACGTTTACGACACACGATGGACGGATATCGCTCAACCACAAAAGCTCACCTTGACCATGTTGTGCTCAGGTGAGCTAAGATGCATTTAGAGTTATGTCCTTACATAGTATGGATTGCTCTTTTGACAATGCAAATTTGAACCAAGTTTTAGCAAATATATTTAGTAATAACTTAGATATTAGCAATTTAGAAGTTTGTCATACCATTTACAATGCCAATATCACCAGGATGATGACATCATCTAGCCAAGCTAAAATTGGTTGTGAAAATTCAATTACATGGTCAGGTTGGATGTAAAGAATCTGCAAAAAAATTCAACCCTTTTCATGCTGCATAAAGTTCTCTTCAAAATTTCATTAAATTCAAGGGGCTGGAATCACAGAAAGCATTAATTTTGGGTTAAAAAATAATTTTGAAAATTCATCTTAAAAAAACAAATCTATCTTTAAAGGGACAAACAGGAGGTCTAAATGAAGATCAGACTGCACATTATGTGCAGGCTGATCTTTGTCTAGACCTACTACAAAGACAGAAACATTCAGGGTTCATCATGACAAGGGTAAACCATGGATTAGCTACCCAGTCCGACCATAGTTATCTAATTATCATAAAATTTTGGACTTGTCCAAATTATAAGATTGCAAACACCAATTATCAATGCATTTTATTTGAAGATCAGGTATTATATAGCGTAGGAAAACTTGTGAAAAAAGAAGGCATGGCATATTACTATACCAGTAATTTCTTCTTTTCATACAATGATTTCCATAGTTTTCTCCAATGTATCAAAATTAGGGGCAGTATATGTATTGTAAAGGGTTGATACTTTTTTGCAGTATTCATTTCACTGGCTGATGAAAGATTTATTTGATTTAAACCATTATCACACAATGACCCTTTCTGACACCCTGAAGAAATATAATCATGGAATACAATGTGGGAAAAGGAGAAATTGCTTGTAACAAGCAATTTCTCCTTTTCTCACTAAGTATTCTATCCTATTTGTCAACTATTTTCAAATTTCGGGGCAATTTTAGATGTTGTCAGCAACTTCTTTCAATTTGGACCAGTCTAAAATTTTGTTGTCTGGTAATGGGTTGAACATGTTTGTATCTTTTTTAGCCTGAGCGAGAAGAAGATATTTACGACACATTCCAATTCACTGATGATAGTACTTCAGTTGATAGCCATCCTTATGAAACATTCAGACCAATTACCAACCAAGACCACTCTTCCAAAGGAAACGATGCTACAGAGGGACAAGCAGAAGACATGTTTATGTCTCTCGAGGAATTGAGAGATACACCTCTTTCGGGAAACAATACAAAAAGTCAAAAAACAGATCAGAATACAGTTGCTTTTGAAGAAGATCTATTTATGACGTTAGCTGATGTAAGATCATCACCAATATCACATACAAGAGAATCAAAAAGTAAATCGTACCACTATCCGCCAGATGATAAATCATTTGCGAGTGTAAACCGACATAGTCAGCCTTCATACTACAACATTAAGAAACAAACAGGAGAAAAAGATACAGTGGCAAAAGAAAACAAAACAAGTGGCGTTTTAAACTATTACAATATTGAAGATGCTAATAAATTTGAAGAGGAGGAAGTGTTCATGTCCCTTGACGAGCTAAACATCACCGTCAATAAAGCTTTTGATCAAAATGAACGCCCAACTGTTGGTGGTAAAGCAGCAAACCTTTCCACACGGAGATCAGACATGGAAACCTACGACCACAGCAATACCAAAAACACCAGCAGCCCTGTCCAGTCCCCATCTGCTTACGATCATGTTTACTTTGCAGCAGGCACACCCTTAACAACAGTTGAAGGCTGGCTTAAACATTTAGATATGCTACATTATAAACACAACTTCTTGGACAATGGTTGGGATAGTTTGTACTTCTTGCCAGAGTTGTCTGATTCTGCTTTAATCAGTATTGGTGTTGATGACCCAGAGGATCAGTGTATTATATTACAAAGCATCAAGTCATTAAAGACTGGCTGACCTCAAATCCTTTTAACCCATTCCCACACATTGCTGCTTTCTGACGCCTCTTAAGTAAAGAGGCTTTTGAAAAAATTGTAAAAAATGAAGAAATTGCTTGTAACAAGAAATTTCTTCATATTACACAATATTTACTACGCAGAAAGAGGAAAATATCATAAACTTTAAATTGTTGTCTGCAACTTCTTTCAATTTGGACCAGTCTAAAATTATGCCATCTGGTAATATGTTAAAAAATCTTTTCAAGGATAGGCATGTGATATATAACCCTTTAACAGATGACAAAGCTTTAGACTGGTCCAAATTGAAATAAGTTGCAGACAAAATTTCTTATTCCATTGAAACTAAAAATATCTGTCAAATAGGTTAGAAAACACTGAGGAAAGGAGAAATTGCTTTTCACAAGTGATTTTCTCCTTTTCCAACAAAGTTTCCATGATTGAATTTCTTCAGAGCATCAGAAAGCATCATTGTGTGGTAATAGGCTAAATCTGACAATGTTTACATACTGAGATTACTCTTATGACATTTTTTTTAATAAAAAGCATTCTGTTAACTCAGTAATAGATTTTATAAGTAAATAATCATTATACTGTTATAAGCAACCAGCCTTTTCTAATCAATAACAAAATTTCAGACTGGTTGGAATTGAAAGAGATTCAACAAGTCCGATATTATTTAAATTTGTCAATAACTTTACAATACATGGTATGAAAAGGCTAAAAGCTATGTAAAAAGAAATTGCTTGCTACAAGGATTTCCCCCTTTTTTTTACAATGTTTATAGTTGTTACAAATTTTCACCAACTATAAATTGTTGTCTACAACTTCTTTTCCTAGAATTTTGTCTTCTAGTAATGGGTTAAATATCAGCAGACAGGCAAAGAGGACCTTGCAAATTTCCATCCTGAATAATTTAGAATAATTACAGCTAAGCAAGATTGGCTGCAATAGTAATAAGTTAATTCTTTCCTCACAATATTTTATATCCCAGTATGGTACTTATTTTCAATTACTCTGAATTGTTGTCCACTAGGTCTTTTGATTTAGACCATTCTAGAATTTTGTCAAAAAAGATGTGAATTTCTGAAAATTTGGGCAACTAAATTTTCAAAATAGACTTGTGGAAAATCGTTTTTCCAAAATACCATAAGCCTAATTCTCCAAAGTCAAAAGTTTTGTACAATATTAGGCATATATTAGGTAATTCTCAGTTCCAGTGGCTGAAAGAAAGCGGGGCTATTGTCATGGTGTGTTGTCTGTCATGTATGCAAGAGTCTGTTTGTAAACTTTTACATTTTAAAGTACCAAACAGAATTTTGCCAAATTCCACAGAAATGATCCTCGAGTGACCCTTATCAGATTCCTTCAAAGAATTTTGAACGGTTGAAAAATATGGCTTTAATGGGTGTAGCTAATTTCCACATATGGTGAAAACTTTGAAAAATCTTCTCAGCAACCAGTTGATGGATTTCAAATTAATTTAACAGGAGTGATCCTTGGGTGAGCCTTTATCATATTTCTTAAAAGGAAATTGATGAGATGAAAAGCATAGCTTTAACCCATTCCCACACAGTGACGCTTTTGAACACCCCCTAGGAAAAACAATTAGGAAAACATTGTGTAAAATGAAGAAATTGCTTATTACAAGCAATTTCTTCATTTTACACAATGTTTTCTACACAGAAAGTTGAAAAAATCTAA
This sequence comes from Fragum fragum, assembly GCA_946902895.1. Classification (NCBI taxonomy): domain Eukaryota; kingdom Metazoa; phylum Mollusca; class Bivalvia; order Cardiida; family Cardiidae; genus Fragum; species Fragum fragum. Next base: position 32,465,542 of record OX336379.1, on the reverse strand, counting down.
AATTTCATCAATTTTAAATTGTTGTCTGCAACTCCTTTGAATTTGCACCAGTCTATAATTTTGATGTATGGGAAAGGGTTAATGGGCAGGATTAATTTCCATATATGGTAAAAGCTTTGAAAATCTTTTCATCTGACTTAGTAAATGGATTTTTAATGACTTGATTCTTGTAAAACAACAAGTTTGAGATGTTTTCTAGAACTATTTCAAAGATTTCAATGACTAGATTTATTAGCCAGATATGTCAAAGATGATTCATTTTATATTGAATTCCTGAAAACACCATATGCTTAAGGCGTACATTCAGGCCTGTGGAGGGATACAGGCATTCCAGCACCTCTACTTGTGAGAAAAGATGGACCTATAGATGGACCTATAATCATTGTTTTTAAATCTAATATAATCAAATCCCTTCCAAATCAATCCCACTTGTTCATGCTTCTCAAGAACAGCATTTCGAAAAAAATGTGGAAAATCAAGAAATTGCTTCAACTTCATTATTCACAATGTTTTTAGCTGACCTGAGCACAACATGCTCAAGGTGAGCTTTTATGATCATGCTGAATGTGATGTGTGTCATGTGTAAATATCTTGTTTCCATTCTAGAGGCCACAATTATGGCTCATTTGCAAGAATGTTTGTTTCTATTTTATCTTGACGCAGATAAAATTTTGGTCACCTTCAGTCAAAAAATGGGCACAAGGTCAAATCATAGAAATACCTTGTTTGCACTCTAGAGATCACATTTTTGGCTAAAGAATCTTGATATTTGGTCAGAATGATTGTCTACATAATATCCTTGCCAATTTTGAATTTTGATCACTCTTGGTCAAAAACTTGGTCAAATCTTAGGAATACCTTGTTTGTACTCTAGAGGCCACTTTTTTTATTCAAGTGACTTGATATTTGGTAAGAATAATTGTCTCTATAATATCTGGGTTAAGTATGCATTCGGGCACTCTTGGGTCGAAATTAGGTCACTAAGTTAAATCTTAGAAAAACCTTGTTGGCTCAGAGCCACATTTTTGGCTCAATTGACTTTATATTTGATTGGAATGTTTCTCTCCGTAATATCTCAGTGTTTGAATTTAGGTCTATTAGGATCTAAAACTAGGACACTAGGTCAAATCTTGAAATTCCTCGTTAGCACTCTAAGAGGCCTGATTTTTTTGCTAATATGACTTGATATTTGGTCAGAATGTTTCTCTCCATAATGTCTTGGCCAAGTTTGAATTTAGGTCAATTATGGTCTAAAACTAAGGTCACGAGGTCATATCTTGAAATACCTTGTTATCACTACAAGACACCTGATTTTTTGGTCAGATTACTTGATATTTGGACGGAATATTTCTCTACACAATATCTCCAGCATGTCCAAATTGTGGTTATTTGGATAAAAAAAGTAGGTCACTAGGTCAAATCATAAAAATGCCTTAATGTAGCATTTTGGGCTAAATTGACCCGATATTTGGTCCAAATGTTTGACTCCATTAAATCTCAATCAAGTTTGATATTGGGTCATGTTTGATTAAAAAACTAGGTCTTTATGTCTAGTCCAAAGAAATCTCACTTGCAAAGTACATGCTCCTTTTCCTGCAAAAATATCTCAACACTTTGTAAGAATGTTTGTTCTTGATTTCTAGACATGATTTGAATACGAGTCATTTGGGGGCATAATAAGTCATTTTGGCTTTTTTTACTGATGCATTCATTGACTCAGGTGAGTGCCAAAGGCCCTCTTGTCTACTTTCATGATAATGAATTTTAAAATTCCAGCAACTGAAAATTGTCATTTGTAACTTCTTTGAATTTGGGCCAGTCTAAAATTCTGTCGTCTTGTAATTGGTTAATTATGTCTAAATCAAATATCAAATGTTTGACAGTTTACCATACAACACAATTTTAGACTGATCCAAATTGAAAGAAGTTGCAGACGACAATTTCTAGTTGATGAAATTCTAAAAATCTTGTCTTTTGGGGTAGAAAACATTGTGAACAATGAAGAAAGTGCAGTTTTCAAAAGCTGTTTCTTGAGGTTCATAAAAAAGCATGATTGTGTAGGAATAACTTAAAGCAATAGATATACACAAGAGGGCCAGAATGGCCCTAACATCGCTAAATTATGTTGACTGAAAAAAAAACTTGAAAGGACACAGGCATGTTTGACTTTGAGCTGTGACATTAAAGATTTCAAAGTCAAAAACAACCTGCCCTGCCACACCCTTATTTGGGCCTCAATCAAAATTTTGCAAACAACTTTTGAAAAGGGTCACCCAAGGAACATTCATGCCAAGTTTGTTGGAAATTGGCCCAATGGTTACTGAGGAGAAGATGTTTAAAGATTTAAAAGTCAAAAACTGCCCCAGCCTGCCTCAATTTTTCGTCATCAACTTTTGAAAAGGGTCTCTCAATGAAGATTATTGCCAAGTTTGGTTGAAATAGGCCAAATAGTTACCGAGGAGATGATGTTTAAAGATTTCAAAGTCAAAAACTGCCCCGCCCTGCCAAGCCCCTATTTGGGCATCAATCAAAACTTCGCACACAACTTTTGAGAAGGGTCACCAAAGGAAAATTCATGCCAAGTTTGGTTGAAATTGGCCTGCCCTGCCATTCCCATGTTTGGGGTCAATCAAAATTCCGCAAAAACAACTGTTGATAAGGGTCACCCAAGTAACATTCCTGCCAAGTTTGGTTGAAATCCGCCCATTGGTTACTGAGGAGAAGACGTTTAAAGAATTGTTGACGCCTTCTGACACACGACGGACAAAACATGATCTCAAAAGCTCACCTTCAGCATGTTGTGCTCAGGTGAGCTAAAAATATATCGGAATATATAGGAATTTCTTCATTATCCTCAATTGTTTTTATCAAGAGAGATAAAGGTTGTTAGAATTCCATCTCGTTTAAATTGTAATCTGCAGCTTTTTATCGAAGTGGACCAGTCTAACATTTTGTTTCGTAATGCGTTAAGAATGGTTGAACTGTCATCACCCGCTGATCTAAGAATTTGTTATTTTACAAAAAGAAATCCCTAAAACTTCATAAAAACAAATACAAATCTAAGACTGTAACCACAGATCCATGATGGGTCCAGTCTGAATATTACCCGTGTCTTTAACCCATTCCCACACAATAAAATTTTAGACAGGTCCAAATTCAAAGAAGTTGCAGTCGACAATTTCAAGTTGATAAAATTTTTCAATTTTTTGTCTTTTTGTGTAGTAAACATTGTGGATAATGAAGAAATTGCTTGTAACAAGCAATTTCTTCATTTTCCACAGTGTTTTCCAAAGCTTTCATATTGAGGGGCGTTTGAAAGCGTCACTGTCTGGGAATGGGTTAACCCATTCTCACAATTATGCTTTTTGATGCCCCTCAAGAAAAACGATTGGAAAATAATTATGTAACAAGCAAATTCTTCAATTTCAACAATGTTTTCTACCCAGAAAGTTGGAAAAATCTTAAGATTTCATAAACTTTAGATTGCCGTCTGCAACCCCTTTCAATTTGGACCACTCTAAAATTTACCACCTGGTAATAGGTTAAAAGGGTTCATTCATTACTGCACAAACCCACTTTCTTAGAATGACTTCTGCCAACACTTTCAATATTGCCAGTCTTAACTTTCATCAATAGGGTATGGAGAAAAATCAAAGAAAAAGACAAACACAAAAGCTAAAATAAACATTTATTTGATGGAGTTAAGCTTTACTTACAAAACAATAATAATTGAATATATTTCTGATTAAGCCAAGGAACAGTAATGCTTAACCCATTCCCACACAACCAAATTTTAGACTGGTCCAAATTGAATGAATCTGCAGACGAAATTTTCAAGCTGATGGAATTTTAAATGTTTTCATCTTTTGGGGTAGAAAACATTGTGGATAATGAAGAAATTGCTTGTAACAAGCAATTTCTTCATTTTCCACAATGTTTTCCAAAGCTGTTTTATTGAGGGGCGTAAAAAGGAGGGTTTGAGTTGGAATGAGTTAAACATTTCAATAGTTGGATATTAACCCATGTCATGCTGAATAAATACCTCTACAAAAATTCTGTTAAATTCAAAGGACTAAAGGCACATAAACCACTAATTTTGGGTTGGTAATCATGTAGAAAATTAGTGTTTTAAACAATGCTGGTTTTAAAGGGACAAGCAGGAGGTCTAGACAAAGATCAGTGGCACATATGTGCAGGCTGATCTTTGTCTATACCTCCTGCTCAAACAGGAATATTCCGGGTTCAGCATGACCAAGGTTGTTAACAGAGTAATAATATATACAGTACACTCCAGATAAAACAAAATTGTCAGGATATATGAAGTTACATTGTTGTAACCTGGTCTAATTGTAACTTGGTCACAAAAAAGCGCCAATCGTTTATTGAGTTACGATTTCAACAGAAAACAATTCCTTTTTTTAAAGAGTATTTGATGACAGATATCTTTTCTAACTTTAATGTTCTATCAACCCATTCCCACACCACAAAATCTTAGACTGATCCAAATTCAAAGGAGATGCAGACAACAATTTAAAGTTTATGAAATTTTTAGATTTTTTCAACTTTCATGGAAGATTTAACACTGTGGAAAACGAAGAATTTGCTTGTGACAAGCAATTTCTTCATTTTCCACAATGTTTCCCCAACTGCTTTCCTAGAGGGGCGTCAAATGGCTCCATTGTGTGGGAATGGGTTAATTATATAAATGCAGACATGAACAGTCTAAATAAATGTATACAAAATAAAGATTTTTTGTTGTTATTGTTTTATTCTTGTAGAAAATATTCAATAAGATCTGATAACTATCTGACTCGTGCTGATATTTTCAATCATTTGCACTAGAAAAACTAACTATTGCTTATAATACATAGAGTGGACTGAATATTTAACAATTAACCCATTACCAAACAACAAATTTTTGGACTGGTTCAAATTCAAAAAGTTTGCAGATGACTATTTTAAATGAGTTAGAAATATAAAAAACGAGTAATGCATTTGGTAGAAAATGTGGAAAAAGAGAAACTGTTTGTTGAAAGTAATTTCTCCTTTTCTCACAATGTCTCCTGCCTTTTCCGGCACATGTATTTTTTCCTATTGAGTCTAACTTTGAATTATTGTCTGTAACCTCTTTCAATTTGAACAAGTCTATGTCAATGATTGGTAAATGGTTAAAGATGATAATCATATATTGTAGACTAAGATCAGATTTCACAAATTTGCAGGCTGTATTAGTCAATACCGCATACCGTTAAAGAAGTAACAGAATAATTTATATATGTATATATATATACAGACATATTCTAAGCCTAACAAATACTTAAGAAGTATAAGCAAGTTGGCAACATTGGAACTTGAAGCAATATACTTTCATTGACAATTTCCTACGAGACATGGTCTATGTTTTACAGCACAATTACATCTATATGTATAAATATATTCAAAATGGACGGAATACATTACCCTTTGAAACAAAAATCATCTATAGATTATAACGAGTACACTTCTAAATGAAAATAAACATGCAAGACTAAAATAGATGGAAAGCAGATTGTAACAAAAAAATCGAATTATCAGACAACAGTTCATCATCAGTGTGTTTAAGCCATTATAACATAAATTTTATCAAAATGGTCTATATAGGTGCACTTTTCGTTCAAATGACCGATCACCAGTGTTAATAAAAAATCATTTGACCCAATCAAATCATTCATTTAGACCATGAGTGAACTTTGAACCCAGATATTTATCTAAGCAATTTTGTAGCCTTTTGAAACTTAAGAAAATGTAATTACAGCCTATTCAAGCTGTTGTTACATCATTTTGGTCAATAACTGATGATTTACCTTTTATTTAATGTCCTTGACCACATATTTTACAAACTTAGATGGTTGTCCCAGGACAACTGCTGTCGAGCCTGCAAAAGTTTGTAGGCATCATAATTCCAGACAAGCACAAATGAAGTAATTGACCTTGAACTTTGACCTTGAACTTGAAGTTATCCAAAACATTCTTTCAAATGGCACATCTACTCATGATGAAGAATAATTGTGCCAAGTTATTTCAAAATCCATCCATAATAGTAGTAGAAATGCTCTTGAAAATCACAATTTTAGTGTTTGACCTTGATCTGTGACCTTGACATTAGACCTATCCCAAAAATTCTTTCAAATGGCACATTTACTCATGATGGAGAATAATTGTGCCAAGTTATTTTGAAATCCATCCATAAGTGTAGGAGTAATTGTCCGGACAAACACAGGTTTAGTGTTTGACCTTGATCTGTGAGCTTGACATTAGAACTATCCCAAAAATTCTTTCAAATGACACATCTACTCGTGATGGAGAATAATTTTGCTAAGTTATTTTGAAATCCATCCATAAGTGTAGGAGTAATTGTCCAGACAAATTCGGACTGATGGATGGACTTACAGACTAACTTTTAGTGTTTGACCTTGAGCTGTGAGCTTGACATTAGAACTATCAAAAAAAATCTTTCAAATGGCACATCTACTCATGATGGAGAATAATTTTGCCAAGTTATTTTGAAATCCATCCATAAATGTAAGAGTAATTGTCTGGACAAATTCGGACGAACTAATGAACTATCGCACATACACCGAATTGTAATAGTGACAGCTATGTCTTGCTCATCGCAAGCGGGCTTGACAAAAATGTTTGTTACCTCAGTAACACTTCAATGCCAGAGGTCATTAGGTATGGATAGAGTTAATCCAATCTTTACAGATTCTGGTAATTAGTAAAGCAATTACGATGCTACAATATGGCACACAAGAGCAACCAGAGCCAAAAATATCTCATCAAAACAAGATGCGTTTGTGAAACACCATGCCCCATAACAGCTTTTTTCAGAAATGTGACCTTGGTAAGTGGCATTGACCTCAATCTTTGTATCTGCAGATGCGTGATGAGATCTATCATCATGCCAAATATGAGCACTCATCTTGAATTCGCTTAAAATAATAGTAAATGTTAAGTTTTTTTGGTTAATATTTCAGATAGAATGATGGATAATAGTAAAACAGTCATTCCGATCTTTTAACAGCAGGTCACAAAAAATAATCTTAACATAACTTTGACTTATGATTATTTCACTCATTACTGCAAAATGATGCTTTTTAATGCCCCGAAGAAATATTATCATGGAAAACTGTGTGGGAAAAGAAGAAATTGTAACAAGCAATTTCTCCATTTCTCGCAATGTTTTCTACCTTATTTTGTCATTATTTTCCAATTTCAGACTATTTTAAATGTTGTCTTCAACTTCTTTTAACTTGAACAAGTCTATAATTTTGTTTTCTGGTAATGGGTTAAAGATCAAACATTGTAAATCATTTTTATTCATATCAAAATTTTGTGAGGACAAAAGCAGATTAATAACTTAACCCTTGTCATGCTGAACCCGGAATATTCCAGTTTGGGCAGGAGGTATAGACAAAGATCAGCCTGCACATAAGTGCAGTCTGATCTTGGTCTACACCTCCTGCTTGCACTTTTCCTTCAAGAAAATCTATAAATTTGATTTTCAAAAGAATTATTGATTATTGAACAACAAGTACTGTCAGTGCTGTCAGCCCTTTGATTTTTATGTAAAACCATAAGGGATTTTATACAGCATAACAAGGGTTAACATTTAAATAATTAGATCAAAATCATTTTCTGTTTGAACACAATTGCATTTAATGATCCAAGAAAGAAAAAAGGATAAATCACTTGAAATACAGCAGATTCCACTTAATTGCAATCCTCATAATAGCAAAATACTCAAATCAACTTTTTCACAAACACTAGATTAAAAGAACAAGTGTTTCCATTAATTGCAAAATAATACAGTAGTTTTCAATTACAATCAGCATGATAGCCAGAAAAAACTACTTTAATGCAAATTGCCTTATAAAATAACTCTAAATTTACAGAACAAGTCTTTTTGATTGCAAAGATGTTATCATAATATTAGCATGGCAATTAACAGGAATCCATTCTTACAATTTTAAAAAACATAGATGAATTTAATTTAATCAGTTAAATACAAATTTTAGCCTTGTCAAATTTGACAATTTGCAGACGATTATGAAAAGTGAGTGCAACCAACCTACAAAGTAGAAAATACTGTAGCAAAAGAAGAAATTGCTTGTTACAACCAATTTCTTTTCCCACAATTTTTTTACAAGCACAAAATCACAAGGCTGTTAAGACCACAGATTGTAGAGGAAAGGGTTAGGCAGGTTCGTAGAAAAAAATCAAGTGTGAACTGACTGTAAGAACTTAATTCCTTGTTAAAGAACTTAAAGACAGGTTGGTATAACATTGATTCTTCACTGTGGTAAAAAAAATGTATTGTCACATATTGCAGAGTCACAGTGAAAATAAAGCTTTTGTTATCCACAAATTGAAATATTCATTCATTTTTTTCACATGAATTAATTTATCAATCTTTAACATCAGTTAACCCATTCCCACACAATCACGCTTTCTGACGATCCCAAGCTAAAAAGATTTGGAAAATATTGTGGAAAATGAAGAAATTGCTAGGTTAAAGCAATTTCTTTATTATCCACAATGTTTTTACCTCAAAAGACAGAAATAATTCCAAATTCATCAACCCAAAATTGTTGTCTGGAATATTTTCAATTTGGACCATTCTAAAATTTTATTGTTTGGTAATGGGTTAACTATCATTCATATGCATTTGTAAGTGCAAAATTAGTAATTGACGGATCGCAACTGTCAAGCAAAGAATCTATCAACCAACTGAATCATTCATTTAACCCATTCCCACAGTGACACCTTCAGGCACCCCTAAAAAACAATTTGGAAAACATTGTGTAAAATGAAGAAATTGCTTGTACAAGCAACTTCTTCATTTTACACAATGTCTTCTACCAAAAAAAGTGAAAGAAACTTGAATTTCATAAACTTTAAATTACCATCTGCAACTATTTTCAATATAGACCATTTGAAATTTTGCCGTCTGGTAATGGGTTAAACAGGAAGTTGACTTTTAACTCCAACATTGGCCGACATTTATCTGAAGCACTTTTGTTGGTTTGGCGACTTTAATGTCATAATTACAGCTTATTCTACTGTAAGAGCCAGCTACAAGACCTGCTGAGTCAGTGAGCGGGGTCAATAATATATCAATTGAATGAATTAAAACTAAAAAAAAAAATGAATGTCACTTTGTATAAATTTTTAATATTGATTATCATAATTATGTGCTCTTTAACTCAAACTCTCCTTTTTATACAACAATCTTAACCCATTGGTCTAGTAATGGTTTAATGGTGTAGGAGATGATATGCTCTGGACAAGGTCAAATGGACTGACATACTGACACATATCCTCTTATGATTGTGACAACTATGTCTCTCTCACCACAAGCGGCTGGACAAAAGTAAAATATTACAGGAAAGAATGATTTATCAATGAACACTTTCTACCCAACATGAAATAAATGAACACTTATTGAAAAAGCTGTGTTTGAGTGGCTGAACTGAATTGGAAAACAATTGTTCAATTGTTCAATTGAAATTGATCTCAAATCTAAGCCTTAACCATAAATTGGTTTATGTAAAATTATTTTTATTGCAAAAACTGTTCATCCAATATAAAAACTCAAGATGATGTTCAGCACTAAACATAACTTTGCCCATTACTACACAATTTTGACATATAAAGAAAAAGTATAAAGTATGGAAAACATTCCTTTTGCATCAATGGTTTCTAGCCTATATGGCACCAGCTTTTACAACTTTTTCAATTTGAAACGGTCGAAAATTGTTCTGTATGGTAATCAGTTAAATGTAATTCATAAAATGAAATCCATAGCTTTACACCTTTGTTTCTAAGGATGACAAAAAGAGAATGTATCAACCAAATACCAGACAGCAAAACTTGAGACAGATTCAAATTAAAAGGAGTTGCAGATGAAAGTTTAAAGTTAATGAAACATTGTAGAAAATGAAAATTGCTTGTTGCAAGCAATTTCTTCATTTTACTCAATGTTTTCCCAATTGTTTTTCATAGGGGGTGTCAAAAAGTGTCAATGTGTGGGAATGTAGCCTTTAACCAATTACCAGATGACAAAATTTTAAACTAGTCAAAATTCAAAGAAGCAGTAGAAAACAATTTACAGCTGATGAAATTTTAAAAAAATCTTGGTCTTTTTGGTTGAAAACACTGCAGAAAATGAATAATTGCTTGTAACAAGCAATTTATTTGATTTCCACAATGGGTTTTTTTCTGGGGGGGGGGGGGATTGTGTTGGAATGAGTGAGTATGATTGTTGGACAAAGGAATAGATGGATAGACAAACAGAAGGATAAATTGAAAAACGAAAAATGAAATCATAAAATGTTGTTATCATAAAACCTCATGTAAAGCTAAGGTTTTCATCAAGTCTTTGTAAATGTCGTCTGTATATTAAAGCCAACTGCTAATGATTATCAAGAAATTATATAGGATGAATAATGTTAATAATTAATGGTGTATGCTAAAATAGTTACAAACTTCTACATATAACTAGGCTCTAAACCTTCACCAAAAAAAAAAAAAACGATATTTAAAACTTCCTAAATCTTGATGAAGTGTTTTTCTTGCTTTTGAAGAAGCAAAATGATAAAGACGAAATGTCTAGTACTGGGAGGGTGGGGGTGGGGTGGGGCTTCTTCTCTCTCTGTCTTTTATTATTAGCTCCATTCAATGTCAATTTCATGTTTTTCAGCCAAATCTGAATTTGCATGCAACTTGACAGTCCTTTCAACATTGGACATGCATTTTCAAGGCTACAGGTACCCCCCCCCCACCTCTGAAAAAGTTTATGAGTAAAAGTTCATAGGAAATATTCTGGTATAATGGCTACCAAGTACCTTGTATTTCAAGGGCTTAGTGCAACAATGTCATAAATGACTAAATTTATATAGGCACTAACCAAATACCAGATGGCAAAATTTTGGAATGGTCCAAATTGAAAGGAGTTGCAGACAAAAATTCAAAGCTTATGAAATTTTGAATTTTTTGTACCATTGGGATAGAAAACATTGTGGATAATGAAGAAATTGCTTGTAACAAGCAATTTCTTCATTTGCCACAATGTTTTCCAAATCTAGTATATTGAGGGGCATTTAAAAGCGTCAATGTGTGGGAATGGGTTAACCCATCAATTTGCTTTGAACTAAATAGGAGAAATTTTTGATATTTCCTGCTTATTAATCCATTCCTAAACAACAAAATTTTAGACTGGTCTGAATTGAAAGAAGCTACAGACGACAATTTCAAGTTGATGGAATTCTTCAAGTCTTGTCTTTTGGGGTAAAAAACATTGTGAATAATGATTTCATTATCCACTATGTTTTCCAAAGCTCCTATATAAAGGGGCGTTTAAAAGTCCCATTGTGTTGGAATGGGTTAAGTTCTTTTCAACTCATTAGCACACAAACAAGCATTTGATTCCTTGACGACGAATTGCTGGAAAAATGCATTATGGCAAAAGGAGAAATGGCTAGTTACTACTTTTACAGCTATCATTTTTCAACTTACACATAGTTTGAATTGTCATCTGCAACCTCTTTGAATTCAGATCAGTCCAACATTTTGTTGCCAGGTAATGGGTTAAAGAAATCACTGGTACTCCTCTTTGTGACAGATACTGATTTTTTCTGACATTGTCCTCTTTTGATATATGTGTATTTTACAAGGAATATTTGCAGGTATATAATAAATGTATAAATCTAAAGCAAAGAGAATAACTTATGAAACTAACAAAAGCAAGGCACAAACATGTTGTAAAGCACTTATCTTAACCATTAACCAACAAATGAACATATAATTAAATGTTTTTACAAATTGATCATCAATCTTAGAATATTGTTGTTAACCCTTTCCTGTTTTATGAAATTTTAGACTGATCCAATTTGAAAGAGGTTGCAGACGACAATGAAAAATACATGCAATTTGAAATCTGACCATCCTATGTAGTAGAAAATATTGTGGAAAAAGGAGAAATCACTTGTAACAAGCAAATTCTCCTTTTACCACAATGATTTCTCAAGTATAAAAACACAGTGACATAAAATCCCGGGTTTGTCCAGGAAAGGGTTAAGGGGATAATTTAACTAATTTTCACACAACCCAACTGTTAGACTTCAAAAATTATATCCAGAAAAACATTGTGGGAACAGGAGAGATTTGCTTACTACCCATATGATACTTTTGAAAATTTAATTGCACTTTTAAATAACTTTTAGTCTGATTTCTTTAAAATTTTGACCAGTCTTAAATGATCACGTCTGGTAGAAAACATAGTGGAAAATATAGAAATTGCTTGTAACAAGCAATTTCTTCATTCATCGCATCATTTTCCTAAACTTTTTTATTGAGGGGTTGCAATATCTCTCATTATGTTAACTGTCCAAAAAGGGGGATATACCTATCAATCACACCTGATTTGTATTAAACAGAAATTATAAATTATATCTTATGTTGACAGATATTGTTGTAGCAATTTTTCGTTGTACGGTTATTTTTGAGTGTTTATTTCTAGCCACTTAGTAAGTGCTGGCAAAATAGGCAAAATTTAAGTGTTTGTGAAATAAACCCAATTTATACTTTCACTTGATACATACCAAACATACCAAACTACTTATAAGAAATGGGGGAAATAGGGTGCAATAGCTTGTTCCTTCCCCTTATAATTTTTACTGAAAGGAAAATGATACATTACATTGTCTTGAATTAAATCCCCTTGATGATTAACCATCTCCAAAGACCTCTTTTGTACCTTTTGTCTCATTGTAATTCCATTTCATGTACATTTACCTGTTGTTTTCCTTAACCCACTCCCACACAGCGACGCCTTTGGACGCCCCTCAAGAAAATTAATTGGGAAAACATTGTGGAAAATGAAAAATTGCTTGTAACAAGCATTTTCTTCATTTTCCACAATGTTTTCGACCCAGACAGTTAAAAAAAATCTAAAATTTCATAAACTTTGAATTGCCGTCTGTAACTCCTTTCAATTTGGACCAGTCTAAAATTTTGCCATCTGGTAATGGGTTAACAGGAACAGAGTGAATACAGTATGTATATATAATCATGCAAATGCTTCCATTGGACCTGTAGGGTATGTCAATATGCCCCTAACCCTTCACCTGACAACTAAATTTTAGACCTGTCCAAGTGAAAAGAAGTTGCAGACAACAATTCAAAGTTAGTGTCAAATTAAAAGTAAGTGTCATGTAAAGGTAGAAAACATTGTGAAGAGAGGAGAATTTGCTTGTTACAAGTAAGTTCTCCTGTTCCAACATTGTTTTCCCATCTTCAGGGGCATAAGAATAAGGATTTGCGTTACAACCAGTTAACACATGACCATATAGTCTATATTTTGAGTTGCTGAAGAAAAATAACTGGAAAACATCAATCAAAAGATTACTTTCTTTCTTACAATGTATTCTACCGTATTCGGCAATTCTTTTGAATATCGATTGTTGTCTGTAAATTTTTTAATACTGAACAAGCCTAGAATTACGTAGTCTTGTAATGGATTAATTGTCTCATGTGAAGAACTAACTGGAATGTTGTAGAAGAAAAAAATGATTAAAATGTCTGTCTTTTGCTTCTTCTTCTTTCAAAACATCACTGATTGGTGATTAGGAAGCATCCATTGACTCGTTCTCTGTAACAAACGCTTGTTCTTTTCTTTTCTGTCGACGTAACTGCATCTGTAAGTATAAAATTCAAGGTTTATTCACTCTCCATAGAGGTGCATTAACCCTTTGATCTTGTCTTTTTTAAAAGAAGTTACAGACAACAATTAAAGAAAGACTGTAATTTGAAAAGTAATCTACCCTTTAGGGTAGTATATATTTTGGAAAAAGAAGAAATTGCTTGTTACAAGCAGTTTCTTCTGTTCCCACAGTGTCCTCCCAAATCTAAAATCACAGGGGGAGTAAAAAACCAGGGATTATACATGAAAGGTTACTCTTTGTTACAATAGCTCTGATTGACCTTCATCTTAACCCATTCCAACAAAATCCCTCCTTTTTATGCCCCAGAGAAAACGATTTTGAAAATATTGTGGGAAATAAAAGAAATTGCTTGTATCAAAAAGGCAAAAAAATTAAAACTCCATCAACTAGAAATTGTAGTCTGCAGCTTCTTTCAATTCAGACCAGTCTAAAACTTTGTTGTGTGGGAGTGGGTTAAATGCACAAGTACAATAGAGGTTTATCATACTGGTTTAGACAAAATAGACCTTTGATCCCAACCATAAGCTGTGCATTAATATTTCTATAACCATATTAGTAGCCCTCTGTGACCCCTCCTTTTCAGGCTCTGAAAGAAATATACTAAGGAAAATTTTGGGTTTTAAAAGGAGTGATTTGTTGTAACAAGTAGTCTCTCCCTTTTCTACAATATTAACAACCTATTTTGCATTTGCTGTTCATTCTAACCCATTTCTAGACCACAATGTTTCAGACTGGCACAAATTGGACAATTTCAAGGGTGGTTTTTTTTTGTTGTTTTGTTTGTTTTTGTTTTGTTGTTGTTGTTGTTGTTTCTATAAGGGAAGAAAAAATTGTGGAAAATGAAATAAATGTTTGGTACAAGCAATTCCTTTATTTTTCACAATATGTTCCAAAGCACTTTTCTTGAGAGTTGTAAAAAGTGGTATCATGTTGTAATGAGGTAAACCTACATCTAATTGTAGTCTGCAAATTCTATTGATTTGGATCAGTCTCAAATTTTGCCATCTGTAAAACGGTTAAAAGTGGCCTATCTTTAGTCCACGCATATTTTTATTTGTTTTTAAAAAGATCGTTATAATAACAGTTTAAGAGCATTAAAAAATCGGTTGATATCCTTATATGACCCTATAAAATGTAAATATAAAATATTGAATAAAGTAAACATTTTTGATCAACACTTGAATGAGAGTTTAAACTTGAATACAAACAGTGGATAATGGGAAAATTTAATCTTTAATACCAGACAATAATTTAAGCGTTATCAGACATGACTAGGATCACTCTTGTTCCACTTATTTCTGATTAATTCTACAGCAGGAAGCAAAAACTCAGGTTAACTCAATCGGCGATGACAAAATTTTGGTCTGGATTCAAGGAAGTTATAGATGACAATTTCTAATTGAAGAAATTTAACAAAAGCTGTCAGAAGACAGCAATGCTCCACTATTCTGAGTGCTGGGTTATAAACTTATAGTAATTCAATGTCAGAAAAGGGTTAAAACTCCACTATAATAAATGTAATTGTTATGAATCTTTGCCTAGAAGATGATATGATGGTCACAAAAGCATGTGCAAAGTTTCAAAGCAATAGCATTTAAGTAAAAGAGAGTTATTAAAGACATGGTAGTTGCACATAAGGTTTAACAAAAAATTTTTAAGTCCAAAAAGGGTAAAATTCCACTAAAATGAATGGCAGCATATTGAATCTGTATCTAGAGGCTGATATAGCCACAAAAACATGTGCAATGTTTCAGAGCAATAGCATTAGTAGAAACTGAGATATGACAGTTGCACGTAAGGTTACTTCAAATAGTCAAGCTAAAAACAGGATTTATGAATGGGTTAATAAAAAGTTGTTATTGAAGAGAAGTTTACATTTGATTTTAATTTAAGAATATATGCTGATTTTTCAATACCTATAATTTTCAACATGACAGAATTTACTGTCATCAAATACACAGCTTCAAGAAGCTGCATATTTCACTATTGAGAGACAAAGAGATCCTACAAAGAGAATATGCAGCTTGAGAAGAAAAAAATGCATGTTTTCTGCAGCTCGCAACTTTTGTACAGCTCCAACCCTAAAAGCATAGCTGAAACGTACATTTTTAGAAAATAAGCAGCTTTTTTGCAGTTAAAAAATGCAGTTCTTGTGCCGTTTTTCTACTACTGCAGAAAAGCTGGATAACAAAAGCCGGCTTTAATCAATCTTTCACTAATGGCTGCATAATATTTAACCCATTACCAGACAGAAAAAATTTAGACTGGTCCAAATTGAAAGGAGTTGCAGACAACAATTGAAAGTATATGAAATTTTGGAATTTTCTAACTTTCTGGGAAGAAAACATTGTAGAATATTAAGAAATTGCTTGTAACAAGCAATATCTTCATTTTCCACAATGTTTTCCAAAGCTTTTTGTTTTTGGGGGCGTCTAAAAGCATCACTGAGTGGAAATGGGTTAAGCAAAGGTGGGTGAGGGGTATAATGAGTCTATAATGTTGACAGTTATGAAATCATTATAACTACAGCTCATTCATGGTGAAAATTACCCCATCATCACATGACACTGAGTTTTCCATGCTGAATAAATACAGCCTTGCAGAAACATCGTTGAAATTGAGAAACTGCTTGTAACAAGCAATTTCTCTTCATTCTACAATGTTTCTTATCTGTTAATTTGGCTCAAGTAACAGGCAATAAATCAGAAACAATTTACAAAGATTTGATACTTGTTACATTTAATAGAAGGCACCTTTTAGAATAGCAAGATTCATTATCACAGTAATAATATTTTATCTAAGGTTTAAAGAGTCTGTGATCACACCTCAAATTGGATATTATACAGGGCAATTTGAATTTTAGTTCAATAAACCATGGGAAACTTGGTTCATCTATATTTGTTACCATTACTAGACATATTAAGCCATTACCAGACAGCAAAATTTTATATTGGCCGAAATCGAAATGATTTCCAGTGAAAGAAATTTTGAAAATCTTCGTCTTTTTGGGTAGAAAGCACTGTGGAAAATAAAGAAATTGCTTGCAACAAGCAATTTCTTCACTTTCCATACTTCTTTCAAAGCCTTTTTCTCCATGGGCATAAAGAGGCAGAATTAATAGATTGGGTACAGGTTAATCCATTCCCACTCAATGATGCTTTTAGATGCCCCCAAGACAAAACCTGTAGAAAGTGAAGAAACAAGCAGTTTCTTCATTTTCCACAATGTTTTCTACCCCAAAAGTAAACAAATCCAAAATTCTATAAGCTTTGAATTTGGACCATTCTAAAATTTTACCGTCTAGTAAAGTTAAGCAAAGCTTATCTGAAACTTGTTTAGGAAATTGTCTTCTGACTTTATAAGCATTATGGTAACTTCATCATATACCTGACAATTTGGGCTATGAAATACATGCATTGTACAGATGTGGACAACATCATGGCTACAGCAATTTCTCAGGAATACTAAGAGCTTTAGTGGGTTTACCATGTAATTGTTCATTTAGCCCATTCCCACACAATGACCCTTTCTGATGCCCCTCAAGAAAACAAATTGAAAAACATTGTGGAAAATGAAGAAATTGCTTGCATTAAGCAATTCTTCATTTTCCACAATGTTTTTTCCCAGAAAGTTGGAAAGATCTAAATTTTCATAAACTTAAAATTTTTGTCTGCAACTCCTTACAATATGGACCAGTCTAAAATTTTGTTGTCTGGTAATGGGTTAAACCGCAAATGAACCCTTGAATTTGATATTTAAGTTAAAGAAATTTACTGGTTTGGTAACTTTAACATTGTTACAATAGCTTATGTGAGCTGCAGTGATTCTGTTTACATCTCCCTTTTGTCCTATGTCCAAGACATCAAAACTTTTAACCGATTCCCACACAGTGACACCTCTCAAGAAAAATAATTGGGAAAATATTGTGGAAAATGAAGAAATTGCTTGTACCAAGCAATTTCTTCATTTTCCACATTGTTTTCGACCCAGAAAGTTAAAAAAAAATCTAAAATTTCATAAACTTTGATTTGTCGTCTGCAACTCTTTTCATTTTGGACCAGTCTAAATTTTTGCTGTCTGGTAATGGGTTAAAAGAATGTCATTTATTACCCCAGGTCAAACCACAATGTAGGAGGTCAGTGGACATAGCCAGCAATCGGTCAGTCAGACAATACGTTCACGATGTATAGGTAAAGGTTAAAGTTTTTCTTGTTGCCTACAAATACACGTAGGACAACAGGGTGATGACAAAACCATCATCTTCGTGTTCCTAAACAGCCAAGCTTAACCAATTCCCACTCACTTACGCTTTTAGATGCCCCCAAGAAAAAAAGCTTTGGAAAACATTGTGTAAAATGAAGAAATTGCTTGTGACAAGCAATTTCTTCATTATGCACAATGCTTTCTACCCCAAAAGTAAAAAGAATCCAAAATTTCATCAACTTGAAATTGTCGTCTGCAACTCCTTTCAATTTTGACCAGTCTAAAATTTTACTCTCTAGTAATGGGTTAAGCAGAACAAGCAAATTTTGCTTAACCCATTCCAACACAGTGGAATTTTAGACCGGTCCAAATTGAAAGAAGATGCAGACGACAATTTCAAGTTGAAGGAATTTTAATTTTTTTCGTCTTTTGGGATAGAAAACATTGTGGATAATGAAGAAATTGCTTGTTACAAGCAATTTCTTCATTGTCCATAATGTTTTCCAAATCTTTTTTCTTGTGGGGCGTAAAAAGGAGGGCTTGAGTTGGAATGGGTTAAACCAATTACCAGACAACTACATTTTAGACTGGTCCAAATTGAAAGACGCAATTTTTAGTTGATGGAGTTTTAAAAAACTCGTCTTAATTTTGGGTAGAAAACATTGTGGATGATAAGGATGATGTAACAAGAAATTTCTTCATTATTCACATTTATTCATTATGTAACCCTTTCCTGCAAAATTTAGACCTGTCCAAATTCAAAGGTTTTGCAAACAAAAATTAAAAGTGAATTTAATTTAAAAAATTAAAATTCAGTAGTGTAGAAAACATTGTGGCAAAAGAAGAAATTGCTTGTTACAAGCAATTTCTTCTTTTTCCACAATATTTTCTCCAGTATAAAATCACAGTGACGTAAAATCCCATGTTTGTACAGGAAAGGGTTAAAGATTTTATTCTTGAAGGCATCAAAAAGCATCATTGTATGGGAATGGGTTAACCATGAAATATTCAGTCTGTAACAAGACTAAGTACCCAGTAAGTACTTCTCTACTGTAAACATGTTTTTCAATAAGATCAAATTACTGTAAACAGATACAGGTCAAAACTATTCATGAATAAATTGGTTAAGGTCAGAGATATTTGAAGTATTGATTCTTTTAGTATGTTATGGTAAAAGTTTTGATATTGGGTTTTGAGCCTTAACTCCAATTGAAACATTACAATTATGTCTAGATAAGAGCAGGTAACACCTGATGATAAAAACTTCATTTCTCAACAAAACCCAGGGTTGTGGCTACTCTTTAAAATAGTGTCAATAATTACAACAAGGTGCCAAACTGTCACAAGATACGCCCGTCAAACTGCTTAATATTAACTGGGGGTTTGAATAGAACTGAGGTTATTTTAAATGAATTTTTTTGTCAAACAAAGTATGAAAAACAACAAAGGGCAATAACTCAAAAAATAGGCTAGGTAGAGTTATGGTTCTTGTACACTGCACTCCCACTTGGTGAGCTCTATCCATCCATGAAATTTCATGATTCTAGCTATTATACTTTTAGAGATATACTCCGGACAAGATTCAAGTATGAAAAACAACAAAGGGCAATAACTCAAAAAATAGGATAGGTAGAGTTATGGTTCTTGTACACTGCACTCCCACTTGGTGAGCTCTATCCATCCATGAAATTTCATGATTCTAGCTATTATACTTTTAGAGATATACTCCGGACAAGATTCAAGTATGAAAAACAACAAAGGGCAATAACTCAAAAAATAGGCTAGGTAGAGTTATGGTTCTGGTGCACTGCACTCCCACCTGGTGAGATCTATACACCCATGAAGTTTCATGATCCTAGCTATAATACTTTTAGAGATATACTCCGGACAAGATTCAAGTATGAAAAACAACAAAGGGCAATAATTCAAAAAATAGGCTAGGTAGAGTTATGGTTCTTGTGCACTGCACTCCCCCTTGGTGAGATCTATACACCCATGAAGTTTCATGATTCTAGCTATTATACTTTTAGAGATATACTCCGGACAAGATTCAAGTATGAAAAACAACAAAGGGCAATAACTCAAAAAATAGGATAGGTAGAGTTATGGTTATTGTACACTGCACTCCCACTTGGTGACCTCTATCCATCTATGAAGTTTCATGATTCTAGCTATTATACTTTTAGAGATATACTCCGGACAAGATTCAAGTATGAAAAACAACAAAGGGCAATAACTCAAAAAATAGGCCAGGTAGAGTTATGGTTCTTGTGCACTGCACTCCCCCTTGGTTAGATCTTTACACCCATGAAGTTTCATGATCCTAGCTATAATACTTTTAGAGATATAATCCGGACAAGATTCAAGTATGAAAAACAACAAAGGGCAATAACTCAAAAAATAGGCTAGGTAGAGTTATGGTTATTGTGCACTGCACTCCCCCTTGGTAAGATCTATACACCCATGAGGTTTCATGATCCTAGCTATAATACTTTTTGAGATATACTCCGGACATGATTCAAGTATGAAAAACAACAAAGGGCAATAACTCAAAAAATAGGCTAGGTAGAGTTATGGTTCTTGTACACTGCACTCCCACTTGGTGAGCTCTATCCATCTATGAAGTTTCATGATTCTAGCTTTTATACTTTTAGAGATATACTCTGGACAAGATTCAAGTATGAAAAACAACAAAGGGCAATAACTCAAAAAATAGGCCAGGTAGAGTTATGGTTCCTGTGCACTGCACTCCCCCTTGGTGAGATCTATACACCCATGAAGTTTCATGATCCTAGCTGTAATACTTTTAGAGATATACTCCGGACATGATTCAAGTATGAAAAACAACAAAGGGCAATAACTCAAAAAATGGGCTAGGTAGAGTTATGGTTCTTGTGCACTGCACTCCCCCTTGGTGAGATCTATACACCCATGAAGTTTCATGATCCTAGCTATAATACTTTTAGAGATATACTCGATCAAGATTCAAGTATGAAAAACAACAAAGGGCAATAACTCAAAAAATAGGCTAGGTAGAGTTATGGTTTTTGATCACTGCACTCCGTATTGATGAGAAGAATATAACTGCCAAGTTTAAAGTCAATCGGACTTACAGTGACAGAGTTATGCTCCGGACAAAGAAGTGGACACCGCCGGACAACCGGACGACCGGACGCCCGGACGCCCTTACACCACGGGTGATCCCATAATACGTCCCATCTTCGACGGGCGTATAAAAAGTACCCACACTATAGGGATTTAGTTAAGCTAGTATTGTTGAAATATTGTAATCCAAAACTCAGATTCTCCCTCTCTTGGGTCGCTCTATTTGTGAGCTTTATTTTCACTTCATTGCCAGCTCCTAAAGCAAATAAGTATATCAAATATTGTCTTTTATGTTCAGAAGCGACCTGCTCTATATGAAAGCTTTTAAGGAGTAAACACCCCTCCAAGTACCACCTCTTTTTCTCTCAAACTGTATATCCAAAGAAATAAATTGATTTTTGTTGTGAATAGATTTTATGTCAAGAACAATTCTACAGACGTGCTGGAAAAATGAGAAAAAAAATGTTATCTTAAAAACTTGTTCTTTACACATCTTGTTTAAACTACATGGTTGTCCCAGGACAACTGCTGCCGAGCCCGCAAAGTTTAGTAGGTATCATGCTCCAGATAAGCACAATTTTATTGTTTGACCTTGAGCTTTGACCTTGAACTTGAAGCTATTCAAAAAGTTCTTTCAAAAGGCACATCTTCTCATGATGAAGAACAATTGTGCCAATTTATTTTGAAATCCATCCATGATTGTAGGAGAAATGCTCAGGACAAGCATAATTTTAGTGTTTGACCTTGAGCTGTGACCTTGAACTTGAAGCTATCCAAAAAATTCTTTCAAATGGCACATCTACTCATGATAGTGAATAATTGTGCCAAGTTATTTTGAAATCCATCCATAGATGTAGAAGTAAATTGTCTGGACAAATTCGGACGGAGAGACAGACTGATGGACTAACTGATGCGCTAACGCACATACACCGACTTGTCGTAGTGACAACTATGTCTCGCCCACCGTAAGCAGGCTCTACAAAAAAGGCTTAAATGGTCTCAACTTTGTTCAGAACTGAACATCTGTAATTCATATGAAAATTGAGCCATCCTCTCATAAGGGGTTTTGTAGTCCAACTTGCAGACTTTTATCTTTTCCTTCAATGTTGAAATGCTTTAAACTTCATGGAAATCTACAACTCCTTATTAAGTCAAATCAGTGGTAATAATTCCATTATTCTTGATAAAAATTCTCTAAAAAATGTGTCTTGCACATCTACAACTCCTTATGAAGCCTTATGCCTGAAATCAGACTGAAACAGTAGGAGGTGTTGGCGTGACAAGACTTTGAAGTCGAATCAGGGACACTAAGTCATAAATGATGATAGAATTTTTTACAAATTTTGCATTTGCACATCTTCAACTTCTAATAAAAACTTCTGCCAAGTACAAGTGAATCAGACAGAAATTACAGGAGCTGTCCAGACAAGCATTTTTAGTCAATGAAGGGACAATATCTCATTAATTCTTGATGGAATTTTCACAAAATTTATTTCTTGCACTTCAACAACTCTAAGTGGAGACTTTTGCAAAGTATAGAGCAAACCAGACTGAAACTGTAGGAGGTCTTTGGCCAAATAAGATTTATTTCAATCTGAATCAGGGCAAGAACTCATGAAATCTTGATATTTTTCTTCCCCAAATATGCCTCTTGCATATCTTCAATTTCTAATCAAAACTAATATAGGCTAAGTACAAGTGAATCAGACAGAAACTACAAGAGGAATTGGAATGAAAAGGATGCATTCTGTAGTCAAATCAGGGGCAATAACTTAAAATGTCTTTATGGAATTTATACAAAATGCATGTCTTGCACATCTTTAGGTCTGAATGAAAACTTCTGCCAAGTACTAAGTAAATCAGACAGAAGCAGTAGGAAGAGTTGTCCAGAATTATTTTTTATTGGGTAGACAGTGCAATCTGACCAAAATTGAGACTTGTCCAAGGAATGCCTAATTATGTGAAGAGAAAATTTAAATTAGAAATTTGCCAAGCGGTCTTATACTACCCTACCAGCATTTTGCCATTAACCCATCCCCACTCAGTGACGCTTTTAGACGCCCCGAAGAAAAAGAGCTTTGGAAAACTTTGTGGAAAATGAAGAAATTGCTTGTCACAAGCAATTTCTTCATTTTCCGCAATGTTTTCTTCCCAGAAAATTAAAAAATCCAAAATTTGATAAACTTTGAATTATCGTCTGCAACTTCTTTCAGTTTGGGCCAGCCTAAAATTTTGCCTTCTAGTAATGAGTTAACCAAAATTAAAAGGGCACCTCTTTGTACAAAGTTACAAGTTACATGGTCCAAATCAATTGATGAGTGTGAAAAAACTGTAACTGCATATAAACATATAGGCAGTAAGAACTGTTTTGCGCTCAGACCCATGGACATTTTTTTGTGACCTTGACCTTTGATCTATGCAACCTGCAAAACAATAGAGGACTTCCTTTGAAAAGTATAGGGATGAAAAGATAAACTAGGGACAGATGAACTGATGGATGGACAGACAAACACTGCTAAACCAATACACCATCAATTATTTAATGGGTAGGGGGGTACAAAAAAGAAATAGGTGCTATGACATATATAAGTGATACAGGTAGAGGCAATTTTTGCTAGAAAAGAAGGACTACTGATGTTACAAACATCTATAAAACAAAAACATGTACCAGAATACTCTTGTATTAGCAAGATCTATAGACAAAGATCAGCATATATAAATATGCAGTCTGGATGATCTTAGCCTATGTTGCCTGCTTGTAATTCTAAATATTATCCATTAAGAAAATTTCACCATTTTTAGAACAATAGATCTAGAGGGAGCCATTAAGCCAAAGGCTTGTAATACAAAATGGCTCCCTTGTGCACAAAGCCTGGAAGCACTCTGTACTTTTTCCAAAGTCCAGTATTGATGGAAACAAGTTACCAGCTAATAAAATTGTTTACCAATTTATCTTCAAGTCAATTATAGAAAATTAAAATCCACCTTGTTGTGAAAATTAGGCTACTGCTTTAACCCCTTTTGAGACAATGAAATTCTACATGGCCCCAAATTCAAAGAAGTTGCAGACAACAAGTTTAGTCGATGAAATTTTAAAGTCTTTGACTTATGGGAAAGAAAGCTCTGTGGATAATGAAGAAGCCATTTCTTCATTCATTACAATGTTTTCAAAGTTTTTTTCATGGGAGGGCATCAAAAGCAGGATTGTGTGGGAACGGGTTAATCTCTTACTGAATTTAGTATTTGTGTTTTGATACTTGTATTCAATAGTCTTTTATCTTTGCAAAATGACTCCATGTTGAAAAACTAAAATTCTAGATTGAACACTTTTTTCAGTTATCTGTGAAATCATCACATTGATTGGATATATCATTTTTTTTAGATTTGAAAATGCTAATATCCAATTAAATACTTTGTCAAATTACACAATACACACACTATTTAAATAAAGCTTATTGTCACTGTCAACAAAGTATGTGAGGCACTCTCTGCCTCTGAAAATTGGTGTAAGCTTTTATGTATGTTGTGGTAAATTCGGTACAAGTGTATAAATTCTACAAGGGCAAAACATGGCATACTCATCACATTTGGATATGGCTTTGTAAGATGGTGGCTTTGAAAACAGAATGTATATAGTTCATTCAGCAGGACAAGGATTCACAGGATTAAAAAAGATCTAAACAGCATTAACTCACTTCCATTATACATCCTATAAGAAACTTCAGAAACATTGTGGAAAGGAAGAAATTGTTTGTCTCAAGCAACTTTGTCATTATCTACAATGTTTTCTTTAAAAAAAAGGATTTTCAAAAATTTCATCAACTGAAAATTGTAGTCTGCAACTTCTTTCAATTGGGACTAGTCTAAAGTATATTGTCATCTTGAAATAGGTTATGGTCTAATAAACTTTCAATATCATTTAGAGTAGTACTTATATACAATATTGAAAAATCTTCAATAGCGCCCACACAGTAATACTGTCAATAATGTTAACCCTAGTCATGCTAAGCCCAGAATATTCCTGTTTTGATTAGAGGTATTGGCAAAGGTCAGCTTTCATGTATATGCAGTCTGATCTTAGTCAACATAATCTGTTTGTCCTCTTTCGTGCCAGAAGAAGGTTTGTTTGTTTTTTCAAAACATATATTCATCTACAACTAACACACCTCACTAGGCATGAGCAGGGTTAATGACAATACTGTTGAGATAAAGTGGGTGTATTGTTCAATCTTACTTTGCATTTTAGTGGCCCAAGGGTCCACAGCAATTGAACATGGAAGTCACTTCACCAAAATAAGGGCCATCCAATACAAGTATCAAAATACAAAATACAGTCGAATACCTTTACCTCGAACGTCCCTTAGCCGAAATTCTCTCTACGTCGAAGTTATTCTAAATGCCCGATCTTATTACTCTTTAGTTCTATGTACTTGAACCTCCATACATTGTTCTCTTTATCTCGTTTGTTTGAATGGGGTTTTATGCCACTTTCAACAATCTTTCAGTTATATCGCGGCGGCTGGATTCCTGGTATTTCTCACACCAGTACTACCATTACATCCTTTCCTAGCCTCCAGCTGCTATCCCACATAGGTCTACGATTATCGATCCATTGGTGAGAGACAAATAGTCGGAAAGGATGAGTGCCGCCGTCAGGGATCGAACCCGGGACCTCGAAATTGACAGTCCGACGCGCTACCAACTGCGCTATGACGGCGGTCTCTTTATCTCATAAACTACCCCTAAGTCCAGTCAATTGCAAAGTCCCATCACTAGTGTTTGCACATATTCACACCTCTTTAAGACGATCCTTTATCATAAAGGTCAATTTTTGCAATCAACTAAGTTTTCAAATATTTTGATGTTTCAACGCAGTTAAGAGATAGGTGTGTTACAGTATCGGATATCGATTGCTAACTTGATTTTGTTTGAATGTCTGCCTACGATATTTTCAAAGATTGCATGAAGTGGAGACAATGTTACAGACGAATTTTACAATGAATAAAGAGGCATCTTACGCCCATACCAAGCAGGACTTGTTTGGCACCGAACCTGGTCAATCAAGGGGATGGCCAGCAACTTCGACCGACGGGACGCGCTAAAGGAAGAACCTGGTAACTAATCAAGATGGATACTTGGGTTTTTCGACAATAATAGAAGAAGAAAAACAAATAAAACAACAACAAAAAAGCGAAGTCTAAACAATACTTAAGCTACAAGTTACAATAATATAGTAATATTAATATAAGAAATTACGATAAATACATCGTCATTATATCTTTCGTTTGATTAGATAATCATACTAGTACAAATCATTTGTGGCCTTATTCAGTTACGGTATTTCACCACCATTTTGGTCGTACATGGAAAATATTTGATTATCTACACGTCGAACTATCTCTTCGTCAAAGTTTTCTCGTAAGTCCCCTGAACTTCAGGTATGGGTATTCGACTGTACTATTTTTTACAAAAATGATTTGTTATTTTTCAAGAAAAGGACAGATTTTAATGTTCTACACTTTAGTCTATTGAAAGACAGACATGTTTTTATAGGTTGGGTTGTTTTTTCCAATCAAGATTAAACTTGAGAATGAGAAAAGTTAGAATAGGGTGTATACAATTGGTCCAGACTTGGTCGAGAAGTGGGCCATTGTGTATTTTAGGGGGCCATTGGCCAGATGATCACCCCTCTACATTGAACATCCAGGGTGATATTATTATAAGTTGATAAATAAACTGATCCTGTAATACTTTCAATGATATTAATAGGGTGTGGGCACCTTTCTCTCCTACATGTTAGTTCTAATTTCAAAATTAGTTGTATACAATAGCTAAAGCTAGATTAATTTAAGTATCAAAATATACCAGTAGATTTGTTTTGGCGATAATTAATGTTTCAGACCAAAATGTTGAAGTCTTGCCTGGTTTTGTCTTATTTGTCTTCTTAATTGAACCTGTAAACATTGGCATTTTATCTTTAGTCCTATCACTACTACTAACTGAACATAACAATCAAATACTATTTCTGTTGCTGCAATAATTAATATGGAAATAAAATACCATGTAATGCAATATGGTGTTGGCAATATGATCATATCCATCATGCAGCAGTAACATCCCTAGGATTGTATTCTTGAAAAAACATCATTGGAAAAAGAGAAAATTGTTTGTAACAAGCACCAAAATTCTTCTTTTGCCACAAATATTTTCTCTCATATTTGATGGTTATTTTCCAAACAGTTGTTATTAAAATCTTACAATTTCCATCTGCAGCTTCTTTCACTTTAAATCAGTCTAAAAAGGGAAGGGGTTAAAGACAGAAACAAAACTGAGTATTGTGTTATATACTTTGTTTATACTTTATGGATGTCCAACCCTTACATATCTTGATAATACAGTTTCTTCAAAAATGTGTTATACATGTACCGTTTTTTCCATGGTTTATATTGTAAAGAGATTACTGTTCTAAATCTCAATAGTTAGAAATGTGTATGTACACAACATACAGCTGGCTGGTAATTATCTAGTAGTTACACTACGTAAAAGATTTTGCAATTCTTCAACCATATATATATATGATTGAAAGTAGGGATTTGTCAATTTACCGGTAGTTATGGTTACAAAAATATTTCTAGCACACATGCAAAAAAACCAACCAAACACAGAGTTTACTGACCTGTAACTGTAGTTTATTTGTGTAGAACAATCGTTTCCAGCCTTCCTTTTCTGCTAAATGTTCCAACTCTTCTGTGACGGGAGTTTCTAGCTCACGGCGGAATATTTTCTCCCACAAATCTTCACTGTTACACATCTTCAATATTATGGATAAAATTAAAACATTTCATTTATTTGAAAAAAAAAATATATCACATGAGGAAGAAAGAAAACATTTATTAATTGATACAATAATAATTCAAGGTCACAACATACAAAGAAATCAATGTTTCATCTGTTAACTTTTACCCATTCTAACACTATCCAGTTTTACTTTAAGCCTTTCCCACACATGGGAGGTTTTATGACATCCCAAAGAAAGAAAAACTTTAGAAAACATTGTGACATGCAATATCTTCATTATCCACAATTCTTTCTACAAAAAAACCAAAAACAAACTAAAATATGTTGTCTGCTACTTTTTTAAATTTAAACCAGTCTAAAATTTTGTCATGTGGGAATTGGTTAATTTGAAAACATTACAGAAAGTCATGTGATGGACACCTGAATTGCAACTAGACATTTCACCCAAATGAATCTTCATATAAAGAATACTTAATTTTTCACTGCGTTGATCTGTCTCGGTTTTATTTGGACTCAAAAATTCTTCGATTTTAATCCATTACCTGATGACAAAATTTTAAATGGTCTAATTTGAAAGAAATTGCCAATGACAATGCGTTGTTGATGACACATCTTATTGAATAACAGGGAATAGAACATCTGTTAATTGTTTATAAATTCATATAAATTGTATAGCTATAATACACTAAGCTCCCTTTTCCCATAACACAAGTTTATGTAATTTAAAATATTGTGAGAAATGAAGATATTGCTTATAACAAGCAAATTCTCCTTTTGACACAATAATCTTTCTCCTATATCTGGGCTGTAAAATTCTACTCATCATTGGTCCTGCACAATATTTTTCTTATTTGTCTGTATATGCAGGAAGAGTGGAATTCGAAAGATTTGAATACAGAAATTAATGTAAGACTATATATTCTCGTTATGCAGGACGAGTAAAAATTTTAGGAATTTTCCAGATAATCATACTTTGAATTGTTGTCTGCACTAAAATTTTGTCATTTGTTAATGGGTACATAAAACAAAGTAAACTTGTGAGAAACAGTGCCTGCACTGCACAAAGACCCTTGAGTCTCATAACAAAGTGTTCAAAGAAATAAAGAAATTACAGAAAAGCTTTATTTTGACCTAGTTTAAGATATCACAAAATCAGATAAATAATCCAAAAGGATTGTGATATCTAAAATATTTGTGATATTCGTGTGTACATAGTATGTGACATAAAATTTATACGATACATATTGATCGTGAGAAAGTGAAACACAAGTAAGCGTATTTATCATTTTTTGTAAATCTGTATTTTCATTAGTCTCTTCATGCCGGAAACATATTTTGTCTCAATAGATAGTCCCAGAACACAACTCAGAATTTGCCTTTTAAAACATTGCTAGACGACAAAATCTTAGAGTAGTCCAAATTGAAGAAGTTGCAGATGACAATTTTCAGTTGGTTGAATTCAAAGAATCTTTGTTTTTTGGGGTGGAAACATTAAAAATAATGAAGAAATTGTTTGTAAATGGTTTCCTTATTAAAATTAACTTATACAGGAAGTTGTAAAGATGCTAAAATAGTGTATACAGTTACATCACAATACAATTTGATATCAACAAAATCAATCCCTCACATACTTACTGAATTGGATTCTTAGAATATGAAACATAAATGGAAAAATAGGCCAAGATAATATTTAACAGTTCATAGATGATGCAAAAAGGCTATAATAACATGTTTATGTTGCACTGAAATTCCCTGAAAACAGCCATTTTTTTAAACATGACCTTGATGTTTCACCTTGATAAATAACCTTGACATTGGTCTAATAAACAGATATAAATTCAATGTATACTGAGGATGCCCTGTCATTTTACTAACCATTCGAATTGTATAGCCAATATTCAACACTTGTAATGCTGAACCCAGAGTATTCCTATTTTGCAAAGATATCCACTAAGATCAGCCTGTGTGGTCTGATCTTAGTTAACACCACCTGCTTGACTATTTAAGCAAAAGTAGTTTTTAACTGTGATTGACAATCAGAGCCTTACTGTGCTTTCAGTCCTTTGATTTTAATGTGATTTTAAGCAAAGATTTTATTCAACAAAAAAACCCTTTACTGTTTTTTTACTGTTTAAGGTTTTGCAGATGAAAATTTAGTTTGGATTGAATTTGAAGAATAACCATTATACTGTGTAAAAAGAAGAAATTGCTTGATACAAGCAATTTCTTCTTTTTCTACAATATTTTCTTCATTATAGATTCACAGAGATGTAATAACCAGGTATTGAACTGGAACAGGTTAAATAGATATGACATTGACAAATTAATGACCTTGAACTTGGAATCAATAGAAAGGCGATTGACATAATGGATACAGGTGTGAAATAGGAAAGCCCTATCACATAACACTCCAGTATTATAGCCAATGATAAATTGACAGGACAAAAAATGATCCATTGATGCTGGGGCATTAAAATTAATCTAATTTCTCAATTAAATCATTAGGTAGTTAAACATAAACATTTTACAATTTTCGTTTAATGTTTTTATTCAATTCTGTATAACGGAATCATAGTGTTGATTTTCAAAGTTTTATGTTTGAAAAAGTGTCATCTGATGTACTTATCTTCATCCGAATATAATTGTTACATTTACCCATTACAAGACAACCAGACTTTAGACTTGTCCAAATTGGAAGAATTTGAAGACATCAATTTAAGGAACTTTTAAAAAAATGTCTATTGGGGTAGAAACTATTGTAAACAATGTAGGAAACACAATTTTTTTCCAAAACATTTTTTTCAGAAGCCTAAAAAGGCAGTTTTGTGTGGTAGTTAAATAAGCTCTGTGCTAAAAATTCCAAAATAAACATACAAGTAATTTCATTCTTGCAGTTTTCAAAAGCTTTCTTTCATTAGGACAAAACTAAAATTTTGGATTCTTGTGAAATAGTTACTCAAATTGAACAGAAAAGCAATTTAGAAAAAGGAAGTTGTAAATTGAGATGTAATTAAGATTGGAACCACTTCACCTGTCTCCCTTAATAATTAGCACTTGTATATCAGATTTTATTGATTTGGAATTAAAACAGAACTCTGGACAGTCAACATCAATTACTGAATCATTTAGAATCAATAAAAAGCAAGCATTCTGAAGTAATGCACAACTCTATGAAGTCATTAGCTGGCCTTGATTTTTTTCTGTGAATCTGTCTAATTCAAACATCTTTATCTACTGAAGTATGTGGTCTAGTTGCAAGAGGCAGGCCTCGGGATTGGGGGATCTGGGGTTCAAACCCCACCCTGACCATGAGAATTTTTCTATACAAAATACAACAATATGTAGCCCTTCTCTACTCTGGTGTATAACTAGGTACTTTTAAAAATTGTAAGCAATATACTGTGGCTGCAAGGTATGTTAACAGCCAACTTGCATTTCAATGATTCAGAGATAACCCATTACCAGACGACGAAATTTAAGACTGGTCCAAATTGAAAGGAGTTGCAGACGACAATTTGAAGCTGACAATATTTTAGATTTTTTCTACTTTCTATATAGAAAACATCATGTAAAATGCAGAAAATGCTTGTTACAAGCAATTTCTGCATTTTGCAAGATGTTTACCCAATCATTTTTCATGAGGGGCGTCCAAAAGGGTCACTGTGTGGGAATGGGTTAAAGGGTGAACTCAGTAGAATATGTAAAGCATACAGACAAACTATAAACCCAACTTTAAGTTTTTAATTAACTTTATCCGCATTTTTTCAAAAAATCAATGGAATGTAACAAAACTCAAAATAGATATGAATCTCATGATTGCAGACTTACATACCAAAAATTAACTTAATTTCTACTAGCATTTTGAAAAATGTTTGATAAAGTAAATAACCACACAGACTGGGACTACAGAGTGAAAACCTACAGATTCTTTTGGCTTCATTGGTAGGGCATTAAAAACAATTCAAAACATCTGCCAAAATTTGTCAATATTTGGCCTACTTTCATGTATTATGTTATTCTTTAACCCATTACCAGACAACCCATTTAATAAGCAATTGCTTGATAGTCCATAAATTTTCCACAGATTTATTTCAGCTTTTTTTTCCTGTAGGAGGTGCGTGTCAAAGCCATATCAGGTGGAAATGAGTTTACAGAAAACTAAGTTCCAGACCAGTCTCGATAAGATAAGAACTCCTAACAACAGAATAAACTGGATATTATATTGTTGTTTTCTTCACTCCTGTGTCATAAAGATACATGAAGATACATAGTGGGAAACAGATTTTCTCATTAACATATGTGCAGTCTGATCATTGTCTATACCTCCTGCTTGTCTCTTTAAAGTTATAGTTGTTTCTGAGATTTTCAAAATAATTACTCACCTACAATAAGTTCATCCAGTGCTGTCATTGCTTTGATTTTGAATGTGATTCTTTATAGGATTTTATTCAGCATGACAAGAGTTAATAAACAACAAAACTTTGGCTGATCCTTAATGAAAGAAGTTGCATGCAGATCACAATTCATATTCTGTATGAATGTACAAGTAAAGTGATAAATAGGGTAGAAAACATTGTGATAAAGGGAAAATTATTTGTTTTGCTTTTTACCCCATTTTTTTCATTAATATCATTTTTCAAATGCATAGAAAAAGGGATTGTGCAGTAATGGTTAAATGATACCATTTAGCATTATTAAACTAAATCTAATTCAGAATGCTATATCAAAGATATCTGTGCTCCATCTAATTTTGAAAGAGTTGCCAACCCCTGTCATGCTGAACCTGGAGTAGTACTATTTTGATAGGAGTTATAGATAAAGATCAGCTGGCACATATGTGCAGTCTGATCTTAATCTACACCTCCAGTATGTCCCTTTCTGTCCAGAGTTGTTTATACAATTAATTTTCTAAAGAGAAAATAATTAGTGCTAAGCACATGTTTCTGATTTAAATGCAATTCTGAAAAAAAAAAGATTCTATTCAGTTTAACCAGGGTTAAAATTATACCTCCTACCCTTTACTGTATCACAAAATTTTAGACCTGTCCAAGCTCAAAGGTTTTACAGACAACATTTAAATTCAATTTCATTTGAAAAGTAGTCATTCAGTAGGGTAGAAAATATTGTGGAAAAATAGTCAGTTGCTTGTTACAGGCAATTTCTTCTTTTTCCAGAATGTTTTCTAAAGAATGAAATACAGGGAAGTAAAAATCAGGGATAAAACAAGAAAGGGTTAATGATAATACAGGAAAATACAATTTCCTTACCTTTCTAAACAATCTACAAGTTGAGCCCAACCTAACAAGATCTTCTAGATCTAGATACAGAAGGATTTGTTTGAGAACATTTTCTGGAAGTCGAGGTAAATAATCAACAAAACCTTCAGCCATTCTTATCAAATACTGTAAGGTTGGATCTCCTGCCAGTCTCTGAATCTCACCTGCAATTACATGTCCTTGTCATACTTTGGAGGAATTTCATACATTTTTGAATCTTGACATGATCATTCTGTTCTGATGTTCTCAGCACTAAATGATTTTAATAGTACCCTGTATTGCATTAACAAATTCTATTTAACCCATTACCAGACAACAAAATTTTAGACTGGTACAAATTGTAAGAAGTTTTATGAAATTTTGGATTTTGGCTGGGAATAATTTTAGTACATAATATAGCACAGAAACTTTGAAAACCTACTTCTCAGAAACTGCAATACGGATTTCAACAAAATGACTGTTTCTGAAGCACCATGCTCTTGTAATAGCGTTCTTTTCGGAAATGTGACTTTGATTATGATAAGTGACCATGACTCTCTCTGCACAGGACCTAAACCTTAATATCTGCAAATATGTATTGATGAGATGAGAATTGTAACTTGAATAGGCTTGAAGAAATTGTCAGTAATAAGTTTTGGTCAATTTTTTCAAAAGTTTGATATTGACAAATGACTCACTGTGACCTTGTCATATAATCTTCATCTTGGTAACTTCTGATGCTTATTCATGAGACCTATAATTATGCCAAAATATGAGCATTGTATCTTGAATAGGCTTACAGTAATTGGAAATGTTACAATTTTTTGGTTCAGTTTCAGACAGGCAGACAGACATCTGTAAAACAATATTATCTAAGATCTTTTGATGTGGCAATACTAAAAAAAATGCACTAAGTTCTCAAAGACTTAATAATTTCTGAAAAACAGTAAACTTTGACGTCCAAAATAAGGGGTGGGTGGGCACATATTAGAGCTTAGGTGATTTAACCCATTACCAGACAGCAAAATTTTAGACTGGTCCAAATTGAAAGCAGCTGCACACAACAATTTAAAGTTTATGAAATTTTAGACTAATTTAACTTTCTGGGTAGCAAACATTATGTAAAATGAAGTAATTGCTTGTTACAAGCAATTTTCTTCATTTTACACAATGTTTTCCCAAGTGTTTTTCTTGAGGGGCGTCTAAAAGCATCATTGTGTGGGAATGGATTAATAGATACATGTACTTACTATGGCACTTTTCATCATGAAGGAAGTCATCATACGAATCCTTGATTTCTACAGGAGGAGCATTTGAATCTGCCCTAGTTGGAGGCACAATCTTCCAATATCTGAATATGATCTGTTAACAGGAGAGAAGGAGCTATGAGGGTTGGACACTAACTTATTTTTGTCATAGGTCAATCTGATCAATTAACCAATCAAATCATTTCTATTGACATGGTTTAGGTCTAATTTTCTTTCAACTGAATTCTATGCCACATTGTTTATGCGTATTTGGTTGTTGAAAGAAGTATACAGCAAACCTGTTAGGAAAATGTTCTGTGCAATGTGCAGATTACCTTATTGATGTTTTCATGTTCAGCATGAATTACTACTCTAACTACAAATGAAAATGTTGTAGTTTAACCCTTTCCCGTTTTTGGAAATTTGAGACTAGTCCAAATTGAAAGAGTTTGCAGACGACAATGAAAACTGGATGCCATTTGAAATGAAACCATCCTATGTGGTAGAAAATATTGTGGAAAAAGGAGAAATTGCTTGTTACAAGCAATTTCTTCTTTTTCCACAATGTTTTCTCTAGTATAGAATCAAAGGATCGTAAAAACCCATATTTGAACGGGAAAGGGTTAAAACCAATGTCAGAATTGTTCAGCACAACAAAAACGGAAATTTATTTATATCAAAGTTAGTAATAACTTTGATATAATTTGATTTTGAACAAATCATGTTTGACCATTTTTCCCAGTTTCGCACAGCTTGTATTGATTTTAAACAATTGATTAGGAATACAAAGCCTGGTAAACCATATGTTTGAAGGTTTTGTAATTGTACATCAACTAGATACCAGCCCAAACAAAAAAGTGTAACCTCTCATATTTCATGGAATATGAGCCGTTGACGATTACAAACAACTTTTGCTTTCACTTTGTGAATCTTTGTACCTTTGGTAGAATGAATTTATGATTATCAAAATTAGGAAATTTTTGCTGATTGGGGAAAATGGTCAAGCCACAGTTTGGAGAAAAAGAGGCTTTTTGTGATTGGGAAGTCACCAAAGATCTGCTCCAAATAAAGAAGAAAAAAAGCAATGTAATACAACAACCAAGATGACACAGACGTTTAAGAACAGGCAATTACAATTATTTGATAAGACAGTCATTAACATAGGCAATTATGATTCCGCTTATGTTTTCTCAAAAAAAGCTGCTGAGCTAAAAAGTAAGGAATCAAAAGTAACAAAAAAGCAATAAGCATGTAGTCTCCCATATTTGATCATCTTAAGCTATAGATTTGAGTCTAAGTATATGCAACACAAAAAGTTTTAATCACTGAATTTTCTTATTTTGAATTATTAAATGACCTTGTCACAACTAAGAGATAATTTTAACTATCGCTTCTTGAGGTTATGAACAACTAACCCATTAAATACGAAATAGCTAGGGGACGAAACAGCAATAATTTTGACTGATTATCGTCAACGATTTTTAGCACACATAAAACTAAGCAGTTAATACCTCACATGGTGTAACAAATACATGATAAAAATCCTTGCAAGGAGCGGTTGCTGTAGCGGTTTCATTCACTATCGCCCCTTCGTCACTTAACCAACACTTTGACACATGCGCCATTTTGAAGCGTTATCTATCTCCATCCCAACGAAATCTCGCGCGATTTCACTTCCACTGAAAAATCAAAGGAATAAAGTGACCGAGTTGTTTCGTGTCTCGATTTGTTTAACCCATTCCCACATGAGAAAATTTTAGACTGGTCAAAATTGTAAGAAGCTGCAGACAACAATTTCATGTTGATGGTATTTTTAATGGTTTCGTCCTTTTGGACAGAAATCATTGTGGATAATGAAGAAATGGCTTGTAACAAGCAATTTCAGCTTCATTTTCGTGACAAAATGTTTTCCAAAGCTTTTTTTCTAGAGGGGCGTCTAAAGGCGTCATTGTGTGGGAATGGGTCAAGTAAGGAATAAAATTAACATGGAAACCCCGACAAAAATACTGAAACGGAAAAGATAGAACCAAAGCAAAATTATAAATCATTTTTCTACCAAACACGACAATTATTTTTCGTCAATTTATACACGATTTGAAGATTTATACCAGATTCTAATAAGTTGTTTGGTCATCGGTTAAAGTACATGAGTTTTGTCTCCCGAGAGACAAACCGGTTATTCAAGTATATTACATATGTAGCTTGATTTCAAGTTATCATTATGCCGTGAAAGCTCACTTGGTCGTACCAAGCCGGGGCGGCGAGCGTTCTACTTATCCTTTCTTATAATTTTGTTTATAGAAAATATAAGTCATTGTTACTACTTTCGAGCGTCAAAATGAATTCATTGTGTTGTAAATGGTTGAATTACGCAATTGTTTCTGCGAGCCCTCAAATCACGGTCACAAAAACTGCTTCTAATATCAAAGCTGTAGCTACGATGTTGATGTAACAAACTGGCGAATACTTTATACTTAACAACAGTTTGGGCATCTGATTTGATTGTAACAGAGACATATGCTATTCTATGTCTCTGATTGTAAATAGTATCGATGGGAAGAATAGTAACACTTTCTCTAGCATGTTGGTGTATCGTAGGGACATTAATGTTCTTTCTATACCATATTGACTATCAATCCAAAATGTCAGCCCTAATTGCATATCTGAATGCACCATCTGGAATACTCTCATATTGTTTTCACGAGTCTGAAAGTACCTTGAAGAACTCATTTTCGTCGACTAGACATTGATTTACAGTGATTCTACCACTATTTTATCAGCTTGCCAGTTATTCATTTTAACCCTTTTACAAATGGAAAAGGTAGTCACTGAAGCCATGAACGTCGATGAAAAACGCTTAGGAAAAACCCATGTATTGTCACGCATCGATTGATTCCCTCTTCGGAAATGTTTTAGATCAAAGGGCTGAAAGCACTGGAAACACTTGCATTGAAAGGATTAATATATTTCTTCGGAAAAGTAGTCCCATAGATATCTCTGGTTTCAAAGGGACAAACAGGTGGTGTATACAAAGATCAGACTGCACATATGTGCAGGCTGATCTTTGTCTTTACCTCCTGTAAGAGATTATTCCGAGTTAGGCTTGACAAGGCTTAAAATAATTTTGTTTCTATAATTCTGGAAGATTAATGGTATGATCCTGTACGTGACATCGACAACAATCTAACATCAGTGTTCACCAGGTAGAGACTCATATTAGCCTGTGTATCCCCGCAGTCTGATCAGAGCCTTCACTGTGGGCTCTGTAGATAAACGGTCACCAAACTCGTATTTGTACTTTCTGACTGTCTAGGCTGATCAAGGTCTGCCTTTCACGCACACTCTGTGCAGTTAGTGGATACGTCACGTGCTCCATCATTTCATTTTTGAACCCATTTAGATGCAACATATCAACCCATAAGCAGGCAACTAAATTTAAGACAATGTCCAAATTTACGAATTTGCATACGTCAATTGAAACTGTTGAAATTGTAAAATTCTTTGTCTAATTAGGTTAGAAAACAGTGTGTTAAATGAAGAAATTGCTTGTAACAAGTAATTTCTTCGTCTTCGTCAATGTTTGCATAAACTTTTGTTTGGAGGGACGTTAACATTCCCACTCAGTGACACCTTTAGACGCCTCCAAGGAAAAAAGCTTTAGTAAACAATGTGAAAAATGAAGAAATTGCTTGTTACAAGCAATTTCTTTATTTACCACAATGTTTTATACCCAGAAAGTTGAAAAAATCCAGAATTTCATTAACTGTAAATTGTCGTCTGCAACTTCTTACAATTTGGGCCAGTCTAAAATTTCACTGTGCCGGAATGGGTTAAAAGAGGGATCGTCTTGGAATGAGTTTAAAACACAACCTCAACAAAATGTCGAGTTATTCCAAATCAGACAAGAAAGTGGTGGTCTGTATACACGATTGAAATTTTCTTAGATATTCATTTTACTAAAAATTGAGACAAGAAGTTAGACTGAATGTAGACGGTAAGTTTGACGAAGTGCCAAGATTACTTCAATTAGAGTCTGTTAGAAACCCGAAAAAAATCATGACGAGTCCTTTAATTGATTTATTGGGGTCGTTTTCAAGCCTCCTTTATTTACTTCGAGATGTTAGGACATAAAACAACACACAAAAAAAACCACAAAAAAACAAAAAACAACAGTGGCATCGTATCTTTACGGACGGATTAACAAGTTTTATTAGTACCCTTCTATACTGAGGTTGACTTGTTATGGATTTGAGTTAGCATTATCCAAACCAACTCAATGACGCCCTTTAACTCTTCCTAGAAAAATGCTTTGGAAAACATAATGAAAAATGAAGAAATTGCTTGTTACAAGTAATTTCTTCATTATCCACAATGTTTTCTACATCTAAAGTAAAATAAATCCATTATTTCACAAGCCTAGAATTGTCGTCTGCGACTCTTTTCAATTTGGAGCAGTCTAAATTTGTTCCGTCTGGTAATGGGTTAGTAGAGTCAAGATTTTTCTGTATCAGGTATGAATAATTAGAAACTTAAGCATTTTTCCTAAATAGGCAACATAAGTATCCAGGGTGACAGAAGGCCCGCTCGGGAGATATAAAGAATTCTAGTGTTCAATAATTATTTTCCATTTACACATCCAAGTAAACCAAGACAGCACAATGTCACAAAGTATTTCTCTACGAGGGCTTAAACCCATGAATTTTGTTTTGAAGAGGGGCCTTTAAACCATTTAACTCATTCCCACGCAATCCCGCTTTTATACACATCTCAAGAAAACAGCTAAGGAATAGATTATTGATAACGAATAAATAGGCTCTGGAAAACATTGTGAAAAAATGAAGAAATTGCTTGTTGCAAGCAGTTCTCTATTATCCACGTTTTCTACCCAAACAGACAAAGATTTTCTAAAATTTCAAGAATTATAAATTAGACCTCTTTGAAATTGGACTAGTCCAAAGTTTCTCATGTGGCAATGGGTTAAGTTATTTGCGGCAATTTACATCTACCATATACAACCCCGAGAACTACAGCGATAAAATGTGCCTGCTAGAGGTTTAACTAGTTACACATTCTTCATATTTGTTTAACATACATCAACATCACAAGGTTCAAAGCGACCATGAAACCGTGCCATATTCGCCAAGCCGTGAACGTAAGGAATATGGATTACGGCGATTTTATGTATGAGTGACGCCGTAAAGGGCTGAATGTAAAGTGGGCTTGAAACATGCTTCTATAACATACTGCCGTCGAAAAACTACGAAAAAGCGTTCCATCAAATTAGAGAATTTGAAGTCGTTGATGATATTTTGTTGTTGAAGTGAGATTAGGCTGTACATGTGCGTCTTTTCAAACAAGCTGCATATAATTATAGTGCTGGTAGAGCCATTCGTAAATCGGTTTTGAAATTTGAAGAGAAATGAAGTTGCAACTCAATAGAATCGTTTTAATGTCGCGCATCAGGTATTTTTATTTGTGAATCAGCCCATGTTAGGTTATCGGGGCTGTCTATGTACATCTTAAG
This sequence comes from Fragum fragum, assembly GCA_946902895.1. Lineage (NCBI taxonomy): Eukaryota > Metazoa > Mollusca > Bivalvia > Cardiida > Cardiidae > Fragum > Fragum fragum. The sequence continues at coordinate 32,425,647 of OX336379.1, read as the reverse complement.
CCAATTATCAGCCAAAGTTGGTCAACATGTAATACCTTTGGCTCTATTCGGCAGTTCAGTTCGAATCTGCAGTTTCATCACTCGACAAAAGGTAAATTTGTTTGTTACCGATTAGCGAAAAATACCGAGGTGAAAATATTTTCTTCGTACAAGCACAAAGTAAGGAGTGTATGTGATATGAGAAACAGGACGGTATAGATTTCGCGAAACTGAATGCAAACATATACCAACCAGAAAGTGTAAGCATATCGTCGCTTGGCGACCCAAACATTGGATATATTTGGCCAAGTTGTTCAGGAGAAGATTTAAAGAATTATTGCATGATTTCATCAAGCCTAAACCCCGCCACACCTCCGTATCTTTTGTGAATCAAAATGTCATAGAAATGTTTTGGGTTTTTTCTTTCTTTTTAAATATTTCAGGTAAAACATATGTTAAGGGTCACCCAGGGAAGATTCTTGCCAAGCTTGTTACGAAATTGATTCAGTGCTTCGGGAGATGAAGACTCTCAAAGAATTACTTAATGAATTCTCAAAGTCTGATAAGCCATGCCCCGCCGCACCCCAGTTTCGAGAATCAAAATTTTACTAACATCAAGCTGGTAAGAATATTCCCTTATGTGATATCATATATACCTTTTAATATATACCTTGATAAAATGAAATTTGCGGTTTTGTACATTTTGATTAGGCTTATATCTCATATCTCAATGAAAACAATTAAAAAAAATTCTTCTCCTAAAAAAGTTCAGTTGAAGAAGACCAGAAAGGTAGGCGTGGTTTAGTCCTGCAGATATACTACATAATGACTAGTTTTCTTGAGTAATAAAGGCTCATATTTCCAGGGAAAATAGTTGGCGGTTGAATTCAACATCGAATAGTCTGAAATTTCGTGGTGCGGTATTTGGTTCAGGTATAACAATACAATACAGGGGACAGACTAGATACATCAAGACATAGGCTAGCCTGAATAAATCTGCTCTGTCTGAACAAGGTCGATACTATTGGCAGTTTCGAAATGGCTAGGTGTGAAACATTTCCAAAGTAAGGAGCTGGCGGAAAAAATGGAGATTTTTAAGTAGGTATAAGCATATCGGTACAAACTAATGTTTCTTATTCATGTCAACATAATTAAGGAAGGTGGGGCTAAGTCCCTGCTTTTATGGGCCTGTCAAGTGAAGACTTTCTAATCGCCCTACAAAATTTATTTCCATGGTATTGACTCACGGCTTTTGAATCGACAAGTTGAATTCGGGATCTTCTTTCTGCACACGAAATCGGAAATCGTTCGTAATTACGTGATAGGGACACCATAGAGACTGGAACAATATATATTCGGTAGCGATCACGATGTTTTGGAAACTAATTGACGACATATTATTTCTGCCTTGTAACGTTTTGTATCTTAAGTTTATAGATTTTATGCTTGGGTCTTATAACATCGAATTGTTAGTCCAAATGCTTATAGGGTAGAACTATTACTGGGAAAATAGAAAACAAACCAATTGATCAGCTGATTTCTTAGAGAGATAAGGGCGTCAATGATATATATTTATCCTGTCACGCTAAACACGGACACTCTGGTTGATTAAAGGAAAATATACGTGTGACCCTTCATGCCAAAACACACTATCATAAATGTGTCACTCGTCATACTGAAACTAAACATCTAATAAATCCGACAACAAATATATGTGATCCTTCATGCTATTACGGACTATATAGTAAAACCTGGCAAAATATATGAAACCTGTTTCTATAAAGCAGAGCCAACTACTAGATATGAGACCCTTCCTGCTAAAGCGCGTCTAGTAAATCCAGGCAACAAATAGTGTGACCGTTCATGCTTGAATGGATCATGGTAAATCCAGGCAATAAATGTATGTGACCCTTCATGCTTGAATGGATTTTGATAAATCCAGGCAACAAATATATGTGACCTTTAATGCTTGAATGGACCATCTTATAAATGTAGGCCACAAGTATATGTCTATATATCGCTAAAACGGACCACCCAGAAATTCAAGACAACAAATATATGTAACCCTTCATACAAAAAACGGACCATATAGTAAATCCAGACAACAAATAAATGTGACACGTTTCGCTTCAAAGGACCGTTTCAGGTATTCCAGGCAATAAATCTATGCAACCCTGCAGGCAACAAGTGTTTTCTTCTACTTTCACAATGTTCTCAATAGCAATATTTCTCATGCATTCACCATCGTGTTGAAATCAGTAAAACCTTTTAAACGAAACACTGAAATATGACCCATGAAAGATATCTACCGGGTTTTTCACAAGAGAAATATTTGAAAAAGAGATCAGATATAGCGGAGGTCAATTAGAGACAGGAAACATGTTATAGTTGGATGACAATTCTAAGTTCAGAAAATCTGCCGTAAATAGAAAGTATCGATCCGGATCAGTCTGCACAGTTCTCATGACGGACAAAATCGACATCGAGGTGAAAATGCGGAAAATAATTAATTTTTGAGTGTGTAAGAAAATGATTGATTATTAAAAAGCTACAAATTTCACCATGAATACAGTAAGGATTGCTCTTTCCTGTTGGTGTATCATAAACGCGTTACTACCATTTCTACATCAAAGAACTATATGTATATGGTCGTTTGTCGAGCAAAATGTCTTATATACATCTTTATTCAAGCTGTATTTACGACATTTTGCTCTCCGAACGACGATATTGACTATTAATCCAAAACGTCAGTCGTAATTACATATCTGAATGCACCATCTGCAATGCTCTCCTGTTGTTTTTCCCCAAGTATGAAATAAAGCACCCTCACTGATAATTGGAAGATCTCCTTTTCGTCGACTCTTCATTGAATTGCTATTGACTAATTATTATTTACAGATAAAACATATTAACTCATTCTCAAACAGCAAATTTTTAGACTCCCATCGTTTTATGCACTAACCCCCCCCCCCCCCCCATTCGTTTTCAACCCTTATATAAACTTAAAAGCTAATCACCGAAATAAGTCGATGATTTTTTTTTTCAAAAATAAATTTTACCACTACTACACTATAGGTAACATTTTCAACAAGTTCACATGTCTGAAAAGTAAAGACTAAGACCAGCCAGTACGTCAACTAATCCTGATTAGAGTCGTCACTGTGCGCTCTGTCGTCAGCTACCGACTCTAAGTGTCCTTAGACAGCAAAGAAAGATGTTCTATAATAATATTGACAATATTAACTTTATTAACATATAAGTACAACCCTTGTTTCAATATGGCCTTCTAAACAACAACTGAACAACTCATTTCCATCTGTCTCTCTGCTTGTGTCTCTCAGTGTCTCTGTGTGTATCTCTGTGTCTCTCTGTCTTTGTCTGTCTATCTATCTGTCTGTCTCTCTGTCTATATGTCTCTCTCCGCCCTCCGCCCTCTCTCTCCGCCCCATCTCTCCGCCCTCTCCGCCCTCTCTCTCTCTCTCTCTCTCTCTCTCTCTCTCTCTCTCTCTCTCTCTCTCTCTCTCTCTCTCTCTCTCTCTCTCTCACTTTACAAGATCACACATTTTCAAAGTTAACTTACAAATAATGATAGTTTGGTTGATAACCTCGATTGGTCAAATGATTGAGTGCATTTCACGGTTAAAGACAAATCAAATGATACATATTTACACCGGAAGTGAACTTTGAACTCTGACATAGGTCGACATCTCTGTGAAGTGTTTTTGTTGGATTGGTAACTTAATCGTCGTTACTATGGATTTTTCAATCTGTAGTTAAGACGTTTATTTCTTGTTAGACGATACTGACCGCAAATTGACGCCGTTTGATATCTCAGTCAAAATTCTTATCAGAGCAGCAAGCAATCTGTGTATTGTTTCCAAACACATTTAACTGAGGATTTATCAAAGTGGTTTTCAGACAATCTTCCCACGTCATGGAAGTTTTCAAGAGTTCCATTAGCCTTTAACCCTTTCCTGTTTTACAAAATATTAGACCTATCGAATTTCAAAGGTTTTGCAGACGAAAATTTAAAGTGGATTCGATTTTGAAAAAAAAACCCAAAAACGTTCAGTTACAAGCAATTTCTTCTTTTCCTTTTTCTCAATTATCAAATCGCAAGGACGTAAAAACCAGGGATTGAACAGAAAAGGGTTAATCGATTAAACTAATAAGATTCCATTTGATGTTCGCTTTACCAAATATTGGTCATTTCGATGAAATTACGTGAAAAACGAACTCACATTGAAATATCGAATTATTCTATATTGGGCAATAAAAATGGAGACATGTACATATACTTTTGCAAATCATCAAGCGAAAACAGACCTTCTGGTTGTTTCGTGAAAAATACTTGAAAAAAGAGGTCAGTTAGATGTTAATTGGAGAAGTAAGATAGAATAACCATTTAAGAATCAGAAAATGTTCAAAGAGCAAATAGTCTCGGCCCTGGTCAGTGTGCTAAGTCTGGTCAGGATCTGGACTTTTGGCACTTTCCTGGAGGTACATTTTTGCCGGATGGGTCACACTTCTATTTTAAGATCAATCAAGAGACTTAATGTAAACGAATAGCCAAGATTTGTTCATTTAGACAGTTAGACACGTAGTTATATCCAGACGAGTCGTTTAATTGATTTGTTGGGACATCTCCAAGCCTACTTTATTTTCAACAGCCAGAACAGTGGCATCTTGACTCTTAAATCAACCCTTCAATTGGCCACTTTTGTCTTAGTAAATATATGGACTACATGAATAAACCAGCAAATTTTGACATGAGAGATTTTTAGGTAGCAAAGCGCCAGCTTTGATAGCTTAAGTTAACAGACAAAATTTGGTGGTCTTCTCAAAGTTGAACGAGTGCAAACTGTCACTGGAGGCTTAACCACTAAATCAGTTGAATGCCTACGCCGTAAAAAGTAGTTCTTGTGTATTTCAGGAATATTGCAAACTCTATTCGAATTGTAAAGAACTCTTTATAAAGCATGCTATCTAACCCATTCCCACTCAATTTCGCCTTTTAAGCATCTCAAGAAAAAAGCTTTGGAAAACATTGTGGACAATGAAGAAATTGCTTGTGACAAGCAATTTCTCCATTGTCCACAACGTTTTCTACCCAACAAGGGAAAGATTTTCTAAATTCAACCATCTTTAAATTGTTGTCTGCAACTTCTTTCAATTTGAACCAGTCTAAGATTTTGTCACGTTGTAATGGATTAGCTCCTGGGTTACTTTAATCTCGTTTACTTTTCATAAAAACCTTTGGCAAGAAGATTACTTAACAAAACTATGCTTTGCTAGCTTACAGTACTTTCAGTACTTTGATTTCGATATAGGTGTCGTCATTACGGTACATGGACAATATTACGTCGTCACGCTGGCCGGACTATATTAATCCATTACCAGACTGTTAAATCGAAAGAATTGTAGATGACAATTTAAAGTGTATATAAAATTTTTAGAATTTTCAACTTTCTGTATAGAAAACACTGTGGAAAATGAAGAATTTGCTCGCTACGTAAAAAGCAGTTTCTTTACTTTACACAATACTTAACACAATACTTTCCCCGTTGCTTTTCTTGATAGGCGTCAAAAACGTCAATGTGTGGGAACGGGTTAAACGTACTTTTGGGAAGTAAGACCTAGTGAAGTCTAGTTTTCAAACATTGATAAAAAAACGTACATCTTATTAAACCTAGACGGTACATGTAACTAATTTTTTGACCCACAAGACAGATTGTTGTCTGTAGGGCTCGAAGCCACGGTGTTCGATTCTTGAGGGACTTTTTTGTAACTTGACTTGTAGTATCATGAAAAAGATTAGCTCGACCCTTACCTAATTCATATTCTCCTTAGGTACATGCAGCTTTCAATACTATTGCGTGAGAGAGAAGTAGAGAGCGAGGTAGAGAGAGCGTAGGCGAGGGAGAGAGAGGTAGAGGTAGAGAGAGAGGGGTGAAGAGACACAGAAAGACCCAGAGAAACAAAAAAGAGACCCAGAGAGAGAGTGAGAGAAAGAGAGAGAGAGAGAGGTGTTTAAAAAAATGAAAAATTAAAACACCGACGAAGTTATCAGATTGCATCGACGTCGGTTCGTGAAATTTGCTTTGTGGATAGATCTTTGAAAGTACATTATACAAGATCGAAAAGATTATGCCTATGGTGCCCGTTTAACCATAGCTTAACCGAATAGCTATCTCGACATGAACGTACGAAATAAGAGTTTCTGTGACTTTATATGAGCCGTACGAGATCCATATGATTGATATAAACTATACTCGAAACATGTAAACTAGGCTCGAAACATATAAACTAGGCTCGAAACATATAGACTAGGCTCGAAACATATGAACTAGGCTTGAAACATATAAACTAGGCTCGAAACAAATAAATTAGGCTCGAAACATGTAAACTAATCTTGAAACATATAAACTAGACTCGTAACTTATAAACTAGGCTCGTAACATATAAACTAGGCTCGAAACATGTAAACTAGACAAGAAACTTGTAAACTAGTCTTGAAACATATGAACTAGGCTCGAAACATGTAGAGTAGGCTCGAAAAACGTAAACTGGGCCTGAAACATGTAAACTATGCGAGAAACATGTAAACTAGGCTTGAAATGTGTAAACTAGGCTCGAAACATTTAAACTAGCTTTGAAACATATTTATTTAACCCTTTTCCGTACATTCACTGGTTATCACGGATATAAGATTTTATACAGGGAAAACATTATAGGAAAAGACGAATTGGCTTGTCATAAGCAATTTCTTCTTTTTCCACAATACTTTTTTTAATTCTACAAGCTGATTATTTCTCTATTACACTCAATATACGTTGTCGTCTGCAACTTCTTTCAATTTTGATAACTTTAAAGCTGTGCCGTCTGAATGTCACCATTAAACTAAGAAAACGCCCAAGAGAAAACAGAGAATTTGAAGCCGCAGAAAAAAGTGTTGAAATGAAAATACTTCAATTTATACAGTTGTGAAACCAGCTGCATATAGGTAATGGAGTCTCACTTTTAAAGCCGCTAGTGCCAAATGAAACCAATTTGAAATTTTTGGAGAGAAATAAAACAGTCAAGTTGGCCTACGTAATGCATAAGACATGTTTTGAACGAAGCTGTCATTACTACTATTTTTCAAGAGGCTGTTTTAGAGTTAAAGCCACCATTGACAATTTATAATTTCTCGACAGCTTGGTCTGTTTAACCCATTACCGAATGCCAAAATTTTAGACTGGTCCAAATTAAAAAATGTTGCAGGCGATAGTTTGAAGTTGGTGGGATTCTGAAGATCCTTTCATTTAAGGGTAGAAAACATTGTCAATACTTTTTTTCAACGTTTCCAGGGCGTCAAACGGCGGTCTCGTGTGGGAATAGATTAAAATACAGTGTAGTTTTTATTGATTTATATATGGGTTATTTTCTAGTAAAGGGGTACTTATGACTCTCAAATTTTAATTGCATCACTTTCTCCCTCCCCTTTCTCCCTCTTAGTTTCTCCTCTCCGTCTCCCCTATATCCCCACTTCCCTGCTCTCACCTCCTCTCAGACCTAAATTGAAAAGAAATGTTATTACTCGCCCTTTTCATTTAGGATCCAGATTAGCCGTTTGCGCAAAGTGGTATCAATGGTACAATGTAAAGGTAGGACTTCGAATCGTATGACCTACCAATAAAATACATGTATTATGTTATGATAAAGAAACAGAATCTTGTATTTGCTTTTAGTAGCGGACAAAAGATTTGATATTTCACGAGACCGAAAATCGAGTGAAATGCGCAGCCAGAAGCAAATATAAGATGTCGTATATCTATCGTAACATAATTTCCATTTATTATATAACTAAAAATTGTATAAAATAAATTTGATGAACTAATAATAAAAAAAAAAACATCTGTATTTATACAAGTATTTGTTTTCTCTTTTACCCCTTTGATTACGTTTGAAATTCTTGATCTTAGACTTACATTGAACCGTATTTGACACTGTCAGATACGTTTTTATGTGTCCGATTTTACTTGTTTGAAATGTATATTCTTTAACTAGAAATATTCATAAGTATATAATATTTATTTCCTTTTACTATTTTAAATCAGTTACTCTTAGACAAAACGTTAACTTAAGTAAGTTTACTTGTAATAGTTTTTTTTCTTCAAAATTTGCCATGTCATGCCAAGAGACTGTCTGATAATTTTGTACTAACAATGAGAGATCCAATTTATCAAAAGTCAGTAAGAGTTTTTTGTTTGGTTGTTTTCTTATGTTTTCTTCAAAAGATGTATAAAATCAGCTAACTTGAACCGAAAGAAAGCTTCCCTTTAAAGGAAAACGGCCGAGTAAAAATAGTATTAAATCATTTTTCACCTTATTAAACCCAGAAAAACCAAAGTACATTGTATTTAAAATTCAATAAACTTGAAATTGTCGTCTGCAAACCCCTTCCAGTTTGGACTTTTTTTTTAATGAGTTAAAGGATCGTAAAGTCTGAGCAGTTCGATACTTGTAATACGTAAGCAATTCACAAATCGCGTCTGTCACTCAAGGAATAAACCGACCAATCAAATAATTTTTCAGCCCGGACCTAAGCTTTTCAACTCTAACATTTGCCGCCATTTTGTTAACGTTATTATTGGTTTGGCGACTTAAACGTCGTAACTATAGCTTATTCAAGCTGTAGTTACGACGTCTAGGTCACCAACCAACCATTTTACTTTTTTGTTACATGCTACTGGCATGATTTTGCAAAATATCGCCGTTAAAAATCGAAGCGGAACTTCCTGCTGTCGAGTTAATGGGCGGGGCCTAGGGAGTCAGTGGGCGGGGCCAGCGATTGGTCAATTGTGTCCCTCCGAGTAAATGTCATAATACCAATAGTCCTTGTCATACTGAATTATCAAGATGAGTCATTCTACCATAATATGTATATTCTTGTAATGCCAAATCTAATTGCCATTTTCTAGGTCCCATTTCTTTTACGAATATTTGATTCATGAGTAATAATATTTCGTCTGTTTAATTTTAAACCATCTTAACTACAGCTTGGTTTAAGCTGTAGTTACGATATAATAGAATTAAACCGACGATTGAGTGCTCAGAAAATTACATCAACAATCAACTATTTTTCTAGAAGTAACAGCCTTTGATAGTCGACAAAACAAGTCATTATGCGGAATTTCTGTGTCTCTATTTTATAATTTAAACCACGCCTATTTAATTGACTTTCTGCGTAAGAAGCACCGACGTACAAATTTGATAGGAACATGATTGGCAAAGTATAATGAGGGAGTATTAAACACTGTTAACCCATTCCCACATAGTGACGCCCCTTTAAGAAAAGCACTTGAGAAAACATTGTGCAAAATTAAATCAGGCCTACAAGCTGTTCATACCACTTAGGCACACTCCTAATTATTTATTCACCCACTGGTGAGAGACAAATAACACATGTCGCGATGGTTTTGTCAAATGTCGGAAAGAATGTTGGCCGAGTAAGGAGTTCGAACACATGGCCCAGGGATTGAGAGTACAGTGCGTTACCGACTGAACCAATCGGGCTCATTTACTGCTAGAAGAACTGCAAAATAATGCGTCGATATAGCTGTAAAGATGCCGCTGTTTGTCTTGTAACATCTCCTAAATAAATAAAGGAGTCTTGAAGACGTCCCAATAAATCAATTAACGGACCAGTCTCGATTTCTTCAGGACTTTGACAGTGTCTAATTGAACAAATCATGGCACTACGTCAAACCTTCTGTCTACAGTCAGTCAAACTTCTTGGTTTAGTGTTAGTTGAATAGACTAGAAAAGACTAGAATATTAAGACTCTTGAATAGATCGACAGAATTAACTGCCCCACCCACTTGCCGCCGACAGGACAGTTCGACTTTAATTTTAAGCGGCGTTCTTTTGCAAAATTTGTGGCCAGTATTATGTAATTAATATTCAAAATGGTTGTTTAGTATTTAATCCTTAAGTGGAAGTTTCTGTCGGAGGTGAGAAGGCGTTACTAGCGATCATTCAACTTTGCGATATTCTTTACTGCATCCACTATCAAACGTGCCCTGCGTAGATAGAGACTACTATTGTTTCTACGTTCCCAAAGCTGAAAATCAATGCCTGAGAGTGCTCACAAGGTTGGGCCTTTAATGTACCACTTTAATTGTATCGTACGTACCCACACGCTGCAAGCTACATCGGTTGACCCATTCTCACACAATCCCTCTTTTTTGCACCACTCAAGAAAAACGTTTGAAAAAAATTATTTTCAAAATATCTTCTATCCAAAAAGACGAAAAAATTAGAATTTCACCAACTCAAACATGTCGTCTGCAGCTTCTTTCAATTTGGCCTTGTCTGAAGTTTTGTTGTATGGGGAGCTGATAAAGACGAACAGTCATGCAACAAAGCATGTGAGATTTGTATTAATTTCCTTTTCTGACTGCTAATAGATTTCTCTTAAAAAGTCATATTAGTGAAAGAATTTAACACTCTAGGGTCCACAGTTTCCATTTGATTCTCTTCAAACATTCTCAGAATGATTGAACCATCATAAGGATCGTTCCTTTCGAAATCGGGTCAGATCCGTCAAGAAACACGGAAAAGGGGGCCTTATAAAAAAATAATTCAAAGATGCTCGTTACCACTCTAGAGTCCACAGTTTTCATTTGATTCTCTTCAAACTTTCACAGAATGATTTTTCCATCATAAGTCTTTTGCTTTTAAATTTGGTCAAAGACTTCCATAGACATATTGGGTCACGAGGCCGAGTTCTACTTGCAATCTAAGTATTAGTTGGAATCTACACCAGGTCACCTGTGTGGTTTGAGACAGACAGTAGTAGACAACGAATAACGAACATTAATATCATATGTAATAGAAATACCTGCAGATCTATATGCTTGCTTTTTTTATTATATTCATCATCATACTAATCACGTATTTGCATTAGTTTAAAATCTAAATCGGATAGAAAAATCGCACGTTGTTGACAAACGGTCTTCAACATACATGTAGATAATGTGTTTTGCTTTCAATCCCGGATGTGAGTTCGAGCCTCGGCTCGGTCAACTTTCTTTCCGACATTTTTCTCTCCTAAAGGGTCGAATGATAAGTGGTGCGTCGAAGTGAGATGAGCAGTTGGTGGCTTGGATCGAATGTGTGGTTGTACAGGTAAGAGAAATTACGATAAACTATGGTTAGGTACACCAACCACTGCAATATAACTGAAATTCTGTTAACCCTTTCCTGTTTTACAAAATTTTAGACTAGTTCAAATTCGATGGTTTTGCAGACAACAATTATACGTACATTTTATTTGCAAAACAATCATTCTGTGGGGTAGGAAAAAATGTGGAAAAAGAAGAAATTGCTTGTTACAAGCAATTTCAACTTTCCTACAAATTTTTCTCAGGTGTAAAAACACAGACACGAAAAACCAGGATTTGAACAGGAAAGGGTTACACAGGGCGGAAAAGCCATTAAAACAAACAAATCAAGCAGGTACTCAATGACCATTTCTTTCTACATGATACTTTATCGCTACATGTAACCATATTTTTTGTCACTCACTTAATTTTATGAATGAATTGTTTGTTTGTTTGAATATGGTTTAACGCCACTTTTAACAGTATTTCAGTCATGTCGCGGTGGCTGGAGCACCCAACCATGGATTCCTGGTATTCCCCACACGAGTACTACCACAACATCCTTTCTGAACCTCCAGTTGCTAATCCCTCTTAGGTTTACGATTATCCACCCATTGCTGGGAGAAAAATGTTGGACAGAATATTTGCCGCGACCGGGATCGAACCCGGGACCCCATGATTAGGAGTCCGACGCGCTACCAGCTGCGCAATGACCGCGGCTTACAAATGAAATACGTTTCCTAATGAAGGGGTTCCGAGCTCGATCCCTGGTCGCGTCAAATGTACGAAGTTGAAATTTGATATGAAACATTAAAAAGTTCAAGTAAGTCTGAAACTTAACTGATCTCAGAATTCATTTGATCGACTTCTCATGTACCAGTAGGATGATTTTCAGAATTTGTAAGACAATCCGATTTACAGAATTTCATTGAGAGAGATTTAAATCCAGAATTAAAGCGGAAGTTGATCTGTAATCTAGGAAAACCTGGCCCTCCCCCTTTTTTTTAAAAAAAATGTTGTCATAAATAATCTTTCTGATTCACATACACGTCCATATTTAAAAAAAAAACTAACACAGTTACAACGGTTGTTGTACATTACCAGATGACAAAATTTAAGACTGGTTCAAAAAGAAGTTTCAGGCATAAAATCTTAAGATGGAATTTTAAAAATATGTATTTTTGAGAAGAAGACATTGTAAATTATGAAGAAATTGCTTCTAAAAAAGAAAATTTACTTTTTACTACGATGTTGTTTCTCTTCTCAAAGGTAAGTATCAATAATCAGACGATCTTGGCGGGGGACTCTTCTCGCGAAATGGAACGATCCAGGAATATAACACAATTTTAGACGATAACATCTTAGACAAGTCCAAATTGAAGAAAACTGCCATTTTAAATTGATGGTATTACAAAGTATTTTGGCTTTTGAGGTAATCAACAATGTGAATAGAAGCTTTGAAAACATTGTGGAAAATGAAAAAAATGTTTATAAAAAGGCAATTTTTCATTTTTCCGCAATGTTTTGAAAGCTTTTTTCCCCTTAAAGGTAAGTAGCAATAATCCGAAAATTGACCCATCGCTTGCCCCGCCCATTTACGCCGTTTGCGCTGCCAATTGACTCTAACAAAAAGTTCCGCTTCGATTTTAAACGGTGTTCGTTTTTTATTTATTTTGTGTGTGTGTGTGCAAAATTCATTGCCAGTAGAATGTAACAAGGAAGTGAAATAGTTGGTTGGCGACATAAACGTCGTAACTAAAGCTTGAATAAATTGTGGTTACGACGTTTCGGTCGCAAACCAACAAAAATGTTTCACGTAAGCGTCGGCCAGTGTTGGAGTTCAAATCTGAATTCCGGGATGAATAAATGATTTGATTGGTCGATTGATTCATTGATTGATAGCCGCCGTTATTCAATTATAATGTCACCAAATCATTGGAATTTTCAAATGTTTCAAAATAAAGTCATTTCGTTAGTTTTTTAGGGTGACATTTGTTTTACAGAGCTTTTTCTCCCCTTCACAGGATGATGAGGGGCGACAAAATTTTAGACTGGACCAAATTCAAGGAACTTGTAGACAAAAAATTTATTGGGAGGAATTTTCGGGATGATGATAAAGATGCTTCAAGCAATTTTTTTATTTCCACAATGCGTTTCCAGAATGTTTTTCAAAATCGTTTTCTGATGGATTCCGTAGGTGTAGTTTAGTTTAAAAAAAACAAGTAGATTGTTACTATGTTACAAGAAAAGTAGTGCCCAGTAAGATTCGATTTATTATTTTTCAAAATCTGTCTCCCTCAAACAACTGTACATTTTGAAAACATGTAATACGAGGGTTCTATATATTTCGTATATAACGCCTAAAGACTCCTCTTAAATACGAGAACACCACCAATAACCCGCTTAGCGTAGATGCGGTCGAGGTTTAAAAAAACACCAGGCCTTTCAGTTATATGGTAAGTAATTTGCCCTCTTCTTTGAGAACTCAGCATACCAGCTGCACATATATACCGCGGGAGTGATAAGCTATACAGTTACATATATTTAAAGATGTTAATTATTATTTTGAAAAAGCATTTTGAATCCATTACAAATCGACAAAATTTTGGACTAGTTACAAACGACAATTCAAATTGCTTAAAGATTGAAAAACTAAAAACAGATAGGAAAGAAAAAATTGTGAACAAGCAATTTCTCCTTTTCTAACAACGTTTTCTTTAATGTAATTCTTCTGGGGCGTAAGCAAGCTTAATGTGTTGGAATGGGTTAAGCTTCTACTGGATCACGGAAGGTTTAAAAGATCTAAAAATAGTATTTTAGTAAAACCCCGGCTGGTAGGTGCACCTAATCATGGCCTCCTGGTATTTTCCACCCGAGTTACATATGCAACTGCAACCATTTAATTTGGGTCATTACATGTGTAGGAGCCAATTTAAATGGTAAATTATTTATCATATTTCAATTGAATTGAATTGAATTGAATCTGTGAAAGACAATTGGCGTGTGTAACAATTTTTTCCCCGAACTTGAAATCGTGCTCAGGACCCTAGAATAAAAAAAAAAACATTCTGTATTATATATTAAACAAACAAGGTTAGGCGAGAGGTTATGCCTAAAAAGATTATCTAGCCGTATATGAAAATTGCCGTTTTGTACACCAAAACGTGCATATCACTCTTCAATGCCAATACGGACGTCCATCATCATCACTTTCAGTGCTTTGATTTCTTATAGGAAGTAAGAAAGCGGTATTATGTGGAATGTGTTAAACCAATGATAGATTCACCGAGCATTAATGAAGAGTCGACGAAAAGGAGATCTTCCAATTATCAGTGAGGGGTGCTTTATTTCATACTTGGGGAAAAACAATAGGAGAGCATTGCAGATAGTGCATTCAGATATGTAATTAGGACTGACGGTTTGGATTAATAGTCAATATAGTTCTGTCGTGTGGAAATTACAGAAACGCTTTTACGATACACGAGTGATTCCGGAGAGGGGTTGGGAACCAGTGAGACCCCCCTTCTTGAATTTCGACAAAGTATGATTATAAGATGTGGGAAACATGGAAATATCAAAGTATCAAATTATTAGAGGGCGACAAAATGTCGTAACTACAGCTTTTTTCAAGTTGTAGTTACGAAATTTTGACACCAACCGACAAATATGATAAAACAAGTACATTTTCGGTTGGAATCCCCCTCCCCCGAGAAAAAAAGTCTGGATCATACCATACAATACATCAACGATACATCAACAGGCAAGAGAAAACGTTACTATTTTTTAATGACGATGAATCAATATTTTTTTTAATATCGTATAATATCGGATAATATTGCCTTTAGACACTCGAATAAACAAACAAACAAACAAACAGATAAACAAAATGATACTTATTATGAAAATGATTTTCTTCGAATTTAGCTTCTACTTTGATATCTGGCCTATGAGATGATAAAGGACATTTTAAGAATCGAGAGATATGGCTATAGAACAAATTCAAAAACAAAAAGAAATAAAATATCCTTTACCCGCCATGATCATTCTGTCTGGTTCAACCTCTACTGATCTGAACTTATACCTATATTGTCGGCTATGCCATCTTTAAAACTGGATGAGTGTGAAATTTATCGACTGAAACTAAACACCGTTAACAACGGGAGAACTGATATAGGGTTACGGTTTCAATCCCTACACAACCGACACTATTTCCCAATCTGTAACAGTCATTTGTCGCCGAATTAGGAAGTGGGTTTCCTTATAGGATGCTATGGTAGAACAGGGGGATGAGAAATGCGAAGAGCCTGTGGTTATGTGCTCCGGCCTTCCGATTGAGTAAAAAATCGAAACCAAACATAAACTTTTGTATACCATTGTTATTTATTGACCTTCAAACTTTTCTCTGTCACCGTCATAGCGCAGTCGGTAGCGCGCCAGACTCCTAATCTTCAATCATGGGTGTCATGGGTTCGATCCCCGGCGGCGGCACATATTCTTTCCGACAATTGTCTCTCACCAATGGGTGGATAATCGTAAACCTAAGTGGGATAGCAGCTGGAGGTTAGGAAAGGATGTATTAGTAGTACTGGTGTGAGAAATACCAGGAATCCATTGTTAGGTGCTCCAGCCGCCGGGAAATGACTGAAATACTGTTGAAAGCGGTGTTAAACCCCAATCAACCAATCAATCAACCAATCAAACTTTTCTGAGGCATCGTTTGACACTGTAACACAATCTACACTAAAATTTTCCAAACTGAAGGATATGAAGCGAGGCCCGTCTCGCAAAAAAAGGACCACCAGGAAATTGAAGAAGATAAAATCTTAGGCTAGTCCAAACTGAAGAAAGTTAAAATCAAATCGACAATTTTAAGTCGGTAGAATTTTTAAGATCTTTGTCTTATGAGTTAAAAATATTGTGGACAAGGAAGAAATTGCTTATCATACTATTTTTTTTTTTTTTTATCATTTTTCACAATGTTTTCCAAAGTATTTTTTCGAGGGGCCTCAAAAAACTGGTCAGTGTGCGCCTGGGTTATCAAGACAAAATATTAGAAGAAGGATTGAGTCCAAAATACAAATAAACCGCACCCCCCCCCCCAGAAAAAAAAACACATAAATATACCAGATATATGTGTATAACACATTTTATGCAATATGCATGTGCACAAGGCGTTTCCGTTTCAATCTATGAGAATTGAAACAATTGGTCGTTAAAAATCGAAGATTGACCAAGTTTAGTTCCGTCTAGTAGTATGTCCGTTATACAGTTTTATGTCGCGGTAAGGCGCTTTGTCTCTTATGGGGGTATTTTAACCCTTTCCTGTACAATCCCTGCTTTTAACGCCCATGCAATTTTATACTAAAGAAAATATTGTGAAAAAAGAAGAAATTGCTTTTATCAAGCAATTTCTTCTTTATCACAATATTTTCTACCAAATAGACTGGTTTTGTTTCAAATTGCACTCACTTTTCATTATCGTCTGCAATATCTTTCAAATTAGGCCAGTCTAACATTTCGAGAAACAGAAAAAGGGTTAAGTAAGGAAGATGAACACTTATCAAAAACAACGAAAAACTTAAGAAGGATATAAATAACGACAGTTTCAACCAACTCATTGATAATATCGATGATTTAAATAGAGTAAAAATTAATTTAGAAAAGGGAATGAAAAACGATTGTCGGGTTGGGATTTGAACCAGAAACTCTACTAACCAAAAGCCCACTTCTACCTTTATAGCAGTGAACTATCAAAGTACTGAAAGTACTGTAGGCTAGCAAAGCATGATTTTTAACATAAGTAATCTTCTTTGCCAAAGGTCAACATGATAGATAAACTAAGTTAAAGTAACCGAGGAAATTTAAGAAGTTCTCTACGATTTCATACAGTTCATTCATTTGGCCATGGTCTGTTTAGGTAGCTAAAATACATAGGAGATTAAGTTCTAGGCAGAGTTTACAATATTCTTGAAATACACAGGATCTACATAGTATGGCGTAGGCTTTCACTGAAGTTGGTGGTTACGAGTCCAGTGGCAGTTTGCACTCGTTGAACTCTGAAACTACCTTAAATTTTGTCTGTGAGCATAAGCTAGCGAAGCTTTCGCTTTTCTAACTTAAAAAAGAAATGCATAAAGTGACTCAAGCTTAGACAGGTGGAGCTCTAATACAGGTTTATGTTGAAGGGCTTTTTTTTGTAATAATGTACATCACTTGGACAAATGTTCATCTTATAAAGATGGCTGGTTAATCCATTACCACTCTAGAAAATTTTAGACTGGTCCAATTTGAAAGAAGTTCCAGATGACAACTTAAAGTTTATGAAATTTTAGATTTTTTCATCTTTCTGGGGAGAAAACATAGTGCAAAATGAAGAAATCGCTTGTCACAAGCAATTTCTTCATTTAACACAATTTTCCCGGTTGATTTTTTAAAGGGGCGCACAAAGGCGTGTGTGGGAACTGGTTAACCACAAAACTCACCAAAGCCTGGAAAGTTTACAGCAGTGTCATTCAAGTGATTTACATGTAAATATCTCATAAATGACCACTGCTTCGTTTGCAATGTTTAAATAGAGTCAACATTTAATAAGGGGGAAGCGGATTGGGATAGTTTGCTGGTTGAATTTTTCAAACATTTTAAGATACAGAGGAAAAGATCCAGGTGGGATGGCTTATCAGTCAAAACTAACAACAACATTGATCATTTCAGTTCAAAAATTCCATTCGGCCGAACATTGGTAAATAATAGCTCTTAGTCCAAATAAAGAATGCATAATTAGAAATAGAAGACGACATTTCTGGATGTAAATACAAAATAAGTCGAATAGGGAGGAAACGTTAATGGAATAGGAGATATTGCAAGTCAGAACCATTTATCTCATGCAATATTTTCGATAATACATGCTGCTTAATTTTCAGTTTATGCAGTCTTTGAAAAGTCGTCTGCAATTTCTTTCAATTAAGATTACGCAATCTTTGAAAGGTCGTCTGCAATTTGAATTTCTGCCATCTAGTAACGGGTAACTCGTTGAAGTGTGAAACTACCTCAAATTTTGCAAAAGCTTGCATTCTAAATATCTATAAATCGGGCAATAATCGGACAGTTATTCAGGCTTGGCTCGTCGAACAACATTCCTCGGCGGTGACTCGACAGGGTGGTGGGTGTGCTGGTGTTAAAACTGACAGGAACTTATCGTAGGTAGGCGAGCAAAATGTCGTAAAGACAGCTTTCTTAAAGCTGTATTTACGATATTTTACTTGTCCACCTACTACATGGATACGCGCACAGGCCGTCGAGATATTAGTCAAAGTGACGTTAAATTTGGTAAAAACAAACTGTCATCATGTGGATTTTGTTTCCGTGACTACAAAAGCTCTTTCCTGTAAACTGACTCACGTTCTTAGTGTCGACCAGTTGAATTTCGGGATATTCCTTATGCGTTCAAAATCGGAAATCGTTCATAATTATATGGTAGTGCCCATTACGGAGTGTGGTACTATATATCGTTTCCTAGAGAACAAAATTTCCTTAATATAGCCTGAATAAAGCTGTAATTACGACATTTTAGTCGCCCACTGCCAATATATCCTTGCGTCCAATTACGCTTTCTCGCTAGAGTTTGGAGGCATTCCTGGCCTATGGAATACTACATTGATTTACATAATGACTGTCAAACAAAGACGTATACTCTTTTACCAATCGTTTTATTCATTTCTAACCCACTTGTGCACTCTTATCAGAGTACATCTTGGATTTGCGACTCAAAATCGCGGCTGTCGGTCAGGGAATCAGTGGACCAATCGAATCATTCATTCAGCATGGAATTGAGCCTTTAACTCCAACATTGACCGCCATTTTCGTGAAACATTTGTGTTGGTTTGGCGACTTAAAGGTCGTTAATACAGCTTATTCAAGCTGCTGGTCATAAATTTCGCAAAATAACGCTATAAAATTGAAGCGGGACCTCCCGTTGGAGTCAATGGGCGGGGCTAAAGGAGTAAGTGGGTTGGGCCAGCGATTTGTCAATAAGCTTGACAATCCTAAATCCTATGTCAAATAAACCCTTTCCGACGCAACAAAATTTTAGACTGGTCTAAATTGAGAGAAGCTGCGGACGACAAATCCAAGTCGATTTTAAAAGTTTTTGGTCTTCGGGATAGAAAAACATGTTGATAATGAAGAAATCTATTGTCACAAGCAATTTCTTATTTATCCACAATATTTTCCAAAGTTTTTTCTTGCTGCGTAAAAAGGTGAATAGTAAACGGAAGATGATTAACAGGTAATTCCTAATGAAATTGTGAATGGTCTGTTTCCCTTGATACAAAGCCGTAAGGAGACTGTTTGATCTATATTATGGATTATATTGTAATTACAAAGAATGCTGCTTTTATAATCACACAAGAAAACAAGACTAAAGAAAACATTGTAGAAAATGAAGAAATTCCGATTTCTTATTTTTCACAATGTTTTCTTGCCAGAAAGAAAGATTTAAAGAATCATCACTTAAAATTGTTGTCTGCATCTTCTCTCAATTTGGACGAGTCTAATATTGTTTCGTCTGTTAATAGGTTAAAAATCTTGAATCAATCCGACCGGATTAAAGTCCCGGTGTATTTTCCGCTTTTCTAGGAACGTTCCATTTCTTATGGCGAATCAAAATCATATTCAGAAGAAACCTGAAATCGAAACTTCTATGGAAACTCAATTCCCACAAGACGACGCAATAATGCGGGATCCGCAGGCATTGCGCTGTCAAAATTTGCGAGAAACCTAAAAACTCATTTGTAATATTTTCGTCATTCCATGACAGACACAACTTAATTGTTATGCATTGACTTCGTGACAAGAATCTGTAGATTCGAGGAAAGCTGGCAGAGGGGCGTCAACAGATAACGTCAAATAAAACTCTCACGGGAATAATATACGAACTCGACTTACTGGAGGTTGTCTCCCTTTAACCCGATATCCCACACAGTGAGATATTAAGACCTGTCCAAATGGAAAGAAATTGCAGACGAAAATTTCCAAATGTTGATTTTTTTTAAATTGATTTTTTTTTCAATTGTTGTCTCTCTGTGTTGAAAACAATGTGGAAAATGCTGAAATTGCTTGTTACAAGCAATTTCTTCATTTTCCAAAATGTTTTCCAGAACTATTTTCTTGAGGGGCATAAAAAGCAGGGGTTGTGTGAGAATGGGTTAAACCTCAACCTATGGTTTTCTTAACGGCCCCTTTCAGTTAACCTACTACCAGACAACCAAATTTTAGACTGGTCCAAATTGATTGAAGTCGTAGGCGACAATTTATGGTTTATGGAATTTTAAATTATAGAAACATAGCGGAAAATTAAGAAATTGCTTGTTGCAAGCAATTGCTTCGTCTACACAATGTTTTCCCATTCTTTTTTTCTTTTGAGGCGCCAATAAGCGTCATTGTGTGGGAGTGGGTTACACAATAGAGGATCGAAAATTCATCTTCTTGAAGGTGTCTTACACAAGATTTCTGACACAACTTTTTGTTTATCAACCCTTGAAATTTTTCAACTTGTTTCACTGAAAGTGGCTCAAATTAGAAGAAAAAACAGGTTTAGTAGAAAAAACAACAAACAAAGAAACACAACAACAACAACAAAACACAAAACAAAACAAAAAAATCAAACAAACAAACAACCAGAAAGACTTTATGTGAAATGAAAAGATGCTTGAAATTGACCACAAGTTATCGGATTCCGATACCCTATGGTAAACGGAGGATTTTGTAAAAAATTTGAAAACATTTTAGCCAGACATAGATTGGGAAGTTTATATATGTACACTATCGCCAGATTTCCTCTTTTTTTAATGAAACAAAGAAACACAATGAAAAAACACTGCAAGACATATCTTGTGGTAAAAAAAACGAACTAAGCGGTATTGAGCAGCACTAACCACTTTCTGTTTTAGTTAAGACAACCATTAGCCTATTCCCACACAATCCCGTATTTTTGCGCCCGTCAAGAAAAATCTTTTGCAAAATGTAGAAATTGCTGGTAACAAGCACGTTCTTTATTATCCACGATATTTTCTACGCAAAAAGACCCACCCCTCCAAGGAAATAGATAAAAAGTTTCATCAAATAAAAATTACGTCGATAATATCTTTGAAATTGGACCAGTCTCAAATTTTGTCATCTAGTAAAAGGTTAACAGATCTACAATCAGCGCCACCAAGACTACTCTATCTCAGAAACATAAACGCTTACACTAAACGTCGTTGGCCGACCAAAACATCGTAAGTCCAGCTTATTCATGATGGAGTTAGTTGACTTTGGTCACCCACCGCTTACATTTTATATGCAATATGTTTGAAATGTTTCAGGAACACAACCGCGCATTCCTATAAGGAAGTTGACATGTATTTAACTTTGGAAGAAGTAGACGTTATATGAAATGCATTTGTACTTAGACATAAAAACAAATATTTTCAAAAGAAATATATCATGTATACCCACAGTCTTTTTGTTGAAAACCTTAAATGACCAATCGCGACCGTCAATCAATTAATCAGTCGACCAATAAAATCATTCATTTAGAAAAGAAGTGACTTTTGAACTCCAGCATTGACCTCCATTTTTATTAAGCTTTTTGGTTGGTTTAATCAAGCTGCAGTTACGACGTTTAGGTCACCAACTAACCATTCTCTTTTTTTAATATATGCTGCTGACCATAAATTTTGCGAAATAACTCTATTTATAGTCAAATTGGAGCTATCTGTCGGATTCAATGGGTGAGACCAACGGAGTAAGCTGGCAAGGCCAGCGATTGGTCGATTGAAATTACAAATCAAACACAGCATATATACTAATCTAGGCTAAATGCGGCGATAAAACGAAAAGATAAAGATGGAAATGTTTAGAGATATCACAGACTTTCTTTAGATGTTGATTAGAGCTGTTCTTAAAACACAGAGAAAAGGCTGCAAAATAATAGGAAAACAAGTAAACAAAATAATGAGCAACTTAAGGACACACAAAGTGTCGATGCCGTGTTTATGCGGGAGCAGTCGATCTTTGGTTTGTCAAATATTGATAAATCACACATGGTTCTGGTAATTGGAAGTTCATGTAAATGTTTTAACTTTTCACCAGAATACAGCTTGTCTCCACATACACCACTAAGGTCCGGAACACGAGCGGTATCCGCTATTTCAATTACGTCACAGTCACACTGGATAGGATTTTCCTTAAATGACAACACATTAAATAAACAATGCTTTGTTTCGAGAATAAATGAGATATTGGTGATGTTATTATTGTCAAATATAAAATTCATCCCACTTTCAATTGAATCGAAAGCTGCACTATCAATGTTATTAATACCACAGTTTTTTAACAATATAGTATCGGCTGCTACGCTTTCGAAAAATCCATCATCGATACCGTCAGAGAAATCGTTATTAGATACATCCAGTATTTGTAGTTTTTTAAATGATGACAATGCAGCTAGGGGTAGGGTAGTTAGCCCCAAGTCTTTCAGTCGCAGAACTTTCAACGTGTCTTCTATACCTCGAAACATAGAGTCTGTAAATATCACGTGATATTTGAACCCACCGTGAACTTGTATTTGACCACTTATATCCAGGCTCTCTAAATGATCAAATCCAATGAATGACGTGTTGTGCATTTCAATAATTCTATTGTATGAAATATCGAGGTGCCTTAAACCTCGTAATTCTCTTAATATGTCAAAATGGCCGTCTGGTAAATTACTGTGGCTAAGTTTTAAAGTTAATAAACTTTTCTCCAGACCGGCAAATGCGAAGGACAGTATAATCTGTATGTCTGTATAACTCAAATCAAGTTCCTCTAGTTTATCCAGACCGAAGAATGCCCGCTGGTGAATATGCGTAAGTTTATCATTATGTGACAGCAACAGTTGTCGTAGATTGTTTAGGCTGAGAATGGCGTCAGGGATCCTGGGAATATGGTTATGAGAAAGGTCTAGAACTTCCAAAGACGTAAGTTCTGATAACAAATTATTCGGAATATAGGCGATACCGCAATACTTCAAGGACAGTGATGTCAAAGATTTCAGATCCAGATTATGAAAGGTGTCTCCGGGGAAGTGGTAGGGAAATTCGCCATTTCCGTCTAAAATTAATGTCTTCAGACTGCTAAATCCCTCCAGGAATCTCAAGCTACTAAAGTTTAGCTTGGCATTTACTAAGGATAAGTGGCGAAGAGTGGATTGTAATGGAATAAATGCGTTTTTATCGATCTCGATGATTGTGTTTTCGACTTTGACAGTGTCAACTTGTAAATTGATGAAGGTTTCTGGTGTCAGCGCCACTCTAGAGGTATTCCTCAGGGTAAACGTCTTAATGAAGGTGTTTGTTAAAGAACTGAAATTCACTTCAATCATGTCGAAGTCACCTTCACACTTCACGGCGTTATATACTGTCACCTTGTTGTCTGTGAGATGGGATTCTCTCTTACAGTCGCACGGTTCCAAATCTGTGCAATCAAAGGAAATGACCTTCGTTAAATAACACACGAGGATCACGAGTTCAGATAGGCTGGTCATCTTTTTTCACACCTGTAAGACAGAAATGTGCTAATTTTATACCACGAACAAGTTTTGTTTTAAAGATTAAAATATAATGATTTCATAACTTTCTCTAAAAAGGTCACAAAGATTTTTTTCCGTATAAAACATAGATGCATTGATGCGATTTAGAGTACAAAAAATGAAAATAAAAAAGAAATAATAATAATTAGTTGTCTCAAATATTTGCTGGTATCGAAAACGGCGTTTAATAACTCCCGAATTCACAGTGATTGCGCAGACTTACAGGTGATGGATCTTTTCGGTTTTTGGAGATGTTCTATATCTAGAATAGAAATTCTAACTTTTTATATCTTAATTTCAAAATACTATATCTGATTGACCTCTGCTAAATCCTTTCTCTTTTTCTTTTTTTCAAAATTTGGTTAAAACCAATGGCAGGGGCGATATTTTCCACTAACGTAATTACTGTATAGTAGAATATGGCGTCAAGAGAAATCGCTTGATCTATAATTGATCTATAATTAAAACCAGTAAATCGTCGTTTGGCGACCAAAACTTTGTATGAACAGCTGTAGATACGACAGTTTCATCGCCCATCGACGAAATATGGATTGATTGACATTTATCTCAATATCAAATATGTTATACAGGTTATACAGGGAATCTTGCCCAATGGCAAAACGGTCCGATTTTGGTATATCAAATATTAAGGAAACACTATCTTTCTGATTAAAAAATTGAAAGAAGGGACACATCATAATCATATTTCATTGGAATTGGATTTACTCTAGGTCGAATTTTGTGTGTTAAATGAATGAAATCAAGTTTTCTTGGTCAAGTTTTGCGTTAGAAGAGGCGTTCAGTACTTGAATCTCTGGCAATGAACATTAAATAACCAATTTATAATCAGTATATGCTATTTCAAAGGAGCAATGAATCAAACGGGAAAAGTTAACATGTAGATTCTTAGATTCAATGCTAAAAGACATAAGGCTCTTAGATCACAGGTAATAATAACCAATTTATAATCAGTATATGCTATTTCAAAGGAGCAATGAATCAAACGGGAAAAGTTAACATGTAGATTCTTAGATTCAATGCTAAACGACATAAGGCTCTTAGATCACAGGTTTTATCCACGAAAAGATACGAAAAAGTTTTATTTCTGCTTTTGAGATGACATTAACTAATTTTGTGTTCGACAACTTTTTGTCTATCATTATCAGAGAAGTGAAGTCACAAGAGAATTGCTGTCCACAAATCCTCTCCAATTCAACTAAATTGTTTGATGTATTCTTACAGTATTGGATCAGGTGTCAAGGGAATAGTTTCGTTGTTGTCGTACAGATCACTGCAGATTCCTGCAGTATACCGGCACAAATTTAGAGTTTGTACATATAATATAAAATATTATGGCTTTTTATAAATATACCCAAACAACATTTTCACTTATATATATAAATAGTCAAAGGGTTTTAATTCTACATTTCTGTGCCCGAAATAATGACACTATATATCTATTCAATAAAATAATCGAAATAAAATGTATCATTTTATTTTGATAAACTAGTTTGTTTCCTTGTGGTCCCGTGTATTGCTATGGTTGGACAGTGTTGGTAGATTTGAAATGGGCGGAAAACGGTCATAATAATTAAAATTCAACTGACCGAACGAGATATGAAAACGATATCAGTAAATAATTGTTGAATTTAATTTATATTAAGACATAGAGAATAACTGTCTGTTACAGCGTTAGATCAATTCGCCGTCCGTCGAGTGAACAATAAAAGACGAGCGACTAGTGAAAAGCTTTTGTTTTGCGGAGTGAAAGGATTGTTTTAAGCGTAAAACAGACAAATAGCATTTTTCTTAACAGACGGGTGATTTGTGAAATTGCAAGCCAAGTATAACAAAACTGCATCATTTCGCTCAGGACTTTTCATTACACAAAATGAACTACACGTAATGCGAGTACATATTATATGGTGAATCCATACTTGTTGATTCTTCTGTTACTCCCTGAAAGATTAATGCACAAAATTTGATATTGACCTGTTTTATTAAGGAATATTTCAGAAATCCCAAGGCACGGACAAATAACGAGTATCCGAGAGTAAATAGCCCCGCGTATGAATATTTTATTCACATGACAACCCTGTATATAGGATTGTATTACTACGCACGTTTGATGCTTGATTTATATTGGCATATCGAGACACGTAGGGAATAACGATGGTTCCGAATTTAGTTCATTAACTTCAATACCCCCGTAACTACGACTATGATAAAGCTGTACATGCGAGAATGTTGAATTAACCGTCGGTTTACTTTATCTGAGGCCCTGGACGACGCATAAAACATTATCAAAAATGTAATTTGTCCGATGTTCTTGCGAGAGAAACTCTCTCTCAATAATCGACCGACACTATACAAAAGAGACTTCATTTATAATAACCATGACCTTTTGGGCATCATGGTTGACATTTTACAACATTTCTTTGGTTCGCTGCCAAAATGTATTAAATACTGTTAATTTCAAACTCTATTCACAACCTTTTGGATGGGGATCAAAGAAACAGACTACAACAGTTACTGTTGTTTCATGATATTCGCTTTCCAAAGTCAATCAATGAATAAATGACAAACTGTGTATTAGCTTTGCAGACAAAATACAGACACACTTGTTAAAGCGACCACATCTATTAACCAATTCCCACTCAAGCCCTCCTTTTTACGCCCCTCAATTAAAGAGCTTTGCAAAACTTTGTGGAAAATGAAGAAATTGCTTGTATCAAGCAATTTCTTCATTATCCACAATGTTTTCTACCTAAAAAGACAAAAAAATAAAATTCTATCACTTTGAAATTGTTGTCTGCAACTTCTTTCAATGTGGACTGGTCTAAAATTTTGTTGTGTTGGAATGGGTTAAGCAACCATATGCATGGAGCGACCAGCATCATAATTCTCTTTTCCAAAAACCAAAGGAACTTCATAAATCAGACATTTTTGCTATAATAAAAATATCATAACTAAATCCTATGTTGGTGAATCTCTTTAGAATCGCCCTAATGGGACGGTTCTTACATGAGTTCAATCAACATAGAATTTAGTGAGATTCCTGCAATAATTCATGTAAGCAGGCGAACCGATCTTTCATAAATGTCACAAAAAAGAATTCTAAGCGACCGATCTCTTAAAATACCTTTTTATGCTGTCCGTTGAGTGCTCACTTAATACAAGTTTAACTGTATATAGTTTAACCTTTATTTACCAACCACAAAAACTGCACTGATCAGAACTTTTGAGCACAGAAGTATTGTTTCATGCATGGTTTTCTTCTTAACCCAATTTGTATACAACTCTCTCTCTCTCTCTCTCACACACACACACACACACACACACACACACACACACACACACACACACACACACACACACACACACAGCTTCGAAAAAAATGTGGAAAATAAAGAAATTGCTTTTTTCAACAATGTAATCTACCCTAAAAACAAAGACTCTTAAAATTCAATCAACTTGAAATTGTTACCTGGAACTTTTTTCAATTTGGACTGATCTAAAATGTGTTGTTTGATAATGGGTTAGATATTCTAGTAAAGAAATAGAATAGTGTGTTTTAAGGAACCATTGTTCGTGTCTGACATTTCTGCTGTCCAAACATGGTGGTAAAGTAAACATAGGTTACAGGGGGGCTGGTTCACCAACAGGAAACTAAAAGGGCTTTTATATTTGAAAATTTGTGGCTAGTTACATGCTACAAAAAGTAAAACGGTTGGTATTTGGCCTCGGATAAGTTGTACCTACGACATTTAAGTCAACCAACCAATAAAAAATCTTGACATAAATATCGGTCAGCATTAAAGTTCAAAGTTGCCTTCCATTCTTAATGAATGATTTGATTGGACGATTGATTCTTTGATGGTCAGTCAATTAAACTTGTAATTAATCTACAATAATGATAGACATTGTGATGACGTATAAAATAGCAGAGAGACAAAGTCAAGTGACAGATTGCTGGCCATGCACATAGAACTCCGACATGGCAGCGCTCGCCGGAGGTAAAGACGATATCATTTTGTAAATTGTGTTGTCTGGGACAGGAAATAAAAGGCAGATCGTTGATTGGCGACATTAACGCCGGAACTACAGCTTGAATAAGCTTTAGCTTCAACGTTTAAGTCGAAAACCATAAAACATAGTTTTAGTTCACTTCCTGTAGAATCAAATGATTTGTTTGTCCATTCGATCCGTCATTACTGCAGAGGTTAGTAAGTATCGATTGTTCGAGAGTAGATTCAACACATGACAACTATGTTGAGACCACAAACTTTATCTATCACTTCTCTGGAATAATAAATCGTATGGTGTACCATTTGGGTCAAAGGTCCTCTCTATGTTTCTTTAATCATCGTCGCGGCTGCGGCCGTAGCGCAGTGGTAGCGCGTAGGACTCCTAGTCATTGGGCCCGGGTTCGATCCGCGGCCGCGGCGAATATCCTTTCCGACATTTGTTTCTCACCAATGGGTGGATGATCGTAGACCTAAGTGGGATGAGCAGCTGGAGGCTAGGAAAGGATATAGTGGTACTAGAAGTGGGAGAAATACCAGAAATCTATAGTTATGTGCTCCAGTCCCCATGATATGACTGAAATACGTTTAAAAGTGGCATTAAACATCAAACAATCAATCATCGTCGCTATCGTGGTGATTACCAATATGGGCGACGCTCAGAGAAAACGGTTAATTGTTACAGGGCTATAGTGCAAGACTACGGAGAGCCCAACCTGGTTCTTTATCGTTCTCAGTATAAAGCACCGCCATATCGGAATGACAATAAGTTCACTATTCGGGTCAGCCCTCGGCTCGAACAAGTGGTTTCGAGGTTTGAAAGTGCTAAACCAACTGAGCAAATATGGCTGACATTTAAAAAAAAAGGCCACTTTAAGCTGTAAGCATAAAAGAAAGCTTGTATATAAATATTGTCCTGCTTCCGTTCATTTCGTGCTACTGCTTATCTTCTCAGTCGGACTAAAAGTCATCATGCCTCTCGTGTATAACCTTATTAACCCAAAACCAGACGACAAAATTTAGGCTGGTCCATATTCAAAGTTTTTTTGTGTCTTTTGTGGATGATAAAGAAATTGATTATAACAAGTTCGTAGCCCCCTTTTCCACAAGATCTTGCATGTTTTTTTCTTTTGTGCGTCAGAAAGGATTATTTTGTGGTAATGGAATAAGGCTCGCTTTGCATTAAACATTTCGAATTATCGTTTAGTTTCGGAAGTATTTCAATTTTTTCTATGGTGATCAATTTTATTTAATATCTATACCGATTGTTATGAATTACCATCTACGGGTCGAGTTGGCAGTAGCCTTCAATATTTCTGAAACTCTGAGGACTGCTTTAAGTTTAATTCACTGATAAAGTACAAACCGCTATGTAACTTGTGAAGATCAGAATATTAGTGGAAAACAAAGTAGTTAGGATACTAATTTAATTTAAAAACCATTAAACGAATATGGGTTTTCCTGCGCAACTGCTTTATTGCACATTATATTGATATCAATGTCTTTCCCTGTGGGGTCTTAATGGAAATTTTAGTGGATATTTGATATTCTGTCACACTCTCTATTGACTGTTACAGAAATCATCGACTTAACCCATTCCAAGAATTTCAGAAATATTGAAGGCCACTATTTCAATTTGGATCGGTCTAAAATTTTGTCGTCAGGTAATGGGTTAAATGCGATAAAAAATTTGGCATCAAATAAGCACTTCTGATTCGTCGAAAACGGAAATTATGAAGTGCGTTTTGTATAACAGATAGTGGAATAGTAAGTGACAATTTTATTGGCGTGGGTCTAGTATGAGGAGGATATCGTAACTAAAACGGCGTGATGAAACCAAAATGCAAGTCTTAACTTGAAAGGGATCAAACCCTGGTCCTCATGATTCAGAGTCCGGCGCGCTACCAACTGCGCCATGGCGGTGAAAGCAGAAAATTGTTATATTGTCGCCCTTTGTAGAGTCTATATATTTAAAGGAAAGGAAGACAAAATTTATTTTTATTCTCCAAAATCTTTCAGAAAGAGAAAATATCACATTAAAAAACGAATCAACTTATAGTCAGGTTTTATCAATTGTGTGATTAATATGGTCCGAGTCCCTTGATTTTGACAAGACGAAGTTAGATTGTAGAATGACCAAAAGCGGCGTTTGTATATAGAAGGGAAACTTCAAAGTAAAAAAAGGCATTATTTATTAAAATACACTAGGAGTTATCCCCCTTACTTGTATAGATTGCTATCTGATGGTTACAATATATTCCAAGTTTGAAGTGAATGTGTTCAGTAAAACAAGGGATATCACAAACAGTCAAAGTTTGCAGACAACGACGGTGACGCAGACGACGATCTAGCAATAGCAATACCTCGGGTTTTCTCCGAAAATAGCCGAGCCAAAAATAATACAAAATTCGTATAAAAGCATCAAAAAGTTACTGTTTGAACAGAATATGAGAAATATTCTCGTAGCCTCATGGGACCACTAGGATCCGTTTGAAACCCATAAAACTCTAGTGATAAAATATAAAACAAATTACCGAAATGGTTTTCCAAAATCGGATATCTGACGTTGCCATTACTGTATCATTTTCTAATTTGGGGGTTTCGTAGCCGGTTACCATATTTCTAGAGATTAACCGCCAGACAAATAATCTAAAAGGCAGGTGTTGCTTCTACATTATTAAAGAGACGAAGAGAATATTTTTTTGTTTTCATGGAGGTATGAACCGAAATACCTAATCACACTGTATGAATTCGCGAAGCGGATTCATACATTGTGTGATTAGCTTTTTCGGTTCATACCTCCATGAAAACAAAAAACATTCTCTTCATTTCTTATAATTCAATAGCATCGGGCGAAAAAAAACTAAAGCTTTACAAATTTTGATAACTTTTTGTATGGGACTATTTTGTGCGGAAGCATGCAAAATCGCTGCGTGCTCAAAATTTTGTTCATGGAGTTATAAATAATTTTTTTCGGCCAATCAGAACGATCGTTTTTGTTAGACAAAACTAAAAATTAAATTATAAATACATACACACTAAACTGTATCATATAGTATACACGGTAAAGTCACTTACCAGAAGGCCAATTTTAAACTGGTCCTTATTGAAAGTAGTTGCAGACATTTCAATGTGTGTTTAAAGGTAAAATAATCTAAGGAAAATTTTTAAGAAAAGGATTATTTGCTTGTGCCAACATGTTTGCTGTTTTTCTTATAATGTTTTCCAAAGTGAAATTTCCACGAGGTATCAAAATGTGGGATTTTGTGGTTTTTGGTTAAACATAACATTAGGGCCGTTGTTAGCCTGAGCCCGCAAGCCGTGTTAAAGAAAAGAGCACCGGTAAAGCGGGATACCGTTTTTGTTTAAACGTCAGCGAGAGGAATGTCTTACTGAACGCAAGGCTGTTTGTAAAATTGGTTTGTTTAAAATTCACCACTCTTAACCAGACTATTTGTAAAAAAAAAGCTCAAAACAGCGAGTTTTTCCTTTCAATGTATCAAATTAAATCAACTTTTACTTTGTTTTCAAAGAACCCAGAGGAAATGTTCCCTCGATGGTCCGGTGATCCTATAATGCTCTCATTTCCATAGATGTAGAGGATCGAGTGAGTGAGTGAGGCGATACTCACACGTTTTTGTGGCTCTATATATGTTTTTTTTTTAAATTAAGCTTTCAATCCTTTGATTTATTTTTCCAGGAAAATGATTGCGCTCTTTCGAGAGATTTTTTGTATGTGAATGTGAGCCATAATGCGAAAAGTTACCTCCCGAATGTTTCTTAACCTATTTCCACACAATGGCTCAGTTTGGCGTCGAACAGTAAAATCTTCTAACCCTTGCCTGTTGTTTTTTTTCAAAATTTAAAACTTGTCCAATTTGAGAGAAGTTACAGACCACAACCAAAAGTGAGTGCAATTCAAAGAGTAACAAATCTACATGATAGAAAATATTGTCGGAAAAAACAAGCATTTTTTTCTTTTCCCACAATGTTTTGTCATGTATAAAACCACATAGACGTAAAAACCAAGAATTGAACAGGAAGGCTATTTTTACAGATTTACGAGAATCGCTATATAAATATGGTATATAAAAATATAATATATTCGAACTACTAAAACTATTTTGTATACCTATGCCAATCCCACCCATTTCGAATGAGATACATAACATGTTGTTAGCCGTCTATACCTTCAATCAAAGATTTATTAAAGCGTAGAACGGTCCGAACGGTGCCAAGAATTTCACTACATCTATGCAGAATTCAACATATCTCATTGAACCGAGATTTATTAGAAATACAAGCGATTTTCCTTCAATATTCGACCCCGCTTTCTTAACTAACGGATTGCTCGTCACGCCCACGGATATTCGACAAGAAATTCCATTTCGATATTCAATATTTTTATTTTCCAAATATTTATAGCCTAAAAAAGCAATGAAATGGTTGGTTGGCGACCTAAACGTCGTAACTACAGATTGAATAAGCTGTAGTTACGAGGTATAAGTCGCCAACTCCCCCCCCCAAAGAAAAGGATTCGATCAAATGTCGGCCAATGTAGGAGTTCAAAGTTTACTCTCTATCTAAATGAATGATTTGATTGGTCGGTCGATTCTTTGGTTGACAGACGCGATCCGCGAACTTGGTCGATATTGTCAAAATATCTTTTTTCTTTTTCTAAAATAATGTGTATGATAAGGATCGAAAAACAAATTTGCCTTGATGATTTTACAAGAGCGTTGTTTTCTTCTCTGTTTTTCTTTTTTTTCTCTCTTTCTTTTTTATTATTTAGATATACTTGTGTTTATGTTGATATTGAATATACACCTTAACCAAAATAATAATAATAATAACAACAATAATGAAATGTGTGTCTAGTTGTTTGTTTGAATTTTAATTGGCTAAATGCTGTTTTAGTTATATGACAGCGAGGTTCGTTTATAAACGTACTTCCTAGTTATGATCCAGACGAGGCCGGGCTCAGAAAGGACACACCTACGTGACCATCAACGTGGTCGGAGTTCGAACCCGACTTCTCTCAAATCACGAGGCAAAAGAAATGTTAGGGCTAAACAATTAAGAGTTTTATGTGATTTTTTGTTGTTTTTTATCATGATAAATAAAACAGGTTAAAGTAACCCAACAGTTATTCCATTTAAGGATGACAAAATCTTAGTCTGGTTCAAATTGAAAGATGTTGCAGACGACAATTTCAAGTTAAATCTTTTCCTTGATGGGTAGAAAACAAAGACAATTTCTTCATTCTCCATATTTTTTCCAGAGCTATTTTCTTGAGATGCTTAAAAAAAGGAAAATGAGTGGGAATGGGTTAAAAAGTATGTTTTTGAAAGAGTTCTGTACAGTTTAAATAGAGTTTGCTATATCCCTGAAATACATAAGAACTACTTTTTAGGCGTAGGCATTCAATGGATTTAATGGTTAAGCCTCCAGTGGCAGTTTGAACTCGTTGACCTTTGAGAAGACCTCAAAATTTTGTCTGTTAACTTAAGCTATCAAAGCTGGTGCTTTGCTAGCTAAAAAGTCTATTCAGGTATTCTAATATAAAAAGTGCCTTAATGTTCCTTTCATGAAATAAAGCCAAAATCATCATTAATATTATTATACAGCTACTTACTATCGGGCTGTTCCCCGATCTAAAGGTTTGTACTCATGACCCAAGAAATTAACAAGCGCTGGCCCCGCCCACTTACTCCGTCGGCCACGCAAATTGTCTCCAACAGGAAGTCCCGCTTCGATTTTAATCGACGTTATTTTTCATTTTATTTTGATGTTTAAGTCGCCAAACCAACAAAAATGATTAGCAAAATGGCGGCAATTTTTTGAGTCTAAATATCATTCCCGGATTAAATACATGATTTGATTGGTCTACTGTTTGAATGACAGTCGCTATTGGTCAATTGAGAATACAACCATGGTTAGTTATTGACTCCAAAATGCATCCTCAAACTTTCAATCCACAATTCCTTTTTTTGGGTTGTTTTACCACAAAATCTTGTACCCGCAAATAAAACATATCATACGGTACACTTGGTTACTATACTAGATAGTTTATAGGCGCCTTGTTTTACCAAATATGGCAGAATGATGTATCATCCGGGATAAATCATATTTGTTGATATCACGCGGCGCTGTATGGGATAATATTGAACTCAGCTTGAGAAATCTTGTATTATAATTATTTTCTGTCAAATAAATAATGATTGAACGCGTTAACCGCCGAGTCATTCAGAAAATTGTGTTTGCACATCAGTGATTAATAGTTATTTGGCTCTGGGATTTACAGACAGTATCAACATGCCTGTTTCCTTGTTTACTTTACATGTACAAAAGAGCCACCGAAAACAGAAGGTCGTGTGCATAAGTTGTATATTGCAAAACCCATTTGACCTGTCACTTCATTATCTTTCTTAATTTGTCGATGGCTTCCGAGAGGTCATCTTTTAAGTTTTATCTTGAATTGTTGTGGATTGATACGTTGTGTAGTGCAGTGGTCTAATCCGTCTCTTTCTTATCCACAACTTATGGATTTGGGTCGAATCCCCTGCAGGCGTACAAAATCAATAGATTCGGTTTCTTTTTCAATTTTGAAACGCACAAAACTATAATGGGCCATTTAAATAATTATATCATTGTTATTTCTATTTTTTTCTTCTCTCTTTTTTATCATAACTCTTATTTTCTTTTGATAATTTTATTTGGTTGTTTTTCACCAGAAAATTTAATATAAAGTCGCCAGTTTGGGACCTTTGTAACTACTGCTTAGATAAAAGAGGGCATGGTCATCAACCGAGGCTGTGTTTCACTATAATCGGCTGATTCGAAATATAAAATTCGTTCATGGCTTTGATTCGCATTATTTTAATATCGTTATGGTAAAACTATATGGACGTGTTCTTAACAAACGAGTTACCCATAATTGTATTTGCATTTTAAAGTGTGTTTTATTGGAAGTTTGGAACAATTTTTCTTCTGGTCAAAGCTCTAGTTAAGAGGGGATGGTGGAAATGTA
The DNA here is from genome assembly GCA_946902895.1 of Fragum fragum. Lineage (NCBI taxonomy): Eukaryota > Metazoa > Mollusca > Bivalvia > Cardiida > Cardiidae > Fragum > Fragum fragum. Next base: position 32,390,856 of record OX336379.1, on the reverse strand, counting down.
ACGTTTTTATTTCTCTTTAAAACCAAAGTTGAGTGTACTCTTTGGATTTGTCTCTCACCAATGGGTGGATAATCGTTAACCTAAGTGGGGTAGCGGCTTGGGGCTCGGAAAGGATATTATGGTTGTACTGATGTGAGAAATTCAAGAAATACATTGACAGGTGCTCCAGCCGCCTTGGCTTTAAACCCCAACCAATCAATCAATCAGTTAGTCAGTCAGTCAATCAATCTATCAATCAATCAAATAATCAATTAGTCAATTAATCAGCCAATCAATACTTTTTGGAATTTTCCAGATGAGGTATATAGTTCAAATAGATTCTCACAAATGCTAGAATAAATTACGCAATTTCACATACAGAAATCAAATGCTGAAGGTTTACGATGGACATTTTACAGTGAGAAAGAAAAATCCCCATTTGGAATATCGTATAAAAAGAAAATGTATACTTGAACTAGAAAAATATTATCTATAGCACGTTCGAACCTTCAACTTCTGGTTTCAAAGCCCACGTACTTATGCCAGTTTCTATTACTAGATACGCATTAAGATTATATCTATATTAAATATTTTTAAATAATGTTCAAATTTTGTAAGTCTATAGAATTTCATTCCGAATACTACTGAGGATCAGAAGGAATATTATAAGACCGACAGGTCAATAATGTTTTTCAATACCTAATTTGATGTTTATACAAGGATTTGACTGCTTATCATTCGTAAACATAAAATTTCGTCACTGTCAGTCTCGGTTGGCTGTAGACCGGTACCAGCGTTTTTGTTAAAGTCGACAGTGGTACCAGTCTCGGTTGGCTGAACTGTAGTCCCACTCCATACTGTGTTATTTCTCAATATTACCTACATATTACTGCAACTCGATGTATCAGTGCTAAACGATCGTAAGTGCCTAAATATTTTTGCGACAATGATGCATTTTGCAATTTGTTGTTTTTATGCATAAATCGATTTTTTTAAGATTTCAAAAAAGTATTTAGAGAAAAGTTAGAAATACGGTCATAAAGAATTGATTCAGATAACTAGGTTAGGCAAAATACGTATACAGGAAAAATTCTCAATGACTAATCAATTTGAAGCTTTCAATATTGATATTTCCATGACTTTACCTTTCTTCTCCAAGAATATTTAACAAAATAATGTCTAAAGAGCACCTATCATTCGTATTTTTATATCAAGGTCTGTTTCCACCGATTAGTTACAATGAAAATGTCATTACGAAGTCTCTGATTGGATAAGACATATATTTCGGCCAATCAAATCAAAATTATATCAAGATGGTTTGTAAATATGCTTCAAGGTAGATATAGTCACTTTCGACGATCTCTTATATCGTCGTTTTACGAGCAAAATGTCGTAATTACAGCTTGAATAAAGCTGTATTTACGATATTTTGCTCGCGCAACGACGATATTCCAAAGACAATATGGATTTGCAGAAAATACACCAAGACACGAGTATTCGTTTAATAGATCCGAAATGCCAAATGACCTGTTTTATTTGTGCGCTCAAATTATTATTTTTGGGGAAATAAACCAATTATTTGCAAACGCCAAAGCTTAAATCCGGCGATACCCAACATTACATAGCCGTTCATTTACTATAATTTTGGAGTGAGCAAACCATGTGCATCTTTCAAATTTGTTATTGACGAGAAATTCCATGATTTAAATACGATGAAGCTATCATAATCTGTCCATACTGACTGGAAATAAGGCCCTCCTTACAATTCTGTCTGCATTCCTTTTGCAGATAATGCATTTTCGCAAAATTATAAAATGCAAAACCGGCTATCAAATTGATTATCTTTTAATAAAGAAACTTTACAGGAATGATTCAATTTTAGTTTCGTCTATCAAGATTCAAGCGTTTTGATTGGCTAATTTTCCTCCATACTTCCATGAACAAAAAAAAAAAAAAAAAATGAGTACGTAGCTGTTTTTGTATGCTTGAACGCAAAGTAGATCCATGAAATTTTCACTCAAAACTAGTAAATTACTAGCTTTTTTTTGCTTGATTGAATTAATAGATATAAAGAGATTTTTTGTTCTCATTTAGGTATGAACCTAAAAACTTAATCACACATATTGTGATTAAGTTTTTAGGTTCATAACTCAATAAAATAGAAAAAAAATATATTCCCCTCGTTCAGTAATTAAAACCGAATCCAATTATCTCAATCTAAGTGTACCCGTCCTGGATGACAAAAGAAGCTCTCATTGGAAAGTTTTGTGTGCTTTAAATAAGGCACATGTTGAAAAGATAGATATAATTAGATAATTTAATCTTTAGTTTCGTCTATCAAAAACGGGCGTTCTGGTTGGTCGAAAAAAATTATTCATAACTCCATGAACAAAATTTTGAGCATGCAGCAATTTTTTACGCTTCCACACAAAATAGTCCCATACAAAAATATAACAAAATTTATAAAGCTTTGTTTTTTTTCGCTCGATGCTATTAAATTATAGCGTATTCATACAGTGTGATTAGGTTTTTCGGTTCATACCTCCATGAAAACAAAAAATATTCTCTTCATCTCTTTAATCAATTAAGCTAACCCTAATCATTAATGAATTCATTTTATAGACACACCAAAAGACATTATTAAATCAAATAAACATATATTCAGAACATATATTAAAAAATTTGAAGATACGATAAAAGCTGTCGTTGTTACAATGGTTAGCATGTAATTAATGTGAAGGTATACATTCAGAGTACATTTACATCAAAATAGTTTTTCGCTATAACCATACTGAATAAAGTTTTGCAAAATAAGTGGAAGATAGCTGAACGCAAAAGCTATAAATACCTCACACGCCCTTTTGTAAACAGCAATAAAACATTCCAGAAGACCAAATTAGCGTCCAAACGAGCACACTTGTATATTCCAGTAGAAGTCAATCAAGAGAATGACTCCCCTCAACAGATAATATCGATTTCACTTCTCCTCACCAAATATCTACAGTCTCCACCTTACACTAAAGGCGGAACAATAGTTTGATTCTTCTACGAAATTCTTTACTGAAGAATTAATCCATTTCTACACGATCCTACAGAAGAAAACTTGCTATGGAAAATGGTTTCAGAAAAGAGAAATTGCTTTTAATAAGCAAATTCTTACTTCTCCACAACGGATGTTTTGCTTTATTTTCATTTTTTTTCAAATTCAAATGCACTTAAAGGTTATCGTCTATAGCTTCTTTTAAATGAGACAAATCTAAACCTTTGTCGTCTGGTAAATGACGGATCGCACGGTCAATCAAAATAAAAAAATAAACAAAAAAAATGATAAGATGATATATTTAAACTGGAAGTCAACTTTGAACTCCGACAATGGTCGACATTTACGTGAACAATTTCTGTTATTGGTGGCTTTTTTATATTTTACTAAAACGTCGTAACTCAGCTGATTCAAGACGTAGTTGCGACATTTAGGTCGCCAACCAAACATTTCATTTTTGTTACATGTTACTGCCCAAGACTTTTGCAAAATAAAGCCGTTCGATATCCAAGTCGAACTTCCTGTTGAAGTCACTGGACAGGTTAAGCGATCGGGCACGTGATTAATAGATTGAACAGGGTCCTTTATACATAATTACAACAAACATCGGTCGTTTCTCTGTAATCATTTCAAATCCTAGAACTTTACCATATTACATGGAAACTACAGACCTTTACATAACTTACGGATCACTGACTTTGTCCACTTAACTTTGACAGGAAGTTCGTCCGAGAGAATTAAACGCATTATTTGGTAAAAATAATGGCCAGAAATATGCTATAAAAAGTAAAATTGTTTTTGGCGTAGCTACAAATTTTCAATATTCAAAACTGTAACTAGGACGTTTAAGTCGACATATCAACAAAAATGCGTTATATAAATGTCGAGAACTGATTGATATTTTACGGAGCTTAGACAGCTGTGGTCATCTAGCACACAATTAATGTTAGTTTCACAAGCAATACAAAGACAACCACAAGACATACATAATGATAAATGAGGAATGAACAAACCAGAGTGTCCTAGTCACAATATACGCCGCCATATTATTGTTTTTCAAGAAGGTAACTATGGAGATAAAAGGGTTAGAACTCAAAGGACAACTAGCCAAAACAAGAAATTGTCCATTTAGCCCCTTTTTCTGTTAGGCAAAAAACGGGAAAACATCGACAATATGCGCTAGGTTTGGAGACTCAAAACATTCCGTGGAAAATTCATTCAAATTCGCCAATAAATGTATGAGGAGATGTTTTAACAAGAAATGACGTTAATCCCATTTTCTCTGACGCAACCTAAAATGGCAACCCCCGAGGTCAAGTGCACCAGGTCAAGTGAGGAGCATTATGTGAAATTTAATTCAAAATCGTCCATCAATATATGAGGAGATGTGTTTACAAGATGTAGACGTACGTAAGGACGGACATACAGAAGGTAAAGATGAAACTAATGTACGTCCACCTTTCGCGGCGTATAAAATGATAAATGATAAACCTTTTGTCGCCTTTTGCAACACGCCTGGTGTCACATGTGTTCCACCAAATGAAATGGTAGATATGACAGACATGTAGTGGTTTATTCTTATATCCCGTTAAACCACACGTAGTCTAGTGATAGACCAGTGTTAGCTTGTTTACACAGAGAAAAAACTTAAAGCTTTGCAATAAAAACATATACCAGCTCCAAATCCAGGACTTACGAAGATAGCAGTAGTTAGTCTCCGATTTTAGTTTTCTCAAACGACAGGTCACATAGTTAGACCGAGGAACTTTTCTAAAAAAATGCCCGACACTCACGGTGCATAAATGTCGACCACAGTATAAACAGATCATTTGATTTGTCTATCGATTTTCTGATTTATTGATTGACTCGAGCACCTCACCATGGATTCCTGGTATTTCTCAATAGTACTACCACAACATCCTTTCCGAGCCTCCAGCTTCTCATCCAACTTTGGACTACGATAATCCGCCAATTGGTGGAGACAAATGTCGGAAAGGGTATTCGCAACGGCCGGAAATCGAATCCGATGCCCTATGATTAAGAGTCCTACTCGCTACCGTTGAGCTGTAGCCGCGGACTTGATTTTCTGATTTAATGCCCTGATCTGTCAATTGAAAACACAAGTTATTTATTTCTTTTATTACGCTATAATTTCAACAATAATTGAATAAGCTACTGCGAATTATGTAAAGAAATATCTTTCCTGAATTGATCTAAGTTAACGAACTAATTAAAAAGGGGGACTGGGGGTTGGGGAGAAAACGGGCTCAAAATCCGCCTACAGTTCAAAAATGAAGTAATTGGTCTATCGATTATTTGACATGACAGCGGCGATCCGTCCGTTGTGCCGAGAAGATTGTCCGAAAAAAAGAAAAAAAAGCACGCAGCCATTTTGTATGTTTCAACACAAAAATAGTTCCATAAAAAATGTAGCAAAGTGCGATAAATGTTTTTTCCGTGTCATTTTGCATTCATTTACATATCTAAATCTTGTGTATGTTAAAACCAAACATTTTCTCTAAAAGTGTGCAAGACCTCCGTATTCAAACAAGCCAGACTTTATTGTGTTTCAGTAGCTTTTAATTGGTCGCAAAGCTTTGGAGATTTAGTACGCCCCACTTCACCATACTGCCTCTAGTCCAACTGGACGCATGCAATAAATACAATTTTTTACCATTACTATTTGTAATACATTAAAAACTATACTTCTAATATCACATTACCGAAAATAATGGGGTGTGAGGGTTCTATGGCCTACAGTCTTACTGTAACGCGTGGAGCTCATAGAAAAAGCTAATCCACTCAGGGAAAAATATTCTCACCCCTTAATGGATGGACAATTAGCTGTATTTCGGGGGCTTAGAGCAAAGAAATAGTATGGCTCTATACTATGTATACAGCCATACTATGTTTTTGTTCTAAGCTATCGATGTCTCGCTGTAGGTTTCCTCGTTTGCAATATCGTACTACTAATTATCTTCCCTGAAACCGTCACATAACTCTCCCTTCCAAACAAACTCGTCCCGAGTCTTAGCCCAAAGGAGAGGTGAGTAAGGCTACTCGTGTCTGGCAGTTGTCTTCATCCAACCGTGAAACCAAATCTAACAAGCAGAGCATATTGAAAAAGCGAATTCATTCAGAGAAAGGAATCCCCTGCCCTAAGTGGAACGACTCTGTCTGTATAGACTACAATTAGCCTTATATTTCGCAGGAGGTTTCCTCGTCCTCATATCATACAACAAATAACCTCCTCTGAAACCGTCACATTACGATACCCTTGAATGGGTTGCATAGTGTATATATTAGTTTCACAAAAATAAAACCGTATTGATACAATCATGTGCATAAATAAGAACTTGCATTGTAATTAGAAAAAAAAATGTATTTCGTACCTAAATGTGCGCAATAAGTCACAATCCCGCTTTTTACATTCCACGAAAAAAGGTCTAGGAAAACTTTATGTATAAAATGAAACGCTTTGTTGGGAACGATTTCTGCATTTCAACAACTTTTTATCCGGAAAAAGGCGATGTTTGACAACAATATCGACTTGAAATTGCGTCCATAGCTTCTTTGAATCTGGCAATGAGTTATATAGAAAAGATGGCTGATGACTCGGTCTCGTTAAATATAAAATTTTTCCTCCGCAGCTCAAAGCCAATATGTTGTATCTCTATCGAAAAATAATATTCCCTATGTATATTATAATATGTACAACGTTGTATAACTGTCATTCAAAATTACAAGGGCGCTGGTTTTTGTCAAAGGAAATACATATATATGACTAGTATGAATACGGGACGAGCGTCCTCTTAAAAACATCCTTTCGGTTCTCGTAAAACATTGTAGCCGCGAAAACTTTCACATTTCAATATACAAAGTGTACACTTCGTAATTTTTTTTTAATGAATTAAAGTGCCTATGTTTGTTATAAAATGAATCAAAATGGATTTGTATTAAATTTTATCAGCCTATTGAAACTCAAACGGCAACTTGCAAATTTACATATAACCATGCAAATTTTAGGCGCCGTTTGGAATCGTAGCCATTTGTTTGCTTATATAGCAGATCACAGTTTTGTCAGGACGCTTTTGATATTCTCCCCGACGAATCCGAGATTCCGATATTCGTCAAAAAGATAGCCTCTCGAGTGCTTACAAAGTTTTTCGAAAATTTGACATAGATACTTAGTTTTTGACCCCCAAGAACCAATGTCGAATTGTATTCGATATTACCGAGGAAAGAATGGCAAACTCTTGGACATTGTTGTTGTATCATACATACCTTGTAAAGCAAGAAATGACTTTTGGACGCCCCGTGTCAAAATATCTAAATCATCCAAGATGTCGTTAAGAAAAACAATCCCATCAATTTTCAAAACATTAGAGTAAAAAATATAAAACTCTAGATCGCACACAATACTTTTTAAGTATTAACAGTGACAGAGCTTTTTACCCAATTTGGTCTAATATCAACCTAATACCAGATATAGCGACATAACGACTTGGTGATGCATTTTGAACATCATAGACCAAAATTTGGCCTAGATATCATTTAGTCAAACATCTAGATAGAACACCTCTAAAGTGAATGCAATGGATTTGCTCCGTGTGACTAAGAATCAATATTGTCTAAACACCTTTAAGACAAATATGCTGACCAAGTTTCAGGATATTTTGAGCCAGAAATGTAGCCTATACAGTGCATACGAGGTTTGTCTGTAACTTTATCAGTTTTTGACCCCACACGACCCAATATCGCATATGTATATGATAAAGACGCCACAAACTTTCGGATTAACGAAATTTGATTGAATGATTTTTAAGATAAACTTCTAAGAACTAAACTATTTTGTAATCTTGCACAAATAATTTGCCAATCAAATAATCAGTGGACCCATGAAATAATTCGTTCAGACCAGAAGTGGCCGCCTTTTTTGCTAAGCCTTTTACATTAGTTACAACATTAAGGTCGCCAATCATTCTACTTGTTGTTACATGCAACTGGCCATTAATTTTTCAAAATAACGCCGTTTAAATTCGAAGCAGAACTTCCTGTTGGAGTCAGTGGCCAATGCCAAGGTAGCAAGTGAGCGGGGTCAGCAATTGGTCAATTCTATATAGGCAGTCACAAAAGCAGAGCTCACCAAAATATTGTGTAGAAAGTGAAGCTTTTACGAGCACTGGCAGTCAAACTAGGAAATATAGACAGAATCAGTATGAAAATAAATTTAGCTGTGTCTATCAAATTCCCTGCATTCGAATTATTTAAAAACATTGTTTTACATATTCATAGAAAAGTTTAGAAAGGAATAATTTGTAAGCTGACCAAAGAAAGTAATTACTAAAAAACTGTATAAACAGGTATTTCTTGCACTTGTTTGACATATTTTGTGGCCATGCCCAAATAGGATTAATTGAATAATGGGGAAAAGGAAATTATTCATTGTGTTATGAAAATAAAAACCCTAAATGGGCTTTGTCTATGCAGTGCCCCTCCGGTGGGACCCGCACCCACAACCACCCGATCGAGTGTACTAACCACTCATGTCACGAATCTGAAACTAGTACAAATCTCTAAAACTAGTACAAATCTCTTAAAGTACGTGATTTCGCACATGAATTTCATTGCAACATGATTGTCTCATCCGTATCTTTGGTCCTGTTGACATAATATTCAGCATAGCATAAAATGAAAAAAAAAAAAAAAAAGGTAAAATCTATCAAAATATTGAGTTTACTTTTTCGATAATCTGAATAATTCTCTATTGGTAAAACCATCAAATAATATTTCATGTAATAGTAGAAGTAGTTAGAAATATGTAGGAATATGTAAGAATGTTTTATTAAGAGAGTAGTTGTCCCCTGCAATTTTATCTACTTAAATTGTTTTAAGCTTTACTGTCCATAGGCAAAACGAGCTATAGTGATGGCATTTTTTCGTCCGACGCTCGTTAACCTTTCTTCCGCAAAAGATACTATCCTTAGGATGGTACACTCATTCTGTCATATTATGAAAAGTATACGATGAAAACTTTGAGTGTTAAAAAGATTGACTGATTGAATGGGGTTTAACGCCACTTTCAACAGTATTTCAGTCAAATCGCGGCGGCTGGAGCACCTAACAATGGATTCCTTGTATTTCTCATACAAGTACTACCACAACATCTTTTCACAGCCGCCAGCTGCTATCCCACTTAGGTTTACGAGTATCCACCCCTTGTATCTCACCAACGCTTGAACTAGACCTGCAGTAACGTCGATGCTTTAGTTATAAAACCTTGTAGTTAATTCAGAATAATACAAATGGAAAAAATTTAGGCGAAAACAATGATATATATAAATTACTCTCCTTTACAAAAACGTGTTTTTTCTGTTTTGTGTGTGTGTGTGTGTGTGTGTGTGTGTGTGTGTGTGTGTGTGTGTGTGTTTGTGTGTGTGTGTGTGTTGTAGAAGCAGTCATCAGCTTTGAGGGTTCTAATTATGATTTAGCAATGCAAATAGAGACCTTTCTAAAAAGTGCTGGTTAAGATTTGATAGATAGATGAATATGATTAACAGGGCGGACCATATGAATTCTTCATACACCCACTGTATTAGTCAATTCCAACTAGACAAAAATCCTCTTTTACTCTGGTCTCATAAGTCACACAGTCGAGACACCCAGACTGTATGTTATACACCGAAACTATCTGATAAGTCTGAATACATAAAATATTCATGGTTTGTTCATAGTTACATATTTCTCTCTCAAATTTTGTACCTCTGCATAACTCTAGAACTCTAGACGAACTATTTGGATTTGTGAAGTTGTTTCAACGTCTTTGAGGATCTAAGAAATTAAAATTTCTCCCCACTTGTACCAGTTTCAATTAATTATAATGTACCAGCAAATTTTGCGGATTGGTAACCTATGACGGAGTGGGTAATTATTGGTATATCCCTTTCTCTCACAACCTTCGAGATCAGGGGTTGTTAAGCAATTTCCTATGTGAAAGAGTTATTGCACTTTCAGAATTATGTCAAAGGGATGTTGATATTATAACGAGGCCCAGTGGCCTCAAAGGAAGTCAAGAAGTTTCGGGTCACCAACCGAGGTACTAAACACGACCTATGCTGCTTTACTCAGAAGAATATTGTTCAGACTCTATGAAAATACCATAAAAGCCGGCTTCCTGAGCAAGGCTTTAGAAGTAGTAGGTGACCCCTAAACCTAACAATTCAGACTAAAATAGTCCGTTTTGCCATGATGCTGTTTTTGGATTTAGACCAGTCTTGAAATTAAGATCTATTTCAATCGAGAAATATTGAAGGATCCGGTCGGGATCCCTAGCCTGGAATACCTTCCAATTTTCTTTGATCCTTGCGATCCCGGAAAACTGTTATAGTCGATCCCTTGCATAAATTTAAAGACTTATTTATGCAATATTGCTCCGACCATAAGCTCCCGCCTCTCAACAATCTTATATAATATCCGAGGTAATCAAAAGTCTATTAGACTTCTGGGAAAGATAAACGAAAAGACCCCATCATTGCACGCCAAGTAAACAATGGGCCAGGAATATCAAACAACATTCCGAGATCCCAGTAAAGAAAGATACGCCGCCATGTAGAAAGGGACAACTTCATGTATGGAGTAAAGTTAGTTTACAATTTGAAAACAAAGTTATACGAAAGAAAATAAAGTAATAGAGACAAGGTTAGTTTTTCATGTGTGTTTTTGAAATGAAAGGTTTATTTATGCTCGATGGTTACAACTAAAATCTTTAATCTCAATTTTGAGGAACAAAACCATCGACTCTATAAGACTGATGATCCGGTTTGGGATTTAACGCTGCTTTTAACAATCCTTCAGTTATATCACGGCTAAGTTCACTTATACATGTGCATCCTGGGTATCACCAGTATACGTACTAGGCTGGGGGTCTGAAATGTCTTGTCACTGGTTCGAGCCCCATCGGTAAGATATAGCCATCCTCGCTCAACCCGCCATAAAATGGGTGGCAGTGAGTTGGAGTCATTGCATCTTGATTGGAGACTTAAACATACCTTGATTGAGTGTTCCAGGGAGACAAATTGGGCTTAGAGCTTTCAACGTAAACAAACTTCAATAAATTGCTATTAAAAAGTAACCTTTAGTGCTCTCCGTTATGTAAAACTATCCTGTAAGAAAACGTGAGAAAATGTGTTGTTATATTGGTATGAAAAAAAGAGATCATTGGTCTCAGCGTACACAAGCCTAGGAATATTTTACATAGTGCAATGACAAACATGCAGAATGGCCAAAGATCAGATGGATCGACAGGCAAGCCCACTAACCCCTGACATGGCAATTTGACTGAGGTATTAAATTAGATCTAATTTTGATATTTACGTATATAGGTTTATAGAACAAAACTGTCCTTTGAACTTTCTTTAATCACTAGTGAAACTATAAATGAGTTGATTGAACGCTGTCACTCCTTACGCTATAACGCTGGTTACACAGGGTGAATACCACCTTTTTTTTAATTGTTGATTTATCTAGATAAAGAAAACTTAGATGCATATACTTATCGGGTAATATTTATAAGACTATGTTGTTCTATTAATTTTGTTGGTTAACTGACCAATCGCTGGCTCCACCCACTTACTTCTTTGTCCACGCCCGCCGACTACGACACGAAGTCCCGCTTCGATTTTAACAGTGTTATTTTGCAAAATCTATGGCAAGTAGCATGTTACAAATAAGTGGAATAGTTGGTTGGCGACCTAAACTTCGTAACTACAGCTTATACAAGCTGTAGTTACGACGTGTAAGTCGCCAAACCAACAAAAATGATTCACCAAAATGGGGACCAATGTCGGAGTTCAAACTGAACTTCCAGTCCATATCAATGAATTCATTGGTCGACTGATTATTTGATTGACAACCGCGATCGGCCAATTCTATGAGGTTCACTGCCGTCTCAATATATATGTTTATTTACTTTTCAAAACCAACATAGGCCATCTGTTCAAAGTCTCATTTAGATCAAAGTTAATTGCTTTGAAAAATCCGATCGAGCCTGATTTTTAACTAGTCATTCATTTTGCATGCCAGAATCAAAACAATACCACCACGAATTAATACGGTCGGATGACGTCATAAAACGAGTAATTCTACACATGTTATTGTGTAAGACAATGCTATTCGGGTTGGCCCTTACCTATAGAAATGTAAGATTAGCAATGTGAGGAAAATAATCTTCATTTTAATTGGGTGCCATCTACATGTCCTTCCGTTATATCATTGTGGTGTTCAGGTATTTACACGATGTCGCTTCTTCTACCATAGACCCCAAAACACGACCATTAACTCATTCCCACACAATTCCTCCTTTTTTACGCCCCTCAGGGAAAAAAAGCTTTGATGAACATTGTAGAGAATTAACAATTGCTTGTGTCAAGCAATTTCTTCATTATCCACAATATTTGCTTTACCAAGAAGACGAAAAAACTTGAAATTGACGTCAGCAGCTTCTTTTAATTTTGACTGGTCTAAAATTTTATCGTGTTGGAATGGGTTAACTCCTCTTCAGTCTCGAGGCCGCGACCTTGAGCACTGGGCCGTGCACAGGTAAGACAATAATCACCACTGATAATATTCACCGTCTCTTGTAATGTTGACAAAACTGACCTTTGTTCTTTCATTGTCTGCGGTTGAGAACATTTATGCAATATTTATGTGTTAACTGTTATTATCCGACAATCCGGAATAAATAAACCAGAATGGTCACCAAGGGGATTATAAAACATCAACTTGTAGATAACTGTCAACCCTCCAGACAAAAATTACTTTGATATATCTAGAGGGAATACGTTTTAGCGCCAGATCTGAATAAAAATGAATATGGAATAATAAGGTCAGAAATGCAATCAATATTATGATCGTACCGGGACGATGATATAGCTCGAGCAAAATGGTACAGACCGATATCAATGTGTTTATAAACCAACTGCGATAATGTCGCATCTGACGTAGACCGACTTTCGTCTACGTTCACATAATGTAGGTAGAAAAGTTAAAATTCCTGGCTAAAAGACCGGGAACATTTAATAAAAGACCGATAGACTCTAATTGGTTAGAACAACCCAGTATCCGATATTATGATTTTAAATGTGTTTGTTTGTAAACAAGTGCTATATTATCCCGGACGAAGTATATCGTCACAGCTAACTTGCCAGCTGCCACGTTTTGTCGAAACATTCGTCAAACAAGTTTTGTGACGCAAACCGAATCAGCTTTGAAAAGAATAATTTCAAGCAAAATGTGGTCACTTCGAAACCTGTTACATGTTATATATGTATAAACATGTAGTTAAGGAATTTGGGTCGTCAATCAACTTTTAACTTTTCTGTTTCATGCTTACCAAATTTTTGCAAAATAATTCAGTAAAATTTGCTGTAGGAGTTCTTTTGGCGGAGCTAGCATTTGCGTAAAATAGCTGTACATAGTTCATGCCAAAAAAAAAACCCATTTCAGATTGGCGTTGTTTACTTTGAGACAATTCAAGATGGCGGGGGGGGGTCGGAGACTTAGTTATTTGAAGATGTTCTAGTGGACATACGCAAGTCAATACAAAATCAAAGTACTGAAAGTACTGTAAACTAGCAAAGCATGATTTTGTTAAGTGATCTTCTTTTTTAAAGGTAATCATGATGAATAATGAAGATTTTGTCTTTTAACATAAGCTATCAAAGCTGACGCTTTGCTAGCTAAAAATGTGTCGGTTTCTATTATTGTCAAAAGTATTTGAGTCCCCCAGACACCACCCCCTCGTTTCCAAGGTATGTAATATATGTAAATTTTACATGAAAACGACGAGCTGCGAAAAAATTATCTTGATGATAATGATCATAATAATTACTCATTAGTCATTCATGCTCTCAAGTAAAAATCATCAACTTGAAACATCTGATTAATGATTTTGCCTGGATCCATCTTCCAAGTTTATCTTTTTGATAACGTTTAAAATCATTTCAACCTCATATAGATGTCACAGAAGCTTAGCGACTAATTCATAGGATTTCAATAGAAACATCTAGTTTGAAAGTCCAGCTTTCAAGGGTCTCCTAACATCAAAAGACAATAGAGTGATAAACTGATTTTTAAATCTCGTTTCTTAAACAGAGATTTCCTGTCATATTTGTTGAATCCCCAGAGACATAACATATCACGTGATGCATATTCACATAGCAACAAGAAAAGGTTCTCTCAAAAATAGTTAATGTTTTGTTTTGTCGTGAAGTTCAGTTTTTGTTGTTGTGTTAGAAGACCAACAGTTGTCAACTTCCGATCTTTCGATCGTGGATATATAGGGTGAATTACGAGATTTTCTTCAAACAAACTGATTTTGACAGAGTAAAGAATAGTACAAATTATTACGTTAGCCTTGACTCTACTAGATCTATAGTAGATGTTAAAAATGTCTTGTCTACAAAAACGAGATTCAGAAATTGTTTTCCCCCATAAACATAAGTATGGCTTTGGAATCTAAGGAACACAGAAATATCAAAATATCATGAGCTTAAATGACGTCACAATGATGTAATTCAAAGGGTGATTTTGAACAGTACACCCAAGATGGCTTTTCGCAATAGAAAGCCATATAATATCATGTATTCAACTGAAGTAAATGGCAGAGATACAATTCAAAACAGTCGATTTTCCCAACTCAAACTAATTGTGAGATAATTACCAGATCGCTAGCAACACCTGACTCCGCTTGTCATACCCACTTAACTCCGACAGGAAGTTCCACTTCTAAATCAATTTATTGCAAAATAATTAAATTGTTAGTTTCGTCTATCAAAAACGAGCGATCTGATTGGTCGAAAAATTTAATTAATACCTCCATTAACAAAATTTTAAGCACGCAGCCATTTTGTATGCTTCCGCACAAAATAGTTCCATACAAAAAGGTATCAAAATTTTTAAAGTTGTTGTATTTTTCGCTCGATGCTATTAAATTATAAGAAACGAAGAGACTTTTTTTTTCATTGAGGTATGAACCGAAGTGCATACAGTGTGATTAGTTTTTCGGTTCATACCTCCATGAAAAAAAAAATAAAATATTCTCTTCTTTTCTTAAATATGTGGCCAGTAACATGTAATAAAAAGTAAAATCGATGATTGGCGATCTTGAATCCTATTAAAATATCATGAAAATAGAAAAGAGCAACGAATAATAATAATATTAATAATTGAATCTACTTACTATTGTGCAAGTTTTGATCCGGACAATCTCAATGCTCTAACTGAAGTCGGGGACAAACTTTCACTATTTTTGTTATTGTTCTTTTGTTGTTGTGCCCATTATTTTCGGAGTTAGACTCATGAACTTAACCATTTACCAGACGACAAAATAAGTACATTTTAAAGAAGTTGCAAACCACAAAATTTATTCGATGGAATATTAAAAATCTTCGTCTTTTAAAGAAGAAAAAAAAATGGAGAATGAATAAATTGCTTGTAAATCTTCGTCTTTTAAAGTAGAAAAAAATGGATAATGAAGAAATTGCTTGTTAATATTCCACAATTTACCAGAAGCTTTTTTGTTTTTGTTTGCGTCAAAAGCGGAATCATTTTGAAATGAGTTAAGGGTACTAGTCAGTTCAAAATGAAGAATGTGTGAACTCCATCTATAAAAAGTCCGAAACAACGTACCAATTGACTTCGATTATTTAAGAGATGAAGAGAATTCGCGAGCGGATTCATACAGTATTTGATTAGGTTTTTCGGTTCATACCTCCATGAAAACAAAAAATATTCTCCTCATTTCTTATAATTTAATTGCATCGAGCGAAAAACCAAAGCTGTACAAGTTTTGATATCTTTTTGTATGGGACTATTTTGTGCGGAAGCATACAAAATCGCCGCGTTCTCAAAATTTTGTTCATATAGTTATGAAGTTTTTTCGACCAATCAGAACGCCTGTTTTTGTTAGACGAAACTAGAAAGCCTAATCACACTGTATGAGTACGCGAAGCGAATTCATACATTGTGTGATTAGGTTTTTCGGTTCGGTGTCTTCCCGATTCTCCCACATTTGAAAATCCAATAATACCATTTACCTGGTGGGAAGAAGGGGGTAAGGGAAAATGTGTGAATACCGTTAGGTTCAAATTATATTCCACGTGCATTATGTATTAAAGACTTTTTGTTGCAATCAAATTAATTGGTAAAACTACCAAAATTTAATTGAGAATTGTGTTTAATTCTGTAATTCTGGCTTGAAATAAAAAAAAAACGAAACCTGATATAAATCAGTCATCTGTAGAACCAAGGACAAGTCATGACCACAGCTTAAGCTTAATGCTGAACCCCATCAAAGACTACAAAGACGCTGGTGATACCTTCCTAGTGGAGAAAGACAACCTCATTAAGTCGAGTGTTTTATGATACCGACGTCACAGCCGGCTTCTTTCACTGTACACACTGATATAGATTTGGACCGACTTATCTGTACAGAACAGACGAAGATTTCCATAGGTTGGTCCGACGCGCTGTCGGAACAAGACATTTGAAGAGAAAGAAGTATCGCCATATCGAACAAGCGCCTTACTTCCTTGAAAGACTGACTCCATGAAGAGACTATGATACTGGTCCAGTATGCCGATGCAGCTTCGTATCTATTGCGTTTATAGATACAGATATAATTGCCTTCTTACTAACTTTGTATGTGTGTTGAACATGTTTTGAAAGATTCGGACATTAATAAGATTTCCTTCGAAAGTACTATACTTGAACTTTAAAGATCTAGACGGTGAAATCTACAGAATATAAAGGAACTGGAATTAACTGCATACGGGTAGTTAAATAATAAGATGCCCCTTGCTTCGAGCCAAATAAATGCAATACATTAAATCAAAACTTATCCGGATTATTTTTAAATGTATACCCAAGCATCTGTAGAACAGGGGTATTTTGTCCGTCTTTCCATTTTTAAGCTGTTCGTCCGTAAAAAAGAACTCTTTAATGCGATAAAGTAAGGTAGAATGACTTAGATTCAGAAACAACAATGGAATCGGTATAGGCTAATTTCTCTGCCATACACAATTCTACAACAATCCCTTTTCCACTATTCCTTTTATTACAGAATGACAAGTGTTGAAATAGTTTATTATGAAATGGTCATTTCACTTGCTTCTTAATCAATCACGATTGGCATATGCCTGAACTGTTTTCTATTTCCAAATAATTCTTTTGCGCAACAAGCATTGCATCCATACAAAATATCGTCGAATGACCACCAAAATCTCGTAACTTTAATTTGAATCTAGCTGTAGTTAAGAGGTTTTGGTCGCGTCCAACGAGACCATTCCTGGTTAATTCTTGAGAAATAGATAAAATGGTTGTCTGGAAAAAAAAGTTACTGCAAGATAGCATATGAAATGTTGTGAGAAAGAAGGTAAATGCTTGTTATAAGTAACCGTTACTTTTATCACAATGATTTCTCTTCTCTTCTGCGATCAATAAAAGGACATTGTACGGCATGGGTTAAAATGGATTCCTGATTCGAAATCCACCATTTCTCTTTGAAACGCTCGTGGAATAGGGTTTTAGAACTTAACAGTTATTTAGCCCCAGGCAGGGATTATCTCACGCCATACCTGTATCGACTTTTTATCGATATTTTCAAATGTGGGAGAATCGGGAATAAACCTTCGGTTCATACCTCCATGAAAACAAAACATATACTCTTCATCTCTTATAATTTATTAGCATCGAGCGAAAAAAGCAAAAACTTTACATATTTTGATATCTTTTTGTATGGGACTATTTTGTGCGGAAGCATACAAAATCGCTGCGCGCTCAAAATTTTGTTCATTGCGTTATGAATATTTTTTTTCGACCAATCTAAACGCCCGTTTTTGATAGACGAAATTATTTTGTGTTTGGTTTGGGTTAAATCACATAGCTGAATGACTATGCCCTATAGAATGATTGAACAAATTTCTTGTCCCCTTTGATTTGTCACGTCGTCATGAAAACGTCATAGTTACTATGCATGGGCATGCGACTATTAAAAGGAGGGAAATATTCGAATTCAAAGATTACCTTAATTTGACCGACAGAACTGTCATATGATGGATATATTCGTATAAAAATTTCTGCACTCTTGACACTATTCGTCTGCATCTTGAGAATTATATGTAATTAGTCTGGTTTGATGGAATGTCTTCCCTTCTAGACAGTGTTAGTTTTAATTTATCACTCTCTCTAAAGTCGGTCTAGATCGAGGGCTGGCATAACAAATATATCTAAAGTATCCAACCTAAAATTCTGCGTTGCATTACACCATGATTAACGTTTCCTTTTCATCCCAGTGCAACATTTTTTTAATGATTATTGAAAAGGAGTCACAGTCTCGGGGGGGGGGGGGGCGCATATATCTAAATAATGGCTTTTTATACGAACCTCAGCAGAAATGTTTTGAAAATATAACATTAAAAAAATCGCTTGTAACAATCTCACATTAATCACGTTTCTCACATTTCTCAGATTTCAGGACTTTATTGACTTAAAATTGTCGTGTTCAACCTCGTCTAATTTGGACTAGTCTTAAATTTTGTCATGTACTAATGTTTTTAATTATAATAAGAAAAACCACATATCCGTATCAATCGAATAGACTGCTCACGGTTGTCAAAAAATTATCGACTAATCAAATTATTTATTTAGACGGGAAGTTAATCTTGAACTCCGACAATGACCACATTCATTCGCATAATTTTGTTGGTTTGGCGACTTGAAAAAGCTGTAGTTACGACTTTTAGGTCGACAACCAACGATTTTACTTTTTTTGTTACATGTAAACAGGCCATATATTTTGCAAATAACGCCGTTTAATATCGAAGTGGAAATTCTTGTGGGAGGGTCAGCGAGCGTGCCCAGCCATCCATGAATCAGCTGTTGTCGCTTGTGTCACTCGCACATGAAACCCACCATAAATTATAATACGAATAAAAAAAGGATAATTAATCTATTAACATTTTTTTCACTTAAACAAACAAACAAACAAACAAACAAGAAAAAAAATAACGGGAAAGGATTAATGGATCGGGAGATGCAAAGAAATATTTTCAAAGTTTTTCTCTCTATTACTCTTTGTACAATATGAAATCACATACTATAGGGCTAATTTCAAAATTAGAATGACAATTCAACTTTATAATGTAGTTACTTTTAAAACCATTTGGCAATTCTAAATGCAAAATGTTAACAATCTAGTCTTTTGCAAAATATTTTTCATGTTTGCCTTCTCTATTTTTATGCAAATACGGTATCTCACAACAAAGGATTAATTTTCAGAGTAGACTAATCCCTTGAAGTATTTATAGAGGATCGCCAACCAATGATTTTACTTTTTGTTACTTGCTACTGGCTTTCATTTTTGCAAAATAACGCCATTTAAAATCGAAGCAGGACTTCCTGTCAGAGTCAATGGGCGGGGCCAACGGAGTAAGTGGGAGGAGCCAGCGATTGATCAATTGGTTCAAGAGTAGACAATTTTTCAACATTACCTTCTTTATTATTATTATCATATTACTATATCATTTCCAAAAATATCTGGCTAATTTTCACAGCATTTCTATTCTATGAAGAATTTGTTAGAGAGTCAAAAGGTTATGTTACATACCAAATATACAATTCTAGGCCTTATGGTCTGCAGAGAACTTCTCCTCACGACTGACGAGATTTAAACAGAAAATAGAAAAGCGAAAAACTATCACATTACATTTAAAAAATGCCTGAGAACTCTACTTCGATATTAATCGGCGTTATATTGCAAAATTTATGGCCAGTAAAAACATGTAACAAAAAAGTAATGGTTGGCGACCTTGAAACCTATAAAAAAATACAATGAAGATAGAAAACAATTACGAATAATAATAATAATAATTGTCTTGCAGGATGTCAGTGTGCGTGGCCAGCGGTACATCTAAAGTTCCTCGATCTTTGATTTTTTTTCAAAACATTCCGCATTTGTGCTACCGAAATATCTTAATTACAGTTTAACAAAATGATGTTACGATGTTTTAGGGGACAGATGCCGATTTAACCCCTTCCTATACATTTCCTGGTTTTTACCCTGTGGTTTATGCTTGAGAAATCATTGTGGGAAAAGTAGATATTGCTTGTGACAAGCAATTTCTTCTTTTCCCACAAAATATTTTACCCTGCAGGTTTGTAATTTTTCAAATTGCACTTTTAATTGTCGCCTGCAACTTCTTTGAATTTGGTAAAAACTAAAATTTTGAAAAAAAAAACAACAACAACAAAAAAAAAAAAAAAAACAGGAAATGGTTAACCTGTAATGTGTACTTGAGCTTCACATATAAATGCGAATCTATAATGACAATGTTTATTATGAACCATATCATTCGTAACATGTATTCTTACGCAAGGCTCCTTTGGATCGTAGTGATTAATGACCTGCGAGGATATTTATTTAACCCTTTCCAACTCTAGACTGGTCCAATTTATAAGAAGCTGCAATTTTAAGTTGGTGGAATTTTGATTATTTTTCACCTTTTTGGATAGAAAACATTCTGGATAATGAAGAAATTGCTTGAAACAAGCAATTTCTTCATTTTCCACAATGTTTACCAAAGCTCTTTTCTTGAGGGGAGTAAAAAGGAGGGATTGAGTGGGAATGGGTTAAGCACCATCCATGGGATTCATTTACTGCTCTGAAAACTAGGGCTCTTGAACATCTTAAATGCCCCACAGGCGGAAAATCACCAATATAAAAATATAATCAAAGCACTGAAAAGTACTGTAAGCTACCAAAGCATTGTTTTGTCCAGTATTCCCTTTTTTCAAACGTTATTATGATAAAGAAACGAGGTTAAAGTAACCAAGGAGTTAACCCGTTCCCATACGATCCTTGCTTTTTACGCCTACCGAGAAAAAAGTTGTGGAAAACAGTCTGGAAAATGAAGAAATTGTTTGTTACAAGCAATTTCTTCATTTTCCAGTGTTTTCCTACCTAAAGTGATTAATAGTTTAGAATGTTGAACAATTTGAAATTGTCGTCTGTGACTTCTTTGAAGACTCTGATCAGAGTCATTTTATACACCATGGTTGTGCTCAAGTGAGCTAAAATACCTTGGAGATGAACTTGCATGCATAGTTTACAATATTTCTTAAATATATAAGAACAACTTTTTATGACGTAGGCACTTAACGGATTTATTGGTTAAGCCTCCAGTGGCAATTTGCACTCGTTGAACTTTGAAACGACCTCAAAATTTTGTCTGTTAACTTAAGCTATCAAAGCTGACGCTTTGCTAGCTAAAAAGCCGGAAGGGGGTGTCATGAATTCAGTTTTATAGCTTGTGCAGCAGAGTTAAAATAAAATCAAAGGACTGAAAGTACTGAGAAGTTGAAATGCGCTGAAAGGGTCATAACTGTGGAATTCGGTTAAAATTCATTTATTACTTTCCGAGTAAGCCTCCCTCCTTTAAACTTAAACAAGCATTCCAATTCGTGTACATATGTGCGTGAATAACGCACAAAAACATAAATCCACATGCAGAAATTAAAAACTGACATTGTCTTAACCCATTCCCAGACAGTAACGCTTTTAAATAACCCCCATTATGAAAGCTTTGGATAACATTGTGGAAAATGAAGAAAATTGTTAAAAGCAATTTCTTCCTTATCCACAATGTTTTCTGTCCAAGAAGACCAGGATTTTAAAGATTTCATCAACTTACAACTGTCGTCTGCTTCTTCTTTGAATTTGGACTGATCTAAAATTTTATCGTGTTGGAATGGGTTATGAGCTCGTGTCACGCACACAAAATTATAATTTTCAAGCATAACATTCTCCTTGTGATCAACTAAGATACGTGAACTCCTTTTAGAATCTTGAAAACAGAGAATAACAGCTTCTACAGTAAGAAATCAATGACCTCGATGATTATTTGACCCTCAATTCTGTAACGATCATACTAAACTCACGTAGATTTTCACTTCAAGTTTATGAGTATACGTGAACATTTGCGGAAATGCGAGGAAACTTGTTTCAGGGTGATCGATTTGAAGTACCGGTTTAGACTTAGGTAAAATGAAGCGTTGTGAGTAAAATTAGAATAAAAAAAAGGACGTTAACGTTATTGTAACGTTATTGTTTGCACATGATAGTTTTGCCATTTTCCTAAAAATTCCTATAATATGATGAAGATAGTATCAAATTATCTTCAGAGCTCACCGAGACATAGTATATACCCCACCATCAGTCACTCCCGCCCTTCGTTCCTCACCGTCACTTCTCTCGTCATTAAAGGTCCAGCGACCATTCGCCAAACATTCAGCTGTTACGTTTGGCCGAGATTGTAGAATTTCGGACGCATAGAAGTTAATACACACCAGCTTGCTCCCTGATTCAACAACGTTCCATTTGAATACTTTTCAATTCAAGTGGTGAAAGTACTGTCCGCAATCTAAAATAATTGAAGGTAGTCTGATACAATTATATAACCACTTATTCCATAATTCAATCTTCAAAGTACATATATGTGCCAGAATAAGTGTGGATTTAAATCATCTGGACAAGTGTGGAAGAACTTCGCCTAAGTAAATTCTTGCATCGATTGGCCCTCTGGTTCAGGAGGAGAAACTTTTTATAGGAAATTGTTGAAGGACGCACGACATCTGCGACAAACGCAGCTCATTGGACGACCACAATAGTTTTTTCAAGTACTCTGTGCTTCGATGAGCTAGAAATATTCAACGTATTTGTTTTAACTCACGGGTCTTAAGTCATGCAATGAATTTCAAATTAATAAATTGACATGTTCAAAAGGGGAAGTCACAAATCAGTCAAGACAGCAAAACAGTATATTGAAAATATCCTTCGAGTGTCCACAAAATCTTTGTGTCATTACCAGCGTATGGAGCGCATATAATATTAATAATAATAATGTCTTTATTTCATGAAGGTAAAACAATAAGACAATCATTTCAAATAAAATAATTGAAAATAAATCTTTAAAATAAATGTTGCCTTCACTGAAAGAAAATTAAGTGAATGTGATGATTTAATAAAAAAAAAAAATGATACCACGCCATAACCATGCTGAAAGAGTAACAATATGCAATGACGTAAAAATGATGACATATTATGAAATTACGATAGATGGGTTTGATGGGAACAAATTAAAAGAATATAGGCATTATTAAATTCTTGGACAGTCACACCCTGTACTTAAATGATTTAGATAATTTCTGCTTGGTCAATTGATTTGTTTAATAGCAGATGCTGTTTGAATTTGTTTTTGAAGCTAGATAACGAAGTTGAACTTCTAACTGAAATAGGGATTTCATTCCACACACTCATGCTACAGTATGAGAAAGATCGTTTCTTGTACAAGGTCTTATATTTCAAGTGTGTGATGTCACTATGTGCAGCTGATCTTAAGCTATAGTTAGTGTTGTTACAAAATGAAATGACCTCATTCATATATTCTGGTGATAGGTTGTTATAACACTTAAAAATTAAAACACCATTGTGATAATTACATCGTTTTTCAAAAGTCAACCAATTTAGTTTAGTAAAAAGTTCAATAGATGGTGTTCTTGGCGCAGAGCCCAAAATAACGCGAGCTGTTCTTTTTTGGAGTACAGATAATTTAGAGGTCTAATATTTAGCACCTTTCCACCAAACTGTACAGCAATAGTCAAAGAGAGGAAGTATATACGAATTGTATAATAGTTGCTTCATTTCTAGAGTGAGACAGTTCGAAATTCGTTTGAGCAAACTAATTCTACTGTTACTTTTAGAGATAGTTTTGTCAATTTGGATATTTCAGGACAGATGTTTGTCAACATGTACACCCAAGATCTTATGAGACTCAACGACTTCAACGCAAACGTCATTTATTTTTAAACCTAGCTTAATATTCTTTAATCTATATTTTGGTCCGACAAGCATACACTTGGTTTTAATTGGATTGACAAGCATGTTATTATTTGAACACCATGACAGTATAGATTGCAAACCATTTTGTAGGTTGGTTTGTATTTCATTAATGTTTACTCCAGACTTATAGAGTGTCGAATCATCTGCATATAGGTCTAAGCTTGAGTCATTAATATGTAAACCCATATCATTTATGTAAATTAAAAACAGGAGCGGTCCTAATATAGAACCTTGTGGGACACCGCAAGATATAGTACGTGAAGAGGAGAAGTTGTTATTATTCTTAACATACTGTTTTCTGCCAGATAGATAAGATTCAAATATTGCTAAGGAATTCATCGAGAAGTTGTGTAACCTTAACTTATATAATAAAATTTTATGATCTACAAGATCAAATGCCTTCTTTAGGTCAATGAAAACCGAACCAATAATTTTTCCTGTATCAATTTCTTTTGACCATTCATCAATCAGTCGGATTAGTGCAGTTGTACAAGAATGTTTTTCTCTAAAACCTGACTGGTGCTTAGCTAGTCCATTATTTTTTATTCAGGAATGATAATAACTGTTTCGATAAATGGCGTTCAAAGATTTTTGAAATAGTCGGCAATATAGATATTGCCCTGTAATTATTTGGATCTTTCTTATCGGAGCCCTTATGCACTGGAAGAACATACGCTTCCTTTAATTTGAAAAATAACCATCAAGTAGGGAAGAAAATATTGTGGAAAAAGAAGAAATTGCTTGATAACCCATGATACTGCTCCCGCTTTTCTTTCTTAAGTACACAGCAGTTTGCCACTGTCCTCCGTCAGTGAGTGTCAAGTTTCCCTGACGACGGTAGTTGATGAACTCGCAAGTGACGTACAGTTTACAATACCTTATACAAGATTGTAAGTCCCCGATCTCGGTGGTTTTGAAAACTGACTGCTGCTCATTTCTACATCGATATGATATGATAATCATATCTTCAACTGTGCTGAAGTAACACACTTTCAATAGCGTGGTAAAAACACAGAATAAAGAAATACGAAACGAAATGCTCAACATACTCCTTTAAATTTGTTTTCAAGCCTGAAACTTAATTCGAGAATAGAAACTTTACATGCGCGTTTAACCCTTTCCTGTTTTGCAAAACTTTAGACCTGTCCTAATTCAAAGGTTTTGCAGACGAAAATTTGAATATAATTAAATTTGAAAATAAACCTTGCCTTGCCACGCCCAAATTTTTCACGAATCAAAGTTTTGCGAAAAAGAGTGGAAAAGGGTCACCCATTTAACATTCCTGCAGTCAAGTTTGTTCGAAATCGTCCCAATGGTTATAAAGAAAAGATTGTTAAAGAATCGTTGACTACATCCGTCGCACGACGCACTACGGACACAGAGTGATCACATATCTCTTCTATATCTTAGTTCACTATTACTTCTATATAGGATTTTAAAAAAATGACTGCATATCTTAAATTCATTTTCTTTTATCATTTTAGTTTTAGCGACAGTTCTGTAGATCTAAGCCGCAAACATATTGAGAGCGATAAGTTGGATGTGCAAACCCCATCGATTGCGCAACGAGGTGCAAAAAAGAAAAGCATTGGATGTAGACTAAGAGCATACTCCTAGAATTTTCGGAGTTGACCTTTATCTTGCTGTTAACCACAAACACGGTAATATATCGACGCGGGCGATCAAAATATCGTAACTACATCTCTAATAGAGCTGTAGTGACGACATTTTGATCGCCCAATGTCAAAATGTGACTCATCCTGCGAAAAGGGACCCCTTGGTTGTGCGAAAGGTATGGTTCATGCAAGTAGATCTAGTTCAACACATTTTACTCTCTTAGATTTAAGAATGGTCGGTCTAGCTTAGCCGTAGTTACGACGTTATGCACGAACAGCGACGTATATCTTTAAAATGGTTTCTCTAATTGATAGATCACCGCTCTCAACCGACCAGTCAAATCATTAAGTCGGACAGGCAATGAACTTTGAACTCCTACATTGGCCGACATTTTTGGAGCATTTTTATTGGTTTTGCGACTTAAACCTCGTAACTATAACTTATCCAAGGTGCCGTTACGACGTTTGGTGTTCAAGCAACAGAGGGCGGGGGCCAGCGGAGTTCATTAGGTGGGGCTTGCGAGGTCAATGGGCGGAGCCAGCCATCATTCTATTGACATTGCCGGATCCTATTTCTTTTTTCAAATATCTGTTTTAACGGAAGTCCCGTGAGACCGACTTTCCGTTGACATGTTACCTAACACCAGTGAGCGACCTAAACGTCTTAACTTCAGCTTTTACAGGTTGTAGTTACGACGTTTTTGTCGTGTACTGACGATATATTGATGAGCATTCGGAGTGCGTATTACACAACTAACACGTTTCACTAATTGCAAACAGCATCTTTTAGCACTTAAAATTAATGAATATTTTATTTGTGAGGAGCGTTATCTTTAAAAAATTTAATTTCGTAATTCTGTTTCATCCAATCCCACCCAATCCCGCTTTTTAACGGGGGGGGGGGGGTGTAGGGGGTGTTTTAAATTTCATTCTCTTTGTTGTCTACAACTTCTTTCAACTTGGGTCAGTCTGAAATTTTCTACAATTTATGCATAGTAATGGGTAAAAATAATTCCTTTGACAAGCTTTTTAAGACTCGGTGATGTTGATTCGACCCTACTTCTCAACATTCTGATGTAATATCCGAGATAATCAACTCTCTATTTGACTTTAGGGAAAAATAAATCTAGAAAATCCATTTATTGCATCCAAAAGTAAACATCTTGCAAGACATATCAATAATCATACCAATAGAACCATGGGGAAAAACCTCTTTATCCCTTCATTGTGTTTTGTTGTTGTAGTTTTTAATTTTAAACTTGTCCAAATACAAAAAGGAATCAGATGACATGTATAAAAAGGTATTGTTCAAAAAGTAACTTTTCTATATGAAAGAAAATTTTGTATTAAAAGAATATAGAGGATAATCAACGGGTTATTTTCTAATGCAAAACAACGTACTCTAGTGATTATAGTTGATTATTCTATTTATTAAATTCGAAACAGCTTTATTTTTCAATTGCCACATATCTATTTCAATCATATTCGTCCTTTTCGGCCCCTGGAAAACGTGCATATTGATATCAACGAATCTTGTTTTCAATTTTCTGTTCGCAATCTTGGATTACCATTCCAAAATGGGCCAGGGGTTGGACGAAACATATACTTAGTATCTCAGGGCGACTACCTTGTCGTCGATGTAAAGGCCCCGGGATATTTCGAACATCGATCGACCATTTTAGACTTGGACTTTGACAAAATCAGAGGATAGGCAGTCTGTGACAACTCAGTCTATAAAGCTCATGCGGGATAGATTTGAGTGTCTGTTACTTTGACTGCAATATCACCAGTATTCGAGGTCTAGTATAATTTTGGACGTTACGGAAAATTATGCATTTTTTTGAGTCAATCAGTGATAATACAAACATTCAGGTTCCTTATTGTTTAAAACCAGTTGTTAACAAAATGGCTAATTTGTTCTTGTAGTTGTGAACGTTAATTTCTTCTTATTTTACTGTTTGAATTGATTTGTAGCTTTAAGACGTTAAATGTTAGGTAACCGTGCGTCTCTCATTCTCTTCCATATCACGTTCGCAATTATTTTAACACAGAAAATTTGTGAAATTTGTAGCTCATGTTTTAAAACTTATTACGGTTAATCTTTATGTGGAGGATTTAGTCATAAGCTTGATTAATTTAAGATGTAAAATTGACAATCTCAGCTATGAATATAAACCAGGGCGACCCCGCCCTTTTAAAATAAAAGTAGTTCCCAATTTTCGGACCGAAAGTTGATATCATCACTATCAGGGATCGTCCTGAAAATGGTTGAAAAAGGTGTAACTTTGAGATGAAAACATGTTTTTACTTTATGAAAGCAGTATGTAAATATTTAAATTTTGCGTTCAAAGAAATGTACAACGAAAGGTGACGATTTTACATAGGTTTTTTTCAATAAGCTCTCAAAATAAACCAAAAACGTTGTTTTTATGTAGGGACAATGGTTAGCTTTACCAAATGTACCTAACACATTAGACCCTAACCCATTACCACACGGAAATTTTTTTAGACTGGTCCAAATTCAAAGAAGTTGCTGACGATAAATTTTAGTTGATGAAATTTTATCTATTTTATTTTTTTTCCTTTTGAGGTAAGTGTAGAACACATTGTGGAAAATAAAGGAATTGCTTGTTACAAGCAATTTCTTCATTATCCACAATTTTTTCCAAAGCTTTTTCTCTATGGGCGTCAAAAGCGTTATTGTATGAGAAACGTTTACGTTTTGTGAAGAAATAACTACATGTGAAACATTTACATTGGTTATCCTAAATTGACGAGCCGATAAGCAAACATGACAGAGAGGGTAAAAGGAATACAAAGTCTTGTCCAGTTGTCTATTCTAGAAGGTGGTCATTAATTTACAAGAACAAGACAGGCAATAATTAGATATCCTACAACCTATGGGGCCGTGTAGTTAATTTACATGGAATCAGTTCTGTCACATGCTATTTATAAAAGATGGGAATTATTCCATGATCTTCACGCACAGCGTACTGCCTAGGAAGTGGTTACTTAGATATATTTTATACCATTTTATTATGAGATGCATCAATCCATAGCAGAATGAGACAATAATTGTAATTCAATACATTTTTATTCATACCAGGCTAATTAATGGTGGTCACATCCTTTGAGCTCCAACAGGAAGTGCCATTTCGAAAATAGACGATGTTATTTTCCAAACTGTATGACTAGTAGGATGTAACAATAAAGTAAAATGGTTGGTTGGCGACCGAAAATAATTGAAGACTGATTCGGTCGTGCTCAAAACTAACTCACTTGTGTAGGTTCTTAACGATTTCATAATAATCTTGATATTGATATCGTTCCCTTCTAAGTAAATTGACGGATCGGTAGCCCCGCCCACTGACTCTGCTGGCCAACTGACTCCAACAGGAAGATCCGTTTTGATATTAAACATTCAAAATTTATGGCCAGTAATACGTCGCAAAAGGTCAAATGGTTGTTTAGTGACATAAACGTCGTAATTAAAGCATATTCAAGCCGTAGCTACCACGTATAAGAGAATTAGAATTATTCTCAGATGGGCCATTCTTAAGAAAACATATAATATTGTGTATTTTTTTACACTGGTATTTGTATATCCCTTTAAAGAAAGCCAGGAAATACATGCAGAAGAAACGCAAAACTGACTGAAAATATTTGTTTGATACACAAATTCCTTTAAATCTGCAATAGGTTGATTAACTAATAAACAAATTAGTTCTGAATAAATCTACACTCTATCTTGCTCTAGCCACCACCTCTACTAAGCAACCAGGATCGAAATTCCCTTTTTCAAAAACAAAGAATCTTCATATTGGATGTTTTGCTGAGAAAAATTATCAAAACAAAATCCAATGTTGGTAGATTTCATCAGAATCGAGACATTTCTAATGATTTCCATCAACATAGGATTAAGTGAGAACCCTACAATAATTTATTTATGTAGTCGAAAGGACCTTCAAATATGTCACAAAAAAGTGTATTGAGCGACCATTCTCTTAAATGGCCACATTTTAGTCCTCCCTTTAGTGGTCGCTTAGTACAAGTTTAAGTATATTTATACATACAATTGAAAAATAGCTGGTCCAGCATACTGACTCCAAAGACCCCGCCCAATAACTCCGACAGAAAGTTCCGCTTCGATTTTTAACTGCCAGTTTTAATTTATCGCCAGTAGCATGTAACAAAAATAAAATGGTTGCTCGGTAACCTTAACGTCGGAACTACAGCTTGAATAAGCTGTAGTTACAACGTTTAAGTCGCCAAACCAACAGAATAGGTTAACAAAAATGGCGGCCAATGTTGGAGTTTAAAGCTCAGGTCCGGGCTGATTAAATGATTTAATTAGTCGGTTGATTCCTTGATTGACATCCGCGTAAATAGAATCGATTTGATATTCTTTGGTGTCTTTTACAATTTTCTCTCATTGGTGATGGCAACAGATGCGCTCTATAGCTAATATGAAGACAAACTTTTTTGAAACTATTTGATAAGATCATTCACCGGCACCTCTCCTGAGATTATTATGACACGTAATATGTTATGGAATGCTAGTTCTCTAGAAATCCTTTTGCGGAATAGAAAAAAGGCAAACTATTGCCGTATATCATAGTATAAAATATCGCTTACATTTTGTACCTACTAGAAATTCTTTAATGTCCAAATCGAAATAAAGGGGGCTCCTGTTATATCCATTAGTTTAAAAATTCGTTTCAAATTTATATTTCATAGAAATTCTTTATTGTCGATTTATGAAAAAGAAAAAAAAAAAAAAAAAAAAAAAAAAAAAAAAAACACGAAGAAATGCTGTTGTGTTTCATGGTTTATACTGTTGCTGGTAGTTTATATCTGAAAAAAATTCATTATTGTCGATGAATGAAAAAAGTGGAAGACATTCAGTTCACAAGAAATTTTGAAGTTTGACAAACACTGAAGGAAGCTGTTTGGCTTCACAGGCCTGATTCTAGTAAAATTCAATATCATTGTATGGTAAAGGGTTAAATATTTTACCTTCACTATCCAAGTTATCAATGAAAAATGTCTCCATACAAAAAATGAAGACTCTAACTTGAGTAGCCTTGCAGAAACAATAGACTGATTTATTTTAGAATAGGATATATACAAAATATAAAGCTACATGGCATTAAGCCCCCTTTTAGCATGGTAAGGCTCATTGGATCAAAAATTGAAATAAAAATTACCTAGGGCTTTTAATGAACAAAATTTATGTAAAGTAACAAGAAATTTTGGCAATTAGTAAAGGAGGAATATTTGAAAATTAATGACCTTGACAATTTGACCTTAACCAATAACCTTGAACTTAGTACCAACAGAAATTCCATGTCATAAGCAATGCACATGTAAAATATGAAGGCTATATCACTTACCATTTTTTAATTATGGGAGACGTTAAAGCTACAATTTTCGAAATTTTGACTTGAGAAATGACATTGACCTTGACAGATGACCTTGAACCTCATACAAACAGAAAGGTCATGTCATAAGCAATGCACGTTTAAAATATGAAGAGTGTGTCACTTACCATTGTAAACTTATGGACAATGTTAATGTTAAGCTTTTCGAAATTTTGACCTTGAGAAATGACCTTGAACTTGGCAGATGACCTTGAACTTAGTACCACCAGAAAGTCCATGTCATAAGCAATGCACATGTAAAATATGAAGGCTATATCACTTACCATTGTATACTTATGGGCTCTGTTAAAGTTATCTTTTTTAAATTTTGACTTGAGAAATGACCTTGACAGATGACCCTGAACTTAGTTCCAACAGAACGGTCATGTCATTAGCAATGTACATGTGAAATATGAAGGCTATATCACTTACTATTGAAAAATTTATAGACAATGTTAATGTTAAGCTTTTCGAAATTTTGATCCTGAGAAATGACCTTGATCTTGACAGATGACCTTGAACTTAGTACCAACAGAAAGTCCATGTCAAAAGCAATGCACATGTGAAATATGAAGGTTATATCACTTAACATTGTAAACTTATAGACAATGTTTAAGTTAAGATTTTCTAAATTTTGATCCTGAGAAATGACATTGACCTTGAATGATGACCTTGAACTTGGTATTAACAGAAAGGGTTTGTCACAGGCAATCCACATGTGAAATATCAAGACTTCATCTGTAACCAATCAAAAGTTATTGCCAATTTTAGTTTTTGCGGGGAAAAAAGACAGTAAACGTAAAGGTAATAACATTAAGGCCCCTTTTCCCATGACGCATTTTTTTAAACGAAAATTCCCGTTAGTTTAATGTCAAGGGGATCTGATTGGCTACTCAAATATGAAATTTCATGAAATTCTAACAATTAATCTGGGAGAAATTGGCAAAAAACTAGTTTTTACATTAAGGCCCCTTTTACCATGACGCAGCCTTGAAATAACAAAAATCAAAAACAAGGTCTTGGAAATTTCCTAGGAAGATTATATATGAAGTTTCGTCCAATTAGGCCCAGGAGTTGCTGAGATATGACTTCGGACGGACGAACGAACGGACGGACGGAAGGACGGACGGACGCACAGGCCGGCGACTATATGGTCCCCCCGAAATTTTTTTCGGGGAGCATAAAAACTAAAAAAGTGGAGGACTGCTGTTTTATGTA
Source organism: Fragum fragum (assembly GCA_946902895.1). Classification (NCBI taxonomy): domain Eukaryota; kingdom Metazoa; phylum Mollusca; class Bivalvia; order Cardiida; family Cardiidae; genus Fragum; species Fragum fragum. Next base: position 32,358,630 of record OX336379.1, on the reverse strand, counting down.
ATGGTTTATAATATTCCATGCATGAAGTTTATATATCACAGAAATCTTTTTATAGAAAACGAAAATAGTGGAAGACTGCTGCTGTATTTCATGGTTTGTGATTTTGCTGGAAGTTTATAGAACAAAGGAAAGTTGCTGCTGTACTCCATGTTTTTTTTTTTTTGTTTTTTTTTTGTTTTTTATCATTAACCCTTCCTTATTCAGTCCCCTTTTTTCATATCTGTGATTTTTTTATTCACAAAAAAATGTAGAAAAAGAAGAAATTGCTTGTAAGTAGCAAATTCATCTTTTTTCCGCAATATTTACTGTCCCACTGAGTGGCTATTTCTCAACTTAAATCCATTTTAACTTTTCGCCTGCAAAACCTGTGAATTTGGATGAGTCTAAAATCTTGCAAAACAGGAAAGGGTTAAATGAGCGAGAAGCGCACACATTGAACAGCCTCGACGGTCATACAGTACATGTTGGATATCAGGAAGTCGTCTAAAGGGGCCTTGAGACACTTGCTATCTACAGAGCGTATAGTCAAAGCTTTAATCGTATTATGTGGATGAATAGGCTGATCTGAGTCTTTACTTGGCGATCAATTGAAATGGTTGAAAATGTCACTGAAATGCTCAAATACATCGCCATATTACATTTTTAGGTCCAATTGAATTGCGAAGCAATAAATTTGCTCTGTTTAAACCACAGCCAATCGGATTTGAATTTTACTATAAACATCGTTGGACAAGTCAACAAGGTAATATATTTCGAGCCCTATCCTTCCATATAATCATCTCTAGGTTCTAATATACTTGATTTATTTCCTTCTTTTAAGATGGTTTATTTGTTTTAAACAGTTTCTTCCAATTCTGTGGCTTCAGCGTGAACAGGGCGAATGATTTGGTTTATTTTTGGGACTATGAATTTTCTAGACATATCTGTAATTATACATGTAATTAAATTACAATTATTTATACACCATCATGCCGTATAAATCACATTATGTTAGATTTTTGTATGGGTCTTGATACTAGATGAAAAGACAATCCGTCTATGCTTCTTACATACACACATACATTAACCCATTACTAAGACGACACAAATTTAGACTAGTACAAATTGAAAGAAGTTGTAGACCATAATATTAGTTCAGGAGTTCTTGTCTCTTTGGGTACAAAACATTGTGGATAATGAAGAAATTGCTCCCTTCAAGCAATTTCTTCATTATTGAAAATGTTTTCAAAAAATTTTCTTTTCGGAGGGGGGGGGTCCAAAAGCGGGACTCTGTGGCAATGGGTCAGCGAAGTTCATATCGAAAGGAGTTGAACTCAGACCTGTTTTATATAAACAAATTAATGTTAAGATGTAAGCAGCGATTTATATGGACCCGTTTGCGTCATGCTAATGTGTGTGTTTCTATAAATGTAAGAAGACTGTACTTTATTTTAAGTTGTGTAGTTATATAGATCTAAAAAATATGTTGAATCTTGTTTAACTTTTTGAACTTGTCTAAGATACCGGTAATTCACCAATAAAGGTTATTAGCACATTAGTTACCTCAATAAAGGCTATTTTATTTAGGCATTCATTTCTCATAAAAAAGGTGTAGCAGTGCAAGTCCTGTTGTGTCCAAATAACCGAATTGAGATTAATTCCACGAAAGTCACTGCCGTCTAAACAGATCAGTCGCTCAGTAGAATTGTATCACAATAATACATTTGTCTAGCAAACAATTCAATGAGACGGATATCAATCAATGGAATCGGTACGAGTTCTTATAACAACAGATTCACTAAATTCCAAGTGCAATGATGCCGGGGGGGGGATAAATAAATGTAGCTCGTCGTGGTGTAACTGAAGGATTGTTTAAAGCGTTGTTAAGCATCCACATTTGGGACGGCCAGAAAAAATCCAGTCACTATGTTTTTCAGTCTTACAGAAGGCAGATGACCATGAACTGTTCGGCGAGTTCAAATTGACAGTCTGACGTGCCATTGGACACCTGCAACTGAAAAGAATAGTGAATGTTAGAATTCTTTGTTTAAGAATAGTTTTTCAGATGCCTTAGTTATTTTTTCATATTCCATACTTAATACCGTCAGTTAGCGGTCAGGAACAACAATATACATTTTCCGTATGAATAATTCCTTTTGTCCTACCAGCGACTAATACATAAACACTTCCATCCGGTTCTCACGACATAAATGTGCAAGAAAGGGAACGACAAAATGTCACGTTGAAGTATAAAGAAAAGTAAATGATTCAACTCACACAACAGTGAAATAATCAAAGTACTGAAAGTACTGTAAGCTAGCAAGGCATGGTTGAATTTAGAAAACCTTTTCCTTGTTGGGTAGAAACATTTTGGACATTGAAGAAATTGCTTGTTACAAACAATTTTTTCATTGTCCACAATGCTTTCCATTGAGAGGGAATGGGTTAAATAGCATGCTTTTGACAGAGGTCTCGACAATTTGAATAGAGTTTGCAATATTCCTGAAATACATAAGAACTATTTTATTGCGTAGGCATTCCATGTATTTGGTGGTTAAGCCTCCAGTGGCAGTTTGCACTCGTTGAAATTTGAGAACACCTCAAAATTTTGTCTGTTAACTTAAGCTAAAAACAAACTCCCGTCATACATTTCATTTTGACAAACACTCAATATATTTCATTTATGTTATCCAATCCATATATGAGTTTTTCGACATTTTATTTGATTATTAGCGGATCGCTGGCCACGCCCAACGCCGACATGACAGTTTGAATGAAGTAATAAACGTTATTTTGTTAAAGATATCTTATAAGATAAAAGATGTATCTAACAAATCAAAATACTTGACGCGAATGTTGGGAGTTCAAAGTTCACTTCCGGTCTAAATGAATGATTTATCTGGTCAATCGATTTTTTGATTGCCAGCGGCGATCCGTCAGTTAGTAATACAGAAAAAAATCCTATCTTAATTTCTTTTTATTATTCCTTCCTTATTATCGAACCGCGTGGTATCAAATATTTGGTGGTCCTCTTCTTTTTTATTGGTTGGAGTTTTTCGACAGACCGACAACTTCTGTTATTTATCGCGCTGGAAGAAATATGAAGACGCTTAAACATAACTATATGGAAATGCAAAATAGACAAAAACATAACATTTATAATGGTTAATGAGGAATGAAACAAAAACACAATACAATGACCATTTGTAGGTTCTTGCCAGTTGTCATGTTTGTTCTGCCATATGCAATGGCAGATATGACGATGATAAGCCTAAAGTCGTTTATTCTTATACTCCATTTGAACCAGACGACGTTTGACAGCTTTATAATCAGAAGCACTGGTAATCTTCTACAATCCATGAGTTACGAGGAAAGGCGCCTGTCCAGAAACGTTGCTCTTTGATATTTCAACAAAATCTTAAAACTAATGACGCGTTGTTATTTGGTGCAGGGTAAAACCACGATTCTTTTATCCTCATGATAAAAGGCACGTGGAAGACAAACCAATATACGGATAAATAATGGTTATGCTATCCCTAAACTTATTGTTAAAGGACAGAACTTTAGACTGCTCTAAATTGAAAAGAAGTTGCGGATAAAGAAATTAATTTGGTTAAATACGGAAAAAGCAAACATTGTCTTTATGGGGAAAAAACGCGATGGAAATTGAAAGAATTGTATAGGGTGAAAGTACGAGGCCTAATGGCACTCTTATTAAGTTCTGTTGCAATGGCTATGAAGTCCTTTAGTAATTTTAAGGGTGACTGCGTAAACGTTATCCCTGCAAAAGCTGGCTGAAATTCAAGAGCCGGCTTTTAGAAGATAGGTTTAATTATTTTAGAAATTTCTAGTTAGGACTTGCCCACGACCTTTACATTTTCAGAGAGGTCAACGAGCTTATGCCCCTTGCCAATTATCAAGGTTCAGGAGAAGAAGACTTTCAAAGATTTTATCTATTCTTTTAACTTTTGTTGACTGCAACCAAGGATTTTCCCGTTTATTTCGTTTCTTTTATCACATTTAAAGGACACCATGTTATGAATTTCCTGCCAACTTTGATCGATGTAGTTTTTAGAAACCCTTTAAAGGGCAGATCCACTCCTAACCTAGAAACTAAGGTCAAGATGTTATAATCTAAGTTTAGATTCATCGGTCATGATTCAAACGTTTAGTTGTTTTTTTCCGATGAGCAAACTTTTGAGCACGCAACATTTTGCACAATCGCGCACAAAGTAGATCTGTAAGATTATACTCGAAACTAATAAAATATTTGCCTTGTTTAGCTTTATGGCTTTTAATTATAAGAGTTGAAGAGTAAATATTTTTCTTTGTTTTCATAGAGGTATGAGCCTAAAAACTTAATCATACTAGTGTATGAAATCTATTTGAGTATTAGTACAGTGTGATAATGTTTTTATGTCCATACCTCAAGTCTGTTTTCTTCAATTTTATCAACTTGACCAATAATATACGCTAAATTATATACAGGCTTGAAGCATCACACGAATTTTTAAGATTTTGCAATTTCCTACTTTTCAATATTAATGTTTACTTATTCGCCAGCCTGATATAACCGACAAGCAATTTCTTCATTTGCCCCATTGTTTACCAAAGCTATTTTTCTTAGAGCCATAAAACTGTGTTAGAATGGTTTAACGACTCCAGACAACGTCGTATTTAGCTGAACGACTCTCTCCTGTTGACAGAAGCGAATTAGTATAGGTTTGGTTATTGACCAACTGCTGACCCCGCCCACCGACTCCCTAGGCCCCGCCCGTTAACTCCGACAGAAAGTTCCGCTTTGATTTTTAACGGCGTTATGTTGCAAAATTTATGGCCAGTAGCATGTAATAAAAGTAAAATGGTTGGATGGTGACTTCAACGTCGTACATACAGATTGACTAAGCTGTAGTTACGACGTTTAAGTCGCCAAACCAACAATAAAGGTTGACCAAAATGGCGGCCAATGTTGGAGTTGAAAAGCACAGATCCGGGCTGAATAAATTATTTGATTGGTCGGTTGATTCTTTGATTGACAGTCGCGATTGGTCAATTACCTTTTCATAGAGATTAGTTATATCACGGCGCAGTTCACTTATATATCGTCGGTGGGCGACTAAAATGTCCTAAATACAGACAAAACAAAGCCGTATAAACCCCATTTTGGTCGTAAACCGACGAACGCTATCTGCTGCTTGGAAGGCACCCGTCCCTAGCTGAAGCCGAAATAAAAAAACTAGAGATGCACTCAGTGATCGAACTCTTGTCTTTTGAGTCCGTCAGTCACGAGACTACTATCCTACTACATAGCCGAGCAGCTCCCCAAGCCGACCATTCTCTGTTGGTTGTGATATTATACCAAAACTGACCTTTGCTTTTTCATTGTCTGAGAACATTTATGCAATATTTATGTGCTAACTGTTTTTACCCGACAATCCGGAATAAATAAACCAGAATGGTCACCAAGGGGATTATAAAACATCAACTTGTAGATAACTGTCAACCCTCCAGACAAAATTACTTTGATATATCGAGAGGGAATACGTTTTAGCGCCAGATCTGAATAAAAATGAATATGGAATAATAAGGTCAAGAAATGCAATCGATATTATGATCGTTCAAATAAATATCGTTAACCCGTTACTACACAGTGACGTTTTCTGGCGCCCTTAAGAATTACGATCATGGAAGATAAAAATGCTTGTAACAATCAATTTCCTCTTTTCTCACAATGTTTTCTATCATATTTGGAATTTTTGTTCCAATTTAAGCGCAATTTGAACTGTCGTCTGCAAATTCTTCAATTTTGACCAGTCTAAAATTTTGTCATCTGGTAATGGGTTAAAGCACTAAAAAATGGTGTGACCACTCGAAGACTTTATAGACCGAAAATCAACGAATGTGAAAATGAGCTAGTCAAGGTAAGTCTGGTGCTTTAAGTAATACACCTATCCAAAGAAGACCTAAAAGATCTAGGCATCTAACTTGATACTAATAGAGCTTTTTAAATACTTACCGTGTTGAGTAAATGTCTTGATCTCTGAAGTTGGTTCATAAAAAATCATAAATTTAACATTTTTGTTTGTTACTGAAATCGATACAGAATACAGTACTAAATATTTATAAAACATAGATAGTTGCAAATAAGAATCGTCTTGTGAAACACGAACGCCACAGCCCATCCCAAGGGTGATTCCCCCACCTTTGACCTCTAAATATATCATTGACTTTAAGCAGGAGATTCGGGATTTCCGCATGACACATCTTATGATGTTGCGGAAATTAATGTTACAAGCCCTTAAATGTTGGAGTTATGGAGCGGAAACAAACATATACTCATTTTTTATAACTGATCTTCATGGCGAAATTGGGGGAATCACGAGATCATTCTAAAATCGATAGACTTATCAAATCATACATTTAAAACAAAATGGAACTTAAACGTCGTAACTATAGCTTAGTCAAGTTAAAAATCAAATTATCCCCCCTGTGACTTTCTTCAGTAAAATAGCAATCACGCATAAACTAAGAATTGTCGTCTGTAACTTCTTTCAACACCGACAAGTCTAAAATTTTGTCGTCTAGTTATGAGTTGAGCAGAAATGAATCTTTAGCCTTACCCCGAAAGTTGAATAAATTCTCAATGGAGTACGAAAAGTTTTATAATCTTGGGCTCCTGACTAATGTAAGAGCTACTCGAGATGCTTGATTCTCGTAGACCAAACTATATAGATCAACAGAATGTAAACACAATTTGTTTGTCTAAATGAATACATGGTTACATCGCTTTTATTCTTCGTTCTCATTTGAAATGACTGTTAAAAGCAGCGTTAAACCCAAATCAATCAATCAGTCAATCTCATTTGAAGTGATCTACAGAAAAAAATCATTTTCGTTTTTTCTCTTCGGTCCCTCTTATTTCGTTTCGTAGTCAGGAATCTTCTGCTTATTGTTGATCAGAAACTTATGAGAAGTTTAAAGAAGAAAATATTCGAATTTAAAGGTTGTCATAATTTGACAGACAGAGCTGTCAAATGATGAAGATATTCGGATAAAATTTTCTGCCCTCTTGACGTTATTCAGCTGCATCTTGGGAATTATATGTAATTAGTCTGGTTTGATGGAATGTCTTCCCTTCTAGACAGAATTTGTATTAATTCATCACTCTGTCGCAAAAGTCAGCTAATTCAAACAAGGTTTTAACCCATCATTCCCACACAATGACGCTTTTAAACGCCCCTAATTATGAAAGCTTTGGAAAACACTGTGGAGAATGAAGAAATTGCTTGTAACAAGCAATTTCTTCATTTTCCACAAAGTTTTCTTACCCCAAAGACAAAGATTTTAAAGATTTCATCAACTATAAATTTTCGTCTGCAACTTCTTTGAATTTGGACTGGTTTAAAAAATTATAGTGTAGGAATTGGTTAAACCAATCCTTGGGGGTCGCATGTGGCTCAGTGGTAAGGGCGACAGACTGGGAGAAGTAGAGGATTCCAATATCGGCCGCGCCTCTTGGTCACGTGGGTATGTCCTTGGGCAAGATATTTCAGAGTCCAAGCACAGTACTAATCATACACATGAAGCACGCGAATAAATGATCTTCGTCGTGATATAACTGGAAGATTTTTCAAAGACGCGTTAAAAAATATAACAAAGGGCATCTATATTGCAGGCAATAATCGAATGGGGCGATTCTTTTGTAATCAAATAACCGCGAAGCTCTTTATAAAAATGTATTAAACTTAATGTCACAGCTCCAGATTAGAAGGAGTGGTGGAAATCCGAATTTCATCATTTCTCACCCAAAATACGATCCCAATAAGTACCCATAATATTGGAGCATGGAGTTTGTGACTTTACATTTTGAAAGTCAAAACATTCCTCTATCTGAAGCCCTTTGTCACTTTATATATATGTTATAGAGGATCCCGCAACAACGAAGAATTTCCTTTCTGTTATTGATTTTCCAAGCAGCATAGGCTTTTGAACAACCTAAAACCTTACCGATAAATTAAAGTGTGTGTGTGTGTGGTTTTTTTTTTTTTTTTTTTTTTTTTTTTAAAGATCGATGTTGAAGCAAGACTTTCTGTATAAGACGGTGTTTTACGGCGCATCGACAGCTACGACCATCTTGATCGCTAAAGATAAATAAGAAACAAGAGGACCATGATGGTTCTAAATCGCTCACCTGAGGCATCTTCAAATTACAGTACTTTCTTGTATAAAAAAGACACTAAATAAAACAAATATAAGATTTTGGGCTTTGTGCAATACTGTCCAGTTATGCTATACAACAAAAATGAATGCCTATGGCTTTGTAGTTTAATCCATTACAAAACTATCCCACATTTTGATGCCCTCAGTTTAAACAAGGTGGCAAATTGTCACAAAATACGCCCGTAACACTACTGGTTGTTGACTGGGGAAGGGGATTAAAATTTAAGTCTAAATTCAAGAAAGAGTATGATGACTTATGGTTCTGGTGTTTTTCTTGTTATCATGAGGTTTTGAAAACCACAGGCTGTCACACCATGAGAAATTGAAAACAAAATCAAATGTGAAAAACAACAAAGGGGAATAATTCAAAAAGTATTCCAGGTAGAGTTATGGTTCTTGTGACCTGCACTTCCCCTTAGTGATATCTACCCACTCACGAAGTTTCATGATCATAGCTATTACACTTTCAGATATATAATCGAGACAACTAAAATCCAAGTCTGAAAAACAACAAAGGGCAATAAATCTCAAAATATGCTAGGAAGGGTTAAAGTTCTTGTACACTGTACTTCTCCTTTATGAGATCTATCTACCCACGAAGATTCAAGATCATAGCTAATATACTTTCTGAAATAAGCACTGAACAAGTTCCAAGTATGAAAAACAACAAAGGGAAATTACTCAAAAAATAAGCTTGGTAGAGTAATAGTTTTAATGAGATGCACTTCCCCTTGATGAGATCTATCGAACCATGAAGTTTCAAGGACAAGATCAGAGTATGAAAAAAAAAACAAAGGGCGATAACTCAACAAATAAGCCAAAGGTAGAGTTATGGTTCTTAAGCACTGCACTAATCCTTGATGAGATCTACATATCCCTGAAATTTCATTATCATAACTTATATACTTTAAGAGATATGCTCTGAACAAGATCCAAGTATGAAAAACAACAAAGGGCAATAAATAGAAAAATAAGCCAAATGTAGAGTGTGCACTGCACTCCCCATTTATGAGATCTATCTACCCATGAAGAGTCATAATCATTGCTTGAATACTTTTTGAGATATGCTCCAAACAAGATCCAAGTATGAAAAACAACAAAGGGTAATAACTCAAAAATAGGCCAGGTAGAGTTATGGTTCTTGTGCACTGCACTCCCCCTTGGTGAGATATATACACCCATGAAGTTTCATGATCCTAGCTATAATACTTTTTGAGATATACTCCGGACAAGATTCAAGTATGAAAAACAACAAAGGGCAATAACTAAAAAAATAAGCCATGTAGAGTTATGGTTCTTGTGCACTCGTTTCCCTTGGTGAGATCTATCTACCCATGAAGTTTCATTATCATAGCTTATATACTTTTAGAGATATGCATTGAACAAGATCCAAGTATAAACAAAGTATGAAAACAACAAAGGACAATAACTCAAAATATACGCTAGGTAGAGTTATGGTTCTTGTACACTGCACTCCCACTTGGTGAGCTCTATCCATCAATGAAGTTTCATGATTCTAGCTATTATACTTTTAGAGATATATATCGAACAAGATTCAAGTATGAAAAACAACAAAGGGCAATAACTAAAAAAATAGGCCAGGTAGAGTTATGGTTCTTGTGCACTGCACTCCCCCTTGGTGAGATCTATACACCCATGAAGTTTCATTATCCTAGCTATAATACTTTTTTAGATATACTCCGGACAAGATTCAAGTATGAAAAACAACAAAGGGCAATAACTCAAAGAATAGGCCAGGTAGAGTTATGGTTATTGAGCACTACACTCCGTATTTATGAGAAGAATATTACTGCCAAGTTTAAAGTCAATCGGACTTACTGTGCCAGAGTTATGCTCCGGACAAAGAAGTGGACACCGCCCGGACAACCGGACGCCGGACGCCACGGGTGATCCCATATTACGTCCCGTCTTCGACGGGCGTATAAAAAGCATTGTGAGAAAAGGAGAAATTAGGAGTTACAAGTAATTTCTCAATTTCTCACAATGTTTTCAACCCTGAAATTCCTTGTTTGTAGATTTCTTTTAATATGGACCAGTGTTAAAAGGAGAAGAATGTGATATTGCTCTAATTGAGCATTTTACAAAACTTGGGGCCTCTTGGGCGGGACCCTTTTGATCCGATGAGTAAAATTTTAGCAACCTTGGTAGAGAACAATCTGGATGTACTATAAACCAAATATGAATGCATTATAACTTGTACATTGGGAGAGGAAGATATTTAAACATGCTCTTATTGAGCGTTTTTCATAACTCTCATAAACATGGTAGATAACAATAACATTATGCTATGTTTTTAATATAATTGCTATAGGCCCTATATTTAAGAAGAATTCTTTCAAAGTAAGCGATTTATGCAATTTTTGACCCCCAGAGCAGAGACGTTTTTGATCTTAAGGGCATATTTTCCTGCAACATAGTACAAAATTATTCAGGAATGCTACATACCAAATATGAATGCCCTTTACCTTATATTTCAGAAGGAAAATACTTTTAAAGTTGCTCTAATTGAGCATTTTCCCAAATTTTGGACCTCTTGGGGCAAGGCCATGCTTTACCCCAGTGCTAAAATTTTAGCTAACATGGTAAAGAACTATCTGGTTATGCTATATACTAAATATGAATGCCTTAGACTTGAAAGATTGGGAGGAGAAGAATGTTGAACATGGTCTAATTGAGCATTTTTACAAACTTTGGACACCCATGGAAGAGTTGTTTTTTAAACTACTGGCATAATTTAATCAGAATTGATAATTAACAGCCAGGCTAAGCCACAATCTAAATATAAATGCCCTCGGCTAAAAGTTTTTTTTTTAAGAATATAATCAAATTTTGCGTTTGTCCACATTTTGGACCCCTAGTGCAGGACCGTTTTTGACACTAGGAGAACTATTTTCAGTGATATAGTACAAAACCATCTAGTAATGCTAAATACCAAATATGAATATTCTAGACCTTATGGTTTACACGGAGATGTCTTTTGAACTTGCTCTTTTTAAGCATTTTTTCCAAACTTCGGACCTCAAGGGCGGGGCCATTTTTGACCCCAGAGAGTAAATCTTTGAAAACTTGGTAGAGAACCGTGTGATTAAGCTATATATGAAATATAATGCCTTTGGCCTTGTAATTTTTGAGAAAAAAAATCAAAGATTAACTTTAATGTCTCATTTTCAAATGCCGCGGCAACCAGAGTTTTTCAGGAATGAAATTCTTTTACCAACTTTTGTAGAACTTCACCCAAGGGACACCCCCGCAAAGTTTTAGCTTGATTGGCCTACTGGTTTAGGAGGAGAAGATTTTTAAAGAAATTATGGACGGACGGACAGACGGAAAACGACCGATCATAATAGCTCACCTCGCACTTTGTTCTCAGGTGAGCTAAAAAGGGGGGGGTGCCAAAACAAAGCAAAGGCGATGAATGATTTTTATTACGAATGAATAATAAAAGATAATAACGATGCCATTTTTGCGACATACGTGCTGTCACGTTTGTTCCACCACAGATGTGTCTTTCGCAGTACCACAGACATCCATTATACACCGATTGAATGACACTGCCTAGTGATTCCCAATTACATCGAGATAAAATTGTGAGATTTGGGAAAAATCTCCGTTACCTGCTGCTACCTTGAATTACTACAACACACATTTCAGTCGTCCACAACGCCCCACCACTAGAGAAGGCAGAGGTACTATTCTGGAAAGGGGGGGGGGGCGATTTACTATATCAAACGCCATGAATTCTCATAGTTACCAACCGTTATTTTCGTACAATGTTCGCGTCCTTGAGATTTCTGCAGCGAGGGAATATCTCGTAATTAGAGAAGCTTGATGGAATGTCTATCCTTCTAGACTAGGTTTGTATTCATTTATCATTCTGTCTATATTTAACGCCATTATATGACCTTTTCCAAATCAAACGAGTATTTGCGGATGAAAGGAAGCGACGACTGTATTGAAAAGGTGGCTTACTACAAGTGCCTATGGCATGACGAGAATAAAGTACAAGGATACAAGTTACCCCATTCCAATTACACCATTAACCTCTTCCCACACAATCCTGCGTTTTTGCGCATCAAAGATAGATCTATCTATGGAAAAAAACTAAGAAAAGAAGAAATTGTTTGTAAGAATTTTTTCTTTTCTCACAATGTTTTCTACCTCATATGGTCCAAGCAAACTTTTTTTTTGCAATCTCTTTCAATTTGGGTCAGTCTAAAATTTATTGTCTGGTTATGGGTTAATATTAGAGCCTTTGCGTGACATTTTCAACAATAGCTCATGTGCGCCAAGTGAAGACTCGGATCAGCCTGCGCAGAGTAGTCACCATAGTAGTGAAGATGATGTAGTACACATCGCGCTCCGCAGATTTATACGTACTCTAAGTATGTTTAGACGACCGTCGAAATTTCTTTTTGTATCTCGTACCAATATACAACACACAATTTCTGCACTTAACGCCCACGTGAATAAGTTGAAAATGTCACACAGAGTCGTTTTATTTTAGGGTTTATTATAGGTTTTCAGAAATGCGGGGGATTTCAGCACAAAATCTACACAATTGAGAAATATTGCGTGTTTCATTCCATTTCTTTATAGAAATAAAACAACATCGATGTTGCAACAGTGAGATAATGCCCCGATCCCCCTGCTCAGAATTAACACTGCTTTAGCTCACGGAACGGCGTACCTGAAAATAATACTCCTGTAAAAAAATTAAAAGTTCATCAAAGTGAAATTGTCGTCTGCAATTTCTTTGGATTTTGAACAGTTTAAAAATGACCATCTTGTGATGGGTTAAATGAGGAGACCGTGGTCAACGTAAAATTGCCAAAAAGTCTAACCCAACTAATATTTTGATGGCATATTTAATTACTAAAATGTTTTCTAACACAAAGTCTTTATCACAACAAAACCTGTAAATTGAGACCACGAAATCTGAGCATTTTCGCTGTACCTAGTGCAACACGAGTGACTCCAGAGCCCATCTAAATAAGCAGGACTGACCGCTGTTCACTTGAACTTATCATCTTATAAAGATTGTCATCTAACAAAGTGAAGTAATGGATCCCAAAAGAGCAGCATACCCCTATTTTATCGTTTGTTTAGACCAGCAGTGCATGTCAAAACCTAGAACCAATGAAAACGAGATATTGAAATCAAAGCCACATTTGTTTACTTGAAAGGATTTTTTGTATGGTCAAATGATTCAACTCCCCTTAAACAACCTTCCACTTGTATCAAAAGGTTCACTTCTTCATCTACGTCAGAGGTATACTATTCTCATCGAGATGAAATGTCATGCTAAATGAGATTTTTAGTGTTCTTTAAAAAACGTTTACTTCGGTTATTTTGAATGAAAATATTCTACCCAGGTTGATGGAATTTATAAAATATTTGTCTTTTAAGGTAGATAACATAGTGGATGTAAGAGAATGAGGCGAAAAATATTGGATAAAGACGGACGGACGTAAGGACGGACAAGGTACTCCCTCTTCTTCGAAGTGGGGATATAACTACAACAATACCTTATGCTGTGGGTACGCATATGAATCTTCTAGCTGAAACTATTCAAATGGGTATAAGTACACACAACATAGGGTTTCGTTGAGAAAAAACGCGTTTAAAATGTGCCCCCAATCTAGAGCTCCGAATAACGAGGAGGTTCCGCTATATTCAAATGAAGATAATGGGCCTTCTTGAATATTTGGCTCATTTATGGACAACAATAAAGTACGGCTAAAACTTCGCTTTTATATAATTTACTGTTATCATTTTCCAAATAAAATATACAACAAAACATGAATTAATATGAGTAAAACATTCAATAACAAAATCGTTTCGCATCACCAGATTTTAGTCATTAATAAACTTTTACTTAAATGTGTGTCCCCCCAAGAATAATATATAAGGAAACATTATTTAAACAGGTGATTTTTCGTTTTTCTAACAAAGTTTTCCTGAGCTTGAATCAATTAAGGACAGTCATTAATAACACTCAAATAACATGATAATGAAGGAAGCATGCATTGTGAAGAACCAAGCAAGACAGAAATCTCACCCCTCATCATACTTAATAAAATCCTTTGTTCAGAATTGCATTAAAATCAACGGGAAGAAAGCAATGAAAGGCCTTAATTCTGTGTCAAGAGATCATCTGTGCAAGAGCAAAATTTCATGACCACAGCTTTGTTAAAACTGTAGTTACGACACTTTGCTCACATACCAACATCTTTTGAATGTTATTTTCATAAACAACTCTGACGTAACATTAGACAAGTGGTGTAGACTAAGATCCCACTGCACATATTTACCAGCTAAACTCAGTCTATATCACTAACCAAACCAGATAAATTCTTGGCTCAGCATGACAAGGGTTAAGTTAAATGAAATATTTCACATAATTTTTTAATGCTTTCTTTGGTCTAGACTCCAAAACCTGAGGTAGATCATATATATATATGCTTTTAATTTAACCCTTTACCAGACGACAAAATTTTAGACTAGTCCTTAATTGAAAGAAGTTCCACAAAACCATTTTAATAGTCTTTGTCGTTTTAGGTAGATATCATTTTGGATAATGAAGAAATTCTAAGCAATTTCTTTAATTTTCACAATGTATTCTAAAGCATTTTCATGGGGTGGGGCATAAAAAAGGAGGATTGTATGCAAATGGGTTAAAACTTTATAATTATAGAGTGATATCAACAATACATCATATCATGCATTAACCATTAACCAATTCCCAGACGACATTATTTTAGACTTGTCCAAATTGAAAGAAGTTGCAGAAGACAGTTTAAAGTTTGTGAAATTTAAGATTTTTTTCAAAGTTATAGGAGGAAAACATAGAGTGAAATGAAGAAATTTCTTTTTGCAAGCAATTTCTTCATTTTACATATTATTTTCCAAATTGTTTTTCATCGTGGGTGTCAAAAAGTATCAAGGTGTGAGGGAATGGGTTAACCCATTTCAACATAATCCCTCATTTTGTTTCATTGAAAGATTTAAATGGAATAAAATAGTGGGAAAACATGTCTCCTTTTCTCACGATTTTTTTAACTCTGAATATCACTTACTTTTCAATTAAAACACTTTGAAATTTTCTATTCAACCTGCTTTGATTTCAACAAGTGAAAATTTGTGCTGTCTGGTAATGGGTTAATCCATTCCCCACAATCCTGCTTTTTACTTGCATAAAGAAAAAAACTCGGGAAAATAAGGAAACTTAAGAAATTACAATGCAACGCAATTCCTGCTTGTCCACAGTGTATTCTTCCATAAAAGGCAAATATGTTTTGAAATTTTCTTCTGTACATCCTCCAATTAAACCAATTGAAAATTCTGTTTTTAATAATGGGTTAAATTGTACATTTCTTATAAATAGAGGGTTAATTACAATCACAATTAACCCTTGATACGGCCATTACCACACACCAAAATTTTGGACTGTTCAAAAATGAAGTCGCGGACGACAATTTAAAGTGTATGAAATTTCAGATTTTTCATCTTTTGGGAAGAAAACATTGTGTAAAATTAAGAAATTGCTTGTAACAAGCAATGTCTTCATTTTATACAATTTTTTCCCGATTGTTTTTCTTGAGAGGCAACCAAAAGTGATGTGTGGGAAAGGGTTAATGTTACCTTGAACAATCTTTCAATTAGAACAGCAAAGTCAAATATTCATTGGATTTCCAACAATCACCAATAGAAGGCAATGAAACAACCTTTGATTTCTCTCAGGTTACAAGTACCCTATCATAACCTCTGTAATACGGGATCCCTCCTTTGAATTATGAAAATTTGTTCACTTGGTAAAATGTTAGAGCATGAAACATTTTACATTATGGATATGTAATATGCCATTTATGTTAGTATCAATATACAGGAGCCATCAGACAAAAAAGTACTTGTCATAAAACATATGAAGCTTTAATTTGTAAAAATACGTCATAAAGCACGTTTTTCCCTTTACTGGGACATATTTCAAGAATACATTCAGCCCACTTTTCCAATTACGATTGTTATGAGAATCAATTACTAATAGTGCATCCTCTAGAGCTTTTCATTATTAAATTAAATATGAAATTTCATTCAATTCTGACAGGTTGATTAGAAGATATGAGCAAAACCAGTTTTTTTTAATTTAAATTTAGTCCCTTTTAGCATGACGCAGCCTCAAATTGAGAAACAGGAAAAAAGGTACAAGTGTATCTGTAAAATATTCCAAGTAGGTCATATTTAAAGTTTCATCTAGTTGGGTCCAAGGGCAGACAGAATGACAGACATATACAAATCATGACAACTATATGCACCCCAAAATTTTTTAAGGAAGAATAAAATGCATAAATACATTTGTTTGTTCAAAATAATAAAAATGCTTAATTTGACAATGAGTATTCAACATTAAAATAATTCATTTGACCCATAATGACACAACTTTATACTGGTCAGTTTTTTTTAAAGGAGTTGCAGACAACAAATAAAGAGTTTCAGAAATTTAAGAATTTTCAGCGTTTTAGGGAAAACATTGTGGAAAATGAAGGAATTGCTTGTTACAAACAATTCCTTCATTTTCTATGATGTTTTCTCATTTGACTGTCTTTTTCTTGAGGGGCATCAAAAAGCATCATGGGAATGGGTTAAGGGCAACTCCTGGATCAAAAAGCAATCTAAATCTTTTCTTTTTACTTTCTGACTGATATTGCAATCTCTTTTTTTCTTTTAGATTAGACATTTCAAAAAGATTTACATGCAGTTTGAACCATTACCACACATTCCATCATTACCACATGACAAAATATTAGACTCATGTCCAAATTGAAAGAAGTTGCAGACCACAATTTCAAGTTGGAGGAATTTAGAAAATCTTTGTCTTGTAAAGTTGAAAGTAATGTAGACATTGAAGAAATTCCTTCTTTATTGTTCGCAATTTTTTCCAAAGCCTTTTTTCATGATGGGCAACATGATTAATTGATTGAAAGGGGTTGAACGCCATTTTTATCAGTATATCAGTCATATTGCGTAGGCTGGAGCACCTAACAATGGATTCCTGGTATTTCTCACAAAACTACCACTTCATCCTTTTTCTAGCCTCCAGCTGCTTTCCCACATAAGTTTACGATTATCCATTAATTGATGAGTGACAAATGTCAGAAAGGATGTGTGCCGCCAGGGATTGAACCGATGACATTCCATTATTGAATATTGTGAGTCTGACGGCAGCTTTGAGGGACAACACAAAGAATCATTGTGTGGTAACAGGTTAACCCATTCCCACACAGTGACGCTTTTGGACGCCTCTAAAGAAAAACAATGGAGAAAACATTGTGCAAAATGAAGAAATTGGTTGTGAAAAGCAATTTCTTCATTTTACACAATGTTTTCTCTCTAGAAATTTAAAAAAAGTTTAAAATTTCAATTCAATTTAAATTGTCGTCTGCAACTCCTTTCAATTAAGACAAGTCTAAAAACACACTATGTGGTAATGGGTTAAAGAAGATGAATGAAATTTGTTCCCTGAATAAAAACCAGCTTGGCTGGTAGATAAACTAGAATTGTCACAAAAGTGGACTCATTTCCCCCACTTTGTCACTCAGGTAGCACTGTTGACCTTCGACCTACATTACCCCAAAAAAGGGTCACCTCCATGGTCATGGATAACAAGGTCTTACGTCGAATGGACTATAAGTTAAGAGGAAGGTAACAGTTTTCAATCAAAGTTCAATTGCTACCTTGACCTTTGAGCTATGTGACCCCGAAACAAAAGGGCACTGCCTTGGATAAGTGATGACAATTGTATGAAGTTCCAAGTTTGCAGGTCAATTGGTTATTGATTTACAGCATGGAAACAAAAAGGTTTACAGATTGACAGACAGACAGACATGGTGAAACTAATATATCGACCTCTACTTTGTTGATGGGGAGTATAATAACTAAGAATGTATAGCAATTGATAAAAGAGCACATACACATTCTGTCATTTCAAAGTACAGTACTGTACAGGATAACAGTTAAAATACAGCACTTTAGAGTATAGCACTTCAAAGTATAGCACAGTGCAACAAAGTAGTACTGCACTATTCATCTCTAAACACAAATGCTCTTGATCAAATAGAGAAATAGCATTCTAAAATATTTGTAATGACTAATTATCATATTTGATTGATCATGGCTGTCACTGAAAGAATCAATTGACCAATCAAATAATTCATTTAGTCCAGAGGTGAACTTAGAACTCCAAAATTGGCAGATATTAATGACAAACTTTTTTGTAAGTTTGGTGACTAAAACATTGTTTCTATAGCTTTTTCAAGTAGATAAAGCATTGCTGCTCTTGCCGTATTCGCGGCGCTCCTTGGGAGAATCCTTTGGATAGGTAGCCAAGTTTTTTTTCACAGGTCTCTAAGGTGAAAATCCTCTTCTCCATGGAATAATGTAGGAAAGGGAAGTTGGCAAAATTGAAGCCTAATTTCAGAGAAGGATTGGCTTAAGAGGTAGGCAGGTCTACCTGTAGTGAAAAGTATGACTTGGCCGGGAAGCTTGTTGCAAGCAATTTCTTCATTTTAGGCAGTATTTTCCCAATTGTTTTAGGTTTTGGTGTGAAAAAGCATCATTGTATAGGAATGAGTAAAGGGTGGCACTTCTTGATAAAGGTCTGTACTCTTCAATACTACACACTTTGATTCAATGGTCATACCCATCTACCTCAGACATGGAAGTACGATTGAGGTTATAAACAGCATTATTTTGTAAAAAAAGTGGCCAGGGACTAAATATAAAAGACAACAAGATGTGTTTGTGAAACAATATGCCCCCAAAACAGGAATTCTTCAGATTTTATTTTTTTTTTCTTTGTTTTAGGGAAAGGGTTTAGGAAAGTGTTTAGTTGGCAGATGAAGTTTTGCAGACAGACAGACAGACGGACACCGGTAAAACAATATGCCCCCGATCTTATCGATGTGGGGGCATGAAAATGTTTGTTGTTGTCAATAAAGCTTTGTAACTTAAGCTTGAATATGCTATAGTTAAATATTGGTCGCCAAACCAACAAAAGTGCTTGATATAAATGTTTTGAGCTTAAAGTTTGTTTCCTGACTAAATGAGTGATTTGATTGGTCAATCAATTATAATATTGACGGTGGCAATCCATCAATTGTAATACTCAGTACAAACATTCTATAATACAGCACTAATCGTATAGACCTCACAGTATATCATTTCACTTTCTATAATACAGCACTATTCGTATAGATCTCACAGTATCATATCACTTTCAAGTATAGCACTGTACACTGAGATTTCAAACCTCACTATGTTTACTCCAGTTCCACCAATATTTCTCCTTCATCTACAGTTTCTCCTGTCTTAAAATGGACTTTCTTGATCTGGGATACAGAAACAAAAGTAATAATGTTAGCCCATTACCACATAATCCCATAGTTGTATGCCTCTCACAAACTTTGTAAATGAAACATTGTTAGAAAAGGAGAAAGTGCATCTGACAAGCAACTTCATCTTTTCTTGCAGTGATTTCTACTCCACATGCAACTTAATTTGCAATTTAATGACTTTTAATGTTGTCTGTAACCTCTTTTTTAAATTTATATCAGTCTAAATTTTGTTGTCTGGTAATTGGTTATACATTTATACAGCTAAATAGAAGGTAATTTCAAAAACTTATGACTAACCAATTACCAGATGAGCAATTTTTTGACTTGTTAAATTGAAAGGAGTTGCAGATGATAATTTTAAAGTTTATGATATTTTAGATTTTTACAACTTTTTGGGTAGAAAACATATTGGAATATGAAGAAATAGTTTGTAACAAAGCATTTCTTGATTTTCTACAATGTTTTCTCAATCGTTTTTCTTGAGGGGCATCAAAAAGGGCAACAGTGTGGGCATGGGTTAAGGGCAACTCCCAAGTCAGAGAGTAATCTAAACCTTTTCTTTTTCTTTCAAACAATTAATTCCTTCCTGAAAGCCATAACAATTTTTGATACAATCTTTTTCAATTGACATTAGTTCTAGATTTATATAAGTACCTTTCCAGTTTTTCCTGCCACAAGACTGTTTTGCATTTTCATGGCTTCCAGCACAGCTACCTCTTGCCCTTCCGACACGCTGTCTCCGTCGGCAACAGACACAGATTTTAACATCCCTGGCATGGGCGCCGTGACAACAGTTGACATATCAACCTCCACCTTTTCTGGCATGAATTTGGCTAACTCTGCTGTCCTCTCATCCATCACAGTGATTGGAAACTGAAAACAACAGAAATGCATGTAAGTAAAACAAAGCATCGCCTATGGGTGCCTATGCTCTGCTGTTGGGTGCTGGATAGTGGACAAAATGCATTTAGAGTTATCCCCCTTGATAGTATAGGTTGCTCTTTTGATAGTGAACAAGTGTGCCAAGTTTCAAGTGAGTGCCTTCAGTAGAACCAGATATATCACAAAATGTCAAAGTTTTTGCGTGAGATTACACAAAGGCTATAGCAATAGCTCGGGTTTTCTCCAAAAACAGCCGAGCTAAAAATAGATTATGCATGTAGTGCATTGATTTAAAAACTTATTTAATTCATTACCAGACCACAACACAAAAGTTTAGACTGGTTGAATTTAACAGAAGTTGCAGTTGACAACTTCATGTTTTAAAGGTTTCTGTCTTTCTGGGTTGAAAACCATGTGGGATATGGAGAAAATCCTTGAAACATTAAGTCCATTATTTGTCAAAATCAAATTCTTATTCTGACCAAATTGTAACCTGAAAAGGCTCTAATACATTATTCGGTGACTTAAATGCAGGAACTGAAGCCTTTAGCTGTAGATAAGATGTTTAGATTGCCAACAAATTATCTGCTTTTTTGTTTCATATTCCTAACCATAAATCATACATAATGATTTCTGAACTTCCTTGTCGGAGTCATTTATTAACCCATTCCCATACAATGACGCTTTTAAACACCTCTCAAAATAAGAGCTTTAGAAAACATTGTGGAAAATGAAGAAATTGCTTGTCACAAGCAATTTATTCATTATTCATAATGTTTTCTACCCCAATATACTAAGGTTTTAAAAATTTCATCAACTAAAAGATGTCGTCTGCAACTTCTTTGAATTTGGACTGGTCTAAAATTGTGTCATGTGGGAATGGTTAACTCTGTGGACCTATAATTCAGTTTTTAGAAAGAAATTATTGATAGCCTCTGATAATTAAACAAGAGGGCCATGGTGGCCCTGGATTGCTCACCTGAGATACTGCAAAAGTCAACATATTGGCAATATTTTATTATTGTTTTTCAAACTTTTATTTTTTTGCTATATTGTTTTTTCTATCTATTCAACTTGACTTCTTTCTGATTTCAATGATCTCTCTTAAATTCTCCATGGCAAGTGGGGACACTGGACAACAACCTTTCTTAAAAAAATTTATGTCAGTTTCTTTTCAACAAGCTTTCTTAAAAACCATTAAGGTGCTCACAACATAGGGCTAATATAAATCACATCATCGTAACCTCAAGTATTTTTGAAGATGACAATGAGGCAATGCTCATGCAAATTTGAAGCTCTAAGCCTTATAGTTTCAGAGAGAGTTTCTTTGAATTCATAAGAAATTCCCTTTGGTTACTATAGCAACCAGAATTATTCATGGACTCCTATTCTTTAAAGTATTTTAGGTCACCTGACCGAATGGTCATGGTGACCTATTGCAATCATCGTTTGTCCGTCGTCGTGCGTCATCCGTCGTCCGTCGTGCGTCGTCCGTTAACTTTTAAACATTTTCATCTTCTTCTCAAGAACTACTGGGCGGATTTCAACCAAACTTGGTAGAAAGCATCATTGGGGGATGCCAATTACAGTTTGTGAAAATAGGGGTTCTGGGGGTCATAGGGGCCCAAATAGGGGCCAAAAAGGGGTAATTTTTGGTACTTCTTTAAAAATCTTCTTCTAATAAACCGTTTATGCCAGAGCTTAAATATTTTGTGTGCATGACAACTAGGACAGGTATATTATAAATTGTGAAATTCATGCCCCTGGGGTCATGTATGGGGCCACACCCAGAGGTCAAAGTTCATCATGTTAAAAAACATTTTCATCTTCTTCTGATGAAGTACAAAGCCAATTTCAAAGAAACTTGTTGAAAAGCATCATATGTTAATGGTTATTCAGATTTGTGAAAATAAAAAGGCTGTGGGGTCAGGGGGCCCTAAAATGGGGACCAAAAGGGGGTAATTTTTGGTAACTTTTAAATATTTCATCTTCTTCTCAAGAACTACCGGGCGGATTTCAACCAAACTTGGTAGAAAGCATCATTGGGGGATGCCAATTCAAGTTTGTGAAAATTGGGGTTCTGGGGGTCATAGGGGCCCAAATAGGGGCCAAAAAGGGGTAATTTTTGGTACTTCTTTAAAAATCTTCTTCTAATAAACCGTTAATGCCAGAGCTTAAATATTTTGTGTGCATGACAACTAGGACAGGTATATTATAAATTGTGAAATTCATGCCCCTGGGGTCATGTATGGGGCCACACCCAGAGGTCAAAGTTCATCATGTTAAAAAATTCACATTTTCATCTTCTGATGAAGTACAAAGCCAATTTCAAAGAAACTTGTTGAAAAGCATCATATGTTAATGGTTATTCGGATTTGTGAAAATAAAAAGGCTGTGGGATCAGGGGGCCCTAAAATGGGGACCAAAAGGGGGTAATTTTTGGTAACTTTTAAATATTTCATCTTCTTCTCAAGAACTACTGGGTGGATTTCAACCAAACTTGGTAGAAAGCATCATTGGGGGATGCCAATTACAGTTTGTGAAAATAGGGGTTCTGGGGGTCATAGGGGCCCAAATAGGGGCCAAAAAGGGGTAATTTTTGGTACTTCTTTAAAAATCTTTTTCTAATAAACCGTTTATGCCAGAGCTTAAATATTTTGTGTGCATGACAACTAGGACAGGTGTATTATAAATTGTGAAATTCATGCCCCTGGGGTCATGTATGGGGCCACACCCAGAGGTCAAAGTTCATCATGTTAAAAAATTCACATTTTCACCTTCTTCTGATGAAGTACTAAGCCAATTTCAAACTAACTTGGTGAAAAGCATCATTGGGTACTGATTATACAGATTTGTGAAAATTAAAAGGCTGGAGGTCAGGGGTGCCTAAAATGGGGACCAAAAGGGGGTCATTTTTGGTAACTTTTAAACATTTTCATCTTCTTCTCAAGAACTACTGAGGGGATTTCAACCAAAACTTTTTCTAATTCTTTCAAACAAAATCACTTGTCTTGGTGCTCTTTTACTCAGGTGACCGTTAAGGCCCTCTGGGCCTCTTGTTTCAAAGAGCATTATCCAAGAATCATTTCTGTAAAGTTCAAAGTAAATCAGATTGTTTACTTAGAAAGAGTCTAACTTTTGAAGAATTCGTTCCCATGTGACTTCCACAGACCCACAACACAGGGCTTAAATAAATCACATCTTCATAACCTGAAGCATTTGGTAGAGGACCATGAAGGGATGCTACGTACAAAACATGAAAGTGCTTTAGGCTTTACAGTTCAGGAGGAGAAGATTTTTAGAAAATTCCTTAGAAATTCCTTTCATTTGACAGTGCAAACCAGTATTATCAACAGATTATGATTCCTTGAAGTATTTTGGAAGGTCATCACCCAAGGATCGTTACTGTAGAATTTCATTTATATTAGAGGGATATGATTTTCAAAAATTTGTTCTTAATTTCTATGTGAATTCAAAGTACCCACAAACAGGGCTTAAAGAAATCCCATCACCATAAGCTGAACTTTTTGTATAGGACCATGAGGCAATGCTTCACACAAAATTTGAAGGCCTCTAAGCCTTAAAGTTTAGGATAAGAAGATTTTTAAAGGACTACTTAGAAATTCCTTCTGGTTGCCATAGAAACCAAACTTATTGACTGATCGTGATTCTTTCAAGTATTTTCGAAGGCCATCACTTGAGGACTATTTCTGTAAATTTCATGGAAACAGATTGGTAGTTTAGAAGATTTTTAAAGATATGTGCACAAACTGATGGACTGACAACGGACCACTGCTGATCAAGAGCCCTTTATGTTCAGGTGACTTTTCACTAGACTAGAAATGACTTTTGTACTCTGACATTGGTCAACATTTATGTTTAGTATTATTGCTGGTTTGACAACTTAAAACTGTTTAATATTGGAGTCAACTTCTTGCAGGAGTCAGTAGGTGGGGAGACCAATAAGTCAATCATTTTCAAACTAAGCCAGGGCTTGAGAATTTCTAAAATTTTAACTTGTCCTGCACGAAGAGAAAATATAGTGTTGCATTTATTTCTGTATTCAAATTTTCCAAATTCCACCTGTCCTTCCTATAAAGACAAAGAAGAAAATAATTGTGCAGGACAAGCAGGCATGCATGAAGAGGGGGAAAGTAGAAATTTCAAGCCCTGTAACCCTTTTATCTGGAGCCCTAACAATCCTACTCACCACAGTTCCAAAATATCGCAATCTGTATTTACCACCACCTAATCTCTTACTCAACTGAAATAATCGTTTCTCTCCGTTCACTTCTGCTTCTAATAAAGGTGATGAGAAATTCAAATTGTCCAGCACAGAGTACGAAGTACCATCAATTGAAACCTGAAAGCCAGCACAAAATACTTGGATTAATGAAACATGTATTGCTCTGGTCAAGGTACAAATAAATTGACCTACATTAGAAAAGACAGACTAAAATATATCAATCAACAACTGGCAGGAGACAATTAATTCACAATTCTTTTTTCCTGGTTTCTTATAGAAAGTAAATTTAGTTCATTCCTCTCGTATTCAATCTTTCCATATATGACAACAGCACTATGATAGATGTTGAATTGATAAAATTCTCAACAAATGTCGGAATGACAAGAAACTTTTAGACATGTAATCAACAGAAGTAGCAATTAATTGAAGTGGAACTTGTCACAGAAGGCAACTTGATACCCCTGCAAAAGCCTTTCCAGTATACATATAAAATATGAAAAAGTCTCTAAGTTGACAGGAAGATAATTCTTTTGCCAGTGGGAGTTGCAACTTCAATAAAGCTTGTTGTAAAACTTCAACATGTGAATAATGAATGTATAAGGTTGTTTAATTTTAAAGTAAAATTGTAGGAGGGGTTTGCTACTTGTTGAATTTTTGTACATAGATGGACAGAGGGAGACATAGACAGACAGAAAGACAGACAGACATTTAACCATCTGTTAACCTATTCCCACTCAATGACACTTTTGGGCACCCCTCAAGAAAAATGCTTTGGAAAATATTGTGGACAAGATGTGTTTGTGAAACACAATGTCCAGCGACAGGACTAAATATATGTGACCTTAATCTTATCACATGACCTTGACATGAGGAGATGTGTATTATGGAGATGCATCATCATGCCAAATATGAGCATTGAATCTTGAATAGGCTGGTAGTAATGGCAATGTCAAGTTTTTTGGTTAAGTTTTGCAGACAGACAGACAGACAGACCTTTAGATGGAAAAACTGAATGATGGACAGACAGACAGACAACAGTAAAACTATATGCCCCTTTTGATGCAGAAATTGCTGGTCACAAGCAATTTCTTCATTATACACAATGTATTCTACCCCAAAACACTAGGATTTTAAAATTCCCTCAACTTAATATTTTCAACTGCAACTTCTTTCAATTTGGACCAGTCTAAAATTTTGTCATCAGGGAATGGGTTAAGACTGTTTGCTATAGAAAATAAGGTGTTATATGAGAAAAAGTTGTTTACCTGAAACACATTGTGACCGCTGCTTGTGTTGGATGAGAGTGCAACCTCAACTGTTTCTATATTGTCAGCTACATTTATACATAATTTCCAGGAGGTAGGTAAGGCATCTGAACATGGTACTCTGTCAAATACAAATACTGTTGATTGTTCTTATGGTATACTTCACATTTCTTTACCAATTCCCACAAAATCCTGCTTTCTTAACACCACTCAAGAAAAGAACTTAGAAAACATGGTGGAAAATGCTTGTTACCATCAAATTTCTTTATTATCCACCATGTTTTCTACTTCAAAAGACAAAGACTTTTTAGAATTTCATTAACTCACAAGAGTACCACATGCAAATGCCAATGCTTGGCTGTGCAAGTGTGTGTGTGTGTATTTCCGTTTATTTATTGTCGCTACCGTAGCACATGCCCATATGAGCGACGCCCCCAGAAGACGGTTAGTTGTTACGGGGGATAGTGCAAGGATACAGGACGAAACTACTGAGAGCTCCGCCTGGTTCTTTAACATGCTCGATTGATAGCATCGTCACACGGGGCCTCGGTTTAACGTCTCATCCGAAAGACAATTAGTTAGTTAGTTGATATGGTCAGCCCAGGGCTCGAACCGGTGACCTTGAGGTTTGAAGTCAAGTGCTCTACCAACTGAGCTAATCGGGCTGACTTGTGCAAGTGTTTCATAGTGGATACAATTTCTAAGAGAAAATAGGTGCATAAATTTCATTTAGAGTTATCCCCCTTGATGGTATAAACTGCTCTTTTGACAGTGAACATATATTCCAAGTTTCAATTGAATGTGTTCCGTAATACACAAGATTTTACAAAATGTCAAGTTTCCAGACAATGACCACTATGATACAGATAAAAACCTGGCCATAGCAATACTTTGTGTTTTCTCCGAAAACAGCCAAGCTAAATATTTCACCATATGTGGTCATTAGCCTCTCACATAAAAGCCATGTTTTTTAACCAATACAAGTTCTTTGAAAGAATTGAAAAGAGGGTCACCAAAAGATAAATCCTGCAATATTTAGTTTGAAACCATCAACAGGTGTCTTTTAAAAACAAGGTGTGTTTGTGAAACACTATGCCCCCGAAACAGGAATTCTTTAAAAACGGGTGATTTTTTTTGTTTTTTTTTTTTGTTTTAGGGAAAAGGGTTAAAATTTTGACCTTGACCTTGGTGAAATAACATTCCCCAGTTGCGCCTTGTTGAGACCTATCTACATACCAAATATTAGCATTGTAACTTAATCAGAGTTGAAGTTATAGGAAAATGTTTAGTTGGCAGGTTAAGTTTTGCAGACAGACAGACAGACAGACAGACACCGGTAAAACAATATGCTCCCAATCTTATAGATGCGGGGGCATTAAAAAACTTAAGTTTTCACAAGTTACCATATGTTGGTATTAGCCATGTCCATGCAAGCTGTCAATCAATTTTCTTAAAGGAATCTAATCAAAAGGATTTTTATTGTCAAGTTTAGTTAAATTCTAGTCAGTGCTTTCTGGGTAGTAGATTTTTAAAATTAAACTTTGCAGACACATGCACAGGCAAACACAAATCCAAGAAAATATCTTATTTGCTTTCAACCAGTGGAGCTAAAAACTATTTTGTCACTGGAATGAAGGCTTTTTTCAAAAGTCTTTCACTCCAAGAAAACTAAATGGACCTTAACCAAAATAGAATATACGCATTTGCTTGATACCGAGTTATCCATTCAGATTTGAAGAGAAAAGGAGTGAACAAGATTTCTAATTTGTTTGTTTGAATGGGGTTTTACAACGCTTTCAACAATCTTTCAGTTATATCGCGGCGGCTGGAGCACCTAACAATGGAATCCTGGTATTTCTCACACCAGTACTACCATTACATCCTTTCTTAGCCTCCAGCTGCTATCCCACATAGGTCTACGATTATTGACCCATTGGTGAGAGACAAATAGTCGGAAAGGATGAGTGCCGCCGTCGGGGATCGAACACGGGACCTCTAGATTTATAGTCCGACGCGCTACCAACTGCGCTATGACTGCGGCTTACAAGATTTCTAAACAAAGGGCAAGATTTCTAAAAAAAGGGAAATAAATAGAAAAAAATTAATTGGACATAACAAAAAATACTGAAGACTTTTGAGTGACTGAATAATTTTAACAGCCTGATATACTTATCATAAAGATAATTTAGTTTTCCGAAAAGCAGAAGGCGACCCCTTCTATGAAAGATTTTTTTTCTATTCACTTAAAGGTAGACATCTTTCTTTTATACAATAAATATTCTCAGATGAGTTACTAAGTAACAATAATTTCCTTTGCATTACTTTGTGATCTTTAACCCAATCTCCAAAACAATATTATTAAACAGTAACAGTAAGCTGAAGTGAAATTAAAAACTTACCTAGATTGGTTTTTGAATGATCTTGCCACTAATTGTTCCTTGACATAGACAGCAGCTGATAGAGCGGTTAATTCTTTTCTTTCATCTACTGTTAAAACTTTACCTGGAAGTTAGCCAGCAATATCTTAGCCCATTCCCACACAATCTTGTTACAAGCAATTTTTTCATTTGACACAATGTTTTCCAAATTGTTTTTCTTGGCGTTCAAAAGATTCACTGTGTGGGAATGGGTTAAAATTCACCAATCTCAGTATGTTGTCTGCAACAACTTCTTTGACTTTCGGCCTGTCCAGAATTTTGTTGTCTGGTATTTGTTTAACGAGTAATTGCGAAATGTATGAGCATTTTGTACAGAGCTTAGCCCTATAGTGTACAACCTTTACTATATTACAGTAAAGCTCTCTTATTCATGAGCTTACTGAGTATCTACAGTGCTTGGCTAGGCCTCTGTACCTATTGTCCAAGGATATACCCAAGTGACTAGGGATGCAGATGCAAACCCGTTACCCTTGATTTGTCCCAGATTACAAGTTTGCCACCCTTACCTGTCTTCTGGGACATAACTTAAAAGGCAGATTGTTAGTAACCCAAAACATAGCAACCATAGCTTGAATAAGCTGTATTTTTGGGGTCTGAGTTGTCAAATCAACACAAATGCTTAGCTTAAATGTCTGAGTACAAAGTTCACTTCAGGTATAAATGAACTATTTGATTGGTGAAATCCTTTTTTGATTGAAAATCATGATCCGTCATTTTTATATTGTATCTTTTCTGTAAACCACATGCAAATATTGTACCAACTAGATACCACAATGGTTTTGTGAACCTTAAAAAAACAAGATGTGTTTGTGAAATACAATGCCCAACCGTACATGAGGGTTTTTTGTTGGCCTTGACCTTATCACATGACCTTGACACAGGAGATGTGTATTATGGAGATGTATCATCATGCAAAATATGAGCATTGTATCTTGAATAGGCTAGTAGTTATTGGCAATGTTAAGTTTTTTAGTTAAGTTTTGCAGACAGACAGACCGACAGACTCAATGATGGGCATACAGGCAGACAACGGTAAAACAAAATGCCACCGTTCTTTGATAAGGGGCATAAAAATAACATAGAAATTGATATTCTTACCAAAAGAAGAAAGGATATAACAAACCTTGAAAACCATCAGGAAAGACTTTCTGTAAATATTTTGTTGTAATATCACCACTAACAAACGTCTTCTCTGTTATTATATCTCGTAACAAAGGTATGTTATGGGTTACACCTGAAGTAGAAGAAAATTATCACAAGAATTGAAAATAATGTTGCATCTTAAAGGAACCTGAATATCTTTATCAGCCAGAACTTATCATATGAGTAATTTGAGTTTAAGAAAGATTTACCATACTTTTTACTTCTTACAAATATTTTAAACAGACACCAACAGAACACAAACAAGAAGGCCACAATCACCCTGGGTCCCTTAACCCATTACCAAACAACATTTTAGATAGGTCGAAATTGAAAGGAGTTGCAGACGACAATTTAAAAAGTTTTGAAATTTTACATTTATGCAACTTTTTTGGTCGTAAACATTGTGAAAAATTAATAAATTGCTTGCTACAAGCAATTTCTTCATTCTTCACATTGTGTTCCTAATTGGTGTTCTTGGTGGGAGTCAAAAAAAGAGTTCAAAATGGGTTAACTGAATGGCTGTTTATAAATTAATAGTTAAAAACATGTCAAGTCCAAAGTCACCTAAAATTGAAGATAAATCAAATTCTATGAGAAGGCTTGACAAGGATCAACTAGGGAATTTACCAAATAAGTTACGTTGAAATTGGCCCAATTGTTCCAGACAAGAAATGCAAGTGGAATAAAGCCAAACCCTGTTATGCAAATAATCAGTGGCCTTTCAAATTTTGAGACGGGTCACCAAAGGAGCATTTCTGCAAACTTTGGTTCAAATTGACCAGGTGGTTTGGCGGGAGATATAATAAATTTTCCAAGGGAAAAAGGGAGTACCCCCACTGTTTGCTTATCAAAATTTCACGACCAAGATTTAAAAACGGTCACCCTATAAGCATTCCCGCAAGGTTTGGTCCAAATTGGCCAAGTAGCTTAAGAGGAGATTTTAAAAACTTATTCTATTACTTTTTAAATCTGAAATACAACCCTGCCGTGGCCCCATTTTTTGGCAAATCAAAATAGGAATAGGTTTTGAAAATGGTCTACCAAACAACATTCCTGCAAAGTTGGGTCTAAATTAGCCAAGTGGTTTAGGAGAAGATTTTCAAAAACTTATTTCATTATTTGTCTTAATCCAATGTGCCAGTCCTGCACTGCCACCAATTTTTCGGGCAACTCAATATTTTACAAACATGTTTTGAAAAGGGTCACCCAAGGAACAATCCTGCAAAGTTTGGTCCATAATTTGGCCAAATGGTTTAGGAGGGAAACTAATTTTTTTACCATTTTTTCATGACAAGAATGGTCCTGCCACAAACCCTTTTTTTTTCTTGCAAATCAAAATCTTTGAACAAGTTTAGAAAAATGTCACCAAAGGAATATTCCTGCCACTTTCCTACCACTAACACAAGATGATCATGAAAGCTTACCTTATGCATGTTGAGCAAAGGTGAGCTAAAAATATTGTGAAGAATATATTGGAGAAATTTGACAATAAGCCCCACTCATCTCATTAAAACTTCTTGAAGGCATCTAGCTAAGGGTAACCAAAGACTCATTCTTTTGATACATGTATTTGAATGAAACTCAGCCAATAGTCTCTGGGATTAATTATTTAAGCTTTCACCTAAAAATGGTATGGTCCATTAAGTGATGTTTTTCTACAGATAAAAAATTCAGGAAGGAAATTTGTAAAGGTTCATCTAAGTATCACTCCTGCTACTTTTGGTTAAAATCCAGCGCTTAGTTTCTTTGAAGAAAGTTTTATTATGTACCATATATGAAATTAGCCCTGTCCATAAAAGCCATGTTTAAACCCTATCAAATTTTTTGAAAGAATCTAATAAAGGGACGTCAAAGGATCATACCTATGAATTTTGGTTGAAATCCATTCACCAGTCTGTGAAAAGAAGGTTTTCTTAGAAAAAAACTTTGTAGCCAAAGCAAACACCACCACCAAAATTGCTCCAGTAGCCTTTGGCCAGTCAATACAAAATATTTTAGACAGATGATTGCAGACAATGATTCAAAATGGATGAAAGTAGAAAGAATGCATCTTACAGGGAAAAAACTAGAAAATGTAGGACAATAATTGCTTATTCAAAACAATTTTCCCTTTTTCTCACTCAAGCATTGTCTTATTACAAAATTCTTAGGTATTCCTGAAGAAAGCTAAACATTGTGCAGAAATGAAATTTATTTGTTTCAAGAATTTTTTGTTTTCCAACAATGTTTTCATGCATAATAATTATGTATGAATTCTCAGACACTTTGAAAGCTAATCTTCAGCCTAAATGAATTTTGATCAGTCTTCACTTTTATAATCTAGCTATGGGTAAGTTCAAACACACCAACCTCTTATAACATATGAATCTAATGCTGTTGCCATTGTGTCTAAAGCTTCTGAGCGATTTTCTCCGTAAGTTACAAGCTGTTATGAAACAGAAAAAAGAAAAATTTAATTTAGAAACACAAAAATTATCTTTCATGGCAAGATTTCTTCTTTACTTCTTTTATATGAACAAGAGCACCACATACAGGTGGCTGAAGCTCAACTGCTGGGTGATTGATAGTGGATAAACTACAATTGTCACAAAGAGGATTTATTCCCGCAACCAACATATTTTTTCATTCAATTAGTACAGTTGAACTTCAACCTACATTACCCAAAAGTAATAGCGCACATCCATAGGTGATAGATGGTATATGTATAAAGTTTCAAGATCCTAGGTTAAATGGCCTATAAGTTAAGTGTACAGGAATGGTTTTGGGTTTAACACAGCGGTCATATTGTGGCGACTGGAGCATCTAACAATGAATTTCAGGTATTCCTCTCACCGGTACAACATCCTTCCTAAGCTGCTATCCAACTTAGGTTTATGATTATCCACCCATTGGTTAGAAAAAATGTCAGAAAGGATATGTGCCGCTGCCAGGGATCAAATCCATGACATCCCTTGATTGAAGATTGGGAGTTTGAGGTCCACCATATGATGCTACATACCAAAATATCAAAGCTCTAGGCCTTTTTGTTTGAGAGAAGAAGATTTTTAAAGTTTCACTATATAAGCCTATGTTATACTTGTGACATATAGGAACAGACTAATTATGACCCTGGGGCCACAATTTATACAATCTTGATAGCGGTTCACCAGATGATGCTACATACCAAATATCAAAGCTCTTGGCCCTTATGTTTGGGAGAAGAAGATCTTTAAAATTTTCACTATATAAGCCTATGTTAAACTTATGATGTCTGGCAACAGGCTAATTCTGACCTGAGGTTATAAATTATATTGATAGAGGTCCACTAGATGATGCCACATACCAAATATTGGAGCTGTAGGTTTGGTTTGGTAGAAAAAGATTTTCAAAGTTGTCAGAGAGCACCGCCGATGGGGGCCAACGCTCAGCTGCAGGTGCTGGATAATGCAAAAAATTCTAAGTTGAAAAGGGGGCATTACTCTACCAAAAGCACTCTTAGAGTTATCCCCTTTGATAATCTAGAAAGCTCTTGTGATGGTCAATACAAAT
Organism: Fragum fragum; assembly: GCA_946902895.1. Classification (NCBI taxonomy): domain Eukaryota; kingdom Metazoa; phylum Mollusca; class Bivalvia; order Cardiida; family Cardiidae; genus Fragum; species Fragum fragum. The sequence goes on along the minus strand of OX336379.1, from coordinate 32,325,518 downwards.
GCCAAGTTTCGTGAGGATATCTTCAATAACAACAGAGATATGACCGTTAAAGTTTGTCACGTCAACACCAACAACGCCGCGAACAGCACTCAGGTGACGACAATACCTCGGGTTTTCTCTGAAAACAGCCGAGCTAATAAAATGACAAAATTATTGACAGCATCAAAAAAGTATATCTGGCAATGCCTTGGATTTTTTCTTCAAATATAACCAAACCAAAAAGTTAGGTTTCACTAATAAGGGATTTTGATGCCCTTGGCTAGTCTTTTGGTTCTTTAACAGTAAATGCTTTCTCCAGTGCAAGGATCAGAAATGTCTTGACCACAGACATACCCATATGACCAGTGGCAAAGCCAGAAGTTGAATCACACGTGCTTAACCCATTACTAGATGGCAAAATTTTAGACTAGTCCAAATTGAAAGTTATTGCAGACAACAATTATCAGTTGATAAGATTTTAAATATTTTGGTCTTTTGATTGACTGATTGATTTTACAGGATTTAACCCCATATTCAACATATTTACAATCTTACAGCGGCAGCTGGAGTAGATAACCATGAGATCCTGGCAAATATCTGACCAGTTCTATTCAAGACAACTTATGATAATCCCATTGAGACTTTATTTACCTTAGGCATGAAATGAATGAATCTTGGCCATGCCAAGGATTAACCAATGACCCCTGGTTTGCAGTCTAATGTGCTGAAAACAGCCTTACAGCCTTGTGTATCTAAACCCATTACCAGACAACAAATTTAAGACTGGTCCAAAGTCAGATGTCGCAGACAACAATTCATATTTTATGAAATCTACATTTTTTTGTCTTTTGAGGTTGAAAACATTGTGGATAATGAAGAAATTACTTGTAACAAGCAAATTTATCATTGTCCATTATGTTTGCCAAAGCTTTTTCCTTTCTGCATTAAAAAGCACTATTGTGTGGGAAAGGGGTGATTAAAGATAGCAATAATGTTTCAAACAGGGAACACATTAATTCTACTGTGGAGGAGATGTGACCTTGAGTTGTGAGGCAAACAAACTTATAATCTAGGATCTTACCTTACAGATCATAGGATCATAATAAATGCTGATTTCACTGCCTTCTTGTATACCACTGTCACAACGTACCTACAATATATACATGTTGTTATATGTAATGAGAGATACATGGCAGTGGTCTGGAGATACAGATCTCCTCCACTTATCCCAAGACAAGGAAGACATGATTTTCTTCTTGTCCAAAAGTAAAACGAACTTGTCTGTAAGAGAGAAGAGATAATTTTTCCACAAACTATTGTTATTAATGAAGAAAATGGTTTATTTAAAGTTTATCAAATTTTGGATTTCTTCAACTTTCTTGGTAGAATACTTTGTGGAAAATGAAGAAATGGCTTGTTATAAGCAATTTCTTCATTTTCCACAATGTTTTTCAAAGCTTCTTTCCTTGGGGGCTTCTAAAAGCGTCACTGAGTGGGAATGGGTTAAAAAAAGATTTTCATGTCACTGTTGAAAATGAAGCAATTCCTTGCAATATCCTCATTTACCATAATACTTTGTAAACCTAAAAAGAAATGCTTTCAAAATTTCATCAACTAAAATTGTTATCAGTTACTTCTTTGAATTTGGACTTGTCTAAAATTTTGTCTTCTGGTCAAGGGTTAAGGAATATTTAATGATTCACTGTGGACAACTAGCATAGGGTGATCCTTAATCCTCTCCTGTACAAACCCGGAATTTATGTCACTCTGATTCTATACTTAAGAAAACATTATGAAAAAAGAAGAAATCGCTTGTAACAAGCAATTTCTCCTTTTCAAACAATATTTTGTCCCACATAGGAAGGTTTAATTTTAAATTGCATTCGATTTTCATTGTCATCTACAGCCTGGATCAGTCTAACATTTCAAAAAGCGGGAAAAGATTAAAGCTCCCTTCAAGCATGTTGGCCTTAGGTAGGCTAACAAGGCAACCAAATAAATTAAACATCAATTACTTCCATGTAAAATAGATGCTGCTAAAATTTCAAATTCTTCATTTTCATGAAATCTTTGACAAGTAAAAAAACAGTTACACTTACCCTTTCTATATGATTTGGTTCTATGTATTTTGAAAGTCTACCAATGGATGGCATACCGAAGTTTTTGTATGGGTCCTGAAAAATATCAATATCTGTTAAAAATTAGGAAAGTAATATGAAGTTTACTGTAAATCAAATGTTCAGATGACCTTGACCTTGCAATATAAATATGAAGTCGAATTAAAGTACATGCATAAATGCGATGTAGTTGTAAAACACTAATGCCCCCATATTAGCGTTCCTTTTTAAGAAGTTTAACCTAAATAGATGACCTTTAGCTTGTAAGATGACCTTGACCTTGGTATCAGCAGATGAATATCAAGATAAATCCTCTACAGAAATGCATTACGATCAAAGGGCTGAAAGATAGGTATGCAATGATTGTAGGTTGATATTCATTTTAAGAATTTATCTTATAAACAACTTTGGCTTAAAATGGACAAGCAGGTGGTGTGGACTAAGATAAAACTGCAGCTATTTGTCTTTAACTCTGTCTAAATACTCTGAGTTCAGCATAACAAGGATCCCAAAGAATAGCCTAGATGTAAAATATTTTCTTTAGTAAGTGTATAGATATAGGCAGAGTTTATTGTAACATTCGCTAATTTAGGCATTCCCTAACCAATTACCAGACGACAAAATTAAGACTGGTCCAATTTAACAGAATTTGCCGACGAAATTTCAAAATGCTCTAAAATTGAAAAATAAATGCAAAATTGGGTAGAAAACAATGTTATAAAGGGAAAATTGCTTGTTGTAAGCAATTTCTTCTTTTCCCACAGTGTTTGCCATGATTGCATTTCTTCAGGGCATCAGAAAGTGTCATTGTGTGGAAATGGGTTAAAATACATTTAAATAACATTGTGGATAAAGGAGAAATTGCTTGAACAAGCAACTGCTGCTTTACTCACAATGATCTCTATATAATAAGAAGGTTAATTTTCAAGACAATTAAAAACTTTTTTTTTTCAGCCCCATCTTGAATGGAACCATGTAAAATCTTGTTTTGCATTCTGTAAAAATTTAAATTGAATATAGTTGAACCCCTCCTTACAACCCCCAGAAATATAAGCACCAAGCTATTACAACTGATTTCAGACAGAACAGACTTATTTGTGCTTTATCTGTATGGTCCAAAACCCCTATAGAAGACACACGCTACTCCAAATTTTGACCATTAAATTTAGTACGACCTTCTTATTGTACACGATTTTGAATCCTCAAACAAGAGGCCCATGAGGGCCTGAGTCGCTCTCCTGGTTATCAAGTTTTCCGTTAAAGAAATCTGATATTTTAGAAAGTTAATTGCTCAAAGAAGAATGCATAAAGAAAAAAAAAGGGCTTTATCCCCTTTATCATTTTAAGCAACAATCCTCAAGGCCCCTTTTCCCATGTTTCATGACGGATCCACTCCATTTCCAAAAGAAAGTTACCTTATAACCCTACAATCATTCTGTGAATATTTCATCAGAATCTGACAATAATTGTGGACTTTATCCCATAAACAGGATTGTTTTGAATGAAAATCAATAAGGCCCCTTTCCCTGTGTTTTCTGATGGATCAATTTCATTCCAAAAGGAACTTTCCTTACAACCCGACAAATGTCCAGTGAAATTTTAAAGAAAATTTGATAATGATTGTGATCTTCATCACATACATAAGAATGTTTTGAACGATAATCTGTAAGGCCCCTTTTCCTGTGTTTTGAATGCCACAATTATTTCATGCATCTTTGAAGAGAATCCAATAGAACTGTTGACTTTATTGTGTTAACAAAGATATTAAATTCAAGTTCTCATAAGGCCCCTTTTCCCGTGATATTTTACTGTTGGTTTTATCATTCATTGAAAGTTTAAAGTGAATCCGATAAAATATTGGGAATTAATTATGTTTACTAGAATATTTAAAAAAAAATCATATGGCCCCTTTTTACATGATACTTGATGGATTGTACCCAGTTCTGAAAAGAACCATTTAAGTATTTGTACAACCATTCTGTAAAATTTTGAAGTGAATCCGGTGAAATCAAGGGACATCATTGTGTTAACCAGAATATTTAAGAGAGTTTTTCATAAGGCCCCTTTTTATGTGACACTTGCCATAGTCAGATCCACTGTCAAAATCAACAATTGGAATGATGGTACAATCAATCTGTTTAATCTGTGGAATTTATTGTGTTAATGAGTTTATAATGAAATCTTCAGAGGGCCCCTTTTCTCATGATACTTTACAAAACAAACCAAATATCAAAAGGAACAATTCTAATGAAGGTACAATCATTCTTTAAAAGTTAAAGAAAATCAATGAAAACAGTGGACTGAATTGTGTCAAGAATTTTTGTAACAAAATTTTCATAAGGCCCCTTTTTCCTTGAAACTTAACAAATCAGACCCAATGTACAAAGCAACAATCCTAATGATAGTTTGAAGGAAATGATAAAGACTGAGGACTTTATTGTAATAATGATGTTTTGTAATAAAATTTTATAAGGTCCCTTTTCTTGTGTCACTTAACCAATCAGACCTAATTCACAAAGGAACAATCCAAATGATGGTACAATTATACTATTAAAGTTTGAAAAGATTCTGATAAAGACTGAGGGCATTGTTGTGTTTATGAGGATTTGGTAATAATTTTTCATACAGCCCCTTTTCCTATGATACTAGACAGATCAGGCCCAATTTGGAAAGAAACAATCCTTATGATGGTACAAACATTCTGTGAAAGTTTGAACAGAATCTGATGAAAACTGCAGACTTTATCTTGGTGTCAAATTTTTAAAATAAAATTTTCATAAGGCTCCTTTTCCTGTGATACTTGAAGGATCAGGTCTCATGTCAGCATCAACAATCGTGATTATTGTACAATGATTCTGTGAAGGTTTGAATAAAATCCAATGAAAGCTCTGGACTTGTTTACAAGGATTATAGATTTAATTCTCAAAAGGCCCCTTTTCCCATGATACTAGACAGATCACGCCTAATTTGAAAAGAAAGAATCCTCATGATGGAATAATCATTCTGTGAAAGTTTTAACAGAATCTGATGAAAAATGTTGACTTTATTGTGGTACAATGATTTTAAAATTAAATTTCATAATGCTCCTTTTCCTGTGATACTTGACGGATCAGGTCTAATGCAAACATCAACAATCATTATTATTGTACAATTATTCTGTGAATGTTTGAAGAAAATCCAATGAAAGCTCTGGACTTGGTAACAAGGATTTATAAATGAAATTTTCATAAGGCCCCTTTTCCTGTGTTTCTTGACAGTTCAAACCCTCTTATGAAAAGAATGATAGTTATGACCTTCCAATCATTCTGTGAAAGTTTCAACAAAATCTGATCAAAGCTGTGGGCTTCATTGTGTTAACAGGGTTTTATTAATTGAATTTTCATATAGCCCCTTTTCCCATGTTACTTGATGGATCTGAACCAATTCCAAAGGGAACTCTTCTTACAAAAGTATAATTATTCTGTTTGAGTATAAAGACAACCCCATCTCATCTGTGGACTTACAAGAATTAATTAAGATTTTTTTAATTGAATTTTCTTAAGGCCCTTTTCCTATGTTTCTCAATGGATCAGACCAAATTTGAAAGGAGCAATTCTTATGATGGTACAATCATTATGTGAAAGTTTGAAGTCAATCAGGTGAAATCTAGGGCCATTATGTGTTAACAAAGATTTTTTTATTAAATTTTCATAGGGCCCCTTTTCCCATGAAACTTGATGGATCAAACCTACTTCCGAAAGGAACAATCCATTTAATGTAATAATTATTCTGGGTATGTTTGAAGAGAATTTGTTGAAAACTATGGACTCTATTGTGTTTACAAGGACTTTTTCAATCCAGTTTTTATCGGGCCCCTTTTTCCCGTGGTCCTTGACTGATCATACCAAATTTTGAAAGGAAAAATTCTTATGATGGTACAATCATTCTGTGAAAGTTTGAAGTCAATCAGATGAAAACTGTGGACTCTAGGGTGTTAACAAAGATCTTTGAATTAAATTTTAATAAGGCCCCTTTTCCTATGTTTCTTGAGGAATCATATCCAATTCCAAAAGGAACGATCCTTATGATGGTACAATCATTCTGTGAAAGTTTGAAGAGAATCTGTTAAAAATTGTTGGCTCTAGATTACTAATGAGAATTTTTTATTAAAATTTTCATAAGGCCCCTTTTTCCTGTGTTTCTTGACGGATCATACCAAATTTCGAAAGGAACAATCCTTATAATAGTACAATCATTCTGTGAAAGTTTGAAGGGAATCCTATGAAAACTATTGACTCCAGAGTGTTAAAGAGTTTTGCTTAAAAGATTTTTCGATTAAACTTTTCTTAAGGCCGCTTTTCCTGTGTTTCCTGATGGATCTGACCAAATTCCCAAAGGAACAATCCTTATGATGGTACAATCATTCTGTGAAAGTTTGAATACAATCTGATGAAAACTGTGGACTCTAGAGGGACGGATCATACCCATTTTCGAAAGGAATGATCCTAATGATTGTACAATCATTCTGAGAAAGTTTGAAGAGAATCCAATGAGAAATGTGGACTCTATCGCGTAAACGAGGATTTTTAATAGAATTTTTAATTAAATTTTCATAAGGCCCCTTTTCCCTTGTTTCTTGACAGATCAGACCCATTTTCGAAAGGAACCATCCTAATGTTGGTACAATCATTCTGTGAAAGTTTGAAGAGATTCTGATGAGAACTGTAGACTCTATCGCGTAAACGAGGATTTTTTAATTAAATTTTCATAAGGCCCCTTTTCCTGTGTTTCTTAACGGATCATACCCATTTTCGAAAGGAACGATCCTTATGATGGTACAATCATTCTGAGAAAGTTTGAAGAGTATCCGATGAAAACTGTGGACTCTATCGCGTAAACAAGGAAAAATTTAACGGAAAGACGATGGACGGACGGACGCACACACGGACGCCGGACGGGAAAAAGCCATTGCTATAGCTCTAGTGGCCTTTGGCCAGTAGAGCTAAAAATTATTATCCTTAATTGTTTGTTTGTTCGAACAGGGTTTAAGTAATATCTTGGAGCACCCAACCATAGATTCCTGATATTTCTCACACCAGTACTACCGCTACATACTTTCCAAGCCTCAATCTGATCATTACACTTAGATTTACAATTATCTGCCCATTGGTAGGAGATAAATGACTGAATGGATATTTGCCATGACTTGGGATCAAGCTAGGGACCTAATGATTGATAGTCCTATACTCTATCCTTATCCTTAATAATTATTTGTGTTTGTCATGGGATTTGTCTTGGGTTGAAAAAACGTAAGAAAAAGATAAATTCAACCAATTATACATGGTTTGTACACATCATGTACCTTACTTAAATGATTAAGAGATTTTAAGGCCTGCACCTGTAAAGACCATGATGAACTAATATTTTGGGGATTGGGGGTGGTGTTTAATGATGGATCTGACCAAACCCTAGAATTAACCTATTACCAGACAGCAAAATTTTAGACTTGTCCGAATTGAAAGGACTTGCAGAAGGCAACTAAAGTTCATGACATTCTAGTTATTTTCAACTTTCTGGATAGAAAACATTGTGTAAAATTGAAAAAATGCTTCATCATTTTCCACAATGTTTTCCCCATTATTTTTCTTAAGAGGCATCCAAACGGGTCATTATATGGGAATGAGTTACCTATAATATCATCCAGCTAGTATGACCACTTTTTAAAATGTACTGTGAGTGGTCACAACAATTGGGTTTTACTCTATGCTTATTTCAGATTAAACTCTAAATCCTAAAGCCCAGCTATTAATTAATTAACATTTGTTTGACAGAATTGGTTTTAATAGGCTTTAATACCACTTTGAACATCTTTCAGGTACATCAAAGAAAAGTTAACTTATTCCTATATTGAAGGAATCTGATAAAGGGTCACCTAATTAGCATTCATGTGAAACTTGGTTGAAATCCATCAACTAGTTCTGAGAAGAAGATTTTTAACCCATTACAAGACAGCAATATTGTATACTGGTCTAAATTGAAAGGAGTTACAGATGAAAAAAGTTTATGACATTCTTGATTTTTCAAACGCTCTGAGTAGAAAACTTTATGTAAAATGAAGCTTTTAACCCTTGCCATGCTGAACCCGGAAAATTCTGAATTCAGCAGGAGGTATAGTCAAAGATCAGATTGCACAGAAGTGCAGTCTGATCTTAGTCTACACCCCCTGTCTGTCCTTTTTGAATCCAGATTTGTTTATGAAATTAATTTTCAAAAGTATAGACAACTGAACAACAAGTACTACCAGTGCTTTCTTGATTTTTATACAATTCTAAAGAGGATTTTATTCAGCATGACAAGGGTTCACAATGTTTTCCCAATTGTTTTTCTTGAGGGTGTCACAAAGCTTCATTGTGTGGGAATAGGTTAAAGGTTTCACCATATATGGAAATTAGCACCCCTCCATTAAAGCCATGTCTTTTATCCGATCAAAATTATTTGAAGGAATCTGATAAAGGGTCACCCAAGGATTATTTCTGTAAATTTGGTTGAATTCTGTTCAGTACTTTATCAGGAGAACATTTTCAACCCATTAAAAGTCTGTAAAAGTTTACAGACGGACGCACAGACAGATGCCGGCAGACACAATGCTTTGACAATAGCTCACTGGTTTTCAGCTAGTGGACCAAAAAATCAAAAACTCTGTCTGATAAACAAGAATCTAAGATATCCCACATACTTCAGCATACACTCTACATTCCACAGCCCAGCCATCAACAGGTATATCAGATTGTTGGTATAATAACTTGTCACCTGGAATATTCAATTCAAATCAGTTTATTACTGTGATAAGAACTTTTTACAATACATATCAACAAATAAATAAATGATTCAATGAAAAGGCATAAAAATGGTAAACAATTTGGAAAAAGAGCTTTTTTTACCTTGTACCTAACCCAACCCAATCCCAATTTTTCCATGACCTTCAAGACTAAGGAAATCCTTGTTGACAATGAAGTAATTGTGTGTAAAAAGCAATTCTTTTGTTTCTGACATTATTTTTTACCCAGACAGTTTGTTTGTTTGAATGGAGTTTAATGTCGCTTTTAACAGTATTTCAGTCATATTGCAGCGGCTGGAGCACCTAACAATGGATTCCTGGTATTGCTCTCACCAGTACTAACACTACATCCTTTCCTAGCCTCCTACTACTATACCACTTAGGTTTACGATAATCCACTCATTGTTGAGAGACAAAAGTCAGAAATGATATATGCAGCCGCAAGGGATCGAGCCCATGACATCCAATCATTGAAGATTGGGAGTCTGATGTGCTACCGACAGCGCTATGACGGTGGCAAATTACAGATGCATAGATCTCATTACTGCAACCGTTCACTCTTATACACTGAACAGCACAGGGTCTCACAGGCCAAGTGATTTCCATCCTATAACCCATCTACATTGAGATGAAAAATATGAAATTTGAAACAAAATCTAACTCGACCTGCTTCTGCCTTGAGTTACAATAAACAGTAGTCATTCAACTCATATCTTAATCACCTCCTACAACAAACTATTTAACCCATTCCCACACAATCTCTCCTTTTATGCACCTCCAAAAAACACTTTAGAAAACATTGTGGAAAATGAAGGAATTGCTTGTTTCAAGCAATTTCTTCATTTTCCACAAAGTTTTCTACCCCAAAAGATGAAAAATATTAGAATTTCATCATCTTGAAATTGTCGTCTGCAGCTCCTTTCAATTTGGATGAGTCTAAAATTTTGTTGTGTGGGAATGGGTTAAGAAAGGCAGAGGTACTATTCTGGAAAACACCCAGCACCCATCAGGACTTGGAGTTTATAAAACAGCACACCCAATACATACCTTTAGCAGATCTTAGCATCTGATGTACTATGTCTATACCAGTGATACATTCTGTGATCGGGTGTTCAACTTGTAATCGTGTGTTCATTTCAAGGAAATAAAAGTTCTTCTGAGAATCAACTAAAAACTCTACTGTTCCTGTATAAAATATAGAATTAATCCATTACCACACAATCCAGATTTTTGACATAAAGTAGCTAGGTAAAACATGGTGAGAAAATGAGATATTGCTTGGTTCAAGGTATTTCTTCTTATCTCCTAACCCTTTTCATGAGTAAAGCAATGATAGTCAACTGTGACCTTAAAAGATAACCTTGACCAATAAAGACTCCCGCCAAAAATTTGTTTAATGGAAAGTACTTACATAACAATCTGACCCAAAATTTGTAAATGCTAATAGAGGCGAATGAGTTATTTCTAATTCTAATAGTGAATGGAAGAACTTCATCAAATTCAGCTTGTATATGGTTGATATTGATTTTATACGTTTTAATGAGAAAACCTTCATAGACTTCACTTTCCTTCCACCATCCTTAAAGTCATATTTTTATCAGATAAAAATTTCTTGAAGGAATGTGTTTAGAGGGTCATCCAAGGACCATTCCTTTGAAATTTGGTTGAAATTGAGTAAGTTAAGTATCTGAGGAGGATATTTCAGTTAAAAGTTTACAGATAATTGCATGGACTGGCACACAACTACACTTCAGAGGATACACCTCTGCTATTTCATGACAAGAGAAAGCTGGTTACCTGCAGAATCATACCCTACATGTTGAGCTAGCTGTACTGCCTGGTCCCCCATTCTCTTTCTCATGTCAGGGTCTACAAATATACTGTAAAAGAAAATTACCAACTTTTTGTTTGTTTTTCCATTTTCTTTATCATCGCTACCATAGCACATGCCTACTTTTTTTACATTGTACATTCTATTTTACATCATAGAATCTCATTAGTTTGAAAATTGTTGGTTTGAATGTAAGTATACTTTTTTATATCAGTGTTAAAATACTCTCTCTAATTTGAATATCAATACTTTGTAGTTTGTAGCATCTCACTCCTACATTTAATTCAGATGTGTGATTCATTGACTACAGTGTCACACATCGCCACTTACCGTACTTTTCACACCTGATGATTTATATTAATTGGTTACAATGTACCTTTAATTAAAGGGCTGTTTGATTTGTTATATGTGGAAACAATTGATTAAAACCTTTCCTTTATATTGCCGAACTGAAATAAATATAGGTGGATATTTCCATTAGTCATTAGATGATCTCTTCCCAATCAACAGTTCAAAAGTTCACAGACTTCAAGTGATTTGATCTATGTACAAATGAAAATCAAACTGAAGGAGTCAAAATAAATACATGTACCTTGTTTAAACATTATGATAATATGAACAATAAGCGTTTTCCTCATCTATTCTCTGAAAACACTCTTTTTGGGTCAGAATCAATTCAGAATCTAGCCCCAAATAGAGTGCACAGCATTTTATGGTATTTCACTTAATTGCAACACTGAATATAGCAAATTTTTGTTTAAATAAGAGATGAAGAGAATATTTTTTGTTTTCATGGAGGTATGAACCGAAAAACCTAATCACACTGTATAATTTAATAGCATCGAGCGAAAGAAACAAAAGCTCTACAAATTTTGATACCTTATTGTATGGGACTATTTTGTGCGGATGCATACAAACTCGCTGCGTGCTCAAAATTTTGTTCATGGAGTTATAGATATTTTTATTCGACCAATCAGAACGCTCGTTTTTGATACACGAAACTAAAAATTACATAATTGAAGATTAAAGGTTGTCTTTGATATGTAAAAACAATACTTTTCCACCCTTAAGCTTTGACCAGACGACTGAATATTATAAAACAGTAAAATAGGTTAACTCTTTTACCTTGGAGCTTCTTCAATAACTTTCTGATTTCTTCTCTGAATAGAACATTCTCTCTCATTTAACCAGACAGCATTACCATGTTTATCACATAAAACCTGAAACACAGATAAATATACCATTAGTTATCCATCTCCTCAAGTTGCAACAATATCAACTCTTGTCTTGCTTAATCTAGAATAATCCTGTAATAGCAGGAGGTATCAACAAAGATCAGCCTGCACATATATCCAGTCTGATCTCAGTCTACACCACCTTTTTATCCTTTTTTAGCAAGAGTTGGTTACAAAAATTGATTTTCAAAAGAAATATCACCCCACAATGAGTGCTTCAAGTGCTCGCAGCCCTTTGATTTTAAAGCAATTCTGTAGAGGATTATATTCAGCATGACAAGGCTCAATAACCCATATATTTGAATTTATTAATACGCTCTAGACAAAATGTGGGAAAATGCAAGACATACAAGCGGACATAATCATATGTAAACAAGAGGACCATGATGTAACTATATTGCACACTGAGCTTCTTTGACCCAAGGGATATCGTGAACAAAATTGGATATCTACTAAAAGATACTATATAAAACATATCAATGCCCTCAATTCATAATTTATTCAAAACATTATAATATTATGTATACAAGCTTGGAATGGAACAAAAGCTCACATAAAGCTTATAAAGTTCCTCCCCTAACATCAGGTTTTTTGTTGCAGTACATCACTTGAATCTATCACTCTCAGAAATGAATTCATGTACAGATTCAAATATAATCTTTCATTATCATGCCTAGAGATGATCTCATCACCAAAAAGAAAATTTTTAGTATTGACTAAGGCTACCTCCTCTATTGATCTGATAAAAGTGTTTGTTAACCTATTCCTACACAATGATGCTTTTTGACACTCCCAAGTAAACAGGCTCTGGAAAACTTTGTGGAAAATGAAGAAATTGCCTGTATCAAGCATTTTATTCATTATCCACTATGTTTTCCATCCAAAAAGACAAAAAAAAGTTTAAATTCCATCAACTAGGAATTGTCGTCTGCAGCTTTTTACAAATTGGACTGATTTTATTGTTTGGGATTGGGTTAAATCCATGTATAATCCTCATTTAACCTATTCCAACACAATTCTGTCTTTTTACCCCCTAATTGTATATATCTGAAGAAAACAATGTTGTACAAGAGGGATGTTGGCCCTGGGGCAATCACCTGTGATAAAGGCTCTTTTTCTTTCAACAGTCTAATTTCATGTTAAGGTATGGATTATGATACAAGTGGGCCACACTTACATATAAAGACTATGTACCTGGGGATCCAAAAGTCTAAATTACAAATTCCAAGGCTTAAGTTTATACTAATTTATTTTAGTTCGATTGCGACGAAAGCATTTGGCTTATAGAGTCGCTCTCGAACACTCACAACCCAGATGTTTTTGCATCCCTGAAAGAAAGGCAGTGGTTTAAACCTACTGCAACCAAAATCTACAGCTGGGTAGACTGAGGCTGGCTATTAAGTGTCTTGCCCATGAACACACCTCAGCCATGGTGGGGTTCGAACCCGTGACCATTTGATCACGAATCAAGCACCTATACCACTCGGCCATTGAGGCAGTCCAAGGCTTAAGGGCAAATTTGAAAGAAAGAAAAAACTTTTTCCTCCCTCTGGATCCATGGGTTATAATTTCAGAAATAAGAAAGAAGTCTGTGAACTGACGTTTCATGTCTATACCCCCCCAAGCTCCGCCCCTGGGGAACCCGAGGATCATGATTTTAGCTAATTTGTAAGAGATCAATAAACTGATGCTTCATGTAAAATATCTAGACTAAACCCTTTCCAGGTCAGGAAGAGAAGATTTTAAAGATTATTTTAAAATTTCACTTTTGTTGCCATGGAGTTTTCAACGGATTCAGTTCTTTTAGCTATTTTTAAAGGGGATCACCTAAGGAACATTTCTGCCAAATTTGGTTCAAATTGGCCTGATGGTTTGGGAGGAGATATCATTTAAAAATCGTTCTTTATTTCTATATAAACCAAAAGCCCCTGGGGTCCCGAGGATCATGATTTTAGCTATTTTGAAAGAGGTCAATATACTGATGCTTCATGCAAAATATCAAGGCTCTACGCTTTCTGGGTCAGGAGGAGAAGATTTTTAAAGAATATTTTAAAATTTCTCTTTTGTTGCCATGGCAACCAGAGTTTTAAAAGGATTTCTATTCTCTAAAGGGGACCACCTAAGGAACATTTCTGCCAAATTTGGTTCAAATTGGCCCAGTGGTTTGGGAGGAGATGTCCTTAAAAGAAATTGTTGATGGACGATGCACGACGGATGCTGGACAGACGCCCGGTGAAAGGTGATCACAATAGCTTACTTGAGCACTTCATGCTCAGGTGAGCTAAAAAGTCCTCATTGCTTTCAGTCCATAAAGACAGAAATACTTGTATTAGAAATAGTATCAAATGGAAATTGTCATCTGTAACTTCTTTGATTATGAATCAGTCTAGAATTTTGTCGTGTGTTAATGGGTTCAGGAAGAAATGTGAATTGGATTCCATTTCACCATATCTACACAGACAAGAGTCAATAATATTTCAGAATAAGAGGTGCTGGAAATAGAACTATAGTTATTTTTTAGACAATCACGAATCAGTCGAGTTTCCTGTCAACCGTAAAGTATACCCTATTTGGAATTGGTTTTTCCTTATTCAGTTCAAGTTCAAAAGAGGACAATGAACAAACATTTTCAATTTCATATGGAAAATTATTCCATTGACTAATCATGTATGGCAAAAAAGTTGCCCTATATTGGTTGGTTTTGTATGGAATACTTTGTAGATTCTCCGAAATGTGAAGATTACATGTAGATGTATATCCAACAGTATCAGGGACTAAAGAACATGGATATTTATCTTACCTGTACTTCTATATGTCTAGGGTTATCTATAAATTTCTCTATCAACATTCTGTCATCTCCAAAACTGGAGGCTGCTTCTTGTGAGGACAATCTGGAAATATTAACAATTGTCATGGTGAATAAAATCCTATACAGAAATGCATTAAAAAAAGGGCTGACAGCACTGGATGCAATTGTTTGGGTTAATAATTCTAATTAATTTTGGCTTAAGAGGGACAAGCAGGAGATGTAGACTAAGATCAGACTACACATATGTGCAGGCTGATCTTTATCTATTGCTCCTGCCAAAACAGAAATATTCCGGGTTCAGCATGACAATGATAACACATAACCACACAATAAAATTTTAGAATGGTCCAAATTCAAATACACTGTTGATGCTACATTTACATATGCCAATTTCAAAAACTAAAATTTTGCTAGATTTACTCATGACGCTTCGATTTAAATTAAATGTCCTTGAGTATATGAAATGCATGGAGCTTGTGCAAGTTGCAATTTTTGATACGTGGACCTGTCCTACATGCACGTCAGGGTATATATATAGTGGGTAGGCGGGAATTTGCAATCATTCTGAAGCAGATGATTTTTCTAGCAGCAGAGCGCTGAATTTTTGGTACATGCCGTAACATGCGTTATTTTCTTGGGTGCATTGGCCTAAAGCTAGTAAGTTGAATTATTATTTTGCAAATTGATTTCTTCATAATTTGAATTGTTAAATTGAATTTTGAATACTTTCGCTAGTAATTTAAGGTTTTATATCATTACAGAATGGTTATTCTACTTCACTGAAATTGAAATTCTATTTTGCTGTAGTTGCTTTCTGTTACGTCATTCTGCCTTGTTGTAATTAATTTGAAACAATGTTAGACAACTGGTTTAATGAATAACTGTGTTTTAATGCATTTTCAACAATTAATTCAATGTTTCACAGAATTTAGAGATAGATTATTTTCTTTGTAAACCATGAATATTTATAGTTTAGCATTAACATTACATTCCTATAGGCATTGTCACATTTAAACTTGCCATTAGTTGGTAATATGGCGTATGTGCATTAACGATAGAAGCGTTAATGATACTTACGTATTAGCGGGTTTATGCAACAATGGTGTATGTGAGGTATGAACTGATGCCATAATGCCGCAAGTGCATTAGAAATTGATGCAATAGTAACGTATGTGTACTTGGTTGATGCAATAATGCCGTATGTATGTAAGAATTTGATGTTGTTACATTGTTTATGTGTTAGCATTTGTTTGTATGTATTGTTTCAGTAAATCACGACCAACCGGAAAACTGCCTAGTTACTTGTTTCTTGCCCGGTCTACTTTCATGGGGTTGTGCATTGAAGCCGCCTGCATATACACTATTACTGAATGTGAGTAATACCCCAAAATGGCTCCACGTCACAGAAAATACATTTTGTCACTGGGATAAAGCTTTTTTCAATAATGGACCATATCTCAAATGAAGCAAATGAACCATCACAAAAATATATTATGCACATCTTTGCTCCATACTCAAGGTATATGTGATTCAAATACATTTGGTAGATGAAGAGAAAATCAGTGGACAAGGTTACAAACAAAGGGTCTTAACACTAAGGAAATTGATTAGAAGGTAACCAGATTAATTGTGCATATCTTTGCTCAATACTAAATGGGTGTAGAAATTTGAAACAAATCAATCACTTAGTTCAGGATTAAAAATGGGAGGACAAGGAAAATACAAGAGGCCCAGTGGGCCTTAACGGTCACCTGAGTAAAAGAGCACCAAGACCAGTGATTTTGTTTGAAAGAATTAGAGAAAGGTTTGGTTGAAATCCACTCAGTAGTTCTTGAGAAGAAGATGAAAATGTTTAAAAGTTACCAAAAATGACCCCCTTTTGGTCCCCATTTTAGGCTTCCCTGACCTCCAGCCTTTTAATTTTCACAAATCTGTATAATCAGTACCCAATGATGCTTTTCACCAAGTTAGTTTGAAATTGGCTAAGTACTTCATCAGAAGAAGGTGAAAATGTGAATTTTTTAACATGATGAACTTTGACCTCTGGGTGTGGCCCCATACATGACCCCAGGGACACGAATTTCACAATTTATAATATACCTGTCCTAGTTGTCATGCACACAGAATATTTAAGCCCTGGCATTAACAGTTTTTAGAAGAAGATTTTTAAAGAAGTACCAAAAATTACCCCTTTTTGCCCCCTATTTGGGCCCCTTTGACCCCCAGAACCCCTATTTTCACAAACTTGAATTGGCATCCCCCAATCATGCTTTCTACCAAGTTTGGTTGAAATCCGCCCAGTAGTTCTTGAGAAGAAGAAAAAAATATTTAAAAGTTACCAAAAATGACCCCCTTTTGGTCCCCATTTTAGGGCCCCCTGACTCCCCCGCCTTTTTATTTTCACAAATCTGAATAACCATTACCAAATGATGCTTTTCACCAAGTTTCTTTGAAATTGGCTTTGTACTTCATCAGAAGAAGATGAAAATGTGAATTTTTCAACATGATGAACTTTGACCTCTGGGTGTGACCCCATAAATAGCCCCAGGGGCATGAATTTCACAATTTATAATATACCTGTCCTAGTTGTCATGCACACAAAATATTTAAGCTCTGGCATTAACGGTTTATTAGAAGAAGATTTTTAAAGAAGTACCAAAAATTACCCCTTTTTGGCCCCTATTTGGCCCCTATGACCCCCAGAACCCCTATTTTCACAAACTTGAATTGGCATCCCCCAATCATGCTTTCTACCAAGTTTGGTTGAAATCCGCCCGGTAGTTCTTGAGAAGAAAATGAAATATTTAAAAGTTACCAAAAATTACCCCCTTTTGGTCCCCATTTTAGGGCCCCCTGACCCCCCAGCCTTTTTATTTTCACAAATCTGAATAACCATTACCAAATGATGCTTTTCACCAAGTTTCTTTGAAATTGGCTTTGTACTTCATCAGAAGAAGATGAAAATGTGAATTTTTCAACATGATGAACTTTGACCTCTGGGTGTGGCCCCATACATGACCCCAGGGGCATGAATTTCACAATTTATAATATACCTGTCCTAGTTGTCATGCACACAAAATATTTAAGCTCTGGCATTAACGGTTTATTAGAAGAAGATTTTTAAAGAAGTACCAAAAATTACCCCTTTTTGGCCCCTATTTGGGCCCCTATGACCCCCAGAACCCCTATTTTCACAAACTTGAATTGGCATCCCCCAATGATGCTTTCTACCAAGTTTGGTTGAAATCCGCCCAGTAGTTCTTGAGAAGAAGATGAAAATGTTTAAAAGTTAACGGACGACGGTCGACGACGGACAAACGATGATTGCAATAGGTCACCATGACGTCAGGTGACCTAACAAGTTGACCATCAGACCAAGCAATATAGGGCTTAAGTTCATTCAAGAGTAAGAATTTGAAGTATTTTTCTGAACAAAATTAAAGTCAATCCAAGCAAAGTGTAGCCTCTAAAGTGTATAAAAGGTATTTCTAAGATTTGACCTAGTGACCTATGTTTTATCTAAAGTGACACAATTTCAAACATAGTTGAGATATTATCGAGACAAACATTCTGACCAAATATTAAGATTGGCCTCTAGAGAGTAAAAAAGGTAATTATATGATTTGACCTTGAGGTTTAGTCATCATTTGAGCCAAAAAATGAGGTCTCTGGGGTGTAAACAAGGTATTCTTAAGAATTGATCTAGTGACCTAGTTTTTCACCTAAAGTAACCCAAATTTGGATTTGACAAAGATATTATTGAGGAAAACATTCTGACCAAATATCAAATCAATACAGCCAAAATGTGGCTTCTACAGTGCAAAAAGGGTAATGTTAAGATTTAACAAGTGACCTAATTTTCCACCCAGTGACCACCATTCGAACTTGGCCAAAAGATGCTGACCATTATTTTAGTGGAAGGAATTTTAAAAGTATTTGTCTCTAGAGAAAAAAAAACCTTTCTGGAAATTAAAAAAAATTACTTATTACAAGCTATTTCTTCATTATCCACAATGCCTTCAAAAGTCTTTTTCCTGAAGTCTGTAAAAAAGAGGAATTGTGTTGGAATTGGTTAATTAACCATGTATCATACTTTAGAGACGTTGGTGTACCTGAATGCCTCCCTAGCTTCTTTATCATTCCAGGCTATTCTCATTCCTTTACCTCCTCCCCCTGCTGAGGCTTTTATCATGACTGGATACCCTGTAAAAAGAGAATTATTTGAAAATTACAAGTTACATTTAACTATCAACAAGATGTGTTAAAGGAATACTAATGCCCCCCCCCCCAAAATAAGTGACTAGCCTTTAACTATATGTAAAGCAATTACTTAATGCATTGCCACAAAATCCCAGATTTTAAACCCCTTGATAAAAGAGGCTTAAAAAAGCATCGTCGAAAATGAAGAAATTGCTAGTTACAAGCAATTTCTTCATTATCCACAAGGTTTTCTAACCTAAAAGACAAAGAGTTTAATAATTTGATCAACTTAAAATTGTCTGATACATTTTTGTTCAGAATAAAGTCTTCTAATAATACAGTGACTCTATCTTTAAAAAAAATTAAATGTTAAGAAATTTAAAAAGATCACTAAAGGAACAAGTAACCCCTTACCAGAACACAAAAATTTAGACTGGTCCAAATTGAAAAAAGTTGCAGAAGACATTTCAAATTAAGCCGTAATTTGTATAATTTGATTACAACAACAATTTGTCCATCCTTGAAACATATTTCTTTCAATTAATTATGCCTGTTGGTTTGATAAAACTTTGTTACCTTGCAACACCACATTACTGAGCAAATCATATACCTATTTCATTAGCGAGCTCAACACAATGATCAGCATCTCTGACGACTCCATCATGTCCAGGAATCATGTTTACTTTTGCTCTTGATGCAATTCTTTTACTTTCTATTTTATCTCCCATATCTTTGATAGCTTTAGAATTGGGACCTATGAACTCAACACCTATATCTGCCTGTAAAAGCACAAAAGCATGAAAAATTCAGTGTCATCCTAAAATATTTTGCAGCAGCAACAGTCTTAAAGATCAATTGATTGATTTACCCATCCCACCTCAGTGACACTTTTTGACCCCCCCTCCCAAGATAAAACAATTGGAAAAACATTGTGTAAAATGTAGAAATTGCTTGCAACAAGCAATATCTTCATTTTACACAATGTTTTCTACCCAGAAAAGTGAAAAAATCTAAAATTTTATAAACTCTAAGGAGTCGTCTGCAACACCTTTCAATTTGGACCAGTCTAAAATGTTCATGTGTGGTAATGGGTTAAATATCTATTGATTGTTTTCCTCTCTAAAACTGAGAGCCACCAGCTGCTCCTTCAAATTAGCACTCTACCCGCAATTGTTAAATGGAGGAAAGAACATGGCTAAGCCAAGTCTATATCTCTTGACCTTAACCCACAATCCCTATTTTCAAGTGCTTATGAAAAATAGCTATAAATCAAAGGCCTGAACGGCCTCAAATGCAGTCAGGACTGTATATTAACAATTTTTATGATAGTTGAAGTCCTTCTCTGATTTGTCTGTTAAGTTTTCCTTATTATGAAATCACATTTGGAGACTTCCATCTCCCCCCCTCCCCAAAACAAAATTCCAAACATGTTTTCTCACCCATAACTGACTTGATCAACAGAGTAATTGTCGAATTCGGACAAAATATACAAAGGATAGTGTAAGGAGCATCACCTTTCGATATTTCGAAAGATAACAACTGTAGTTACCAGATTTTAGCAAAAACCGACGAAATTCATCATGCGGAGAATTAAACAATGCAGTGGGTTAGCTCTTTGGCTAGATGCATTCTTCCTATCAAAAAAACTGCCTTGCTGGCCAGTTGGGAAAGGTGCTTAACTCGTGATCTTAAGGTAATAGGTTGGAGACTCATTGTCATCTGATTGTGTTCAAACATTTAAACTAACCAATCGTAAATGAGTCTAGGTGAGCTATAGACATTTGACACTCCACAATTAAACAAGCAATAAT
Organism: Fragum fragum; assembly: GCA_946902895.1. NCBI lineage: Eukaryota > Metazoa > Mollusca > Bivalvia > Cardiida > Cardiidae > Fragum > Fragum fragum. The sequence goes on along the minus strand of OX336379.1, from coordinate 32,304,719 downwards.
AAGCTTAATTTCACAAAATACATTTGCACTTTTAATTTAACTCAATAAGAATTCCCCTAGCAGCCATGAAATTATTTTTCTGTAATATGTCTTTAACAAATGTATGTTTTCCATCAAAAAAAAAAAAAAAAGAAACTTAAATCTGAACACCAAAATATTGTCAAATTAGCAATACAATTAACCAGAACCCACTGTAACAGGGTAAATGCTTACCAATTTGGCAGCAAACACTGTGTTTTCCGACAGAAAGCCATAACCTGGGTGAACCTGAAACAAAATAAGACTGTTCCTATTACATAAACTTTCATTCACTTGCCTACAAGAATATATTAAGGAAATCATTGTTGGTAAACAAGGGTGTAAAAAATTAGATTTATGTTGTAATGGTTTAAACAATAACTTCTGTATTTACAACTATATGGTAGTGTTGCATGTAAAAACATAACCATATACAAAACTATTTTCTATTCAATAGCACTTATAGTTCTCAAAGTTAATGAAATGCATTAATATATGACCTGTCATCAGAGATTTTCTTGGAGACAATGATCACCAAAGAAGTCCTAAAAAGAAAAGTTAGTAAGCCAGCCTTTGCAAGCTTAGTTACTTCAGTTCTTGTGTTTGTCTCCTAAGCCAGGGTTTTGACACTAAAAAAATCCGAAAATGTCCTATTTTGACCCTTAAAAAATTCATAAGGGCCAAAACAGGGTTTTATTCCTCAAATTTTCAATCATGTATCTTACATGATATTGCAAAATGTACGACATTATTGTACAAATTAACTGCTCACTTTACAAGCAAATGTCAGTTGACACTTTAAACCTTCAAATTTCTATTTGTGATCCACTCCTTTTGTTGTTTTGACCCCTTCAAAACCAGTTTTGACCCCTAGAATGTCTAGGTCAAGGAGTCAATGCCTCCTCAATTTCAAACACTAGCACACGCCCTGTTCATTTCTATTCTAGAATAGGTTAAGAATTAAGATCAGCTTGTCTTGAAGAAAATCAAGTTCTTTTCTCACATAATTCCCACAAAAATAACAGTCCTGTACTTAACCCATACTTTAACCCAATCTTTGATTCCATGATCCAAAGAATTACAACAATTTCTGCTTTCCGGTAGAATATGGAGATTTCTCGGTAGGTTATCACTCAATAATTTCACCGGAAACATTGAAATTATCGGAATGATAAGCTCAACATTTTGGGAGATTTAGCCCTGCTTTAGTTCATTGCCCTTTACTGGTCCTTGTCCACGCCGGACCAAAGACACTTATGACATCATCAGGTTGCTATGTAATTCCCTCCTCAAAAAAATCATATTTTTACTATTTTGACATTGAAGAAAAAGAATAGTTGTTAGTGTAAGATCAAATATCAAATGAACCATTGAAGCATATTTTCACTACACTGAGTGGCTGTGCTACTTGTGCAAAAAAAAGCTTTTTTGTTCACCCAATAAAAGATAAATCGATCTTACACTGAAATAAATAATTATCCTCTATATCCTGCACTTGCATGACATTGATTTAACCCTTGTCATACTGAATAAAACCCTGTACGAAAATTGTGCAAAATCAAAGGATTGAAGGCACAGAAAACATGCATTTTGGGGTTGGTAAATAAGTAGAAAATTTAAGGATTGGAAAATGCTGGCTTGAAAGGGACAAACAGGAGGTCTAGACAAAGATCAGACTGCACATATGTGCAGGCTGATCTTTGTCAAGGCCACCTGCCAAAACAGGAATATTTCGGGTTCAGCATGAAAAGGGTTACCAAGTGATTCAACAGAAGTATAGGACAAGAATATTTGTGATAGCTGTCTGCCATACAAAACAAGGGTAAATATGAGAGAAAATATTGTTTGCCACTTTTTCAAAGTTGGACAAGTCTTTACATCTCTTTACAATTTAACCCATTCCCACCCATTCCCACTTTTTTACATGCCTCATAAAAGAGGGTTAAGAAAACATTTTGGACAATGAAGAAATTCCTTATAACAACCAGTAATAACCAGTGTAAAATGTTGTCATGTGGTTATGGGTTAATGAATGTGCCATGCTTTAATTGTAATTAGAACAAAAACTTACAGCCTGTGCCCCTGTCTGTTTGATAGCGTTCAGTATATTGTCCATTACTAGGTAACTCTGACTGGTTGGAGCTGGCCCTATACATACAGCCTCATCTGCCATTCTGGTGTGGACCTGGATTAGAATACAGCGAAGCTATATATCTATTTGTCAGTTCTAAAGATAACAAGCATTCTGAAGTATTGCATGGCAATACCAAGTCTCCTACCGGTTTTATACATATCCCTAGAGCGGTATGTTTTTGGGTGGTAACGGGATTACTACCCAGCCAAAATATTACAGTTGTATCAGATTTTATGAGCAATTCTTAAACACACACAAAATAGGCGTCTCTTTTTGTTGTAAGCTAAATTATACTTCATAAAGTCATCTGTTCCAAGAAAATTAAGACCCTTAAGCCCAATTAAACTTTGAACAAAAGCTTTCAAAAATCTGTCTTAGGATTGTGAATGCTTTTCAGTTATCAATATTGACTCACATAACAAAAACCACCTTCATATCACAAAGGATTTAGAAAAAATCTGGAAAACTGAAATTTCCTGGTAATTTTTAAAGTCCAGCATCCGTATCTTCCTCAAAAATCAATGGACCTAAACCAAACTGAAACTCGTTCTGTAACTCATTGATGTGGACTCACATACCAAAAATCAGCTCAATATCTCTAATGGGTTTAGAAAAAAAGTCTGGAAAACTGAAATTTCTTGGTAATTTCTAAGTCCAGCATCCGTATCTTCCACAAAAATCAATGGACCGGAACCAAACTCAAACTTGTTTTGTAAATCATTAATGTGGGCTCACATACCAAAATCAGCTCATTATATCCAAGGGTTTAGAAAAAAAGTCCGGAAAACCGAAATTTCCTGGTAATCTTCTAAGTCCAGCATCCATATCTTCCTCAAAAATCAATTGACCGGAACCAAACTCAAACTTGTTTTGAAACTCATTAATGTGGACTCACATACAAAAAATCAGCTCAATATCTCTGAAGGTTTAGGAAAAAAAGTATGGAAAACTGAAATTTCTTGGTAATTTCTAAGTCCAGCATCCGTAGCTTCCACAAAAATCAATGGACTGGAACCAAACTCAAACATGTTCTGTAACTCATTGATGTGGACTCACATACCAAAAATCAGCTCAATATCTTCAAGGGTTAAGAAAAAAAGTCCAGAAAACTGATATTTCCTTGTAATTTTCTAAGTCCAGCATCTGTATCTTCCTCAAAAATCAATGGACCGGAACCAAACTCAAACTTGTTCTGTAACTTATTTATGTGGACTCACATACCAAAAATCTGCTCAATATCTCTGAGGGTTTAGAAAAAAAGTCTGGAAAACTGAAATTTCTTGGTAATTTCTAAGTCCAGCATCCGTATCTTTCACAAAAATCAATGGACCGGAACCAAACTTGAACTTGTTCTGTAACTCATTGATGTTGACTCACATACCAAAAATTAGCTCAATATCTCTCAGGGTTAAGAAAAAATGTCCGGAAAACTGATATGTCCGGACTGATAGATGGACAGACAGAGGGACAGACGGATAGATGGACAGACCAACAGACTGACGGAGCGCAAACCTTAGTCCCCTTCGGCTTTTGCCGGTAGGGGACTAATTTTGAGTTAACACTTGTAATGCTAAATAAAATATTGCATCAAAATCAAAGTCTTAAAGCAATGGATGGTCTTGATATGGATCCTTATTACTTAAGAATATTGAAATGATAAATAATTCTGGCTTAACCCATTCCCACACAGTGATGCTTTGGACATCCCCCAAGAAAAACATTTGGGAAAACATTACAAGATGACAAAATTTTAGTCTGACCCAAAGTGAATCAGGTTGCAGACAACAATCAAATTTAATTGGTTAGATAATATTGTGAGAAAGGGAGCATTTTCTTGTAACAATCAATTTGAAAGGGGTTAAATGTCACTTTTGAATGGACCAGATGAGAGAATATATGAAGTGTGAAAGTCTTTTGTATAAGCACTAAGAAAATATGACTAAGGTTAACGTTTTTGTCAAAAGTTTGTTAAAAGTTAGTCAAAGATAAAAGAAAAGGTTACAGGGCTAGGAATCTTGGCCTTAGGTGAAAGTGTATCACCTGGTGAGCAAATGATTATTTCATATAAGAATTATGATGTTCCTAGGCGTCATAGGTGTATGCATTCAGACACAAGGTGCCAAATTGTCACAAGATACGCCCGTCACACTGCTTAATATCAACTGGGGGTTTGAATAGAACTGAGGTTATTTTGAATGAATATTTTTTGTCAAACAAAGTCTGAAAAACAACAAAGGACAATAACTCAAAATAAAGGCTAGGTAGAGTTATGGTTCTTGTACACTGCACTCCCACTTGGTGAGATCTATCCATCCATGAAGATTCATGATTCTAGCTATCATACTTTTAGAGATATACTCCGGACAAGATACAAGTATGAAAAACAACAAAGGGCAATAACTCAAAAAATAGGCCAGGTAGAGTTATGGTTCTTGTGCACTGCACTCCCCCCTTGGTGAGATCTATACACCCATGGAGTTTCATGATCCTAGCTATAATACTGTTAGAGATATACTCCGGACAAAATTCAAGTTTGAAAAACAACAAAGGGCAATAACTCAAAAAATAGGCTAGGTAGAGTTATGGTTCTTGTGCACTGCACTCCCACTTGGTAAGCTCTATCCATCCAGGAAATTTCATGATTCTAGCTATTATACTTTTAGAGATATACTCCAGACAAGATTCAAGTATGAAAACAACAAAGGGCAATAACTCAAAAAATAGGCTAGGTAGAGTTATGGTTCTTGTGCACTGCACTCCCACTTGGTGAGCTCTATCCATCCATGAAGGTTCATGATTCTAGCTATTATACTTTTAGAGATATACTCCGGACAAGATTCAAGTTCGAAAAACAACAAAGGGGAATAACTAAAAAAAATAGGCTAGGTAGAGTTATGGTTCTTGTACACTGCACTCCAACTTGATGAGCTCTATCCATCCATGAAGTTTCATGATTCTAGCTATTATACTTTTAGAGATATACTCTGGACAAGATACAAGTATGAAAAACCATAAAGGGCAATAACTCAAAAAATAGGCCAGGTAGAGTTATGGTTCTTGTGCACTGCACTCCCCCTTGGTGAGATCTATACACCCATGAAGTTTCATGATCCTAGCTATTATACTTTTAGAGATATACTCCGGACATGATTCAAGTATGAAAAACAGCAAAGGGCAATAACTCAAAAAATTGGCCAGGTATAGATATGGTTCTTTTGCACTGCACTCCCCCTTTGTGAGATCTATTCACCCATGAAATTTCATGAACCTAGCTATAATACTTTTAGAGATATACTCCGGACAAGATTCAAGTATGAAAAACAACAAAGGGCAATAACTCAGAAAATAGGCAAGGTAGAGTTATGGTTCTTGTACACAGCACTCTCACTTGGTAAGCTCTATCCATCCAGGAAATTTCATGATTCTAGCTATTATACTTTTAGAGATATACTCGTGACAGGATTCAAGTTTGAAAAACAACAAAGGGCAATAACTCAAAAAATAGGCTAGGTAGAGTTATGGTTCTTGTACACTGTCCTCCCACTTGATGAGCTCTATACATCCATGAAGATTCATGATTCTAGCTATCATACTTTTAGAAATATACTCTGGACAAGATACAAGTTTGAAAATCAACAAAGGGCAATAACTCAAAAAATAGGCTAGGTAGAGTTATGGTTCCTGTACACTGCACTCCCACTTGGTGAGCTCTACCCATCCATGAAGTTTCATGATTCTAGCTATTATACTTTTAGAGATATACTCGTGACAGGATTCAAGTTTGAAAAACAACAAAGGGCAATAACTCAAAAAATAGGCTAGGTAGAGTTATGGTTCTTGTACACTGTCCTCCCACTTGATGAGCTCTATACATCCATGAAGATTCATGATTCTAGCTATCATACTTTTAGAAATATACTCTGGACAAGATACAAGTTTGAAAAACAACAAAGGGCAATAACTCAAAAAATAGGCTAGGTAGAGTTATGGTTCTTGTACACTGTCCTCCCACTTGATGAGCTCTATACATCCATGAAGATTCATGATTCTAGCTATCATACTTTTAGAAATATACTCTGGACAAGATACAAGTTTGAAAATCAACAAAGGGCAATAACTCAAAAAATAGGCTAGGTAGAGTTATGGTTCCTGTACACTGCACTCCCACTTGGTGAGCTCTACCCATCCATGAAGTTTCATGATTCTAGCTATTATACTTTTAGAGATATACTCGTGACAGGATTCAAGTTTGAAAAACAACAAAGGGCAATAACTCAAAAAATAGGCTAGGTAGAGTTATGGTTCTTGTACACTGTCCTCCCACTTGATGAGCTCTATACATCCATGAAGATTCATGATTCTAGCTATCATACTTTTAGAAATATACTCTGGACAAGATACAAGTTTGAAAATCAACAAAGGGCAATAACTCAAAAAATAGGCTAGGTAGAGTTATGGTTCCTGTACACTGCACTCCCACTTGGTGAGCTCTACCCATCCATGAAGTTTCATGATTCTAGCTATTATACTTTTAGAGATATACCTGTGACAAGTTTCAAGTTTGAAAAACAACAAAGGGCAATAACTCAAAAAATAGGCTAGGTATAGATATGGTTCTTGTACTCTGCACTCCCACTTGATGAGCTCTATATCCATCCATGAAGTTTCATGATTCTAGCTATTATACTTTAAGAGATATACTCCTGACAAGATACAAGTATGAAAAACAACAAAGGGCAATAACTCAAAAAATAGGCCAGGTAGAGTTATTGTTCTTGTGCACTGCACTCCCCCTTGGTGAGATCTATACACCCATGAAGTTTCATGATCCTAGCTATTATACTTTTAGAGATATACTCCGGACAAGATACAAGTATGAAAAACAACAAAGGGCAATAACTCAAAAAATAGGCCAGGTAGAGTTATGGTTCTTGTGCACTGCACTCCCCCTTGGTGAGATCTATTTACTAATGAAATTTCATGATCCTAGCTATAATACTTTTAGAGATATACTCCGGACAAGATTCAAGTATGAAAAACAACAAAGGGCAATAGCTCAAAAAATAGGCCAGGTAGAGTTATGGTTATTGTACACTGCACTCCGTATTGATGAGAAGAATATAACTGCCAAGTTTAAAGTCAATCGGACTTAAGGTGACAGAGTTATGCTCCGGACAAAGAAGTGGACACCGCCGGGACAACCGGACGCCCGGACACCACGGGTGATCCCATAATACGTCCTGTCTTCGACAGGCCTATAAAAATAAGAAAGGTTTTATTTTATTGTTAAAGTATTTCTTATGTAGGTCAGAGGTAAAAGGTCACAGGCCCAAGGTACACAGAATTCTTTATTCTGAGAGCATATGTGAAGCATGATGGCCCTAGGTATAAGCATTTGTGATATATGAGCATGGTTAAAGTTTTTGGCTAAAATTCTTCAATTGAATTTTTGGTTATTATTTTCTTTTTAAAATGGGCCAAGGTCACAAGATGCAAAGGTCAAAGACCCTATTGAATTATTATTTTTATAAAATAGATTTTATAATGCCGGCTGCAAATCCTTTGAATTTGGGCAGGTCTAAAATTTGCAAAACAGAAAAGGGTTAAGGTATCGTGCAGTAATACGATTGTTGAATCAGTAAATTGTCAGCTAGAGATATGGTTTGTCCCCTAAAAATTTAGTTGTCTCCTAAAATCTTAGTACAAGATGCAAATCCAAAATAAGTTTATAATGAGAATGTTTGAACTTACGGCCATTGAGTCAGCTTCACTATGAACTGCAACAGTTTTTATCCCAAGCCTTCTGCAGGTCTTTATTACACGACATGCTATCTCTCCACGGTTAGCAATCAAAACCTTGTCAAAAAGCTGAAGTTACAAATAATAATTAATGAGTAATAAACGCTTTATTCACAGTAAACATGATTTATTTTTCAACCCAATTCATTTGAAACTTGATGAATAATCAATACAAGCTAACAATGCAATACATAAATATCAAAATATACAAGTCAAAACTTTCAGAAAACTGCTAAGTTTTTCTATGACCTGAATAAGCTTTTTAATGTTATAAGGGTCCCTTTAGGATTCTACAGTAAATTCCTTTTACTCTATACCAAAACAATCCCGCTTGTTTACGCGCCCCGAGAAAAAAGCTTTGGAATGAAGAAATTGCTAGTAAGAAGCAATTTCTTCATTATCCACAATTTTTTTTTAAGCCAAAAAGACAAAATAATTCTAACATTTCATCAACATTAAATTGTCTCCTGTAATTTCTTTCAATTTGGACCGATCTAAAGTTTTGTCATCTGGTAATGGGTTAATTATAATTCTAAGTCAAAAGCAATTCCTGTGTATCACCCAAAATGTTTGTTTGTATTGCTTTGAACAATCTTTCAGTCATATTACAGGGAAGTTCATTTGCTCATGATAAGTACTAGGCTAGGGTTCTAAAAGGTTTTGTCGCCAAGAGCCACACCCATAATCCCTGAATCTCTCAGTTTACAAGTCTACTACCCTAACCACTCATCCGTAATTTAGGGATCCAGTCATCTAGTTATGAGTCAGATATGGTTCAGCATTAAGTTGTTTACTCTCCAGTCAGAATTAACCCATTCCCTACCAGTTCTCTTCATTATGAGACTCAAGAAATTAGTTTTGAGAATTTTTTTTGAAAATGAAGAAATCGCTTTATACAAGCTATGATTGACCATGTTTTCTACCCTTAGAAACATTTTTATTTAAATTTCAACTAAATTTTGTCATTTACAACTACTTTTAATTTGGATCAGTTTAAAAAATTGTCACGTAGCAATGAGTTTCAAAATGACTTGGTCATTCAGTTATAACTGATGACTTCATCAATTCATCTACTGATGCCATTTCACTTTGAACACTTGTCATGCTGTTAGAACCTGGGATATTCCTATTTTGCAGGAGGTAAAGACAAAGATCAGTCTGCAGATATGTGCAATCTATGGTATATCGTAGCCTTCTTTCTGATAATCTGCTGGCACCAAAACTGTCTTAATTAACCCATTCCCACACAATCCTGCTAATTCAGCTTTAGGTTGCTTACTCTGCTGACAGAGGTAACCTCTTCCATGAGTTAAATGCTGTTTCATTGATTTTGGTCTATGACAGATAATACATTTCAATCAATCTTTTGATTTCATTTAAAAAAGAAATTATTTAGTTCAGACTTGATCAATCTCAAGCCAGCTTTAACCCATTCAAAGAAGTTGCAGACAACAATTTTAATTTAATGGAATTTCAATCATCTCTGTCTTTCTGGGCAATTTCTACATTTTCCACATTGTTTTCTTAAATCTTTTCCTTAGGGGTGTTAAAAAGTGTCATGTGGTAGTAATGGATTAAGAAAATGTTTGACCATTCCAACATTTAAATATTCCAATTTCTCTTTTAGCTATAAATGGTATTACCTTTTCTCCTTCCACTTGTCTATCATTCCAGTACATATCTTTTGCAAGTGGCCTTGTTGTGTACAAATTCCTTCCATACTGGTGGACTTGAGATAACTGGAACATAAAAAAGGTTGTAGGTAAACGACCAATGCAAAAATAACCATTGTCTACAATCCCTGATTTTTACATCCCTGTGATATTATACTTGAGAAACATTGTGGAAGAAGAAATTGCTTGTAGCAAGCAATTTCTTCTTTTCCCACAATACTAATATTAAATAGGCTGGTTACTTTTTGAATTATACTTACTCTGTTATGTTGTCTGCTACCCCTTTGAATTTGGAAAAGTCTGAAATTTTGAACAAGAGGATCATGATGGTCCTATTTTGCCCATGAGTATGATGGCTCAAGGCTTTATGATATGATATACAAAATATCAAAGCCCTACACCTAATCATTTGGGAGAAGATTTTTTAAAGATTTTCTCCTTTAATCCTAGGTATAGTGAAGATCCAACCATATTGAGCCAATTTCAAGAGTACAGTAATTCTTTGAAGTACTTAAGTAGAGTGTCAGTAGGCATTAAAACATACCAAAAATCAAAGCTCTAGGCCTAATGGTTTAGAAGGAGAATATTTTCTATGATATCCTTCATTACTCCTTTCTGGGATTTCACAGAAAAGGGTTTATTTTCAGAATACAGTAATTCTATGAAGTATTTTAGTACACTGGGTCAATAGGTATTATTACACACTAAATATTAAAGCCCTTGGCATTATGGTTTGGGAGAAGAAGATTTTGAAAAGATTTCCCTCTTTATTTCTATGTAAAATCAGGAATCACAAAGAAAAGGGCTATTTTCCAGAATACTGTAATTCTTTAAAGTATTTTGGTAGATGGTCAATAGATGATGATTCATACAAAATATCAAAGCTCTAGGCCTTATGGTTTGGGAGAAGATGATTTTTAAAGTTTTCCTACTTTATATCTATGTAAAATCAGGGATCGCACAGAAAAGGGCTTATTTTCAGAATACTGTAATTCTTTGAACTATTTTGGTAGAGGGTCAATATATGATTATTTGTACCAAATATCAAAGCTCTAGGCCTTATGGTTTGGGAGGAGAAGATTTTTCAAGTTTTTTTCACTCTGTTGCCATAGCAACCAGAGTTCTTCATGGATTTCAATTCTTTGAAGTATTTTGAAAGAGCATGACCTTAGTATAATTTCTGTGAAGTTTGGTTGAAATTCCATGGTTAGTTTGGGAGGAGAAGATTTTTTTTGTAATTGTGAATGGACGAACAGACAGACAGAAGAATGGACTGACGTCAGACGATGACCGATCACAAAAGCTCACCCAGAGCACTTTTTGCTCAGGTGAGCTAAAAACAGGACAAGGTTAACCCAATCCCACACATTGATGCTTTTGATGACCCTCAAGAAAAGCAATCAAGAAAACATTGTGGAAAATGAAGAAATTGCTTGCAAATGAGCTGAAGTCCAAATGATAATGCCTATTGTTACCATTAAAATGACAAAAGAAAAATGTTGCCATGATTTTGTCAAATGTAGCAAAAAATGTTTGGCAAGTCAAAAATCAAGCCAAAGAAGTAAATGCTATGATTTCCTACATAGGGCACTTTTGCTAGTTTTGTTTCGAAATGAGAAGTACGATATGAAACCTGGACGAGAATGAAATTGATTTCTAGCTCAGGAGAGAAAAACAATTAGAATGTGTCAATGTTAATGTAAACTACCACAAGAATGTCATATTCTAAGAGTATTATAAGAGTATTCAATATAGTTCTGTATGAAATTCTGAAACTAGAGGCGCTTGAGCGCCTGATTCGCTCCACCGGACTGAATTTATTCATCATTCCTAAGAAGTTTTCACCATATATGGAAATTTGCCCAGCTCATTTAAGCCATGTTTTTCATCCGATCTTCTTTGACGAATTTAGATTATACAAATAAGCATTCCTGTAAAATTTGGTAGAAATCCATATATTGGGTTTTAAGAAGAAGATTTTAAAAGATTTCACCATATGTGGAAATTAGCCCCACCCATTAAAGCCATCACAGGTTTTCATCCAATCAAAATTCTTTGAAGGAATCTGATAAAGATTCACCCAATGAACATTCCTGTAAAATTTGGTAAAATCAATTGATTTGGTTCTTTGAAGAACATTTTTAAAGACTACACCAAATATGGAAATTAGCCCCTTCCATTAAAGCCATGATTTTCATCTATTCTTAAATCTTTGAGGGATTCTGATAAAGGGTCACCCAATAAGCATTCCTGTAAAATTTAGTTGAAATCCATTGATTGGTTTCTGAGAAGAAGATTTTTAAAGGTTTCATCATATATTGAAACTAGCATTGCCCATTAAAGCCTTGTTTTTCATGTGATAAAAATTCTTTGAAGGAATCTGATAAAGAGTCACCCTATGAGCATTCCTGTAAAATTTGGTAGAAATCTATCAATTGGTTTCTGAGAAGAAGATTTTTAAAGGTTTGACCATATATGGAAATTAGCCCCGCCCATTAAAGCCGTGAAATTCATCCGATCAAAATTCTTTGACGAATCTGAAAGGGTCACCAAATTATCATTTCTGTAAAATTTGGTTGAAATCCATCAATTGGTTTCTGAGAAGAATATTTTTAAAGGTTTCACCATACATGGAAATTAGCCCCACCCATTAAAGCAGCCATGTTATTCATCCTAACCAATATTCTTTGAAGGAGGGTCACCCAAGGGCCAAGGATCATTTCTGTGAAATTTTGATGAATTCTGTTCAGTACTTTCTAAGGAGAAGACTTTTAAAGTAAAAGTTTACAGATGGACGGATGCACGCACAGACGGACACATCACGGACACAATGCCATGACAATAGCTTGCTGGCTTTCAGCCAGTGGAGCTAAAAATATCTTATTCTACTAAAAATAGGAGCACTTAATCTCAGCCCTTATACACTATATGTAGTAAGTTTAAACCAGAACTACCCAGTTAAGTCAAGGGAGTTAATTAAAGGGCAATATTCGGGACAACTCTGTATATCGTAGGGGCCCATTGCTTTATACCTCAAAGATTTTCTATCGATGGGCATTACTCTAGAATTTACTTATCTTACAGGTAAATCAGATTTCTTTAACACAGAAATAATTACTTAATTGTGTATCAGGTTGGCCCTGTCGTCATGTTTTCTGTGAGACATTTGTGAAAAATAAATCCGCTCTAGAATGAACCCTGAAATACATTGTTTTTCTGATCATTTTTTTAAAAGAATCTGATAGTGAGTCAACCTTGGATCACATCTGAAAAATAATCATTGAAACTCATCCACTTGTTTTTGAGAAAAAGGACTAACAGCTATTTGGTAGCCCTCTTGATTAGCCGATAGCCTTTCTATCAGATTATCAAGAGCCAAGAGGTCTACGTTATTGCAGACCTCAAGAGTATAAGTCAACTTGTAGGCAAACAGACAGACAACTTAAACAAATTCATTAATCAGAGAGCTTCAGCTAAGATAGCGCATGTACAGTCCAGACCACAGGGAGCAGTTACATATACTAGATATCATCTAAAATAACCCAAAAGTCAAACCAGGCCTTTTAGAAATACTATATATAGACAAGGGATACAACTCGGAATTCCTGAGATTCCATCAATGTCTGTTTTAAATGCCTCTAGAAATTACACTTCTTTGTTTACACATTTTACAATTGTGCATATTCGTCACACATATAATCATTTGTAACCTTGACCCATTCATTTAACGAAAACTATACCGCTTTTGGAGTACAGACACATTTCTTACAGAATTACACCTCAATTTTGCTTGTTTGTCGAGAAGTAGCACCTCAACTTTTCATCAGAAAATAGCAAATCCCAGATAAGCCACTCATTTCTATTACGCATAGAGCAATGGCAAATTATAAATTAAATACATTTTTACCTTTAAGTAGTTAATTCTGGTGATTGCAGAGCTCTCCTAAGCTTATGAAGTGTTATACCCTTTCCAAAAGTAAACAGGCAGCCATTTTGTTAATATACTGAAATATACCTAAAAGCAAACAAGATGCAAATTGACGAGGGGGGTACAAGTGGGGACGCAAGTTGCAATAAAAGCCAACAATGAAATAGAGGGTAGCTGAAACAACAATTTCTCATTTATAACTCATAACTAGTGATACTATTGAATAATATGTCCAATATATATCAATGGTTCTCTACCCTGATACAAGACATCTAATTTCTAAAAAGAATATATTCTGAAGTTTTTCAAATCCTAAAATATTAATTTTTTCTTGAGAACATCCACAGGGATAAAAAATAAAGCTGTGGTGATTTAGGTAACAAGAGGGCCGTTGGCCCTGGGGCGCTCACCTGAGATAAAGGCTCTTTTTCTTTCAACAGTCTAATTTCATGTTAAGGTTAGGATTAAGAAACAAGTGGGCCACAATTACATATAAAGACTATGAACCTGGGGATCCAAAAGTCTAAATTCCAAATTCCAAGGCTTTAGTGCTGATTTGAAAGAAGGAAAAAACCTTTTCCATGGGTTATAATTTCAGAAATAAGAAAGAAGTCTGTGAACTGTTGCTTCATGCCTATACCCCCCCTTTGGTCCGCCCCTTGAGACCCGAGGATCATGATTTTAGCTATTTGTAAGAGATCAATATACTGATGCTTCATGCAAAATATCAAGGCTCTACGCCTTCTGGGTCAGGAGGAGAAGAGTTTTAAACAGATTTCAATTCTTTTAGCTATTTTTTGGACCACCTAAGGAACATTTCTGCCATATTTGGTTCAAATTGGCCAAGTGGTTTGGGAGGAGATGTCATTTAAAAAATCGTTCTTTATTTCTTTATAAACCCCACCCCAGGATCATGATTTTAGCTGTTTTGAAAGAGGTCAATATACTGATGCTTCATGCAAAATATCAAGGCTCTAAGCCTTCTGGGTCAGGAGGAGAAGATTTTTAAAGATTTTTTAAAATTTCACTTTTGTTGCCATGACAACCAGAGTTTTTAACGGATTTCAATTCTTTTAGCTATTTTTGAAGGGGACCACCTAAGTAACATTTCTGCCAAATTTGGTTCAAATTGGCCCAGTGGTTTCGGAGGAGATGTTGTTTAAAGAAATTGTTGACGGACGACGCACGACGGACGGACGCCGGACAAAAGGGGATCACAATAGCTCACTTGAGCACTACGTGCTCAGGTGAGCTAACAAGGGTGCTATTCTTTTCCCTAAGTTTTTGATAACCTCCCTTTGGATTGTTCATTTAATTCTTTGTAATGAGAAAAGGAATTCCACAAAGTTTTGTTAATCAAAAGTAAAGGAATACATGTTTCGATAGAACTAAAATAAGGACATGAGCAATAAGTAATTATTGAAACAGATCAGAACAGGCTGCTTTTGGATATAAGATACACCTTTTTTTCCTCAAGTTTTCTGAGTAATATTGGTTCAGAGACTATATAGATAGCTATGCTGAATGTATTTGCTTTTCACTTTTAGTGTTGGAAAATTTTTCCCTTCATTAAATATTTCAAATTTTATGTGCAAATTTTAATTAAAATCATAGTTAAAGTATAACCCATTAATGAGGAATGCAAAATAAATGATAACAATAATTATAATTCAATAGTAGATTTACATCAAATCATATAGGTTTATAAACTACTTCCACAGAAACATTTACAAAAATAAATTTGATACTACTTACATGTATGTATGAAGATACCAAACAAAATTTAACAATATACTCCGTTTCTAGTGTACGGTGTACCGGTAATTCACTTATTTATAGCTATACGTAGGTGTTCTTTTGAATTGATTTGTAATTGATGACCAAGAATTTACAGAGAAAAAATCAAAATTATGCTGAATATCATACAAATAAACATATTTTAACTACAAAGATAACTACTACAGGTGGCGTCTAATCCAATAAAAAAATTAAACAAAGGACTTCAGGATAGTCTACTGTGTAATGGAATTCATGCATTCTTATTTATTTTCAGAGTGGCTATCACATTGTTTTATAAACTTCTGCATACTGAAAGTTATTTTTCAAGCCATTTCCGGAAAAAATTATCATACTATTTATGTTACTATATTCTCAATGCTTTCAATCCTGCTGGTGAACCATTCATTGATTTAGAGATTCAGTTAGTGAAGATTCCGTTGAGAGATGAGAGAGAGTTTTGTTTAGTGATACATAACTAATATAGTTAATACAAGACTTTTCATAAAAAAGAAATTTGGCTAACAAACAAATATTATGATATTTCATTTTAGAAATTTGCTCATTAAAGTCACCAACTAAACATTATTACAAAATTGAAGATGCATGGTATGTAGGGTAAGACACTTTGCTGAATTTAAGTCTTCCTTCTTGAAAGCCAAAAAGCAGTCATCATAGGTGAGTTATGGCTTTTATCTGGCATTCAACAGGGGTCAATCTTAGCTCTTAACTTGTCTCAAACTAACGGTGTGGAAGCCTGAAATAATTGTAACTCATAAAGTCCCAAATTTTTTACCCTCATATACATAAAATTCAATATCTTGGGCTCCAGTAAATGATTAGAGAGTATTTGATAAATAATTAATATTTTATTTAAACTACAGTGGTGTTATAGGTACTTTTAGAATAAAATTTTCTCATCTAGTCTATTCTGAAATCCATTTTGTTGTTCTTTTCAGGGCATTTACATCCCCCTTGTGGCCTTTCTCGTACATTACCCCTTTTTACATATTTTGCATCCGTTTGTGCTTTATGGATGTTTATCATAAAAAACAACATGGCTGCCTTTTGACTTCTAGAAAGAATGTAACACTTCATAAGCTTAGGAGAGCTCTGCAATCATCAGAATTAACTACTTAAAGGTAAAAATGTATTTGGTTTATAATTTGCCATTGCTCTATGCATAACAGAAATGAGTGGCTTATCTGGGATTTGCTATTAACTGATGAAAAGTGAAGGTGCTACTTCTCGACAAACGAGCAAAATTGAGGTGTTTTTCTGTAGAAAGGTGTCTGTACTCTGAAAGCCACATAGTTTTCGTAAAATGAATGGGTCAAGGTTACAAATGATTATATGTGTGACGAATATGCAGAACTGTAAAATTTGTAAATAAAGAAGTGTAATTTTTAGAGGGGTGGGATCTCAGGATTTCTCAGCTGTATCCCTTGTCTACATATAGAATTTCTAAAAGGCCTGGTTTGACTTTTGGGTCATTTTAGCTAATATCTAGCATACGTAACTGCTCCCTGTGGTCCTGACATGAATCTCATCTGCAATGGACCTCATTTTTCTGGGCTTACAAGAGGACTTCATGATATAAAGATTCACATATTGTCGTTGTCATTGATCAAGTTTTATTCTCAGTCATAGAGGATAAACCGATTAGTTGATAAAACACTACCCTTACCCGTACAGATACAGAATAACCAAGTTTACTGAATCGAGAAAGTCCTGACTGCAGCTCAATAGCAATCGAGGTCGCCATTTTGTCCAACAAGGCGAAGGTCGCCTTTGGTTGAGTTCATGAGTGACTCTTAATCGTACTAAAATTTACTCTAGTGCTACCAAATTTTGAGGAAAATTTTCAGACAATGAGTACTAAGAAAAATCAGAAATGATTCAAAATATGTGACTATAATCGGAACATATACTTGGTCCCACTCTTTCTATTGCATTACTTCTCTATGGTTCTAAAAGAAACGAATTTAGACCGAGGGGTGTGTCTTTAGACTGGAAGGTTCAGTTAACTTGAAGCTTATTAACCTCTTATTAACCCTTTCCTGTCCAACCTCTGTTTTTACGTCCTTTTTTAGAGGTTTTGTAGGAAAAAACCGGTATTTCAAATCGATCAACCGGAAACAAGTTTTCACACATTTCCGCTCATTTGCACGCATGCTCATAAACCTGAAGTGAAAAATCTATGTGATACGCCTCCATCTTGTTTCATCGCCGATGAAAAAATAACTTACTTGCTGAATGCCAACAGCTATCTTTTAGTCATGATATCAAGGAAAGTGGTTTAATATATCCATGGTAAATTGTCTAATAAATTGTCTAAATGAGAGAAATAATTTCCTGGCGTTTCAAGATAGAATCTAGGTCAGTGGTTAGTGGAGGTAGCGAATGCATGTAAACTAACTCATAATCATGTCTGTAAATTTTGACCTAGCAGGGCTCAGCAAATTTACACCTTAGTATATGTTACAAGTTACAATATTCCTGGCAGTTCTCACACCAAAACGATCACTTCATCCTTATCTCGGTTAGGTGTACAATTTACTTACTCGTCTTGATGATACATCCTGGCATTATTAAGCGCGGTTACTTATGAGCCAGCAAAACCGCTCTCAGGACTTTCAGTCCTTTGATTATACTTGAGGAAACATTGTCGAAAAGAAGGAATTTCTTTTGGTTTTTTTTTTCTACGCTACAGTTTGATGGTATACAGTCATTTCGTACCATAACCATTTCGTACCATAACCATTTCGTACCATAATTTCTATGGTTATTTCGTACCATACAATGGTCATTTCGTACCATGCGTTGGTCATTTCGTACCAAATAATTAGTCATTTCGTACCATCTCGTACCACATGTCAGCCCGATTAGCTCAGTTGGTAGAGCACTTGACTTCAAACCTCAAGATCACGGGTTCGAGCCCTGGGCTGACCATATCAACTAACAAAACTAATTGTCTTTCGGATGAGACGTTAAACCGAGGCCCCGTGTGACGATGCTATCCATCGAGCACGGTAAAGAACCAGGCGGAGCTCTCAGCAGTTTCGTCCTGTATCCTTGCACTATCCCCCGTAATAACTAACCGTCTTCATGGGGCGTCGCTCATATGGGCATGTGCTACGGTAGCGACGATAAATAAACGGAAATAGTCAATCAATCTCGTACAACAAACGATTAGATTGTCATTGTTTGCGACGTGTTAGGTAAGATCATTTAAGATCTAATTGTGGAAGGTGAACGATTGTTGATTGCTTAAGTATGATTAGATTGGTATTTGCCTTTCATTTGACCGTCCAACTTTCTTACACCAACCAACAAAACTTAGGCAAACATTGCTGGAGACAAGCAATAATTATCACAATGATTTCTTATCCAAAAGACAAATATTTTAAAAGATCACGTCCTCATGAAATTGTGGTCTGTCTTAAATATCGTTGTGTGGCAATTGGGTAATGGTTACTTTATCAAATTATTCGGTTAAGTATGATACAATATTGACGGAAATACAGTTCCGATTCCCTGCTAATTTTCTTCTAATGAACCCGATTAACACAATCCCCCTGTTAGAAAAAAAGAAATGTGCTGATATGCGAATACTGTATCATCAACTCTTCGTTTGCTTGAATGGACGGTGTTAATTGATTTTCACTTGTTTAACCCATTCCCACACAATGAAATTTTAGGCTTGTCCAAATTGAAATAAGCTGCAGACGACAATTTTAAGTTGGTGGGATTTTTGGAATCTGTCATTTAGGGTAGAAAACATTGTGGAAAATGAAAAAAATGCTTGTAACAAGCAATTTCTTCATTTTCCACAATGTTTGTTAAGCTATTTTCTTGAGATGCGTAAAAAGGCGTGATTAAGTTGGAATGGGTAATGATCGATAAATTAGATAAAGCTAATAGAAAATAAAACATTTTATAAATGTTGAAAGCGTTATTTTACTATTCAAATAATATAAGATTTTTTCTAAACATGGTTCGAAACATTTGACGTATGGTACGAAATTGTCACATCATGGTACGAAATGACCAATGCCAAGGTACGAAATGACTGGTACGAAATGGTTATGGTACGAAACGTCCGTAATTCCAGTTTGATTGGCGGGTCTGTCCTAATCTGACGATACATATCGGAGAGCAGCGTAGATGGGAAGGCTCATCAGTCTACGCTACAGAATGATTATTTTTTCAGATAAAATCAACTTGGAATTGTCGTCTGCAAAACCATTCAATTTGGACAGGTCAAAATTGAAAAAAAAAAAAAAAAAAAAAAACTAGAAAAAGGGTTAAAAATCCAAAATTCAATCCACACATTGTACGTAGTATATCGTAATAATTGAATATGATCGATAAGAAGACTGGCTGAGGTGAAAAATACTTTTATTATTAAATGGGGCACTCACACACACACACACACACACACACACACACACACACACACACACACACACACACACACACACACACACGCACACACGTATTTGATCCATGAAATCAGAGACGTAAAAATGTGCTATTCTATGTTTCTGATGAAAGCCCCGAATGACAAAAAACTGGTGCTACCTATCAATTTTTTCAAATATAAGAGGAAAATTTCTTCCTGGCAATCAAAAATGAAAACTGACAGCTGTCTTTGTACATTAAGCCAACCTGACAACAATCAAAATTTTACACCTCTTTATTTCGTGAAATTTTAAAAAAAAATCTTTTTTTTTTCCGGGGTAGAAATCATTTTTGATATTGAAGAGATTATTTGTAACGAGCTGTTTCTTCATTTTCCACAATCGCGGTTTTAAAACTTATTCTAGGGGCAATGATCAGACAATTGTGATGTCATATATAGAAACATTTTAATTTCCCAACGTCATACAGTACATTTAGGCAGAGTTTCCTAAAACTGTAGATCATACTATAGTCCCCAAAGTCAATATACGATCAGCGGATCCTTACTGGAGAAAAACGCTCGATGTGTTATAAAAAGAAAATAACACTGCATTGAATAAAAGAAAAATGATTTAGATTTACAGATTAGAAAATGACCATGTCCATAATGTGGTGTTTTTGGAAAGAATCTGATAAAAGTGTCACCCAAGTATCATTCCTACAGATTTTGGCTGAAATCCAGGCTATAGTAACTGAGAAGAATAATTTTCAGATTTCACTAAATACAACTTATAATATTATGTGAATTAGCCCCTCCCATACAACCCTTTTTTTAATTATCATTATTATACAATCAAAATTTCTCGCAGAAGTCTGATAAAGGGTCACCCAAGGATCATTCCAATGAAACTAGGTTGAAATCCATTCACTGGTTGTTTGAGTCAAATAATTTCAAAGTTTGTACCATGCCGTTAAAAATCTAATTCACGCACATGCTCTTATAATCGCCGATCCCCACCTCAGACGTCAAAATTGAAAATCGGGAAATTGTGGCATAAAGCACATCCTAAAATTACTAGTCATGGCAATAGGTAAAAACTTCAGTCCGAAATGCTAACGCCGGAAACGTCGATCGCATTCATCAATTGTCCGTACAGGATTATTGTTATTTCATAAAGTAGGTGTTTAATTGAAAATAAATTGAAAACATCGCGACATCAATTTTTTTCTAATAAATTCGTTAATCCGTAATGTGAGTGTGAATGAACCCTTTCCCGTACTATCCCTTGTTTTTACGTCCCTTCGATTTTATATTTAAGAAAAACTTGTGGGAAAAGAAGAAGTTGCTTGTAACAAGTAATTTCTTCTTTTTGCACATTTTTTTTTCTAACCTGTAGGTTGGTTACTTTACAAATGGCGCCACTTTAAATTGTTGTCTCGTCTGCAATTTCTTCCAAATTGGACCAGTCTAAAATTTTGAAAAACGGGAAAGGCTCGTACTTCAAATGATAATTGGTCAAAACCGTGGATTGAAGTTGCAAAATCTTATAAGTTATTAAAATCTTGAGGAGCAAACAGTCGTAAATATGATGCGACATCGGTAAATGACGACGGATGAATATTTTTTTTTCACTCATTTTGTGCTAAATTGAAAAAAGTGCCACATCTGTCACAAACCATTAACTTCCAATATCTTCTGCAAATTCAAACATAATGGGGGATGTATGTGTTTTTCCGTTTATTACTCGTCCCTATCGTAGCGAATGCCAATATGAGCGACTCCCCTAGAAGACGGTTAGTAGTTACGGAGGATAGTGCAAGGATAATCTTTGACCGTTTTTCAACGTCTGACAAATCTAAAGCCTCTATAAACGCCAATCCCTTCCTTCTCCTTTACTCAGCATGTTTCCAACCTATATGGCACTAGTTTTTTTCAATAACAAGCCACTTTAAAACGTCGACAGCAACTTCTTTCAATTTGGACCATTCTAGTTTGGCGTCTAGTGATGGGTTTTTGAATGCAGGAGGTCTAAGAATAAGTAAGGCCATTCAATGTCATTAATTATCAATGAAACTCTATGTTCAAGACCAGACTATGCTTTAAAACTAGAGGCGTTTGAGTGCCTGTATTGCTCCACAGGCTTGATTGTACTGGTTTAGCAAATGGTGTTTTCATGAATCATATTCATCATATGTGGCAAATTATTCTTGTCAATTAAATCTTATGATATTTCAACCTTTTAATTGTTTTACAAAAGTCAATTGATTTACCAAGTAAGATCTAAAAAGTATTCACAAATTTTATGAAAAAAAAAACCTCACTAGATACCATATATGGACATAAGCCACAACCAAAAAAAAAAAACATATTTTCATAAAATCAAAACGAATTGATGGAATCTGAAAACGAGTCACCAGATCATTCCAGTGAAACTTGGTTGAAATCCATGTTCTAGATTCTAAGAAAAGATTTTCAAGGCTTTCACAATATATGGAAATGAGCCCCACTATCTGATGAGAAGATTTTCAAAGTAAAGGTTTACGGACGCACGCATGCTGGACACATAGCCATGACAATAGCTTTCTGGCTTCCAGCCAGTTGAGCTAAAAAATCACGAAACTGGGTCCTAGGGAGACCAGACGCTGGTCATGCTCAATGACTCCGACAGGAACTTCGACTTAGCTATTAAATGGTGCTATCTTAAAATAAGAGGACCGTCGGCCCTTGTGCACTCACCTGAATAAAAAACTAGTCTTGTTAAGGTTAGGATTATGATACAAGTGGGCCTGACAATACTCTATACATATACGGGCTCTGTACCTGGGGATCCAATAGTCTTAATGACATATTGCACGGTTTTAGGACTTATATGTAAGGAGGAGAACACTTTTTCATTCCCTCTGGATCATTGGGTAATAATTTTAGAAATATGAAAGAAGTCAATGAATTGTTGCTTCCGACCAAATAGGTCAGGAGGAGAAGATTTTTCAAGATTAATCTTTTATTGCCATGGTAACCAGAGTTTATCCCCTGGGGACCTAAGGGCAATGGTTTGAGCAATTTTGAAAGAAGTCAATGTACTGACGCTTCATGCAAAATATTAAGGGTCTATGCCTCTCGGTCAGATTATTTTAATTTTCAGTTTTGTTACCATGGCAACCAGAGATTTTAACTGATTAAAATTCTTTAGCACTTTCTAAAGGGCATCACCAAAGAAACTCCTGCCAATTTTGGTTGAAACCCATCCAGTGGTTTGGGAGAAGATGTCCTTGTAAATATCCTTCTTTATTTCTGTATTAGCCCCACCCCCTGGGGCTTCGCCCCTGGGGACCTGAGGGTGATGATTTTAGCAATTCTGAAAGAGATCAACGTACTGATGCTTCATGCAAAATATCAAGGCTATTCGCCTCCTGGGTTGGAAGGAGATGCTTTTCAAAGATTATTTTAAAATTTCAGTTTTGTTGTCATAGCAACCAGAGTCTTGAACGGATTTCAATCCTTTAAGCAATTTTCAAAGGGCACCACCCAAGGAACATTCCTGCCAAATTTGGTTGAAATCCGCCCAGCGGGTTGGGAGGAGATGTTGTTTTAAAATTGATGACACACGACTGACCACAGATGTCGGACACCAGACAGAGGACGATCAAAGTACCATGAGCAGGTGCTCAGGTGAATTAAAAAGCAGGAGTACCTAAAATCGGTGGCACAAAAACAAGAATTAAAGATTTCCTTCATTTTTTTTTTATTTTTCAATTATTCATAGACAGTATCTTAAATAATTGCATGAACATTGACCCATTACTTAATGACAAAAATTGTTCTAATCCAAATCCTAAGAGTTTGCAAATTATTTTAAACATGACATTCAGTTGACAATTTAATATAACATAGCCTGTGGAAAAGGTGAAAATGCTTGTCACAAACAATTTCTCATTTTCTAAAAGTGTTTTCTTAATCATATCAGGTGCATGAAAACTAATAATTGTGATTGAAAGGGTTAACTCATTACCAGACAAGAAAATTGAGACTTGTTCAAAGTGTAAGAGGTTGAAATAATAATTCATAGAGTGCTAAATTAAAAGTTAGTACCTGACATGTAAGAAAATATTGTTCCTCCTCCAACTATGTTTACTTGAGCTACTTTTCTTCAGCTTTTTGATATAAAGGATTACGTGGCAAAAGCTTAAGAATTAAAGATAATTATGTTTACAAGCAATTTCTTCATTATCCAAGTATTCTACCCATAAAGACAAAGAATTTTTAAATATCATCATATATAATGAAATAAAATGTTGTCTACAATTTCTTTGAATAGACTGTTAATGGGGTTAACTCATTCCCACACAATCTAGCTTTTTAATGCTTTTCAAGCAAAAATCTCAAGTGAGAACATTGCGGAAAATGCGGAAATTGCTTATAACAAAACATTTTTTTCATTTTCCGCAATGTTTTCTGCCCAGAAAGATAAAAAGTTCATCAACTTGAGATTGTAGTCTGCAACTTCTTTCAATTTGGACCAGTTTGGCAAACATGTGAGTAGAAGCCATACATAAGGCATGTTCTCAACCTTGATCAGTAATATAATTTAACTTTTAGTTTCGTCTATCAAAAACGAGCGTTCTGATTGGTCAAAAAAAAAAAATTCATAATTCCATGAACAAAATTTTGAGCACGCAGCGATTTTGCATGCTTCCGCACAAAATAGTCCCATACAAAAAGATATCAACATTTGTAAAGCTTTTCTTTTTTTGCTCGATGCTATTAAATCATAAGAAATGAAGAGAATATTTTTTGTTTTCATGGAGGTATGAACCAAAAAAACTAATCACACTGTATGAATACGCAAAGCAAAAAAATTAATCACACTGTATGAATACGCAAGCGGATTCATACATTGTGTGATTAGGTTTTTCGGTTCATACCTCCATGAAAACAAAAAATATTCTCTTCTTCTCTTAAATAATTTAACCATTGTAATCTTTAAAACTGTATGAAAATCAAAGGCCTGAAAGCACTAGAAGCACTACTTCTGGATCAATATTTCATCTGAATTTGATATGATAAACAAATCATGAAAACAAGATGACCATGATGGTCCTAAATTGCTCACCTGAGGCATCTGCAAATTACAGTACTTTTTTGTATAAAAAAAAGACACAACTTGAGCAAAATAAATAAAACAAATATAAGATTTTGGGCTTCGTACAAAACAATCCAGTAATGCTTTACAATAAAAATGAATGCCTTTGGCTTTATAGTTTTATCCATTACCAAACTATCCCATAATTTGTCACCCTCAGGGAAATAGGTTTAAAAAAGCATTGTGAGAAAGGGAGTGACAATCAATTTCTCCATTTCTATTTAGGAAGAAGAATTCTTTCAAAGTGTGTAGGAGCGAAACACTTTTGGCGCGGAAACTTTGGTAGCTTAATTCTTTGTACAAACGCTTTGGGCGGATGTTACGTCACTTTTACTAGATTCCGCGTGGCTGTCATCCATGCTGAACCGTTTGCTAGAGACACTTGATATGATTTACTACGTTTCTAAGAACAATTACTCAAATTTGGTAAGCAGTTGTTTTCTAGGACATTTATTGTCAATGCTTATGTATGTATCATTTTGTGACATTTTTTGTTTAAAGCAGTATTTCTTGAATCTTTCAAGGTCAGTAATTGGCACGTTTCAATGGCTTCCATAAACTGTCACGAGTTTTCTCTACGAATTTGTTTACAAGGACAAATAAACAGTGAATAAATGACAAATAGCCTTTGCTTAGAACACTGTGCTCAACTAAAGTGCATTTTGTTTATGCAAATGTTGTTTGACGTGTTTCTAGAATGTTTTCGGGCTAAATTCACTTAGATTATCCAATGCTCATAAGCTTTCATATTGTTATTTTAAAAGGGAATAACTTACAATAAAATTGAGCTAAATATATATTCATGAGAAAGTTTTTTCATTAGCATGGAGAAATATTTTGGAACCGTATGACTTGTTCCAGCTGCAAGTTTGTGCAGCCTGAGCAGAGTTGCTACTGTTCTTATGTCTTTCTAAGAATCTTATGTTTGAGACAAAGTTAAGTACTATGGTTTTGTAGTCATTATTGTTTATATTACAAGGAACTTGTTACAGAGCAGTATTTAAAGCCCACTGTTATGCGGTGAAGTGTGAATTATCTCCCTTTGGCTACCATTTTTTTGCCTATGTTGTTGGTATACACATATTAAGTAGAATGAGATTAATCATTCAAGAAATATGAACCCAATTTAGCAATATTGCATTTATTTTTGCATAACTCTCTATTTTGAGTGTGTGTGTATTACATACTTGTCATTTTTTAAGCCTATGAGCTGCTGCGAGACTTTACACTCTCTGGGCTTTCTGCACTTACTTCAAATATTTTTTCCATTAAGTCATAAAGTTCATTTGAAGCCAAAATTTACGCAATTATTGCTTACCATGTCATCATTATTAGAATTAATGAAAACATTTTACTCCTGCTGTATCTGGACCAATTTTCTGTTAGCGCAGACAGTGTAGATGCAGATCGGGCTGCACACCTAGGGCAGCTTGAGCTTAATTTACATTCTCTGGAATTTCTTGCTCGTTTCTAGAATCTGTTATTATAATTAAAACGTTTTAATGCACTTTAATGCAATCATTTACTTTTGTGGCAATTTCTTAGTGGGATGTGGACTTGTATTTCTTTTGGGGATTTTTTATCATGGTAACTTCCTTTTTTGTTTCAGTTAATCGTCTCTCTCATCATTGCCATATGCACGCTAGACATCTACATTCCTCATGTACCATTTAAATTAAATGAGACGCATCACACAGATTTGAGAACTTTGTTCTTTGGGCCATATACCGGTACAAGAACTTCAAGTCTTTTCTTTGGGCCATATACTTTTATTAACAAATTTGAATTGGAGATGAGTTGGGAGAGGTTTTTGATGAAGAAAGGGAGGCAATACCAACTTGATATACGACACAGGGACAGAGAAAAGTGTCTGAAATTCCTAGAAACACTCACAAATAGACTTTATGAGGCTATTGAGAATGGCAAAATAGGGACTATAAAGGGTTTCATTCAGAAATTGGCTCAGTTCGTTCGAAGAACTTCTAAGCATCAACGAAGAATAATTGTTAGATCCAGACACTCTTCGAACAGATTCGGAATGGTTCAACTGTAAATTATCCCGCTTCACTCATGCAAGGTTCAGAGCTGAACAATTCCTGGGTCAGCATGCCCCTCCACTTGGAGATGATCAAGCATCTCTGCATAGTCAACAATCATCATTAAGTCGTGTGTCTTCAGAAAGAACAAGCATTCTGAAGTATTGCATGGCAATACCAAGTCCCCTACCGGTTATATATATATCCCTAGAGTGGTATGTTTTTTGGGTGGTAAAGGATATCAATGGACTGGAACAGAACTTGAACTCATTCTGCAACTCATCAATGCTGACTCACCAAAAACCAGCTCAATACCTGCAAGTGTTAAGAAAAAGTCTGGAAAAACTGTAATTTCCCAAGTCTAGCATCCATATCTTTCACAAAAATCAGTGGAACAGAACAAAACTTACACATGTTCTGTAACTTATCAATATTGACTCACATAACAAAAACCACCTTCTTATCACAAAGGGTTTAGAAAAAAAGTCTGGAAAACTGAAATTTCCTGGTAATTCTTTAAGTCCAGCATCCATATCTTCCTCAAAAATCAATGGACAGTATCCAAATTTAAACTTGTTCTGTAACTCATCGATGCGGACTCACATACCAAAAATCAGCTCTATATCTTTTCGAGGGTTAAGAAAAAAAGTCCGTACATAATTTCCTGGTTATTTTCTGAGTCCAGCATCTGTATCTTCCTCAAAAATCAATGGACCGGAACCAAACTCAAACTTGTTCTGCAACTCATTGATGCAGACTCACATACCAATAATGAGCTCAATATCGCTGAGGGTTAAGAATAAAGTCTGGAAAACTGAAATTTCCTGGTAATTTCTAAGTCCAGCATCCTTATCTTCGTCAAAAATCAATGGACTGGAACCAAACTCAAGCTTGTTCTGTTACTCATTGATGCCGACTCACATACCAATAATGAGCTCAATATCTCTGAGGGTTAAGAAAAAAAGTCCGGAAAACTGAAAATTCCTGGTAATTTTTTATTATAGCATCTGTATCTTCCTCAAAAATCAATGGACCGGAACCAAACTCAAACTTGTTCTGTAACTCATTGATGCGGACTCACATACCAAAAATAAGCTCAATATCGCTAAGGTTAAGAAAAAAAGTGCGGAAAACTGAAAATTCCTGGTAATTTTCTAAGTCCAGCATCTGTATCTTCTTCAAAAATCAATGGACTGGAACCAAAATCAACCTTCTTCTGTAACTCATTAATGCGGACTCACATAACAAAAATCAGCTCAGTATCTCTGAGGGTTAAGAAAAAAAGTCCAGAAAACTGATATTTCCTGGTAATTTTCTAAGTCCAGCATCTGTATCTTCCTCAAAAATCAATGGACCGGAACCAAACTCAAACTTGTTCTGTAACTCATTTATGTGGACCCACATACCAAAAATCAGCTCAATATCTCCCAGGGTTTGGAAAAAAGTCCGGAAAAATGATTTGTCCGGACTGACAGACAGATGGACAGACAGACAGACGGACAGAGAGAGCGAGCGCAAACCTATAGTCCCCTTCGGCTTCGCTGGTAGGGGACTAATAAAAGAATCACAGAGACAGGCTGAACTTACAGCCAAAGCTTCCTCATTAGCTGAGAAACAGAAACTAGGACTGGAGCGATTGGAACTAGATCAAAGGGAATAGGAGCTACAATTAAGGACCGAGTTGAACATTAGTAGAGCCTAGTCACAAGCTCTGGAAGAGATTGAAAGAAGTTTGAATGTAGAACTTGACAAGCCACAGCAACTTCAAGAAGATTGTGATCGCCATACTACGCCGCCCGAACAATACCAACAATCACCTAATAAACAAGTGACTGTTGACAAAACTTATGAATTTCCAGAAAAGTCTTTATTTCACAACTCACAAAATGTGTGTGCCCCTAATATGGGCAGGAATCCGCCTAATCCTGTAAACATTCCAAATGTCTCGAATACAAATATACCAGGGAATGTGCCTAATCCTTACTTGGATCTTTCGAGTTTATCAAGAGATCTAAATAAGCCTAAGGCAGATATCCAAAAGTTTGACGGTAGCCCTATGGACTACAATAGATTCTTAAGGCAGTTTGAAACAAGGGTTTGTGCTAATACTAACTCATATGATGAACGGCTAACCTTTCTTTTACAATATACTAGTGGCGAGCCTCACAAAATTGTTCAAGGGTACTCTAACTTAGAAGCAAAACAAGGTTATAAGGCTACATTTCAAGAATTTAACGAGCGTTACAGCAATCCAGATGTTATTGCGCGCGCTTACGTAAATAAAGCACTACAGTGGCCATCAATCAAAGATAGTGCTAAAGCACTGGATGAGTTTGGAATCTTTCTTTGCGATTCTTATTTTGCCATAAAAAATATTGATGCTTTTAAGGTTTTAGAGTATTCAGAAAATCTAAAATCTTTAGTTAGAAAATTGCCATTTTACCTGCATGATAGATGGAGAAACGTTGCGTATGACTTGAACTCTAAAAACACAGAAGTTAGATTTGAGCATCTTGTTGATTTTGTGCGAAAGGAAGCAATGAAGGCTGTCGATCCTATATTTGGTAAAGATACATTGGGTGGAAATAAAGAAAATAAAATAAGTTAAAGAAAATCTTTGTAACAAATACTAATGCTAGTTATTCATGTACTTATTGTCAAGGTCAACATTGTTTAGATTTGTGTCCAGACATAACAAAAATCTCTTTGAAAGAGAGATATTCTTTTTTAAAGTCTAAGGGTCTTTGTTATGGATGCTTAAGACCAGGACATCTGAAAACCAACTTAAACAAAGGAAGAAATGTCAAAATTGTAGTTATAGCCATCCAACAATATTACATGTTGATAGACGTACTTCATTAGATGAGTCAGAGCCAAAATTATTTGCCAAATCATACGCTGCCCATATGGGGGCTGGGTCAGTAGGACATCATGCATTACAAATAGTTCCCGTTAGACTTAAATCAAAACTCAGTGATAAATACTTAGAAACATATGCATTCCTGGATTCAGGTAGTACCACTTCTTTTTGTACAGAAAGGGCCGCAGCATTTTTGAATCTTCAGGGAAGAAGGTCAAAAATTAACTTATTAACTATGGGTCAAGATACAATTCAGGACACTTATGAAATATGTGGGCTAGAGATTTGCTCTCTGGATAGCAAGAATACTTTAGAGTTACCACCTATTTATACTCAGTCATCCCTTCCTGTTACAGTCAGTGATGTTACCACTAACTATAACTTAAAGAAATGGCTGCATCTCAACCAGGTAAAACTTCAGATCGTTATTGGTGATGTAGACCTTTTAATTGGAATAAATGTACCAAAGGCCTTGGAACCATGGGAAGTTATACCTTGTAGAACAGAAGGACCATTTGCTGTGAAAACGTTGTTTGGATGGGTTATTAATGGGCCACTTGATGTCAATGTAGATCACAATGCAAAGTATACTTGTAATTATATAAAAGCTCAACTCTTAGTGAACAGATTAGAGATTATTTCAATAATGACTTCAATGAAAAGACCATAAATGATATGCCGGAAAATTTGAGAGAAGATAATCACTTCCTTCAATTAGTGTCAGAGTCCATTACTTTAAAAGAAAATCATTACTATATAGACTTGCCATTTAGATCACCACACATATCATTGCCAAACAACAGAAAACAGGCAGAGCAGCGCAGTGTTTTTAGCCAGACGATTCGGTAAAGATCTTGCCTTTAAAGAAAAGTACACCGAGTTTATGAAGAAAATCATAGGAAAAGGTTACGCAGTGAAATGCCCCTCACAAGACTTGCCTATAAATGGATGTGTGTGGTACCTACCTCATCACGGCGTATTTCACCCAAGAAAACAAGCTCAGAGTTGTTTTTGACTGCTGCTAGGTATCAAGGGACATCTTTTAATGACCAGTTATTACAAGGACCAAATTTAACTAATACATTGATTGGTATATTACTCAGGTTTAGACAGAAACAGATTGCCATCATGGGAGACATTGATAGTATGTTTTATCAAGTAAAGGTTAACCCTAGAGATAGAAATTTTCAACGATTCTTGTGGTGGGAAAATGGTGATTCAGACCGGGAACCAACAGAATACCAGATGACAGTTCACCTATTTGGTTCAACCTCTTCGCCGAGTTGTGCAAACTTTGCATTATGCCAGACCACATTAACAGCTGTGAAAGGTCAATTCAATGACGACGTTATCAAAACAGTTTTAAGAAACCTCTACGTCAATGACTGTTTAAAATCCGTGGAATCAATTCCTAAAGCAATTTCTTTAGTTAAAGAGCTGGGACATTTACTACATACTGGGGGTTTCCATATTACAAAGTGGGTAAGCAACAATAAAGAAGTAATGAGCTTAATACCATTTTCTGATAGAGCTGAAAGTATCAGAGACTTGGACTTGCAATACAACTGTAAACATATTGAAAGGACTCTAGGTATTAATTGGTGTATTGCATCTGATAGCTTTTCATTTACTGTGGCAATCAAGGAGCAGCCTTATACACAAAGAGGAATTCTGTCAGTTGTTAGCAGCATATATGATCCTTTAGGTTTCATGGCACCGCTAATACTAGAGGAAAAGATGATCCTTGGACAAGTCTAATATTTTATGGTCTGGTAATTGGTTCACACACAGGTTGAAACCTTATCTGCAACTTCTCTAACTTGGACAAGTATATCTTCCTTTTCTTATGTAAATGAATTAAACAAGTAACTGAAAGGGCATGAAATGTAGTTAAAGAAGAAATTGCTTTTTACAAACAACTTTTTTTTTCTACAATGTTTTTTCGAACTTTTGTTTCAACTATGGATTATCACAGTTATATTGTGCAGTAAAGGGTTAACTAATTTGTTCCTGAACACTTTATCACATTGGAATACATCCTTAATCTATGTAGAGTATCTTGTTTGCCGAGTAAAACCATCACATCAGGAATTGGTGGACCAGCCTGGAAAATAATCAAGGTTTTACAATTTAAAAACCCATTCCCATATGAGAAAATTTTAGACTGATTCAAATTGAAAGAAGTTAGAGACACAAATTACAGACGCTGAAATTTTGAATTTTTTTCACTTTTAAAGTTGAAAAGGGTGTGGATAATGAGGATATTCCTTTTTTCTTGAGGGGCATCAGAAAGCAAAATAGTGTGGGAATGGAACAAGACTCCTATTCTGGTGTTTTCATATACAATATTCCCAAAATTTACAATTATGGGATGTCATTGGTTGGATCTCTGACAGCTGCACATATTCTTTCCGGCATTGATCTCTCACCAATTGGTGGATAATCGTAAACCTAAGTGGGATAGCAGCTGGAGGCTAGGAAAGGATGTAGTGGTAGTACTGGTGTGAGAAATACCAGGGATCCATTGTTAGGTGCTCCAGCCGCCACAATATGACTGAAATACTGTTAAAAGCGGCGTTAAACCCCATTCAATCAATCAATCAATCAAGCCTAACAATCTCTCTGACCAAGATTCATTAAGATTGAGCCAAATTGTCGCCACTATACTGTTGACAAAGAAACTGTCATTATAGCCACTTTTGCACCATACTAATCACCAAGCAATACCATGTATCAAATGGGTGTTCTGAACTGGTTGATTACATTTGAATTTTGGCCCCTTACCCCATGACAAAATTCTAGACTTGTCTAAATTGAAAGAAGTTGCAGACAACTACTTAAAGTTGTTGGAATCCAAAAAATCTTTATCATTTATGGAAGAAAACTTAAATATAGACAATGAAGAAATTGCATTTTCTCCTTTTTATACAATGTTTTCCCAAGCTTTTTTCCTGGGGTGTGTGAAAAAGGATTGAGTGATAATGGGTTAATTCCATTGAGGAACTCTGTATTTCGATTGTCTATTTTACTTATCTAAACAATAAATTTCTCTTATCATTTCCTCTGTCCATTATTCTTCCTTTGATCTTCTTTTCAAACATTTACATATTACCAGACAACACAATTTAAGGTTGGTCCAAATTGGATGATGTTGCAAAGGGCAATTTCAAATGGTGAACTTAGAAAAAATATTTGCCTTCTTTTGGTAGATTTGATTGATTGATTGGTTGCTTGCTTGATTGATTGGTGTTTTACAGCAAATTGACACCTACAGTCAATTAAGGCTAAAGAAATTCAAGAATAGTTTAATCCTTTCCTGTTTTTTGAAATTTTAGACTGGTCCAAATTCAAAGGTTTGCAGGCGACAATTAAAAGTGGATTTTTTTTATAGAATAATCATTCAGTAGGGTAGAAAATATTGTGGAAAAAGAAGAAATTGTTTGTTACAATCAATTTCTTCTTTTTCCACAATGATTTCTCACATATAAAAACACACAGACGTAAAAACCAGTGATTAAACAGGAAAGCAGGGCTCCGGAAATCCGATAAATTGCCGGTCTTGACCGAATTTCAATTGCCAGACCAAATGGAATCCCAAAAATTCCACCAAAATTGGTCCAAAATTTTTATTATAAATTTCATGTTGAAATATTGATTAACACTGCCATCTATCAAAATCCATTTGAAACCGAAAGAATTCAGGGGTTTCACACATTACCATTAGATTAAGGGATTAACAAAAGTGCCAAAAATCGATAATTAGTTTACCCGCCCGCCAGTCAAGTGCCCATCCGCAAGAGGACCTCATTTGCAGTTATCCACAGTTTCATGCTTGACCGAACTTCGGGTATTGCGTTTGTAAACTATTTGCAATAGAGCTTACACACATTCGAAGTCTTATATAAATTGACATCCAGTACTGCATCAATTTAAATTGCAGTTACTCGTGAAACAAATTCCTTTTACTATTATATGGGATGCGTATGTAAATCAAGACATGAACAGGCTTCAGTTGCCGCTCGTATAAAGTCGGAATAGCTAAGCATATCACTTTTATGAAATTAATTTATCACCAGTAAGCGTGTGAGACCAGGTTTACAAATTTGTATAAAAAGATCACTTTGTTAATGTTTTTCATTCATGGTAAGAAACGGAGCCGATAGAATTCAAACACTAAGTGGAAATCCGCAGAATAAAGATAATTTTAATATAAACGAAATAGACTACTTTATAATATCGCTAATTCCGTCATTAGAATTAAAGAAACAGCGAACAGTGAAATCTTACTTCAGGGGTGGAAAACGTCCGAATAATAAATCTTAAATTAACTACAATTTATAAATGACCGAGATTTGATCACAAATTCTACTCTGGAAAAATAGTGCGACACGTGGGCGACCCACTCGAGTTTGTCTCGTCGGTCTTTTTGATGTACATCACGACTCTGTGATCCCATGGAGTAGAATGGACTGACCCGACATTTTTGTGACGTCAGCTGTGTTTTCCCATCAACAGAGATTTGTCTTGAAAGAAAATCGCCATGAGCGTGTTAGATTAACAGAACTTTGGATAACTAGCTTATAAAAAAGTATTCCATTACTACAATTAAATCGGCGGTACTGGAGGGGGGGGGGGAAGCTACGTCACGTAAATATTCTGTAAAACCCGGAAATTTTAGTAATGTAATTTATTTGTCTGTCTAATTTTACAATATATATTGCAATTTCGTGGACTACCGTACATTGCCGGACACGGCCAAATTTTCAAAAACAAAATGAAAGTAGGATCTGTCAGCTGTTTTCATCTATCTTCCACTCGTTTCAGACCATAATCATCTGCGGAAAATTTGAAAAAGAAGGAAACTACTGAATGAATGATGAAACCTTTTACGTATGGGAAAGGTGAAAATGGGTGGGTATTCATTTTTGCCGGCGGAGGGGGGGGGTATTCGTTTTTGCGGGGTGGTGGCAAATGTCTCAGACCGATTTAAATTTCCAAATTTCCGGAGCCCTGAAGGAAAGGATTAACATAAAATATATACAATGTACAACAATACAAGAAAGACAACCACAAGAGATATACAATGATTAATGAAAACATTCTAGGCGGTGAAGAAACTGCTGATTACAAGCAATTTCTTCATTATCAGCAACAGTTTTCTATGTATTTTCATGGAGGGTAGAGAAACAGCAGGGTTGAGTAAGAATAGGTTAAATCAATAAAGTTCTTTTGGGCAATGTTCATATCTGTATCTTTAACAAAATGGATCTTACTAAACGTTAAATTTTGTTCTTCCAATTTAAACCAATTATGAGGCCCCAAAAAAATTTAGGCAGATCCAAACTTAAGGAAGGAGCAGACAACAATTTATTGTTGAGGAAAAGTTAAAATTCTTTGACTTTTGAGGAAGAAAACATGATTGAAAATGAAGAAATTGCTTTTGAAAGCAATTTCTTCATTTTCAATCATGTTTTCCAAATTTCATTGCTTGTTACAAGCCATTTCTTCATTTTAAACAATGTTTTCCATAGGTTTTTCTCTTGACAGGCGGGCAGTGGCAATCATGAGGTCCAGGGTTCGATTCCTGGTCAAGGCAAATATCCTTTCCAACATACATCTCCCACCAATTGGTAGATAATCGTGAACCCAAGAGGGATGAGCAGCTTGAGGCTCAGTAAGGATGTAGTGGTAGTACTGGTTTGAAAAATACCAGGAATCCATGGTAAGGTGCTCAAGCCGCCACAATATGACTGAATACTGTTAAAAGTGTCTTAAACCCCAATCAAATAGATAAACAAACCTTGAAAGGCATACTTAAGTGGAATTGTATGGTAATTGGTTGATCAATCAATAAGATATTGTCGTAAAGACTTACCTTAGTATTGGTAAGAACATGACGAAGAATGTACATTATATCCTTCTGAGATATATGACAGTCTGTTGAAATCAATGAAAGTAAATTTTTAATAGCATCCTCTTCAAACGGCTCTAAATGTTCTAACTGGTTGATAACTTTACTAAAGAGTTTATTAGGGTCGGATGAGCGTTTATGAATTTCCGTAATGATCTGTGACGATGTTGAGTCTGGATGTACCCAATAATATTTTAATATATCATCGACAAGTTCTGTTATATGATGAATTCTGTTACAAACCTACAAGATATAGAAAGTCCATATACACTATGTACTAGGGAAACTCATAATACCTTTTTAACCCATTATAAGACAACTAAACTTTTAGACTGGGCAAAATCAAAAGAAGTTGCAGACAGCAATTTTAAATTCATTGCTTCATTTAACACAATCTTGCCAAAGACTTTTTCAAAAAGGGGGGGGGGGTTAGGGGCATCAAAAAATGGAATTGTGTGGGAGTGGGTAAGGGTTATGAAATACCTCTTTCTGCTAAATGAAATACCTAGATAAGACAGTCTAATAATTTTATTGCCAATTAAGAAACATTGACCAATCATTTCAGTCATTTAGACCTGAAGTCAACTTTGAATTCCCAACATTCATTTTAAGCATTTTTATTGGTATGGCAGCTTAAATGTCAGTTTATTCAAATTGCAGTGTTGACATTGATGTCCCAAACCAACATTTTGGATTTCTTTCATGTCCCTGACGACATATTTTACAAAATACTGACGGTAATGTTGTTTATTACCTCAGTCAAACTGTCATGTCTGAGGTCAGTCGGCGTGTCAGGGATCTGTCCACTGTCTGTACAAACATTCCATTTATCTAAAAAAGTGAGCAAGAGATGAAGAAACCCACCTTTTCAAAAGTCACAAAAAATAGCAATTTATGGGTATTTTTTCAAGTTTTGAGATAAAAAAAAAGAGACACAAAAACAACAGGACTTTCCTTGAGTCACTGGCAACAATTGTATGAAGTTTCATGGAAGCACATCAATAAGTTCTATAATTAGAGCTAAAAAATGATAAATGATAAAATCTATGGACTGACAAACACACAGAAGAACAGACAAATATAGTGAAGCCAATATAACCCTTCTACTTTGTAGGGCATGTGTGGGTGGGTGGGGGTTCTAATAAAAGCCTCTTAAAGGATAGAATCATTATTTATCCAAACTAGTATTGTCGCAAAACTGACTTATTTCCCCAACCAGCATTTTGTCACTAAAGTAGCACAGTTGACCTTTCACCTATGTTACCCCAATCATTTGGTCACTTACTGATGTCATGGATAACATTTGTATAAAGCTTCAAGGTAATAGCTCGAATACCTTATAATCAAGAGCACCAATGATTAATCCTAATGAAAATTGCAGGCGCACAAGTTCCAACTGTACGAAGGATGTCATTAAAGTTTCAGTAAAATTGGTGAAGAAATGTTGAAGAAGAAGCAGACACATAATTATGTCCACGGACAGACAGACAAACAACCTGATTCCAGTATAAACCCCCCATTTTATTTGGGGGCGGGGGGGTATAAAAAGACTTTGGTTGTATGAACAGATGGATGGACAAAATGATAGAAAGACAGACATTATGAAACAATCAAACTCCTGTCTACTTAGTAGTGATATAAGCATTTTCACTGTAGAGAACAAGTTATGATCAGCTAATCATCACAAAAGATTTGTTCAAAAATACTCACTAAATATAACCTTAACACTTTTTCTATACTCTCATCCCTTAACACTGGACTGCCTCTATGTAATCTGAAAAATGGGAGGATAACTGACGGTGATTTGTCAATTAACCCATTCCCACACGAGAAAATTTTAGACTGGTCCAAATTGAAAGAAGATGCAGATGACCATTTTAGGTTGATGAAATTCTAAAATTCTTTTTCTTTTAGGATAGAAAATATCGTGGACATAGAAGAAATTGCTTGAAACAAGCAATTTCTTCTATGTCCACAATGTTTTCCAAAGCTTTTTTCTTGAGGGGCGTAAAAAGGAGGGCTCGTGTGGGAATGGGTTAAATAATCATTGTCACTTCCTTTTTCACCCGTTTTACAAATCCCCCATTCGACACCCTTAGGAAAAACGTACAACCCTTTTCTCACAATGATTTCTACTTCACTTTACAATTGCATTTGAATTTTAATGCACTTTGAACTAGTCTTCATCCTCTTTCTTATTTGGACCAGTCTGAAATTGTGAGGTTATGACAAGCAATTATGGAAACACATAGTGTGAAAATAATGAATAGTTTGTGACAAAAATTTCTACTTTGCCACAATGTATCTATACCCTTTTGCAACCTTTTTCAATTTGGACCAATTTGTTGCCCTGGTAGATTAATTGATTGAATTGGGTTTAACACCATTTTTAATGGTAGCTCAATATTAACACAGTGGCTATTCCATCTGCCCATGACTTTCTATCCATTCTCACACCAGTACAGCCAAAGCGTTTAGTCCAAGTCACCAGCTGCTGCTCTATCTCAGATGCATTATCCACTCACTGGCACATGTTGTAATAATTTTTGTCAAAAAGTCAGCTAGGATTTTGGCTAAAAAGGATATTGACTGTCAATTAAAAAGTTGATTGGCGAATCAAATTATCCATTTAGACTGGAAGTGAAGTCTGACATTGGCCGACATCTATGTTTGCCCTCGAAATATTTCGGTTTTTAGCAGGAGATGTAGACTAAGATCAGCCTGCACATAAGTGCAGTCTGATCTTTGTCTTCACCTCCTGCTTTAATCTTTCCTGCCAGAGTTGTTCATGAAGTTGATTTTCTAAAAGAAATATTGATTTGTGAACAACAAGATCTATCAGTGCTTTTAGACCTTTGATTTTACAGCAATTAAGTAAGGCAATTTATACAACATGACAAAGGTTAAGCATTCATGTTGGTTTAGCGACTTAAACACAGTAACTACGTATATGTCGCCAACAAACCTTTCTTCATTTTTGTAACATGTTGCTGACTGTAAATTTTGCAAAGAACGCCTCCGTCGAACTTCCTGATGGAGCTCATATGGGCAGAGCAAGCAAACCGTCCAATTGAATGCACAATTTCATGATTGACAATACAGTGCATTACTGAGCTAACTGGCTTGTTGTCAAGAAAAGGGATAAATCATTTACTTACAATCCATCAAAATGTTTTAATAGCAATATTCTAGCTTCTTCTAATAAATCAGGTTTTCCTGGTGAGTTCAAAAGATGTTTTAGATGTTCTCTGTTCAAATCTTTTAATTTCTCTGGCTGTAGTTGAGATGGGTGAGTCAGAATTTTGTCTATTGAAAACTGAAATGATATTATTTTACACTGAGAGACTCATTGGCAAATTTCATGTTTTAATGTCTTCATCTAATCACTTAAACCCATAGCAAGTGGACTAAATTTCAGACTTGTCCAAATCTAAAGATTTGCAGAATACAAGTTTTGGTTTATAAATTACCTTTCTTCTTTGTCTTTTGAGGTAAAAACATTGTGTATAATAAAGATATTGCTTGCATCAAGCAATTTCTTACTTTTCCACAATGTTTTCCAATTATTTCTTTCTAGGTGGGGCATAAAAAAGCTTAAATTTGTGGTAATGGGTTAATATTTGATGCCCCTTGAAGAATAATATATGGAAAGTACACTGCAACTCCTCTATAACACTACCCAGCACAGCGCTGACTCCATTATACCACGGGGTCCGCTTGGCTCCCAAAATTTTGGAGGGGGGGGGGCATTTTGGGTTGCAGATTTTGAGATACAACGTTAATGCTGATTTGGCCGTGATTTTTTCATCCCGTCTTCGGCCCGCTCGAAGAAAAAGGGTTGCACATAAAAATCGATAATTACCCGAAGCCAGGTAAGTTTTTTTACACCTTACGTGGATGGTCCTGGCCATTAATGCATTAGTTCAGAGGTAATTGCTTCGTTTAATTGATGACACACGTATTGTTTCAATCGGTTTGGTCTTACTGTTTGACATTGAGATGATCAATGCCTAAGCAGCCTTAGGTCATTGATATTTTTTAAATCAATAGAGAATAGGCACGCACCTTGGTATCCTTCAGTTACAAACCTTGAAGGTGGTGCGATTAAAATATTACACTGTTTCACTCTCGGCGTTCTTAGTTTTTTTCAATCCCCAGTAGGACGTGTAACGCGCGACCGTGAAATTAGACAAATTGACTTGAGCCTACTTTTTAGTTCACTTCATAGTTTGCTGGTATCCGGAGCTCGTAGAGGATAGAGGCTTCAAGATAAAAATGCAACAATGAAAACAATCAGTCGTAGTTGCGACGTATTCGCTAAATACATAAAATACGTGAATTTTAATTGTAAATGTCACAATATCTGAAGATTCTCATCCGAAACGGGATAGATAGTATAAGTAGATTAAAATAAAATACCGTTAATTTTCCACATTTCTTTCAATAATCTGAAAATTTAATGCCATTCTGTATTATCAAACACACGGCAAAAAGCTCGTCAACAAATTTGAAGTAAAGGTTTTCTGGGTACAGTTTATTTTATTCTGAGGGAAGAAAGGTGATCAAAGGTGCTGCCGCCAGATGTTCAGCTATTTATGGGAGAGTTTCTGGAGTTGACAAGTGCCAGACGCGTACCCTGTGAGAATTCTTGCTGACCGAATTTTTTACTCATGTCGTTATGAAACCAGACATTCCGCCATCTCGGATATTTTTCGATTATTATGACCTTAATTTTTACGATTAAAAGTTAGCCGCTACAAAGTTAAATCCAGTGCAACTGGTCGGTTTGAATTTCCGATTCGTAAATGACTAGGTTCAGATAAGAGTTCTTTGTCGATTTTTTGTACCGTATTTTTAACAATGGTAACGAAAGTCTATTACCGCGAAAGAGGTTCGAAGGTCGATCCACGCGACATTTTCTCAGCACTTCAGTAACCCCAGGTGTTCAACAACTCGTCGGTCTCCAAGGAGACGTTGCTATGTGAGATACTTAGATTTTATCCCTCTTGTCTATGGATGGAAATATTTACATCTGTGTAAAACTAAATTCAATTAGATTAATGCAGATGACTATCATATTAATAAAACATGTATCAGGTAAAAGTTCTAGCTTCTTAATATTGGGAGAAAAAGAATCAGAATTTGTAGACCTGTGGATTTACGGATTATTCAATCCTGATAGACCGGGAAGGTAAGGTTAGAATTTAATTCTTCGTCATCCGTTTCTGCTAGAATCTTGTAACTACAGTTATTGTTTTTTATTTCCAGACTAGAAAGGAATTTTATCCCGAATTATTGGGTGTTTAGCTCCGATTCCCACGGTTGAAAATTTCAGTTATGGCGGGGAAGGGAGGGGGGGGGGGGGGGCTGCAGCGTTATAGCATAATAACTCCACTTCTTCCGCTGTTTCATTTCTTGGACCCCACCAACAGCGTTATAGTGGAGCTGCAGTGTATTGTTGAAAAAGAGATATTTTTGTTCGCAACAAACCAGACTAATCCTATACTTGCCACTTCAAATAAGAACCAGCTTGAAACTTTGTAGTTTTGAATTTGACTAACTCTTTCTCGTACCACTGAATGATGTCCAAATTGACAGATCCTTGCCACTCCCACTGATCTAAGACAACATAGTCAAACTGTGATATCAAACCTCATTAGTATTGAACATAGAAATAATTACGGGAAAAGGACAAATTGCTTGCTTAACCCAATACCAGATAGCAAAATTTTAGACTGGCCCAAATTGAAAGAAGTTGCATATGACAATTTTAAGTTTATGAAATTTTGGATTTTTTCAACTTTCTGTATAGAAAACATTGTAGAAAATGAAGAAATTGCTTGTGACAAGCAATTTCTGTATTTTCCACAATGTTTTCCAAAGCTTTTTTTCTTGGGGGCGTCTAAAAGTGTCACTGAGTGGGAATGGGTTAAAGCAATTTCTTCTTTTTCCACTATATTTTCTCAAGGATAAAATCACAGTGATGTAAAATCCTGAATTTGTACAGGAAGGGGTTAACAAAACTTTTTAATTAAATGCTGAAGTTAAATTTCACTTCCAGTTTAAACTAAATGAACAATTTGGTCAATTGATTTTATGATTAACAGCAGTTACCCAACAATTAGTTAACCCATTACCAGACCACAAAATTTTAGGCTAGTCCAAACTGAAAGATATTGCGTAGAACAATTTATAGTTTATGATATTTTAAATTTGTTTAACTTTCTTGGTAGAAACCATTGTGAAAAATGAAGAAAGAGCTTATTACAAGCAATTTCGTAATTTCCCAAATTGTTTATCTTGAGGGGCGTCCAAAAGTGTCATTGTGTTGGAATAGGTGAACCCATTAATTAGAGTCTATTAAATTTTAGAATTTTTTCAAGTTTCTGGGTTGAAATCATTGTGTAAAATGAAGAAATTGCTTGCTTCAAGCAATTTCTTCATTTTACACAGTGTTTTCCAAAATGGAGGAGAGTCAGAAAGTGCCATTGTGTGTGATGGGGTTAAAAGCCTGTCATTTTGCATGTGATTTATATGGTAATCTTATGATGTCATTACTGTTTTTGATCCAGTAAAGCAAAAAGAACAAAAGCAGGGGAAATCTACCGGAATAGTGAGTTGAACATTTTAGAGTTATCCCCCTTTGTTGATATTAATTGCTCTTTTGATGCTGAACATATTTTGACTCTCAGGAGAATTTCTGGTTTTCTCCAATTAAATTTTAACATGGACTGTATTGTCAAAATCATTATTTTGAAACCCTTTTAATTTCACAAATTAATTTTTGAAATGGAGACTGATTTAAATTAAGATTTCATATGAAGACAGAGAAAATATTTCTACAAACACATTTTAATGTAAATGGTGAGAATAGTGAGAAATGGCAATAATTAGTTTCTCTTACCAAAGGTACCATTTCCTTTAATGGAAGTCCATGTGTGTCTTTGAAAAATCCTCCACTAACAGTTGTCACATAATTTAAAACTGTGTCAGGCTCAAACCCTTGTTCCTATAGATAGAATAATAATAACAGGTTTTACAACCATTACAATAAAACAGAATTTTTGACTGGTCCAATATCAAACATGTTGCAATCAACATTTCAAAGTTTGATTAAACTGAACTATAATTCATGATAACCTATAAAAGAGGTAGAAAGCATTGTGAGAAAAGGAGAAATTGCTTGTCACAGGTAATTTCTCTTTTTTTCCACACAATTTTTCTAAACAACATTTCTTCAATGCATAAATTAAGAACTGTGTGGTAATGGGTTAAAATATTTCTTAACTCTTGTCATGCTGTATACAATCCTTTTTGGAATTACATTAAAATCAAAGGGCTGGAAGCACTAGTTGTGGGTCATTATCTTTTGAAAATTAATGTTATAATCAACACTGACTTAAATGAGACAAAAAATTGGTGTAAACAAAGAACAGAATGAACTTATGTGCAAGTTGATCTTTGTCTATACCTCCCACCTAAAACAAGATTATTCCTGATCAGCATGAAAAGAGTTAAAAAGCTGAGAGTGAACATCTTATGGACAAAAATAAGATCAAAATAAACAAGAGCACCGCCCATGGGTGCCAACGTTGGGTGCCGACGCTCGGCTGCAGGTGCTGGATAATGCAAAAATTTTAAGTTAAAAAAAAGTGGCATAACTCTTACAAAAATGCATATAGAGTTATTCCCCTTGACAGTCCAGATAGCTCAATGGATGGTCAATACACATGCCATGTTTCATGAGGATATCTTCAATAACAACAGAGATATGACCATGGTTAAAGTATGTCAACACCAACACCAATTCCAACACCAATTCTTACGCCAACACCAACGCAAACGATGCCAAGGTGATCACAATACCTCGGGTTTTCTCCGAAAACAGCTGAGCTAACAAAACAATTTTGATGTTGTAGTATAATTACTCCAACCAACGGTAATAAAAACACCACATGCATAAGGCAATGCTTGGCTTTTAAAATGCTTGACAGTGGGTAAAAGTCAAATAAGGGGCGTAATTCCCGCTTATTGGTATAGATTGCTCTGTTAAGATCTATTCCGAATTTAAAGCGAATGTGTTCAGTAATACTAGAGATTTTACAAATTATCAAACTTTCGGATGATAGTGCTGATGCAGCCGGCAACCTGGCTATAGCTATAAATTGGATTTTCTCTGAAAACAGCCGAGTCAGAAACACAGATATTTGAGAGTGACCTTCAAAGATGACATCAACCTTATCACTAGATGAAAGATCATATCACGTCAATTCATATATGGAGAATGAAAACAGAAGAAATTGCCTTATGTAATACCACAAATAAACCCAGACAACAAAATTTAGACTGGTCAAAACTGAAAATAGTTGCCAAGGAAAGTTTTTAGGTGATGAATTATCAAACGTCTTTGTCTTTTCGAGCTGGAGAGATGGTGGATAATGAAAA
Source organism: Fragum fragum (assembly GCA_946902895.1). Classification (NCBI taxonomy): domain Eukaryota; kingdom Metazoa; phylum Mollusca; class Bivalvia; order Cardiida; family Cardiidae; genus Fragum; species Fragum fragum. The sequence goes on along the minus strand of OX336379.1, from coordinate 32,260,594 downwards.
TTTGCTGGTAACAAGCAATTTCTTCATGTTCACATTTCTTTCCAAAGCTTTTTTCAGTGGGGTATCAACATGAGGGAGTGGGGGGAATAGACATATCCAAATTCTATAAGCATTCTTACCCTATAATCCTCCACATTAACCCCTATACTTCTTTTTGACATTTTACCACCAGATCTGCAAAATTATGTATCATATTTTGTTTCCTTCAGAAGATAGCACAAAGTGCTTTGTGATTAATCCTACATTCCATTCATAATACCACAAAAAACTTTTTGAAGCCCTGAAAAAATGTTATGGAAAGAATTGTAGAAAAGGAGATACTGCCAAGTTCAGCCTAATATAGGTTAATCTTTGATCTCTTAGATTGACCTTGACCCTGGAGGTTCAAACTCTAGATTTCAAGTTAACATAACTGATCATGGTGATGGACAAATTATCAAAATTATTTGAGATTTAACCTTTTCCTGTTTTGCAAAATTAGACCAGTATATCAAGCGGATTTAATTTGAAAATTAACCATTTAGTAGGGTAGAAATCATTGAGGAAAAAAAAAGAAATTGCTTGTTACAAGCAATTTCTTCTTTTTCTACAATGTTTTCTCAATTACAAAATCAGAGAGACGTAAAAACCAGGAATTGAACAGGAAAGTGTTAATGCTCAGAACAAACATGAATACAAAGCATTTTGAAACAAGATGTGTTTGGGAAACACAAATATGGCTGCAACAGCATATCATTATCCATGATACATGTACTTGACCTTGTCATATGACCTTGACCTTAATATAAGTAGATCTCTATCAATGACAGATATCATCATGTCAAGTATAAACAATAAGTAGCTGATAGAAGTATTGAAATTGAAGGGAAAATACTAAGTTTACAGGTTAGGATTTCATCAGACAGACACACAGGAAAACAGATAGACACTTGGTAAATGAGGTTATACTACTTACGGATTTAATATAAGAGGTAGATGTGCATATTTTGGCGGGGACCATCCAAATGCCTCATACATCTGCAGGTGTTTTGGTGTAGAAATACTCCATTCCTAAATAGTAATAGAGGATACTAGAGAAAGTACTTTTAACTCATTCCCAGCCAATCAAGCTTTTTCATAACCCTCAAGAAAACAATGCTTTGGATAACTTTTGATGACTAGAGGGGCTTGAACACACAAATTGCTCTACTGGCCTGAATTTACAAATAAAAAGGTTATAAGTTTATTAGCTTATCTAGCTTATGCTTATGTTTTCTACCACAATCTCGGGCTTATTTTTCAATTTTGATGTTTTTGAATTCTTGTCATCACCTTTCACTATTGACAGGTCTAAATTTTTGTCATCAGAGTTTTATTCTTTTCATCAAAATGAATCATCCAGCTTAGTAAGATTTTATCGATGTCCTAAAGAAATGTTCTCATTTTAAATGAAAACATTCCACATTGTCATGGCTACTGGTGTAAGCCAAAGCTGAGTATGCTTAAATTTCACAATAAGAGTTCTTAAGATTCTTACTTAGCAACTTCAAAATCTTAATCTAAAGAACATCCTTTCTATATTTACGAATAAGATGATTAAAAATCTTGATGAAAAGAATGCACCTTTGTTAATTGGTTAACAAATTCACTTTCATTACACAAGTGGCACTCACCTCACCACGAAACACATGAGATATTTTCATAAAATGATCGTCGACAACATTAGCAAAGTGATATGTTGGATACCCATCAGCTTTCATCACTATCTGAAGGAAAAACAAATTCAGAAGTACTGAAAAACTCTAATGAAAAACTGTCAATTGAACCCTTGTCATGCTGAATAAATTCCTATTTTAATAACTATAATGAGATAAGACTGAAAGCATTGGAAAGTTAGATTGAGGGTCAATATTTTCTATCATAAACAACTCTGGCTTATCAGAGATAAACAGGTGGTAAGGAATAAAATCAGACTTCACATATTTGCAGGCTGTTCTTTGTCTATACCTCCTGCCAAAACAGGAATATTCCGGGTTCAGTAAGACATTAGGTCTAAGTATCATATACAATCCCTTACTGGGAGCACTGGGCAAATCTTGCTTATTAGAACTAAGTTAATGTGTCTATAATGCTTTAAAACTTTCACCCTTGTCATGCTGAACCCGGAATATTCCGGTTTTGGCAGGAAGTGTAGACCACGATCTGATCTTGGTCTACACTTCCTGTTTCTACTTTTGCTGCCAGAGTTGTTTATGCAATTGATTTCTAAAAGAAATATTGATTTTTGAACAGCAAGTTCTTTCAGTGCATTCAGCCCTTTGATTTTACAGCAACTCAGTAAGGTTATTTATACAGCATGACAAGGGTAAATCTCTGTGCAGAAGCTGTCTCTGATCCACTACAAAAGGGCTTTCACAATACAATTATCCTTATCAACTTGAAGTTAAGACTGAGCAAATCTTAGTGTCTGAAGCCATTACAAAAATTTTGACACAAGAATTTTGTACTGGTCAAAATCAAAATAAGTTGCAGACAGCAATTCAAACTTGGTTAAGATTTGAGAAAAGTATATAGGGTAGAAAACATTGTGAAAAAAGGAGAATTGCTTGTAATAAGCGATTTCTCCCCTTCCCAATTTTTTTTCCCTCAACCGTTCAGTAAAAAATTGGTATTATGTGGTATGGGTCTAATAGTTATATACAAATAATCATTTCTGACTTATATTGTTTGATTACATAAACAACTTACAAAATCTCCTTCCAAAACTTGCCCCACTCTTTTTTCTAACATAGGACCATAAACAAGATCATACCAGGGTTCTTTTATTGCATCATACTGAAAATCAAAAACCAAAATCCAGTAAAGCTGATTCTTGTCTAAAACATACACATTTCAAGGATTTCAGAAAATTATTGCTCAAACTACAATAGACTAAAAAGACCATTTTCAGGGTTTTTTTATACTGTTCTGAACAGCTGTGAGTCTAAACCTATTACCTGGTGGCAAAATTTTAGTACTTTTCAAGGGGAATAAATATGCAATGTTATTTTGAAATCTAACTGGAATTGAATAAGCAGAATGAGCAAGTTATTTTTAACAAAAAGAATGTTCTGAATGAAATAAATGATGTGTAATTACTTCCTTTTGTGTAAATCTGCATATAAATTTTTAGAATTGCTATTTTACTTGGACCAATCAAATACTTCGAAATCGAAATCAGCCAAATAGAATCAAAGAATGTTAAGAGCAATGTGAATGAAGTTTCTGAGTGTTTTGAATGATTTGTGTAATTTGTTTGAATGATATCGATGGAATGGTGAACAAGTAATTTTGTATGAAATAGAGTGGGATAAGCATCAGTTTTATTATGTTCTTTATTGTGCTCATCAAGGTAAACAACCAGCCAGCTTACTTTCAAATCCTTCACAAATGTAGAAGATATGCTCCCAAGGTCCATTTGTGACTTGACCTTCAGCTATGCTTTAACCTTAGGTGAATCAAAACAAACATTTCCCATGGCACAACTACTCCTCAAGGGGAACAACTGTGCCAATTATTTTGAAATCTATCTATAAATGTAAAAGTAAAGCCTTGGACACAAACAAGGGTATGACATCCACACATCTACACTCACTCTAACAAAGGTAACTCTTTATGTTCTTTATGCTCATCTGCCATTACTTGGTTTGCCATAATCAAACTAGATGGTTGTCCCAGGACAACTGCTGTCGAGCCTGCAAAGTTTTGTAGGTATCATGCTCCAGATAAGCACAATTTTAGTGTTGACCTAGAGCCTTGACCTTGAACTTAAAGCTATCAAAAAAAATTCTTTCAAATGGCACATCTACTCATGATGGAGAACAATTGTGCCAATTCATTTTAATATTTATCCATAATTGTAGGAGAAATGCTTCAGACAAGCACATTTTTAGTGTTTGACCTTCAGCTGTGACCTTGATCTTGAAGCTATCCAAAAAATTCTTTCAAATGGCACATCTACTCATGATGGAGAATAATTGTGCCAAGTTATTTTGAATCCATCCATAAATGTAGGAGTAATTGTCTGGACAAATTCGGACGGACGTCCAGACGGACGGGCTGACTAATGAACTAATGCATATACACAAAGACAACTATGTCTCACTCACTACAAGCAGGCTCGACAAAAAATTATAAATATCAAAAATGTATTGTTTATAAGAATTATAAGAATATAGAATTATCAAATTTCCTATAAAGACTTGAAGTCTGAAGTCATATGAAAATGTGAGTTTCTCTTTTGGCCCATGCACCGTAAGTCCCTGTTGTATATTCTACAGGGAGGCCGATAATTCCTCTTACCTTAAATCTAACTGTATATGGCAATCCCATTTCTGTATTTCTGTCAATTTCTTCCTGAGTCAAAGTCCGACATTTATTATCATAACCTGGTACCTCACCATGCTGTGATGCTTTCTTTCTCATCAATGACAATCTTTTTGGTGTACAAAAACACTTGTAACAGTGACCTGTCTGAAAAAGGAAAATGATTCCACCCATTCCCTATAATCTAATTTTTCCCTATCAATTTTACCCTTGCCATGCTCAAATAGAATTTTAGAAATACAATAAAATCAAAGTACTGAAAGTATTAGATGTAAGTACATATTACTAGTTGGTGTAGATTAAAAAAAAAAAAAAAAAAGATTGGTGTAGTTGGTGTAGACAAAGATTAGACTACACATATACAATCAGATCTTTGTGAATAACTTCTGCCTTAATTCTATGTGCAGCATGATAAGGTTTAAAGAAATAGCAGTAAGGGAAATTAATACAAAGAAGATAGGATATAATCCTGTTCTTCTTTTCTTCTGTTTACGATTAATTCATCTTCCAAACAAGAACTTTAGTTTTCAGTGAGATATCAAACTTCAAACTTCATACAGAAGTGTGATTATAGTCAGGAACATAAATCAAAAAGCAAATCATTACTTGGTGACAAAAAAGTTTTAACTACAGCTTGAAAAAACTGTAGTTTTGTCGTCTACGAGGCCCACAAGCGAAAATGTTAGATACAAATATCGCATTCCATTATTTCATTTCCCATCTAAATGGTCTATGGATGCTTTGTTTGACAGCATCAACCCCTTAATTCTTTTGTATTGTGGTAACATCCTTACCTTTAACAGATGTTCTGCCTGCTTCTTGTAAAGATCTGTTCTTTGGGACTGAAAAAAACAGACTGTTTAGTTAGCACATTTTTACTATCAGCAGTTCAGATTACTGATTGATTGATTAATTGATTTAAAACCAGTTTTAATAGTAGATTGATTTCCATGGCCCCAGAATTGATTGATTTCCATGACCCCAGAATTCACAGCACAATATGTTACCTACCACTTAGCAACAGTCCTTTTCAATACACATTGATTAATTTCTTGAGATTTACCCTCACATTTTGAACACATACATCACAACCCTAAAACTTGATTGAATTTGTTAAAATCATTTTACCACACAATCAAGCATTTTTCTGAACCGAAGAAACATAGGTATGGAAAACATTGTGAACAAAGAAGAAATTGCTTTTAGCAAGCAATATCTTCTTTTCCCACAATGTTTTCTACCTCATATGGCCCTTATCAATCAATTCAAAATCATCTTTGTTTTGTCATCTGCAACCTTTTTAAATTTGGACCAGTCTACAATTTTGTCATTTTGGAATAGGTGAAAAAAAATATGCCTAATATAACAGCAAAACTTATATATTCCGCCAATCTATTAATGCAGGGGTATAAAAAATAAACTTCTGATTTAGCTATCCTTGTTTTCTTTTAACCCATTACTAAACTACAAAATAATAGACTAAACTTAATTCAAAGAAGTTATATGCAATAATTTTAAGCTGATGAAATCTAATATTTTTTGTCTTTTGAGGTTGAAAACATTGTGGATAATGATGAAATTGCTTGTAGTATAGGTAATTTCTTTATTATCCACAATGTCTTTTAAAACCTTTTGTCTTGGGGGCGTTAAAAAGTGTTATTGTGTGGAAATGGATTAACATACAGCCAGCAAGAATATTCTTGTCTTACATAATTCTGAACCAGTATCTGACATTTCCAACAATTGCAAATTTGTGTGGAATGTAGACATTTAGCAGTTTGAACTCTTCCATGGTGTATGTTAAATATTTATTTTTTCAGGAGAAACGAAAAGTCAGTTGCTATTTTGTTTGTTTGAATGGGGTTTACACCGCTTTCAACAATCTTTCAGTTATATCGCGGCGGCTGGAACACCTAACAATGGATTCCTGGTATTTCTCACACCAGTACTACCATTTCATCCTTTCCTAGCCTCCAGCTGCTATCCCACATTGGTCTACGATTATCGACCCATTGGTGAGAGACAAATAGTCTGAAAGGATGAGTGCCGCCGTCGGGGATCGAACCTGGGACCTCTAGATTGACAGTCTGATGTGCTACCAACTGCACTATGATGGCGGCCAGTTGCTATTTACACAGTGCAAAATGTGAGTATTGATCTTAACCTATACTTGGCATACTTTTAACCCTTTCCAACTTTTCGAAATTTTAGACTGGTCCAAATTGAAAGCGGTTGTAGACAAGCATGAAAATTGAATGAAATGTTTAAAATTAAAACATCCTATGTGGAGGAAAATATAGTGGGAAAAGAAGAAATTGACTGTTACAAGAAATTTCTTCTTTTTCTAGAAAAATATTTTCTCAATTATAAAGCATCTGATAAAATCCCTGATTCGTACAGGAAAGGGTTAAAACTGTTGGAAATGTCACAAACAGGTACATATATTCAGAGTCACTCTTTGTACCAACACTTCTGTTGCTAATATTCATGGAATAGTTGTCTGAACAAGAAAAAGAATCCCTTATTTCATGTTCTCTGAAAAAAGCTGATCTTAACAAATTACAATTTGACGAAATTTTAGACAGGTCCAAATTCACAGAAGTTGCAGACCACAAGTTTTGTAGATAAAATTTCAAATCTCATTCTTTTGTGGTAGAAAATATTGTGGACAATTTCACAATTTCTTCATTTTCAAAAATATTTTTCCAAAGTCTGTTTTCAAAAAGTGCCACCGTCATAGCGCAGTTGGTAGCACGTCGGACTGTCAATCTAGAGGTCCCGGGTTCGATCCCCGACGGCAGCACACATCCTTTCCGACTATTTGTCTCTCACCAATGGGTCCGTAATCGTAGACCTATGTGGGATAGCAGCTGGAGGCTAGGAAAGGATGTAATGGTAGTACTGGTGTGAGAAATACCAGGATTCCATTGCTAGGTGCTCCAGCTGCCGCGATATAACTGAAAGATTGTTGAAAGCAGCGTAAAACCCCATTCAAACAAACAAAAAGTGTCATTGTAGGGGAAAGGGTTAGAAGACGTCATCATGACATCCCTTAACCCACCCCACACAATGACATTTTAGACTAATCCAATTTGAAAGAAGCTGCAGATGACAATTTCAATTTAATGGAATATTTATTTTTTCATCTTTGGGATAGAAATAATTGTGGAAAATGAAAAAATTGCTTGATACAAGCAATTTCTTCATTTTTCACAATATTTTCCAAAGCCTTTTTAATGGAATATTTACTTTTTCGTCTTTTAGGATAAAAAATAATTGTGGAAAATGAAGAAATTGCTTGATACAAGCAATTTCTTCATTTTTCACAATATTTTCCAAAGCCTTTTCCTTGAGAGGCGTAAAAAGGAGGGATAGTGTTGGAATGGGTTAAGGAAGTGATATAGTAGCATTTCTTGGTCATGGGATTCCAACAAAACTATTTTAAATTGCATTTTTTAAAAACAATCTAGTGACAGATCCCTCAGACAATAATGGGCATCTGCATGATATTTCCATCATTTAACATCTGCGCCAAGAACAGACTCTGATCAGTCTGTGAATTTGTGAGTCTGATCAGAGTCTTCACTATGCACTCTGTAGATAAGTACTGACTCAAAGTTTCTTTGGACAATCAGCAAATATGCTGTACCCATTTCCACACAATCAATTTTTTCCCCTAAAGATAAAGGTTTTGAAAAACATTGAGGAAAGTTAAGAAATTGCTTATCACAAGCAATTTCTTCATTATCTATATTTTCTTCTCCAAAATGCAACAATATTCAATTTCATTAACTGAAAACTATTGTTGGCAACTTGTGTATTTGGACCGATCTAAAATTTTGTCATCTGGTAATGGGTTAATACGATAACGATAATTGGATGTCCAAACTGCTCAGTGTCTGGATGTCACAGGTATGTGAATACTGGATGTCACAGGTATGTGAATACTGGATGTCACAGGTATGTGAATACTGGATGTCACAGGTATGTGAATACTGGATGTCACAGGTATGTGAATACTGGATGTCGCAGGTATGTGAATACTGGATGTCACAGGTATGTGAATACTGGTTGTCACAGGTATGTGAATACTGGATGTCACAGGTATGTGAATACTGGATGTCACAGGTATGTGAATACTGGATGTCACAGGTATGTGAATACTGGATGTCACAGGTATGTGAATACTGGATGTCACAGGTATATGAATACTGGATGTCACAGGCATGTGAATACTGGATGTCGCAGGTATGTGAATACTGAGTGTCACAGGTATGTGAATACTGGATGTCGCAGGTATGTGAATGTGTTCGAAATATCACACACATGGGTTCATATCTCTTACCTGTATGTAAGGTCCATAGGGTCCATCTGATGACGGACCTGTGAATGAAGAAAAAACATTCATTATATACCTCAAAAAATTTTCCTTGTTGAATACATTTATAACGAAGTAAATCACATTCAACTAGAGCTACATGACGTCATTATCATTCATAAACATATACACCAAGTATAAAGTTATATGGATTACAAAAGTGCTTGATTTTAAACAATTTTCATAAGTTTCTTCTATTTTTTTATGCTAAAAATTCATGGGTGTATAATACAAGTAATTCAAGTATATAGAAAACCTCACAGAGGATTCTTGAGCCATGGGAAAAAATTGACATTTAACTCGATCTTTGATTCCTAAATATATCAACATTTTCCAACATAGCTCAATAGCTCTTATCCAATACAAGCTTTTGTATCACAACTGTAAGATAATACCCAATACCTATAACATGACCAATTGCTTCTGAGCAACATAAATCCATTAAATAATTTATATATCACATGGGTATGATATTGAGTTATTGTGATAACTATGCAAATAAATTAAAGCCTATGGAATTTCCTGTATGTTGAAGATGACATTTAACATGAAAGATGTAATGACCTCATTTTATAACCAGCATTGTATGTTTTGTGAAATACAGACTTGTGCCATAATGAACATCTAAAGATACCAAATCATGGCTATGATTTAAAGGGCAGCAATTGTATAAGATTCTATTGGAGTAATGATACATATGTTATTTCCCATCTTGTACCAAATCAAATACTTAATAAAGACTAAGAGTAACAATGAAAATAATTTACATGAAATACGCAACATCACTTTAATTATCTATCATGAAAAAAAAAATTGAACATGAAACTATTTTGTATGCCTATGTACAAAGCATTGTATGTTTTGTGAAATACAGACTTGTGCCATAATGAACATCCAAAGATACCGATTAGAAACTCTAAAATAACACCAAAATCGATCCGAAATTTTCATTCAATTTCACGTTGAAATATTCGTAAACCTGCCATTCATCTATCAAAATCCACTTTAAAACCAAAATAACTCAAGGGTTTCACATGTTACCTGCAGATTAAGGGAATAACAAAAGTGCCATAAATCGATAATTAGTTTACCCACTGGCCAGTCAAGTGCCCATCCACACATGGACCTAATTTGCAGTTAGCCAGTTTCGCACTTGACCAAACTTCGGGTATCGAGTATTTGCAATAGAGAAATACACGTTCGAAGTCTTATAAAAATATACATCTAAAACTCTGTCAATTTAAATTGCCTTAACTACTGAAACAAATTTCTTTTACTATAATATGGGATATGTATATAAATCGAGAAATGAACAGGCTTCAATTGCCATTCATATAAATTAGGAATAGCTAAGCACAACTCTTTTATGAGATTAATTTATCACAAGTAAGGGCGTGAGACTGGGTTTGAAGTTTGTATAAAAAAGTCACGTCATTGATATATGTTTTATAGTTTTTCATTCACGGTAGGAACGCTAGCCTAAAGAATTCAAACTATAAGTGGAAATCTGCAGAATGCAGATAATTTGAATATAAACGAAAACGACTGCTTAATAAAATCGCTAGTTCTGACAATAAAATCAAAGAAACTTAAATGACTAGCCACAAGAGTTAACTTTATTCAAATTGTAGAGAACACTTTCACAAGCATGCTATGCAACCCATTCAATCCCGCTTTTTAAGAATCCCCCTCCACCCCCAAAGGCTTTGGAAAACATTGTGGACAATGAAGAAATTGCTTCTTACAAGCAATTTCTTCAGTGTCTACAATATTTTCTACCCTACAAATGGCAAAGAAGATTACATAACAAAACAATGCTTTGCTAATCCCATGAGGTACACTGACCCAACATTTTTGTGACGACAGCTATGTTTTTCCATCAACAGTGGCTAGTGTTGAGAGAAAATCTCTATCACTGTGTTAAATTAATAGAACTCTGGATAACTAGCTAATGAAAAAGTATATCATTACTATAATTTAATCAGCGGTACACTGGTGAGGGGTGGCGTGGGTCACGGAAAATTAATTTTTATAATGTAATCAATTTGTCTATCTACAATATATTAGAAATTTGTGGACTGCCATACATTGCAAGAATTGCAATTTATGTACAGCCTAATTTTCAAAAACAAAATGAAAGTAGGATCTGACAGTTGTTTTCATCTATCTTCCACTCATTGAAGATTATAACCATCTTTAGAAAATTTGAAAAGAAGGCAACTACTGAATGAATGATGAACCCTTTTACATATGGGAAAGGTGAAAAAAGGCGGGGGTATTCTTTTTTGCTAGTGGAGGGGGGGTATTCTTTTTGCAGGTGGAGGGGGGGCATTATCCCGGACTGATTTTTTATAATTTTACTCTAGTTGTTATAGCAACCAGAGTCTTCAACTGATTTAATTTCTTTAGATGAAACTGGCCCAGTGGTTTGAGAATAGATGTTGTTAGCAAAAAAAAAATCCTTCTTTTTTTCTATATAAGCCCCACCCCTGGGGTTCCACCCCTGAGGAGCCAAAGGTGATGGTCTTAGCAATTCATCAATGTACTGATGCTTCATGCAAAATTTCAAGACTCTGCACCTTCTTGGTCAGGAAGGAATAACTTTAAAGATTTTATTAAAATTTCAGTTTTGTACCATGGCAACCAGAGTTTTTAACGGAATTGGCCCAGTGATTTTAGAGGAGATGTCGCTTTAAAAATCCTTCTTTATTTCTATAAAAGCCCCACCCCCTTGGGGCTCCGCCCCTGGGGACCTGAGGGTAATAATTTTAGTAATTCTGAAAAAGGTCAATGTACCGATGCTTCATGCAACATTTCAAGGCTCCATGCCATGGGTCAGGAATAGATAATTTTTAAAGACTTTATCAAAATTTCAGTTTTGTAACCATGGCAACCAAGGTTTCCTACGGATTTCAATTCTTTTAGCAAATCTAAAAGGGCACCACCTAAGCAACATTTCTGCCAAATTTGGTTGAAATCTGCTTAGAGGTTTGGGAGGAGATGTCCTTTTAACTAGAACTGTCCCCTGAGAGGGCTGACAAATACCCCCCACTGCCGCCTCTTTTTAAACTAGGCTAAATTGTAACCATTTAAATGTTGGCCATTCATGATTTATCAAGTGGACATTTTTTTTTTACAAATTTTAAGTCAATGAGGGGCAATGACTGTGTAAAAAAATAGGGATTTTGTTCAACATTGAAGATGGAAATTATGGATTTCATTCAACGTTGAACATGGCATTTATGTCCTGGAATAAATATGTGAAGCACTTTTATTTTTTTAATCTGTCAACCTGTTCAGGAGTTATGATTCATTCTCTATATTATATTGTACATAAGAAAATAAATCAAAGGGTATAACTCCTGAAACAGTTAATTAATCATTGTGAAAATTGCAGGTGCACAAGTTCCCATTGCAAGGAAAATTAAGGTAAAGTTTCAACAAAATTGGTCTAGAAATGTGGGAGAATATTAGGACACACAATTATGTCCACAGACGGACATACAGACGAACAGACCTGACTGACAGATGGACAACCTAATTCCAGTATACCCCCCACCAACTTCGAACATGTGAACCAGTTTTATTTTTTTAATCTGTCAACCTGTTCAGGAGTTATGATTTATTCTCTATATATATTGTATATAAGAAAATAAATCAAAGGGGCATAACTCCTGAAACAGTTGATAAATCATTATGAAAATTGAAGGTGCACAAGTTCCCATTGCAAGGATTATTTCTGTTAAGTTTCAGCAAAATTTGTCCGGAAATGTGGGAGGAGATGAGGGACAGACGGACATCCAAATTCAAGTATACCCCCCAATAACTTCATACATGTGAACCACTTTTATTCTTTTAAATCTGTCAATCTGTTCAGGAGTTATGAATTATTCTCTATATATTGTATATAAGAAAATAAATTAAAGGGACATAACTCCTGAAACAGTAGATAATTCATCATGAAAATTGCAATAGGAAGATTTAGGTAAAGTTTCAGCAAAATTGGTCTGGAAATGTGGGAGGAGATGAGCTTTTCCCACAAGTTACAATTTACTTGCCTTCATCAGGAACCAATCCAGTCCATCGTAAAATGTCCTCCATTTTCTCTATTGCCCCTGGCACCTTTCTTTTCTAAAATAACACAGAAATCATGCTTATAATCAGATCACAAATGGCTGAAAAAATAGCATTTGTTCTTCATTAAATAAGACTTTTTTTATATGCATGATGACAGAAATTAATTAATTACAAAACAACCAGCTTTTTTCCAACTTCTAAGTATTTAATGATGACATTTCAAAGTGGCTTGAAATCAAAAATAAGAGGACCATGATGATCCTTTATCACTCACCTGAGTATGATAGTTAACCCTTTCCTGTTTTTTGAAATTTTAGACTGGTACAATTTGAAAGAGGTTGCAGACGACAATGAAATATGCATGCAATTTGAAATCTGACCATCCTATGTGGTAGAAAATATTGTGGGAAAAGGAGAAATTGCTTGTTACAAGCAATTTCTCCTTTTTCCACAATGTTTTCTCAAGTATAAAATCGCAGTGACGTAAAATCCCGGGTTTGTCCAGGAAAGGGTTAAAAGCATTGTTATGCTTCAGAGTTTTGAAAGATTTCTATCTTTATCACTTTGTACAATGAAATATGCATGCAATTTGAAATCTGACCATCCTATGTGGTAGAAAATATTGTGGGAAAAGGAGAAATTGCTTGTTACAAGCAATTTCTCCTTTTTCCACAATGTTTTCTCAAGTATAAAATCACAGTGACGTAAAATCCCGGGTTTGTCCAGGAAAGGGTTAAAAGCATTGCAATGCTTAAGAGTTTTGAAAGATTTCCATCTTTATCATTTTGTACAATATTGAATTTTACAACATTTCTGATTCTGATCTAATTCTGATCTTAATTAATTCTGATTAATTTTGATAGACCACCATTAGACAATACTGCAAGCAAAAATATTTTTGTGAGCACTTGGCCTAATGTTTTGAGAAGAGGAGATTTTTTATGATTTTCACTTTAATAATCTGGGATTCTTCAGTATAGGACTAATTTTAATCTTTGAGTGATAGTTACAAATTATTTTCCTTTACTGCCATAGAGAATTTCTACATGCAAAATGCAAACATTCTAGTCTAGGTCGAATGGTCTTGAAAAAGAATTTCTTCTTCAAAGTACAGAATCTAACATGTAGAGAAATATTTTGAAGTATTAAATTGGTACAGGACCATAAAGTAATGCTACATTCTGAAAGCAGTAGGCCTAGGAGTTAAGGAGATTTTTGAAAATTTCCCTATCTATTTCTATGATAAATCCAGGATCCAACAACAAACATACAAGCTTTCTTCATCTATTATATCTATTATATCTACGGAACTCAAATTTTAGTATTTGGTAGAGGATCATATAGTAAAACTGCATATAAAATTTGAAAACTCCATGCTTATACATTTTGGAGAAGAAGATTTTAACCCATTCCTGTTTCTTTAAATTTTAGACTGGTCCAAATTGAAAGTTTTTCCAGATGACAATTTAAAGTCCAACTTATTTGAAACATAATCATTCAGTAGGGTAGAAAATATTGTGAAAAAAGAAGAAATTGCTTGTTACAATCAATTTCTTCTTTTTCCAAAATGTTTTCTCAATCATAAAATCACAGGGACGTAAAAACCAGGAATTAACCAGGAAAGGGTTAACCCATTCCCACACAACCCCCCTTTGGAAAGAACGTTACAGACAATTTCTTCATTATCAGAAATGTTTTCTACCCTAAAAGACAGATCTGTAGAATTTAATTAACTTAACCCTTGTCATGCTGAACCCCGAATATTCCGGTTTTGGCAGGAGATGCAGACCAAGATCAGCCTGCACATGAGTGCAGTCTGATCTAGGTCTACACCTCCTGCTTGTACTTTTCCTGCCAGAGTTGTTTATGAAAGTGATTTCTAAAAGAAACATTGATTTTTGAACAACAAGTTCTATCAGTGCTTTCAGCCCTTTGATTTTACAGCAATTTAGTAAAGTAATTTATATAGCATGACAAGGGTTAAAATTGTCGTCTGCAACATCTTTCAGTTTGGACCAGTCTTTTTTCAGTATAGGACTAGAGTGAATCTTTTGAGTATTTCGGTAGAGGTATAAGGTGATGAAGTATACCAAATATCAAAGCTCTAGGCCATAGTTTTCCTTCTCTATTCCTATGTCAAATCAGAGATACCACAACATAGGACAGAATTACAGAGCAGAGTTTTTCTTTGTAGTCTTTTATTACAGAGTCAATGTTACATACCCAATATCAAAATGACTGATCACAACAGCTCAACCCAAGCCTGAAATGAGTGCCATATATGGCAAAATACATTATGAGAAAAAGAGAACTCATTTCCCAAAATATTTTTTTTTATATCATTCTTCAGAGGTGTACCAATGTGGGATTGTGTGGGTTAAATACAACATGAGCAGCTTTTGTCCTACATAGTTATTGTCAGGTAGAGATTAGAGGCACATGAGTGCCTGTGTTGCACCAAAGGCCTGAATTCACAAATATGGATAGCAAGATTTTCAAAATTTGCACAGAAAACCATAATTGAATATTAGCCCCACCCATGAAAGCCATGTTTTTTGAATGCACAAAAATTTATTGGTGGCTTCTGGTAAAGGGTCATCGAAGAATCGTTCCCATTATATTTGCTTGAAACCAACCCAATTACTTCTAAGAAGAAGATTTGAATGTCGTCACAAAAAACTATATAACTAAACTAATGGAAGTGTGTATAACATATAGGTACATTGTACTTACAATAGCTTTGTGTCGACCTCCCCTTGTTGAAATTATTATGTACATTTTAATGCAAAATTACCTGATCTGTATCTTCAATTCGCAACACAAATTTTCCATTACTGGACCTTGCAAATAGATAGTTGAATAACGCTGTGCGAAGACCACCAAGATGAAGTAGTCCTGTTGGACTTGGAGCAAAACGTACTCTAACCTCCGACTGTGTGGACATCCGACATACATAATACAGGTATGGGCCAACCCATAGCTTTGGTTTCATACAAAGTATGACCTTGTGATATTTAAGTTTCCTCAAAACCATGGTTACTATAACTTCTATTGATTCATCTCTTGATTTTTAGTCCTGCAGAAAAAAATATACCCTGTATAATTGTATTTTTCAACCAACTAATGAATTAGAGCCCTTGTTATAAGTCTAGACTAATTATTATAAGATTCATAGCAAAAGATCTGTTTAGACCTTGGTGAGACATTTAATTTCGCCGTTCAAAGTCCTCATTTTAAACTTAAAAACGAAGCTTAAATCTAGACTAGTGGTCTAAAACTGACCCTCAAATCAAATGTTTCATCCATTATTCAGTATGAAAATAGAGCCTATAGAGCCTATGACCAAGAGGAAATACAATCATCCAATATGATAGGAAAATGAAAAGGTCAAAGGTTTTGATTAGGTCACGGGTCAAGGTTAAATTCTTAATGCCAAATCCAAACCAGGGTTAGCTATGGCTAGAAAAAAGTTGTCGCCATCGCTTTTGCCAAATTAAAAAAGTTCGGGCCAAATGGAAAAAGTTGGGGCCAAATTTAGAAGGAATTGATGCCAAAGTCAAACATTTCTTAACTGCACATTTATTTTCTTAACTTCTATGTTGGAAAATAAGCAACATATATACACAGCTTGCAAACATGGTCATTCATTCGTAACATTTTCTTGAATGAATGTAGCTAAGTCATATATACACCTACAATGAGTTCACTCATCTTCAATCAGTGCTTTCAGTACTTTGATTAGAAAATGGAGACTTTTATGAGAAAAATAGGGAGAATGAAATAGTAATAAGCCTTATATAATATGCTTGATTTTATAATAGATTAATGTAGACATCTGTTATTTAATCTTGGGTACAAATGAACAAAAAAGAAATGGTTCGTCTTCTTTTAGGACAGTAGAACTCTAGAAATTACTGTCAAATTTTGACAAACTACCACTGTTACTATAAACAGCTCATCAGAATATCCTTCTTATTACACATAAATGCTGTTTTAGTAATGATTCTCAGTGCTGAGATTAGAAACTGACTGAAACTGTCAGCAGAAATATACGAAAATATGCCCGAATTCGGCAAATGTATTCATTAAGAAAGGCAAATGGTGGCCAGTTTAATTACATTTTTGTTAAAGAGAGCCAATTTATTTTGGGTGACAAATTAGGTCTACTGATTTATATACTGATAGCCATCATCTAAGAAGATCCAGTCATCCCTAACACTAAGTCAAGACCTCAACACAAAATCAACATGACCCACCAACAAATCAGCACATCTAATTCATCTGATTTGCTGTCAATCAGAACTGTAATTAAATTTGGCCACATGTCAGTCTTGTGTCAGACTGGATGACATAATTGACCCAATATACAAGCCTTTGAGCAATTCTACACACTTGTATCTCGGCCTCAATTTATGGAGAATAGTCAAAGTAAAAGTATGTATAAAAAACTAATGAATTTTTGGCGCCACAAACTTTCGCCACATGAAAAGAACTTGCTCCAGAAATTCATTTTTGTAGCATTCAGCGACATTGGCAAATGACAGCGCGAAGCCTGCAAACCTATTGATTGCATGACATAAGAGTGTTACACTAAGAGTTCAGAAATATGAACAATGATGACTTATTGTCTTGATAAGTTAAAATTAGATGATAATCATTAGGTTCAGTGTAAGATCAATTTATCTTCAATCTGCCAATCATGATTGATTGATAGATTGAATGGGGTTTAATGCCATTTTTAACCCTTGTCATGCTGCACCGGAAATATTCCTGTTTTGACAGGAGGTATAGACAAAGATCAGCCAGTGCATGTGTGAACATTTGTTACATGTCTTTTTTCTTTCAAACTACAATTTTCTTTTTGAAATTTATGTTACTTTTAGTTTAGTGCACAGAATTAATTTATCATTACATAAGCGAGCATTTGCAAATTCAAAGCTTACAGTGCTTGAACAAGGGAGACTACATGCTAAAATCCACATATCTACATAATCTAGCATAGGAATTTCAATTGTGTCAAATCCCTGTTGACAAGAGAAGACATAGTGCAGTGAAATATTTCAAAAGTGGCACCATACTACAAGGTAGCAATGTAATTTAGTACCATGGTTATGTTATGCTAGTAATAGTGCTGAAAGGACTACGAAAGAATTTTACCTTATTAATCAGGAACGAAAAATACAGGTAACGAATGCATTTGATTGATTAAAGCCAACTTTTAGATTCCAAGGCACTTATTTTTATTTGTTCAATATATTTAAACTGTTATTCTACTTTGAATAGACCGAATAAAATAATCAACATACCAAAAGAAACGATTTATTATTGTTATTTTCTTTATTTTCTTTAAGCTCAGAAAGGTATGCTTGCTTCGTATATAATTCTACCGATCTGCAAGAAATTTTTATAAACCGAATCCCAAAGATGTTAACATTGCAGTATCATAATTTCTTTTTTCGTAATCGAATTCTCATATCTAAAAGGCTTTCTTTTTCACAGGTGTCCATTTCAGTTGTAAATTGTACTATCCTTTTATTCTGTTTTTATTTTGTTTTAGTATAAATCAAACCAAGCCAGTTTATCGATAGATTAGAGAACCTGTCCCTTCTACGCTTCTCAGTAATGATTGCTTGTCCCATTTTGCACAGTTTTCCGCCTCTAACTGGTGCAGGATTGACAAGCTACTCTCGTCTGCACTGTGGGCTTTTGACAATTTTGTGGTCTGATAATGCGTACTTGCAAGAATTTAGAATTGTCCAAATTAAAAGATTTTGCAGACAAAAATTCAAATTGGATTTTATTCGAAAAATAACCATTCATTAGGGTAGAAAATGTTGTAGAAACCGAAGAAAATTGCTTATGACAAGCAGTTTCTTCCTTTTCTACGATATTTTCTCAACCATAAATTTACAGGGACGTAAAAATAAGGATTGAACAGGAAAGGGTTAAACTTAGTAATTAAAACGCGTGTTGGTAGGTTAGGTTCTATTCCCTTTTACAGGTATTTATCGGTCGGTATACTCTTCACCTCAATTATCGTGCATGAAAGGAACCTGGGGTTCAGTACCAATCAAAAAATGTTTTTTATCTGATGAAAATTGTTTTTATATATCTTACATACATTTAATTTATCTTTTGGTAAAGTTTTTGTCCAGTTCTATTCTAAACTTCTACATGAAATTTCATGATGTTGAAAGTTGCATTGTTGACCCTTTAGAAATTTTGGATTGCTTCTGCAGTTATCATGCGTCTTACAAAAGAGAGTGTCTGTGACAACCAAAAAGAAGCAAATTTATTGTTACAATTTTTGTCATCCATCTTTTCTTTTAAACAATTAATCTAGAAGATTTATTTGATGTAAGTTTAAATTTAGAGTTATGAAAACTCATGTTAAATTATCCCCTGTCCCCTATTTTGTGAAATGTATTATTTGGGGGTCAAATTTGCATCTCATTGTGTTTAAGTAAAGTGTGCTGTATGGTATGGGTGTTTCTCACAGCAACAGTTACGGGCCCCAAAAACTAAACAGCCTGTGAAAAAATAAGGTCACCAAAGTTCACTGGGGCTCCTTAGGGGCCATGCACGATAACATAGACCTGTATGCATGATAATTGAGTTCTGACAATATATTTCAACGAAAACACGTGTTACGGATATTTTGCACTAAGATGTGCGCACATGCACGCGAAACTCTATAAAAATAAATATGGTGAAATTTCTGCGTACGTAAGCCGATACGTGTTACGGATATTTTGCACTAAGATGTGCGCACATGCACGCGAAACTCTATAAAAATAAATATGGTGAAATTTCTGCGTACGTAAGCCGACTTTTGATTTTAAAGGGATTTTTGCGATTTCCAACAGCTATCCTCCAAAATGCGTATTCCGTAAACGGAATTTTCGGACATGTACGCAACTCTTTGACAAGGACGTACACATTGGTATACCACCAGTTTTCTCCATAATGCATTGCCGACGAACGGATTTGTGTACAGGTACAAGATAACCCATTACCAGACGACAAAATTTTAGACTGGTCCGAATTAAAAGAGGTTTGCAGAAAAGCTGCGCTAAGCGAAAATAAATATATTTGTGTATACAAACATGTCAGTCAGGGCAGTCTGACTAGGGTCGATATCTTTTGCAGTTTCCGAATTCCGGCTCTATGTCGCCTGACGTGTCATAATTAATTTTCGAATTTCAATGTAAATTGACGTCTGTAGCAGATTACGCATTTTGTCGAAATATTAATCTTTTTATTGATTCCTCAGATTACGGCCTTCTGCTTGACGAGTCAAAGATGATAAATGATAATTTTTGTGGAACCCGACGGTTACGGCGGTGGGCTCTCTACCAATTCCAACAAGATCCCCCCTTTTTACGTCCCTCATGAAAATAGCTCTGGAAAACAATGTGGAAATGCAGAAATTGCTTGTAACAAGCAATTTCTGCATTTTCCACATTGTTTTCTACCAAGATTGACAAAGATTTTACAATTTTCAACTACTTGAAATTGTCATCTACAACTTCTTTCAATTGGACAGGTCTAAGATTCCACTATATGGGAATAGGTAAATATATATAGGGTTGTAGTTTGCGGTTTCGAGTCCCTGTCGCCCCACTGATTATGTGGGTATTTTGACCTAAGCCGCATTCAGAAATCCAGTCAGTCCTTCCGATACCGAGGAAGCACATCTGAACTTCGTCTTGATGTGAAACGGTGTTGGGTTACAAGCATGTAACAAAAAGGAAAATGGTAGGTTGGTATCGAACCTACAGCTTGAATAAGCTAAACCAATAAACAAGCGTCTCATAAATGTCGGCCAATGTCGGAGTTCAAAGTTCACTTCAGGTCTAAAAGAAGGAAATGATTGGTCGAACGTTTCTTTTGACTGACAATCGCGATTCGCGATTTTCCCCAAACCGGCTTAGAATAATCAAATTTTGGGGAATAGAACCTAGGAGTTCTGTAAAGGATTTATATTTTTAACAAGGCTTATTGACGGATCGCATTTGTCAATCAAGGAATCAACCGACCATTCAAACCATTTCTTCAGCCCGGACCTGAGCTTTCAACTCCAACAGTGGCCGCCATTTTTAAAACCTTTTTGTTGGTTTGGCGACTTAAACGTCGTATTTACAGCTTATTTGAGCTGTAGTTAAGACGTTTAGGTCGCCAACCAACCTTCTTACTTTTTTGTTACATGCTAATGGCCATAATCTTTGCAAAATAACGCCGTTAGAATTCGTAGCTGAACTACCCGTCGGAGATTCTTCCGTGATATAATTGGATGAAAACATGGGGGGTGTCTTTGTTTATTTCATTTATTTTTTTTTTATTTTGAGGCGGGGGTAATTTCCTTATATGATATTTATTGAAAACTTTGATAATCTTCTCAGAAACCTGTTGATAGATTTCAACCAATTTTTCACAGGAAAGATCCCCAGATAAATCTTTGTTATATTCCTCCATTGAATTTTAATCCGTTGAAAACATGACTTTTATGGGCGTGGCTTATGTTCATAAATATGTGATATACAGTGAAAATCGTGTTAACACCATTTCACCATATATTGACTTGACTTGTGTTAAACAACGAAAAGTTTGAAATACTTCTATATAGAGTTATTGCAAAGATCTCAATGACTAGATTTGATCGCCAGATATTGCAAAGATGATTCAGTTTTATAATGAATGTTGAAAACTCTGGTAACCATGGCAACAAAAATGAAATTTTAAATAATCTTTAAAAATCTTCTCCTTCTGACCCAGATAGCGTAGAGCCTTGATATTTTGCATGAAGCATAAATATATTGACCTCTTTCAAAATAGCTAAAATCATGATCCTCGGGTCCCAAGGGGCGGAGCCGTGGGAGGGGGGTTATATAGAAATAAAGAACGATTTTTAAATGATATCTTCTCCCGAATCACTGGGCCAATTTGAAACAAATTTTGCAGAAATTTTCCTTTGGTGGTCCCCTTTAAAAATTGCTAGAATAATTCAAATCCATTATTAACTCTGGTTGCCATGGCAACAAAAGTGAAATTTTAAAATAGTCTTTAAAAATCTTACCCTCCAGGCCCAGATAGCGTAGAGCCTTGATATTTTGCATGAAGCATCAGTATATTGATCTCTTTCAAAATAGCTAAAATCATAGTCCTCTGGTTCCCAGGGGCGGAGCCCCAGGGGGTAGGGGTTTATTTAGAAATAGAGAACGATT
This sequence comes from Fragum fragum, assembly GCA_946902895.1. Lineage (NCBI taxonomy): Eukaryota > Metazoa > Mollusca > Bivalvia > Cardiida > Cardiidae > Fragum > Fragum fragum. The sequence continues at coordinate 32,238,571 of OX336379.1, read as the reverse complement.
TTTAAATGACATCTCCTCCCAAATCACAGGGCCAATTTGAACCAAATTTGGCAGAAATGTTCCTTAGTTGGTCCCCTTTAAAAATTGTTAAAAGAAATAAAATCCATAATAAACTCTGGTTACTATGACAACAAAGTGAAATTTTAAAATAATCTTTGAAAATCTTTTCCTCCTGACCCAGAAGGCGTAGAGCCTTGATATTTTTCATGAAGCATTAGTACATTGATGTCTTCCAAAATAGCTAATATCATGATCCTTGGGTCCCAAGGGGCGGGGCCCCAGGGGGGGTGGGGTTTATAAAGAAATAAAGAACGATTTTTAAATGACATCTCCTCCCAAACCACTGGGCCAATTTGGAACAAATTTTGCAGATTTTTCCCTTTGGTGGTCTTTTTTGCAAATTGCTAAAATAATTGAAATCCATTATTAACTCTGGTTGCCATGGCAACAAAAGTGAAATTTTAAAAAAATCTTTAAAAATCTTACCCTCCAGGCCCAGATAGCGTAGAGCCTTGATATTTTGCATGAAGCATCAGTATATTGATCTCTTTCGAAATAGCTATAATCATGGTCCTCTGGTTCACAGGGGCGAAGCCCCAGGGGGTAGGGGTTTTTATAGAAATAAAGAACGATTTTTAAATGACATCTCCTCCTAAATCACAGGGCCAATTTGAACCAAATTTGGCAGAAATGTTCCTTAGTTGGTCCCCTTTAAAAATTGCTAAAAGAAATAAAATTCATAATAAAGTCTGGTTGCTATGATAACAAAGTGAAATTTTAAAATAATCTTTAAAAATCTTTTCCTCCTGACCCAGAAGGCGTAGAGCCTTGATATATTTCATGAAGCACTAGTATATTGATCTCTTTCAAAATAGCTAAAATCATGATCCTCGGGTCCAAAGGGGCGGGGCCCCAGGGGGGTGTTTTTTTTTTTTATAGAAATAAAGAACGATTTTTAAATGACATCTCCTCCCAAACCACTGGGCCAATTTGAACCAAATTTGGCAGAAATGTTCCTTAGGAGGTCCCCTTAAAAATTGCTAAAAGAAATGAAATCCATTATTAACTCTGGTTGCCATTGCAACCAAAGTGAAATTTTAAAATAATCTTTAAAAATCTTTTCCTCCTGACCCAGAAGGCGTAGAGCCTTGATATTTTGCATGAAGCATCAGTATATTGACCTCTTTCAAAATAGCTAAAATCATGATCCTCTGGTCCCCAGGGGCGGATTCCTGGGAGGGGGTTTATTGGCATGAAGCATACGTTCACAGAATTCTTTCTTTTATCTGAAATTATAACCCATGGATCCTGAGGGAGAAAAAAGTTAATTCATTCTTTCAAATTCCCCTTAAAGCCTTGGAATTAATAATTTAGACTTTTTGATCCACAGGTACATAGTCTATATCGGTAAGTATGACCCACTTTTATCAAAATCCTTACCTTAACATGAAATTAGAATGTTTAATGAAAACGTGCCTTTATCTCAGGAGAGTGCCCCAGGGCCAACGACCCTCTTGCTTAATATCGGCGTTGCTTGACGGCGTAATTCTAACTGCATAGTGATGTTGTAGTTTGGATGTGTTAGTCGAGTATAGACGGCATAATTCTTGATCACTTCATTGGTATCGCAAATCCTTAACTTATTCAAATTTATCCTAAGGCGGCTACTTAAAAAGTAGCCCGAAACACTTTGCAGTAGCCCATACCAAGAAAATAAGCCCCATGTTACAAATATGTCTTGTTTTTCCAATAATGTTTTTGTAAATATCGTTATCGTGCGAAATCGTAAATGCAGCTTAATTGAAGTTCACTAAAGGTTCATGACACCCAGCGACGGTTCGTTTTTTCTTGCAATCGGCTACAAAAGGCACCCATTTCTGCACAATCACATGCTTTCGTGATTAGAAGATTCTATACAAGGGAAAAAGTTTCGTCCGCAGCCCTTTTGAATTTGAACATGTCTTTAATTTCTCGTGTGGCAAATAGTCATTTTCTTGAAGACAAAATGTTTTTTTTTTTTTTTTTTTTTTTTTTTTTTAAAGGTAGATTAGTTAATAAATGTATTGTAAGATAGCATGACCATTCTACAACAGCGACGGATAAAGTTCTTATCAGCTAGCACAGTCCGATCCGAGAAGGGATTCACGGGTGGCCCCTTTTCGCCCGACGGTTTATTCGTGCAGTGAAAAGCACGATATATATCCCAAAATAACCTCGCCTTTTTCTGTAAACGTACATTTTCTGATGATTGGTATAATCTAAATGAAAAAAAAACCATCAGAATGAAAAGCAGAAAAACGCTTTGCCATCTCCCTCGTTCTCTCTCGCTCTATCCCCCCCCCCCACACACAGGTGAATCCGTCCATGTCCTTCTTCACGCCCAGCGTACGTCTGTTCCCGATTGATACATTATCGCTCTATTTTTCGCGGTTTCAAGTCGAAAAGCTCAATTGGTAGTACTTTTTTTTTATCTTTTACTTATAAAAACCATTATCAGTCAAACTCTTGTATCAACAAATTAAAAGAATAGAGTTCTATAACCTTTTCCTCACCATCTCTTCATTAGGCCTACTTTTAGCTTGGCTTCTTTCACTGAAAACCTTCTGTATTACTTTAGTTAAGAGTTGTTGTTGCTGCTGCCCATGTCCTATAGTGTATCACTTGTTGTTGTGATAGATCTTGTCTAACTTTATTCATATTATGCTACTGGGGTTAAATTTTGGCTGTTAAATTTTGGCTAGTCCAAAGCACATCCTTACTTCAATTATTGAGAAACAAGGAGGAAAATCTTATTCAAACACTTCTTAAGACAAACCATGAATTAAAGGTTGTATATAATGCATGGGTTATCAATTGGAACACTCTTCAAAATTTTTTTAGCATTTCGATATGCTTTGATTCAGGTGAGTCCTTTAGGGTCAATGGACCTCTTTTTTTAAATAAAGATTGGCCTCCTTTTGATAAACAATATGACTCAAAAACTTTGTCTAAGATAAATTCTAGACTGATCAGTTCATAATTATTACGCCTACCTACAAAGTTTCGCTATTTCTATCTGTATGTTCTTCAGTCCGTCTGTAGACTAAATTTACGGGTCAAGTAAAATAAATAAAACAGCTCAACTTTTCCTTACTCTTACTCAAGAATCTTTTGCCCTTCAACCTTTAAGATGTATTAAATGTTGCCCATGCCACATGAAGGTACCTGTTTGTTTGGGGGTCCAAGATCAAGGTCATAATTTGTTAACCATTGTCACTTGACTTATTTGACCTTAGACCTTAAAACTTTCAAACAAATGTTGACTGTTGTTTTGCTGTAATTTTTAGGGGGGGGGGGGTCATATACAAAGATTTTTTGACCAGTTAACCCATTACCAAATGACATTGCAGACTACAATTGGCCAAATCTAAATTAAATCTTTGCCTTTTAGAAAAGAAAGAATGTTAACATTGAAGGACTTTCTTATAACAAGCAATTTCTTCAATGTCTAAAAAATTTTCAAAGGCTATTACCTTGAGGGGTATAAAAAGCTGAAATTGTGTTGGGATAGATCAAATCAGTAGAAAATAAAAACTCCCTGCCAGAGTTTAAACTTTATAGTGTATAAAAAGTCACATTTTTACAAATGAAAACCCTTTAAATATGACAAACTAAAGCCTTCACAATATCAACTTTGGCAACTGTGTTGCTCTTACCAATTAGCATTTACGGATCATTTATAAAATGTTCTAGGTTAAGAGGCTTTATTTGAGTGTAGATGCAGATCGGTCATTGTCAAGTGATACATTACTGCTGTTGGATTATGGCAAACCTTCAGTATCTAAGTACAAGAGCCATCAAAGACAGATTATGCACCCTCCGGCAAGTGCTTGTCACAAAAAGGTTGATTTAACCCTTTACTGTTCAAACAGGGAATATTACGTTCCTGATTTTATACTTGAGAAAACATTGTGGAAAAAGAAGAAATTGCTTGTAACAACAAGGCATTTTACATTCCTGTTATTGTATACTTAAGAAAATATTGTGGAAAAAGAAGAAATTGCTTGTAACAAGCAATTTCTCCTTTTTCCACAATATTTTCTTCCGCATAGGATGGTTTCATTTCAAATGGCATCAAGTTTTCATTGTCTGCATCCTCTTTCTATTTGGACCAGTCTAAAATTTGGAAAAACAGGAAAGGGTTAAATTAACTCACAAAATGAGGATGGAGTAGGTTTAAAAAGGATGAAGCAGATCATACTTCTGGGGGGGGGGGGGCGGGGATGGGATGAGGTCAGGGAGTCTATCTGCTTACCTGTATTTGCCTATTCTATGTTAAAGATTACAATGTAGTGGAATCCACTGTAAATTGTATGATCAAAAGTTTGTACCTGAACAAATGATATAGATATAATCCTGCTTCTGCTTCTTAGAACGTATATTAAGGCGGACGAACAAAAAACTATATGCTCCCCCTTCAGATGATATGAATTATATCTGTAAATTTGCAATCATTCCTCATTTGTTTCAGTGTAAAATCTTTCATTGAGTGAACAACAAAAGCTATATTTTCACGAGTGGCTGAGCCATGAGTTAAAATATGCTTTAATTGTTTAGGAAATAAAAGATAGTTTGATCTTATATGATGAACAAATGATTATTCTATATCTTTGATGCCAAAAAATAGACATTTAATGGAATTTACGCCAAAAATCTCTAAAAGCACATCAAAAGGCAAGTGAATTAACCCTAGTCATGCTGAACCTGGAATATTCCTGCTTTGGCAGGAGGTATAAACAAAGATAAGCCTGCACATATGATATGTACACCTCCTGCTTGTCCCTTTTAAACCAGACCCAAAAGAAATATTAACCCACTATGTTGCTTCCAGTGCTTTCAGCCCTTTAATTTTAATGATAATCTGTAGAGGATATATATTTTAGCATGACGAGGGTTAAATGGCAAAATGATGACGTCATCAGAGTCCATCTTAGATGACATTCTGTAACTCTAAATGAAGACTAGATGGTTGTCCCAGGACAACTGCTGTCGAGCAAAGTTTTGTAGGCATTATGCTCCGGACAAGCATAATTTTAGTGTTTGACCTTGAGCTTTGACATTGAACTTGAAGCTTTACAAAAAATTCTTTCAAATGGCACTTCTACACATGATGGAGAATAATTGTGCCAAGTTATTTTGAAATCCATCCGCAATTGTAGGAGTAATTGTCCGGTCAAACACAAACACAATATAAGTGTTTGACCTTGAGCTGTAATCTTGACATTAGAACTATCCCAAAATTCGTTTAAATGGCACATCTTCTTATGATGGAGAATAATTGTGCCAATTTATATTGAAATCCATCTATAAATATAGGAGTAATTGTCCGGACAAATTCGGACGGACTGACAGACGGACAGACTACAGATTAACGCACTAACGCACATACACCGACTTGTCATAGTGACAACTATGTCTCGCTCACCGCAAGTGGACTCGACAAAAAGCTTGGCTAAATATTTCAAAACAGTGAGTTTATCATTTTGATAATTTAACTGGTTTTGTGGTGCAATTATCCATCAAAAAATCTCAATAATCCACCAGAAAGCAAATTAAAGAAATATTTGTTTTTTATTAAAAATCTCATATAACAATAAATATCTTGAAGCAGTATAATTATGTATGCAGGTACTATCCTTTATCCCTATAAACAAACTCAAACACTATAATTGTTCATTTATCCACTCACCAAACAATTCTGAAGTCTGTTACCTTGCAATGCCAAATAATAGAAAAAATAGTTCAATTTCAGAGATTTTTTTTTTTAATCATAAGTTATGCAAATAAATTTATCAAATTGCAGCACTTTGCCATGGCTTGATTAACCCATTACCTCTAAACAGACTGGTCTAAATTCAAAGAAGTTACAGACGACGAATTTAAACAACATGAAAAATAAAGAAATAAAGTGTAGTTATGCATTTTTTATGTTGTTTTCCTGAACTCTTACCATTAGGGTCATAAAAATGGGGTCATGTAGAAATGAGTTTTACTAGACTGGGTTAAGATAAGCTTGTCTTAGCCTATTACCAGATGACAAAATCTTAGACTGGTCGAAATTGTAAGAAGTTGCAGACAACAAATGAAAGTTTATGTTATTTGAAATTCTTTCAAAAATTTAGGTTGAAAATATGTTGTAAAATGAAGGAATTGCTTGTTACAAGCAATTTCTTCTTTTTACACAATGTTTTCCAAATTATGATTCTTGAGGGGCGTCTAAAGGCGTCATTATGAGGAAATGAGTAACATAAAAATCTCATGGCAGATCCTATATTTCTTTCTTGTAAAATAGTAAATACGTGAGCTTCCTTTTCATACAAAAAAACAAGAGCACCGCCTACGAGTGCCTACGCTCGGCTATTGGGTGCTTGAACCAGTGTAGAACCAGAGATATCACAAAATGTCAAAGTTTTTGCACGACAACTACAACACAAAGACTATAGCAATACCTTTGATTTTCTCCGGAAAGCCGAGCTAAAAAAACAACAGAAAGGCTATTAATCCAATACCCTACAATCTCACATTTTCATGCACAGAAGAAATATAAATGAGAAAAAATATTGAAAGAAGGTGTTGCTTGTTAAAAGCAATTCCTCTGTTTTATACAATGTTCTCTGTCCAATAGACACTTATTTTTTTAATTCAAAAGCAATTTGAAATGCTGTTTGTAACTTCTTTTAATTCAGACTACTCTGATGTTTTATCTTTTTGTTCATGAGTTAAATTCATGAAGAAATTATGTATCTTACATAAAAATCTATACAAAAATGATACAATGTAATAAGAAATATGGACGGAATAGATACAATTGCTGTATATAGCAATGGTTTCAAATGAGCCTGAGAGTGACATGCCAACTCTTCTACATGCTTTCAAAGCAGCCTGGACAGCCACACAGTCCTTTTACCCATTCCCAAACAACCACATGGTTTTAAGTAATTTATCCAGAAAGTTGAAAAAATCTAAAACTTCATAAACTTTAAAATGTTGTCTGGAACTCCTTTCAATTTGGACCAGCCTAAAGTTTTGCCATCTGGTAATGGGTTAACAATCATGCTGTGTGATGCCCCTCAAGGAAAAAATTGGGAAAACATTGTGCAAAATGAAGAAATTGCTTGTATCAATCATTTTTTTCATTTTACACAATGTTTTCTACCTAGACAGTTGAAAAAAATCTAAAAGTTCATAAAGTTTATATACATGTACTTGTCTGCAACTCCTTTCGCTTTGGTCTGACCAGTCTAAAATTCTGTTAGGTTATAATGAGTCAAACCTCAAAAATTATTCTCTAAATCAAATTTTCATTTTACCCAATGTTTGTACCTAGACAGTTGAAAAAATCTAAAAGTTCACAAACTTCATATACTTGTCTGCAACTCCTTTCAATTTGGACCAGTCCGAAATTCTATTGTATTGTAATGGGTCTAACCTCAAAACTTATTCTCTCATTATTGAGATATCAAGAAATCAGTTTGCAATTTATATGATCAGCAACCCATCACAAAGAGCAAATACAGACTTCCTCCAATTGTTCCCAGACAAGTGAGACATGATTTTCTACTTGTCCAGAATTAAAATGAATTTGCCTACAAAAAAGTGAAGTAACAAATTTTCAGAAACATTGTTCTTGATGAAGAAAATGCTGGTTTCTTACCGTTCAATATAAACATTCTGATGATTTTTCACTTTATAATGAGTTATGTTTGAGATTTATCTTTTACCATTCCAAGATTTGTCCTGGCATTTTCTTGCCCCCAAACTAGTGGCCTTGAAAGTTAAAAAGAAAAATCCATGTCAGACAAGTCAGTAGTGGGAATTCCACGGCCATCTGCCGATTGTTTGTGGGCTACCTCAGTTAACATCGTAACCACAGTAAAGATAATATGTAATTGGGGTATTTCAAGTTACCTATACCCCAAAAATGACCTTTGGATGATTAGAGGTCAACATGGCACATTGAGTCTAGATGAAAGATTAAGCTGTAGTTCCAAGGTTTTGATTGTCCAACAACATTATTGGATAAATTGCTGTAATATAAATAACAATAAAAAGAGTATTTGGTGTAAAAAATATGATTAAAACATGTAAAAAAATATGAAGGATGAAATTATATGAGGGACTGTTGATTATAGTATAGTTACCCCTAGTTACCCCAAAAAGTACTCCCTCATGAAATAGTAGCCCCCACACACACACACACAAACACCCTGCAAAAACAAAATTAATGCATGGTATGCAGATTTTTATCACAAATTTCTCAAGTATGAAGAGTTACTTCTACGAAATTGTAGTGACTTTTAACCCATTACCACTCAACAACGCCTTTTAAACCCTAAGGAAAACAATGTGGGAAAATGAGAAATTCCTTGTAACAAGCCATGTCTCATTTTTTCAAAATGTTTTCTTCTATGTTAAGTCATCATTTTCAAATAACACACACTTTGTTTTGTCTGCAATTTCTTTGAATTTGGACTATTCCAAAACCAAAATGTTGTCATTTGGAAATGGGCTAAGAGGAAAAGTAATAGTCCTCAACTAAGAGAATTACAAAACGAAGAAACAGTGAATGAATTAATTAATGTTATTCAAAAATATCACATTTATTTTCAATATTGGCACAAGGCATTTTAGATAAAAAATTTGATTAACATCTAAACAATTTAAAATCAGATCCAACTAAACATTGATATATTGGGAAACATGTCAAATACTTGAATGTAGCATTTGAACATATTTTTTATTTCACTGATGTGATTGATATCATCTAAATTCAATTATTTACGATTAAAAGGAACTGTTAGCCTTTGTCCTACTCAATATTTATCCTCTTTTCACTATATTTCAAAACTTTGACATAAAAAGATTGATGTTGTGTTCAAAGATTTTTCTCAACACAAAAAGGACAATCATTGGTAGTGTAGGTCATCTGTGCAGGCTGGTCTTAGACTATAAACCTGTCAAACTATTGTCAAGGTAGGAATATTCTGGGATCAGCATGACAAAGGGTTAAATTATACTTAGGTCATGACTACAGAAATTTGATAACTCGTGAAGTGTGCGTAAAACATACCAATGTCAATTTCCAAGAGACAGATTAACCCTTTCCCGTTCGAATACGGGATTTTACGTTCCTGTGATTTTATACTTGAGAAAACATTGTGGGAAAAGAAGAAATTGCTTGTGACAAGCAATTTCTCCTTTTTCCACAATATTTTCTACCACATAGGATGGGTCCATTTCAAATAGCATCCAGTTGTCATTGTCGTCTGCAACCTCTTTCATTTTGGACTAGTCTAAAATTTCCTAAAACGGGAAAGGGTTAAGAAATTGTGACAGCTAATATCTTGCAAATTAGACAAACAGTTTTTCATTGATACATTTAGTAAACATATGCTGTCTGGTTTTTTTCAGTTGCAAATTTTATATTTTCCAGTCATTGACTAAATCATAATGAAAACAACAACAAAAAGTAATGTTTCCGAGACAAATTCCCTATTATCCCATGAAGTTTAAATTGCGGAAATAAAGTAAGACACTCCCTATCAATTAACCCTTTCCTGTTCAATCCCTGTTTTTTATGTCCCTGTGATTTTATAATTAAGAAAAGATTGTGGCAAAAGAAGAAATTTTTTGTAACAAGCAATTTCTTCTTTTTCCACAATATTTTCTAACCTACTGAATGATTATTTTTGAAATTGAATCCACTTTAAATTTTCGTCTGCAAAACTTTTGAATTTGGACAGGTCTAAACTTTTTCAAACCAGGAAAGGGATAACAATGGTACAAAATTACAAGAGGGTCAAGATGACACTTTTGACTGCTCACCTGAATTTACTTTCCAAAGATAACTGATCAACTCAAATTTGATAACATTGAGATTATTTTACAAAGTCAAGTTTATATAAAGGAAAAGGTTGTGTGGACAAGTAGAAAACTGATATTAAAACTAAGCCACATCTTACTTCATTATAACATGGAATGTCAACATATTCAATCGGGTTCTACTTTCATGACAATACAAACATTTACAATAAGTTTGATAAAGATCTGGTGAGCAAAATTTGTGACCTCTAGAGTGGTAACAAGGAATTTGTTGAAAAGGTCCCTTTTCCCTTGATGCTGGTTAGAATGCCTCTTTATTATGTCCATAAAAACACTTCGAGAAAGATTGAGCAAAAATTGTGACCTCTAGAATTGTCAGTTAGCCTCCTTTACCCTTGATACTGGTCTGAATGTCACATTAAGTATTTTTGGGAAAAAGAAATATTAACAAGTATATCTTTCTTTTCTAACAAAATGACTCATGTTATTGAATTTTTTTTGTATGAATTACGACAGCAGGTAAAAAGTTTCAAGTACCCTTTGCAAAAACTATCATAATAACATCTATCCTCCAAGCAGCATTAATTCGATGATCTGTCTTATAGACTGTATCATCAGTGTCCATTACACCACACTCATATCATCAGAGTACAGTATTTTGAGCCACAGACCTCCGGGTTTTTTGACAAGTCCTTGCTTTTCCTTAACAAACAGATTATATCGTTTGATAATGTTACCACCTGTATATTGATATGGATTCTCCATGGATAATGTAGCTATACCCATAATTTGATCTCGTATTATGTTGTGATTCCATACCTGTAAAAAAAATGGAATAACCCAAACATTAAGACAACTTGAAAAAAATTAACCTTTTATTGCAACCTATATAAATATCTTCATATAAGCCTTTTCCTGAAAACAGAATTTTAGAATCAGAAAAGTTTTTGATATGAATAAACCCATTACAAGCGCTTCAAAAAAAGGGTTAAAATTGTGGCAATTATGACCATACCTCAATAGTGACATCTTCATTAGGTTTTTTCCTGTATAAAGTAAATCTGTCATTCCATTCTGGGTTGAGAGTGTTTTCTTTATGGTGGTTATGAACTTTTCTTCCTTCATACTTGATGATACAGTATGGGTCTGCAGCTGTAACAGTAGAGTATAAAACGCAATCCTGTCTGTTGTTGTCATACAGGAATCAGTGTACATTCTGGTCTCAAAAAGTTTTCATTTATCCTTTTTCTTCTTTATTTGAAACAGCATGTTAAGTTCATGAATTTCAATTTTCTTTTGTTTTTGAGGAAAGAAAACATCACAGGAAATGAAAAAATTGCTTGTTATATTTTCCTCACTTTTTAGCTCAGCTGTTTTGATAAAACCTAGGTATTGCTATAGCCTGGTTGTCAGCTATTTTAACATCTATCTCTCTAATAATACTGAGCCGCTGTCACAGCACAGTCCGTAGCACATCAGACTCCCAATCGTCAATCATGGGATATCATGGGTTCAATCCCAGGTGGCAGCACATATCCTTTCTGACATTTGTCTCTCACCAATGAGTGGATAATCGTAAACCTAAGTGGGATAGCAGCTGGAGGCTAGGAAAGGATGTAATGGTAGTACAGGTGTGAGATAAACCAAGAATCCATTGTTAGGTGCTCCAGCCGCCGCAATATGACTTAAATACTGTTAAAAGCGGTGTTAAACCCAATTCAATCAATCAATCAAATAATACTGAATAAGTTCACTTTAAACTGACAATATATGTTTACTATCAAAACAGCAATCTATATCAACAAAAGGAATAACTTAACACTTTCCTGTTTTTTGAAAATTTTAAACTGGTCCAAATTCAAAGGTTTTGCAGACAACAATTCAGAGTTGAATTTATTTTTTAAATAATCATTCAGTAGGGTAGAAAATATTGAGGAAAAAGAAGAAATTGCTTGTTACAAGCAATTTCTTCTATTTCCACAATGTTTTCCCAAGTATAAAAACACAGAGACGTAAAAACCAGTGATTGTACGGGAAAGGGTTAAAAGCATTTTTTAACCCTTTCCTGTTTTTCAAAATTTAAGACCTGCCCAAATTCAAAGGATTTGCAGACGGCAATATAAACTCGATTTTATTTGGAAAATAATCATTCAATAGGGTAGAAAATAATGTGGAAAAAGAAGAAATTGCTTGTTACAAGCAATTTCTTCTTTTTCCACAATGTTTTCTCGAGTTTAAAATCACAGGAACGTAAAATCCCGTATTTGAACGGGAAAGGGTTAATGAATTATACCCAATTTCAGCCTTAGACAATTTACCCTCTCTGAAGCACTTGAACAGCCAAGAGTTGACATCTGCATGCGGAGTTCTTGGGGTGTTTGGGTTTTTTTGTGGTTGGGGATGAAAAAGATGGGATTGTTTTGGAATGGATTAACCAATTGTAACAAGAAAGTTATCTTTTTCTCACAATACTTTTAACAAATAATTTTCTTCAAGGCAACAAAGTACATAAAAAGTTGTGAGATAATCCACCAATAAATTTCAACAGAAATAAATGAATCTAAAATGATTCTGCTATAAGAGTTTTAACCCTTTCCTGTTCAGTTTTAGCCCTTTTCAATCGCTGGTTTTTATGTCCCTGTGTTTTAATACTTGACAAAACATGGTGGAAAAAAGAACCAATTGCTTGTTACAAGCAACTTCTTTTTTTCATAATATTTTTTACCCTACCAAATGAGTATTTCTACAAAGAAAAATCAACTTTAAATTATTGTCTGCAAAACCTTTAAATTTCGACAGGTCTAAAATTTTGCGATAAAGTAACGGGTTAAATCTGATACAGGAAATTTGTCTTACTTCCTCCAGTATCTTGAGATTCAAGTCCATCTGCCTTCACTAGTGTTATTTGTAAGGCTCCTACTTTAGTGGTCTGTCGTGTAAACCCACAACATGAACCTGGCATAGGCTCTTCATGCTGTAATTCTCTAAAAAGTAAAGGAAATTATTATGATAACATGTATGCATATCATGTAGATTTCTAGGTTGTTGAAGGCATATAATAATGGCGAGGATGGTGGTGGTGGGGGGGCGGGGTATCCTTATCAGGAAATTCACAAATATATTGTTGATGTTCTGCTTTTTTTAACCAATTACCGGATGAAACATTTTTAGACTGGTCCGAACTGAAAGAAGTAATAGACGACAATTTAAAGTTAATGAAATTTTAGACTTTTTCAACTTTTTTGGTAGAAAACATTGTTATAAATGAATAAATTAATTATTGCAAGTAATTTCTTCATTTTACTCAATGTCTTCACAATTGTTCCCAAAGGGCGGTCAAAAAGCATCATTGCATGGTTAACCCATTCCCACTCAATGACGCTTTTAGACGCCCCTAATGAAAAAATGCTTTGGAAAACATTGTAGAAAATGAAGAGATTGCTTGTTACAAGCAATTTCTTCATTTTACACAATGTTTTCTACCCAGAAAGGTGAAAAAATCTAAAATTTTAAATTGTTGTCTGCAACTCCTTTCAATTTGGACCGGTCTAAAATTTTTTTGTTAGGGAATGGGTTAAATATCATCAACCTCGATTGATGCACTGGAAACAATGTATATTTATAAGATCTACAGGTTCTTTTCCCACAATATTTGTTAGTCCTTGATACTACTTAAATCCATGACAAGTGTTCTAAATCAGCGATATTGAAGCACATGGTATAGTATGAATGCATAAATCAATATCCATCAGTATTATAGAGGAACATTATAAACATCATTCCCACAAAAAAATTCAAGTGTGAAGTCATGTCACATAGCACTAACACCATGTAAACAATAAACAGCAAAACACAATATTCTGAAAAGTTTTTCAAATTTTGTGCTGGTTAGAATTTTTTTTTTCATTCTTTGATTGATTAACTACTTAGCTTTTCTTCTTTTTTTTTTGTTGATTTTAGTGCTGACTCACATTTTTTTACATCACTAAAATTTTCAGAGGTCTTCGAAATGCTTAACTCACTCCCACTGAAGCTTTTGCATGCCCCCAAGAAAGAGAGCTTTTGATTGTTAACATATACATGTATATATATTCAGAATTTCAAGTGAATGCCTTCAGTAACACCAGCGATATTGCATAATGTCAATGATTTTTAACACTGACATCACAGACACAGACAACAATGCTACAAAAAATTAGACAATTAAATATTAACCTAGCAGGACTGGCAGGCTAATAAAAAAGCATGTGTAAAGTTAACCTTACATCAAATTAAGATCATTGCTAGCATACATGCGTAGAACATATTTCCCTTCAAACCCTGGATCAAATGTTGATGGTATGATGACATAGCGCCCTCGTTGTAAGTTTACCCGATTAAACACGCTCCGTGATAGGACAAATGGTCCAGAAGCTACCCGCTGCAGTGAATCATGCATTCTGTATTTCCTATTTAAATCAGTCTGAAAAAAAAAACATTATAAAAATAATTTTCATTTAATCCATTCCCCACAATCTTTTTTACATACTGAAGAAAAAATGCTACAGGAAAACAATTTGAGAAAGGAGATATTGCTTGAAACGAATAATTTTCCCCTTTTTTTTGCAATATTTCCTACTCAATATAATACTTGCAATTTTAATCATTCTATATGTTTGACCAGTCTAGTTTTCTAGAAATTGGTCATCCCTTGTCAATAATATAATACAGACATGACGCGTTAAATCCGGACACTTTGGTTCCCTGTGGTATTGTCCGGATTGAGCGTATTTCCGGATAAGCAATTTTGTATGAATATCCGACCTCATGTGCTTTTGTATTAAAGCACAGGTAAGAGAAAACTGTCATAACAAGAATGATGATATTGGACAATTAGGACAGTTTTACATTTCTTGGTTGATACAAAATTACTCAACCTGACATTCAGTAAAAATCATGGTTTGTTATTGCATTCAATTTGAATTTTAAGTAAAACCTACTTGCTGTGTGAAAAAACAAATCCGTTTTATTTTTTTGTAAGTTATATCAGTATTTAAAAAAAGTTGAGACAGCGGATTAAATCATAGATAATGACAATGGTAAAAATTCTCTAGGGGACACGTCTTGCATGTGTCAACTCCGGAAACCCTCCCAAAAATAGCCAAACATCTGGCGTTGACGCCTTTGATCACCTTTCCTCCCCCAAGTAAAATAAACTGCATCAATAATCATTTACCTCATATTACTTAAAACATTCATTTATTTTGCTCATTTTGTCAGAAAGCCTTGGATTAATTTTCAGTAGGCATAAGTTCTCTAAAAAGAGCAATTTCTTATAATGGATAAACTTTCGAGATTTTGACAAATTAGATGGATATTTCTAGTGCGGCCTGAGGAAGTGCTGGTTTTAATTTTCCGATAAAAAAAGGATAATTGAAATGAACAGTACATTATGTATTGACACTCTTGTCAGGTTGTCACCTTTGACCAAACGACAACTTTGTTTACTTACACGTGTCAATAGTCCAATCAAAACATTATATTTGAATGAGTTCAATTCGGATTATTGAAGCATTCTTATTCAGACTTTAAATAATCTGTTCCTGATCATTTCTGCCTGGTTCCGGAACGCTTATTTCCGGATTATAAGGTTCAATTATGAACAAAAATCCGTTCCCATAAAAATATTTCCAGATTTCGAATAATCCAGTTTAACGACGTCTGTATAAACATGTCCTGACTGTATATGAAAACAGGGGATCTTATAGGGAAAAAAATTGAGTTCCCGGAAATATCAATATACCTTTACCTGACAGTCCTCTTTTACTCAGCTATAAAAAGTTTGATGGTCACTAATAACAAATTTAACCCATTTCAAAGCAATAACACTTTTTGACAACCCAAAGAAAAAAGCTATGGAAGGCATTGTAAAAAATGAAGAAATTGCTTGTTATCAGCAAAATTTTCATTATCCACAATGTTTTCCATCACAAAAGGAAAAGATCTTTAAAATCTGATCACCTTAAAATTGTTTCAGGATTTTCTTTAATTATAAAAATATTATGATTATTTATTGACAAAAAATCACTTTTATGCCGACTTTGATTTTATAGAAGTAGAAAATAACTTTGGTTTTTCAACAAGGGCAATAACTCTACAAAAGGATTGTAATCAAAATAGAACTGCACATCTTTGCTTAATAAGAGTATGTATAAAAAATATCCGAACAATTTTGCTAAGTCACGGGCAGATTATTACAAAAAGACAAGAGATAAAAAAAAGTTTTTGCTCCATGCACAACAAGACGTTATAGAAATTCATTTTGCTATTTTTCATTTCAGTCCAAGTGAAAATGTGGGAGGAGTTGCACACACTGAACTAACTGCAATTTAAGGAATATTTGGCCAAGTCAAGGTCAGATAATTTGGAAATGACACGGGAGTTCAAAATAATTTTTGTCTTGTACACAATTAAACAACATAGAGATTCATTTTGGCAAGTTTCAGTTCAAACCAATGGAAAATGTAGCAGGAGTTGTGCACTCGAAAAAATATGTACTTTGCCAAGTCAAGGTCAGATAATTGAGCAACAACTAGATTGATCAAAATTACTTCTATCATATGCACAACTAGACATCATAGAGATTGATTGTCAAAAGTTTCAGTTCATTCCCATTGAAACTGTAGGAGGAGTTGCATACAAAAATTATTGCTCATGGACAAATGGATTGACAGACAAAAGGATTACCAGAGAAATCATCTAATATGACATCTTGAGCGTATAAAAATAAATAGAATGTATCCACATCTTCACTTAACCCATCAACACACAATGTGGCATTTTGATGCCCCTTAAGAAAAAAGATTTGGAAAACAAGCAATTTCTTCATTTCTGCAATGCTTTTACCCAGAAATTGAAAAAGTATAAAATTTCATAAACTTTAAAATATCGTCTGCAACTCCTGCAATGTTTTCTACCCTGAAAGTTGAAAAAATCTAAAATTTCATAAACATTAAATTGTCATCTGCAACTCCTTTCAATTTGGACCAGTCTAAATTTTGTCATCTGGTAATGGGTTAAACTGATACTGTGTTTATGCAAATTTGTATCAATTTCATCAAGTAGTTTAGCAGGAAATGAGCGGACAAGAAAACACTAGATGGAGGGATGACCGACAACACCTAGGCTGTAACAATAACTCAAGTTTTCTCTCCAAAAGTATAACCCTAGCTAGCTATCCTCAAGACAAATTATCAGGCTTTTTAGTTTATTATTATTCTTTTAAGTTCAATTTCAAATAAAGGTTTAAGCTTAAAGAGTCTTTTTCTATCACTCACAATCCAGATGTTTTCATGTCAATGAAAGAGAGGGAGTGACTTAAACCCACTCCTTCCAAATTCTACAGCTGGGTAGACTGGGGCTGGCTATTAAATGTCTTGCCCATGAACAAACCCTTGTGATAGTGGGGCTCAAACCTGTGACCTTCAGATTACGTGTCAAGCACCTATACAACTTGGACATCATGGCAGTCTGGCTATTTCATACCCCTTGAGATAAAGCTATAGATAACATTTTTGGAAAATGAAAAAAAGCATTTTTGTAGGCATTTTTTTCATAATTTTTTTCGACAAAGAAAGTCAATGATTTTTAATGTCATCAACTGAAAATTATCGTCTGCAACTTCTTTGAATTTGGATTGGTCTAAAATTATGCCATCTGGTAAAAGCTTACTTACCCTTAAAACAGAAAATCCTATAGTAAAGTTTTCTGTTCCTTTGTCCACCCTTTTGTCTTTCTGTTCTAAGGAGATCAAAATTTCATCTGCATCATCCGTAATGTCAAAGGTGTACTGAAAAATGAAAATTTGCTTATTTAATTTCTCCTTTTACAAGTGATAAATTTAACCCTTGTCATGCTGAATTCAATCTGTTTCATAAAGTATATTTAGATCAAAGGACTGTAAGCAATGGAAGCTTTTGAAAAGAACTAATATTTCTATTGACAATTATTTTTACAAACAGCATCAGCTTAACAGGGACAAGCACTGGTGGAGTAGACTAAGACCTGACATATGTGTAGACTGATCTCTGTCTATACCATCTGCCAAACCACAAATATTTTCTGGGTATAGCATGATGAGGGTTAATGACAATTTCACATCAAAGCTGGTAAATATTGAAACTATTGACCAATGCGGTTGTCAACCAAATAATAAGTTGACCAATGAAATCAATTGTCTACGCTAAAAGTCAACTTTGAACCATTTATGTGAAGCATTTTTGTTGGTTTGGCAACTTAAACGTAGTAACTGCAACTTCTTAAATCTGTAGTTACTGCCAACAAATCATTCATTTTTTTGTTACATGCTACCAGCCATAATTTTGCAAAATAACGCAGTTCAAAGTTAAAGTGGAACTTCTTGTTGGAGTCAATGGGCAGGGGCAACAAATTAAGTGTGTGGTGTCAGCGATTGGTGGAAGACTGACTGCAAATGAATCTATTGATCAATCAAATTATTCTTTCAGACCTGAAGTGAACTTTGCGTTCCAACATTTATGTTAAGCTTTATGTTGGTTTGGCTACTTAAGCTTGAATAAGCTGTAGTTACGACATTTATGTTGCCAACCAACTATTTCATCTTTAGCTCATGTGAGCACATCATGCTGTTGGCAAGCTTGAATGTCTGCTTATACTCTTAGGGCCACAGTTTGGCTCAGTCTTAATGTTACTTTGCCAGAATGATTATTAAGTAACAAGAGGGCCAGGATGGCCCTAGATTGCTCACCTGAGAACCTTAATGAACAAAGCAACATGACACTGAAAACCCCTTTCTCGATGTTTTCCAATTTTTCACACACTTTATGATAAGACAAACAATCAGATGAAGTTTCATCAAAACACACCCAAAATTGTGGCTCTTAGAGTGTAAATATAGCAATTGTCAGCTGCTCAATGGAACCTTCCCATTCTAGATAGGGTTCATCCTTAAGACGTTAAAATTATTCTGACCAAGTTTAAAATTGGACCAAAATCATTATGGTCAGAGAACAAATTTTTGGACTATTACAAATTCATAAAAGTTGCAGACCACTTAAATCATGCAATTTTGGATTCTTTGTACTTTTGGGATAGAAAATATTGTGGCTAAAGAAGAAATTGCTTGTAACAAGCAATTTCTTCATTTTCCACAATTTTTTCAAAGCTTTTTTTCTTTTTGGGCTTCAAAAGGATAATTGTGTGGGAATGGGATAAGGAATCTGAAACCTGTGAAATATTTCTGAGGAAATTTTGTACAAAAAGTTTTACTGACGGATGGAGGCATGCACCATCTGATGCATAATGCATGACAATTCCCCTAATGGTCTTTATCCAATAGATATAGACATGATAAAAGAATTTCAGACCTTTTTTTTTAAATCTTCCCTTAGATAGACCTGAGAAAAGGAAGAGTTAGTGTGGAAATGCCAAACAGTTAACAAATATATATTAACCCATTCCAACACAATCTTGTATTTTTTTGCCCCAACATAGTGGTTAAGTATTTTTAAAATTTCATGAACTAAAAAAGGTCATCTTCTTTGAATTTGGACCAGCCTAAAATTTTGGTGTCTGGTAATGGATTAAATTTTTACGTACTTGTGGATTTTTGAGGAAGGAGGAGTGGTTGCCACAACCTCCTACCCTGTCTGGCTTCCTCCATTCACCAATCGCTATACCTTCTCGCCATGTCTTTTTAAAGGAAAAGAATGATGTGTTGACCATGTGACAGATATCCAGACTCGTAAAGTATTGACAAAAATCCTCATAGGTCATCCTGATACAAATAAGTACATAAATAATTAATTTGATATTTTTTAAGTAACTTGATTTTAAAGCTGCGCCATAACAGATTTTCATGAAAATTTTACATATGAAAATATCTGCTTTTCCAATAATTATTGATGTTTTTTTCATGCTAAATATTCTTTCTTCGTATTAACCCTTGTCATGCTGAACCTGGAATATTCCTGTTTTGGCAGGAGGTAAAGACAAAGATCAGTCTGCACATTAGTGTAGTCTGATCTTGGTCTACACCTCCTGTTTGTTCCCTTTCAGCCAGAGATGTTTCAATAATCAATTTTCAAAAGAAATATTGACCCTCATTGAGACTTTTAAGTGCTATCAGTCCTTTGATTTTAAAGCAAATATGTATATAGAATTTTAATTCAACATGACAAGGGTTACATCCACTAAATTCACCATAAATTTAACTTAATGTGATATACTCCCTATGCCCTACTTTGAAACACCAGAATTGATCTGATGAGGTCATTTGTTCTGGGTAATTTCTCTTATGACTGACTTGCTAGCCGAAGCAAATGCCAACTTATTTTGCGTCTCGAAACACAAAATTTTTTTGCATCTTTTTTTAAAAGTTACGAACAGTCATTTGCATTACAATCACTGTCTTTCAAATGTCTGAAAGCATTAGTTAGAAATTTGAAAATTGAGAGTCAAATTTTTTCATCCATGATCTGTGTAAGAGATGCTGTAACCAGTCTGAACAAAACATAAAGGTAAATGTGCTTTCTAGTAATCAATTTTTTCCTTTAATCATTTTGTATCACCCTAACTTGAAAGTTTAGCATATGTGTAACAGAAAATGTAGAAATTATTTGTGATCAGCAAATTATCCTTTTCAAACAATAATTTCACTAATTTTTGTTGAAGCCACAAAAGGAAGTCATCAAGATTTTGTAGCATTATGATGCCCTCGAGAAAAAAAACCCAACCTAGAAATGTTTCACAGAAACAGATGCCCCTGATAACTGCCTAACACATGACCTTTAGTTGTGACCTTGAACTTGGGGGTATCACACACAACTTTACACATGACACAAATACTCTTCAAGGGGGAAATGTGCTAATCCATCAATAAATGCATGAGATATTCTCTGGACAAGAATAAGACATATGCACTTTTTAAACACACCCATTCACATGACATTCACCCACACATGCATCCAGCCAGTAATTCGTAATCAGGTAATGAGTTACCAAATACCATGTTTAGATGCACTAAAGAAATAGAATTACTGAAAACATAGCGAGAAATGAGAAATTGCCTGTAGCAATCAATAACTACCTTGATGTCTACCATATGTGGCTCTTTAAACTAAGTGCTTTAACCCATTACTAGATGGCAAAATTTTAGACTGGTCCAAAGAAAGGAGTTGCAGACAAAATCTATGATTTTTTTTATTTTTCAACTTGCTTGGTAGAAAAAATTGTAGACAATGAAGACTGCTTGTTGCAAACAATCTCTGCATTTTACGCAATATTTTCCCAATTATTTTTATTGAGGGGTGTCAAAAAGTGTCAGTGTGTGAGAATGGGTTAATCTTTCATCGTTCAAGTTGGACCAGTCTAAAGTTTTTTGTTTGTTAATGAGTAAAAGCAATATTAAAGTACAATCAGCAGAATCTTGTTAATCACAACACCAATTTTATCAACCAATTTTATCAACATTTTTGTAACAAATAACCAGAAGTTGCTTTTAAAGGGAGTTATTTGTTCTTTATTTCCAATGTTTGTGCATAAAGTCCGTTGCAATTAAGCAATATATTATCAGAGTTTTAATTAAGAGTATTCCATTGTTCTACAAACCAGAACTCTCCATTGTCATCGAATGTGAGACCAAGTTCTTTCTTCTGGCTGTCACTAACTTTATTCCACTCTGGAGAACTGAAATTGGAATAAACCCATTACCAGATGGCAAAATTTTAGGATGGCCCAAATTGAAAGAAATTGCAGACAACAATTTAAAGTTAATGAAATTTGGATTGTTTCAACATTCTGGGTAGAAAAGATTGTGGAAAATGGAGAAATTGCTTGTAATAAGCAATTTCTTCATTTTTCACAATCTTTCCAAAGCTTTTTTCTTTGGGGGCATCTATAGGCGTCACTGAGTGGGAATGGGTTAACAGACTTGAAATAACCAGATGGGCTTTCAATTATTTCAAAACAAATTCTTTTTTTTTTTCAAGTTAAAGTATTTTGATTATCATTGAAATACTATAGATTTTTCATATCTGTATCAAAAGACTTGAAATAACCAGATGGGCTTTAAATCATTTCCAAACAAATTCAATTTATTTCAAGTTAAATTATTTTGATTATCCTTGAAATATTATAGATTTTTCATATCTGTATCAAAAGACTTTAAATGACCAGATGGGCTTTCAATTATTTCCAAACAAATTCAATTTATTTCAAGTTAAAGGTGTTATGATTATTATTGAAATACTATAGATTTTTCATATCTGTATCAAAAGACTTGAAATCACCAGAATGTGCTTTCAATTATTTCCAACAAAATCCATTTATTTCAAGTAAAGGTGTTATGATTATTATTGAAATACTATAGATTTTTCATATCAAGACTTGAAATGACCAAATGGGCTTTTAATCATTTCCAACAAATTCAATTTATTTCAAGTAAAGGAGTTATCTTTATTTTTGAAATACTATATATATTTTATATCTGTAACAAAAGACTTGAAATGACCAGATGGGTTTTAAATCATTAAAAAAAGTTCAATTTATTTCAAGTATAGGATTTATGATTATTCTTGAAAAATACTATAGATTTTTCATATCTGTATCAAAAGACTTGAAATAACCAAATGGGCTTTCAATTATTTCCAAACAAATTCAAATTATTTCAATTTAAAGTATTTATGATAATTCTTGAAATACTATAGAATTACCACATCCACATCATTTCTCTAAAATTTTTCAAAGCAGACAGAGAGTACTTATTTAGCTTCATACTATTTTAGCCTTTGCAAGAATTATTACTAAATACTTTCCTGTACAATCCCTGATTTTTATGTCCCTGTGATATCATACTTGAGAAAAAAAGCAATTTCTTCTTTTCAATATTTTCCATAATATAGGATAGCTGCTTTTTGAGTTGTATTAATTTATAGTTATGTCAGCTTACCCTTTGATTTTGGACAAGACTAAAATTTTGAAAACAGTAAAGCATTCAGCATTTCAGAACTGAAAGCTTTCATTTTTATGTTTATGAGTAAATTTCTTTTAAACCCAGCCCTATTAGCTCAGTTGGTAACATGATTTGCTTTCAATATCTTTCCATCAGATGACATGTGTCATAAGTTTCTCAGTAAAGAGAAATGATACATAGTGTGTCTAGGTTAGATGGGCAGCTGGAGGCTCGGATCAAATATTGTGGTTATACTGCTGTCTGGAACCATTTGTTAGGTGCACAAGCTGCCGCAATATAACTGGAATTGCTGTTGAATTGATAAAGATTACACATACCCATCACTCCAAGCTCCCTTCCACTCTGTTCCTCCCCATGGATTTCTACATCGAATCATTTGAAGGTAATCTCTTGCAAAAATTGAAAACAGGCCTGTACCCAGTCTAATTTTCTTCACAGCAGTGATACTATAGGCGTGACCTTTAACAAGACCACATGACAGCTCTGCTTCCATATCATTGGCTGTTGCCTAGAATAAAGTACCAATGAGGTTAAATTTTGAGACAATTAAGTTGTTTTAGAAAACAGATTAATTTAAGTTTTAATTATAACTAGTTTTTGGTTCAGGTAAAAATTTGCTTTTTCAGTTATTTTCAGGCTATATGGATATTGATAATGACTGCTAACCAATTTAATTTGGACCAGTCTAAAATTTTGTTGATTTGTAATAGATTATGGTAAAGTTCCATATTGAAAAATGAAATAGATTTTCAAATGTATAATTTGTTACAATTGTTCTAAGGTTTTTGCACATAATTACTGGTTACCATGACTTTCAGACCTTTTCATTCTTATCTGAAAAAGTTCTACTTTATATAATTCTTTATTTTCACATGACATTGAATTTTTTATATGATGACAGCAATTGATCTGTTACAATAAGGACAGGTCTAAAATCAAAATGATCTGGTAAAGTATTAACCCATTCCAACACAATCACACTTTTTGATGCTTCAAAGAATAAAAGCTTTGAAAAATATTGTGGAAAATGAAGTAATTGCTTGTTACAAGCAATTTCTTCATCATCCATAATGTTTTCTATCACAAAAGATCGATAAGTAATTTCAATATCTCCTTAATTTAAAATTGTCGTCAGCAAAATCTTTGAATTTGGACCAGTCTAAAATGTTGCCAGGTGGTAATGGGTTGGTCAAGCTAACTTACAGCTATTGATGCACTCATCAGGGAATGGTTTTCCTTGGAATGTTTTAGAATTCGAAACAAATCTTTTCGTTTTTCCTCTGTGTCATAGTCTTTAAGATCGATCCTCTCACCAACACCTCCTGTCATGTCAACGAGGGCATCTTTAGCATTACCTGCAGTCAGGGATTCATAATCACCGGCTAATCTGCAATGAAAGCCTCTCTCTTTAACCCTTTCCCGTTCAAATACGGTATTTTATGTTCCTGTGATTTTATATTTGAGAAAACATTGTGGAAAAAGTTAAATTGCTTGAAAGCTGAAGACGACAATCTTAAGTTGATGGAATTTTATTTTCTTTTGTCTTTTTGGATATAAAACATTGTAGACAAGGAAGAAGTTGCTTGATACAAGCAATTTCTTCATTTTCCACAATGTTTTCCAAAGCATTTTTCTAGAAGGGCATAAAAAAGAAGGATTGTGTGGGAGAAAGTTAAATGCTGAATTTGAATCACATAATAGGGGGAAAATTAAAATGTCATGTAAATTTAATCCCAGTTTCCACAAAATATTTTTACAGTTTTTAAAACTTACTCTTACATGACCAAATTGAACTCAGCAATCTCAATCATACCAATTTTGTCTATTTAAAGTCTGACTACCTAATTAATGATACATAATAAACCATACCTACAACAAGAGTATTACATGAAGATGTTTGAAGCTCAGCAGTTGAGTGCTGAGGTGTTTTCTTTATATTAACATTTCTTAGGATTTTTAATTGGGATATGGTGTCGGGCAATGATACCCTGATTGCAAATCTTTAGAAATCTTAAAACCCTTAACAAAAAGAATGCACATCTGGATATGGGGTGTGGAATCTCCATGGCTCACTTGTCCTTCATGGGCTTTTCAACTTGCCAACAGGTACATTTTCAAGATCACTTGATAAAGGACATTAATTAAATCATGATGTTTGTATTGAAGGGTAGAAAACATTGTTATTAATGAAGAAAATGCTGGGTTCCAGCATTTTCTTCATTATCAACAATGTTTTCTCAAAATTTATTTTTTCACTTTCTTTGTGGACAGGTTCATTTTGATTCTGGACAAGTAGAAAGCAATGTCTTACTTGTCCAAGGGATGGTAATGAATAATCTAAGTCAAACTGGGGAATAAATGTTTAAGAGTTACCTTCCTTGATGGCATCTATTGACTTTTAACAGTGAAAATTTATTCTTAGTTTCAAGTATATAATTAAATTATAAACAAAGATATCAAAGACAGAAATGTCAAAAGTTTTACATAATAACAATGATGCTGATGATGCCAAAACTATTGCAATACTGATTTTTTCTTCTGAAAAAGGCTGGGCTAATGAAATAAATTTAAGAAAACTAGACATTGTCCCAAAGTGGACTAATACCCCCTAACAGTGCATGTCCATATACAAGTGCTATCCGAGAAAGGGCCATAACAAAAAATGGACTTTTTAGTTAAAGGGCATAAATCCATCAAAAATAAATGGACCATAACCAAAATAGGATATGCCCTTGTCTGACTTATACCGAGTGTTTGTGTGAAATTTGATTCGAATCTGTCCAATGGTTGCTGAGAAATTGAGCGGACACGATTCACCAAAGGGCACAACTCCGTCAAAAATCAATGGACCGTAACCAAAATAAAATATGCACATATCTGTTTGATATTGATTATATGAGTGAAGTTTGAATCAAATCCATCCAAAGGTTGGCGAGAAATTGAGCGGACACGAAAAAGCTACAGACAGACGGATGGACTAACCGACAGACCGCTGGAACGACAAGCTGACTCCTATATACCCCCCAAACAAAGTTTAGGGGGGTATAATGAAAGTCTACATTCCATAGAAATTTTCCCTAAATTTCAAAATAAGATTATGCCTTTAACTTTCAATAGTCTCATATAATTTTTGTTAATTCCATTACCAGATGACAAAACTTAACACTGGTCAGACGAAAATGTTTATTTGATGAAATTGTAAAAATTCTTTGTCTTTTTGGATAGAAAACATTTTTGATAATGAAGAAATTGCAATTTATTCATTTTCCACATTGTTTCAGAAGCTTTTTTTGTTTCTGGGGTATAAAAAAGTTGGATTGCGTGGGTTAGGTTAAAGATCAACTTACTTTGCGTAGGCTTTCTCCAATAAGGCAGACCAGAATTCATTGCGAGTATTTGAGTGAACATAAATGAGATGGCCGTTTCTGGTTGGCAGATAATCGTCAATAACGACATCAATCCATACACCACACCGCCAGAATTTGAAGTGAAATATACCCGCATATTTGTTTTTTTCGTTCCATTCTTGTTCGTCATGATCAGGAACAATCTGTAAATAGAGGAAAGTAAAAACTATCAGATATGAGAGCCCCTATCCTACCAACAAACATATCGGCATTGCTGATAAGCAACCGAAAACAGACAGCCTCTAACCCACATGGACATTAACCTATTCCCATTTTTTGAAATTTTAGACTGGTCCAAATTGAAAGAGGTTGCAGACAACAAATTTGTTAACATTCACAATAATATCAGGGTAACTTGTGCAGTTCATAAAACTCTGCTGCGTATATAAAACTGAGTATTCTTAGATTCATCTCATAAAATCTTGCTCTTAAGAAATAATGTTTGCTTGTTAACCCTTTTTCATAGAATCATACTATTTCAATCCTATAAGATAATTATGACATTGTATAAATCACTGTCATACAACTGGACATTCTGCATGACCTTCTTACAAATGTGTCGGGCTTAACCCTTTCCTGTTCAATCCCAGGATTCTATGTTCCTGTTTCTATACTTGAGAAAATATTGTGGAAAAAGAAGAAATTGCTTTAAACCCCCTGTTATACTGTCACCAAGGTTATGAAAACAACTCTTCCAAGGAATATGTCCCAGGCAAGCAAAATGATATCATTTCATGATTGGAAACTTATAAGCAAGCGACACCATGGAAGATTAAGATAATTCAAATCAAGTTTCAGTATCTGAAACGATCATAAAGCTATCAAAAATGATTACCCGTTTCCAGAGTTTAGAGTCCTCAGCCAGACAAGCGCACGCAGCAACAAACCAGCAGTTACCCAGAGTGCCTTGAGAAAAGTCATCAGAACTCACGCCTGATTCAAAGAATTTTGGGTCAGCAACAATCTCCTGTTAGATAAAGGAATCATTTTATAATCACTTTGTAACAGAAACTAAATTCACCCTTAACACATATCGAATGGGAATGCTTCTGATTTGCAGGAGGCATAGACAAAATTCAGTCTTAACATAAGTGCAGTCTCACCCAAGTCAACACAACCTGTTTGTTACTTTATAGACATTATAATTTTTCAAAGGGAATGTTGACCCGCCAACCAGCCCTACAGTGCCACCAGGTTTTAGGCAATTAACACATTCCAAAATAATCCCACTTTATTCACACCCGCCAAAAAAAGAACTTTGGAAAACATTGAGAAAAAGGAAGAAATTCTTGTTTCAAGCAATTTTTTTTTATTAACCAAAAAGTCAATTTCATCACCTAATAATGGTTTGCTGCAAATTCTTTGTATTTGGACAAGTCTAAAAATGTTTATGTCCTAAAAAATTTTTGTGTCTTAATAGCTGAAATAAGTGTTCAAACCAAAACAGAGAAATATTGCACACATTTATGGAAAAGATTAGATTTCTTTTCTGAATTTAATTGACCCATTTACAGACAACAAAATTTTAGACTTGACCAAACTGAAAGAAGTTGCAGACAACAATTAAAAGTTTATGAAATTTTAGATTTTTTCAATTTTTTGGTGAGAAAGGGTAATGTGTAAAATGAAGAAATTGTGCTTGTTGCAAGCAATTTCTTCATTTTATACAATGTTTCCCCGATTATTTTTGAGGGGCATCGTGGGTTAACGAGTTTTAGGGGGTCATAAAAAATAGGTTATCAACAATCTACAAAAAAGAAATAAAGAATAAATCTAGAACAAACCCCAGGTCTTTTCCATTTGACATCGGCCAGAGCACCTTGTTGTTTGTATGAGATAGATTTTGCTGCAGGAGGGAATTGTGGGTCTGTAAATAACATTCCTTTTTTGACATGTTCATTTTTGATGTCTTTATACTTCTGCCCCTTATAAGGCTCTGAATTATCAAAAAGGCCCATTCTGAAATTAGAGAATTTTCAAAGCATGGTCATCATGAAAAAACAGATTTTGAGCAAACTGTCAACTATAAATAATACAAGAGGACCATGATGGGCCTATATCACTCACCTGAGTATGGTAGCTCTAGGCTTGACAAAAATTGAGAAGTTTTTTGTTAAAAGATTTCCATCTTTATCACTTTGTACAATATTAAAATCTACAAAAATTCCAAATCTTTTCTGAGAGAGATAGTAATATTTGTTTTAACCCTTGTCATGCTGAATATTCCTGTCTTGGTAGGAGGTCTAGACAAAGATCAGACTGCAGATCAGCATGCATATATGTGCAGTCTGATCCTAGTCAACATTACCTGTTTGTCCATTTTAAGCCAAAATTGCTTATAACATAATTTTCCAAAATTATTACTAACCCACGAGTGGTGTTTCTAGTGCTTTCAGCTTTTAGAAGATTTATAATTCAGCATGTCCAGAGTTAACAGACCACCATAAGACAAAACTGCAAGTAAAAATATATTGAAAAGCTATTATGGCTATTAGTTTTTAAAAGATTTCCTTCTCTATTTCTTTGTAGAATCCCAGATTACAAGACACTCATTTTCAAAGAAGATAAATTTTTTGAAGTACTTTGGTAAAGGGTCAAAAGTGATGATAAATACCAAATATCAAAGCTTGAGGCTTTACAGTTTGAGGTTTTTGTTGCCCTAGGACGATATTGCATTTGGATAGCTTAGTGTAAAAAAATCATTAGTGTCTAGGCACTTATGATGTTTTTCGCACTAAGCCATCGATTTGTCCTGCTAAATCTTTATCATCTTTTCAATATATTTTAAGACTTTGACACAATTAAATTGATGTTGTGTTCAAAGATTTTATCTCAACACAATATTTTAATCTGGTCCAATTTCAAAGAAATGGCAGACAACAATTCTAAAATGTCTATAATTTGAAAAATAGTCAACACATAGCATAGAAACATCATGGAAACATCATGGAAACATGAGCCGTCAGACATGGATTAAAGGAGCTATGATCTGGAAATACTTAAGTGTTATATACAACCTTTTTTTAATGAGCAGTGACATTGACCTATGGGTAATCGGAAGATTTGTTTAAAATTGCACATATACTCATGATAGGAAACAATTGTGCAAAATTATTTTGAAATTCATCCATAACTAAAAATGCTATGCTCTGGACATGCTTAATTTCAACATTTGACCTTGAGCTTTGACCTTGATCTTGGAGCTATCTGAGACTGATATTTTTTCATTTGGTAAATCTACTCATGATAGAGAACAACTGTGCCAAGTTATTTTGAAATCCATCCATAATTGAAGGAGCTATCTACTGGACAAGGTCAGTTTTAATCTTTGACCTTGAGCTGTGACCTTGACCTTAGAGCCGTCCCAAAATCAGAAAAACATGTCAAAACAATATTGTAAGGAATTCACATATGACGTTTCATCAAATTTGTCCCATGGGTTGTGGAGATAATGGAGTGGATGGATGAACAGACTGACGGAAAATGGTAGGATGGACAGACTGACGTAGTGATGTGCTATGTGCTCGACCTTTTGGGAGACTAAAAAGAACAAAACAAGCAATTTCTTCTTATCCTACAATGTTTTCTTGACTATTATGGCTCAGGGGCCTAAAAAGTGAGATTGTGAGGTAATAGGTTAAGAGATATTATGGCATAAGTACATGTATTCCTCAACAATTCAAATAAAATTTCAATAGAAATATACAAACCATATATTCAATATTAAAGCACTTTGAAAGTCATATAACACTTTGTTTGAGCAATACGAAGTATTTGTACAGTAGTAATGATAATGTCTTTATACACTTCAAATACTTTGTAACTACAGTATCTAACAAATTCTTGTTACAACACTTTGGTTGTTAACCAAAAGCTTGTGCTCTGAAAGATATTGATCAATAAATTTTCTTTTGGTTATTAGGACCTCATTCATTTCATGCAGGTCTACATACATACCTATTTAAAAAAAAGATTGAATGTAAAATTGTATTTTTTATTAACCCTTGTCTTGCTGAATAAAATCTGCTTCAAACAGATACATTTATATCAAAATTAATGATTATAAGCACTGGAAGCTCTTACAGAGAATAAATATTTCTTTAGACACTTAATTTTATGAAGAACTCCTACTCGATAGGGACAAGCCGGTAGTGTAGACTAAGATCAGACTGCACATACTTGCAGACTGATCTAGACTGCACATACGTGCAGACTGATCCTTGTCAATGCCTCCTGCCAAAACAGGAATATTCGGGTTTCAGCATGACAAGGGTTAACCACTGGCCCTAAAGTGTTCACCTGAGATGAAGCTTTGGAATAATAACTTTGACGAGAGTCACAAGTTGGTAATCCCATACGTTGTATGAAATCTTCAAACTTTATGAATTATTGAAAAAAGATTTTGACTAAGATTTTCTTCTTTGTTTTTATATAATTAAATGTCTGCACTGGATGAGTCCAAAACAAGTTTTTTTAACCTTTCCCTCTTAATTTCTATGTAAGTAGGAAGGATCCACAGGTGGACTCAAGTAAAGATTTCCTTATTTCTTTTCAATGTAACATAGCCTATTATAGGGTGTGCAAGGGAGGGGAGGAGAATTTATCAATTTCTACAATGTTTCTAAGTTAGAATAGGTTGTGTTAGGCAAAGCCCAAATATGACTCAAAGATCATCAAATAAACAATCTTGCACTTAAAATTCTAAGCCGAACTCAGAATTGTCACAAAGTGGACTTATATACCCCTACCAGTGCTTTGTCACTCAAGTATAACAGTTGCCTTTGACCCTCATTACCCCAAATCAGAAACCATTTCAATCAGTTATCAATTGTGACCTTGACCGTTGACTTATATAGCCCCAAAACAGTAGGGCACCTACTTAGGTCATGGACAACATGTGTATAAAAGTTCATGGGCCTAGGTCAAAATTATTATGAGTTAGAGTCTGGAAACTGTTCTCAATCAAAGTTCAATTGGGACCTTCACCTTTACTTCAATAACCTTAAAACAATAGGGAACTTCCTTGCATTATTTTCAACAATTGCATGACGTAACAAGGTCGTAGGTCTAGTGGTTCTTGAGTTAGAGCATGGAAACGATTTAATTAAATGTCAGTTGTGACCTTGACCTTTGAATTCTGTCTCCCAAAAACAATAGGACACTTCCTTATGTTAGTAGCTACTTGAGTTAGAGCCTAGAAACTGTATTCAATCAAAGACAATTGTGACCTTGACCTCTATCAACCCAAAACAATAGGGCACTTCCTTGGGTCATTAGCAAAAAATAGTATGAAGTTACAAGGTTGTAGGTCTATTTGTACTTGAGTTAGAATACGGAAACAAAAAATACTATGGATGGATGCACAGATAGACAGGCGGACAGACAGACATGGTGAAACAAATATATCCCCATCTATTTCATAGGTGGGGGTATCAAAAGGTTAAAAACTCCATTGAACTGAATGTCAGAGTAATGAATATTAGCTTGAGAGTTCAAATATAATTATGAATTATGTGTGAAGTTTAACAAAGATGAAACACTTGAAGAAACTTAGATAGAAAACTATTAGCAAGAGTACCCAGTCAAAAAGGGTCAATCATCCATAAAATAAATTATTTGCCAAGAGATTGTTATTATGGTCCTAAAGACATGGGCATTGTTTCAGAGCAATGGCAATAGTAGGAACAGGCATTAGACACTTGCATGTGAAATTTTAACCAAGAATTTAAAAGTTACAAAAGGTCAAACTTTAACCATAACCTGAAATTTTAGATTTTTTCAACTTTCTGGGTGGAAAACATTGTGCAAAATGAAGGAATTTCTTATTTTAAACAATTTCTTCATTTTACACAATGTTTGCCTTTTTCCATATCAAGCGTAAAAAAACGTCATTGTTTGGGAATGGGTTAAATCAATAACTTAAATAATCATTCTAATACAGCTAAATTTCAGGCTGGTGATATTAAGATAAGTCAAAAAGGTAATACCTGTAATTAGATGAATGAAAATTGACTGATTAAATCATCTGATTGGAGAGAAAACATTATGGGAAAGGGAGAAATTACTTTTTTAGTCAATATTTTTCTCAATAAAGCATCAGAAGTAGTGATTTGTCAAGGATGAGTTAACCCATTACCCAACAATAACGTCCAAATTCAAAGATGCTGTAGATAACAACTTTTAGTAGATGAAATTTCAAAAATCATTGTCTTTTGAGGTAGAAAACATTGTGGACAATGTAGAAATTGCCTGTAGCAAGCAATTTCATCACTTTCCAGAATATTTTCCCAAGCATTTTTCATGAGTAAGATAGAAAAGTAGGATTGTGAGGGAATGGATTAAGAAACTGCACAAAATATTCTTTCTGTTAACCCTTGTCATGTTGACCCCGAAATTTTACTGTTCTGGTAAAAGGTATAGATAAAGATCAGCCTGCACATAATTATATGATGTCTGATCATTGTCTACGCTGCTGCTTGTCTTTTTTGAGACAAAGTTTTTTAAAAATCAAATTTTACAAAATGTATTAACCAACAATTAGTGTTTCCAGTGCTCTCAGTCCTTTGATTTTAATGCAACTGTGTAGACAATTTTACCCAGCTGATGATGATGACAAGGGTTAAATACCAGAGTGAACAATAGGAAAGATGCTGTTTGATTCCAAGCCAGAATAGACAATCTGTTTGATTATAAGCCAGGTTCTGCAATATTTTATATTAGTTACAACAATCATTTATAGTTTACAAGAAGGGGTAACTCTTTACCTAATGACATAATACAAGACTCAGCCTGATTGGTACGAATGAAAGAGGTAACAGCATAAGACAGTTTCACTTTATACCATACATGGAAATTAGCCGCACACATAAAAGCCATGTTTTCATCAAATCACATTTTTTTCCAATGTATCTGACATAAGGTCACCCAAGTATCATATAATTGAAATTTGTTAATTATCTAGAATGTTTCTGAGAAGATTTTCAAAGTTTGAGTTATACACCTAAATATGGAAATTTAATAAGTCCCACAAAAAAGAGAAGTTTTTTATATGATTGAAATTGTTTGAAGGAATCTGATTAACCCATTCCCACACAATGGCGCTTTTGGATGCCCCTCAAGAAAAACATTTGGGAAAACATTGCATCCAGTACTGTCAGTCCTTTGACTGCAATTTCTTCATTTTACACAATGTTTTCTTTCCAAAAAGTTGAAACAATTTATACTTTCATAAGTCTTAAGTTGTCGTCTGCAACTCTGTTTGAACCAGTCTAAAATTTTTGCCATCTTGTAATGGGTTAACCCATTCCCACTCAATCCCTCCTTTTTACGCCTCCCAATATAACGGCTTTAGAAAACATTGTGGAAAATGAAGAAATTGCTTGTTACAAGCAATTTCTTCATTATCCACAATGTTTTCTATCCAAAAAGTCAAAGAAAATTTAAATTCCACCAACTTGAAAATATAGTCTGCAGCTCCTTTCAATTTGGACCGGTCTAAAATTTTGTTGAGTTTGAATGGGTTAATTAAGGGTCATCCAGGTATCATTCCTGTGAAATTTGGCCAATAGCTAAATCTGAGGAGAGAATTTTTAAGAAATAGTTGATGAGTGGGCAGACAGACGTACACACAATGCATACAATGTATACTGGCCTTCTGTCAGTGGAGCCAATAAGAACTTTCATAAAAGGGCCTTAACTCAAAAAGTAAAATATGCATTCACCTCTCTTCTTGACACTGATTTTGGTCTGTGATGTCTAAGTTTGAATCAAATTCCTCCATAGGGAAAAGTGAGCATGTCAAGTTACTGACTGACAGAATACCCAAACAACAATATACCACCCCCTTTTCAATCAATTAACCAAGACTTTATCTTTTACAAGCAATGTTTTGCTACTGTTTTATGAAAAGTTCCAATAAGAATTTTAACCTTACCTGCAAATCCTTCTAATATCGAATCACTTTAAATTTTGTTATCCATTAAAGAGTTAAAGACTTTTTTCTAACATATTTTAAATGAAATCTTAATTATCAGGTGAAATCAAAGGTATTTCTTTGGCTTATCAGTTCTAGTCAGCATCTTCTAAAAGATAATAAATCATGACCTGCCCCAACAGGGTAAAATGTTTTCCTTCATTGTAAGATATCCATTAACCTTTTCCTGTAAAAATCCCTGGTTTTTACATCCCTGTGATATCATACTTAAGAAAACATTGTGGAAAAAGAAGAAATTGCTTGTAATAAGTAATTTCTTCTTTTTCCGCAATATTTTCTATAATACAAGGTGGTTACTTTTTAAATTGTAATTACTTTATAATGTTGTCTGCTACCCCGTTGAGTTTCGACAAGTCCCAATTTTTGAAAAATGGTAAAGGGTTTAGCAAACAATGATGCGTTATGATGCCCTGGAGAGTTACTCTAAAGGAAAACTCTGTGGGAACATGAAAAATTGCAAAATTTCCTTTTCTCACAAGGTTTTATCCTATTTGGCACCTATTTTCTGATAATAGCTTCATTTGAAATGTCATCTCCAACCTCTTTCAATACGGAATAGTCTAAAATTTTGTCATCTTGTAATTGGTTAACCAATTCCCACACAATGATGCTTTCTCACGACACTCAAGAAAAAAGCTTTTGATTACATTGTGGAAAATTAAGAAATTGCTTGATTCAGGCAATTTCTTCATTATCCACATTTTTTTCAAACCAAAGACACAGCTTTTTAAAAATTCACCAATTGGAAACTGTCATCTGCAACCTCTTTCAATTTAGACCAGTGTAAAAAATTGTCTTGTTGGAATAGGTTAAAAAATTTGTTGCTTGGGTTTACTTCGTGATCTTCTGAGAAGTATGAAACAAACATGCAAAAGGGTTTTTCAACCCTTTCCTGTTCAAGCCCTGGTTTTTTACGTCCCTGTGATTTTATAATTGAGAAAATATAGTAGAAAAAGAAGAAATTGCTTGTAACAAGCCATTTCTTCTTTTTCCACAATATTTTCTACCCTACTGAATGATTATTTTTCAAATTAAATCCACATTAAATTTTCGTCTGCAAAACCTTTGAAAACCAATTAAAATCAAAAGTCACCCATAATTATTTTGTGAAGGGTTCAGGGTGTAAGAAATATCTTCTTTTCTTACAATGTTTTTTATCCCACATTCCTATACAATCTTAACCCTTTCCTGTTTTGCAAAGTGTTAGACCTATCCAAATTCAAAGGACAATCGACAAATATAAAGTAAAGGTTTTCGGGTAAAGTTTATTTTACTACGAGGGAGGAAAGGTGATCAAAGGCGCCGCCGCCAGATGTTCAGCTATATTTGGGAGAGTTTCCGGAGTTGGCACGTGCCAGACGCGTACCCCGTGAGAATTCTTGGTGACCGAATTTTTAACCTTGTCATTATGCCGAAAGTTTACATGTTTTAATCGACTGTCTGAATACTCTTAAAACATTACGGATATAATTTAAAAAAAAAAAGGATTTTTTCTCACAGGTAGGCCACCGCATTTACTTTAAATTTGCGGGGAATATTACGCGATGATTTATGTGAAGCAGATCAGAGAAAAACTGTCGTAATTGACCGATGCCGTGATTTTATTCTGACAAATTACTTCTTTCTCTTGGTGACTTTAATACATGAACAATTGACATGCGAAGATTTTGTTTAGCTCTCCATATCAATATCCCCTTTTTTCAAATCAACCGACGATGATTGTATATAAATGACAGAAAAAGAATTTACCATACTCTCAAAATCGCACTTTGACTACCGAAACGTCGTAACAAGTTTGCCTAAACATGCTGCAGTTACGATCTTGTCGTATTCTTACGGTGATATGTGGGATTCTATCAATCGTTAAAACGAAGAAAAACAACAGTTTAGAAAAGTAAATCGTTTATTAAGGTTTTTAATCAGTGAATGATCAATAAATTCACGTCGTCTTCGCCGGTATCTTGAAACAATCTGAAAAATAAAATAATAATGAATAAATTTACGAACGCAATGCGTAACACATATCAAGTTTATTTACTGTTGAAATGAATTCAGTGTCTGAGCAAAACAGTTAGTGACTCATGAAAATCGGCAATGGTTGTTCCCGGCCGCACGACGATTTATCTATAAATTCGGACACTGGCTTGAGTAATTATCTATGTATTCGGACATGAAAAAAAATAATTATTTAATTGTGTCCGAATATATGGACAAATTACGGTAGTTTTAATTCCCTGTTGACCTGTTGAACATGATCCTTACGATTTCAAAATTTTCTTTAAGCTTTTTTTATGTTTTGAATAATATTACAGACATCCATTTTGCAACAGTTTATTCGGATGAAGTCTTGTATATCTGTTTATAAGAAACATACTCTGATTTTAATAGATGCATGCAAATCATGACCCTTTGCTGATGAATAGTATTATACAGTTAGATATATAGACACTGTGATTTATTTATATCAGCTGGGTCATTAAAGATATGACGTGTAATTGAAAAGTCTGAGGCTGACCTCAGAAACAGACCACTTATAGAATTATAAAGTATTAACCCTTGTCATGCTGAACCCAGAATATTCCGGTTTTGGCAGAAGGTGTAGCCCAAGATCAGCCTGCACATATGTGCAGTCTGATCTTAGTCTACACCTCCTGCTTGTACTTTTCCTGTCAGAGTTATTTTTGAAATTGATTTCTAAAAGAAATATTGATTTTTATTTATAGTACATATATTGGAGTTCATGAACAGTCCCATGAAACTAATTGGCCATACATGAAGTTCTTCATTTACTGTTCATGAACTATTTCATAACTTGACAGTTCATGGACAGGCAATTTCAGTGTCCATCTGACACCCATTACAACACAGCAAAATGTTAGACTAGTCAAATTCAAAGAAGTTGCTCATGATAATTTCAAGTTTGGTGAAATTTGAATATCTCCCTATGAGTAGAAATTTTCTTAGGTTTTTTGTTGAGCAGCGTTAAAAGAATTGAAACTTTAATGCATGAATTGTTTATGAACTGAAGATCTATTTTTTGCAGGGGTAGTTAAGTAGAAGGCTCACCCTACATTAGAAAACCTATTTTCATTGAAAAAAAAATATCTTTGTTGGTCTGCTCAGACGGTGCAGTCTGATAAGATTCGATATCTTTAGCTCCTACCAGGAGGTCCCTTTTTGTTTGATGGGTCATACATATTTCAGCCTTTGTCTTGAAATTCCACAATCTTTTTGGCATCTTATCTAGTCAAGGTGAAACATTGGCATGTCTTGGCTTATCATATCTCAACAAAACTACAAAATTTATCTTTAAAAACTTTTCTCCCATGATCTCATTTCATATCTCATTATGTAGACTATAAACCCTTATTATAAACGAAGGAAATCTTTGTAGAAAGTTACCTTTCCCTGAGCAAACAAAATTGTAGTCTGGTCAAAATTCAAAGCATCTATAGCAGGGAACTTATTCAACCCATTACCAAAAGAAACAAATTTAGACTGGTCCAAATTGAGAAATGTGCAGACTACAAAATAAAGTTGGTATAAATTCAAAAATAAGGTATAGGTAGAAAACAAGCAATTTCTTCTTTTCTCACAATTTTTTTCCATTGCTATATTTTTTCAGCATGTAAAAATGTGGTATTGCGTAGTGATGGGTTAACCCATTACCTAAAGACAGTTACAAACAATGATTTTAAAAAAATGAAATTTCATATCTGAAAAACATTGTAGGAAATAAAAAAAGCACTTATAATTTGCATAATCTTATCCAAAGCTTTTTCTATAAGGGATAGTAAAAGATGGGGATTGTGTGGAAAAGAGTAATTAAATCAATGGGCCTCAAGAACACTGTTTCTACAGCTTAACCTGTTAACCTTTTCCTGTACAATCCCTTGTTTTACGTCTCTATGATTTTATAATTGAGAAAACATTGCAGAAAAAGAAGTTGCTTGTAACAAGAAATTTCTTCTTTTTCTACAATATTTTCTACTCTACTGAATGGTTAGTTTTCAAATTAAATCTACTTCAAATTTTCGTCTGCAAAACCTTTGAATTTGGAATGGTCTAAAATTTTGAAAAACAGGAAAGGGTTAAAGAAGGCAAAATTTTAGACAGGTCCAAAATGAAACAAGTTGCAGACAATAATTTAAAGTTTATGAAATTTCTGATTTTTCCAACTCTCTGGATAGAATACATTGTGGAAAATGAAGAAAAACCATTTCTTCATTTTCCACAAAGTTTTCCCAATTCTATTTAATTTTAGGCATCAAAAAGTGTCATCCTGTGGAAACAGATTAAAAAGCATGATAAAAATGATGTTTAATAACATTTCATAGAGCAACCCTTTGAAATAGTATTGTTGAAAATATTGTGGGAAAAGTAACTAAAGTTACCCATAATTTTCCCTTCAAAGAATATATACATCTTAAATTTGAACCTTTTCTCAAAGCTGTTTCAATTTGGACTATTCTAAAATTCATTCTCCGGTAGAGGTAATCAAAATTCACCTTTCTCACATTTCTTCATTTTCCATGATATTGTCTAAAGCATTTATTCTGGGGAGGGGAAGTACAAAAAGGAGGGATTATTTAGTAATAGACAGACTTTTCTCTGGTTTTTTTGCAATACCCAGACACTACAGTAATATATTTTACAAATTAGATAAGGTGTGTACAATATCCTCTCAAATACCTGTACATTGTACAAGCCCATAGATCAGTATTCCATCCACATATCATATTTATCTCCACGAAATGAAGTAACATCTAGCTAGACAAAATGATTTCAGATGGTCCAAATAAAAGTCCCACTCCCCCACAGTCCCACATTCCCACAATCCACAGGAAAAATATTTAGGAAAACATTGTTGAAAATTAAGAAATCGCTTGTTACAAGCAGTTTCTTTATTTTCATACTGTTTTCTACCAAGAAAGACAAATATTTTTGAAATTGCATCAACTGAAGTTTTTTGTCTGCAACCTTCTTTCAATTCAGACCAGTCCTAAAACTTTGTTGTCTGGAAATGGCTAACAGAGTTCCAAGATGGCCCCTTTTCTGATAATAGATCACACTATAGTCTTATCAAATTGTAAAGTAATTAAAAGTGCCAAAGTCACAATATGCGCCACCACATTGAGGTCCCTTTATCTATGACACAATCTACAAGTGTAAAAACCTGACAGTATGAACAAGGTTATGTGACTAAGAACATTCTGTAAACATCCATACAAATCTGTCCAGAAATGGAGGAGGAGTCGCATTAACAAGAAATCTTTCATTTTGCACCCTTTTCTTGTGATGCAGGATATACTGATTGGCAAACCCCAAACAATATGCACATTCAGGTCAGGTGACTAGAAACATTCTGTGAAAATTTCATTCAAATTTGTCTATAGACTTAGAATGAGATGTGTTAACAATTTGTGTTCAGACAGACAGACTTCGGGGAAGGACAGACTTTGGAATGGACGAACCGATGGAGAAGATGATACCTTCAAAGGTGTATAAAAGGCTAGATGTTTGAATGAAGAATTTCTCTTAGTATTTGGTACATAAAACATGATCAAATAAAAGAACAGAAACAGAAAATAGCAGATCTAAACATTGATAATGAAGCTGGCCAGCTGTTGGTCACCCTTGTCTATTTTTCATGGAAGAGCCATCATTACTCAGGTTTTCATTGGCTCTACCATTTTCAGCATTGCCCAACTATTTGGACATTTCACTGACCTTACAATATGAACCTTTCATTGGCCCTGCCTTTTTATCATTCATTTGCCAAACTTTGGCTTTTGCTGCCCTTTAGTCTTTGAACATTTCAGTGGCCCAACCATATATCCCATTCCTACACAATCACACTTTTAAACGACCTTCAGATGATATACTCAAGAAAAAAAATTTTTGATATGGAGAAATTGTTTGTAAAATTGTTGTCTGCAACCTTTTGTAATTTTGAGAAGTCTAGAACTTTGTCATCTGGTAATAAGTTAATGAGTATTTGTGTGCTCGTCAAATGCAGAATCAAATAGATCTACTTCAGTTGTAAGAACTTCTTTGGAAATCAATTTAAAATGAACAGATTTAAGTTAAATTAACCAATCCCTACCCAATTCAAAAAGCATTTTTACTCCCTTAACAAACAATTTTGGGAAAAGACTTTGGATAATGAAGAAGTGTTCTACAAAAGACAAAGGTTCTTAAAATTTGATCAACTGAAGGATTATTATTGAACTGTCATCTGCAATTTTTTTGAGTATGGACTAGTCTAAATTTTTGTTGTGTGGTAAATGATTAACGAGATAACCTTTGATTACCTGATCTTAGGCTAATATGCTACTGTAAGTTCAGGTTAAAATATAGGTAAATTACAATTTCCAGCTGTCTCTATGATAGACATATATCTGATAAGTAGTACTGTAAAAATACCAGATTAATTACAGATCATGGTCTTAACCCATTACCAGAGGACTAAATGTTACACTGCACAATACAAATTCAAAGCAGTTGCAGACGACAAAAGTAAGTGAAAAAAATCTGTAAATATTTGTCTGGGTGAAAAACATCACAGAAATGAAGAAATTGCTTATTTACAAGCAATTTCTTTATCTTCTACAACATTTTCCCCCATCCATTTTCCTGAAGTGCGTAAAAAGCTTGATTGCGTGGGAATGGGTTGAAACCTTTTACCCATTCCATCACAATAACACTTTTTGTTACAAGCAATTTCTGCTTTTTCAACATTGTTTTCTATCCAGTATGACAGAGATATTTGAATTCCTATAAGCTTGAAACTGTTGTCTGCAACTTCTATGAATTGGGACCTGTCAATTTTTTTGTGTGTGGTAATAGGTCGCTAGTCACTGATACATATATTTAGGATAACAGGTAATTGACAGGGACTAACTGTTGACGGAAGGAAATTTGGTCATTCAATGAAAGTTGTCACTTGAAAGAGGTGTTTACTATTGCAGGCATGACTGTGTAAATAGTTGGATGTGGCCAAAGTACAGTTATAAGACTCTTAATCATTGGGTACATGATTTGATCCCTGGCCGCAACAAATATACTTTCCAAAATATGTCTCCCACGAATGGGGGATAACTGTAAACCTAAGTGGTATGAGTAGCTGGATGCTAGGAAAGGATGTTGTGGTAGTACTGGCGTGAGAAATACCAGGAATCCATGGTTATCTTCTGGGATCCAGCCGCCGCTGTATAACTGAAATACTGTAAAAAGTGGTGTTAAACCATGTTCAACTAAACAAATTGTTGAGGCAAAAAACTGATAGGGAGCTAGGAAGAAATATCAGTCAACTTGGGAGAATCTAAATCTAAATTGTATTTTATTACTTCCCACCTAGAGTCAATGCCAAGTAGACTAAATTCCTACAATTATTCTTAATAATCCAACCTAGAACAACTTCTCTCATTTTCATGCCAAAAATCCTGGAGTTTGCTCTTCTTCTATAATCCCTTTTGAAAGCTGCTTATTCAGCAGTTTATAATGACACAGTGCAAGTGAAAATAGTTATACTGAGAAACAGTTACTTACTTCTGAATTAACCAATTACCACATGAGAAATTTTTAGACTGGTCCAAATTTAAAGAAGTTGCAGATGACAATACAAAGTTTATGAAATATTGGGTGTTCTCAACTCTCTGGGTAGGAAACATGTTGCAAGCAATTTCTTCATTTTCCACAATGTTTTCTATCCAAAAAATATGGACAAATTTAAACTTCAGTCAACTTGAAAAAGTCGTCTGCACTTTCTTTCAATTTGAACCAGTCTAAAATTTTGCTTTGTTGGAATGGGTTAAAGTTGTAGGTTAAATGAAAATATCATAGAATAGTAAAGAACATTGCATTTAGTCAAACTGTGTATTTCTTTTTTTTTTTTACCTTAACCCTTGTCTTGCTGAATATTTAATTCCTCCCTTTATAACTTTATTTAAATCAAAGGACTGAAAGCACTTGAAGGCTTCATTGTGGTTCAATACTTGGTTGAAAATCAATCTTATAGTCATCTCTGTCTAAACCCCTTCCTGTACAATCCCTGCTTTTCACGTCTCTGTAATTTCATTCTTGAGAAAACATTGTGGAAAAAGAAGAAATTGCTTGTAACAAGCAATTTCTTCCTATTCCACAATACTTTCTACCCTACTCAATGGTTATTTTTCAAATTAAAAGCCACTTTAAATTTTCGTCTGCAAAACCTTTGAATTTGGACAGGTCTAATATTTTGCAAAACAGGAAAGGGTTAACCCATTACAAGATGGCTACATTTTAGACTGGTCCTTATTGAATGCAGTTGCAATTGGTGAAATTTAGAAAATCTTTGCCTTATAGGGTAGAAAACATTGTGAACAATGAAGAAATTCTTTGGTACAAGCAATTTCTCCATTATCTATAATTTTTCCAAAGTCTTTTTATTGAGGGGCATCAAAAAGTGTCTTTGTGTGGTAAAAGGGTTAAAAAGGGGGCAAACAGGAGATGCAAGCTAAGATCAACCTGCACATTATGTGCAGTCTGATTTTTGTCTATGCTTCTTGCCAAAACAGGAAGGTTCAGCATGACAAGAGTTAAAAGTTTTTCCTTTGTTTGAATGGTTATACATAAATATTTTTATTTCCTGGGTATGAGTACAAATAAATAGACATAATAAGAACACTCAAGATCCCATTAAAATAGCATGGTACTTCAATTTGTTGCTAAATGAAAAACTGTTTTATGTGTAAAATATTCATACAGGTTTTACAATAACTTTACATCTGTTCTTAGATTGTTCATCATACATGGTTGATGATAATCATAAATAAAAGGAAGTTTTTACAAACAAGAAAATCAAAGTACTGAAAGTACTGTAAGCTTTGTTAAGTAATCTTCTTTGCCAAAGGTTATCGTGATAAATAAAAAATATAAAGTGACCCAGGAGTTAAATAGCAGGCTTTTGAAGAAGGTTCATTCATGTGGCAATTGTAACAAAGCAGTGTATGTAGTGAAGATTCTAATCTGATTAAGTTGTTGGAAAGTTGTTTATTGGAAATGCGCATTCAAAATTGCAAACAGTGAAAAAAAGTCTTTTCATGTGGTCCAAACATTGTTTTTTCCTGTTTTCTACGATATATAATTGGACCATGATGGTCCAAAATCACTTACCTACCTGGTTACTGAGCACAAACAGTGGCCCCTAGAGTGTACACAAAGAAATTGTTCTAAGGGCCCAATTTCTTCTGTTCTCATTTGAAATGTACCAAACTTCTACAAAGTTCTGATAATCATTTGAACAAAGCTTCAATCAAAGATATAGCCCCCAAGAGTGTAAACAAATAGTTGTCACCAATGCCCCTTTTCCAGTCTTTTGAATCATTTGTTCCTATTTTCCAACAGGATTTATCTTTATGACCTGGAACTCATTCTGACCCAGCTTCATCATGATTGAGCCGAATTTATTGCCTCTTGAATGAAAACAAGAGGGCCATTGGCCCTGTTGCCCCTACCCAAGATAAAGACTCTTTTTCTTTCAATAGCCAAATTTTATGTTGAGGCTAGGATGATGATACCAGAGTTTTCAAATTATTTC
Source organism: Fragum fragum (assembly GCA_946902895.1). Classification (NCBI taxonomy): domain Eukaryota; kingdom Metazoa; phylum Mollusca; class Bivalvia; order Cardiida; family Cardiidae; genus Fragum; species Fragum fragum. The sequence continues at coordinate 32,194,742 of OX336379.1, read as the reverse complement.
AATTCTTTTAGCTATTTTTGAAGGGGGCCACCTAGGGAACAATTCTGCCAAAATTGGTTGATATTGGCCCAGTGGTTTTGGAGGTTTTGTCGTTTAGAAATCCTTTTTGTTTCAAAAAATGATCCCCCTGGGGCTCCACCCTAGGGTGTCCAAGGGTAATGATTTTATTTATATTGAAAAAGATCAATATACTGGTGTTTCATGCAAAATATAAGGGCTCCAGTCCTTCTGGGTCAGGAGATGAAGATTTTCAATGATTCTTTTAAAATTTCACTTTGGTTGCCATGGCAACCAGAGTTTTCAGGGATTTCAATTCATTTAGCTTTTTTTATTAGGTACCACCTAAGGAACAATTCTGTCAAACTTGGTTGAAATTCGGCCAAGTGGTTTGGGAGATGTCGTTTAAAATCATTCTTTGTTTCTATATTGATCCCCCCATGGCTTCGTCCCTAGGGACCCGATTTTGATGATTTAAGCTGTTTTGAAAGATCTCAATATACTGGTGTTTCATGCATAATATAAAGGCTCTAGACCTACTAGGTCAGTAGAAGAAGATTTTTAAAGATTTTTTTTAAATTTTACTTTTGTTGCCATGGCAACTGGAGTTTTTGACAGATTTCATTTCTTTCAGCTATTTTTGAAGGGGACAACCATAGGAACATTTTTGGTTGAAATTTGCCTGGTGGTTTTGGAGGAGATGTTGTTTAAAGAAATTGTTGACAGACGACAGACGGATGACAGACAAAGGGCGATCACAATAGCTCACATGAGCACTTTGTGCTCAGGTGAGCTAAAAATAAATTGCCATTAAGGTCCCTTTTCCTGTGTTTCCATTAGAATATTCTCAGCTTCTAAAGATCTTTTAATGCCAGACAAAATTCTTACCAAGTTTCATTAAATTTTATTAGTGTTGACTCTAAAAGTTGTTGTCGCTGGGGTCTCACTAAAGACATTCAATGATCACAAAGCTCATTTTAAAATGATGTGCTCTAGTAAGCTAAAAATATCTAAGAGATGAAATTGCAGGCAGAGTTTGCAATGTTCCTGAAATACACAAAAACTACTTTTTATGGCCAAGGAATTAAATGGATTTAGTGGTCACTTATCCTCCAGTTGCAGTTTGCACCCATTGAACTTTGAAAAGACCTCATTTGTCTGTTTACTTAAGCTATGGTAGCCAACACTTTGTTCAGCTAAAAAAAATTCTACCCTACCACAGTTATAGCAACTTTAGTGTGAAGTACAATCAATCTTGCTCAAGGACCTCCTCTATTAAGCCTATACTTTTTTACATGGACCATAATCAAGTTTCATTTTCAAAACCAATATCTCTTAGCTCATTACCAGACAAACAGTAGCAGACAACATTGCCAAATAGGGTAGAAAACATTGTGAGAAAGGATAATTTGCTTGTAACAATCCATTTCTCTTTTTCCCACAATGTTTTTCATTATCAAATTTCTTCGGGGCACCAGAGAGCATCATTGTGTGGTTATGGGTTAAAAAATGTAAGAATTTGTTAAAAAATGTTATCAAAACTAAATCTCATGTTATTGGAATTCATTAGATTCATCTCAATGTGAATCTATTAATAACATAGCAAAGAAGGAAGGTACTGCTCATCACAAGCAATCTCTCCTTTTCCCATTATGTTACCTTAACTCGACTTATATCACAGTCCTTTATAAGTTGACTATGATTTTAGAAAGCTGTTGATATGCATATGCCATGAGTTTCAGGACGTCTGAAAACATTTAATCCATTAACACATAAACTAGCATGTTTGTAGAAAGCAATATCCTCTTTTTTAACATTGCGTTTTACCTTTTGTCACAATTTGTTGTTTATTTTTCAATTTAAAACATTTAGAATTGTCATCTGCAACCTCTTTGAATTTGAATCAGTCCAAAATTTTGTTGTCTGGTAATGGGTTATCAAGTTGCAGATGACATATAGTGGCCAAATCAGCAAGGTTTTACATTAAAAAATCCAAGATGTTCTTATGAAACACAATGTTTCTGTACCAGCCTTAAGGTGGGGGGGGGGGATTGGGCCTTAAGTGATATTGACCTTGATTGATGACCTTGACCTTACAAACATGTATGACTATCAATGCAAGGAACCTTTGTCCAAAATATGTACCATGTACCTTCAATCAATAGTGTTTGAATAACAGCAAAACGTTGAGTGTACTACTTGCAGACAGACGGACTTACAGGCTTATAGATGAACGCATAAAACAATATGCCCATGTCTTATCAATAGGAAGACATAAAAATCAAAAAATGTCATTGGAAAGGAAGAAAATATAGTGTTCCTTTTCCATACTGTTTTTTTCCTTGGTCTTTTTTCTACGGTACTCTGAAATGCAGGGTTTATGAAGAGGTTTACCATCCCAGTTGTTTTACACCCTTCAAGGAAAAGGCTTGGGAAAACATTGTGGCAAATCAAATTTGCTTGTGTGCTATCGCAAAAGACAAAGGTTTTTAGAATTTCATCACCTAAGAGTTAATGGGTAAAAAGAGTTAAATCAATCATTTGTTTTTCTTTGAAATAAAACATGAAAGCAAAGTACATACCTTTATAGTGCAGTGTCTGATATCACAACATACAAGATTCCAATCACGTTATTTCCCTGACTGCAAGCCTAACTGGCTTATCAGACATCACTCAGCCAATTATACTGCACCTGAAAGTAGCAGACAAAAACCTGACACTAGTCAGAAATATTATCATAATGAATCAGTCATGTTCAATCTTTTTTCTAGTTAACCCTTGTCATGCTGATTCCTGAATATTCCTGTTTTGGTAGGGGGTCTAGGAATAGATCAGCTTGCACATATGTGCAGTCTGATCTTTGTCTGTATCACCAGTCCTATTTGTCCCCTTTAACCCAAGTCGTTTATGAATATTCAAATTCAAAGAAATATTGACTCATAATCAAGCAATCATATGCTTTCAGTCCATTAATTATAATGCAATTCTGAGATGGGGGTGGGGTGAAATATACATATCACTTTCAATTTCTCTTCATAAAAAGTCAAAGGCAACTCTTTCAATTTGGACCAGTCTATGAATTTGTCATCTGGTATAAAGTTAAAGCCTCCTCCATGCTTCACTTGGTCTCAAAAATAACAATCATCCATAAATAGGCAGGAAGGAATCCAAGATTAGTTACCATAAGGCCTTCAATAATAATCTTGGCTTATGCACATTGGGGTGGGGATTGCATGTGATACTTAGTTGGACCAGAAAGACCTAAGGAAAAGCGCTGGCTAAGATCTCTGCTAAGAAAAAGGGCAAGTGCAGCCCAGATGTACAGACTTTTAACAACTTGGGCTTGTAATAATAATTACATGTATGTCATGTAAATACATATTTTTTTAAAATATTCATTAAAAGGCATTTTTGAAACGGCTATCTACAAGTTTTTGAATAAATATCTTAAGATAAAGATATAGTGGCTTTTTCATTATGATGTCACAAATTGTACTGAATAGTAACAAAAGATTCATTGGACTGTGAATCAAACTGAACTCTATCATGAGGACGGAGTTCTTGCATTTTGAAAGTAGTGCTAATCCATTTTATATTGGTAGCATGGTAAAAGTTTTGATCAAAATACACAAGAGATGATTATCTTACCAATTTGAAAAAAAAGCACAAATGTTGGTTTCCCAATCAAGAGGTTCCGTGTTTGATTCCCAGGAGTAGCTATATACCTTTGTTATGTTTGGCAATGATACAGTCAATCTGGATCAAGTGACCACCTCTTTTTTACCCCTTCCAACACAATGATGCTTTTTGACATCCCTTTTTGATGTTTAATTATCCCCGTCCTGTTTTTGGAAATTTTAGACTAGTCCAAATTGAAAGAGGTTGCAGAGGACAATGAAAACTGGATGCAATTTGAAATGAAACCATCCTATGTAGTAGAAAATATTGTGGAAAAAGGAGAAATTGCTTGTTACAAGCAATTTCTTCTTTTTCCACAATGTTTTCTCAAGAATAAAATCACACGAACGTAAAATCCCGTATTTGAATGGGAAAGGGTTAAAGTTATTCTTTGTGTCTACATTAAATTTCTTCAATGTAATTAGTTTTGTTAAAGGGACAATTGGTTGGCTTTCCGACTGGATTGACAGAACTCTCAGTACTTTGATTTGAAAAAAAGGATGTAAAAACGCTAATCATGGCTAATTATTAAAAAATTACTCCATGGTTGACCTGTTAACCCATTCCCACATGAGAAAATTTTAGACTTGTCCAAATTGAAAGAATAAGCAGAGGTTGATGAAATTCTGAATTTCTTTGTCTTTTGGGGTAGAAAACATTGTTGATTATGAAGAAATTGCTTTTATCAAGCAATTTCTTCATTTCTCACAATGTCATCCAAAGCTTTCATATAGAGGGGCATTAAAAAGCGTCAATGTGTGGAAACGGGTAAAGCAGAAGTGACATCACGGAGAAACAGATACTTGATAAACAGATTGTCTCCAGCAGAGGATAACAAGAAGTACCATAGTGAAAATCAATAATCATTCTTGATTCAAAAAATCTGCTAATAATGAAAAGTTTTTGATCCTGATCAGCCTGCATAGTCTGTGCAACCTGACAAGGTTCAATACTTTTTCCATTTCCAAAGTGGTCTTTTTTCTCTTTAGAGGCCACATGGTTTAACTTGACAGGGGTCGATGCTATGTGCTTATGGCAGATTTTCTCCGTGTACTATGGCCATTCCACTTTGATTAATCCTTTCCTATTTTTTTTTTAAATTTTAGACTGGTTCAAGTTAAAAGAGGTTGCAGACGATAATGAAAATTGGATGCAATTTGAAATGAAACTACCCTATGTGTTAGAAAATGTTGTGGAAAAAGAAGAAATTGCTTGATACAAGCAACTTCTTTTTTTTCCACAATGTTTTCCCAAGTATAAAATCACAGCAACATAAAATCCCGTGTTTGTTCAGGAAAGGGTTAAGCCAATTCCAGACAAGCAAAGTTTTGGAGTGTTCCATATTGAAAGAAGTTGCAGACGATATTTCAAAGTAAGTGTAATTTAAAAAATAGTGACTTATTATAATAGAAAACATTGTGAGAATAGGAGAAATGGCTTGTGACAAGCCAGTTATCCTTTTCCCACAATATTTTCTTTAGTATTATTTTACAGGAGCTTCAAAAGGGATTATTGAGTGGTAATGAGTTAAAACTATTTTGTAATGTCAACACTGATTGACCTGTGGTCAGCCAAATCTTTTTTTGATTAAAGGAGTTCTTGGATGGTTACTTAACCCATTATAAGATGACTCATAAATTACAGACTAATCTAAATTCAAAGAAATAACAGACAGCATTTAAAGTTGATAGAATCTTAAAAAAGTCACTCTCTTTCTTGGGAAGAAAATGTGGAAAGCAAGCAGTTTCTCCATTTTACACCTTGCTTTGTTAAACATTTCTCTTCAGGGTCATGGAAATGTGTGACACTCTTGGGGGATAAATGCAGGGTTGTAGAACTAGGGCTTGTACATTAACCCATTCCCACACAACAAAATTTTAGACTTGTCCAAAATGAAAGATGCTGCAGGTGACAATATCAAGTTGATGGAATTTTTTTTTTTTTTTTTTTTTTGTCGTTTTGGATTGAAAACATTGTGGATAATGAAGAAATTGCTTGTTACAAGCAATTTCTTCATTTTCCACAATGTTTTCATAAGCTTTTTTTCTTAGGGGCGTCTAAAAGCATCTTTTAGTGGGAATGGGTTAAAGCCTTATAATATAACCCTTTACCAAATTTTTAGACTGTGGGACTGGTGCAAATTGAAAGACATTGCTGATGTCATTTCAAATGTGAAAAAGGAGAAATTTCTTGCTATAAGTAAATCACCCTTTTCCCACAAAGTTTTTCATGGTTGTACTTCTTCAAGGCATCAGAAAGCATCTAAGCTACCAAGTTCACATAATCGTATTTGTTGCCTTAATTGCCACTCTTCTTTTATCACTTTCCCACATTAACCCAAAACCAAAGGATAATAGTTAGACTGATCCAAATTAAGAGGAGTTGCAGATGGCATTCTCTTAGTATGTTTGATTGAAAAAAAAAACATTCAGGAAGGAAAACATACAGAAACAGATAAAAAAATTAGTTTTTAGATTCTTTCTTCTTCTTTTCTTGCAAAACATTCTGAGGCATTTTTCTCCTGGGTGTCAAATTGTGGGATCGTGTGATGTTAGGTTATTCTATCTCGCACTGTTTCGACAACCCTGATTCCAAAAAATGTATTGTTATAGCTTAGTGTAAAAACATCATAAGTGTCTATACATTGTATATATCTGTACATTGCATAGACAATGTACAGACACTTACAATGTTTTAACAAAGCCACCAGTTTGCTAGGTTACAGAAGAAATTGGTTATAAAATCAGTATCACAGGATGTTTCCCACATCAAATTATGGTATCTTTTTTAGATACACAATTTTTTATCGAGATTACTATGAATAGTTATCTTAAACATCTCTTTGAAATAGAAACCGATATAAATTTGTCGTTTGCATAATTCTGGTTTTTAATTAACACCCCCAACCCCCCTCGCCATGCGTCCGGCTACACGAATGGTTCAGTCTATGAACATTAGGGTTAAATGAATATTAAACTAATAGTAAAACGAGAAATAAATATCAGAGACTGAAATTTACCATACAGTTCCTAGATTACAAGCAAACCTCACCTGTCAATTTATTTACCTGTTTAATTAGCTCATTAATTGAAATGTTTACATGTCGTCAAGAAAGGGAAATCACTCTCACTAACTAACTAATAAAACAAGCGAATTAACTTAATTTCAAAAGAGAAATTATTTCTTTCAGATTTATCTCCCCTCATAGAAAAGTCGTCTGCAAAAAGAAAACGAAGAGGAAATAATTAGGGATTATGATTACGCCAGTCTTGAAAGGTCTGTAAAATTTGCAACTTTTTTTTCACAAGGGATATAGAATGGAGTTTCGAGATTTTCTTCTAGTGCTCTCAATTGACCTATCGAGGCTATCATTCAAAGAAAAATGGAACACCAAATCATTTGTTTTAATCAGAACGGAAATTTGAACAACACATTATACATATTGGGTGTCGCCAACCAACCACTTTAGTATTTTTTTGTTTTACTTGTTCCTGGCCATATCGTTGCAAAATAGCGCCGTTAATATCGAAGAGGGACTTCCCGTCGGAGTCTGTTGTTTTGGCCAGCGGTCCGTTAATTTGGATTCATCATGAGCCAACAATAACAGGTCTTGACTCGCTACGCTAAAAGGGAACTCAATGACAAAAATATTGATTTACATTATTGCCCGAACGTCAATATCACAAACACACATTGATCATTGACAAATTTCAGATTCATGGTTTAAGATTAAAGCGTTTATTGATTGCTGAATTTTCGTTTGCATAAAACTTTGAGCGACTATTTTGTATGCTTGCGAACAAAGGAGATCCATAAGATTTTTACTAAAAAACTAGTAAAATAGCAATTTCTTCTTTTTTCCCACGATATTTTCTACCATGTAGGTTTGTCACTTTTTAAATTGCACTCACTTTTAATTGTCGCCTGTAAGCTCTAACAAATTGGACAATACTAAAGTTTTGAAAAACAGGAAAGGTTTAAGTTTTTAGTTTTATACATCAATGAAAACAAAACGTACTATTTCTATTTCTTCAATATTATTAGTGTTGGGAACAAGTTTCCATTTTGGTCAGCCTGTGCAGTCTTGGCAGAGTTGATACATTTCAAACTTCCCAAGTGGTCTCTTTTTCGCGCGACACATTATTTCAGAAATACTGAATACATGAAGGGAATATTTTTTTGTTTTCATGAACGCATGAAAGCGGATTCATACATAAGTGTTATCATTTTTTTTTTTTTTTGTATCATACCACCATGAAGACAAAAAGCATTCTCTTTATTTCTTATAATTTAATGCTATTGAGCGAAAAAATCCAAATATTTTACTAATTTGATACATTTTCATGTAACTCTTTTGTGACCATGCATCAAAATAGCTTCGGGCTCAAAATTGTGTTCATGGAGGTATGAAAGATTTGCTCGGCCAATCAGAACGCTTGATTTTGATAGACGAAACTAAAAATAAATTATTTAAAAGATGAGCTTGTATTATAATATATGTAAGTCTTTATTCACTAAACATCCAGAAGGTCTGAACAACCCGTTGAAAAAAAGGCAAGAGTCTAATTCATTGTTTGCCTAATGCAGGCGGAATGAGATAATACTGCTGGAATTGCAAAAAAACTGCAGGAATTGCAATAATATTGCAGGAATAGCAATAAGACTACAGGAATTGCTATAAAACTGCAGGAAGTGCAATAACATTGCAGGAATTGCAATAACATTGCAGGAATTGCAATAATACTGTGGAATTGCAATAAGACTACAGGAATTGCAATAAAACTGCAGGGAGTGCAAAAATACTGCAGGAATTGCAATAAAACTGCAGGAATTGCAATAATACTGCAGGAATTGCAATTAAATACAGGAATTGCAATAAAACTGCAGGAATTGCAATATTACTGCAGGAATTGTAATAAAACTGCAGGAATTCCAATAAGACTACAGGAATTGCAATAAAACTGCAGGAAGTGCAAAAATTCTGCAGGAATTGCAATCAAACTGCAGGAATTGCAATAAAACTGCAGGATTTGCAATTAAATACAGGAATTGCAATAAAACTGCAGGAATTGCATTATTACTGCAGGAATTGTAATAAAACTGCAGGAATTGCAATAAGACTACAGGAATTGCAATCAAACTGCAGGAAATGCAAAAATACCGCAGGAATTGCAATAAAACTGCAGGAATTGCAATAATACTGTAGGAATGCAATTAAATACAGGAATTGCAATTAAACTGCAGGAATTGCAATAAAACTGCAGGAATTGCAAAAATACCGCAGGAATTGCAATAATACTGCAGGAATTGCTATTAGACTGCAGGAATCGCAATAATACTTCAGGACTTGAAATTATACTGCAGGAATTGCAAAAATACTGCAGGAATTGCAATAAAACTGAAGGAATTGCAATAATACTGCAGGAATTTCAATAATATTGCAGGAATTGCAATTAAACTGCAGGAATTGCAATAATACTGCAGGAATTGCAATAAAACTGCAGAAATTGCAATAATACTGCAGGAATTGCAATAAAACTGCAGGAATTGCAATAAATTGCAGGAATTACAATTAAACTGTAGGAATTGCAATTAAAGTGCTGGAATTGCAATAATACTGCAGGAATTGCAATAAAACTGCACGAATTGCAATATTACTGCAGGAATTGCAATAATGCTGCAGGAATTGCAATAATATTGCAGGAATTGCAATAATACTGCAGGAATTTCAATAATACTGCAGGAATTGCAATGATACTGCAGGAATTGCAATAAGATGCAGGAATTGCAATAATCCTGCAGGAATTGCAATAAAATTGCAGGAATTGCAATAAAATGCAGAAATTGCAATTAAACTGCGGGAATTGCAACAATACTACAGGAATTGTAATAAAACTGCAGGAATTGCAATAATACTGCAGGAATTGCAATAATACTGCAGGAATTGCAACCAAGTAAATATAATAACCGTGTACATAGAAGGGTGAATGTCAACAGTTTACCCTTTACCGTCTCAAAATTTTAGACCAGTCCAATTTGATAGAAGTTGCATACAATTATTTAAGCTGGGTGCAATTTGAAAAGGAACGAACCTACATGTTAGATAGTATTGTGGGAAAAGAAGAAATTGCTTCATTTTTCCCCACAATATTTTCTTAAGTATAAATTCATAGGAACGCGAAAACAAGGTTTTGTACAGGAAAGAGTTAAAACATCTCCACGCCCCAAACAATACGGTCGATCCTTTATTTGTGTGATGCATTCGCTGCACAAATATTAGCCCATTTGAATTTCCACTTGATCCCGCGTTTGACGCCCTGAAAAATAACTGCGAGAAAGTTTGTGGGAAAGGAGTAACCGATTGCTATAGCAATTTCTCATTTCTATTAATGCTCTCTACCTTTTTTCCAATTTTAGCACTTTGAAATGCTGTCTGCAAATTCTTTCCATTTTGATCAGTCTAAAATATAACATACTAGTATTTGATGTGAAAACAAGAGTTCCTTCTGCTTTGCAATATCATTTTGAACAAATTTGGTGACATATATTTTGTCTTTGAATAGAAAGGTGCCAAAAAGACTTGATGAATGTTGATTACACCCCTCACACACACACACACACACACACACAACTCCAATTGCACCGTGTCACGAAAACTCTTCGTAGATCCCCGGTTATTATAGGAGAAGCAGGTTGAATGCGGTAGGTATATTCACGCCTGGTTTAATCATTATATTAAAATTGCACAATCTGTGATAATTGTCAATCCGACGTATTAGTGGTGAATTACAGGAGCAATAACTTCGCATCATGGAATCGTTCAAAAGTAACCTCGCATTCTCACTTGATTGGAAAAGGAACGCGATTTATTCGGCTTCTTACATGAAATTGAGTTTGTGGAATCCTAATATAATGGAATTATTAAGTGACAATCCAAGATATCCTAAGAGTAGCGACCGCTTGAGAATGGCCCCTTAATGATGTTCAAGAAGGATCAATTCGACTGCACAAAATATAAGCAAAATTCTTACCTAATTCTATGATGTTTAAACTCATTTTAATCCATCGTTTAAACGAGTCTAATCATTAACACAGTGTAACGTGCAGAACTCGTAGAAAAAGCTCTAAACAGGTCGACTTTGGCTATATGTAACTCCATAAAGTCTCTTGTCTCTCTGGAGGTATACTAATATGCATACATCTACAAATTAACTGCCCTGGAACCATCACAATAGGATTTAGTTAACCTTTGTCATGCTGAGCCCGGAATATTCCTGCGATGGATGGAGGTGTAGATAATGATCAGACTGCACAATTGTCTACACCACCAGTTTGGCTGATTTAAGTCAGAGTTGATTGTAAATTATGCATCAAACAAAATATTAACCCACAATAAAGGCCTTTCAGACCTTTCATCCCTGTGATTTAAACATCACGAGCAATTTCTTCATAATCCACAATGTTTCTACAATTAGAGATTTTAAAAATTTCATTAACTAAAATTGCTTAATAGAGATGGTAGGTCGAATAATATAGGCTGTAGTCTAAAGATAGATAGGAGCTTATGTCCTTTTCGTTCTTCAATTTCTTTCCAAGCTAATGAACAGAATTCATATGTAAATATCCGAGAGCCATTTGGCTTCAGCCTTGAAAACGGGAAGTTTAAGATTCGGATTACATCAGGGGGTCGAATAACACGAATAAAATACCATGACCGTTTAGTTAGCTGCTAGCTTGTTTAACCTATTCCCAATGACCCCTATTTGGCGCACAAAAGAACAAAAAAACAATTGGGAAAACACTGTGGAAAATGAAGAAATTGCTTGCAATAAACAATTTCTTTATTTTATCTCAATATTTTCTACCCAGAAAGTTGAAAACATTAAAATTTCACCTGTTGTCTGCAACTACTTTCAATTTGGACAAGTCTAAAGTTTGCTGTCTGGTAATGGGTTAACGAAAACCGGTTACGGAATGCCCGTCTCTGCGATGAGACCAATACCATAATTATAGAGAAGTGGACTTTCGATGGTGCAGTAGACCAAAAAAAGTTTTTTCCAACAAACTGGTTGTTTCTTGGGAATCTCGATAAGATAGCATTGTTCATTTCATAAGTACTGTGCGAAATTCTAGATACAGCATGCACCAGCCGAGCGTTAGTAAGTCGTATGAAGTGCTCCTGTTACACTAAACCCATTACTACACAATCCCGCATTTTTAGGCAAAACAGAAATGAAGGATGGAAAAGATTCTGAATAAAGCAATTTCTTCTCTTCTCACAATATTTTCTACCTCATATGGCTCTTATTTCTTACTTCAGATATACAGTGTTTTGTAGTCTGCACCCCCATTTAACTTGGACTAGTCTAAAAAATGCTATGTGGTAATAGGTTAATTGCAACAGAAGAAGAAGCACTCAAAGTAGGAATAATTTTCATTTGAGCGCGTGCGTGACATTTCCAATCATTACACATGTGCGCCAAGTAAAGACTCAGATCAGCCTGTGCATCCGCACAGTCCGATCAGAGTCTTAACTCTGCGCTCTGTAGATAGATACTGACCCGAAACTTCTTTAAACAATCAGCGAATATTCTGATTGCCCCGAATGGCTGTCCGGGGTGCTCAATGTGTGCGAGTCACGCACATGCGAAATGGTTGGAAATGTCACGCATAGGCTCATTTGATATTACCAATAAATAATAGAAGAAAATATTTATGATCAAACTCTCCGAACTAGGTTCCGCTATGATAAAGGTTAATGATGAGTTTCCCCTGGTCGGCTGTTATAATTTGGGTGCAGTTTTATGTAATATTAATCAGTTAGAGATGCTATCATTAATTACATGCTGACGAACTTCACGTAGGCTTTCACTCGCATGTTAAATTAACTAAATAGACTTCAGTAAACGCTCTGTGAGAAACAAAATTGGTTTTTATATTGAACGAACATTGATTAATCTTTCATTTTTTCTTTCAACGAAGTGGTTACTTTCACTCAAAATTGAACCACATTTTATGGCCAAATACAATAACAAGGGAACAACAACAAAACAAGACCAACATTCTACAAAATATTCCAATTTAACCTTTCCTGTTTTATGAAATTTTGGACAGGTCCAAATAGAAAGAGGTTGCAGATGACAATGAAAAATGCATGCAATTTAAAATCTGATCATCCTATGTGGTAGAAAATATTGTTACAAGCAATTTCTCCTTTTCCACAATGTTTTCTCAAGTATAAAATCACGGAGACGTAAAATTCCGGATTTGTCCAGGAAAGGGTTAAGACAACTCCATTTCCCACTAATGCGGGTTTATCAACACCTTGAAAAGTGCACACAGTTTGGAATTGACAGATCGCGTTGTCAGTCAAAAACATATGACCAATCAAATCATTCATTTAGACCGTAGGTTAGCATTGAACTACAACGTTGGCCGACCTTTACCTTATGATTTTTGTTGATACGGCGACTAGAACCTAGATTAAAGCTGTGCTGTAGTTATTACGTTATATCCTCAACCAACCATTTTACTTCTTTTTGTTACTGGCCATATATGTTGAAAAAAGCTATTTAATGTTTAAAAGTGTAATCTATATCGCTATTTAATGTTTAAAAGTGTAATCTATATCGGAGGTCAGTGAATGTGGCCGGTGATCCGTCAATTGAACCGTCAATTGGCCCGTCAATTGACCGATCGCGGTTGTCAATCAAATAATCAGTCAACCAATGAAACCATTCATTTAGACTGGAAGTTCAGCTTTAACTCCTACACTGGCCGTCATTTTAGTGAATCATTTTTGTTGGTTTGGCGACTTAAACGTCGTAACTACATCTTATAAAGTTGTAGTTACGACGTTTTAGTCGCAAACCGACCATTCTACTTATTTGTAACATGTTACAAATCGAAGCGGAACTTCCTGTTGGAGTAAATGGAGCCAAAGAAGTAAGAGGGCGGGGTCAGTGATTGGTCAATTGATTAATTGTACTGATAAATATCGTTGAAACGCATGTAAGTCTGCCAAGTTACCAGAATTACTAAAGCGACCTCTAACAATGGCGTTCATTTTCAATCACATCCATACTTTATCGGGAGTCCTATTTGAAATATGCGGCTAAAGCGCAGTTGGTGGCGCGTCGGACTTTAAATCATGATGTCCAGGGTTCGATTCCCGATCACAGCTAACATCCTTTCCGACATTTGTCTCCCACAAATGGGTACGCAATCGTAGACCTAAGTGGGATGAGCAGCTGGAGACTCGAAAAGGTTGTAGTGGTAGCATTAGTGTTAGAAATACCAGAAATCCGTAGTTAGGTGGTCCAGCCGCCGTAATATGACTGAAATTCTGTTAAAAATTTTGTTCATCTCAATTCAAATAAAAATATTAGAAATATGGGTACTATGCATAATCGAGGGAAGTTACCAGTTTTGAAATAAGATTAACCCTTGTCATACTGAACCCGGAATATTCCTGTTTTACCAGGTGGTAAAGACAAAGATCAGCCTGCACATATGTGCAGTTTGATCTTAGTCTATACCACCTGTTGGTCTCTGTCAAGCCGGAAATGTCTATCAATTTTTAAGAGACATCTGCCCACAGTAAGTGCTTTCATTACTTTCAGTCCTTTGTTTTTGTGCTATTTCCAAAGAGGTTTTTATTCAGCATGACAATACAAATAAAACAATACAAATAACAAGACATTTATATTTCAAAGGAAAAAAAATGAATAAACGAGTTTTAGAAGAAAGTCGCAAGCCATTCGTTTACACATTATGATTGGTTGACTCCCCTCGGCAGAATCGAGATTTGGAAAAACTTGTTTCCTGATCGACGTAAACTAAATAGGTATAAATTTCCCTTCACTTTGGCTCGATACAAGAATGTTGGTTCAAACCCCTAACCCTTTTGATGTCCGTGGTCGAGAAGAAGACATCGACTTCCCGATCAAGAGATCTCGAGTTCGATTTCCGGGATCAGCTATCGATATTGGTGCTATATTTTGCTCACATAATCGGCGCGAATTCTGATGTATTCTACAGGAAGTAGAATCAAAAGGGGCTAATCTAAGTTAAAAGTACTTCTTTCCATATAAATATATGACAAATGTGTTCCATCATCCCTTCACTGGCGCGATACACAATTTTATCAAAACCTGGCCGAAAGATTCAAATGGGATGCGATTTGAGAATAAAGTGTTTCAGAATAATTAGGGCCTACGGGTAAGATATTTTTTGTATTCAATCTCAATCAGTCCCGATTTTGACGCTCTTCAAGAAAAGAAGCTTGGGGAAAATGACTTAAACGAAGAAATTCTCTGCAACTAGCAACTTCCTTATATCCCACAATATTTTCTACAAAGAAAGATTATTTGAACAACTCGAAATTGTCTTCATCATCTTCTTTGAATCTGAACCATTCTAAGGATTTTTCGTTTGGTAATGTAACTGCTATAAAAACAGTTCTTTAAAAATAAAATAGTATCGCGGATGCCAAGTTTTGTAAAAAGTAAACCGGATACGTTCTTATTGGCCGCGAATATCCCCATTTTCAAGAACGACTGATAAAAGGTTATCGGACTGATCCTTAGCAAACAAAAACACCCAAAATGAGACAGAATGTTACAAACGAGCAGTCTGAGCAGAGTTATTACTGTACAAGGTACATTATCGATCAATGTTCTGGCAGTGGTTAAATCCTTCGGATTCCTAATTTATTTTCGAGCTTGTAAGATACACGTTTTTGTGTTTTTATTATTATCATTATTTTTGAAGCCCGACAATTAGACTAGCCACAGTCATTTTTGCTTTCGATATAAAAGATCCTAAAATCTGTTTGCCCCCAAAATGTATTACATAAACATAGTGCTAAATCAGAATGACAAAGGAAAAACGATGAGAAACAACTTGAAAAAAAGAGGGACTAGGCGAAGTCTAGGTCAATCAAGAAAGACATTTCAACATCCATAAAAATTCTTAACTCATTACCAGACGGCAATATTTTAGACTGGTCCTGTTTGGAAGGAAATGAAGACGACAATTTAAAGTCTATGAAATTTTAGAGTTTATATTAACTGTCTGTGTAAACAAACATTGTGGAAAATGATTAAATTGCTTGTTGCAAACATTTTTTTTTCATTTTCAACAATGTTTTCTGAATTGTTTTTCTTCGGTGCGTCAAAAATCGTAATTGTGTAGGAATGGGTTAAAGTCTATATTTTACGAGCGTCCAGGCTACAGTCCTCGCAGTCTGGTCAGGCAGGCCAGTTTCTCGCAGTTCTAAAACGGCGTCTACTTTGATATGTGAAACGTTAAGCAAAAAGGATCATCTAGGAAGCGCGAAAAGTGTCGACCCTTTGAAGCCCGCACAGTCTAGTGAAATATATACATTCGATACAGAGAAAATCGGAAAGGTCAGAACAAAAACCGTATCTGATAGTGTCAAATATGGTTCCATATAAGGTAGTCTCAGACGACGTCATTTTCATTCTGTAGATGACGTACACATAATCTGAATAGTAAAGGAGAAGGAAAATACTTCTAGAAAAACAACAACAGTTTTTTGTTTTATTATTATTTCATCAAAATCATTTGATTAAAGAATGGTTATACAACAAATGAAATATTACGTTACGATAGCGATACAAAACTTGTATTTGCCTTCAGTATTCGTAAAATATCAAAAAAATTTCCTCCACAGCTCAAATCAAATACAAGATCTTGTATCTCTATCGCAATATTACCTATTTTCTGACAAATTTGAATTAAGAATGGTTATGCTGACCTACTTCATATTCATTTTTGAAATGACAGCTCTATTTGACCTGCGCTACATCCGATATCGTTTTTAACTATCTGTTCTATTGGGCATCTCGAATAGTTCTCTTTAGCGTTATAGGTCACATGTATATTACTTGTTGTTATTTGTTAAGTATTTCCCACTCAGGCCGAGTTACTTGTTTGTTTATTGAAGTATAGATCATCAAAAACCGCATTAAAGGACCAGTAATTTAGTTGAAGTTGTGTTTGATATGCAGTCGTATAAAAGGGAAACATGAGCAATAACTTTCTTTGTATAACACCAATCATTCAGTATAACTACCGGCGTTATAAAATGGGGTCGCACTCTAATTGCGTTGATCTTCATCAGCTAGATATTTTTTATAACCCTATCCTGTTTTACAAAATTTTAGGCCTGTCCAAATAGAAAGGTTTTGCAGACAAATTTTTTTAAAGTGGATTTAATTTGAAAAATAATCATTCAATAGGATAGAAAATATTGTTGAAAATGGAGAAATTGCTTGTTTTCTCAAGTATTAAAACACTTGGACGTAAAGCCCGGTTATGTACAGGAAAGGATTAAATCGGTACATGTATCGATTCTGAAAACCTTTGAAAGAAAGCATATGAATGCATTGGGTTTCTACTTTTTCTACATTATCTTTTGTATTGTCAAATTTTTAGGCTCTGGTCCATATTTTATTACACCTCTCCCTGTACAACACATTAATTGCACGCGGAGAAAATCGGACTTGACAGAAAAAATCTGTATCTAATATGTACTGAAACGAGTAGAGTCAGATGACGTCATTTTGACGGTCAAATGACGTTTTGCAGAAAATAACGTTATCAGCATAATAAAAAAATGTGATGTAGTACTGAAACCTAAACTTGCAGCTGATTCTCGATGGGTATAGCAAATTTGTATTTCATCTAAAGTCTTGTGAAATATATATTAAAAAAATCCCATCCAAAGTTGTGTATCACAACTAGGGAATATTTCTTATGTCTGATCGCTTGCGATTGGTTTTGATCTAGGCAGATTGACTGTTTTCTTCATGACACGGCATACAAACACAAGTTTTGTTTTTTGAAGTACCGTATCAATCCTCCTAAACATCGTGTTTGTCTGGCTTCTGTTCTTTGGTCAAACACAAATCGTCTTCATCGGTTCCAGTTCTTCTGTGGATAACAGAATCAAATATTGATGTTTATTTCAAGTGTCTGTATCTTACCAAAAAACCCTTTTGAATAACGGCATTTTTTGTGGGGGGGGGGGGAGAAAAAGAAGACATTTGTCTGCATTTATACCGACGAAAATACAATTTTTACGCGGCCCAACTATGACTGGAATCATTTTTACAATCTTTCCTCCATTAACCCATTACCACACAGTTAAATTTTAGACTGATCCAAATCCGAAGAAGATGCAGACGAGAAGTTTGAGTTTATGATTTTTTTTAAATCTTTGTCTTTTTTGATAGAAAACATTGTGGATAATGAAGAAATTGCTTTTAACAAGCAATTTCTTCATTTCCCACAATGTTTTCCATAACTGTTTTCGGGGGGGCGTAAAAAGGAGGGATTAAGTTGGAATGGATTAACGGATCACCGCTGTCAATCAAAATATCGAATTGACCAATCAAATTATTCTTTAACCCATTACCGCACGAGACAATTTTAGACTGGTCCAAATTGAAAGGAGTTGCAGACGACAATTTAAAGTTGATGGAATTCTTCTTTTTTTCAACTTTCTGTGTAGAAAACATTGTGTAAAATGAAGAAATTGCTTTTAAAAAGCAATTTCCTCATTTTCAACAGTGTTTTCCACAGCGTTCTAAAAGCGTCATTGAGTGAGAATGGGTTAAGACAGGAAATGAATGTTTACCTCCGGAGAGGGGGGGGGGGTAACGCCTTAACTGCAGCTTGTTCAAGCAAATATTTGGTTTTTGTTCTTTTCCTGAGCACAAATTATACAAAAATTTAGTTAAAGATGTAGAAGGAAATCTAAAAAAAAAGAAAAGAAAAAAAAATCTAAAAGAATCTTGATTCATATAGAAATATTAGGAAGACTCTTTATCTCACACTATCTGATTATTTAGCCATTACTGTCAATGTAATACTAGTCCAAGTTCAATGATTTTTGCAGATGACAAATTTTAGTTTAAGATTAGATGAATTTTAAAAATGTTTTGTCTCTTGAGGAAGAAAAACATTCTGGATAATGAATGAACTGCTTGTATCAAAAAAATCTTTCTCCTCCACAACATTTTCAAAATCTTTTTTCTTAATCTTTGTCAATCTGAACCCGGGGTATTCCTGTCTTGTCAGGAGGTATATATAAAGATCAGACTGCATATCCGTGTATACACCGCCTGCCTGTCCAATTTAAGTCAGAATTGTTTATAAATTCATTTTTGAAAAGAAATGTTGACCCACAATTAAAACCTTACAGTGCTTTTAGCCCTTGGGTATTCATGTAATCCCTACATAAAGATTTTATTCAGCATGTCGTCTTTTGATACCTCAGTAAAACCATTATTTTGGGGGTCAATGCACGTGGCTATCCATCCACCAATTTCGTTCGATACAATTTGAACAAATGTGACCAGTCAAACGAAAAAGACCTCTTTGGAACTCCGTAAACCAAATATGTGAAAATGAATTTCTGTCCAGCAGAGGTCAACCAGAGGTAGCATTTTTTAAATAATATCTATTCCATTCCAGATTCAGAACATCCTCAACCTGTGAAGTTTGATTAGAAATTTCCCCTTCGGAGTTTATTCGCGTGGCCGTTCATACATACGCACCATGCTTGGTGTATACGCCGAAATGCGGTATATATTTTTAGCTACGCCTCATAACTGCTGCCTAACACATGCCGATATGCACTATTTTATTTACGTCTGCAAATCTACTGCCTGATATATTCGAATGTATTGCTGTAGCCGTACACGATATTTTATTTATGGCTCTATATCTACTGCCTGATACTGTCGCCGTATCGCGACATTCAATTCACGTCTCTATATCTACTGTCTGATATATTCGATTGTGTTACTGTCGCCGTTTCGCGATATTTTATTTACGTCTCTACATCTACTGTCTGATATAATTAATTTCATTGCTGTCGCCGTCTTACGATACGCAGCATTTTATTTACGTATCCATATCAGCTGTCTGATTAAATCGATTGTGTTGCTTTCGCCGTATCGCGATACGCGGTATTTTATTTACTGCTCTTAACTGCTATCTGATACATGCTATTGTGTTACCGTCTTCGTATAGCGATATTCGGTATCTCATTTTCATTTCTGCAACAAAATGTTGAGACGGAAAGAATTCCGCGCTATCGTGTAGGGACGGAAATAAATTGCTGCGTCCTAGCCTCAGCGCATATCACTGTTTTCAGTCGTATTGCAAATTAATTAATAGTTATATGAAACCGATATATATTTCTAACGGTTTTTAATACAGTTTTAATTAATCGCTGAAAATTGTTTATTTCTGCTAGATAGTGCAGATGAAAAGTCTTAAAAGATATGAATCTAAAAAGTAAATATTCTTCAAAATCAAAGGAAATGAATGATGGCCTTGGAAAATTTTAACCGTGAATTATAACATCTTGTAATATAATCAGTGTGCATTACATTTTAAATTACCAAGTAACATAATAATTTCATATAGAATTTCTAGTTAACTCTAAATATCATAAAAAAAGTCCAGGCACAACCATAAAGTAAATTAAAGGATGTTAATTTTAATAGGCAGCTGTCGGTGGGCTACTGGAACCTCGTAACTACAGTTTGAACGAAACGAGCTGAAGTTACGAAATTTAGATCGCCTGACTGACGAAGTATAAGCAGTTGTAAACGGGTAAGTTGTCTTTTTGAAATCCAACTATGACAAACAATACTTTCCAGAATTTCGCTTGTATAAATTGTTAACATTAATCACGAGAAATTTTACCGATTGAAACTTATTTATTTTATTCAATCATAATGCAATTTGTTGTTTTTTTTTTAAATATATCGCCGTTAGAGAAATCAAAGACTAAAGAAAGATTACGGACTTTCAACGCCCATTGACGATATGTGACAAAACAAGCGAAAAGGGACCTTATGGGAGGAGCGGAAAGTGCCGACCAGGTCAAACTGCGTAGGCTGTCCAGAATAGAAATATTTTGGGTTTTTGTGTAAAATGGTCATTCTACCCTTCCATTCTAAGAATGTTGAAATTATTACCAAGCTACAGCTGTAGTGTGTCAGGGATCATTCCCAGAAGCCTGTTTAATCCATTCCTATACACAACCCCGCTCTTTTACACCCCTAGATAAAAGGTTTTGGAAAACATTTTCGACAATGAAGGAATTGCTTTTACAAGCAATTTCTTCATTGTCCACAATGCATTCTATTCTAAAAGGCAAAGAATTTCTTAATAGCACCAACTAGAAATTATCGTATGCAACAGTTACTTTTTTTCCCATTTATACCTGTCTAAAATTTTGTCATGTGGTAATGGGTTAACGGGATTTCCGTAGGGTTTGTTGTTGTTGTTTGTGGTTTTTTTTTTACGTGAAGAGACTTTCTCAAACCCCGTTGCAGAAAGGAGTCCCATCCCTGATGCTTCACAGTGAAACATGCTTTCTCTAGTGTACTGGCTCGGAATTTCTCGTTCTCTATACATGTAGTGGCTAGACTTTATGTTGTATAAGTTGTTCCGAGCTCAAGTTGTTATTGAATGTTTTATAGACGTGCGAGTTGGATTTTAAAGTAGGATTAATTGGATATTAATTGAAAATAATCGGCACGAAAGTTGCCTTGAATTAGTATGTATGAATCATTTGATCTGTAGAACATTTATTGTGTTTGAAACTTTTGATTTAAAAAAATGAACTTTTATGTTGTACATATATTTAGTAATTTATATACATTTGATAAATTCTTATATTACCGAGAACTATATACTTTCTCAAATTAGAGAAATTTAAAAAGGATTGAAATAAATGAGAAAACAACGCCAAGAAGAAACTTATTGATGGAAAAATTAGATCGCTGTAACTAAAATAGGATTGAATATATTAAGTATTTTAGGTGAAAAAATAAGCAAATTTTATTGAAGTGTATAAATTTTATTCAAACATCAAGACGACTGGAAAATTATTTCTAAATTAACTGTTCACTTTTACGAATTCTTTCATGAATGGGATCAACTTCAATCTTATATCTGTGATTTGAAGATAAGATGTCCGTTTATATTGGACCGGAAAATATATTTTGATTTATTTTTACAAAGGACAAATGTTTTTGGTGACACGTCAGTCCGTAGTACTATTTGGAGCAATCGAAATCGTTTACATACAAGTACACACTTAGAATGAAACCGAAAAAAAATGTTAAATGGTATTTATCAACCCTGACGGCAATTCGACTTTTGAACGGTATAATGAAGGGTCAATAGTATATACATTTTAACCCTTTTCTAGACAACAGAATCTTCGACTTGTACAATTTTAAACAGGTTAAAGACATTATTCTAAATGAAGCGAAATCTGTAATTTTTTGTCAGACAAATTTTTTTTTAGAAAACATCGTTTTAATTATAAAAATGCTAGTTAATAGTATTCTGTCTATTGCTGTTTTTCCACGTATTGTGGAAAAATCAACCATTACCCAACAATCCTACAGTTTTACTCGCCGATGAAAAAATATAACTATAGAAAACGGTTTGACAGAAGAAGAAATGCTTATCATTAGTATCACCAACAATTTATTCCTTTGTCACTCTATTTTCTACTCTGCCTTACACAAAATATAAAGATTGAATATATTTAAAATGTTGTCTGCAACTGCTATCAAGTTGTACCAGTGTCAATTTCTGTCCCAATTTTATGATTTAAATGGGTCAATGCAGCATTGTGTGTTAATAGGTTAACGTGCAGTTATATAAATAGATGCACGAATGAATTGCAAATATACATAATGTGATTTTTACATTGATTAAGAGCAGTTTGCGAACTTATTTTGTTAGAGCCGTACTATTCAAAAATGACTTTTATCCATTCATAGAGGGCACCGGTACATGTACCATTATCCAGAATTAACGGATCGCCTGTTCTGCCCACTGAACTCTGAAGGGTAGTTCGTCTTCGATATCATACGTTGTTATTTTTCAAAAAATTATGGTCAGTGCCACGAAACAAAAATGTAAAGAGGTTGATTGGCAACATAAACGTCTAAACTACAGTTTGAATAAGTTGTAGTTACGACGTTTAAATCGCCTATCCAACAAAGTAAACGCTGCTTATAAATCTCGGACAATGTTGGAGTTCAAATTCACTCCCGATCTAAATAAATGATTTGATTGGTCAGCTGATTCTTGATTACTATCTTAGATCGGTCGATAAAGAGCAGTTGCGTATTTCTATGCAAGCACAATTATTACTGCAGATACATAATAAGATCTCACGAATGTGCATGTACAAATCTTCAGGCACATCTAGATTTTATTTATTTATTATTTTTTACACATTGTTTTCATGTCCAATAATATGCAACAAGATTATAAAATCTTTCAATAATTGGAAGTTGTTTTTTACCGGACTCGGTTGTATGACTAATGTTCTATCTATTATTTCATGGGGCATGACTCAAGAGTATTGTTATAATATCAATAAAATAATATCAAAAGCTTTGACCAAAAGTAATGTCGAGACAAATAGTCCGTACGGCGCAATTACTGTTTACTCATCGTTAAATCGACCGTATTCAAAAGGCAAATGTTAAAATTGTCGGTCTCTTAGAGCTGTTAATAAACTGGGTTTAAAAAAACCCAACATTTAGATCTTTTTCGTATGTATTACTAATGAATAATTTTCAAATTTTTATCATTATCTATCATTTCAGTGCAAAACTATGTTACTGAAGTTTCAAAGATTACTAAAGATATAAAATGCAACAAATGCTGTTAGTACTTATTAAAATCGTCCCGATGATACCATTCTAATGAAAACTACATGGGCTTTTAGTGATCATTGTGTGGTAATTAATTCTTGTAATTATATAAATCCCCTTAAGAGATGAAGAGAATATTTTTTGTTTTCATGGAGGTATGAACCGAAAAGACTAATCACACTGTATGAATACGCGAAGCGGATTCATACATTGTGTGATTAGGTTTTTCGGTTCATACCTCAATGAAAACAAAAAATATTCTCTTCATTTCTTATAATTTAATAGAATCGAGAGATAAAAGCAAAAACTTTACACTTTTGATACCTTTTTTATGGGACTATTTTGTGGGGAAGCTTACAAAATTGCTGCGTGCTCAAAATTTTGTTCATGGAGTTATGAATAATATTTTTCGACCAATCAGAACGCCGGATTTTGATAGACGAAACTAAAGATTAAATTATTAGACTATAATTTGAAAAAAATAAATTTGGAAAATTATTAAGTTATAAATTCTGTTGGTGGGTCAAAATAGCTATTGGTATACATACGAAGAATAGAGTTTGGTTTATTGCAAAATATTTTACTAAACTCAGAAATATTATCATCATCATTATTATTACAATTTTCATGCAGAATATAGGTGTGGGGTTTACTTGAATAAAACATTATTTCCTGCGACAATTTGTGATAAAGTATGACTATTTTTTATTATGTTTTCTCAGGATCAAAGGACATCCGTCGATCAGACCACGTGAAGATTTCTGAAGTTGTCATATTTGCCAATATATCGTGATTTCTCAGCGTTTTCTATGGTACTGAAACATTAAGAAATGGATTGTTCACCTTGTTTATTTTACTTGTTATTGGTTCCCGTGTCATGTTATCAAGTGTTCCAGGATTTAATTCCAAACGGAGATCGGGTACCACACCCTTGTAAAGACGACGAGGTGTGGGAGGGGGTCGGACATAAAAGGTCAGCAGGTGCCGGAAGGAGAAACTCATTCGGACGGGATTTCGAAAAGAACGGGAAGGTAAAATGAAAATGAAATCAATTAACATCTTTTTCCCCAAATTGAGAATTTTTTCTTTGAAATCTACACAGATTTAAGATAAAGTTTCACACCCTTATACATTTCCATCAAATTTGAGACATGATATCTGAGATTCATTTGTTTTCTTTTGATTTTATTTCTTTTCATTATTTGTTAGTCAATTTATTTATTCACCAATTTGCTCTTTGTACAGAGTTAAGCGGTTCTTACCGATTTTTCAAGCAGTGGTAGTTGTGTTTTATTATATTCATTTATTTGATTGTTTGTTAATTCGTTTAGTGCTTTTTGTTTGCTTTGTTTTGTTTAATACTTTACTTATTTATGTATCTATTCATTTGTTTATGTTGTTAGTTTTTCTATTCTTCACCAATCAACTGATTTATAACTGCATATGTGATTTCGTAAATAACGTTACATATATTTGGTATCTGTCTTTTTGTTCTTATTGAAATCATTTTGATGAAAATGATATTTTAACTACCTTTGATAATATAATATAGTGTAATTAGCATTATTATTTTAATGTTTAATCATGCTTGCTCTACTAAAGATGTCTTTCCGAATTTCAAGCAACCAATGCTATTAGCGGAGATTTGCTACATTAAGGCCCAATAACTGAATCTATTGTGTACTCAAATAAGCTTTTTGTTTTAAGAAAGTTTGAATTGTTGACTATTTAGTGATCTACATTTCGCGCATTTATTTTACGCAGCATTAAAAAGTGAATAAAGAGGAAACAATATATCTGATTTTCCTTGTATTCTAATGAATTTTAGACCCATATTCGATGGTTGCAAATGTAAAGTTGAAAAAAGAGGTTTTCATTTACTTCAAGTAGACATCAAAGAAATATGATCGGCGGTTTTGACAGGGGATGAAAATCATTGATTTGGAATATATATTTTGCGACGATTTGCCGTCACATTAATGTGACGGTACATCGTCGCAAAATGAATATTCCAAATCCGCGTGTCGCTTTTATTAGTACTTATTCAATTATTTGAGTAAAAATGAGACTTATCTCGATTTATCATTTGGTTATTCTAAAACTAATTAGGTTAAGATAACCATTTTCAGACTATTTATGCCTGGAGATCAACAGATATTCAAAATTAAGCACATTTCCAACATTTTAATCAACGCCAACTGTGTGATGGAAAATACGCGATTTTCTCTAAAACTGACACCCTTTTTCTGATTATTATTGATAAACATACACTGAATTACATAATATGAAAAACGAAAAAGTAAATTTTTGGGATAGGTTCGTAGAAAATTAGGAAAAAGTACTCGTTTGTGAATTCATTTCAATTCAATTGACCTCATTCTGAAAGCGTTTTTCCATAAAAATAACGTTTTTACTTTTAAAAAACATACGTGAACATCACAGTATGATAAACCCCATCCCAGTGGGTGTATAAGAAAATAATTTAAAGGAAAGATATTTTTGTTAAATTGTATAAAAAAATCTAAAATCTTATAAATTAAAAAATGTCTTAAAATCTTTGAGAACGCTAAACCCCTTGGTAGTCGGCGACGTGTTATACAAAATCCGATTCGGTGACTCGCCCCCCCCCCTCCCTCTTTTTTTTTTTTTTTTTTTTTTTTGCATATCTGGATTACGTATAGTTTCATCTTTAAAATATTAGAAAAAGAGATTTTTATAGATGGAATATGATTTTGAAATTGCTTTAAGTCATTCTCATACAATCCCTCCTATTTACGCGCCTCAAGAAAAGGGATCTTGAAAACATTGTGGAATATGAAGAAATTGCTTTTCAAGTTTTCGATCCGAAAAAAAGGATAATAAATAGATAAAATTAAATCAACTTGAAATTGTTGTCTGCAACTTCTTCAACTCGGATCCGGCTTATAGTTTGTAATATATATTATTATGTTCTCCGTCATGCGAAAAGAAATCTCCTGGGTGTTCCGTAAAAATATCGAATCAGATCTAGACGATCAGATCAAATCATTTTGATATAGTACTTCGAACATATTAGGATTATTATGCCCAAGATGTGATACAAAACCTTATATTAGATTCGATGCGCGACAGAAAATTTTGACATTTCGCGGGACCAAATGTCGAGCATCCAACAAAAGGTTTCGTATGACTACTCTGTCATAGCATACCAACAAATCTTGACTATAATAGATAAAAGAAGCTTATGAATCTTTCCAAAATTTACCTTTTTGATATCCTAATAATGTTATTCGAGCGAAATCATTTTGTCGGAAAATTTCGTATAACAACATCCGAACCAGTTCAGTTCATGTACGACACGGATTTTTCTCATTCTACTTCTTTACCGCGTGACAATTATAGACACATTGAATCTATCTGGTTAGTTAGCGCAGTCTGAAAAGGCTAGATACTTTTCCGATTTCCAAGAGGGTCCTTTTCGTTTGACTGACCACAGCGTAATGTGTTATATATCAGGTTTTGTAAGCATACGATAAAGTTTTAGACTGGTCCAAATTGACTGGAAGTTAGCTTTGAACTCCAACATTTATCGCCATTTATGGGAAGCATTTTTGTTCCATTGGTGATTTAAACACCGTAACTACAGCTTATAAAAGCTGTAGTTATGGCGTTTAGGTAGCCAACCAACCAACCATTCTTCTATTTGGTACATTCTACTGTCCAAATAATACAAAATAATACCGTTTAAAAAATGGAACTTCCTGTTGGAGTAAATTGGCGGGCCCAGCTGAGTAAGTTGACGGAACCAGCGATGGGTCAATTGAAAGAAGCTGCAGACGGAAATACACTCCAAATAGGGTGAAAAACAAAAGGAAAAAATGCTTTTCCCAAGCAATTTATCCTTTCCGCACAAAATACTCCTGATGACGTTACATAGTTTTCCCTGATCGAAAATTGGGGGATTTTGTGGCAAAAAGTTGGTAAAAAAAATTAAATAAGTAGTTAAAATCTGTTAAATTCAACCGCCCTTTGATAGATCTAAATACAAAAATAGAATTTAATATCGAAGCTTAAAATCCCGACCACTTTTTTGCAGACTACTAACTTAAGCCATGAATAAAATATTGTTCAGTGGTCATCACTGTTTGCCTGTCTAGGTGGCTGATAACATTTTTGAGCACGCGTAAGATGAGACAAGGAATTGTCGACATTTGTAATTATTTGGCTGAAAATGAGTAAAGAGGTAGACAAATTATTTTATCAATTCATCCGCTCCATTGACATATCCTGCTAGAAATATTGTAGGTATTGTGAGCTTTTAATTGCACTTTCAGTATTTTTCCACGACATATCCTGCTAGAAATATTGTAGGTATTGTGAGCTTTGAATTGCACTTTCAGAATTTTTTTCTGCGACAGATCCTGCTAGAAATATTGTAGGTATTGTGAGCTTTGAATTGCACTTTCAATTTTTTTTCTACAACATATCCAGCTAGAAATATTATAGGTATTGTTAGCTTTGAATTGCACTTTCAGTATTTTTTCTACGACATATCCTGCTCGAAATATTGTAGGTATTGTTAGGTTCGAATTGCACTTTCAGAATTTTTTCTACGACAGATCCTGCAAGAAATATTGTAGGTATTGTGAGCTTTGAATTGCACATTCAGTATTTTTTTCCACTACAGATCCTGCTAGAAATATTGTAGGTATTGTTATCTTTGAATTGCACATTCAGAATATTTTTACGACAGATCTTGCTAGAAATATTGTAGGTATTGTAAGCTTTGAATTGCCCTTTCAGTATTTTTTCCACGACAGATCCTGCTATAAATATTGTAGGTATTGCGAACTTTGAATTGCACTTTCAGATTTTTTTTCAACGACAGATTCTGCTAGAAATATTGTAGGTATTATGAGCTTTGAATTGCACTTTCAAAATTTTTCCCACGACATATCCCGCTAGAAATATTGTAGGTTTTGTTAGCTTTTAATTGCACTTTCAGTATTTTTTTCTACGACAGATCCTGCTAGAAATATTGTAGGTATTGTGAGCTTTTAATTGCACTTTCAGTATTTTTTTCTACGACATATCCTGCTCGTAATATTGTAGGTATTGTTTGCATTGAATTGCACTTTCAGTATTTTTTTCCACGATTATCCTGCTAGAAATGTTGTAGGTATTGTTAGCTTTGAATTGCACTTTCAGTAAATTTTCCAGGACATATCGTGCTAGAAATATTGTAGGTATTATGAGCGTTGAATTGAACTTTCAGTATTTTTTCACGAAAATAAAGATTCAAAATAAACGGATCGCCACTGTCAATCAAGAAATCGATGACAGATCAAATCGTTCATTTACACCGGAAATGAATGGTGAGCCCAAACATTTTTGATGATTTTACGTCTTAAATGTCGTAACTACGGCTTTGTTTACGAAGTTAAGATTACCAATAAACGAGTTACTTTTTGTTCTACGTCCTACTACCATATATTTTGCATTAATTGAATTAGTTGGATTTAATGCCATTTTCAATAGTATCTCAGTCATGTCGCGGAGGCTGGAGCACTCAACCATCGATTCCTGGTATTTTCTCACACCGGGACATCCAGCCTCCCATCGCACTTAGGTGTACGATAATCCTTTACTTGTGGCATACACATCGACCCCTTCAATGTTCTATTTCCAGATATGGACGGAGAAGCTATGTCACATGGACTCCGATAACGATGGTTCGACTAACGGTCAGGAGTTAGGCGATCCGGATTGTACCTGGAAACCTGGGCGTAAACCCAAAATAACTGATCCGGCAAAATTATCACATCCCGGTCAGTGCGTGTGTGTGTTTTGTTGTTTGTTTTTTGTTGTTGTTGTTGTTGTTGTTTTCGCCGATTTATATGCACTTTAAATGATCTTTGTTGGTGTTTCCTATTAACTCTTTGGTGTACACCTCCTTATCTTTACATCCCTGTGATTTTATACTTGAGAAAACATTGTGGAAAAAAGAATAAAAATGCTTGTAGTAACCAATTTCTCCTTTTACCCACAGTATTCTCAATCAAATAGGGTGCTTACTTTTTAAATTATACTTATTAATAATGTCGTATGATACCCCTTTGATTTTGGACAAGTCTAAAATTTTGAAAAAAGAAAAAGTAATGGTAATGCAATCTCTTTGGGATATTTTGTGCTAATAGTAGGCTTATTAGTTTACTGAAGGAATCATTTGTCGCGATTTGCCTGTTTTCTCAACCCCTAAGACTGATCCGCTAAAATTGATACTTGTCAGATGTAATAGGCTTCAAAATCCTTTGATATCTTTTTAAAAAATTATACTCTCTTTTACTTCTTGCATTTCTATTTTCTGTATGGCGACTTTATCGCCAAATTCAAGCTGTATCTGTAGCTTCGACGTTAGGTCGCTAATCAACGGTTTGGCTTTTGTTTTATGTTCTCGACCCCATATTTTACAAACTACTGTCGTTTGATATCTCTGTCGAATTACCTTGTCGCAGGTCAGTGATCGTGGCCGGCATTTCGTCAGGAGGAACAATTGACCAATCGCGACTGTCAATCAGGGAAGATATCGAATAATCAAATTATTCATTCAGCCTGGAATTGAGATTTAAACCCCGACATTGGTCGCCATTTTTTAACATTTTTTTGTTGGTTGGGCAACTTAAACGTAGTAACTGCAGCTTGAATAAGCTGTAGCTACGACGTTTATGTCGCCAACAAAGTATACCACTGTTTTTTTTTACATGCGATTGTCATAAAGTTTTCAAATTAACGCTGTTTAATATCGAAGTGGGAATTCCTGTCGGAGTCAATTGGTCAATTGTTCTCAAAAGTTAGCATCTTTGTTACTTTAAAAATATGTAGAGTTTTTTCCTTTCATTTGGTCATTCGTGATGAATCTTAAAACTGGAATAAATTGAGTTTAGTATGAGAATAACCTTCCAAATCTCCAAAATTAATCGGCGTAGTTCTTATTTTGAATTTCTTGCACTGTTTTAAGTACAGACTTAGCGAGACATATCAGTTCAACGAAATATTTTTCGTTTTACCTCCTCTTTGTAATTTTTGATACATGGAAAAAATAAACAATGTCTTTCCTTTAATCTAAATTTAAAGAACATATTCGGAATAATAATAATGTTAGAGAAATATCTAGAGACAAATATGAATAAAAACTTTTTTTCATTCTTGAATTATATCTGTTGGACTGTCAAGACGACGCCATTTCATATTGTGTTTCTGTGTTTATATTTCAGGTGTGTGTAACCCATGGAACAGTCCATTTTGTCAATCACAGATAGCCAATGAAGGTTGGATAACAAGAGAATGTAAGAGTACCGAAATCTCGTGTCCAGCAGTAAATTCAGATGGTATGTTAGCTTTCAGTCATGTAAGCATTAAGCAATTCCCATTCAATCCCGCTTCGTGAAAAGTTCGTACTTATAAGCAAAGTAGAAATTGTTTGCAACAAGTAATTTCTTTATTGTCCACGGTGTTTTCACCCAATAAGACAAATATTTTAGCTCCACTGGTCGAAAGCAAGCGAGCTATTTTTATTGCTTAGTGTCCGTTGCTGATCTTTTTTTCGTGTGTCCGTTTAACAACAAAATCTTCTACAATAATTTACGAATCGTTGATTGATTGATTGAATGGGGTTTTCCGCCGCTTTCAACAATATTTCAGTTATATCGCGGGGGCTGGAGCACCTAACAATGGAATCCTGGTATTTCTCACACCAGTACTACCAATACATCCTTTCCTAGCCTCCAGCTACTATCCCACATAGATCTACGATTATCGACCCATTGGTGAGAGACAGATAGTCGGAAAGGATGAGTGCCGCCGTCGGGGATCGAACCCGGGACCTCTAGATTGGCAGTCCGACGCGCTACCAACTGCGCTATGACGGCGGCTTGACGAATCGTGTTGGTCTATCAAATAATCATTCGATCAATCAAATTGTTTTTGAACTTTGAACTCCGGCATTGGCCGAAAATTATTTGAAGCATAGGTTTTGCGACTTAAACGTCGTAACTAAAGCTTATTCAAACAGTAGTTATGATCGTAAAACAACTATTTTACTTTTTGTCACATGCAATTGACCAACCCGCCGAAAAATATCGAAGTGGGACTTCCTGTCAAAACTCAATGGGCGGTCAATTTGTTTGCTAGATGCTTTGGTTGTCATAAGATATAGTGTGCTCGACTTTTTGATAATTCAAATCTACTGTGCTATCATACTAAACGGAACGTTATAGCGAAACTAGTAAATACCAGTCTTGTAATGCAGCTATTGCAAAAAAAGACAGATAAAACATGAAATTATTATCGAAAACGAATAAATTGTTTATTGTCGAAATTAAAACTTTTTTATTTGACCTTTTTAATTCTCGTATTCAACTTCTCTCAATTTAGAATAGTTTGAAATGTTTGTCATTTTGGTAACGGAATTAAGAATGAAAAATGTTTTTTTTATCCATAAAAGGTTTGGAGCAAAATCTCCAGTACAAAAAGTTACGAGGGGAACACTTGATTTATAGTCAGTCGAATAACATCAATTACCCCCCTATCATATATATTTCTTAACGGGTCAAAACTATTTCAGTAAATCAAAGTAAAGGTCATCCAGTGTTTCTATTAAGATAGTTTTCCCTTTCAGATATAATAAGGAAGAAAATTGTGATGCCCGACTCAGAGGTTCCCGCACAAAAAACAACATACGTCTGTGTAGATTACGACATGCCGACATCAAGCTCATACCACATGGTCGCTACGTCACCGATTATACACAACAAAAATGTCGTGCATCACATGGTTCTCTTCGGGTGTGACGTCAGGGAAGATGGTAATTAATTTCACTCCTTTTTAAGTTATTTTCATCGAAAAGTACGTGTAAACCGATGAGAAATTAGAAGGGATAGGCGAGCTTTTTATAGCGTAATACCAACCACAAGTTTTTAATAACTTCCAGTATTGTTTAAAAATATAATTATAATAATACAATATAACGCAAGGAAAAATCAACTGATGCGCTACAATCTCACATGACATTTTTTGTTGAAAAGATGAAATAATCCTTTCAATCAAAGTACTGTAAGCTAGGAAAGCATGGTTTTGTTAAGTAATATTATTTGTCAAGGTTATCATGACATACAAGCTAGGTCAAAATAACCCAGGAGTTAATCTATTAAAATATGACAAAATCTTAGACTGGTTCAAATTGGAAGAAGTTGAAGACGACAATTGAAAGTAGATTGGATTTAGAAATTCTTCACCTGTTTGCTAGAAAACATTGTCGACATTGAAGAAATTGCTTGTTACAAGCAATGGGTTAAATAGCATGCTTTTGACAGAGTTCTCTACAATTTAAATAGAGTTTTCAATATTCCTGAAATACATAAGAACTATTTTTTTGCGTAGGTTTTTAATGGATTAAGTAGTTAAGCCTCCAGTGGCAGTTTGCACTCGTTGAACTTTGAGAAGACCTCAAGATTTTGCTGTTTACTAAAGCTATCAAAGCTGACGCTTTGCTAGCTAAAAATAAACTGACAGAAATGCCGACAAGCAGTGAGAAAGATTGAGATACAACACTGAGTTATCTACCTTACTTCAACAGAAAGTTAATACAAGGATATTTATTACTGAATACATACCCGATCTACAATGTTAAATGTTTGTTGGTGACGTCGCTAATTGTACTGAAACGGCAAATCAATTTCAACAAAAAATCAACGTTATTGATCAATTTTGTAATGATACGGGAATGGAACTTAATTTAAACAAATCCGAAATTATAGTTTTTTGTAAAGGTGGCTGCCTAAGACCATATGAAAATTAGGGACATTCTTGAGTTATCTCACTTGAATACTCTCGCGAATTACATTGTACCTGATCAGTGTTTTACTTGGACTTTTACCTTAATTTCTTTGAACCGCCTAGTTTTAAAGTCAGCTGTTTAATGCAAACTTTAGAGCTGGAAATGTTCGTTTCATCCTAAAATACATTTCTATGTTATTTCTGAACCATAAACTTATAATATTGAGAGATTATTATCTATAACCAAACTTGAAAATGCAATTAAATAATTGCAACTTCTCTATACTGATCAAGGATAAAATCAAAGGTAATGCAGTGAAAGGACCAATGTACAAGTTGGCATATCTCTTGTTTAATGGTAAGAGAACAAAGGGAAGATAACACAGGAATGTTCCTCAATGGTTTTATCGAAATCTGCCTACAAAAGTTGTGTCTATAAATGATCTATAAATACCTAGGAGTTCATTTTACACCCGGCTTATCGTGGTTTTCCACACATGAGAAACTCGCAGTACAGGCGAAAAAACGCTAATATTCATTAAACAATACCAAAAACCATTTGGCTTTTTTCCAAATAAAGAATATTTCAAATTATTTGATTCCTTAGTGAAGCCTATTCTATGATACTCTTCACAAATATGGTGTTTCCAATATTCAAAAACAATTAAAACTGTTCACTTCGAATTCTGTAAAAAGTACTAGGGCTTAAATACAACAACGCATTGCGCAGTTGTATTAGGAGAATGTGGACGTCTACATCTATCTATGACTTACATAACTAACTGCATTAAATACTGGAGTGAAATATTACAAATCACAAATACAAGTTTACCAAAACAATGCTTTAAAATGTTAAAACGTAATGCTAATATTGGTAGGATTAATTGGTCATCAATCGTTAAAAACCTTTTATTTACGTATGGCTTCGGTTCATGTGGATTTCTCAGGTAACTGGAAATGTTGATCAATTTATTAACACATTTACACAAAGGTTAATTGATAATAGCATACAGAATTGGTCTAATTCTTTAAATTCATCGAGTAGGTGCCACTACTATAAACATTTCAAAAGTCAATTAGATGTAGAACGGCATTTATTGATTGAACTACCATTCAAGGCCAAAAAAGCATTCTCAAAATTCAGATGTTTCACAATAACGTAACATGAGAGGAGCGAATTTAATACTTCTAATGACAGATATATCGATTTCGAATATCACGCTTTCTTTTTCTGTGAAACAAATATACAGATAAAAAAAACCAATATCTCTTTAAATGGTACAAAAATGGAATCCGTTGAATAATTTCTATCAATTAATTAAATTTAAATGCGATGCAACCATTCGAAAATTATGTATCTTTTTATATCATCTGTTATACAATGAAGTGTTAACATCGGTGGGTTCATCCTTTATAACACTTCACAAATTGTTATTTCAAATATTATGTGATAAATCTAGTATTTATAAATTTTTATAATTTACGAAAAATGCATGTGAAAAATCTATTTCTAATTCCTTAATTATATTACTAACAAAGCACTTTTGAATGTGTCAAGGGTTACAAATAATTGAAAATTATGTTAGGCCTATATATTATGGACTGAATGCCTTGAATTTTGAATTAAAAAAATGTATTGTATTGTATTGTAATTGGAAATAGTTTAACAAACAATTACATAACTAACCAAACTATAGATAGTGCAAATATTGAAAGAAAATGAGAAATATTTTGTTAGAATAGATGGTCCTTGACCTCCTTAAATTCGAAAGCTCGAAAGAACCAAGACAATGAAATTTAATATAGCAGTATGTACAGACCGATTCATCGACTGAAAGACTCAAAACTTTTGTTGACCATGATCAATTCTCATCTCCAACGCAAAGGAATATACCGACACCCAATGCGCGGGTAGACGCATTAATCTGGTCAGTTTAAACGTCTCGTTCGAAAGACAATTAGTTTGTTTATTGGGTCAGTCCGCGATCTCGGCGTTTGAAGTCGAGCTAATAGGGCTGACATTTTTTTTTTTTTTTTGGTTAGATAATTATCACTTCCTTCTACATGGAGCTATAGGCTACCACATTCTCTTTTTCCTACCATAGACGATTATCTACGTGAAGCCGGTGAGCCTTACTTGTGTGGTATGACACCCAGCGAATCCTGTCAGGATCTCATCAGTGTCTGGGCTTTCGGCATGGTAGATGACTGTTTCCATGACAATAGTGGGGTCAAGGTCGGACGGGATGGATACAGGAGAGTGGCTTTACAGGTGCTTTCTAACGTTATTGTGTTACTGAAAAGACGAGAAAAACTTAACCAAATCGTGATTCTTTATTAGTTGAGACTCAGTTACATGGCAAAAGTTGCACAAGATAAAACAATCTGTATGTGTAGGTTCTGCAAAAAAATATAAGGACCGATTTTTAGAACGGAATATGCTTTACCCATTATCATTTAATTTATTTTTTTTATGACTAAAACGAATAAGTAAGGGACAATGCTTATCACGATTAGCTTTTGAATTTTTTGTATTTGTCTTTACACCAACCTGTTTACTTTTCACGCGCACTTTAAACCGTAGTCTGTATTTTCATCAAGTTCTATCCAGTCAAGTCACAATTGTACATAAGATAAATCAATCTTATCTTTCTTTGATGCAAAAATAGACAAAATATGATAATTTTTTGGGGAGGCGGGGGGGGGGGGGTACTTAGATATAAAAACGCATCTTTTCACACCTGAATTACATAGCATTCTGATGACGTCACCAGTGTTTTAAGTCCCGCAGACGTCTTTCAGTAGCGCGTAATGAATGAAATCAGGATTAAATCTACCAAAAACAGCGAGTTTAACATTTTGATAATTTCGCTGTTTATGTGGTGAAATTATCGAGTGATTCTCTACCGAGAAATCTCGATCATCTACCCGAAAGTAAAATCTCGATAATGCATCCGAAAGCATTCAAGATTTTTTTTTCAATTCACAGATTCACTGGAATAATCCAAATAACATAACAACTTACAAAGATAGATCTGGCATGCACATGTATTTGACCAAGAAGTTGAGAAAATACGATGCTGCCGTCTGGTTGGTTGGTTCAGTGTACCTAAATATTCCTCCACAAGTGACGTCACATGTGACCGAAGCACTCTGTGCGAAAGAGTGCACAAAGAAATACATGTCGGGATCAAGTCTATTTATATCAGGTGTTCTCAATCATATGCATTATTTAGGTAAGCAAAGAGATGTGTTCGACTAGTAGAGATAAAAAAAAATAGGTTGATTCTAATTAGCAAATTTGTTTCATACCTTCATGAAAATAGAAAAAAAATCGAAACTATTCGTATCCTTGCACATATATTAGTTCCATAAGGTAATTGTTTTGAATTGGTGCAATCTTTGAATCACTTGACATATTTTTGAGACGTATTTGACCATAAGACATGAAGATTGTATTTTTGTTTCCATGTAGGTGTGAAACTTAATACCTAATCTCACTTCTGTGTGAACCAGCTTTGCAGGTATATAGGGTACGATTGTGTTTTTAGTTTCATTTAAGAGATGAAGAGAATTGTTTTGTTTTCATGGAGGTATGAATCGAAAAAACTAATCACACTGTATGAATACGCGAAGCGGATTCATACATTGTGTGATTAGTTTTTTCGGTTCATACCTCCATGAAAACAAAAAAACATTCTCTTCATTTCTTATAATTTAATAGCATCGAGCGAAAAAACCAAAAGCTGTACAAATTTTGATATCTTTTTGTATGGAACTATTTTATGCGGAAGCATACAAAATGGATGCGTGCTCAAAATTGTGTTCATGGAGGTATGAATTAAATTTTTCGACCAATCAGAACGCTCGTTTTTGATAGACGAAACTAACAATTAAATTATATCTCTATGAAAAAAATAAATCTCTTCGTAAATAGATGAACTTCTCTATCCCACATCTGGACAAATTGTCAGAGGAATGGATCTGTAATCGAAGTTTAAAAGTCTTTGTATGTGTTTACTATAACTTTCTCCGATATTAACAATAAATTGTCACTTTAAGATTCCGTCTTTCCGCTCTTGAAATGGAGGGTAGGCCTAAATATAATTTCGTCTTCTAGCGAGCAAATTGTCGTATAAATATATCTTTATTCAAGCTGTATTTAAAACATTTTTCTCTTCCAACGACGACTTTAGACTTGTACCAAATTAATTTGAATCTTGTTTAATCATTGTCGGAGTACATCATTGCAACAATTTTGTAGCGTATCGAGAGCGTAGTTGCACTACATGTTTTGCTACTGTCAAAATGGTTCTTGTTTTTATTTTTCAGTAACAAAATAACTTTATAAGATCATTATTTGACTGAAGGACCGTCAATAAAAAATCTGCTGACCGATCAAAACATTCATATTAAAGTAAGTGAAATGTTGAATTTCGACATTTATTGTAAACTTTTCCGTTTGAGGGCGGCCTAAACATCGTAACTACAACTCAAGTTTTACTGACGACACTTATGTCGCCCACCTTTGATTTACATTTTTAGTGCCCCGTAACATATATTTGCAAACTTATATAGTTTGGAACTATCTTGTCGGAGGTCAGTCGGCATGTCCAGCGATCCGTCAGGTATAGATAGAGTGAAAGTGTAAATGAAAATAGAAAAAAAATCAACCGTTATGTCTTTTTTTACAGGAAAGTCTATCAAACTCGAGGTGATTCGCAATGGTGTGAAGACAATTTTAGCGGAGGACAAATATTATGACTATGATAATCCTAATCCACATAGGTTTGTTCAATGCATTTATACCGCATGCTTCCTGTCGCGTATTTCCATTCGACATCCCTAATTGACGGATCCTCAATGTCAATCAAAATAGAATGACCAATAAAATCAATTATTTAGATCGTAAACTACATTGTATGTGACTCTTAGGTCGTGAACCAATGATTTGCCTGTTAACCTATGTCCAAACAATCTCGCATTTTTACGTACCAAAGATGTATATATATGATTAATATTGTGGCAAAAGAAGAAATTGCGTGTAACCAGCATTTTTTCTCACAATGTTTTCTACCTGTAGCCCTTATTTTTCAATTCAAACCAACTTTGTTTTGTCGTCTGCAACCTCTTTCAATTTGGATCATTCTAAAATGTTCTCGTTTGGGAATGGGTTTATTCATATTTAGCCACATATTCTACAAAAGATTTCGTTTACTATCTCAGGTGAACTGACAATACGTAGATCAATCGATGTGGCAAGCTGTCCGACAGCCAATCCCTGACCCCGCCCACTGATTCCTCAGGCCCCGCCCATAAACTCCAACAGGAAGTTCCGCTTTGATTTTAATGGCGTTATATTGCAAAAGTAATGGTTAGTTGCAGGTAACAAAACAGTAAAATGGTTGATTGGTGACATAAACGTGATGTTTAAGTCACCAAACCAACAAAAAGGTTAACAAAAATGACGACAAATGTTTGAGCTGAAAGCTCAGGTCCGTGCTGAATATGATTTGATTGTTCAGTTGA
The DNA here is from genome assembly GCA_946902895.1 of Fragum fragum. Taxonomy (NCBI): domain Eukaryota; kingdom Metazoa; phylum Mollusca; class Bivalvia; order Cardiida; family Cardiidae; genus Fragum; species Fragum fragum. The sequence continues at coordinate 32,155,995 of OX336379.1, read as the reverse complement.
TTCCTTGATTGACAGCCGCGATTGAACAATTAAATTCTTCAGTTCCATGAACGCATGGTTTTTCTATTCTAGATGGATATGTACTTATAAAGATAGACATACATTGAAACGAACTTCTAAACAGGCGCCTGTATTTTTCCGTTTTAACGTAGTTTTAGTCATGCAAGAAAAAATAGTTCCCTTGAATGGTCGTTCGATTTATATTAGTTTAGAATAATAATAATAATGACAATGTCTTTATTTTATGAAGGTAAAACAATAAGACAATCACTTCAATGATGGTTTTGAACAGAACAATTGGGTGTCCTTAACCAGGAGTCAAAGACGTGAACCCCTCTTTTTAAAAGTCACTAAAATTACAATCTTAGAGGAACTTAAAATTTTCATCCAATCAGTTTTCAAAAACATAGCTCCTATGATCAGTTTTCAAATGCAGCTCCTATAATGGTCAAATTTTGACTAATTCGTGTTAGATATAAAAACGTTGAAGGAAATGAAATTGTCATCGTTGAGTTCCTCATAAATGTACAAAAAGTAAAAATATGCCACACTAGCCAATGTTTATTTTAAAAATCAGGGTACTATTAACTTCCTTTTTTTATATCATATAATATTAGAAGGCAAAAAAGTTAAGATAATTAAATATGTCATAAATTTTCAAGATGAACATTTTTTGAAAAAACACCGAAACGAATTTAAACATGGCCTCTTTTCTCAGAAAAGTAGTATTTAATTTGGCATAAGTAATACATGTTTTCCGAATTGTGACAGGAAAGTAATTTCCTGGGAATATTTTTTTCCCAAACAGTAAATATGTTTTGAAGCAAACAGCTCTTTGGTTGTCATATAATATTACGTAAGCGTACAATATTTTAGAGGTTTTTTTTTCTTTACTGTTTTGAATAAAATAGGCATATGGATTTGTTAATCTGGTTTTATTTTCTCAGGTTTTTAAACCCCTATGAAATTCTTCCTGGCGATGAAATTCTAACAACGTGCGAATATAATTCTATGTCCACGAATCGATTTACAAAATGGGGTAACGCCACGGACGATGAAATGTGCTTCGCATTTATATGGTATTACCCAAAACAAAGTTTACGACAACCCATGTGCAACTCGTTCAAAACTATCCCAAAATGTTTTGTAGAAGATGGATTGCCATACAAAGGATGTAATTATATGGATATATTTCGAGGAACAAATATACAGTGGCTTCAAGAAGCATATAGAGATCTGTTTGAGTATTGTGATGAAGATAAATGTCTCCGGACTTGTGTTCCCGTTGTTGATAGGCTGAAGCAACATCCGTGTTTAGGTGGCGACATCTATGAATTTCTAATTGACCAATTGAATTACGGTTTAGTTACGCGGTTCCATAAACTCTTTACGTCATGTGATTTACTTTCGTATTCAAATATTTATATCATCAATAACAACTCTGTGGCAGAACCAACGATAAACGTGTTAAACCTATTGTTTTATATGATTCTTTTTAACAGTTTTCTCTTGTTTTGTACTTTGTGATAAATGTTTCAGTCAAACGAATATAAATAGAATTTAAGTCTTATTTGTGATTTACCCAAACTTCAATTGACGTACATCAAACCCGTTTCATGATTCACCATATTACTACCTGAACTGTTTCTGAGCGATATCCTTGTTCTTCCTTTAGTCTTACAGGAAGTTCCATTATGATGGTAAACAGCGTTATTTTGCAAAAAGTTTTGCACTTAGCATATAATTAAGAATTGAATGGTTGGTTGGCCACCCAATCGTCGTAACTACAGCTTAGTTTTACGATTTCTAATTTGCCAAACTAACAAAAATGATTCACATATATGGCGGCCTCGGAGTTAAAACTTCATACCCTGTCTAAATGAATGATTTGATTGGTCCATTTTTCTTTGATTGACAGCCACGAATTGTCAATTACCCTTTGGTAGACGTACTATAGTGCTGTTCCAGGTTTCGTTATTACATAGGAGAGGCCGTTACGGAGTTCTCGGGTGGGGGTAGATTTCTTCCCAAACGTCGAATTTCATTTAACAATGTAACACTTTGCTTTACTAACAGGGAGACTTAAAAAAGCTACACTGGTTATCAACTCCACTTGCCGAACGCCAGCGAGATATTGCCATGGTGCTGAGTCAGTCGTATAATCGTCAGTTCGTCCGTCTATCTGTAAACATTTTCTTATAAATAAATATCTTCTCGGAAGCTACTGACGGGAATTCAACCGAATTTTACAAGAATGGTCGATCGGTGACCTAAATCAGATTTCGATGACCCTTTATCAGATTCCTGTAATATTGATGACATTAAAACGTGTGGGTCATCAAGGCGGGTTTAATTTCCATATTTGATGTAAACTGAAAACTTTGAAAATATTCTCCTAGGGGACGACTGTCTGAATTAAACAAATTTCACAGGAATTATTCCTATGTTCTTCTTCCTTTATTACTTAACGCCGCTTTTAACGCTTTTCAGTCATATCGCGGCGGCTAGAGCACCTAACAATGAATTCCTGGTATTTCTCACACCAGTACTACCATTATATCCTTTTCTAGACTCAAGCTGGTTAATGATTATCCACCCATTGGTGAGAGTCAAATGTCGGAAAGGATATGTGCCGCTGCCGGGAATCAAACCCATGACATCCCATGATTGAAGATTTGGAGTCATATGCTCTACCGACTGCGCTATGACTGCGGTTTTATTCTCAGGTGACATTTTCCCTGAAATATATATAATGGGTGAAGAATATGGCCTTTATGTGCAGGGCTTTTTATACATGCGCACGGTAAAATGTTGAAGATATTTGCCTCTGAAAGTTGATATCAACCAAATTTTACACGACAGTTCCTTGAATGGCATATCTGTAGACTTCTTTTAAATTATTGAAAATGGGCCTAGTTTCACAAGATTCATTAAATCGAGGAATTAAGTGCTGCCGGGCTGATCTGCTGTGTTGTATATCAGTTGCTTCTCCTGTGACATTTTTGACTGAAGATTCTTTTGCTATATAAATCGTCTCTTTTTTTATTTCAAGAAAAAAGTATTAATCTCTTATAACCCTATAGATTTTTAATCCATCACCAGACGACGAATTTTAGACGGTGGATGGGAATGGGCTGTTTCTCTTGTTTTACACCGGCCCATAAAATCTTTTGCACTGACTTCTTCTTTCTTATATTTATTTCCTCCTGTATGAAGATTTATATAACAACATTGAAAAATTACATGACAAAGAACATACACAAAGATAATACAAACACATAAGTATATGTAAATTAAAAAAACAAATACAAAGGCACATAGAACAGAGTGAGGGAGAAACAGAAGTACAGAAAGATTAAAGAGAAGACAACATATGGTATAGAAGACGTGTGATTATAGTATTTCCATTTATTATTCACGAGTTCACCATTAAGTCCCCAAAGTTGCAGCTTATTAAAAGCATGCAGTTTCGAGACTTCGGTGACAAATCAACTACATGTATTTGAGAACCCCAAATTATTACCATTTGAGCTAATCACAAGAGGGAACATAAGAGATAATTCATAGCCAATTCCATTGCGGCTTAACCGAAACGAGATGAGAAGTTGCAAATATTGGCACTCTTGCTTAGTTGTCTGCGTAAAAATGGTCATTGGATTCAAATGATTAAGGACGCGGTGGACATAATCTGTTATAACTGGACCAAATAACATGCAAAAATTCAAGTACAATACTACAGAATTCAGATCAGTTGTTTTTTCATAAGCCGTGCATTACGGGATTTACACCAAAGACTGCACATAGAAATTCATTTGGTGCCATTTTCTGCAAAACAGTCATCACATTGTAGCCAAATGATAGGCGAATTTTTTCCCAGAATCTAATTCTACGTGTTATGACTGAATAACAATGTAACAAAATGTGACTATAAAGATCGCTGAATGGGAATGGGCTGTTTCTCTTGTTTTACACCGGCGCAAAAAATCTCTTGCTCTGACTGCTTGATTCGACTCTGAATACGTTTCTTATCCCATGTTGTCCGGATCATTGTTCACTAAAAAAAAAAAAATCAGTCGGTCAAAGTAGTAAGATTTTACAGGTGTTATACATTCTTTAGCTTACAAATGTATGTAACCCAACTAAGTAATTTACAGATTTATCGGCCACGGGGAGTCTTCCTTTTATAGACAGGTTATTGTGTCTTATAAATTAAGGTCAATCATTGTGGCGAAAAACATGTGACCATTAAAGTGACTAAGGAATTAACACATTCCCACACAATCCCTGCTTTTTACGCCCTTTATTTTCAGCACGGTTATCTACTTAGAGAGAAATATTTAAGAATTTTCAACAATTTGAAATTGTCGTCTGCAACTTCGTTGAAGACTCTGATCACAGTCATTTTTAACGCGATGTGCTCAAGTGAGCGAAAAATACCCAGGAGGTGAACTTCCAGGAAGACACTGCAAAATTCCTTAAATACATAAGAACTACTTTTTACGGCGTAGGTATCTAACGGATTTAGTGGTTAAGCATCCAGTGGCAGTTTGTACTCGTTGAAATTTGGGACGATCTCAATTTTTTTCTCTTAACTTAAGCTATCAAAGCTGACGCCGGCCTACTATAGACGACTATAGACGACTATCAAATACTTTAGACGCATAGTCAATATATTCTCTTTAAGCACATATTTATCATTTAACCCTTTCCTGTACATTCTCTGGTTTTTGCGTTCCAGTAATTTTCTACTTGAGAAACTATTGTTTTCTTCTCTTCCTTCAATATTTGATACCTGTTTTTCAAATTGCACTTAATTTTTATGGTCGTCTGAAAGCTCTTTGAAATCGAACGAGTATAAAATGTTGCAAATAGGAAATTAATTTTTTGGTTCATATCACAATAAAAAAAAACAACAGTCTCTTCAATGCCACCAAGCAAAACAAATAAAATATTTTACTAGTTTTGAGTAAAGTTTTATGGATCTACTTTACAATATAGTTGCGTGCTCATAATTTTGTTGATGGAAGTATGGAAAATAGCCAATCAAAAACGCTTGAATCTTAATGGACAAAACCAGAATTAAATTATGAACGTATGAAACTAAAAACCTAACCACTCGTGTGATTGTGATTTTAGTTTCAAAAATCAATGAATTAAAAAAAGAAACCTTCGTCTTTAATTAACCCTTTCCCGTTCAAATACGGGATTTTACGTTCCTGTGATTTTTTTACTCAAGAAAACATTGTGGAAAAAGAAGAAATTGCTTGTAACAAGCAATTTCCCCTTTTTCCACAATATTTTCTACCACATAGGATGGTTTCATTTCAAATGGCATCCAGTTATCATTGTCGTCTGCAACCTCTTTCAATTTGGACTGGTCTAAAATTTCCAAAAACGGGAAAGGGTTAAGGGACTTTTTGGACATGTACGAAATGCTCCTATTTCATTCGCATTATTAGTAAAATAGTTGCAACGTTTTAGTATTCCCCCTCTTGTATGTTTTTACTCATACACTTTAACCACTTAGAGCTATCTAAATAAACGTTTGAACAATGACCGTATGTGATTTTTCGATGACATGGTAAAATGTCAACATGTTGCATAAATATCAAGGTGTGTTGCTAAAGGGAATACTTTGATATCAATCTATAACATTCAGTTCATTATTGCTAAAATACGCAAACGATAGGTACTTCGGCAACGATTTGTTTCATTCATTTTCATTGACCACAATTGACAAAGTCATATCATCAATGAGCGAATGATGAGTAGTCTTCCGCATGTGGGATGGCCAAGAATTAATGTTGGGTTGTATTGGTTTGAGAAATGAAAGGAAGCCACAGTTAGGTGCACCGGCCTCCGCGATATAACTGATTTAATGTTTAAAGTGGCGTTAGACCCCATACAAACTAACAACTAATTTTGAATGTAGACACATTTAACAATTCCCACACAATGAAACTTTTTGACGCCCCAAGGAAGAAAGGCTTTGGAAACACTTTAAAATGAAGACATTGCTTATTGCAAGCAATTTTTTAATTATCCAGAATGCTTTCGACCCCTAAAGTAAAACATTCAAAATTTCATCAATTAAAAAATTTTGTTTGCAACTTCTTTCAATTTAGACAAGTCTAAAAATTTCTTGTGTGGTAATGGATTAAATCAGCTTTTTTAACACGAGAATTTAAGCTAAGGTCAGACATTTCGTGCAAGCATGTTCGTACCTACCAATGAAATAATAGTTAGGAATAATCTGAAAAGAGTTAAATACGATCAAAGTCTTTTATTATGGATAAAGACTAACGAGGGTTAATTTGGTCTGTAATACAAAAAAAAGTTCTGTCTGTAATTGCGGAAAAAAATTGATCCTGATCAGACTAAATGGCGTAGGCTGATCTGAGCCAGGGATTTTCGCCTCTAGAAGACTTTCTGGATTTGGATTGGCTATTCTATCTTATTTTAATTTCATTGCCAAACGATAAAAGTTCAGACTAGTCAAAATTTAAAGAATGTGACAATTTTTGGTTAATATCAGAGAATAATTACCTCGAAATGTTAAAGTACGAAATAATTTCACATTAGAACTATAACATGTTGAAGCAGTCAGGAACATTAGCTCAGTTGGTAGAGAAATCTACTTAAAACCTCGAGGTTGCTAGTTCGATTCCCGGACTGACCAAATAACAAACTAATTGTCTTACAGATGAGACGTTAAACCGAAGCCCTCTGCGACCTTACTGCCATCGAGCAAGTTAAAGAACCAGGTAGACTGTCAGAAGTTTCGTCCTGTATCCTCGCACTATCCCTCATAACAGCTTATAGTCTTCTGAGGGCATCGCTGTTGTAGGCAAGTGCTACAGAATATAAATATACACACACACACACACACACACACACACACACAATAGTGAAAGCATTCTACACAATGCTTATCAATGTTTCATATAACGTCCAACAATTAAAATCAAATACCAATCATCTGGATGGTTTCAAAGAGTATTTTGTAGAGATTTTTAACACAATTAGTTCCGATATACATGTACTTGTTCCTATATGGCTATATTGAAAGCCAGTCAGTTTTACCTTATGGGATATAAAAGACTTTGAAAAGGGATCTGCCGGTCGGCCAAAGTAAGATCGTGCAGTATGACCTTTTCGCTCCTGGAACATTTTCTAGAATCTACCTTACTTCACGTTTCTTCCGTAAATACTGTATCTGATTGACCTCTATCATATTCGATCTCTTTTTTATTATTTCTGTTTCTCGGGGCTCTTTATATATATAGCCACCATATGTGTTGCGAGTCACAATTCTTTTTATAAATCTGCAACAAGTTCAACAGCAGAACAGCTATACAGAAATTAATTTCTTTTATCATAATATCTCAATATCTTCTTTAACCCTTTGCAAGACAACAAAATTGCAGACAGGCCAAAATGTAGACAAACTACAGACGACAACTTTAAATTTGTACATTTGCAGATTACTTTCTTATAGGGTAGGGGACATCGTGGAAAAAAGAAGGAAGTGTTTGTCAAAAGCATTTTTTCTTTTCCCGTGAAAAATCTTTTTGGAATGAAATACCTGGTGGTCGTAAAAACGATACTGCTATGCAATGGGCTAAAACTTTATGATATATAGATAAACGATGATACAAATGAGTTTTGGATCACCCATTTATATAAGGGTAAAATGTCCTTTGGGTAATTTTAACATAAATGGCGTAAAAAGTGAATAGAAATTAGATAAGTGATTGGTGAATAATTTCACAGTTCTTTTTGTCTCATTTCGAGAGGGACTCAAACAATAGTGAATTGAATTAATTGGTGATTCAAAGGTCATTGTAATTGAAAAAAGTAAGTAACTTCAGAAACTATATCAGAATAATTTTATTTAAATATATTACACTTGTTGTTACTTGTACAACAGATAAAATCCATGGGCAATATTCAGAGTTTATGGGCAATTTCCCCTGGCCTTTGGTTATCTATTTAGAGTTATAAGGCAACCCTTAATGAATGTTCATTTATTTTTTTTCTTTATAAACAGTATTTCGAATCTGTTTGTATGACGTAAATATTATGCATTCAGATTGCCATATTTTTGTCAATAATGAAATCTATCTCTGTTGTTTTTATGGAAGCCTGTTGTATGATCCATTTATTGTACAGTGGCCAGTTCAGTGGTTGTCATTTCGAGCATTGGCTCACCGAGAGACGATACTTTTGGTTTGACTAGTCAAATCTGTAGATAGTGCTTTACGAATGGGGTATTCGACTTTGCCCTATTTGATTAGAAGGAACACGTGGCTTTGTGAGCAAGGCAGCAACATTTCTAAATAAATCAGCAGCGCATTTATATGCGCACACATTTTCTAGTTAGGCATAGCTAAATTTAAAGCTTTCATTTTCATCGACAGAATATAACGCGTTTTTTACTATTACTAGAACGAAATGCATTTCACATATCGTGAGATGAATTTGGCACGTGCTTGGCATTTCCAGCAAATACACACTCGTGTGAAGAAAATACTCGGATCAGACTATGCATCCGAACAGTTTGTTTGTTTACACGGGGTTTAATGTCGCTTTGATAAATCTTGCAGTTATATCACGACGATGTTCACTTATTCATGTGCTTCTCGAGAATCATCCGTAAAAGCTTGGGCTCTGAATTGCCTTGTTCAAGGACATACCCACGAGACCTGTAGCGCAACCGGGATTCGAACCCACAACTATCGACTTTCCTAAGATTAGGAAACTGTCCTAACCATTGAACCAAACAGCCCCCATCCCGCCATTGAACAGTTTTATACAGTGTGTGTAACTTCACCATGCACTCTGTAGATAGTCACTGACAATCGTTAGTCCAGGCTTTTCGGTGACCTCGCAATGCCCTCATCATAAACGATTGGAAATGTATTTAACCAGTCTGGTATCTGGCGGCTAACCGTCACATTCTCTTGTGATGGTAAATCGTAACAATGTAACTATTCCAAATAAATGAATCTTATCCCCTATCACAAACTTGAAGCATGGAAAAATCCCTTCAATTGGAAGCTAATTCTTGCTTTATTTTATAGCTTGACATGATTATTGGCTAGAGCGATGACCCACATGCCTTTAAAGGATGTATAGAATATCCCTTAATTTTTTTTATAAATACCTTTCCCTGTAAATAAAATCGGTATGCAATTTATCGATACAAAACACCTGTACGTAACGCCGTAATGTACTTAGCCATGTCATTTTATTTCAGGCCTATCACGGTTTTAGAAATCTTCCATAGCTTTCAGAATTCGAAAACTTGTGAGGCATAGCTAAATTTAAAGCTTTCATTTTCATCGACAGAATATAACGCGTTTTTTACTATTACTAGAACGAAATGCATTTCATATATCGTGAGATGAATTTGGCACGTGCTTGGCATTTCCAGCAAATACACACTCGTGTGAAGAAAATACTCGGATCAGACTATGCATCCGAACAGTTTGTTTGTTTACATGGGGTTTAATGTCGCTTTGATAAATCTTGCAGTTATATCACGACGATGTTCACTTATTCATGTGCTTCTCGAGAATCATCCGTAAAAGCTTGGGCTCTGAATTGCCTTGTTCAAGGACATACCCACGAGACCTGTAGCGCAACCGGGATTCGAACCCACAACTATCGACTTTTCTAAGATTAGGAAACTGTCCTAACCATTGAACCAAACAGCCCCCATCCCGCCATTGAACAGTTTTATACAGTGTGTGTAACTTCACCATGCACTCTGTAGATAGTCACTGACAATCGTTAGTCCAGGCTTTTCGGTGACCTCGCAATGCCCTCATCATAAACGATTGGAAATGTATTTAACCAGTCTGGTATCTGGCGGCTAACCCTCACATTCTCTTGTGATGGTAAATCGTAACAATGTAACTATTCCAAATAAATGAATCTTATCCCCTATCACAAACGTGAATCATGGAAAAATCCCTTCAATTGGAAGCTAATTCTTGCTTTATTTTATAGCTTGACATGATTATTGGCTAGAGCGATGACCCACATGCCTTTAAAGGATGTATAGAATATCCCTTAATTTTTTTATAAATACCTTTCCCTGTAAATAAAATCGGTATGCAATTTATCGATACAAAACACCTGTACGTAACGCCGTAATGTACTTAGCCATGTCATTTTATTTCAGGCCTATCACGGTTTTAGAAATCTTCCATAGCTTTCAGAATTCGAAAACTTGTGAGGAATAACCGTAACAACATTTTCTTAGCAGTGAAGGATAGCCACAACCCTTTTTAATGCATTCCCCTCCTTTATGATTATTAAATTAAATCCACCTTAATTTTTCGTCTTCAAATGCTTTGAATGTGGACAAGTCTAAACTTTGGAAAAGCAGGAACGGGTTCAGACACTTTGTAATATTGCGATAAACCTTTAAGATCACGAAAAATATATTGTGACGGTTTGCCATAAGATATCAGACAGTTAATTTAGATATAAATACTTGTAAACCAAGAATAACAGGACAAACTTTTGGACTGGTTCTACCTGCGGACTATGGCTGTCAACCACAAATTAATACGACCAATCATTTAAATCATTTAGACTAGAAATGAACTTTGAACACCGACATTGACCCACATTTGTGTGAAGCATTTTCGTTGGTTTGGCTACTTTATCGTAATTACAGCTTATTCAAGCTGTGTTACCGACGTTTAAGTCGTAAAACAACCATATTAGTTTTTGTTACATGCTACTACCCACAAGATTTTCAAAATAACGACGTTTAAAATCGAAATGGAACTTCCTGTCGGAGCCCAACGGGTGGAATGGACCAGGGAAGTCCGTGATAGGGGCCAGCCGTCCGTCATTTGTAAGAAGTTACAGACTACAGTTTTAAGTTAATGAAATGTTAATAATAAGCGTTGTCTTTCTGTGTAGAAAACATAGTGGTAAATGGGGAAAAGGAGATTCATTTTTTTACAAAATGTTTTCTCAACCCTTTCTTTGAATATCGTTAAAACTGGACTTTAAGGTTATGACCTCGACGTTTAACCCATTCCCACTCAGTGACGCTTTTAGACGCCCTCAAAGAAAAAAGCTTTGAAAACATTGTGGAAAATGGACAAATATCTTGTTACAAGCAATTTCTTCATTTTCCAGAATGTTGTCTACCCAGAAAGAAAAAATCATAATCTTTGAATTGTCGTCTGCAACTTCTTTCAATTTTGGCCAGTCTAAAAATTAGTCATCTGGTAATGGTTTAAATCAGTCGATCATCCTTTCTTCTGACATTTAAATTTGCAGCAAGAGAAGTTCCTGCACGATGAGCCATCCTGATCGTACCCCCGACTGGGTGAACAATTTCTCCGAGGATTATATCGTCCGAGATGATGACGGCTGGTACTATAACGGATTTAGTGGGGTAAGTCTATCTCGTAATTAATAACACTGATATAGCGCTGTAATACATGGAGATGCAGATCGCCGCTGGACTTTGAATTGCAAACAATGTGGTGTCTGTCATCAAAGTTCCATAAATCCTATTTAACCCAGTACCAGACAATACACATTGAGACTGGTCTAAATTAAAAGAAGCTGTACGCGACAAAGTAAGGTTGTTTAAAGTTTTAAAATCTACATAACTTTGGAGTAGTAAACATTGTGGATAATGAAGGGATTACTTGTAAAATGCAATTTCTTCATTTTCCACAATGTTTTCCAAAGTTCTTTTCTTTAGGAGCATGAAAGAGCGGTATTGTGTTGGAATGGGCTAAACAGTGAGTTCAAAAACGAAATGTAATGCAAAATCGAACGTTTTATTGTTGTTTGATATATCGTACTGATTGGGACCAATAAATGCCGTAAATGCAGCTTTATTCTTATTATATGATTGTTTCTTTGTGCCACCTTTAATATTCATTCTTTCTGACAACACATGTAGAGCCTAGTTGCACAAGGGGGAGAATTATTTTAATAGGATTTTTTATTTGTGCCACCTTTATTACTCTTTTTTTTTTCTAGAAAACACACTAGATTTGAATCGAATTTGGACAAGTGTAAAACTATGATGTCTTGTAAAGATAAGTGATTTCCATTGTGGAAGCATGTAATTACTTTACGGTTCGCCGCTGTCATTTAAAAATGTATTGCTCAATCAAATTATTCGAATAGGCCGAGAGTGAGCTTTGAATTCCGGCGTCTTTGTCAAGCACTCTTGTTGATTTGTCGACTTAAATGTCACAACTACAGCTTAATCTACGACATTTGTATTCGAACTATTCGTTTTCCTCTTTTCGATACACTGAACATAAATATTGCAAATTTTCAAATGCCAAAGCCAAACTGTCGGAGGTCGATGGGCGTTACCATCGATCCGACAATTGGTTACAGAGCCCGTGAGGCTGGGGAATATAGAGTCGATATTTAAAGATATTGTAGGACAGTACAATTCGCCAGAGAATTTTCTAAACGTGTCCAGATTGAATAAAGTTAAAAGACGTAAACAGTTTCACCAAAGTAAATGTCATTTAATCCTTTATCAGAGGAAAAATTTATAGACTAGTCCAAATTGAAAGAAGAATTATGTGGCGATGTTTGGTCTGTGAAATTTTTAACTCCTTCCCTTTTTAAAACGTTTTAGATGAGGAAGAAATTGCTTAAAAAAGCAATTTCCTTGTTTACAATAGGGGTTTTCCAAAGCTTTGTTCTTGGCAGAGAGTAAGAAATCGGAATTGTATGGGAATAGGTTAAACTATTATTATGAAATAATCTTAAATGAAAGAAGAAAGGGGTCGTATCATTCCTTGTCAATAATTCAACGTTCTCATGATATGGCATATTGATTTCTTCGTCGCATTTAAAGAATTTCTGCAAAAATAAAAAAATCAAAATTTCTAATTGAGGGATAAGAACTCAAAAGTTGGGTGCGTGTGTGTGTGTGTTTTCAATGAGATGTAAAAATAATAATTAAAAATAAACGGATTCATAGAAAAATGGTAATATGGTCTCATTTTCGTACATCACTGAAAAAATATGCTCATAATTTCTTAGTCTACTATACCACCATGGCATATAATTTAAAGATACGTAAAAACAGAGATTTGAAACATTTCTACGGAATTGCCTTGTTCACGAGAATTCAAAATAGTTCCGTCATATTTTTTCACGGAGTCATGAAACAAAAGTATCAACCAAACAAAATTCAACAGACGAAAATAAAAGTTAATCAATTCCTAATAACCAATGGCAGTTCATATGACAAAGCAATAAAATAAACAAATTGATAAGGCACATATAACTTGGTAGGGAGTGTATAAACCCATTTGACCCCCCCCCCCCCCCAAAAAAAATAAATAAATAAATAAAATAGCGCAGAAAAACATTGCTTGTTACAAGCTATTTTTCACAATGTTTTCCCCTAAGAAGACAAAACATCAACAACCATAACAAAGAGGATTTACCTTCTAAATATTGTTGCCTGAAACGTCGTTCAATTCGGACCAGTCTAATGTTTAATGGTTGGGAAAGGGTTGGAAAATGACGACAAAAAGGTAGGATGGGTCCCATTTAAATTTCGTACATAATTAAGATTGTTAATAGGGGAATATCTGGGTTTTCGAAAAGTATTGCGCGTGCATCGGGCGACAAAGACCCAATACCGGGATTTCCAGGGATTGACTCTCCCCTACTAAGTCTCCGTCATACCGCAGTCGGTGGCGCACCAGACTCCCAATCTTCAATCATGGGATGTCATGGGTTCGATACCCGGCGGCGGCACATATCCTTTCCGACGTTTGTCTCTCACCAATGGATAATCGTAAAAAAACCGAAGTGGGATAGCATATGGAGGCTAGGTAAGTATGTAATGGTATTACTTGTGTGAGAAATACCAGAAATCCATTGTTAGGTGCTCCAGTCGCCGCTATATGACTGAAATACTGTACAAGAAGAGGCGTTAAACCCCTTTCAATTAATCAATCTTTCTCGACATTATAATAGTTCTGAAGAAACCAGGCTCTTAGCACTTCATAATTTTACGTCTAATCGATAACATTTAATTAAAATAAATGGAAAAGTCTTATTTCTTTTAGATAAAAAACATAATTTAGGAGAGAAATAGGTTGTGCTCTGAGTCCAAATGACAAACAGAAATTAATTGTTCGTGTAGTTAAAAAGGTTCACAAACTTTAATGTAAATTAGAAAAAATATATTCTCAAATATAATATCATTTGAAAACCATGTTTTTCTCCCCCCCCCCCCATTACCTAAGCTGTAATGGGACTTTTGAAACAATTATATTTTTTAATTACGTATGCTTAATTGACGCTGCGACCTTATCGAATCCGTACAATACCAAAAACAAGTAAAAAGTAACATCAAACCTGTTATATAAATATTCAAAATTGATTCACTACGGTTATGCAAATGAGGCAACAACGAAATCCTACCTAAGGGCCATGAATATGAAATGGGCGTTGACTAAACAATGAAATAGTAAAGATTGAAATCTTTCTCGACTGGGGTTTTATTTCATTCTTACTTAATGTGCACATAATGGGATATGGGCTGTATCAGTTCTAGCTATCTGACCTGGGGCTAAAGGGTGGTAGTTGATAGTGTCATATCGGGGATTTATAAAACAACCCAAAATAACTCATCCCTTTCAAATTTAAAAAAAAATCATTGGTAGAAAGAATACTTGTGGGTATTTTCTATCCCTTCTAGGGAGCAGTCATTGATCGAAAAAACGATTGTGCAGTTTTGCGAAAATAAGGCAATTAGTGCAACTCTATAGATTCAACCGGAAATAAAATGATACGTCAAAAAACCTAATCGTTTTCTCCCGCCCCTTTTCTTCTCGTAGATGAAGAAGGGCTTGATAAAAGTGAGTTCCTGGCTGATTCCTACATAAAGGGGAGGGGGAAATAGTACCTATAGATGGATAAATACAAATTTTCGACATGAAGAGTAGTTACAGTCTTTGCAAAAATTCTTTCCGCGAGAAATATTTGATAGAATTCTGATGTAAATTGTGACAGGTACAGACGCCACAAGCTAAATGCGAAACATGACATTGTGACCTCAATCTTTGACCTGGTGGCCTCAAAATTAAAAGGATTTGTTATCTCACTAATGGCAACACATAATTTGAAAATGGTTGCAGAAAAATTGCATTATGTTGAGAAGCCAGAAGCCCATAACATTTGTTAACTCAATGACCTTGACTTTTGAACTGGTGATCTCAGAACCAGTAGAGTTCTTTGTCTTACCATAGGCTACCAAACAAGATACCAAAACCTTCACACTGTGACCTTTGACCTGATAACCTAAAATCAAAAGGCTTACCATCTTACCATCGGCCATTCCTAAATAAGGTTTATAATATTGTATCGGAAATGAAACTCATGACCACATTTTACCTTGTGATATTTACTTTAAACCTTGTGGCCCAGGAATCTTGACCCCCCCCCTTTTTTTTTATCTCACTCCAAGAACTATTTACGGGTAAAAGTTGAAGGTTTTTAAAAGAGATTGCACGAAAATGTGACCTGCAGAGTAGTCACAAGCTTATAACAAAATTGCGCCTTTCGCGTTTGATCTGATGACATCGGAACCAAAGGGTTTGGCGCCCTCACTAAGAAATAGTGGCGAACACACGGATAAATACAGTTGATCGAGGAGTTAATTACTCACACTACTGAATACCTCTTAGAAATCTAATATGAATTAAAAAAAAAAAGAAAAGATTCCTTTTAATGGGTGATTTTTTTTCCAACAAAATGTTTACACGACAATGGTGTTTGGCTTTTTTCCCTCTTGGTTATCTAAAGCTTGTTTTGGTCGTTTATAAGATGGTATTTCTCTCTTTTTCTTAATTCCGGGATCAAAACGAAATGATTCTCTATATATCATCTTATCTTTTTAGATAACATCAACAGAATTGTGTGCGATTATCACCTCCCTGCACATCTTCATTATGGGCTTTCAGTTTCGGTGTCGTCTATCAATTGATGAATCGTCACGCACTCTGACTACGACAGCAACATTGACTTAGATATTAAGCGTTGTTTTGAAAAATATATGAGCCTATGCGTGACATTTCCCAACCATTTCGCACGTGCGTGACTCGCACACATTGAGCACCCTGGACAGCCATTCGGGACAATTAGAACATTCGCTGAATGTTTTCAGAAGCTTTGGGTCAGTATCTATCTACAGAGCGCAGAATGAAGACTCTGATCAGATTGTGCGGATGCACAGGCTGATCTGAGTCTTTATTTGGCGCACATGTGTAATGGTTGGAAATGTCACGCATGCGCTCATATATATACTCAATATCAAATAACAAAAAGTAAAAACGCTGGTTTGCAACTTAATCGTCGTAACTACATCTTTTAAAAAAACGCATTACATAAACACCAGAGATCAAAGTTCATATCCGATCTAAATGAATAGTTTGAGTAGTTGGTGTATTTATTTATTGCAAGTCTCGATCCGTGAGTTCAGATCAAGGATATTTATGTCCAAAACGAATACCTGTGTGACGGTTTTAGGGGAGGTAATTTGCCGTGGTATGCAAATTAGGAAACCTCCAAAGGGACAAGCGACTATTTGCAGATATATATAAAAAAAAACAAAAAAAACAAAAAACCCCAAAAACACAGATAAAAAAATGGTTGTCCCTTTTAGTGATGATGAACCTTTTCTCTAAATGGATATGCTTGGTCTTTGAGGTCTGCACGTTACACATGCAATCGTAAAGATTCACATTTTTAAGTTTTTGAACTGGACAGGAGATATTTGAAATGAGTAAAATAAGTAGGTGGATAAATACGGAGAAAATCACGTTCAAATACTATTCATTCCATCTTTCTTTCAGATGCCCCTTCGATACCATGGTGGTCACGTGAACCATGCTTACACCGGCGAACACAGAGAGGTTGACAGCTACTCACTTAGAACGTCCCATACAGGAAGTTATAGAAGGCGGTCCTCGTGTTGTTTACTATGGATACTGTTGCTAGGGGCACTATTGGTCGCCATAGGAATAGGGGTGATGGTGTACTACCTGATGAAAATGAGTAAATATCTTGAGTACAATTTCGATCGGATTGGTGCACTAATGATGTACACGTTATAGTGAGTTATCAAAGGTCAATTTTGTCTATACAGGTATAGACAAAATTAACCTTTGGTCACTCACCATAACCTGTACATCTATATTTGCACTATTTTAGATTACGACAGGGTTCGTGCTAGTATTTCATTTTGAGGGGTCATAGACTCCTTGACAATAAAATTGGAGGGGTCAAAATTGATGTTGAAGGGGTCATTTTTTAAAACAACAACACCAACAACAACAAAAAGCGAATCAGGAGTAAATATTTTAATATTTAAATGCCAACAGACCCTTTCTTCTATAGCTATGAATTAAGCAATTAATTAGAAAGAGTTTCAATTGTATATAAAATACAAGATTTCAAAATTGAGGGGTGAAATTTTGGTTTGACTCTTAGAAATTTCTCCCAATGAGGTCAAAATGATCACCCCTTAAATTTCTAAGGGTTAAAATAGGATGTTTCTATATTTTTGAAGATCAAAACCCTGGTTTACTTTTCAAACACGAGTCCTGCATAGTGCAAACGATAGCAACTTTTTAAAGAACTTTCCAAAGAAGATAAAACAAATTTAATGAATTCTCGTACCAATTAAAAATTCAACAAAATTTTACAACATGTTCCACGGTTATCAACAAATTCATTTAGACCTATATCAGTCAATCACTTCGGTCTGTATTAACTCTTTTTTATTCTAGTGAATTATTTTTTTCCGTTTACTTTTTTTCAGATCCAGATCCCAGACAATATTGTAAGTACATTGAATGATAATTTAATTTCAGATGCATAAAATCATAATTGCTGCATTCGGACTCACTGATATTCCGATTTATGTGACCAAGGGGGTCGGGGTGGGGGTGAGTACTGAACTGTTTTACATGCTTGCGCACAATACGGTTCCATAAAAATTCTCGGCTTTTTCTTTTTCTTTTTTCCATATATTTTTCCTTTTGTTGTTTTGATATTTTTGTTTGACTTTTGCGTTAATGGTATTCAACTATTTTAGATAAAAATATTAGGTCGTATTTGTTATATGTTTGCTGAAAAAAAAAAAACTAATATGCTAACACACTCTTGATCAGCAAAAAAAAAGACTGTGGGTTTTTAAATCTTATGAAAAATATTGGAATTTCTACACCAATCACTGGCTTCTGTTTCCTAAAACCAGTGGAGAAGCTTCGCGATTTATTCAAGCTTTCGCCGTCAAATACTTTGTCTACAGGTCATGAAACAAATAAGGGACACGGGGACGTGATGTTTACAGCAATTCTTTTTGCACAAACTGCATTCCTTTCGTGATATTTCTAAGCCTCGTGTCTCAGATGAAATTTGTAGAAAGTTTATAGTATATTTATTCCAAATTTATTTTGGTAATATTAACCTGACTATACCGTGTAAAGTTTTAAATTTATTACACATGTGCCAATTACCACTCCATTTGTTCAAACTCTATGATGATAATTTTCTTTCATTTTCAACCCCCGTTACTAAACACAAATTGAGATTCGCCCAAATTCTAAGAAGTTGCAAACTACAATTTTAGATGATGAAATTTTGATATTTTTTGTAGATGGAAAACACTAACAATGAAGAAATTGCTTGTAAATAAAAATCCACAATTTGTTGCAAAGTTTTCTTTTCTTTAGGGGGTATGAAAGCAGGAATGTGTTGTATTTTATTAAGTTTTGTCATTGACATGTACCTTTAAACATAAAACCCCCCAAACAAACCAACTCTTCGTTACTTTCAGACTCCACACGTACTAACGGATCGGTCCCACTGCTGAATGTACCATATACTTCTGAAATGCAAACAGAGGATTCTGGGAGTTTTCAAGAAGTTGCAGACCCGTTTTGTAAAGAGGTGTGGTTATTACTTTTTGAAATTTATTTCTCTTCTTAATATCTTTCGTGTATCTTTTTTCTATTTTAAACAAATGTAAAATGCTATTACTTGTTATTAACAGGTTAGAATTCCTGTACCAGACTTGTCCATCTTAAGTTTTTTTTGGTTTTTTTTTTCAAACGAACGAGAAGATTTTCCTTCAGCACTTCCCGTGGACTAGTAGGTCTCGAAGTAGAAAAAATACGCAGAGTCCAGTTCTGCATTATAGACCTATCATGTTACCTTGAATGTTATTATTCGAAACGTTTGCAGAAAAATGTTATTTGCGTAGTCTTTTCAAGTTTAAATTTTTTTGGCATCACCACTAAAAGACGATTATTGTTAAGAGGAAAGGTGTCTGAGCATTTGGAAGACTAAATCTGTAAGTCTGACTCGTGAAATTCTGTCGCTGGCTTGTCCAAGGACAAGTTAGTCATCTGTTTGAGTCAGTCTTGTTAAACATATCTATTCCAGTTCTAGTGCTAGATAGGTTTGGAAACAGCAACAACTAATTTTGGCTAATTATCTGCAACTCAAGTTTGTCTCATTTCTAAATATATTCCAGTTCTATTGCTACATTGGTTTTGAAACAGCTAAGATTAATTTTGACTAATTACATGTATCTGCTACACGAATTTATCAAATTTCATGTACGCCACAAAACTGTTACCAAAGGATAGTCTAGTGTCTTTAACTGTATTTAGGTTAATCCCCCCTTTCCTGTTTTGCAAAGATGTAGACCTGCCAAAATTCAAAGTTTCTGCGCACGAAAATGTAATTTGGATTCGATTCGAAAAATAACCATCTAGTAAGGTAGAAAATATTGATGAAAAAGAAGAAATTGCCTCTGATGAGCAATTTCTGCTTTCTCTACAATATTTTCTCAATTATAAATTATAAATTCACGGGGCGTAAAAAATGGGGATTGAACAGGAAAGGATTTAATTGTACATCTGACAAAAGACATTGCTTCCTTGCCTAAATATTGATTTTAGATTATTTTGTTTAAATACCCTAACAATATTTCATTCATATCGCGGCGACTGGAGAACCTAACAATTGAATCCCGGTATTTCTCACACCAGTGCTACCAGTACATCCTTTCCGAGCTTAAGCTACTTATACCACATAAGTTTACGATTATTCACCCATTGGTTGGAGACAAATGCCGGAAAGGATATTCGTCGATAGCCGATATGTAGGCCTTTCTATCATACGCTATGAATGCCAAATCGAATGAACATATGCCCTAAACAGATGTAACTGAACAATGGATTTTCGCTAAATGGAATTTTCAATATGTATGTATATTTTCAGATTGATAAATATTTTCGTAACAGTCAATATGCAGACCGCTACGTCAGCTGTAGACTGAATGAACTACGGTAAGATTTCTGTATTTAATATTTGGAGCATCCAAATACTCGACTGTATATGGTACTTTAAACAACACCACTTTCACAGGTTGACTTAGACAATAATGAGGTTTTACAAAAAATAACATTAGGAAAGCGTGATTCTACATGAGGAAACCCCGCAGTTGACGGACCGCCCCTGTATTGAAAAAACAACTAACCAATAAAGTCTGAAAACCCATTGTCAACAGGTAGCTGTCGAAGATGAATTTTCTTAAAAACTACCAATGATATCTTGAGTACCGAATGCTTAGTTTTAAGACCCTACCTATTTTTTAATATAAATGACTAACCAGAAATAGTAGAAACCAGTACAAAGTTATTTGCATACGAGTGATACGACTTACTGAAATTGGAGGGATGGGAGCGGGATTTGGCTGTGGATAAATGTGACGTTTTGTGTATTAACGTTACTCGCAAAAATAGCCCTACCATATAGAAAGACAGTCCGTTTAATTATTTGAGACACAATATTTTGTTTCATTGCATACATCAAAGATAAAATTATGTAGTAAAGAGTCTGTTTAATGTCATTTAAACTAAGCACAATATTTAATATTGTGTTTTTGTTGTTGTTGTTGTTCTTCTTCTTCTATTTATCCTTACTTATGTTGCTGCTGTAAAAAGTCTGATTTTTTCTGGTGTAAGAATTGGAAGAGGCACATAGGATAACTCGTTTGTATAGAGGTTGACTTTGTTTTGAAAAGGCTTTGTTATATCAGGCCGAAGTTCGCTTTTTCACGTTTTTCCTAGGTATATTTAAGAAAGAAAAAAGTTTTAGGCTGGGGCACGGTTCAAAATGTCTAGCCAAAGGGCATACCCACATGACTACGGAACGCGGCGGGCGAGGCTGGGATCTGCGAATCCCAAAAGCCTCGACTTCTCTCACTTTACGAGCCCTAACCACTATAGCAAGTAGGATCTGTACAGAGGAAAAAGTACCATTGAAGATAATATACAATCATTATAAAGCAAAACAATTTAAAAAAAAAGGTCTAAAATTTTGACTAGAACCAAAACATTGTCTGAAATACAGCTCTAAGTGGGATATCAGCTGGAGGCTAGGAAAGGATATAATGGTAGTACTGGTGTGAGAAATACTAGGAATCCATTATTAGGTGCTCCTGCTGCCGCGATATTACTGAAATATTGTTAAAAGTGGCGTTAAACCCAATCAATCAATCAACCTTTTGTCGAGAGAGATTGTTTATAGTAAGAGCTTTTTCTTTCTCCCATTTTTCTAGACTTTGCCTATTTTAACATTGAAATAAGGCCATTTAGTCAGGTTTTGACGGATAACGGATTATATAAACAAATGTGCAGTGTCTATACGTGTACATTTATGGCTGGTCTGCCACCACAAACAACAACAGCAACCGATACAACAATGGCGACGAGGGAAAATATAAACCTGCTGTCTTTAGTCGTATTTTGATTTAAGAGCTTGAAATCGCACACGTGTTTTCGAATAGACACTTAAACTTTTTTCATCAAACTTTTAAAAGCATTACAATAGGAACCATTGCCCGATAAATTGTCCATTTCTCGTAACACTTTGGAGATTCATTCGTCCCTCCAACTTTTCGACCATCGATCATTTTTGCATAAATCAATCCAGATTGTCTTATTTAAAGTACTGTTGAGCTGTTTACTGAAACGGATTTCTTCCTAAAACTGAAAAAAAAAAATAAAATAATCCCAACATCCTCATCCCATTCCCGTGCGCTGTTTCTAATTAGGGATTCTGAAGGTATTGAGAATTCCAGCTGCTGGTTAAAGGCTAAGTGTTCTCACAAACTAAATGATAAATTTTGCTTGGTTAATATTTGATGCAAATAGACTGTGAATTTATCAGAAATGTTCATGTTTTCACAAGCTTGAAATATGGTATCAAAGATAGCGCATGGTTCTGTCAGGATCATTCAATATTCAACTAATGCTCCTGATTTGCAAAAGATGTTTCAGTAAAATTCAACTTGCAAAACAACAAGTTTTGTCTGGTCCAATTTCAAAGAATTTGCAGACAACAATTTTAGGTAAATGGAATTCTGAAAATGTATACATGTCTTTTTTGGTAGATAAGATTATTTATGCTATAAAAATTTCTTGTAACAAGTAATTTCCTCATTTTCCTCATTTTTTCCCAGAGTTTTTTTCAAATGAGGCTTAAAAGAGCAGGATTGTGTCGGAACCAGTTAACATATATTAAGGAGGGATCCTTGATTATCTTGAGAAAACCATGATGTTATAAATGGGGATTCCAGTGGATCCCATTGAATAAAAGTTGGTGTTGACCCCTGGGATATTAATTATCTATACATAACTAGAGAAGTTACAGATGCAGCAGATGACTGTAAATGAACTAAATTATGTTTAGACTGAGAAATACAGAAAATATTGTGAGAACAGGATTACAGGTGCATCATTGTATGGTAAAGGTTCAAGGAGGGATTTTAACCCTTTCCTGTTTTACAAAATTTTAGACTGGTCCAAATTTAAAGGCTTTGCAGACGACAAATTAAAGTTGATCTTGTTTGAAAAATCATCATTCAGTAGGGTAGAAAATATTGTAAAAAAAGTAGAAATTGCTTGTTACAACTAATTACCTCTTTATCCACATTTTTTTTCTAAAAACAGGGACGGAAAACACTGATTGAACAGGAGAGAGTTAATCTAGTGAGCTCAGCTGACCTGCATTTATAAGTAGGCGACATCAGATGTTCCAAGCAAAAAAATTATTTTGATAGAAATTCAAGGTTGCAGTTTACATGCAACATTTGACTAAATAAACCCATTCCCACTTGATCATGCATTTTACCCCAAATACAGGAAAGGAAATATTGTGAGAACAGGGTTATGGGTGTTCCCACTTTTCCAACAGTGTTACCAAAAGACTCTAATATTATTTGATGTATTTCTTATATGCAACATTAAATAAAATCAATCCATTCCCAGAGGATCATGCTTTTTACATCCTGTAACCAATTATCACACTATCCTGAGATATAATTGCCTGTAGGAAAATTGCTGAGAAAAACATGGTGAAAGGTTGAGAAATTGATTGTTTTTTTTTAAATTTCTCCTGTTAATCTTTTCCTGTACAAACCTGGGATTTTATGTCACTGAGATTTTATACTTGAGAAAACATTGTGGAAAAAGAATAAATTGCTTTTAACAAGTAATTTCTTCTTTTCCCACAATATTTTCTACCACATATTAGGGCTTCATTTCAAATTGCACCCAATTTTCTTTATTGTCTGCAACCTCTTACAATTTGGACCAGTCTAAAATTTCAAAAAACAGGAAAGGGTTAACCAGTCACACTTTTTTCTACCACATATTAGTTATTTAATTTTTTACACTTTGAATTGTTATCTGAAACCTCTATGAATCTGGACTGGAGTAAAATTTTGAGCAAAAATAATTTTTAGAAAGCAATGTGAAAAATTTGCTTGTCACAATCAATTTCTTCATTTCCTCCAATGTTTTCTCCCCTCCAAAGACAATTGTCTTATCAAATTTTATCAAACTAAAGTTGTCGTCTGCATCGTCTTTCGGTTTGGACTAGGATGTAAATTTGACATAATTTGTTGTCTGATAATGGGTTGAACACTGTCTGGAGCACATTTTTTAAATTAAACCCTTTCCTGTTTTTCAAAATTTTATACCTATCCAATTTCGAAGGTTTTGCAGACGAGAGTCCAAAGTTTAATTCATTTGAAATATAACCATTGTGAAGTGTAGAAAAATTGTGGAAAAAGAAGAATTTGCTTTTTACAAGCAATTTCTTCTTTTTACAAAATGTTTTCTCAATTATAAAATCACAGGGACGTAAAAACCTGGGATTGAACAGGAAAGGGTTAAAATATTTGAACGTAAATCAATTAGAAACATAATTTACTAGAGATCGCAGGTACTGAGTGTAATATACTAAATTTAACCCATTCCCACACAACTCCACCTTTTTACATCCCTTAAGAAAAATGTTTTGAAAACATTAGGAGAATGAAGAAATTGCTTGTCATAAGCAATTTCTTCATTATCCACAATGTTTTCTACCTCAAGAAATATATATTTTTTAAAATTCCATCATCTAAAAACAGTGGTCTGCAACTTCTTTCAGTTTGGACTTATCTAAAATTTTGTAGTATGTGAAAGAGTTAGTCAGCTATGTAACAAATTTTACATTATACTTGTATTGCTTCTAACTATTTTGTATGTTTTATTTCAGACCCGATGAGGCAGAAGCACCTTGTTCGTGTGCAGGCATACTGCAACCAGTACAGTAAGTACATGTACACAAATTTTAAGACCAAAAAAGACTCATATCGGACCCAAATGGACATAAGAACTAACCCTGACCCATTAATGTCATTGGAAATTTCATTGTTGTTATTGACAAATTTAAAGTCGCATGAAAAATCAATGGTTGTCTTTATAACTTTAAATGAACTATATGACTTCTAAGATTTGTCATAAGCACAAAAAAGACAAAAAGAAGTCAGTGAAAGTTTATCTTTTCTGATCATTACCTTGTTAATTTGTAATACAACTAATTTTCAAAGAACAGCATACAGATAGGATGAAAATACACTTAAAGCCATATCTGCCCTCCTAGGAAGAAAAAAATAGTTGAAATAATCTATCGCTTATTTGGTCACTAGAGCAAACAAGGGCCTTCTTTATATCGATAAGCAAAAGCAGGGTAAGAGTGATGCTCTCTAGAAAGAGTATTTTGTGTTTTTCTTGTCAATTTCAATTTGTGTTTGTTTAAATTTTGAAATTGAAACGAATGCACCGGAAATCTTAGCTAATCTTCGGCATTAGACTGCACAGGTGCTGATGACTAAACTTTACAGATGATTACGATAATCTTCGTGACCTAGCTAGTTGTCTGAATGACTAGCGAAAGTTTAAACGTCATCACTGATGTCATAATTTTATGTAAACAAACCTTAAATTGTGGTGGGTCACATTTTAAAATATTGTACCTTCTTTCATGAATTGTAGGCTTACTGCGTAGATTTATGTTGATTATAATTTTAAACCTCATTTTTATTTATGCTTTATGCTTGGAGTATAGTTTTCTTATTAATTTTATAGTGTGTTTTGGGGGAAGATATGGCTTTAATAGATATTCTAGGTAACTTATTGGTACACATACTTGGTGTGTCCAATAAATTGATGAAATGTCCCCACTGGTTTTATACATGTACCATAGGGGTGTTGCTCCCTTGGTCCCAATACCTTGGCAGATCACTGAGGTCACAGGACAATGCCAAATTCAAGTGGAGATCTCAGTTCAAATAAGTAACTTGTACTCATTCTGATTTTACAGGTAAACTGAATTGAATGCTTTGGTAAATTATCAGAATATTTTATTGAAGTCAAAACCTCTTATGCCTTATAATTTAATAAGTTTAATCGTCAGATATGATGAATCAGAAGAGCTGGAAGTAAGTGAACGAAACAACTATTGAAGTGACTGTTTCTAATCTCATGTTCTACAATTTAGAAAACTCGTAAGGGTATATACATGTAATTCAGCTGCAACATGGGTTGTTTGCTTGGAGGAAATCTAACAATACTATCTATTAATTACAGGCCTGGCAATACCAGAGCATTCTTCAATGTTGCTTTTCGAGGAGACTTTGGGGATGACAGAGAAATCAATGAAAAAATCCTACAAGTGATTGACGACAATGCTCCACGGGTCACTGGTCAGGATTTTGAAGTTATCATGGTTGATGATTTTATTATTGATGTCAGGAGTAACCTAAAACCCCTCCCTACTGTAACTCCCCCAAGAGGTAAATTTTCTGTCTGACTTTCAGTCGGATTGCTGATTTTATTATTGATGTCAGGAGTAACCTAAAACCCCTCCCTACTGTAACCCTCCCTAGAGGTAAATTTTCTTTCAGAATTTTAGTCTGATTGTTGATTTTACTATTGATGTCAAGGGTAACCTTAAACCTTTATCAACTGTAACTACCCCAAGAGGTAAATTTTCTGTCTGAATTTCAGGCTGATTGTTGATTTTATTATTAATATCAAGAGTAATCTAAAACTTTCATTAGATGTAACTCCCCATAGTGGTATTTTTTTGTCTGAATTTTAGTCTGATTTTAGATAATTTTAGTATTGATGTCAGGAGTAAACTAAAATCGTAACCCATTCCAACACTGTGACATTTTGGACGCCCCATAAAATAAACAATTAGGAACAATTTCTACCCAGAAAGTTAAAAAAATCTAAAATTTCATAAACTTAAGATTGTTGTCTGCAACTCCTTTCAATTTGGGCCAGTCTAAAATTTTGCTGTCTGTTAATGGGTTAACCAACTGTTACTCCACTGTCTATCAAAGAATTTATCAACTAATCAAATTATTCATTTAGACTGGAAGGGAACTTTGAACTCTGACATTGATGTTGAGCATTTTTGTTGGTTTTGTGATTCAAGCTGTAGTCAAGAAATTCATGTTGCCAACCAACCATTTAAATCCATATCTTCCCCCAAAACACACAACAAAATTAATAAGCAAACCATACTCGAGACCAAAAAGCATAAAAAAATATGACAATTGAAATGATAAAAACCAAATAATTTTATGAATAAAGCCTGCAATTTATAAATGAAGTTTTTATAATCTAAAGTGTGACCCACCACAATTTTAAGGTTAGTTTACATAAAATCATGACTTCAGCAATGACGTTTTAACTTTCGCTAGTCATTCAAACAAAGAGCTCGACACAAAGATTATCGAAATCTTCGGTAAAGTTTAGTCATCAGCACCTTTGAGTATTATAGTAAATGCCAAAGATTAGCATAAATTTCAGGTGAAGAATTGGGTTCATTCCACTCGATCTCAAAATGTAAACAAACACGAGGTGAAATTGATAAGAAAAACACAACTTCATTCTTACCCTCCTTTTACCCTCCTTTTACATATTGATATCAAGAAGGCTCTTATTTGCTTTAGTGACAAAATAAACAATAGATTGTTTTAACTGTTTTTCCTTCCTCGGAGAGAAGATATGCCTTTAATTTCCTGTTACATTTTACTGACAATAAATTTTGCAAAATAACGCCATTTGATATCTAAGTTGAACTTAAGTGATCTGTCAATTTACAATGCTGTTGTTTATATTCTTACTTGATGCTAAAAAATTTGTATTTGAAATCATTTTCTTTTTTCCAGTTGGCGTCCTGGCCAATCTCTCTATCTGGGTCTACAACATGACGTATTCACCTGAACTCACTGTTAAAGATAGTGAAAAGTTTAACGAGCTGGCTAGACCCTTCTGTAGGGACGTGAGTACAACAAAACAAGATTTTTGTTTGCCACTGTTCACATGAAATTAAGGTTATGAGGGGTTCTGTCAATGAATGATAGAACAATGACCATTTTGACGCCCCTCAAACAATTGGGAAAACATTGTGCAAAATGAAGAAATTGCTTGTAAGAGCATTTTCTACATTTTACACAATGTTTTCTAGACAGAAAGTTGAAGAAATCTAAAATTTCATAAACTAAATTGTCGTCTGCAACTTCTTTCAATTTGGACCAGTCTAAAAATTTTGCTGTCTGGTAATGGGTTAGAAAAAGAAAAGGAAATAAAAAAAAATGAAATAGCTCAGATCAAGCACAAGCTAATCGGGACTTGTAGTTCTAGGATTCCAGACAACAAATTTTAAAACTGGTCCAAATTCAAAGAAGTTGCTGAAAACAATTTTAAGTTTATGAAGTTCTGTAATTTCTGAACAAATCATGGGAAATGAGAAATTAACCAATTCCCCCCTAAGCCTGCTCTCTGTTAAACCCCCAAGAAAAAACGTAGAAAAAATATTTTGAAAAATTTGGGAATCGCCTAGACTAAGATTTTCTATTAATTTCAAAGACTTGCATTTGTCATCTGGAACTTCTTTCAATACAGAACAGTCTTATTTTTTTCTTGTGGCAGAAGAGGGGGAGAATGTAATTCTAAAATCGTTCTTTCACAATGAAATGTTATTTTCTTTTAGATAATTTCATAGAGTACAAACAACACAGGTTTAATGTCATTATTGTGGAAATATTTAAATCTGAAGTCCAAATACCCCCTCTCTCTGTAGATGTGATAAACCTTATTATGCTCATTGAGACCAATAAACATACAAATTGTTTAGTCTGAGGGTGTCCACAGTTAACATTGAAGAAGGGAACTAATGCAGAGAGCCAAGCATTTTGCTTCTATTGGGAGATTAGTGCATGTAGTCTAAATAATCTATCTTTTTGTTTCAGCTTGAAAGAATATTCCTTATCAGTTCTCTTGGCTCTAGATTTCACAGCTGTGCAGTTGAACAGTTCAGGTTAGCTTGAGTTTTTAAGCAGAATGTTATATTTATAATAATTGTAAACAACAAAATTAAGATTATACTGCTCAGAAAATTGTCACTATTTAATTGGTTGATAATCATCTGACAGAAAGTCACATATACCGCTGCTGGTGTATAATATCTCATTTTTCCCTAAAGGCCTCATCCATCAAAACAAATTTATTCAATGCTGAGGCTGGTTGAGTCTCTTTTCTTTAGTTACCTGAACTAAAATTGCATGCTGTTAGGCAAGCTTGCATTGGTATTTATATTTGAGCAACTCAAATGGAAGTCTGATACAACCTATAGATTTGACAAAGTGAAAATAACAACAACAGGCAGTGATGTTGTTATAAGATTAAACACTCACATACTAAGCACAAATATAATAGTAGCCTCACAGTAATAGAGGCCTAAAACAGAAGCATGATTGGAAATCAGATGAAAACTTGTCATTTTAATAAAATAGTTGTATCCAGGTTCTTACCAGTGTAATAGACAATTTATCCAGGCTGGAAAATGATGTCAACCCTTCCTTTGGCTCAAGTAGAAATTAAAGTATCAAATACCCTGGCAAGAAACCATATAACTAATACAGTTAGTTTAAAGAAATTTCTAATAATTCCTTATCTTTGATTTATTTTATATGCCCCCGCATCGATAGATCGGGGGCATATTGTTTTACCCGTGTCCATCTGTCTGTCTGTCTTCAAAACTTAACCTGCCAACTAAACATTTTCCTATAACTTCAACCCTGATTAAGTTATAATGCTAATATTTGGTATGTAGATAGGTCTCAACAAGGCTCAACTGGGGAAGGTCATTTCATCAAGGTCAAGGTCAAAGTTTTAACCCTTTTCCCTAAAACAAAGAAAAAAGCAATAAAAATCACCCGTTTCTAAAGAATTAATGTTTCGGGGGCATGGTGTTTCACAAACACATCTTGTTGAATGTTAGCTCATGCTTTTCTTAGGCTTCAACAGGGTTTGACACTTTATACTTTTAGTACCTGGCTACAGGCAGAGCTCCAGATAATTTTTGAAGGCAAGGAGTATTTACTCCTCAGAATTTTTTTCGAGGGGTATTTTTATAATAAAATTACCATCCAATGAGTATTTTTATTTTTTTTTTTCTACAAGCCAATGATTTTTCTTTAAATCAATATCAGAAAACAGAACAAGCATTTGTTAATCCTTTTAAACTCAAAACATATTTGCAAAAGACATTTGGATAATCTTACATCATATCAATTATCACATTTTAAATTTTGATCTATTCTGAATAAATCAAAATTTACAAGATAACAATTGATATGATGTAAGAAAACATTGTGGAAATTACTTGTAATAAGCGATTTCTCCTTTATAATGTTATAGTTCAAAGAATCACTTAAAGGATAGTAGTCCAAAACAAAATAACTGATGGACATGCTTCAATCACAAGTCTTTGTTTGCTTTTTAGGTCGAGGGGTATATTCAGCCAAGGGGAGTTCTTCTTTCATAGCCCAGTATACTTTCCTTATCAAGAATAAGTCAGGGTCAGAAACTTTCATGCTGGCAACCACGTCGTCTGGTAACACGTCAGAAGTGGAGGGGGGTTTGACTTTAAGTGACAATCGTAAAGCTTCGCCATGTATCTCTGAATCTGAATGGCGTTCAATAGAGGACCTTTGAATGTTAGGGGTACCTTCTTTTGACCAAATTGATTTCATTTTATACTCTTTACAGAGCGTACAACCCAACCGGAACGACCCACTTTCGCTTTCGGGTTCCACGAATTCTAACCACGGAAAGCTTTTTTTCCAACTATCAATCGTTTTTTTCTTGACAAGATTACCGTCGTGGGGTTTCTTTGCCTTTGTGGCAACATCAGAAATAAGTTCAGACAAAATTATCTTTACTATCTGCTCAGGGGAAGATTTATTTGTTTCGCGATTAAAAAAGGAAAACAAACTCTTTTGGGTTGCCATATTTCCGATTGACGAAGTAATGCAGACACGTTTTATGACCTAACAATAATCAACCAATAAAAATCGAGTACATAATTTGCTCCGTATTGTTAACTCGCCGGAGATAACCGAATCATCAAAATTAGAACAAAAACACCACTCGTCACAACTCGGCCAATTCCGTAGCTTCACCAAGCTAAATCGGAGACCGTCCGGAGATCACCTGATGATTGCCGATGCAAAAACACTGCTCGATACCATTCGATATACCTCTCGGCCAATCTACGGAATTGCCGAGTGCTGTTCCGGTTGCGATCGGCTATGACGTAATAGGTATTCCCCAAGATTCCCTGGTTTAAATTGGCTTAATTCGCATGGGATACCCGGAAAGTGATCTCGGCATGCTATTTTTATGGACCAAAAATCTATTTTAAACTGTTGGATTTTCCAAGGTCATTTATTTTCCGTGGTTATTGTTCCGACTCAATACGCTAAATGACCATGACCAAATGCGTTTACCTCAATCAAAATGCGTACCTGTACGCACCTCTTGCAAAATGTATTCGTATCCTGGCCAAATTGTAGCTTAAATTACGCAGATACGCATTCTATCTGGAGCTCTGCTACAGGACCTGTTTGTTTCAATTCTTACAGATTCGCTATAAATGAAAGGTCCTTATATTCTCTGTTCATTTATTAGCAATTTAACCCATTTCCTCTTTTTTTACTACCCTGAAGAAAAAGGTTGTTGAAACCATTGTTGAAGATAAAGAAATTGCTTGTTACAAGCAATATCTTCTTATCCAAAATGCTTTCTTCCATTGGATATGATGATCTTAAGATTTCATCAATTAGAAATGTTGTCTTCAACTTCTTTCAGTTTAGACTGATGTCTGCTAATGGGTTAAAGGCAGCAGTATTTTTTAGTAAAATGAAAGTATATAAAGCTTGATGGAAATAAATCTTTTTGGTTTAAAACTATATAGGTAAAGAACTTTGAGGCAAATGAAACTGTTTGGTTAAAAACTTTGTGAGAAAAGAATTGACTGACTAAATGAATTCAGCAGTATTTCAGTTAAATCGTAGTCGCTGGTGTACCTAATCATGACTAACATGGGTTATGAATTTTTGTATTGTAAAGAAATTTGATGAATTCAATTGGTAAAGGGTGAAGATAAAAGCTAATGCTGATTTTCTATTTACCACAGTTTCCGTCCAGACATTGCAGTTGTTAATGTGTGGTTTAAGGACGATAACGTCACTGGTCTGGAGTCGGATGTTTCACAGATCATTCTTGACGGGGCAAGACAGATATTAGTGGAGGGGATACCTAGAAAAATTGTTGGAACCTTGTTAATAACGGACCGTGATATTGTTGTTGTTCCAATTCCTGTCAACCCAGATATAACCATCACTCCTACTGGAACAACCACTTATAGACCTCCTTTCTGGAGAAGTAAGACTGGCATTCTGTAAATGTTTGAAATAAATCGCTGAAATATTCGCTATTTTCAAAAATCCATTTAACCCATTCCCACACAATCCCTCCTTTTACACTCCTTTAGAAAAAAGCTTTGGAAAACATTGTGGAAAATGAAGAAATTGCTTGATATCCACAATGTTTTTCTTTCCAAAAAGACGAAAAAAATTGTAATTCCATCAACTTGAAATTGTCATCTGCAGCTCCTTTCAATTTGGACCAGTCTAAAATTTGGCTGTGTTGGAAGTTGGAAGATAAACTAATGCAGTGTGTTGACCATGGTCAAGAGGTAAAGTAGCAGCTTCTCAAACAAAAGGTTCCTAGTTTGATACCCGAGAGCAGCTTCTGATTTTGATTCTTTCATTGGCCTACATATTATGCTAGAGGACTGTTGTTTTCTCCAGGAAACAATCCATAAGGATAAATCTAAGTTGTTAGAACTTGTTTCCCACTTGATGTGAAAGAAATAGCTTTAAGCAAAATTATAAGGTTATCCATTCTATTGGAAAGTTCTACCTATTCAAAATACAAATTTTACTGACAAGAGGCCAAAAGTTGGAAATTTCCAGGCATATACCTGAGATGTAGATTTTTGAGACCTGCAAAATTGGACATGTTATTTTAATTTTCTTTGTAAAAATTGACCAGAAACTTGGATTGCAGGTTTTGCAGATTTTTTCATGTTTTCCAAAGAGTCACCAAGTTAACCTTTTTACTTGTCTGTTTCCCAACCAAGTGGTGTCCTTGCAAGGCTAATGTGCCTTCATGATTAAAGATAATTACAATAGTTTTTTTCTAACTACTTGTATTCATCTTAATGAAGTCTAGTTTTTGTCAAGCCCACTTGCGATGCGCTAGAAATAGTTGTCACTATGACAAGTCGGTGTATGTTCATTAGTGCGTTAGTTAGTCTGTTAGTCAGTTAGTACCTTAGTCCATCTGTCCGAATTTGTCCGGACATTTACTCCTACATTTATGGATGGATTTCAAAATAACTTGGCACAATTATCCTCCATCATGAGTAGAAGTGCCATTTAAAAGAATTTTTTTGATAGCTTCAAGTTCAAGGTCAAACCCTAAAATTGTGCTTGTCCGGAGCATTTCTCCTACAATTTTGGATGGATTTCATTTTTTCTTGGCACAATTATTCTCCAACATGAGTAGATGTGCCATTTGAAAGAAATTTTTGATAGCTTCAAGTTCAAGGTCACAGCTCAAGGTCAATCACTAAAATTGTGCTTGTCTGGAGCATTTCTCCTACAATTATGGATGGATTTCAAAATAACTTGGCACAATTGTTCTCCATCACGAGTAGATGTGGCATTTGAATGAATCTTTTTGATAGCTTCAAGTTCAAGGTCACAGCTAAAGGTCAAACACTAAAATTGTGCTTGTCAGGAGGATGATACCTACAAATCTTCACATGTGAATTCATAATGACATTGCGTCGACACATTTTTCCTGGTTTTGGATAGCGCCAAGTTCAAAGTCAAACATTAAAATTGAACTTGTCCAGAACATAGCACCTTCAATTATGTGTGGATTTCAATATAATTTAGCACCAGTGTTCTATATGATGAGTAGATATACCATTTGAAAGAAATTTTCTAATGGCTCCAAGGACAAGGTCACAGCTCAAGGTCAAATGTTAAAATTAAGCATATCTGGAGCAGGCTGAGCATATAGCTGCCGCTTTTTCTGCCCATCCAAACCCTTTTCCCCATTTATTAGCTCGGCTGGTTTCAGAGAAAACCTGAGGTATTGTCATCACCTTGGTTGTTGTGTGCATTGGCGTGACAAACTTTAACCTTGGTCATATCTCTGTTGGTATTGAAGATATCCTCATGAAATTTGGCATGTGTATGGACCATCACAAGAGCTATCTAGACTATCAAGGGGGATAACTCTAAAAGGGTTTTTGTAAGAGTAATGCCCCTTTTTCCGACTTAGAATTCGTACATTTTCCAGCACCTGCAGCCGAGCATTGGCACCCGTGGGCGGTGCTCTTGTTTTATACTTTTTGTGATAGGGCTATAATCAGTGAGCATAATCCGTTGCAGATGGATCTTTTTTTCTCTTGCAGGAAAAAGTTTTAAAATTTCATTCTGCAACTTCTTTCAATTTAGACCAGTCTGAAAAAGGGTAATCAGGTAAAAGCTATTTTTCAAAGGAGTTCAACCATGGTCAGTATTATGAAAATGATTTCATAGTTCACCCATTCCCACACAATCGAGCATTTAGAAAGGCTACAAAATCATAACAGGAAAACACTGAGAAAAGAGGGAATTTTTATCCAGTGCTTCAATTGCAAAGCATTTCAAATGTCATCTGCAACTGCTATAAATTTATAAGAGTCCAAAATTTTTGTCTAATGATATGATGGATTAACCCATTCCCACAAATTGACACTTTTGTATTCCCCTTAAGTAAAATGGTTATTGAAAAACACTGTAGACAATTGTGGCAAGTAATTTCTTCATTATCCACAATGTTTTCTTCCTCAAAC
This sequence comes from Fragum fragum, assembly GCA_946902895.1. Classification (NCBI taxonomy): domain Eukaryota; kingdom Metazoa; phylum Mollusca; class Bivalvia; order Cardiida; family Cardiidae; genus Fragum; species Fragum fragum. The sequence goes on along the minus strand of OX336379.1, from coordinate 32,121,285 downwards.
GTTAAAGAATTTCACAATTTCATCAACAGGAAATTATCATCTGAAACTTCTTTCAATTTGGACCAGTCTAAAATTTAGTTTTCTAATAATGGATTAAGAAGAATTATTCTTCTATATCAAGGGAAGCTAGCCTTTATACATGTATGCTTTTCTGTTCTTGCAGGTGGCATGCCATATTTGGAAATGTTCCTGAAGTACACTGGCTTGGAGTTTAATTCCAGCATGGGAGATTTTAACAGCAATTACTTCAAGTATCTAGAAAACAGGTTCTGTAAAGATGTATGTAAATGTCTTTTCATTTCATTGCTCCTTATTTATCATTTATACATCTTGGGATTATCTTTGTATTGTCCTGTATGTTTTATGTTAAAATATCCTTAGATTTCTTGGGGGCTAAATGACAACAGCTGTTGATGCATTATAAAACACCATTCAATTAATCATTTTAATGGACACACAGTACATATTAGGCTGCCAAATACAGTTTGCTTATGAACATTGATTGCTAAAAATAACCTTAACCCATTCCCACACAAAGACTTTTTGACGTCTTTTAGAAAAACAATTGGGAAAACATTGTTGATAATGAAGAAATTGCTAGTGACAAGCAATTTCTTCATTATCAGCTAAGTTTTCTACTCCAATAGACAATTTTTTTAAAATTTCACCAACTTGAAATTTTCATCTGCAACTTATTTCAGTTTGAACCAATCTTAGCTATTCTCGTGGCGTAATAGGTTAATACAAGCTTCCCAGCTTCATACAGTGCAATTGAGATTTTAGTTTTATAATTCAATGAGAACAAAAAAGTAATTTTTTATTGCAAAATCCTTGTACAATTTTGCTTAAAAAGGTAATAAAATTGTGTTGTGAATACTCATTACGTGTGTCTTGATAGGATAACCCCAGTGAGTGCACACAACATTGAGCTCGACGCAACATTTCTATTACACTTATCGGGAGCCGTGTTGTGGGTACACGTTTGAACCGTCCCGATAGGACGATCCCAGCGAATACCAACAAATTGGAATCCAACGCACAACAAACATAATTTAGTGAAGCACAAATACAACACCTTATCTGGAGCTTTGGATACATATACATTGTGATTACTGTTTATGCAAGATTAACCCTATAGCCCTCTGTGCAATAACTGTTTACTTCTGAAGACTGAGGTACATGTCTACACCTCATGAAACAAATTTGTAAAGTAAAATGTGCTTGATCATCTAAAAGTCTTTGGATTTATTATTATTATAACGCTCCCTATACACATGTATTGGTTGAGCCCTATCTTCATTGGATGGTTTTATTTGGAACATTATAATAAGATTTTATATGTACATTTGTAACAGAATGAAGTTTTGCAAGACACTATTTTCAAGTCTTATTTCCGCCTGGGTGAAGAATTATCTCCTCTTGAACTCAGACATTTTTATCAAACTGTGTATTAAGATTCAAGTTTTGTCGCAAACTCCTACAATTTTTCTTCAAAAGTAATGATATTTATACATACATTTATCACATAATGAAGTTATGCAAGCCATGATTTTCAAGTCATATCTCCCCCTGGTTGAAGAATTATCTCACTCTGAATTTAGATGTTGTTATCAAGCAAGACTCCTGCAGGGGTATAAAGTCGCCAACTGTGACATGGACTTAAGTTTTCTCTCCAACTACTGAACTGATATGATTTGAATTTCAAATGTGCACTCAATATCAAGCTTAGATGTGCATATTCTATTTTGGTTACATTCTATATACTTTTCTCTAAGTAATAGCTTTTTGTTGAAAGACTGCTTTATTCCAGTGTCAAAATTTTTTCTCTGTGACATGGAGCTGCTGGTAGGGGAGGGGGTATTAATAATTGTATTCAGTGATTGTCTAGTATTAGTCAAGGTCTTAGATAGGTATTATTGTAATGACTTGACTCATTCTCAAACGATCCCACTTCTTTACGACCCTTGAGGAGAAGGATTTTGTAAATATTGTGAAAAATGAAGAAATGTCTAATTTCTTTGAAACTTTGGATCAGTCATTTTTTATCTTATAGTGTTCCAAGTTGCTCCATATTTGGTGTACTTCTGACTTTTTTATCTTGTCTGTTTTTTTAGAAAACTGCAGGATGTGCAATTACCTTGTTTTTTGTTAGCATTGTCTTTATTGTGCAAAAAGCTTCCACATTTTATAACTTTTTGTAACTTTTGTTACTTCAACTTCTCTAAAGCTTTGCTTTTTGGATAAGGAAATTTTGATTATGAATACTTCATAAAAGTGTTACTTAATAGATGAAGTCGCTTAACCCATTCCAGTTGCAGACGACAATTTTAAGTGGGTGAAATCTTTGAAATCTTTATCTTTTGGAATAGAAATGATTGTGGATAATAAAGTACATTAGAACCTCGTTAATTCGAACGTCACTTTTTGGTAGGTATGTGTTTGTTCGTATATTTTATGCGGTCCTGATCTTTTTCCTTCTTTATCTTTGTTAGAAAACTATGTCTAATTCGAACGTCAGTGGCACGTAGTTCGTAGGCCATTTCAAGTCCCGAAAGTATCATTATAGCACAAACTCCTATGATTAATTCGTAGGTGTGATAAACTAATTGTCTCCATCGCCACTTACCTTGATTTTCACACCTGCTGATCTATATGACAATTATATGTTATCATGTACCTTTAGTTAAAAGGGGCTGTTTGGTTTGTAAGGTGGGTAATTAATCAAATAAAGATTCCTGTAATTATCGCCAAAAATTTACTTTAAATTGACGCACCCCCATTAGTATCGGTGTTATTGCTCAAGAGATTCCCACTCCCACATCATCCAACTTTTTTACGCTCCTTAGGAAAAGACTCCAGGAATTCAAGGTTAAAATTGTGCAAAAAGTTTCCACATTTTATATCTTTTTGTAACTTTTGTTACTAATGGCAATCTTTTGAAACTCGGAATACTATCTTAACTATCAAAATGATACTTTGTATTATTAAAGGAGGTAACTCTGCATGAAATTGTGTATGAATTATACCCCCTTTTTGACTTTTCTATTACAGATGGAAGGTATTATTACAAAAACTGACTGGCTGAAGGATTTCTATTCTTGTGAAATTCTTAACTTTTAGTAAGTAATTTATGTTTTTTCCATTTATGCTCCTGCCATGTGATGGTGAAAGGCGCATAGAGTTTTCTTGTTCCTTGTGTGTGTGAGTGTGTGCGTGGATTGGTAGGTGTGCTAGGGTGTGTGTCCAATTCCAATTATGATGTAGCATATCTCCTACATTGATCGACAGATCTCAAAATATGTAGGCACAATTGTTCCCCTTGAAGAGTTCTGTCAGATACTCCCAAGTTCAAGGTCACAACTGATGGTCATGTGACAAGCATTTAAGCTGGAGCATCAGTGACCGATTTCTAGTTCCAATTAGAAATCTCCTTTAACCCGTTCCCACATGATGACAGAATTTTAGACTGTTCCAAATTGAAAGAAGTTGCAGAAGACAAATTCAAGTTAGTGAATTTTGAAAATATATTTGCCTTCTATGGTACAAAACATTGTGGATATTGAAGAAATTGCTTGTCATAAGCAATTTCTTCAATGTCCACAATGTTTTCTACAGCTGTTTTCTTGGGGTGCGTAAAAAAGCAGCATTGTGTGGGAATGGGTTAAAAAGAATGTAATTATGCAAAGGACTGGCATCTTATTGAAATCTTTAACAGTTGAAATAAATGGGTGTAAGCAAAGTTTTCCAACATGTTCTGCAATATATATCTGATTTCAAGGTCAAGATCTTTATTCAAAGAAAAATAAAAGATATTACATAAATGTATTGTTGAACTTGTGAGAATTGTGAGCTTGTATTTCACGTTTTCTTCAGTACCTGTAGCAATTCTGGATAGAAAACATTGTGGAAAAAGAAGAAATTACTTGTTAGCAATTTCTACATTTTTCACCTTGTTTTGTCAAGTGTTTTTCTTGAGGGGCGTCAAAAGGTGTCATTGTATTGGAATGGGTTTACCCTTTATAGTATTGCAAAATGTTAGACCTATCCTTAAAAAAAATTTTAAGTCATAAGATTCATATTTGGTATGGGACTCTTAAGTCATACAATTCTGCTTATGATGAGGTCAAGGTCATCCGACATGGTTGAGGACAGAAATTGACAAATTGCTGGCCATGTTTATTGACCTCCTACGACAAGGTAATGTAATTGAGATATCAAAGGGAAGTTTGTTTACAAATATGTTGTAAAGGATTTTTTTGTTGACATTAAATGTTGTTATTACAGCTTCGGATTAGCAACAGAAAAGTTTGACATGAATGTCGGAGTTAACCATTCTCTTCCTGTCTAAAATATTATTTGATTGGTTCATTGATTTTTGATTGATAATAGTTATCCATTAACCCTTTCCTGGTTAACCCCTGGTTTTTACGTCCCTATGATTTTTTATTGAGAAAACATTGTGGAAAAAGAAGAAATTGCAATTGTATCAAGCAATTTCTTCTTTTTCCACAATTCTTCTTTTTCCACAATTTTTTCTACCCTACTAAATGATTATTTTCAAAAGGAAAATCAACTTTAAATTTTCGTCTGCAAAACTTTTGAATTTGGACAGGTCTAAAATTTTGCAAAACAGGAAAGGGTTAATTCACATATGTGTCTTTTTTTTTTACAGTCCCCCTTCTCAAGGTGATTTATATCCTAGAATAAGGGCAATATTGAGGATTACTGATAATATCCCAGATCAGAGTGAATTAGAAGAGTTCATTAAAACATTCGGTATCAAGTATGTGTTTCCATTCAATCTGGATACTTACAAAATGGGTGATCTCTACGTCATTTTGGATGATGGTACCTTCAAGATACACTCTACTCCCTTTGACAGTGCTACAACTATACCAGCCATGACTTCGACAGTGTTTCCTAGTATTTTTACATCTTTTAGTGTGTTCACACCTTCTACAACTATTGGACAAACTGTAACTCCTCCCGTCTCAACAGTCGTCAAAATTTATAGTGAGTATCTTTTCTAAATTTTATGCTTTGCTGTTTTAGGAGAAAATCGAGGTATTGCTATGGCCAGGTTGTCTGTGTCCACATCTGCTTGAGTGTCGCCAAGGAACTTTGAGAAGTTTGATTTCTGGTATTTCTGAACACATGACTTGAAACTCTTAACCAATCCTAAACTTTTAATTGAATGGGTTTAACGCCACTTTAAACATTATTTGTCATATCGCGGTGGCTGGAGCACCTATTCCTCAAAGCAGCACTACCACATCCTTTCCAAGCCTCAAGCTGCTTATCTCATAAAGGTTTACTATTATCCTTCCATTGGTTGGCGACAAATGACCGCAATCAGGGATTGAACACATGACCCAATGACTGGGAGTCCCACTCTCTACCACTGCACTATGGTGGCCGCCATTCCAAACAACAAAATTTTAGACCAATCCAGACTCAAAGAGGTTGCAGACAACAAAAAAGTTAGTTCAAAGTAAAATTAAGGATCAAATGAGATATAAAACAATGTGAGAAAAGAAGAAATGGCTTGTCACAAGCAATTTCTTTTTTCTCACAATGGTTTACGTAGCTTTTTTTCTTTTACGTATAAAATGCATGATGTAATGGGTTTAATATATGTTCACTATCAAAAGAATAATCAATAACAAGGGGGAGGATAACTGTAAATGAATTTTTGAATGAATTTATGTCCCATTATCTGCTCAAGCACTTTAGCAGCTGAGCAAGGGCATCGATATGTGGTGCTCTTTATCACGAGATCTAAATTGTTGGGGAAAAAATGAATGTCAAGTTTCTATGGTGGTCAGTGAGATTGGTCTTTTAAAAGGATAGAATAATTTTTGTTTAAAAAGGAAATGTTGTATTAGGAATTCCCTTTTGTTGGACATTACTGTAATAAAGGCATAGTGATAGAAATTGGGGAGTGTAAGTAATTGTCAGTTTGAAAAGGCTTTGTCTGATCATAACTTTTTTTCCTCCCCTGGAATATTTAAAGCTCTATCAAGGCTGTTCAATAGATTGTCTTTCTCAACCAATTCCCACACAATGAAAAACAATTGAGAAAACATTGTATAAAATGAAGAAGTTACTTGCAAGAAAACATTGTACTAAATGAAGAAGTTACTTGCAACAAGTGATTTCTACCCAGAAAGTAAAAAAAGTCTAAAATTTCATATACTTTGGTGATCTGCAACTTCTTTCAATTTGGACCAGTTTAACATTTTTGGTTATTGGTTGAAATGGATTAAGCTGCATTTTAATAATTTCGGAAACAAATGTTCTGTAATGATTTCAAACATCAAGTTCAAAGATAGGAATTCAGTGACTATGAAAAATTATTTAACTCTTTTTGCACAATATCACCCATTCACACTCTCAAGGAATCATGTTTTGAAAAATATGAACTAATAAAAAAAATGCAATATCTCCTTTTCTCACAATGAATTTTGCTCAACTTGTCTTTTATTTTCAATTTGAATGCAAATTAATTGTTGTCTACAAGTTCTTTCAATTTAAAAATTGTTGTTTAGTTATGGGTTGATATTCATGGTTTGAATTTCAGTTTCATTGATCAATATTCCTTCATTGGTATGTAACGGACCATATCAACAAAAAATCAAATGATACAAATTCAGAGTAAATGATATTTTCTATTCATAAGCACTTCTTATTCTATACAGTAAAACTTGTATTAAGCTCCCACTCTAGGGACAACCAAAAAGTGGCAGCTTAAGAGAATGGTCGCTTAACACATTTCTTGTGTCTTGATTATGATGGATCGATTGGCTGACATATATGATTTATAGCAGAATCCTCACTCAATCCTATGTTGTTTGAACTCAAATAACATAGGATTTAGTTACGGTATTTTTATAGCAAATTTTTCAAATTTTCTAAAGCTCTGCTTTTTGGAAAAGGAAATTTTTATTATGATTACTAAATAAAAATGGTTACTTAATAGATGAAGTCGTTTAACCCATTCCAGTGGCAGACAACAATTTTAAGTTGGTGAAATCTTTATAATCTTTATCTGTTGGAATAGAAATCATTGTGGATAATGAAGAAATTGCTTGTAACAAGCAATTTCTTCATTCTCCATAATGTTTTCCAAAGCTTTCTAATTGAGGGGCGTTTAAAAGTGTCATTGTGTGTGAATGAGTTAACCCACTCCCACATGATCCAACTTTTTTACGCCCCTCAGGAAAAGGCTTGAGGAATACAAGGTTAAAAAAGAAGAAATTGTTTGTAACAAGCAATTTCTTCAATTTCAACCTTGGTTTCTACCCAAAAAGACCAAGATACTCAAAATTCTCTTAACCTGAAATTAATTGTCATGTGCAACTTCTTTGAATTTGGACCAGTCCAAAATTTTCTGTATGGTGATGGACTAAGCTAGATTTTCTGTATTTACAGATTCAACCATCGTGTATATTGAGAATGGTTTGGTCAATTTCACATATTCCCAAGATCTACAAGACTCAACATCTTCAAGGTTTATGGACATTGATCAAAGGTTCTGTGCTGATGTAAGTGATTACTAAATCCATTTTAGGAAAACAAGCCCTGCTATAAAGGGAAAAAAGGAAAAAAGAACAAAGGTAATAGTGAAAATAGTCGGGTATGACCTAGCATGAAATTCTTTCAAATTGGTTTTGTAGTTGCCGTTTGCGACTTCCTGTTACAATTGAGTATGTCTTGATTACTAACCAGGCAAGAATCAGGAAATTTCAGGCTATGATTAGGGTTGTGAAAACAGTCTGAAATTCTGCAATTTTACATGCTTATCAGTTTGATTTAGAAACTCTGAACATATTTCAGTTTTGGGCTTAGTCTAAAAAATATCAATGAAATTCCGAAAAATCAAGAATCCCAAAAAAACACTCAGGAATGAGATTTATCAGTCCTTGAGAACCTGGGACACTGTTAGTGTCAATCACTGATATTTGATAAAATCTTCGTGACTAGAGTCATTTGTCTGTAACCAATGGGCTAATGATAATTATTCCAGTTAAGTGGAATGATGAACTAATTGCTCAGATTAATTGTTGTTGTTATAATTTGGCCGGAGAAATAGCAGAGAGCCATGGTTAGGTGCACTAACCGTTGTAATAAAACTGAACTACTGTTTAATGTGGTGTTAGACCAATGCAACTAATCAGCAATCCTTCTCACTTCCTAAAAAAAATCATTGATGATCACAAAATTGGAAAAGTTAATTTACTACTACTATCTTTATAGTGTGTAAAAAACCATCTATCATCTATTATGTGTTGTTTCAGATGGAGAGGTTTTTCAATGAAAGTTCACTAAGTACTGCATACTTAGACTGCAGGATTGTCTCATTCAAGTAAGTCTAAAGTTAGTGGTTATTCTGCTATTTGGAGAATTACAGAGCCTTTTCATACTTTACTCAATAGGAGTTGCCAACTGGCTGTCAATTTGGAGGAGTCTAAAAAGCAGCCTTTTGACTTTTTGATGAGATAACTTTTTTTTTGGGGGGGGGGGGGTTGAGACAATTGAGATTTATTTTAACCAGAGTTCCTGTTATTGACTTTATGCTTGACAAGCCTACTGGTAAAATAGTTTGACTGAAATATGAACTGACATTTTTAGCTCAGCTGTTTTTGGGGTAAACCCGAGGTATTGCTATAGCCTTTGTCGTCTTTGTCATTATTGGCGTTGTTGTCTTTGTCGTGTGAAAACTTTGTTTTTTTGAAATCTCTGGTTCTACTAAAGGCATTCACTTGAAACTTGGCACACTTGTTCACTATCAAAAGAGCAACCTATACTATGATGGGGGATAACTCAAGATGCATTTTGTCCCCTATCCAGCATCCAACAGCCGAATGTAGGCACCGTAGGCGGTGCTTTTGTTTTATGATGTTTAGGTCACTAAACCAACAAAATGCTTGATCTGTATGTCAAGGGTCCCCACTCTCTACCGGTCTAAATAAAGATTTGATTGTCATTTAATTCTTTTATGCCCGAAAAGGGAGGCATATAGTAATCGAACTGTTCGTCAGTCCATCCATCATGCACACAGGTACAAATTTCTTTCATACAAATGTTCACCACCTTCAGACAATGTGTCGCGAAAAAAAGACTAAGGTTCCTATCTCAAATGTCAAGGTCATAATCTCCGGTCAAAGGTAAAAAATCGGCACTTTTTGCCGTGACCACTCTGTAACTTCTTTAATCATGCATAAAGGTACAAATTTCTTTCATACAAATGTTAATCACCTTCAGACATGGTGACATGAAAAAGACCCAGGTTCCTAACTCAAAGGTCAAGGTCACAATCTGGGGTCAAAGGTAAAAATTCTGCACTTTTTGCCGTGTCCGCGCTGTAACTTCTAAAATCATGCACGCAGGTACAAATTTCTTTCATACAAATGTTAATCACCTTCAGACAATGTGTCTTGAAAAAGACCCAGGTTCCTATCTCAAAAGTCAAGGTCACAATCTGGGGTCTAAGGTAAAAATTCTGGACTTTTTACCGTGTCCGCTCTGTAACTTCTTTAATCATGCACGTAGGTACAAATTTCTTTCATACAAATATTAATCACCTTCAGACAATGTGTCGTGAAAAAGACTCAGGTTCCTATCACAAAGGTCAAGGTCACAATCTGGGGTCAAAGGAAAAAATTGGCATTTTTTGCCGTGTCCACTCTGTAACTTCTTTAATCATGCATAAAGGTACAAATTTCTTTCATACAAATGTCAATCACCTTCAGACAACGTTTCTGAAAAATACCCAGGTTCCTATCTCAAAGGTCAAGGTCACTATCTTGGGTCAAAGTTAAAAAATTTGCACTTTTTGCCGTGTCCGCTCTGTAACTTCTTTAATCATGCACGCATGTACAAATTTCTTTCATACAATGTTTTGCTGTGTCTGCTCCGTAACTTCTTTAATTATGCACGCAGGTACAAATTTCTTTCATACAAATGTTAATCACCTTCAGACAATGTGTCGCAAAAAAGACCAAGGTTCCTATCTCAAAGGTCAAGGTCACAATCTGGGGTCAAAGGGGCGTTCAGAATGGTTAAATTACGTACGGAATGGTTAAATTGTATTTACTCTCTTATTCTTCGATGGATTGCTTCCATATTTGGGCAGATGCTTAATTGGGTGGACCACTTTACATGACCTTAACCCAGTGACCTTGACCTTTGACCTACTTTTGACCTCAGAAAAATCAGCCCATAATGCGTTTCATGATTTCATTCTGTATTTATAAGATTTATTATATGTATTAAAATTTCACTTATTAAAAATCCAGATGTATAGATCACAAATGCATGTGGTTGTGTTTACAAACAAATTAAAGTGCCACATGCTTGTCTTTTAGGGGGCATTTGTCACATGACTGTGACCAGCTCTCATTGATTGGAAGAAACAGTCAGTCATTTTATAAACCCTAGCATTGAAAAATTAAGAGGCATAATGTTTTAGTGTTTTTTAACTTGTCTGTCCTTCCATCTGTCTGTATGTCTGTATTTGTTCGTTGCTTAAACTTAACCTAAAAAGTTAAAATTTCACTATTGTCTTAATGCTTTTAACCCATTTCCTTACAATGATGCTTCTTGATGCCCCTCTCCCCCCTCCCCCCCCCCCCAAAAAAAAAAGAACAATGTATAAAATATAGAAATTGCAACCAGCAATTTCTTCATTTTCACAATCTTTTGTACCAAGAAAGTTGAAAAATCTAAAATTTCAAAAACCTGAAATTGTTGTCTGCAACAACACTGCAACTCCATTATAGCGCTATCCACTACAGAGTTAAATCCATTGTAACACAGGGTCTGCTTGGCTCCCGAAATGAGGGGGGGGGTGTGTGACCATTTTTTTTGTAGCTGCTGTGATGGCTTCCGATCCGACGTTAACACTGTTTTAACCATGATTTTACCATCTGATTGAAAAAGATGGGAGTCATATAAAAATGGATTATTACCTGAAGCCAGGTAAGTATTATACACCGAAGAGTGGATGGTAGTGGTAATTAATGCCTTAGGTCATAGTTAATTGCTTTGTTAGGGTTTAATCAATTATTAATATTGATAAGTTAAGGGTAGATTTTTGAAATCTAGCATCAAACACCAATCCAATTCTAAAGGTTTTGCCAGAGAGAAATTCTAAAGTGAAAGTATCAGCAATAATTTGTTAATTCCATAAACAGAATGACCACAAATGCTCCTAAGTGAAACTAGGTATCCCACAATCATGGAATTATGTTGATTATTGTGACCCATGAAGCAATGTAAATGAAATAAAGCGTGTGTTTTACTGGTTACAAATGTTTTAAGTTAAATCCAATTTCCTCCATGTGCAGTTGTTTGGCATAAATCCTGGTCTGTAAATGCATAGGTTTAGATAATTAATTGTTAACATACTTTTAACAATGGTAAAGAATTTAGATGAAGTCCCAGGTTATTCCACGTGACATTTTCTCACTGCGTCACTAACCCCGGGTGTTCAATGATTCGTTGGTCGAAAGTGAAAGTGAAATAAGACATTATCCTGTTGGGTATTTTTATCATTATGACCTTCATTGTATTAAAAGTTACAAGTTTCCAAGTTTAATCCCGTTTTGTACACTTGCAGCTGGTCAGTGTAAATTCCTGATTTGTAAATCACTAGGTTTGGATAGAGTACTTTGTTGTTTTATTGTTACCATATTTTTACGATTGTAAAGAAATTAGACTAAGTCTATTACCGCAAAAGAGTTTTGAAGGTCGATCCATGTGATATTTTCTTAACGCATCAATTTCCCCAGGTGTTCAACAACTCGGAAGTCTCCAAGGAGACGTCGCTATGCAGGATACTTAGATTTGATCCCTTTCTCTATGGATGAATTTTTTTATGTCAATCTAAAATTAAGTTTAATTAGCCTAGATGTAGACAACTATCAATAATAATAAAACATGTCCAGGGTGATAATTCTAGCTTTTTAATATTTGGGCACTGAAAGAGAAACATTATTTGTAGACCTGTAGAAATTTATGGATTATTTAGTTACGATAGACCGGGATGGAAAGTGTAGAATTCAATAATTTTCATTATGCTGAATTATGCCATCGGTTTGTCCTAAAATCTCGTAGCTACAGATGATTTTTTTATTTCCCAACAAGTAACTAATAACTCAACTTCTTTCGCTGTTTCATTTCTTGGACTCAACCAACAGCGTTGTGGAGGAGTTGCAGTGTACTTTTAATTTGGACTAGTCTAAAATTTGGCTTTCTGGTAATGGGTTTAAGTGACAATGTACATATTTGGCTTTCAGATCCCTCTCAGGAATTATCATTTAATATTTGTTCAAAGTCCACATCATAATTTAACCCTTATCCAGCTCTGCTGATGGCAAGGTCAATGTAATCTAATATAATCAAGGTTTCAGTCAAATATCATGGTCATATATTAACAACTCGCTGTTATGGAGGCATATTGGTTTACAAACAGATCCTGTTTTATTTCAGCCAAAATTTACAGAAAGTTTCCTATCAACTTACACTATCAGCACCATTTGGAGATTATTTACAAGTAGCTATTCCATCTGTCATTGTTCAAAATGCACCACAAGATGTTATTGAAGACACAGTGGTTCTACGAGTCGGTGAACTGAACTTGCTTCATGATATGTTGCAGTTTAATGTGACGATCACAAACTTCACTGTGCCTGGTGCCACAATACTGCCATCCCCAACAGCTACAACGATGATTCCAACATCTTCTATCAGCGTTATTGTATATTGTAAGTATAGCCAATGCAACATTAATTATAGCAGGACTGGGGTGACTAGCTTGTTGTGCTAGTGCTTGTGTGAGATCATACATATGGTTAGGTGCTACAGCTATGTAGATTTACTGAAATAATGTAACTGTCAAAAAATGCATTAAATCCTATTCAATTAGACAAGCCATACATTTGTTCTGATATCCATCCCCATCTTGTTTACACTGTCTTCTCCTGCATCTAGGTTTTGCCATTTTAGAAAAAAAAATGGATTTCATGCAAAATTTCTTAACACATCTCCTTCATTTATTGACAAATTTAAATGAAATTTTAACAATGTTTCTAGTCACCGGACCTTGCACAAATTGTCGAGGTTTTGCCATTTTAGTCTATGTTAAAGAAAAAGGAGGCTAAATGCAAATTTGTTTGCTAATTTGCGGCGTATTTTTGAACATGGCACTCTTGTTGCTAGTGATCATTCTTGCAACTTTCTATTACAGCTGCCACCCTTGCTGATTTTACCTGTGAAGTTTTAAATGGTATACAGTCGGACCTACTGGATAAATCTTCATCCATGTTTACAAGCCAACAGACTGGATTTTGTACAGATGTAAGTTGATTGTTAACACTAGATTGATGTCTTCCACATAAACTGCTAATTCCATCTGAAATTCATCAGCAATGTGCTTGCAATTCTAGCAGACTTTGAAAAAACCTGACTCTGTTTCAGAGAGTTAAATTTTTTAAATCAAAGCATTTGGCCTTTGACTGCTATATACATTAACCTATTCCCACACAAAACCGCTTTTTTATGCTCCATGAGATAAAGTATGGGAAAATATAGTAGAAAATGAAGAGATTGCTTGTTCTTGATTATCAACAATGTTTCCTACCCAAAAAGGCAAAGATTTTGTCTAGCCCACTTGCGATGAGCAAGACATAGTTGTTACTATGACAAGCTGGTGTTAGTGCGTTTTGTCTGGACATTTTACTCCTACTTTTATGGATGGATTTCAAATAACTTGGCACAATTATTCTGAATCATAAGTAGATGTGCCATTTGAAAGAATTTTTGGGATAATTCTAATGTCAAAGTCACAGCTCAAGATCAAACACTGAAATTGTGATTGTCAAGAGCATTTCCCCTACAAATATGGATTGATTTCAAAATAAATTGGCACAATTATTCTCCATCAGGAGTAGATGTGCCATTTGAAATAATTTTTCGATAGCTTCAAGGTCAAAGCTCAAGGTCAAACACTAAAATTTTGCGAGCTTGACAGCACTTGTCCAGGGACAACCATGTAGTTGTTAACCTTTAGTTGGTTTGGTGACTTACGCTTACACTACAGTTTATTTAAGCTGTAGTTACCAAGTTTAGGTAGCAAACCAACTATTTTACTATTTTGTTAACTGCTACTGGCAATAAATTATGCAACATATTGCAGTTTAAAATTGAAGGGGGGACTTCCTGTTGGAGTCAAAGGGCAGGGCCAACATAGTAAGTTTGGCGGCCAGTGATTGTTCAATTGAGTGGTGAACACAGACATTGGCTGCCATTTGTGTTAAATTTTTTTGTTGGTTTGGCAAGTTAAATGTTGTAACTACAGCTTATCCATGCTGTTGTTACCATGTTTAGGTTGCCAACCAACCATTGTACTATTTTATTACTTATTTTAGTATTGATTTAGCTGAGGTTACAATATTACAAAGTTTCTAAACCTATACATAAATGTCATGGTTCAAAGTTCACTTCAAACCTAAAAGGATTATTTGATTGGTCAATCAATTTTTTGACTAACAGACAACAATGATCCATCAATCTTCCCAGTATCTATATTTATTATTCTACACTTTTATATGACAGATGCTTGATACCCTTGATAAAGACCAGAATACTGCTGATAATTTGGACTGCTACATTATGAAGTTTGAGTGAGTTGACTTTAGTTATGATGAAGATCTATATTGGCAATGTAACATCCTCTCCATCACAATTCATTCTCTTAACTCATTCCCACACAATCATGCTTTTTTATGAAAGTCTTTCCTGAAGAAAAAACTTGAGGAAAACAAGGTTAAAGATGAAGAAATTGCTTGTTATATTGAAATACTCTGAACTCAAGAAGACTTTTAACCCAATAATAGGTAAAGAAATATAGAATGGGCAAAATTGAAAGAAGGTGTTTATTACTATATTAACCCATTCCCACAAAGTGACACTTTTAGGCGCCCCTCAAGAAAAGCATTTGGGAAAACTTTGTGTAAAATGAAGAAATTGCTTGTGACAAGCAATTTCTTCATTCTACACTATGTTTTCTACCCAGAAATTTGAAATGATCCAAAATTTCATAAACTTTAAATTGTCGTCTGTAAATTCTTTCAAATGCCATCTGGTAAAGGTCTTATCTTTGTCTCGGCTTTCATCTTGCCATAGTTCAGAACAGGACAAGGGAAACCATTTCTACGAGGTAATTAGAGATTCAGTTTCCAGAAGATGAAAAACAAGGCCATAGCGCAGTTGGTAGACCATCAGACTATCATTCATAAGTCGAGGGTTTGATCCTTAGTAAGGCAAATATCGTATTGACATTTTGTCTTCCACTGATTGTAGGATAATCGTAAACCAAAGTAGGATGAGCAGCTGGAGACTGAGAAAGAATGAATTGGCAGTACTGGTATGAGAAATACCAGGAATCATTGGTTAGTTGCTCCAGCAGCTGTGATATAACTGAAATACTGTAAAAATGGTGTCAAATGTGGAAGATAGAAAGCTGCAATGCCTGTTCATTATTATGCATTTTGCAGGCAAAATCCAAACACAGTGCAGACCCACATCACATTTGCTACAGAGTTGACGCCTAACCTTGTGAATCAAATACGAATGGCACTTGGTCAATATGCTCCAACGGTACAATCTCAGGCAGGTCAGGCGTGGAATTTCGGAGGTGTCCTGATACGACCAGGATCCTGTAGTTTTAAACTTCACCCGGTCAACGTCACAGCCAGCCAGACAGTGTTTCCTTCATTATCCCCATCAACCCCAGTTATACAGCCATCTCTTGGTAAATGGTCCATACACATAACTGTTTGACAAAATTTTTAGACAGGTCAAGAAAAGAGATTGCTGAGGACACTTCAAAGAGTGTTTAACCTATTACAAGATGACAAAATTTTGACTGGTCCAAATTCAAAGATGCTGCCTTCAACAATTTTTAGATGATGATATTTTATTTTTTTGTGTCCTTTGAGGTAGAAGACATTAAGAATAAAAAAGAAATTGCTTGTAACAAACATTTTTTTTTCTTTTTTCCACAGCTTTTTTCTTTAGGGCATTAGGATGGGTTATTGTGTAGTTATGGGTTAATTTGAAAAACACTTACACAAAAGATGAAGTGCTGGTTAATATATACAGATTATTTAACCTATTACTTGACAACAAAATTTTAGACTAGTGTAGATCTATAGAAGATCTATAGAAGTTGCAGACGACAAATTCCATTCAAGTTTAGAATTTCTTTGACTTTTAGGTCAAAGAAGAAAAAAATCATGAAAAATAAAGAAAGAGCTTGTTATCAACACAAAACCTCTTTCTTGTGGTCATACAAAAATAACAATTTCTATTTTTCTCAATGGTTTCTACTTTATTTTACGCTTATTTTCTAATTTCAACGCACTTTGAAATGGCCTCTACAATCTGTCGCAATTCGGACCAGTCTGAATTTTGTATTCTTGTTAGGTCACCTGACCGAATGGTCATGGTGACCTATTGCAATCATCGTTTGTCCGTTCGTCGTGCGTCGTCCGTCGTGCGTCGTTCGTCGTCCGTCGTCTGTTAACTTTTAAACATTTTCATCTTCTTCTCAAGAACTACTGGGAGGATTTCAACCAACATTGGTAGAAAGCATCATTGGGGGATGCCAATTCAAGTTTGTGAAAATAGGGGTCCTGGGGGTCATAGGGGCCCAAATAGGGGGCAAAAAGGGGTAATTTTTGGTACTTCTTTAAAAATCTTCTTCTAATAAACCGTTAATGCCAGAGCTTAAATATTTTGTGTGCATGACAACCAGGACAGGTATATTATAAATTGTGAAATTCATGCCCCTGGGGTCATGTATGGGGCCACACCCAGAGGTCAAAGTTCATCATGTTAAAAAATTCACATTTTCATCTTCTTCTGATGAAGTACAAAGCCAATATTTAACAAACTTGGTGAAAAGCATCATTTGGTAATGGTTATTTGGATTTGTGAAAATTAAAAGGCTGGGGGGTCAGGGGGCCCTAAAATGGGGACCAGAAGGAGGTAATTTTTGGTAACTTTTAAATATTTCATATTCTTCTCAAGAACTACTGGGGGGATTTCAACCAAACTTGGTAGAAAGCATCATTGGGGGATGCCAATTCAGGTTTGTGAAAATAGGGGTTCTGGGGGTCAAAGGGGCCCAAATAGGGGGCAAAAAGGGGTAATTTTTGGTACTTCTTTAAAAATCTTCTTCTAATAAACCGTTGATGCCAGAGCTTAAATATTCTGTGTGCATGACAACTAGGACAGGTATATTATAAATTGTGAAATTCATATCCCTGGGGTCATGTATTGGACCCCACCCAGAGGTCAAAGTTCATCATGTTAAAAAATTCACATTTTCATCTTCTTCTGTTGAAGTACTAAGCCAATTTCAAACTAACTTGGTGAAAAGCATCATTGGGTACTGATTATACAGATTTGTGAAAATTAAAAGGCTTTAGGTTAGGGGGGCCTAAAATGGGGACCAAAAGGGGGTCATTTTTGGTAACTTTTAAACATTTTCATCTTCTTCTCAAGAACTACTAAGGGGATTTCAACAAAACTTGGTCGGAAGCATCATTGGGGGATGCCAATTCCAGTTTGTGAAAAGAGGTTGGGGGCTTGGGGTAAAAGGGGCCCCAGTCGGGGGCAGAAAGGGGTAAATTTTTGTACTTCTTAAAAAATCTTTTTCTAATAAACCCTAAATAACTTGTCTTGATGCTCTTTTACTCAGGTGACCGTTAAGGCCCACTGGGCCTCTTGTTATAACTTTAGACAGCCCCTCCCTAACTATTTTTCATACATTTCTGCTTTTTTACACCCCCAAAGAAAATAACACGAAAGAAATAATATGAAAAAAATAGTGTAAAAAACAATTTCCCACAGTGTTCCTACCAAGAAAGATGCCCTTCCAACTTGGAGGATCTTGAAACTTGGCATTGATACTCAGCTAGGTGTTCCAAGGTTACCAACTTGGTGCTTACTGAATTATGGGTTACTTTGTTATCATGGGTTATCATGTTACTTTTTAACTATTGTGATTAGTAGTTGTCTGTCTGTCTGTGAACAAATCATTAAAAATCATCCCCTCTTAAACTAACCTTCAGATTTCATTGAAATTTTACGGAAATGTTATTGGTGATGACTTATCAAAATGCTTCAAGGAATCATAATTGTTTGATTTTTCTGGTTTCCACGGCATCCAAAGGAATTTCTAAGTAATCCTTCAAAAATCTTCTTCTCCTAAACCATAAGGCTTACAGCTTTCAAATTTATATGTAGCATCGCATCATGTTCCTCTACAAAAATATTTCAGGTTATCATGTTGTGATTTATTAGCCTTATATTGTGCATACTTGGAATTTACATAGAAATAAAGAACATATTCTTTAAAAATCATCTCCTCCTAGACTTACCTTTAGATTTCAGTAACATTTTAAAGAAATGTTCTTTTGTAATGGGCTTCCAGAATACTTCAGGGAATTGTAATTGTTTAACTTAAAAGTTTGTCTTCTCCTAAACTGTATTATCTAGAGCTTTCAAATTTTGTATCATCTCATGGTTCTCTATCAAAATACTTGAAGTTATTGTGATATGATTTATTCAAGCTCTGTGTTGTGGGCACTTGGACTTTACATAGGAACAAAATCTTTAAAAAAAATCATCACTTTCTAAGCTAGCCATCTAATTTCAATTGAACTTTACAGAAATGATTCTTGGATGATGGTCCTATTAAAAAACTTAAGAGAATAGTAATCCATGAATAACTCTGGTTGCTATGGTAACCAAAGGGAATTCCTTTTGAATTCTAAGAAAAACCTTCTGAAACTATAACACCCAAAGCTGTCAAATATGCATGTAGCAATACCTCATTGTCATCTAACAAAATACTTGAGGTTGTGATTTATAATTAGCCATATGTTATGAGCACCTTTGTGCTTTTTATGTAAAACCTGCTGAAAAGATACAGACATTATAAAAGTTCTTTAAGAAAGTTTTTTTGTCCGCTGTGCCCAATTTCAGTTGAGAATTTAAGTGAGATCATTGAATTAAGGAGGAAGTTCTTGTTGAATGAAAAGAAAACACTATGGGAACAAACAAGTTTGAAA
Organism: Fragum fragum; assembly: GCA_946902895.1. Classification (NCBI taxonomy): domain Eukaryota; kingdom Metazoa; phylum Mollusca; class Bivalvia; order Cardiida; family Cardiidae; genus Fragum; species Fragum fragum. Next base: position 32,102,143 of record OX336379.1, on the reverse strand, counting down.
AAAGTTAAAACATTGCCAATACACAGACTTTTGCAGTATCTCAGATAGAAATACAGGGCCATCATGGCGCTCTTGTTAACTGTTTTGTATCTTAGTCTATTTATTCACCTTGCATGGTGGGGATATACTTGAGGTTCAGTTTTAGTTGAATTTGTTGAATTGGATATAAAGCCCATTACAATCAAGCAATCTGAAACATGACACTCTAAATTTGCCTATTATCCAAACAAGTATGAGCTTGAAAAAATTCTTCTAGAATTAAAAAAGAAATTGACCCTGGTGAGTGGTTCAGGACCATTTTAGCCCTTGTTTGATTATGAATACATATATTTACAGTATTATGAATGCATATTTTTACAGTATTACAACACTGTTTGCGAGCTAACTGTAGAGGAGGTGGTACTTGTGTAGAGGAGATGGATGACTTTAGATGTCTATGTCCACAGGGACTGATAGGGAAAGAATGTGAAACAGGTAACTGGTTCACCTGATTTAACCCTTTCCAGTTTTTGGTCACCTGCCGAAAGGTCATAGTGACCTATCGCGATCATGTTTCATGTTTCGTGTGTCATGCATAATCGTTTACATTTTTTACTTCTTCTAAAGAACCCAGATTTGTACATGTCATGGAGTTGTCTCCCCATGCTTGGGGGGGGGGAGGGGAGGCACAGACAGTACATCTTAAAAAGTCTTCTCTTCATGAACCGGCAATTGGATTGGATTTGAGTATTTAGGAAAAGGAATTCAAAGCTTGTTCAAGAAAAAAAAAACTGTCAAGAAATGCCCAGGCGGGCAAAGGGGGTGTGTCTGTCTAAGCTTACATTTTGACAATTTTTTAATCTTTATCTACCAAACCAAAACACCCACAGCTCCTACATTTGGTGTGTTGCATCATCAAGTAGACCTATCAAATAAAGCTCCTCGGATCAAAAATGGCCCTTTCCTGGAAATCACATTTTACATAGGACTTATATAGTGAAACTTTAGAGATATTCTTCTCCCAAACAGGAGGGCTTAGGGCTTTGATATTTGATAAATAGCATCATATGGAGGGCAGTGCTCCGGAAATTTTGAAATTAAAATCAGTCCGGGACAATGCCCCCTCCAACCGGCAAAAACAAATACCCCCACCTTTTTTCACCTCTCCCATACGTTAAAGAGTTCATCAATCGTTCAGTAGTTGCCTTCTTTTTCAAATTTGACGAAGATGATTAGAATTTTCCATGAGTGGAAGATAGATGAAAATAACTGACAGATCCTACTTTCATTTTGTTTCTGAAAATTCGGCTGTGTATAAATTGCAATTCCGGCAATCCTTGAAATTACAATATATTTTAAAGATAGATATACAAATAAATTATATTATCCAAATTTCTGGGTTTTACAGAATATTTCTGTGACTTATGCTTCCCCCCCCCCACTGAGTACCGCCGATTTAATTGTAGTAATGATATACTCCATGGGATGGCAGAGTCATGACGTACATCAAAAAGACTGACGAGACAAACTCAAGTGGGTCGCCCACATGTTGCACTATTTTCCCAGAGTAGAATTTGTGCACAGATCTCGGTCATTTATTTATTGTAGTTGTTTTTCGATTTATTTTTTTGGATGTTTTCCACTCCTGAGGGAAGATGTCATGATTCTTTCTTTAAATTTTTTGACAGAACTAGGGGTTATTAAGCAGTCGGTTTTGTTTATATTCAAACAATTTAGTATTAGTATTATTAGTATAATAATGCCTTATCCATATATCTATATGGTTTTCTGTGGTCTTTGGACTTGTGGAACCGATAAAGCCCTGTGGGCCTCTTGTTTGAAATTTGAGACTGGTTGAAATTGAAAGAGGTTTCAGACGGTAATGAAAATTGGATGTAATTTGAATTGAAACCATTCAATGTTGACAATTATGAGTCACAGATCAAGTTTGGGTTCTTTTCTGGTTCATTGATTTCTGATGAAGATATCAATGCTTGACTCAGAAAACTTCCCTTTAAACAATGTTCCAATTTTAGCTCCAATGGCTGAAAGCTAGAGAGCTATTGTCTTTGGGTTGTATCTGTCTTATGTATGTCAGTAAACTTTTACTTAAATAAGATGTGTTTGTGAAACACCATGCCCAGAAACAGGTGATTTTTATTGTTTTTTTGTCTTTGTTTAAGGGAAAAGGGTTAAAATTTTGACCTTGACCTTGATGAAATGACCTTCCCCATTTGCGCCTTGTTAAGACCTATCTACAAACCAAATATTAGCATTGTTACTTAATTAGGAATAAAGTTATAGGAAAATGTTTAGTTAGCAGGTTAAGTTTTGCAGACAGACAGACAGACGGACAGACAGACAGACAGACAGACGGACACCGGTAAAACAATATGCCCCCGATCTTTTGATGCGGGGGCATAAAAATCTTCTCCTCAAAAAGTACTACTTAGATTTTTACCGATTCTGGTAATAAGCAATTTATTCATTTTCAATGTTTTCTAAAAATAACAAAAAAACTGATGAAATCTAAAATGACATAAATCTTAAATTATCATCTGTAACCTCTTTCAATTTGGACAAGCTTAAAATTTTGCCCTCTGGTAATGGGTTAACAGACAAAATTTTGGGATCTCAGAGTTCAATGAGTGCAAACTGCCACTGAAGGCTTAACGACTAAATCCATTGAATGCCTAGGCCATAAAAGGTAGTTCTTATGTATTTCAGGAATATTGCAAACTCTGTCTGAATGTTCATCTTCTAGGTATTTTTATTTCAATTGAGCATAACGTGTTCAAATTGAGTCTGATCAGAGTCTTCACTATGCTCACTTCTTGGTTTGGCCACATGAATTAACTTATTCACATTGTAGAAATCTCCTTCAAAAGCATTCTAATTAAGCCATTCCCACTCAATCTTGCTTTTTTACGTATCTCTAGAAAAAAGCTTTGGAAACGTTGTGGATAAGCAAGAAATTACTTGTAACAAGCAATTTCTTCAATGTCCCTAATGTTTTATATTCTATAAGGCAAAGATTCTCTAAACTCCACTAACATGATCGTCGTCTGCATCTTCTTTCAATTTGAGATTTTGTTATGCTGCAATAGGTCAGTTCGTGGTTACTTTAAAATCCTTAACTTATCATGATAAGTTTGAACAAAGAAGATTACTTAACAAAACCATGCTTTGCTAGCTTACAGTACTTTCAGTACTTTGATTTATACCTTTATGTGACTAACTAAATGAATTTTACATAACTTGACTTATCTTTTGTACAATGATTAAAGGAATTTTTTTCTCTGGAACTATTGTGAAGATTGCAGTGACTAGTCACTAGATTCATTTGCCAGATATGGCTTAGATGAATACGATTCAATTTTTGTGAACACTGGCAGATATTAAGCTGTAGTTATAACATTAAAATCAACCATCAAACCAACAAAAACGTTTCATATAAATGTCAGCCAGCAATGTTGGAGTTCAAAGTTCACTTCTGATCTAAAAGAATAATTTGATTGGTAGTTGATTCTTTGAGTGATAGCAGCAATTAAGGTGGTGTTAAAAACCTCCACTTTTACATGGTCTAGTTTGCCTGATGGATCGTGAATATCTTGTAGATATCGATGAATGCACCACTCTTATGCCTGCCTGTTATAATGGTGGAACCTGTACAAACACTGTTGGAAACTTTACATGTGATTGTTCGGCAGTCTGGACGGGTCATAGATGTGAAATAGGTAATACTTTAACCAATTCTCACACAACTAAATTTTAGACTGGTCCAATTTGGAAGGAGTTGCAAATGACAATTTCAAGTTGCTGAAACATATTTTTTTTCATCTTTTTTGGATTTGAAAAACAATGTGGATAATGAAGAAATTGCTTGATCAAGCAATTTCTCTATTGTCAACAATGTTTTCCAAAACTTTTTTCTTTAGAAGTTAAAAAATGGGATTGTGTGGGAATGAGTAGAGAGGTAGAGAGGGGTATATTGATTTCACCATGTCTGTCTGTCTGACCGTCTATAGGCTCTAACTCAAGAACCAATTGATCTATAACCTGTGTAATTTCATACATCTGTTACTTATGAACAAAGGAAGTGTCCTATCATTTTTGGGTCACTTAGCTTAAAGGTTAAGGTCACAAGTGAACTTTGTTTTGGGGTAATGTAGGTCAAAGGTCAACTGTGCTGCATAAGCAAAGCAGGGGTTCAAACTCATGAAAGAATGAGATAAAAACAAGGTCCTGACTGAGATATCTGTGTGTGGCAGATGTTTCATTATAAAGTTGCTCAGTCATATATCTGTTTTTACAGAAGTTGACCGATGCAGCCCTGACCCATGTGTTAATGGTGGATTTTGTGTTGGTAGTGCTTCACAATTATGTGCTTGTCCTGATAACTGGAAAGGGGAAACTTGTGACACAGGTAGGAAATATTATTAACCCATTACAAGATGACAACATTTTTAATTGAGAGAACTTACAGACGACATTTCCAAATTGATGAAATTTTAAAACTCTTTGTCATTATTGGTAGGAAAGTTCACAGGAAATAAAGAAATTGCTTGTCACAAGCAATTTCTTCATTTTTAGTTTGTTTTTCAAAGCAAAAAAAAGGCAGGATTGCATGTGAAAGGGTTAAGTTATAAATTGTGAGTTTTTGCTTGCGTATGAGAATTGGTGTGTTATATCAACCCTTCAGAGATTCCAAAGATATAAAACTTCAAGCTTGAACTTCCACATTGCTTGTACTATATAAATCCCTATACTTTGGACCATCATTCGACATATAATCACTGAACAGGCGATCAGCTTCCAGTGAATTAATAAGATAGAACTGCTATTTTGTAGTTGTATCTATGATGATCATGTTCCTTCAAATCGCCACCACTTACGCAGTGACCTTGACCTTTGACTCACTTGTAGATTGTATATATTGTATGGTTATCTATAATGCAGAATGCAGTTACTCAAAAGGTTTTCATTATCAGACCTTGATAATGTAAGCAGTCACATTGAGACAAAGGACAAGCTAAAGTGTCAAAGACAACTCTTTATTTTTTATTTTAACTCAGTATACTTGAGTTTCCCAAATTTGAGCAGTCTCTCGTATTTGATTGGTTTCATAACTGCGCACTTGCAGTTAACTTGTGTATAACAAACAATGTGCAAATTGTAAGAAATCAACATTAATCAATGTCAGTGTATTAAGCATATCAAAGATATATAAATTATCCCTTAAAACTCTTGCATTACCTTTTTTAAACTATTTTTTCTCATTCCTTACAAATATTTTGGGGTTCATGTTTTTTCTCTTCTTGCAAATGCTGTTGTCATGTAGATACTTTTTGAAATGTGGGTAGAGCAACATCGGGTATCATCGGCCGTCGGTAGTTATCGACAATTTTTCAACCAGTTCATTGTTTCAAAGAAATACGAGTACTTTCAATGTATATGACGTAAAACACAACGTTAGCTTTTTATCTGTCCCGATAGCATTTCAATATATGTGGTTTTAAATTCACATGAAGAAACCACAAAATATCAAGTTCAAAATTTCGTCGCGTAAATGTAAAGGATAAGAACAGTAGCGTTTCTAAAGTGGAGTCATACAAGTTATATCATACTCAATTTGGCTTATTTTTAGTTATAAATACGTTTTATATATGGAATAATTTTCGTATCCCATATCGAGCGTGTTTTGGACATCCCTTTTAAGAATAATTAAGATGTCGGTAACTGCCGACACAATTCATTTGCAGAGGTATTTATCAACAGCCTCAGATATACATAAAAAAGAACAAGTAATGAGACATATTCCTGCCATAAAATAGGAAAAGGGGGAAGATCATGATATTTTTATTAATGCCATCACAGTGGATTTTTATCTAAATGACCATTTAGGATAGTTTACGTTAATGAGTGTGTTGCTGTGGTAAAACTGGTAGCAACCAAAACAGAGACACATTGTTACATCAATCAATCGAACAGCAAATAAAAACTTGCTGTTGTGTTAGAATTGTACGCCATTTAAACAACGAATGCTAAAGATGACCGTGAATCGTATGATTTTCTCGATTTTTTCAGAATAGTTTCGAACATCATTTACTAAGTCACACTCCGCTCTCTCTCTCTCTCTCTCTCTTTCTTGCTTGCTCGCTCGCGCTCTCTCTCTCCATCGGACACGAAAAGGAAATATGAAATGCCTTTTTATACTTCTACAGAAAACAATCCAATCATGGCAAACTTGTACTGATTCATGTAGAAGATCCTAAAAACATGGTGGTCTTTTTACTATTGATCCATAGGCCTAACCATTGTTTATTAGACTCAAGGACTTTACCAATGGTCAGCTTATAATGCAGAAAGGACCAAATTTTGGTAAATCACATTGGCGTGACACGGAAATTATGTAGTTTTTGGCATGGTGATAAACTTGGCATATACACCGCACAGATGTTTCATTTCCGTAGGTGATTTTTTTCAGTCTATAATTTAGTGGGCTGCAGAGTCTAGACTTTAAGTAGGTCCCGTGTGGTCCCACTATCTCAAGAAGATTTCTACAAAGATTTTACGATGACCGTGTGGGACATAGTCAACAAGCATCAGACTTATTATTAGCATGCCCTGAGCTTGGAATTGTAGATGAAGTAAATTTGTAACTTACTAGTAAACCACGTGATTAAAATAGCTTAGGACTTTCTGGAGCTGTAGAAAGGATATAAGATATAGCAAAAGTTTACAACCGAGATTTTTTGAATTCATACCCCATTTTAAAGAGTCTAACATGTTGCAGAACGTAGTGAGGATTGAGTTTTTATTAGCTTTGTCCTAGTATGATAAGGCCTTCTTAGGTTAAAAATTACCTATACAGAGAACACGCCACAATCAGATTCCAATCTCAAAACTTACAGGACAGAATTTAATCTCCCCATCGGCGGACTGAGAATGGTGTCTAATTGTTGAAACAGTTAATTTCGGTGGTTATTGCTATTGTTGCAATAATCGAGGTTGAATTTTTGAAAAAAAAAAATGTCATAGATTACCTTAAATTTCATAGAAACCTCGATTCAACTGGAGGCCTAACGCAATAGTTGTCCTAAGTTATCATTTAAATAAATATTATTTCTAGAAGCAGAAATACGCTTCCGTAGCTTGACTGAACCGGTTTAGCCATGAAATAGTCCAGATTAAGTCATACCACATTTTTATTGCATTGACGACAAAAATTATTGAACATGTCGATAAATGCCGAAATATGCCGATAACACCCTCCAGACACTTACATTGTAAGACAGTTAGTATCTGATACATGTATTGTGTATTAGCAATCTATGACGTCATGCCAAGAGGGTTTCCTTGAAATAAACCAGTTTTGACTTCCGTTTGCAATCAAAGCGGGTATCGTCGACATAGTATGTACCAGACTGTTAAGTGGTCGATAATACCCGATGTTGCTCTAGATAGATTCGAAATAACTCGAAATACATTTTTAAGTCTTTTTCATTAATGCCACAAGTTTGACATTGATCTTTGGATGGATATTGCTAAAGTGCTCGATTATTGGAGACTGAATTTTGATCTCAATGACCAGTGTATGAATAAAAAAGAGTTTCATTTTTTTTTACAAAATTTGTTACAAATCTGTTTTTCATTTGTACTGCAATATTCTAATTGAATTTATGTTACTTCAATTTTGTTCACAGAGTCTAATTATCATTGTTTTAGTGGGCATGCGCAAATTTATAGCTTAAGATCTTTCGTCAGATGTGAATAGATCTGGAAATAAAACCCTTTTTTTATCGTTTCAGCTTTCTCTGAAAGGGAAAATTTTAATTCAATCTCTCAGTTTATTGCAAAGACTTGAGACTGTTTAAGTTAGTGAAAATGAAGGCTTCAGGAATATTACAAAAATCCTTTAATCTCGATATACAACTCCTTTGAGGTCCAAAAGCAAGGATAAACTTATTTTCTTGAAAAAGAATGGGAAAGCATAAAATATTCTCAGAAAACAAATCAGGAAATTGTGCATGACAGTGTTTTATAGCAGAGAAATGATTTAGGGTAAAGGAGAAAATGCTGATTACAAATATTTTCTCCTTTTTCATCAAAATAATCATATCAGTTACTCATTTAGGGCACAACATTCCAAGTCATAGCGCAGTTGGTAGCGCATCGGACTGTCAATCTAGAGGTTCCGGGTTCGACCCCCGAAGCTCTATTTTGGCATTCGGTATAACTCAACAGAAAAATCCCTATTCCTTGAGTACCTTTGTAATGCAAATGTCAACATACATAATATTTTCGTGATACACTATAATGAAGGTCAGCTTCATTCATTCATAAAACGCACCAATACACATATCCATCATATTGTGTTGCATCTTATCATGGGTTTTCCACTCATTTTACACATTTTGGAACTGTCAGTCTATTTTTATACTTGTGCAATGTGTGTACTGAAATGTCTACCCAAAGAAGTTTTAACATGGTTTTAATTTAACCTTCGTGAATTATAGAGCTCTTACACAGAATGGAGGTACGTGTCTATCCCATGAGGATTGATTTTCATAGAGAACTTCAGAAGATTTGTCATTATTCTGAAGAATTACAAACTCTATGCAGGTTTTAGAGGTTTAAATATTTATCAGCCAATCATAAAATTCTCGGATTTAAGTCAAGTTTATGAAATATATAAGGTAGATATTTGAATTTTTGCTTATTTTCTGGTACATAATTAAAGGAATACTACAACAGTCTTAATTTCTTACAGGCTGTATATTGTCTTGTACCTTGTGTAGAATACCATTTAACTCGACTTTAGGTCTCATCAAATAGTATTGTACACAAGCCACTTGACAGATACAGCCTGCAAGAAAGAAAGACTGTTGTAATATTCCATATACATATATATTGTATTGACACCAAATACCTTGTAATGTTTTCTACCTCCAGATGTAAATGAGTGTACAACCCTCCAAGAGCCCTGTTTCTATAACGGGACATGTAACAACACTGATGGTTCCTATACCTGTATGTGTTTGTCAGGCAGAACTGGGCCACGATGTGAAATTGGTAAGTATAGTTGAATTTGCCCCAGCTACACTTCTATTAAGTGACCACCATAAAGCGACAATAATCAAAATCACTTTTTTTAAAAGCAATAGCTCATAAGGAGTGAAGGCATTTTGCTAAAAAGTAAAATCATAACTCAATCCTTTATTGTTGAAACTCATTAGAATTGTCTCAACAAGACAATCCTAATGTGTCTAAGCAACATAGGATTAAGCAAGAATTCTGTAATGATTTATGTATGTTATCAAAATCAATTCTTCAATTCTTTAGCAAAAATAGGGAATTAAGCAACCATTCTTTTAATCCATTCCCAAACAGTTACCCTTTTTGACGCCCATCAAGAAAAAAACTTAGGGAAAAAAAAACTTTTGGGGTAGAAAACATTGTGGAAAATGAAGAAATGGCTTATGTCAAGCAATTTCTTCATTTTCCACAATGTTTTCTTTCCCAAAAGACGAATAAATTTAAAATTCCATCAACCTGAAATTTGTCATCCGTAGCTTCTTTCAATTTGGACCAGTCTAAAATTTTGTTGTGTTGGAATGGGTTAAGAGACCTTTTTTTTTCAGTCATCTCCTGAGTGGTTGCTTAATACAAGATTTACTGTAAATTATTTAAGAGATGAAGAGAATATTTTTGTTTTCATGGAGGTATGAACCGAAAAACCTAATCACACTCCATGAAAACAAAAAATATTCTCTTCATTTCTTATAATTTAATATCATCTAGTGAAAAAAACCCCAAAAAAAACCCCGAAAGCTTTACAAATTTTGATACCTTTTTGTATTAGACTATTTTGTGTGGAAGCATACAAAATCGCTGCGTGCTCAGAATTTTGTTCGTGGAGTTGTGGAGATTTGATAGACAAAACTAAAAATTAAATTATATGTAGTTCACGTGGAAGGATTTGCCTAAAATTTTGGCTGTTGGTTCATTTGTCTTTCTATCTAAACAATTATGAATCATTTTTAAAACTTTTCTATACCTGATTTTTACGCCCAAGTGATAAAATACTTTAGGCAATTTCTCCTTATTCCACAATATTTTCTATCCTATAGAATGGTCACTTTTTGACTAGTACTTGGACAAGTTTATATTTTGAAAAACACTAAAGGGTTAATCCATTCCCACATAGTGATGCTTTTTGACGCCTCTCCAGAAAAACAATAGAGAAAACATTGTGTAAAATAAAGAAATTGCTGAACCATTTCTTCATTTTACACAATCATTTCTACCCAAAAAGTTGAAATCTAAAATTTCAGTAACTGTAAATTGTTCTCTGCAACTTTTTTCGATATGGACCAATCTAAATTTCATTGTGTTGTAATTGATTTAACAATTTTTTTTGCTTACTTCTGTACTGCTTTTTTCTGTGGATTATCCAGACTTCTCTACAGATTACCTCTTGTTTATTTCACTGGAAAAAAACATACCGTTGAACGTATCAACATGATAATCTCACTGTTTGGATAGACTTTGCCCTACTTTTGTTCATTTTACCCTCTTGAATGTCATCTTGTTGGGACCATTAAGACACTGATTATGTCTATAGGTTGCTATGTAATCACATGCAAAATAATGTGCTTTTAGAGATTTTCTAAAAAAAATGTTTTGTCACTAATTAGAAATGAAGAAATAGAATTAATATTTGTTTTTCTTATGAGATCGATATGTCTTTCACTTTGTGAACAACAAAAGTCATATTATCACTCTTATCAGCCACTGGTGAAAATATAGCTGTTTGTTCACTTAGTGAAAGTTAAATCCGTCTGTCTCTGCAGTATTAAACAGGATTTAATTTTATTTGTCAGCTCATATTAAATTGAGCATGTGAAGAAATGGGTTAATGTTTGAAGAATCTGTCTCAGTAACCATGCAGACCTCTTGTCTGTAGGTACCTTTGATATTACACATTTTGACAGGACGCGACTTTTACAGAAAACAAAGAACAAGTTGCTAAATGACTAGTTTTAACTTTTTACCAGAAGACAGAATTTTAGAATGGTCCAAATTCAAAGAAGTCCTAGATGACTTTTTGAACTGCATCTAAACAAAAATGATTGCAAAGTAGGAAAGAAAACATTTTGAGGAAAAGATGAATTGTTTGTTACAAAAATTTTATTCTTTCCTTGCAATGTTTTCTCCAACTTCTTTTCTTTTATGTGTCTTCATCTAAGATTTTGTGGTCCTTTATGCTTTTTGTATGCTTTTTGTATAGATGTATGCTTTTTAACCAGCTTATATTAAGATACTGAATTCACCTATCAATATATAATTGTTTATTGTATGCTTTAGGTTTAACCCATTACCCCCTGTGATAATGAAGCTACCTGTTTCGATACTGACTTTTCCTATCAATACATTATTCTTTATGTATACTTTGGGTATAAATGAATGCTTAGAAACCTCCTGTGATAATGAAGCTACCTGTTTTGATACTGACTTATCCTATCAATACATTATCCTTTATGTATTCTTCAGGTATAAATGAATACTTAGAAACCCCCTGTGATAATGAAGCTACCTGTTTCAATACTGACTTATCCTATCAATACATTATCCTTTATGTATATTTTAGGTATAAATGAATGCTTAGAAACCCCCTGTGATAATGAAGCTACCTGTGTCAATACTGACTTATCCTATCAATGTATTTGTGTCCAGGGATGGAAAGGAGTTAACTGCACTGAAGGTAAATCCCAAACAATTTCAATGTTGTACCTTTGTTATGCTTTTCTTTTGTCATACTATTCTTTGTCTCATTAACCTCTATTTGGATGAAAATCATTTGTTCATCAATTAAGATGAAATGGTGTTCAATCAATATAATTTGTTGCTTGAAATATACATCTATTTAAAATGATCTCAGGGAGTAGTAATATTGAAATGTAGCTACTAATGTATTTTGTAATTCCTTATATAAAACCAGGCAGGTTAAAAAAGGAACATCCAGGATTATACTTTGTAAAACAATTGATTGATAGAGGAATTAAGACACAGTTAGGCATTTCAAAGCCTTTCCTGTTCAATTCATGGTTTTTATTTCCCTGTAATTTTATATTTGAGTAAACATTGTTGAAAAAGAAGAAACAAGCAATTTCTTCTTTTTCCATAATATTTTCTACACTACTGAGTGTTTATTTTTCAAATTATATCCACTTTAAATTTTTGTCTGAAAAATCTTGGAATTTAGGCAGGTCTAAAAATTTGGAAAACTGGAAAGGGTTAATCCCTTGTTTTTGCGTCCCTGTGATTTCATAATTGAGAAAATATTGTGAAAAAAGAAGAAATTGCTTGTAACAAGCAATTTCATCTTTTTCCACAATATTTTCTAATCTACTGAATGGTTATTTTTCAAATTAAATCAACTTTAGATTTTCGTCTGCAAAACCTTTGAATTTGGGCAGGACAGTCACTCTAAGAATTTTGAAAACTGGAAAGGGTTAATAGATTTTTACAAAGTTTTAGAATATAGCAAAAGTTAAAAGCTTTGACCCTGGTCAGTTGCCCAAATTGTGTAGTCTGACTAGGGTCAATACTTATCGCTCATCACAGAATTTCCTTTATTTTTCTGAAATATTCACACTTAGTGTCCAAGTTTGTAGGGGTAAAAATTAGTTCCGTACTTTTGTTCCCACCGATGTATGAAACAACTTTTTGGGCAATTTTAATTTGTTAAATTTGTCATGTAAAATTATAGAACATTTGAATTATGAAGAGAATAATTTTTTGTTTTCTTGGAGGTATGAAACGAAAAACATAATCACTCTAACATACGGCTCTGCTTTGCATATTCATACAGTGTGAATAATTTTTTGTTTCACACCTCCATGAAAACAAAAAAATGTTCTCATAATTTTTCATAATTTAATTACATTGAGCAAAAAATAAAATGTTTTACAAATTTGATACTTTTTTAGCTCACCTGAGCACAAAGTGCTCATGGTGAGCTTTTTTGCTTGTTGAATGTCTGTTGTCTGCCGTATAATTATTGTGTGCATAAACAATTTCTTTGTTTACACTCTAGAGGCCCAATCTTCGTGAAACTTGGCAAGAATAATTGTTAGGTCATAAGGATGAACCCTATTTATTATAGAAAAGTTCTATTTGACAACAAAGGAATAGTGTCAGAATAGTTGTTTGGTCAAAAGGGGGAACCCATTGAAAATGGTATGGTTCTATTGGAAAACAAGGAGTCCTTAATGACAATTTCTTTGTTTACACTCTAAAGGCCACTATATTGACTCAATCTTCATGAAATTTGGCCAGAATTATTGTTAGGTCATAAGAATGAACCCTATTGATTATGGGAATTTTCTATCAGAAAACATAGAAAAAGGGTCCTTAATGACAATTTCTTTGTTTTCTTCATGAAACTTGACCAGAATAATTGTTAGTTCTTGAGGATGTATCCTTTTGATTATGAAAAGGTTCTATTGGAAAACACAGGAATAGGGGCCTCAATTAAAATTTTTTTGTTTACACTCTAGAGGCCACAATTTTGGCTCAATGTTCATGAAACTTGGCCAGCATAGTTGTAAGGTCAATTATGGGAAGGTTCTATAGGAAAATATGGGAAACTGGACCTTAATGACAATTTGTTTCTTTACACTATAGAGGCCGCAGTTTTAGATTAATCTTCATGAAACTGGTTATAATTATTTGGCTCCAGTTGCATTTTTTTAACAGAAGATGATTCAGGTCAGTTTGTTAGGACCATCATGGTCCTCTTGTGTATGGATCTGTTTTGGGCGCAAGCATACCGAATAGCTGAATGATCAAAATTTTGTTCATGGAGGTATGAATAATTTTGTCAACTGACCAGATTGCTCATTTTTGATAATTAAATCTTTCACAGATGAAGATGAATGTATGATGTCCATCTGCCAGAATGGTGGCTCCTGTACCAATACTATGGGAGGGTTTGAGTGTCGATGTACTGATCAATGGTCGGGACCAACTTGTACAATAAGTAAGTATTATTAAATTGCTATAGGTCCAGCATTGATATCTGATGATAAAACCTTAGTTAAAACCCATTCAATCAATCAATTAGATATTTTTTAACCCATTTCAAATCCTTGTACTTTTATACCAATCCAAATAGTAAGAAGTTGCAGAAGATAATGTTAAGCTGATGAAATCTTTGAATTTTTGTGTTTTTTTTGTAGAATTTCTTCATTTCTCACAATGTTTTTCAAAACTTTCATTTTGAGGGGCGTTTAAAAGCATTATTGTGATGGAATGGGTAAATGCATATAAAACCAGCAATCGTGCAGGAAAGATTTAAAGAGTTCTTAACCCATTACCAGATGACAAAATTTTAGACTAGTCCAAATTAAAAAGAATTGCTTACAACAAATTTAGTTGATGAAATTTCTAACACCTTTATCTTTTTTGTCTCCATTTTCCACAATGTCTTTCATAGCTGTTTCTTTGGGGATTTAAAAGGTATCATTGTGTGGGAATGGGTTAAAGTTCTTCATCATGCATTATGCAAAACTTAGAAAAAAACTAGATCTAGGAAAAGTGAAATACATTTGAACAGTAATTTGCAGTTTAAACCATTCCCACACAATCCCTTCTTTTTAAGCCCCTCAAGGTAAAAAACTTTGGAAAACATTGTGGAAAATGAAGAAATTGCTTTCATTAAGCAATTTCTTCATTATGCACAGGCTTTTCTATCCAAAAATACAGAACAAATTAAAATTCCATCTAGTTTAAATTGTTGTCTGCAGCTTCTTTCAATTTGGACCAGGTTTTCTTTTGTTGGAATGGGATATGGCACTAGTTGCTCAGTATAAATTTTCACCCTCAATTCATGAAGGACAAAAGTATCGGAATATGTATTGTCATACCCTCAGATATTAGCATAAGCATTGGTGGATGTTATTTAACCCATTCCCACAAAATTACGATTTTTGACACTCCTTAAGGAAAACTATTGGGAAAAACACTGTTCAAAATGAAGAAATTGATTGTAACAAGCCATTTCTTCATCTTTTACAATGTTTTCTACACGGACAGTTGAAGAAAAACTGATATTTCATAAATCTGTCAACTGCAACTCCTTTCAACTTGGACCAGTCTAAAATTTGTCATCTGGTTATGGGTTAATTTGGTTAAATATGTTACACAAACAACTGACTTTAATTAAACCCGTTTCTGAACAACAAAACTGTAGAATAGACAAAATTTGAAGGAGTTGCAGTTGTCAATTTACAGTTTATGAAATTTGAAATTTTTCAACTTTTTGGGTTAAAAGCATTATTTTACACAATGATTTCCTGTTTTTATACCCCCCAAACATAGTTTTGGGGGGTTATATAGGAGTCAGCTTGTCTGTCCGTCCATCCATCTGTCTGTAGCTTCATGTCCGCTCAATTTCTCAGCAACCATGGGATGGATTTGATTTAAACTTCATCAAGCAGAAATGTGCATGGAATTCCATTTTGGTTAGGGTCCATCGATTTTTGACGGAGTTATGGCCCTTTGGTGAAAAATCGTCTTTGCTCAATTTCTCAGCAACCATTGGAAGGATTTGATTCAAATTTCACAGACAGACTCGGTATAAGTCAGACATGTGCATATTCTATTTTGGTTATGGTCCATTTATTATCCCCCTCCGTTTTGGCTAAGGAGATATAGTAATGGTCTCCGTCCGTCATTACGTCCTTTTGTCACTAAACTTGTCCGGAGCATATCTCTGAAAGTATAATTGCTATCAACTTGAAATTTCATAGGTTGATAGATCTCATTGAGGAGAAGTGCAGTGCACAAGAACCACACCTCTTGCTTGCATAATTTTGGAGTTATTACCCTTTGTTGTTTTAAAGACTAAGATTTTGTCTGGGGCATATCTCTGAAAGTATAATTGCTTTTAGCTTGAAACTTCATTGGTGGATAGATCTCTTTGAGGAGAAGTGCAGTGCAGAAGAGCCGCAACTCTTGCTTGCATAATTTTGGAGTTATTGCCCTTTGTTGTTTTAAAGACTAAGATTTTGTCAGGGGCATATCTCTGAAAGTATAATACCGTAATTTGTCCATATATTCGGACACAATTAATTATTTTTTTTTTGTCAGAATACATGGATAATTGCTCAAGCCAGTGTCTGAATTCATAGATAACTGAAATGTCGTCCGGCAGGGAACAACCATTGCCCATTTTCATGAGTCACAAACTATTTTTCTTAAGAACCACAACTCTTGCTTGCATAATTTTGGAGTTATTGTCCTTTGCTGTTTTAAAGACTTAGATTTTGTCTTGAGCATATCTCTGAAAGGTTTATAGCTATTATCGAACTCATTGAGAAGAAATGCAGTGCACAAGAAGCCTAAATCTAACTGGCTTCAGTTTACTATCAAGCTTTTACAGCGGGGAATGGCCGTGTCCGACATGGCTCTTGTTTTTGACTGATTTATGGCCCTTTAATTAAGTCCATTTTTATTATTGCCCTTTGGCGACCCTTTGGTGGATAGCACTTGTAATTGGACAAGGGCTGTTGAGGGGTTTTTAGTCTGCTTTGCGACAAAGTCTGGATTTTTTCTTTATGGGCATCAAAAAAAGTGTCATTGTGGGAATGGGTAAGGAACATGCCCTGTGACACTTTGACTTTATAACCTTGACCATGATTCAGTTTAGCTATGTTTAATCAGTGACATAGGCCAATGACATATGTATTCAAAGGCTTTCATTTAACACCAAGGGAATGACACTGTCACCTGGGCCTTTGACATACTTTTCATCTTGCTCATACTTTCATGACACCTAGGATCATTAATGTTTTTTAAATAAAGTCTCAAGAGATACGCTTTCATTTCAGACTAAGTACCATGACCTTGTGATCTTGACCTTTGACTTACTAATCAAAATCCAATTTTTAATTTTCTAACTCCTTACAGCTTGGATGGTTATATTTCTCATATGTTTCCATAAGGTAATTGACTTTCTGTTGCATTTGGTTAGGTGATTTTGTTAACTCGACCTTGGATCTTCTAAAATGAAAAAGCTTTGTTTTTATCTTTAATATTTATATCAATTACTTAAATTCTTTTGGGTTATAGGCTTCAATTGAATGATATTGACTTTAACCCATTACCAGACAACTAAGTTTTGGACTGGTCCAACTTGAAAGAAGATGCAGACGTTATTTCAAATTGGGCCAAAATTGGAAAATAAGTGCCAAGTAGGGTAGAAAAGATTGTGAGAAAAGAAGTAATTACTTGTTACATCGATTTCTCCTTTTACCACAAAGTTTTCCATGATCGTAATTCTTAAGTGCAACAGAAAGCATTTTTGGGTTGCAATGTGTTAACCTCGGAACTTGATCTCAGTAATTTTTGTGATTAGCAGCCATTAGGGCAATCTGTGTTATCAGTGGACAACTTTGGTTCATAATGAATATGCAAGCATTTGGAAATTATTGAGGACACTGAAGAAATTGTAGCAAGTAATTCCTTTACTGTCAACCATATTTTCCACCCCAAAATGCAAGACTTTTTAAATACGCAAAATAGACTTGTCGACTGCAACATCTTTTAATTTAGATCAGTGTGAAAATTTAATGTGTGTTAGCGGATTAATAGACTCAATCCCATTATGTTAAATTGGCCCTTTAATCTAATTTTCTTTGCTCAATAGCATGAGTCCTTTGACTTTAAATATTTGTTCTTTTTTTACAGACAACAATGAATGTACTTTTGAGAACCTCTGCCAGAACAATGCCACATGTATTGATACAACAGGAAACTATACCTGTTTGTGTCCCGCCACATGGACAGGGGTACACTGTACTGAAGGTAGGACATGTTTTTTTAACTGTTTCCCATTTGATCCCTGGTTTTTATGTCCCTGTGAAGTTATAATTGAGAATTTTTTTTAGAAAAAAGAAGAAACTGCCTGTAACAAGCAATTTGAATATTTTCTACCTTTGTTTTCAAACTAATTCCAAAGTGAATTCTTGTCTGCGAAACCTATGAATTTGGACAGGTCTAAAATTATGCAAAACAGTGAAGCGTTAAAATGTGTTTATCTCAATATATCTGTCTGTAAAAAAACAACAAAAAACGTGTCAAAATAGCTGCAATTGTAACAAACAATTTCTCCTTTTTCCACAATATTTTCTACCACATAGGATGAGTTCATTTCAAATAGTATCTAATTGTCATTGTCGTCTGCAACTTCTTTCATTTTGGACTAGTCTAAAATTTCCTAAAACGGGAAAGGGTTAAGATATAAAGAGAATATTTATTGTTTTCATGAAGGTAAGAAGGGAAAGAAACTAATCACACTGTTTTAATTTGTGAAGTGGATTCATACATAAGTGTGATTAGGTTTTTTGTTTCCTACCTTCATGAAAAAAAATAATTATTTCTTGATTTCTTATAATTAATAGGATCTAGCAAAAAAGCTAACATTTTACAAATTCTAATACTTTTTTTGTATGAACTATTTGCAGAAGCATAAAAAAAATAGAACAAAACTTTGTTCAGGGAGTTATGAATTATTTTTTACCAATTAGAATGCCGACTTTTGAAAGACTTAAAATATTCAATAAGTGGTCTAAAAATAGACAGCTGAGTTTTAATAAGAACTTGATATTAGACTGTAATAATGGCATCTTAGGTTGGACCAATTTCTGGTTGAGATTTGACATAGTCATTTTTCTCTCACAAATGGGATAATGGGAAAGGATATTGCGGTAGTACTTATGTGAGAAATACCAGTAAGCCATAGTAAGGCGCTCCTATTGATGCAATATGACAGAAATTAAGTTGAAATTGGTATGTATAAAATCCCTAACAATCTGTCAAATGTTTTAGAATGTCATTTTTCATGATATTTAAAATATTTTTTTACTTTCAGATGTAAATGAGTGTCTTGATGAAAATGTTTGTTCTATGAATGGAAATTGTACGAATTTCATGGGTGGATTCAACTGCTCATGTCTTCCACAGTGGGAAGGAACAATTTGTAACTTAGGTATGTTTGGTATATGTTTGGTATTATATATTTTCATAAGTAAAAAGTCTGTATAGTATGAACACTAATGATCCTAATTGTTATACCCCCACTAAGTATATGGGGTATGTTGGTTTCACTAAGTCTGTTTGTCCGTCCACCTGTAGACTTTTTCGTTTCCATGTTCTAACTTGAGAACCAATAGACCTACACCCTTGAAACTTCATACAATTGTTGCTTATGACCTATGGAAGTGCTCTATTGGTTTTGAGTCATGGACCACCGTCATAGCGCAGTTGGTAGCGCGTGGGACTGTCAATCTAGAGGTCCCGGGTTCGATCCCTGACGGCGGCACTCAATCTTTCCGACCATTTGTTTCTCACCAATGAGTCGATAATCGTAGACCTATGTGGGATAGCAGCTAGGGGCTAGGAAAGGATGTAATGGTAGTACTGGTTTTAGAAATACCAGGATTCCATTGGTAGGTGCTCCAGCCACCGCAATATAACTGAAAGATTGTTGAAAGCATCGTGAAACCCCATTCAAACAAACAAAATTTGAGTCATGGAGGTCAAAGGTCAAGCTCACATTTGAACTTTGATTGAAAATCATTTCAATAGGCTCTAAATCAAGAATCAATAGACCTACAACCTTCACACACCCTATACAGATGTCAATGACCCAAGGAGGTGCCCTTTTGTTTTTGGTCAAGTAGTTCAAAGGTCAGAATTGAACTTTGATTGAAAACCATTTCCATTTTTGGGTATTGAAATGTCAAAAGTCAAATGTTTTACTTGATTGACAGTGAGCTGGTGGGGGGGTATTACATCGCTTTGTGACTTTAACTTCTTTCAATTTGGACCAGGCAAATATTTTGTTGTCTTGTAATAGGTTATAACTTAAGGAAATGTGGCATTTAACCCATTACCACACAACAACATTTTTTAACTTGTCAAAATCGAAACAAGTTGCAGAGGAAAATTTTAAAGATTTTCAAAATATTAGGTTTGAAACATTGTGGAAAATGAATAATTTGCTTTTTCGATCAGCAATTTCTTCATTTCCACAATATTTTCCAAAGTTTTTTTCTAGAAGAGCATCAAAAGTGTCACTGTGTTGGAATGAATTAACCCATTCCAACACAGTGGAATTTTAGACTGGTCCAAATTGAGAGAAGCTGCAGACGACAATTTCAAGTTGATAGAATTTTGAATTTTCTCATCATTTTGGGTAGAAAACATTGTGGATAATGAAGAAATTGCTTGATACAAGCAATTTATTCATTTTCCACAACGTTTTCAAAAGCTTTTTTTCTTGAGGGGCGTAAAAAGGAGGGATTGAGTTGTAATGGGTTAAAACATACAAATGTTGTTTTTGTAAAAAAGTTCTTTTATTTCTCCTAACAGACCATGATGAATGTATGGACACCCCTCCTGTATGTCAGAATGATGGCTCCTGTCTTAACCAGTTTGGAAGTTTCTTCTGTGACTGTTCAAACACATGGACTGGTACCACTTGCGAGACAGGTGATTTTTTAGCTCTACTGGCCAAAGGTCAGAGGTGCCAAAGCAATGGCTGTGCCTCCTTCATGTCTTCAGTCCGTCTGTTAACTTTTCCTTGTTAACACTCTATAGTTCACATTTTTCACAGTCTGATCCATCAAGAAACACAGGGAAAAGGGCTGTATGAAAATTTAATACAAAAATCCTTGTTAACTCTCTAGAGTCCAAAGTACACAGATTCTCTTCAAACTTTCACAGAATGCTTGTAAAATCATAAGATTTCTTCCTTTTGAAATTAGGTCCAGTCTGTCAAGAAACACTGTAAAAGGGGCCTTATGAAAATTTTATTCAATAAATCCTCCTTTCATTTCAAACTAAGTGGGTCTGATCTGTCAAGTATGACAGGAAAAAGAGGCCTTTTGAAATTCAATCAGCAAATTCTTGTAAATGTTATAAAGTCCACAGATTTCATCAGATTGTCTTCATAATCTCACAGAATGATTACTGTCATCAGAATCGTTCCTTTTGAAACTGGGTCTGATCCATAGAGTAACATGGGAAAAGCTCACAGCTTTGATTAGATCTTGTTGAAATTATCACAGAATGATTGAAAGGTCAAATAGGATCATGTACAATGATTGTACAGAATGGATTGTTCCTTTTGAAGCTTGGTCAGAAGGATTATCTTGATGAAATCTGGTATGAGTTCAAAACTGGGTCAACTGGGGTCAAAAACTAGGTCACAGGGTCAAATTTTGAAAAACCATATATGCACTATAGAGACCAGGTTTATTTCCAAATTGACCTGAAACTTGGTCAGAATGATTGTCTTGATGAAATCTAGTGTGAGTTCAAAACTGGGTCAACCATGTCAAAAACTAGGTCACAGGGTCAAATCTTAGAAAAAACTCGTATACACTCTAGAGGCCACATTTTCCCCCCAATCAACCTGAAATTTGGTCAGAATGATTGTCTTGATGAAATCTTGGTCAAGTTCCAAATTGCGTCAACTGGGGTCAAAAACAAGGTAACAGGGTCAAAACTTAGAAAAACCTTGAATGCACTCTGGGGGCTACATTATTTGCCAAATCAATCTGAAATTTGGTCAGAATGATTGTTGTGATAAAATATTGTATGAATTTGAAACTGGGTCAACTAGGGTAAAAAACAAGGTCACTGGGTCAAATCTTAGCAAACCTCGTATGCACTCTAGAGGCCACATTTTTTTCCTGATAAACCTGAAATTTCATCAGAATGATTGTGTTGATGAAATCTTGTGTGAGTTTGAAACTGGGTCAACTGGGGTCAAGGACTAGGTCACAGGGTCAACATTTGGAAAAACCTTGCATGCACTCTTGAGGCCACTTTTTTTGCCCCATCATCCTCAAATTTGGTCAGAATGATTGTTGTGATAAAATATTGTATGAATTTGAAACTGGGTCAACTACGGTCAAAAACTAGGTCACAGAGTCAAATCTTAGAAAAACCTTGCATGCACTATAGAGGCCACATTTCATGCCCAATCAATTGTCATCAATGAAATTAAATAAAAAAATTCGAGACATTCAACTCAGGTGAGCAATTTAGGGCCACTTTGGCTCTCTTGTTATAAATTTGGCCAGATCTATTGAGTTTTTGAGAAAAGGGGCCTTATCAAAATCCTCATTAACACAATAATCCTCAGTCTTTGTCATTCTTATCAAAATTTTAGAATTCATGGACTATCATTAGGATTGTTCCTTTGTAGATTGGGTATGACTTGTAAAGTTTCACAGGAATAAGGGGCCTTATGAAAACTTTATTACAAAAAATTCTTGGCACAATTCAGTCCATTTTTTCCATTGATTGTCTTTAAACTTTTACAGAATGATTTTACCCTCATTAGAATTGTTCCTTTTGAAATTTGGTTTGTTCTGTATCATGGGAAAAGGAGCTCTATGAAAATTTCATAAAAGATCCTCAGATTTCACAGATTGATTGTTCCATCATTATGATTGTTGATTTTGACAGTTGAACTGATCTATCAAGTACACTGCAGCTCCACTATAACGCTGTTGGTGGGGTCCAAGAAATGAAACAGCAGAAGAAGTGGAGTTATTATCCTATAACGCTGCCCCCCTCCCCCCCCCCCCCGTCCTACCAGGGACTGAAGAAAATTAAGAAAGCCGAGTGTGAAACAGTGTGATATTTTAACTGCACCACCTTCAAGGTTTGTAACTGAAGGATACCGATGTGCGTGCCTATTCTCTACTGATTTAAAAATATTAATGACCAAAGGCATTGATCATCTCAATGTCAAACAGTAAGACCAAACAATCAAACTGATTTTGTAAATTGACACACTACGTGTGTCATCAATCAAACAAAGCAATTACCTCTGAACTAATGCATTAATGGCCAGGAGCGTCCATGTAAGGTGTTAAAAACTTACCTGGCTTCGGGTAATTAACTATTTTTAGGGATGAAAAAATCGCGGCCAAATCAGCATCAATGTCGTATCTCAGCATCTGCAACCCAAAATGCCCCCCCACCCAAATTTTGGGAGCCAAGCGGACCCCGCGTTATAATTGAGTCAGCGCTGTGCCAGGTAGCGTTATAGAGGAGTTGCAGTGTAATTCACATGAAATTTGGCCGTCAGAATAATTTATTTAAATATTCTTGTTAACACAATGATTTCACCTGATTCTTTTCAAACTATCACAGAATGATTGTACCATAATAATGATGGTTCTTTTTAAAATTGGGTACAACATGTCAAGTATCATGTAAAAAGGGGCCTTATGAAAGTTTTATTTGAATATTCTAGTTAACACAATAAATTCCCCATATTTCATCTGATTCACTTTAAACTTTCACATTCATTCATTAGGATGGTTCATTTTGAAATTCTGATAAGTCAAGAATCATTGGAAATTTGATCACAAAATCTTCGTTAACATTAAAGTCCATAGTTTTCATCGAATTCTCTTAAAATTTTCAAAGAATGATCGTATAATGCTTGATATGGATTGACACTTTTTTGAAATAGGTGAGGTTGATAAAGTATCGGGGGAAGGGGCCTTATGAGAACTTTGTTTAAATATCCTCGTTAACACAATAAAGTCTACAGTTTTTATCAGATTCTCTTCAAAGATGTATGAAATAATTGTGGCATTGGAAACATGGGAAAAGGGGCCTTACAGATTATCAGTCAGAACATTCCACAATTATAATCAGGTTGTCTTTGAAATTCACAGGACAATTCTAGGGTCGTAGGGAAAGTTCCTCTCTGAAATGAAGTGGATCCAACACTGGAAAAGGGGCCTTATGGATTTTCACTCAAAACATTCTTGTTCATGTGATTAAGTCCACAATTATTATTAAATTTTGTTGAAATTTTCATAGGATGATTATAGGATCATAAGGAAAATTCTTTTTGGAAATTGAGTGGATCTGTCATGAAACACCTGAAAAGGGATCCTAAGGATTGTTGCTGAAAATAATAAAGGAGATTAAGTCTAATTTGCTGTTTTCATTTTATGCATTCTTCTTTAACCCATTCCAACACAGCAAAATTTTAGACTGGTCCAAATTGAAAGAAGCTGCAGACGACAATTTCAAGATGATGGAATTTTTAATTTTTTCGTCTTTTTGGATAGAAAACATTGTGGATAATGAAGAAATTGCTTGATACAAGCAATTTCTTCATTTTCCACAATGTTTTCCAAAGCTTTCTTCTCGAGGGGCGTAAAAAGGAGGGATTGAGTTGGAATGGGTTAAGCAATTAACTTCCTTAAATGCCAGATTACTTTAACCTAAAAACTTGATAGCCAGTAAAGGGTCTCAGGCCCTCATGAGCCTCTTATTTTCTTTACCAGATAACTATACTTCCAAATTTCATACGGAGGGCTCTGATTGTGTCAGATATGCATCAAACATCAACTTAGACTTGTAACTGTAAATAGGGCTCCAAATCATAAGACTGAAAATAGCACCTTTATTTGGTGTAATTTGAAACATAATCCTTTACCAAACAACAGATTCAGCTAATTACAAGACAACAAAATTTTGGACTGGCCCAATTTGAAAGGAGTTGCAGATATTAATCTTAATTTAATGAAATTTTAGATTTTTTCAACTTTTGTGGAAGAAAAGCAATTTCTTCATTTTGCCCAAAATTTTCTCAAATGTTTATGCAAAAATTTCATTGATTGGGAATGGATTAAGCTTGGTCTAAAAAAGATTGCAAACAACTTCTTGAGTTAAGATTGGAAAATAAGTACCAATAAAGGGTAGAAAACTGTGAATAAAAAGTAGAAAATGTAAAGTACAAGCAATTTATCCTTTTCTCACAAAGTTTGCTACAGCTATATTATTTGGGGTATAAAAAATCAGAATTACGTGCAATCGATTTAAATATTGAAAAAGCAGAATAAAGAAATCTTTTTATTATACCTCCATAAACAAGATTTGTTGGGTTTACTGGAATCTGCCTCATTGTTGGGGCTTTATCTGTCTGAAAAATCACAACTTCTCCCAATTCACTTGATACTTGGCAGAAGTGAAAGACACACATTATGTAAAGTTTCCATAAAGAATTTTACTGTAATTTGCCCCTGATTTGACTTAAAAATGCTTGCAAGATGACTCCTCCTACAGTTTCTGTCTGATTCATTTTTTTGGGTATAATTGTCCTTTTTGGTATAATTGTCCATTATGCGTTGTAAATGTGTATGATGCATCTTTGTTGAGAATTCAATGATGAATGCCCAAGATTCACATGATTGTGTGTCTGGCTAACTCCTACAATTCATTCTAATTTTGTTTATATTTAGAAGAAGTGTGGATTTGGAGTTGTAGATGTTTAAGACACTTTTTTGTGAAAATTTCATGAAGAATTAATGAGTTTATTACCCTTGATTCACTTGAAAATACTTGTCCTGACGACTCTTCCTACAGTTTCAGTCCGATTCACTTTGTACTTGGCAGAAGTTTTCATTATCAGGTGAAAATATATAAGATGTAGATTTTGTAAAAATTCCATCAAGAATAAATGAGGTATTGCCCCTAATTTACTAAAAAAAATCATGTACAGCCAACTCCTACTTTTCAGTCCAATTTAATTTAACCTCGGCAGAAATTTTCATTAGTTGCAAATTTGAATATGCAAATTTTTAAAACTTCTATAAAGAATTACTGAGTTATTGCCCCTGATTTGGCTTAAGAATTAGTAAACACTGAGGATTACAGAATTTTGCCACTGATTCAAGCTGACACAAGCCTTGCATGAGTATTGGCCCAATGATAATGGAGTTATTGCTCCTAAATTGACATTACAAGGTTACTGCCCCTGTGATATGAAATATAGGGTCAGCGGTATTAACCACCTTTAGTGATAATTATTCTGATTTGTCAAGGTCACAATTATAATTAATCCATTACTAGATGAAAAAATTGGACTGGCCTAAGTTGAAAGAAGTTGCAGACAATGTTTGCATAACTTGTACAGTAATAGACTGAAATTTTTACTTGTGATTAAGAGATGTTTGAATGGATTGTGAAGCATCAGCCTGGAATTTTTACATATATTTAAGAAATTTTTGAATGGATTTCGAAGTTTCAGCCTGAAATTTTTACATATAGATGATTGAATAGAAAGAGCAGTAATAACCTGATATGTTTGAATGAATTTTGCTGAGATACATTGAACTTTTACATTGTTACAATACACTTAAATGAATTAATCCATCACTTTTGAAAAAAATTTAGACCTATCCAAATTGAAAGGAGTTGCAGACAACAATCTTTAGTGGATGAAATTTATAAACTCTTTGTCTTTTTTGGGGTACAAAAATTTTTGGATCATAAAGAAATTACTTGTAACAAGCAAATTCTTCATTTTCCACAATGATTTCCATAGCTTATTTTCTTGAGGGGCATAAAAGGTGGGATTGTGTGGGAATGAATTAGGTTGACTCAAGATATCCAGATCTGAAGCCACAAACTATTTAATGTCACTCCCATGAACATGAAGGGCTCAACTTCAAGAAAGAATGGACAAATTGTAGCTGTCAATCAAACAATTAACCCTTTCCTGTACAATCACTGGTTTTAACGTCCCTGTGATTTTATACTTGAGAAAACATTGTGGGAAAAGAAGAAATTGCTTGTGACAAGCAATTTCTTCTCTTTCCACAATATTTTCTACCCTACTGAATGGTTATTTTTCAAATGAAATCCACTTTAAATTTTCGTCTGCAAAACCTTTGAATTTGGACAGGTCTACAAAATTGTGAAACAGGAAAGGGTAAATTGACTTATCAAACGTTACATTTAGACTGGAAGTGAACTTTGGATTCTGACAATGGCTGCCATTCATGTGATGCATTTTTTGTTTGTTTATGTGATAGCTTATTCAAGCTGTAGTTACAAAGTTTAGGTCCCTAACTAACCATTTTACTTTCTTGTTATAGGTTTCTGGCCATAAATTTTTCAAAATAGCCCCATTTAATATAGAAGTTGAGCTTCCTGTCAGAGTCAGGGGTGTAGCCAGTGGGCATGACCAGCGATCTACAAATTGAAGACTTTTGACGTTTTATGTTCAATTTCTTACAAGAAAAACCCTGTCTAAATGGTGGAACATTTTCAAAAACACTGGATCATATGACTACATGTATGCCTGTCCACATTAGGCTCTCTCATGATGAATTATCTAACTTTTACACAATGTATTATTGCTTCAGATGTAAATGAATGCATGATGACACAAGATATCTGTCTAAATGGCGGTACATGTACAAACACACCAGGGTCCTATAACTGCACATGTTTGCCAGGATATACTGGGCAGTCTTGTGAATTTGGTAAGTCTACATGGTTTTTTGCTCCATTGGTTGAAAGCCAGCAAGCTATTGTCATGGCAGTGTGTCTGTCTTGTGTCCATCCTTCTGTTCGTCTGTCCGAAAAACTTTAACTAGGAAAATCTTGATCTCAGAAAGTACGGAGCAGAATCCTACCAAATTTCACAGAAATGATCCTTGGGTGACCTTTTATCAGATTCCTTCAAAGAATTTTGATTGGATGAAAAACATGGCTTTAATGGGCTGGGCTAATTTCCATATATGGTCAAACATTTAAAAATCTTCTTCTCAAAAACCAGTGGATAGATTTCAACAAAATTTTACAGGAATGATACTTGAGTGACCCATTATCAGATTCATTCAAAAAATTTCGGTTGGATGAAATCTGTTTCTCAGAAACAAGGGGATGTACTTCAACAAAATTTCACAGAAATGATCCTTCTGTGACCCTTTTTCAGATTCCTTCAAAGAATTTTGATCCGATGATAAACATGGCTTAAATGGATGGGGCTAATTTTTTGTATATGATTAAAGCTTTGAAAATCTTTTTCTCAGAAAGCAGTTGATGGATTTCAACCAGATTTCACTGGATTGATCCTCTGAAGACCCTTTTTCAGATTTCATCAATCAATTTTGATTGGTTTAAAAATAACTTTTATGTTCAGAAAACAGTGAGGCCTGTGAAGCGATACAGGCTCTCAAGCACCTCTAGTCCTTAGTGTTTCTTGTTCTCTTCAAAATGTATCCAACTCTTTCGGATGAACTAAACCTTGAAAGAAAAGCTTTTGTTAAGGAACATGCTGTTTTATGCACATTTGTTGTTTAACAAAAAATCAAAGATTTTTTAGTTAGCAAAGAATCAGCTTAAATAGCTTTAGATTAACGGACAAGTCAACAGAAAAATTTTGAGGTCTTCTCAGAGTTCAATGAGTGCAAACTGTTGACAATGAAGAAATTACTTGTAACAAGCAATTTCTTCAATGTCCACAATGTTTTCTACCCTACAAGGGATTAAATTTGTCTAAATTCCACCAACTTGAATTTGTCATCTGCAAGTTCTTCCAATTTAAACCAGTCTAAGATTTTGTCATGCTGTAATGGGTTTGCAGTTGGTCAGTTGGTTTACTCGTTGGTCACCTTATTTATCATTTTATCACCTTTGACAAAAAAGATTACTGAACAAAACTATGCTCTGCTAGCTTACATCACTTTCAGTACTTTGATTTTCTATTCAATACAATTACAGATATAAATGAATGTACAAGCAACTCCCCCTGTCAGAATGGTGCTGCATGCAGAAACACAGTTGGTAGTTACACATGTATATGTTTGCAAGGGTGGATAGGGGATTTCTGTGAAATAGGTAACTTGATTGGTATTATGACATCCTTAAAGACATTGAAGAAGTTAATATTTACCTGTTAGAAACATTTTTTAAAAGAACTACACAAGGTAGTTTCTGACACAAGGTTTTTATGCCCAAACCACTTAATGATGGGGAGGCAATATAGATTTGCCTTTGTCCTTCCATCTGTACTTCCATCCTTCCGTCTGTCCCGAAATTGTCTGGGGCATATCTCTGAAAGTATAATAGCTATCAACTTGAAACTTCACAGGTGGATAGACCTTATTGAGGAGAAGTGCAGTGCACAAGAACCCCAACTCTTGCTTGCATTATTTTGGAGTTATTGCCCTTTGTTATTTTCAAGACTTACATTTTGTCCCAAGCATATCTCTGAAAGAATAATAGCTATCAACTTGAAACTTCACAGGTGAAAGACCTTATTAAGAGAAGTGCAGTGCACAAGAACCACAACTCTTGCTTGCAAAATTTTGGAGTTATTGCCCTTTGTTATTTTAAAGACTTACATTTTGTCCCAAGCATATCTCTGAAAGAATAATAGCTATCAACTTGAAACTTCATAGATGGATAGACCTAATTGAGGAGAAGTTAAGTGCACAAGAACCACAACTCTTGCTTGCATAATTTTGGAGTTATTGCCCTTTGTTATTTTTAAGACTTACATTTTGTCTTGGGCATATCTCTGAAAGTATAATAGCTATCAACTTGAAACTTCATAGGTGGATAGACCTTATTGAGGAGAAATGCAGTGCACAAGAACCCCAACTCTTGCTTGCATAATTTTGGAGTTATTGCCCTTTGTTATTATCAAAGCTACCGGTGGGGGCATCTGTGTCCTGTGGACAAAGCTCTTGTTTTTCATTGAGGTATGAAACAAATTTTTACCGAATTAGAATGCAGGAATTGTTGTGGATTAAACCATTTTTCCCCAGAAAGAATGTAATTTGAAATTAAAGAATATTGTAGGATAGAAAATAAATTCATGGATCTATATTAAGTTGAGATATGTATGTATGAGCGTGTATAAATCCAAACATTTTGTAGCTTCAAGGTCACAGATCATGGTTAAATTTTAAAACTGATTTTGTTTCGATAATAAATCATACATTTATGGATGGACTTCAATGTAATTTAGCACAGTTGTTCTCCTTCTTGAAAGATTTGCCATTAGAAATCAATTTATGTTAGCTTTATTTTAGTTCAAGAATACAGGTCAAGGTCAAATGGTAAATTGGTACAATTTTAGAATTTTAAACAGTAAATGTCCCTCAAAAATAGATTTTAATATTATGATGAGCAATAAATTAAATTGTAAATAGCAATAATATGGCTGACAATAAGAATGATAGTCTCTTGGTGATTATCTGAATAATTGGAATCAAGGTCATTCCCCCAATTTGTTTAAAAAGTCTATCAGGTCTGTAAAAGGCATTGCCATTTTAACCTGTTTTCTGAATATTTAGACTGGTCCAAATTGAAAGAAGTTGCAGAGGATATTGCAATTTGGGTGCAATTTGAAATGAAACCGTGCTATGTTGTAGAAAATTTTGTAGAAATTGCTTGTTACTTTTTCCAAAATGTTTTCTCAAGTATAAAAACTCAGTGATTTTAAATCCCAAGTCTGTGCTGGAAAGGGTTAAATAAGTTTTTGGATAAAAGCATAAAACATTAATTCATAGACACTGTCCATTTCAATGGAAATCACAGTTTTATGAGGTAACTTTTTGCACTTAACCAATAACCAGATGTCAAAATTAAAAAAGTTTTCAAATGGCAATTCAAAGAGTGCATTAAGACCCATGTATTATGTGGTAATGGAACTTATGTTTATACTGAGAATCCATTAATCATATTTTAACTAAAAGCTTATTAAGCTTAACTCTTGTCATGCTAAATCTAGAATATCCTGTTTTGGCTTGAGGTATACACTAAGATCAGCCTGCACCCATGTCTACACAACATGCTTGTCCTTGTCAATTAAGAGTTGTTTAGAAACGTGTTTTTATGCCCCCACATCGAAAGATCGGGGCATATTGCTGTACCATTGTCTGTCGGACGGTGTGTCTTTCTGCAAAACTTAACCAAAAAACTTAACATTACCAATTACTACCAGCCTATTCAAGATACAATGCTCATATTTGGCATGATGATACATCTCCGTAATACGCATTTCCTCATGTCAAGGTAAAGGTCATGTGATAAGTGTCAAGGTCACATACCATGGTCAAACACAAAAAAACCTTCATGTACGGCGGGGGCATTGTGTTTCACCAACACATCTTATTTTAAAAGAAATGTTGACCAACAACTAGTGCTTCCAGTGTTTTCAGCCCTTTGATTTTAATGCAATTCTACAAAAGATTTTATCCAGCATGACAAGGGTAAAAACTGTCTTGTTTACAGATATAGACGAATGTATGGAAACCCCTATGTTATGTGGTAATGGTACTTGTGTTAATACAGACGGCTCCTTTAACTGTTTGTGTCCACCAGGTGTTAGTGGAAGATTCTGTAACTTTGGTAAGGACATGATAATCTTTACTTTATAACATGACCTACAAATTGTGAGTGAAATAACTCCATTGAATATTTTTGGTAGTACATGAGTGATATTATACTAGTGAAATAACTCCATTGAATATTTTTGGTATTGCATGAGTGATATTATACTTGTGAAATAACTAGTGAAATAACCATGTAAATGAGCTAAATCATGTAATTTTACAAATGACATGTGTTTTGCGGAATATCTTATGTCAATAAAGTTCAGGATTTTATCAATTTATGGCAAAAAGTCATATTATAGATATATATCAAATTTGTGATCATAAATACTTAATTTATTTAACTTGTTATAAAAACTCGGCATAGCTTTGTTTTGATCCATTTATAGTGACTATTGACCACTTATTAAATATCCTCTACATCTACAAGACCTCTGTATCCTTTTACTAAATTGTCAAATAGTAGTTGTCGTAGTTGCCGTCTTTTAACAAATATTTGACTATGTTTTGAATTAAATGTGTTGGTCCAAAATGCATAATAATGATAATTTGCCATCATATATATGTATATATGTCCACTTTAGACACAGACCCATGCTCAGAAATAAGTTGTTTGAATGGAGGTAGATGTAACAGCTCAAGTCAACAAGTGTGTGACTGTCCACCTAACTGGACAGGGGACTATTGTCAAATTGGTGAGTTTAAATTGAAAAAAATTACTAAGACAAACGCTTATAGATAAGTTGATTGAATGGAGATAGTATGTAACAGCTCCAGTCAATAAGTGTGTGACTGGCCACCTAACTGGACAGGGGACTATTGTCAAATGGTGAGTTTAAATTAAAAAAATTACAAGGACCAATACTTATAGATAAGTTGATTGAATGGATTGAATGGAGATAGTATGTAACAGATCAAGTCAACAAGTATGTGACTGTCCATCTAATTGTCAAATTGGTGAGTTTACCTTTAAGTAAGCTAAAAAGACCAATGCTTATATATAAGTTGTTTTAATGTGTCAAGTGTGTGACTGTCAACCTAACTGGACAGGGGACTATTGTCAAATTAGTTAGTTTACTTATGTACCGGTATGTTACACAGACCAATACTTATATTTAATTTCAATGGAAGTATATATAACAGCTGGACAGGAGATTATTGTCAAGTTAGTGATTTTACCTATAGATAAGTTACACATACCCATGATCAGAAATAATTTGTGTAACCCATTTCTACACAATCCCCCTTTTTAACATCCTTCAACAAAAGAACTATTGAAAATATGGTGGAAAATGAAGAAATTGAGTATAGATTCCTCTTTGATGCAAAATGATATAGAAAAGGAGAAACTGCCTTTTCCTATGGTTCTGAAAGTAAAAATTATGTCAGTAAGGTTAATTAGAGAATATTGTGGAAAAGGGAAAAATAGTTTGACATAGGTAGTATTTTAATGTCCTTCCCCTTCTTTTTACCACAGTTCTTCCATCTTTTGGTAAGCTGTCACCTATAATGACAAGCATTTAGAATGAGTCTGAATTGAAGGGAGCTGCAGACTACATTTTAAATGTGGCCAAATCTTTGAATTTTGCACCAGATAGGGTAAAAATATTTGGAAAAGAAAAATATATTCTTATTATCAGCGATTTCTGTTTATCTGCAATTGTTTTTTTATTTTTTATTTAATTCTCTTCATTGTGATAAAATACGAAATATGTTTTAATTGGCTAAGGTGCAGACCAGATATTTTGATTCTTTTATCAGAATTTTCTAGCCTAAACAATTTTGATGAACACACTATACGGTTTAGTGCAGAATCATTACTTTGAATTTTGAAAAAGACAACCTCTATGAATAGTCTTGTCCATTTCAGATGTGAATGAATGTACCTCACCCAGTCCTCCATGTGTACAGGGTTCCTGTCAGAACATACCTGGTTCATTCTTCTGTGTTTGTAATGCTGGATATAATGGGACCCTCTGTGATCAAGGTACCATTCTCTTAATCAGTTTATACATTTAGGGATCAGCCCTGCCAATAACAAAAATGACTTACTTTGAAATTGTTAATTTAGACCAGATGTGAATGAGGTACATTGACATAAGTGCCAAATAGGGTAGATCATTGTGTAAGAACAAGGTAATCTATCAAATTCAATGAATGCCTCTATAGCTGAGTGGTATAGATGCTTGACTCGTGATCAAGGTCATGGATTCAAGCCCCACTGTCACTGGGCTGGGTTCATGGACATGACACTTAATAGCCAGCCCCAGTCTACCCAGCTGTCTTTCAGCCATTGCCTGTCTTCAGGGACGTGAAAACATCTGGATTGTGAGTGTTCAAGAGCGACTCTATCAGCTTAAAGCGAACTAAAATAGATTGGTATAAACTAAGGTCAAGGACCCTTATCAAGGTCAACTTAATGCAAAAACGTAATATTTTGCTGTTATTCAAACAGCCTTGAACACGCATGGCTCATATTTGCTTTAGGCTGAATTTATTGATCTGATCGTGACCTTTATGCCAAATAAGTTATTAGTCTCATGAATATGATCCCGATTATATTTGGACAAATGTCATTCATAATTTCTCAATTTACAGAACCCATTACCCTTAAAAAAAAACTCTACAGTTGTGTTTAACTTATGAACTAGTTGTGATAACAAAGTAGGTAAAGCTACTGTCTGCAAGTCAGAAATTCCATTTTCGAATCTTGCTTGGGTTGATTTTTGGTGTTTTTGTTAGGCAATAATTTACAAAATGTGTTATTTTCACTCACAAATCACATAGGACCTACAACCCACCATTATCCAAACAAATTTCACTATACTGCCTTTTTGTCGAGCTGACTTGCCACGAGCAGTTGACACTATGACAAGTCGATGTATGTGCATTAGTGTGTTAGTTAGTCAATCCGTCCGTCAGTCTGTCCATCCAAATTCGTCTGGACAATTACACCTACATTTATGGATAGATTTCAATTAACTTGGCACAAGTATTCTCCATCATGAGTAGATGTGCCATTTGAAAAATTTTTTGGGATGATTCTAATGTCAAGGTCACAGCTCAAGGTCATACACTAAAATTGTATTTGTCAAGAGCATTTCTCCTACAATTATTAATGAATTTCAATAAATTGGCACGATTATTCTACATCATGAGTAGATATGCCATTTGAAAAATTTTTTGGATAGCTTCAAGTTCAAGGTCAAAGCTAATGGTCAAACACTAAAATTGTGCTTGTCCAGAGCATGATGTCTACAAAACTTTGCGGGCTCAACAGCAGTTGTCTGGGGACAACCATTTAGTTTCTAAACTTATCATAATGCAAGTTAACCTTGTTTAACATTGATATTGGCATGCCATAGAAAAGTACCTGATGTTTATCAAGTGACTTCCAAAGGCAGAACAAACTATGTGGAGGGGAAATGGTCAAATATTAATTTATGTAAATGACAAGGGTCAGGTTAAACTGCATCCACTATACAAAATACATAGGTTCCTTGCATTGATAGTCACCAAATTCCAAAAGCAGAACAAACTATGTGGAGGGGAAATGGTCAAATATTAATTTATGTAAATGACAAGGGTCAGGTTAAACTCACTCCACTATACATAGGTTCCTTGCATTGATAGTCACCAAATGGTTGTTAGTTCAATATCAAGGTCACTTAATTGAGGTCATCATAACTCTAAAACTTAACATTTTGCTGTTTTTCAAACTCCATTGAAGATACATGGCTACTATTTGGGGCATAGGTTCTTTTCATTGAATGGCATCAGTTGCTTATAAGGTCAAAGTAATCCATCAAGGTTGCTTATCAAGGTCATATCTCTGAGAGAAAGCTGTTACAGGGGGATGTTGTTTTTTAGTTTATAAAATCTTAAAGATGTGTACAGCTAAATGGGATGGGTTGCCAGAGGCCTTGAAAGGATGTAGTGGAAGTACAGGTTTAAGAAATATTAGGAATCTATGGTTAGGAGCTCCAGCCTCCGCAATATGACTGAAATACTGTTAAAAGTGGCATTAAATCCCATTCAATCAATCAATCTAAAAAATGTTGGTCTATTGGGTGGCAAACATTGTGGAAAACATTGCTTTATTTTCCACAATGTTTTCCAAACCTTTATTGTTGGCATATGTGGGTGAATATAATTTTACCTCTGTCATGGTTCTGGAGTGTGTTTTTTTATTTTGATTGAAATCAGAAATGACACAAAACATGTTTATGAAATATTTTGCATTTATTTTGACCTGTTTCAAGTATATGAATCTGTCAGGATTATCCATTTTGTAGTCATAAGTTTCTAAAATATAATCTTTTCTTTATGCCCCTGCATCAAAAGATTGAGGGCATATTAATTTTACAGTTGTCTGTCTCTTGATAGATGATAGATCTCATCAATATGCAACTACAGATACCAAGGTCGAGGTCATGTGACAAGGTCAGGGTCACTTATTAACCCTTTCCTTTTTTTCAAAATTTTAGATCTCAAATTCAAATTCAAAGGTTTTGCAGATGACATTTTAAAGTCGATTATTTTGAAAAATAATCATTCAGTAGGGTAGAAATTGTTGTGGATAAAGAAGAAATTGCTTGACACAAGCAATTTCTTCTTTTTTCCACAATGTTTTCTCTTGTATAAAATCACAGGGACGTAAAATCTCGTGTTTGTACAGGAAATGGTTAATGTCTCATTTCTGAAATTAGGCTGTTACCGGGGCACTGTGTTTCACAAAAACATCTTGGTACTTTTTTTCAGATATAGATGAATGCAATCGAGTGAACTGTAATAATGGAAATTGTGTGAATACAGTTGGATCTTTTTACTGTAATTGTACCCAAGGCTGGACAGGGGTATTCTGTTCATTTGGTAAGTACTGCCTAGATTAGGTTGATGGGTTGCCACAAATAGGTCCTTGAGACGTCAAAACTGGATGATAAAATTTTACCTATTTTGCATTTCCATACAGGCTTTTATGTTCTGTATAAAATGTAAAGAACATCAATAATCGTTCATCTTAGAGAAGCAAATTAATTGCTGCTTGCCTTCCACCTATGAAAAAAAATCGGCAATTTTAACCAATTCCACACAATCCCTCATTTTAAGCCCCTGAAGAAAAAAGCTTTGGAAAACATTGTAGTAAATGGAGAAATTGCTGGTAACAAGCAATTTCTTTGTTATATACAATGTTTTTTTACCACAAAAGAAGAAAAATTTCACCAGCTACAAAATGTCACATGCAACTTCTTTCAATTTGGACTAGCCTACAATTTTCTTGAGTGAGAAGGGTTAAGAACTTACTTGTATATCATGTGACCTGTCAAACAAAAAAAGGACCACATGGTTGTTAAATAAAGCAAATGATTGAAGAATAGATTGGATTCTGCAGAGGTCTAGGGGGAGTCTATTCCAGTTACACAGGTGTCTGCAACTGTGTTGGTGTAATGCTTTGATTAAAGTTTTATATACAAGAGTCTCATATCAGTTTCTATAAATATTGTTACTCTGAAACTTTGCACATGCCTTTGTGACCATCATATCATCTCTTGGGCATAGATTTGTTACAGTGATATTCCTTTTAGGTGAATTCTGAACCTTTTTGACTTAGAAATTCTTGGTTAAATTTTTACATGCAACTGCCATTTCTCTGTTCTATCTGTTTCTGCTAATGCTGTTGCTCTGAAATATTGCTCTTGCCTCTGTGAATCATGTCATCCCCTAGGCAAAGATTCATTACTCTGATAGTCATTTTGGTGGAATTTTGCCCTATTTTCAACTTAGAAACTCTTGGTTAAAGTTTTCTTTGCAACTGTCTACTTTCTGTTCCTACTATTGCCAAATATCTGAAACAATGCACATGCCTATACTTCCATGATATCAACCCCTTAGCAAATATTTTTTGTTATCTCAATTTTTTTGAGAAAACCCGAGGTATTGCAATAGCAAATTAGAAAATAGAAAATTTTGTCTTCTGGTAATGGGTTAAACATATAATAATTATGTGTGTCAAAGAATTTTCATGAGGCCCTCTTAGTATGACAGGTCACAATTATTTGATGTGACAAAAGTTGATATAACAAAAACCATTTATATTTGATTTTCAGATGAGCTAGAATGCTCCAGTTCGCCTTGTCACAACAATGGCCGTTGTATTGAGGAACCAGGCTCATTTAGATGTGAATGTTTCCTTGGCTATACTGGACAGTTTTGTCAAAATGGTAAGGCTTTGTACCATCACAATGAGAAAATTACTAGCAAACAGACATTAATTTAACCCTTGTTGTGCTGTATAAATTACCATACTGAATTGCTGTAAAATCAAAGGGCTGAAAGCACTGATA
The DNA here is from genome assembly GCA_946902895.1 of Fragum fragum. NCBI lineage: Eukaryota > Metazoa > Mollusca > Bivalvia > Cardiida > Cardiidae > Fragum > Fragum fragum. The sequence goes on along the minus strand of OX336379.1, from coordinate 32,064,576 downwards.
GAACTCGTTCAAAAATCAATATTTCTTTTGGAAATCAGTTTCATTAACAACTCTGGCAGGAAAAATACAAGCAGGAGGTGTAGACTAAGATCAGACTGCACTTATGTGCAGGCTGATCTTGGTCTATACCTCCTGCTAAAACCGGAATATTCCGGGTTTAGCATGACAAGGGTTATACTATTATTATGTGTCTTTCCAATGAAGATTGGGACATATCATGTCATTGTTGTCCATTTTATTTGTTTATCTGAAATTGACTTGCATTTTCTCATTATAAAATCATTTCTACCAAAATGAAATGGTACAGAAGTATTTATGAGACTGAGCAGAATTTTCAAGGCAGATCAAAATGAAATTGACAATTGCTTCGGACTATTTCATAACGAAAGAATTGGGATATATCGAGTGAATTGACCAATCACGGCTGTCAATCAAGGAATTAACTGACTAATCACACCATTCATTTAGCCAAGACCTGAGCTTTCAACTCCGCCATTGGCCCCCATGGTTGTTTACCTCTTTTGTTGGTTTCGTGACTTAAACAGCGTAACAAGTTTATTCAAGCTGTAGTTACGATGTTTAGGTCACCAACAAGCCAGTTTACTTTTTTGTTTCATCCTACTAGCCATAAATTTTGCAATATAATGCCATTAAAAATCAAAGTGGAACTTCCTGTAGGAGTTGATGGGGGTGGCCTGGGGAGTCAGTGGGCAGGGCCAGTGATTGGTCAATTGGTTGCAAAATGTAGTAAATATCACTACTTTTGTAACAATGGTGAGGGAAGCCTGTGGTAGGTTGTGAAATAACGTAATTAAGCTATGAAGTTCTTCAACCCTTTGCTGTTCAATCCCTGGTTTTTACGTCCCTGTGATTTTATGATTGAGAAAATATTGTAGAAAAAGAAGAAATTGCTTATAACAAGCAATTTCTTTTTTTTCTCCACAATATTTTCTACCCTACTATATGGTTATCTTTTAAATTTAATGCACTTTAAATTTTTGTCAGCAAAACCTTTGAATTTGGACTGGTCTAAAATGTTGCAAAAATAGGAAAGGGTTAATGGTATAATTAAAGTATTGGAGACTCATTGAATGTCATTTTCGATTCCTAGTTAATTTTCAACTTATTTTCTTTTCTCTAACACATTTACTTTGATAACCAAACCAATATTTTTTTCTACTAGAAGGCATTGTAATTTGAAGTGAAAGCCTTTTCATTAACATCTAAAAATCGATTTACGTATGGTTGGGATTTTAAATGAAGGAAAAAAATTAGTGTTGAAATCAACTAGACGATTAGAAATTAAAGACCAATAGTAAAAAACTTTTATGCTGATTTGACTATTTATTTAATATCAACACAGCAAATATTAAACTGGTCCAAATTGAAAGAAATTGCAGACAACAATTCTTAGTAAATGAAATTTCTAAATTCTTTATCATTTAGGGCAAAACAATGTGGAAAATGATGAAATTGCTTTTAACAAGCAACTTCTTCATTTTCCACAATGTTTTCCAAAGCCTTTTTGCTTAAGGGGTATCAAAAAGTGTCACTGTGAGGTAATGGGTTAAGTGAAGTCATCAGCATGACATAATCAAGAGAGGGTTTACTGCATTGCACTAGATTCCAACTCGGCAATTTCTCTTTATTTGTCAACATTCTTTGTCTGAAACGTCCATGGCTCACATCAAAGAATTGTTGTTATCTTTAAGCACTTACTTATTGCATCTCTATTTATTTTGAAGAAACACTTGAAAGTTTATTAAAATTATTTAAACTGAAATTGTCCCCCAATTTTCTGTCACAACAGAAGTAACACAGAAAAGCTCACTCCTGAAACTCTCGGTTTTCAACTAATTCAATTTCTTTTTTTTCCAGACATAGATGAATGTAGGGTGTCTAATTTATGTCTAAATGGTGCAACCTGTATCAACACGAATGGATCATTTTCATGCAGCTGTGCCTCTGGTTGGACTAGTCCACTTTGTGAAACAGGTGGGTTATATTCATAAAGAACCTCATCAGCTTGACCATTTCCATTTATCTGTTTAACCCTTTCCCTGTTTTTAGATTTCGGAGAGGTCCAAATGGAAAGAATGTGCAAACAACAATTAAAAAGTCAACAATTTGTATCATAACTGTCAAATAGTCTAGAAAATTAGAAATTGCTTGTTTCAATTGGGAAGATACATCCCAGATAATGGGAGACAGGACCAGCTTTTCAAAGTCTGTCCCAGTGTCATGTGTTCATTTTTGTGACATCAGCTGTGTATTTCTATCAATAGATGCTCGTGTTGAAAGAAAACCTCTATGACTGTGATCTTGTTATGTTCAAGCTAAAATCACTGATTTTCAGAAAAGAACTTTGGATAAGTAGTTGATGAAACTTTAATTAAATCCACTGAAGCTGTTTACTTTTAAAACATTTTCGACTGGTAAGCTGAAGTGTTGACATGGAAAAACTTGTTTGTGTGTGCATGCATGTGTATGGGAAGTTTTATTTTTGTTGTTGTAGATGTTATTATTTTGGCAGGGTACTTGGGGGGGGGGGCAAAGGGTGTGTCCCAGAAATTTTAGTCTAATGTTCCAGAGTTGCTCGAAAAAATTATGGCATATCTGATTTGGGTCACATTGGGTCAGAAACTAGGTGGTTAGGTCAAATCTTAGAAATACCTTATTAGCAGTCAGAAGGCCAAGTTTTTGGCTGAAATGTCATTATATATTGTCAAAACCATAATATTCATGACATCTAGGCCAAGTCAACTTTGGGTCAATTTGGGTAAAAACTTGGTGATCAGGTCAAATCTTAGAAATACCTTGTATGCAATCAAGAGGCCACATTTCTTGGCACAAATGAATTGATTTCTTTTATCAGAATGATTTTCTCCATGATATGTAGGTCAAAATTGAATTTGGTCTATTTGCTTAAAAAACTAGGTCAATAAGTTAAATCTTAGAAATACCTTGTTTGCTCTTTAGAATCAACATTTGTAGCTCAAATTACTTGATACTTAATCAGAATGTATGTCTTCAAAATACCATGGCAAAGTTCAAAATTGGGTCACCTTGGGTTAAAAACTAGGTCAGATGGTCAAATCTTATAAACACCTTGTTTGCACCCTAGATGTCACATTTTTTTTATCTCAGCCAAGTTAAAATTGGGGTGAATTCAGGACGATAACTAGGTCACTAGTTCAAATCTTGGAAATGGCTGTTTGCACTCTAAAAACTACATTTATGCTCAATTGACTCGAAATTTGGTCTGAATAATTGTATCCATAATATCTAGACCAAGTTCAAAATCGGATCTAATCTGTGTCACTAGGTCTCAGCTGAAGAAATCTTTTTGCAATGCAGTTGCTTCTTTTCCTACACAGATACCTTGAAACTTTCAAAGAATGTTTGTGCCTTTGACAAGATTTGATAATGGGTCAGCTCTTGGCAAGATTAGTAACTTGGACTTTTTATACTTTTGCAGTCATTGTCTCCTCAGGTCAGTATTTTAGGGCCAATGGAACTCATTGTTTTTCGAAACTCTTTTCATTGTGATTGTTAAAATATGGGATTTGTGTGGAAATATATTCTTTGGGATTCAGGATGGCTTTGCTAGATCACTCTGATGAATTCCTTGTAAACCTTTTTTTGTCTTTTTATTACAGACATAAATGAATGTATAGATGTACCCAATGTGTGTAATGGTCGAGGTGTTTGTAATAATACTAGGGGAGACTTCAGCTGTACATGCAATGCTGGTTATACAGGGAAACAATGTGATACAGGTAATATGATATGAATTGGAACACCTTTAGACTCTTTGCACATATTACTGACAATGAATTGAAGCTGTGGTTATATTCTTTTCATCATCTGCGAATGCCTGGTTTGGTTTAATCTTATGATAAACATGTTCTTACAGCTTAGATTAATCTCTCTCTTTTCTTCTACCTTTAGAAAACACTAGTACTAGGCGGAACATGTGGATGAATGAAAGAACAGAAAATCAATAGCTGCTTGTGGTATGCTCTACCACACATCTCTTGTAGTCTTTGCATAGAAACGACATAGCTCTTTATTCATGGATATCAGTTGTTATAGTACAAAATATGTTGATTTGACATCACACAAGGTTATATGGCCTTGTATGAAGCTTGCATAGGATTGGTCAAGTGAGTAAGTAGTCTGACTGGGTTGGAAGTTAGAGTCTATTGTGTCGATTGCACTGGTTTGGTAGTTATATAATCTAAATGGGACTGGTTAGATTGGAAGGTAGTCTAACAGTGTTTTTTAGCTCACCTGAGCACGTAGTGCTCAAGTGAGCTATTGTGATCCCCTTTTGTCCAGTGTCCGTCCGTCGTCCGTCATGCTTCTTGTGTCGTCCGTCAACAATTTCTTTAAACAACATCTCCTCCTAAACCACTGGGCCAATTTGAACCAAATTTGGCAGAAATGTTCCTTAGGTGGTCCCCTTCAAAAATAGCTAAAAGAATTGAAATCCGTTAAAAACTCTGGTTGCCATGGCAACAAAAGTGAAATTTTAAAAAATCTTTAAAAATCTTCTCCTCCTGACCCAGAAGGCGAAGAGCCTTGATATTTTGCATGAAGCATCAGTATATTGACCTCTTTCAGAATAGTTAAAATCATGATCCTCGGGTCCCCAGGGGCGGAGCCCCAGGGGGGTGGGGTTTATATAGAAATAAAGAATGATTTTTTAAATAACATCTCCTCCCAAACCACAGGGCCTATTTCAACCAAATTTGGCAGAAATGTTCCTTAGGTGGTCCCCTTCAAAAAAAGCTAAAAGAATTGAAATCCGTTAAAAACTCTGGTTGCCATGGCAACAAAAGTGAAATTTAAAAAAAAATCTTCCTCCTGAACCAGAAGGCGTAGAGCCTTGATATTTTGCATGAAGCATCAGTATATTGACCTCTTTCAAAATAGCTAAAATCATGATCCTCGGGTCCCCAGGGGCAGAGGCGTGAAGCATCAGTTCACAGACTTCTTTCTTATTTCTGAAATTATGACCCATGGAAAAAGTTCTTTCCTTCTTTCAAATAAGCACTTAAGCCTTGGAATTTGTAATTTAAACTTTTTGATCCCCAGGTTCATAGTCTTTATATGTAATTGTGGCCCACTTGTTTCATAATCCTAACCTTTACATGAAATAAGACTGTTGAAAGAAAAAGAGCCTTTATCTCAGGTGAGCGCCCTAGGGCCAACGGCCCTCTTGTTTGATATATAGCCTGAGTAGGTCTGAATGGGATTGGCTGGTCTGGTATATTGTCTGATTAAGGTTGTAGAATGGTTGGTTGAGCATATAGTCCGTATAGAATCTGTTAGTAGGTAAATAGCCTGAATTGATGAATTAGTTTGTATTGTATGCTTTTTTCCATATCCCTGTGATTTATCATATGTAATCTCCAGATAGAATTTGCTTTCGGTACAATGTCTTCCAACTAGAAAACTTTAAAAAAAAGTTTAATTATTTGAACAATTCCACACAGATCAAATGGTAATTTCCAGAAAACCTCTCAAATACACAGGTATTGCTGTAGCTTTGATGTCTGTGTTGTTGTTGTCATTGTCCTTCAAAAACTTTGACATTGTTACTGTTTAATATCTCTGGTATTAGTGAAGTCATTCATTTTAAACTTGGAATATATACTCATCATCATAAGAGCTACACACACTAATAAGAGAGGTAACTCTAAATGCATTTGTGAGAGTTATGCCCCTTTTCCACTTAGATTTTTATCCACTATACAGCAACCAACAGCCAAGTGACAGGTGCCCGTAGGCTGTGCTTCTGTCTTGAACCAACAATTCTATGTAATTTTTTTGTCATATTTTATATGTATGTTGCTTTCAAGGGTAAATATGTCCACACCATGAAGTTATATTCAAAGATGTTGGCAATTACTTGGGCATTAATGTTTCATTATTTCTCGATAAACTTTTCATTTTCTCTTCAGATGTGGATGAGTGTTCCCTGAATACAGGAATTTGTCAGAATTTTGGAACCTGTAGAAACACCCGGGGCTCATACAGATGTGATTGTCAAAATGGATACACTGGACTTCAATGCGAAATAGGTAGGAAATCCTAACTGATATCACAATGTTTTTTTGTTCTCGGTTATTTTGGGCTTGTTTTAGCAAGTTTTATTAAGACAAAGAACTAGATACAGTCATTCATTAAAAAGGACACTTTTGCAAACTTTGTTCTGAAAAGTGAGAATAAAATGACAAATGGATGGGAAAGAAATTGCTTTCAGAGAGGAAGAAATACATCAACATTAAAACAAGTCATCTCAATAAATCGATGTTTCTAAGAGAATCAAATAAGAAGTTAAGAGTCCTCAAACTTCTTTGTGTGGAATATTAAAACAGTCTCTATACATGCCCAAAACATAAGTACACTGCAACTCCCCTGTAAGGCTACCCGGCACGGAGTTGACTCCATTGTAACGCGGGGTCTGCTTGGCTCCCAAATATTTTTAAAGGGGAGGAGGACCATTTATGGTTGCTGATGCATAGATACAAAGTTAAGATTGATTTGACCATGATTTTTTCATCCCATCTTCAGTCAACTTGAGAAAAAAAAGGGTTGCACATAAAAATCGATAACTGAAGCCACATAAGTTTTTAACACCTTACAGTGGACGGTCATGGCGATCAATGCATTAGATCAGAGGTAATTGACTCGTGGTGTTTCAATTTATAAAATCGGTTCTTTTGTTTGGTCAAACTGTATGACATTCAGATGATTAATGCCTTAGGTCATTTATATTTTCAAAAACAATAAAGAATAGGCACACACCTCGGTATCCTTCACATTTTTTGTTTCTCTTGCGGCATTCTTAATTTTCTTCAGTCCTTGTATGAATTTAAAGTTTTTTGGGTACGGTTTATTTCATTTTGAGGGAGGAAAGGTGATCAAAGGCACCACTGCCAGATGTTCAGCTATTTACTAGGGATGGTAACGAGTATCAATTTTACTAATCGAGTACTCGGTCACCATTCCGATCGAGTACTCGAATACTCGAATAGAAACGTCGTCATTTTGTTATAGTCTCTGTGTTTTCAAACATATTTCTAATGCGATTTATGCAGCATATCTTCGGTCAAAATGTATTTATAGAATACATTTGATCAGTACTTTACTTGAGAAAAACGGTCAATTGTTAGATATGTATACTAAAAAGCAAAGTGTACATTTTACGGTCTTGTCGTCGGCTGCTCGCTTGAAGTGCTTCCATACTATAGACTTAGCAGGAGGCATTGTTGGACTTTCTGGAATTTATTTGTGGTATATGGTGACTGAGATGGTTCTTCTTTGGGTAACAGATAGCAATAGAATGACAATACAATAGTCCAATAATCGGCTTGATTGACAATATCGAGGGATTAGATAATCGGCAGACGACCAGGTGTTAATACTCTACCCTTTGCACTGTACAGTGTTGGAAAAGAGTGATCGATATTTTTAGAAAGTATCAAAACTTGAGTGTGGAAACGAATTTTCAATTTTTGAGCTGTTATTTTATTTTTTGCCGATTACTCGATTAGTGATATTGGTAATCGATACTCGGACGTTCGATCGAGTACTCGATTAATCGAGTACTCGTTCCCATCCCTACTATTTACTGTAGAGTTTCCGGAGTTGACATGTGTCAGACATAGGTGTAAAACTACATTCAGTTAGATTAATGCTGACGACTATCATAATAATAAAACATGTCTCAGGTGAAAATTTTAGCTTAAATATTTGGAGACCGAAAAAGAACCACAATTTAAAGACCTGTAGAAATTTACAGTTTATTCAATTCCAATAGACCGGGAAGGTAAGGGAAGAATTGAATAATTCTCTGCATGCTGAATTTCATCGGTTTCTGCTAAAATCTTGTAACTATAGTTGTTGTATTTCATTTCCCGACTAGCAACATGTATAAAATTAAACTTGTTACAGGAGTGTTATCACGAATTATCGGTTTTTGATTCCAATACTGATGATTGGAAATTTCAGTTACAGCAGGGGATGGGGGGGCAGCGTTATAGTGGTGTTGCAGTGTATTCAGTTCTTATATACACTCTTTTTAGCAAATTCAAACCAAGTCTAGTCAAGGGAGTTAACCCATTACTGCACAGTGACCCTTTTAAACACCCCTTAATATGAAAGTTTTGGAAAACAGTGTGGAATATAAAGAAATTGCTTGTCACAAACAATTTCTTCACTATCCACAATGTTTTCTAACCCAAAAGACACAGATTTCAAAGATTTAATTAACTTCAAATATTGTCTGCAACTTCTTTGGATTTGGACTGGTTTAAACTTTTGGAACAGCTCAGTGTATTGGTAGGGGCCCATTTTTTTCATATTTATTCTAACCTCAATTTCATTTCCAATGTTTAATTTGTCTTTCAACATGTCATTTGTCAAACAGATCACAATTTAGATTATCATCATCTTGAATAATAATAGAATGAGACCTTTTTTTTAAAAAGAAAGAGAAATGTGAGGAAAAAATTAAAAAGTTGACAGAAATGTGAGAAAAAATAAAACTTGTAGACATTTTCTTCTTTACTAAAATATGCTTGTCTTTCCGTAACCCATTCCAACTCAAGAAAATTTTAGACTGGTCCAAATTAAACGAAGCTGCAGACGACAACTTCAAGATGATGGAATTTTAAAATTGTTCGTCTTTTGGGATAGAAAACAATGTGGATAATGAAGAAATTGCTTTATACAAGCAATTTCTTCATTTTCCACAATGTTTTCCAAAGCTTTTTTCTTGAGGGGCGTAAAAAGGAGGGCTTGTGTGGGAATGGGTTAAAATAAAAACTCAGGATATAAAACCCTTAATCCATTACCACTCAATACAGCATTTTTATGCATTTAAGAAATGCCTCATTGGGAAATAGGAGATATTACTTGGCACAAATGTTTAATATGTGAGTAAGAAACATGACCTGTAAGCTATAAAAAAAACTTCATGAATGTTTTGTAACGCAAAACCTTGAAAAAAAAGCAGAGATCAACCAGAGGTTGCATTCCAGAGATAATTCATGGTCAAATGGTCTGTCTCAATTCAGAAAATTGTCAGAGCCAAAAGCTTTGACACTTGTCAGCCTCTTTAGTTTGTGCAGTATGTCCAATATCAGTCCTTTTCATTATCCTGGATGCTCCTTTTAGTTTGAAAGGTTTTTGTGCATAGGACTCAAAATCATCTGGTTCTGGGTTCGATCACTGGCTGCAGCAATTATCATTTACAACCATAAGTCTCTCAGCAATAGGTGAATAAATCCTAAACCTTAGTGGGATGAGCAGCTCGAGGCTTTGAAAGATTTTAGGGTAGTACAGGTGTCACAGAGAAATACCAGGAATCCATGGTTAGATGCACCAGCTGCCATAATATGACCGAAATACTGTTAAAAGTGGCACTAAACCAAATTCAATCAATAGTTTTGTTCAATGGATTGCAATTATCCTGGAATAGTTTTACATGCTATTGACTCTTGATATAACATTATCTAAAGCAGTTGGCACATGAACAGCCATGCCTTAAGAATATCAGAGTAAAAACCATATATTATTATACCCCCAAAACTATGTTTTGGGGTATATAGGAGTCAGCTTGTGGGTTGGTCCGTCAGTCTGTCTGTAGCTTTTTCATGTCCGTTCAATTTCTCGACAACTATTGGACGGAAATTATTCAAACTTCACTTTATAATCAGTATCAAGCAGAGATGTGCATATTCTATTTTGGTTACGGTCCATTGATTTTTGATTTATGGACCTTTGGTGATAAATTGTGTACGCTCAATTTCTCAGCAACCATTGGATGGATTTGATTGAAATTTCACAGAAAGACTCGGTATAAGTCAGACATGTGCATATCCTATTTTGGTTATGGTCCATTTATTTTGACTGATTTATGCCCCTTTTACGGCCCTTTGGCAGATAGCACTTGTATATGGACAAGCGCTGTTGGGGGGGTATTATTCCGCTTTGCAACAATTTCTAGTTTCCTCTGAATTTTGTATTTATAGATGTTGATGAATGTTCCACAGAACAACCATGCCAGAACAATGCAACATGTCAAAACATACCCGGCTCATACTATTGTGAATGTACAGCATTTTGGACTGGCCCTCAATGTCAAACTGGTAACCCAAGAAATGCTTTACTTTTTACCAGGACATTGTTTCATCAACTTTATATTGTAGTCTGCAGCTACTTTGAGTTTGTATCCATCTAAAATTTTGTCCAGTCACAAGCAAATTCTACTTTTTGAATAATCTTACTAGAGTAAATTTCTTCAATGGCAATAAATTTAACATAAGATGTTTCAACATAATTTGTTTAAGAAGTAATAGATGCTGAATTATTTATTTTCTGCTTGTGTATACCAAATGTTTATTTTAGAGAGATTATTATGAAAGATAGTGAAGAAACAACTGTTAATTGAATTGCACCTTTCATAATCTATGCACCAATATATATGTAAAACGAATGCTGAAGCATCAAATTACAATAAGAAAATTAATTTTGTTTATGGCTGTCTACCAATGAAAATTTACAGAAGCAGAAGTTTCACTCCTTATTAATTTTTTAGCTCCACTGGCTGAAAGCCAGTGAGCTATTGTAATGGTGTTGTGACCGTTGTGCATCTGTCCATCATGGTGTCTGTCAGTAAACTTCTACTTTAAAAATCTTTCCTAAGAAAGTACTGAACAGAATTCAACCAAATTTCACAGAAATGATCCTTGGGTGACCATTTATTGGGTTCCTTCAAAGAATTTTGATCTGATGAAAACATGACTTTAATTGGCGGGGCTAATTTCCATATATGTTGAAACCTTTGAAAATTTTCTCCTAAGATAGTACTGAACAGAATTCAACCAAATTGCTAAATTTCAACCAAGTTTTACAGGAATGATCATTGGGTGACCCTTTATCAGATTCCTTCAAAGAATTAAGATTGGATGAAAAACGTGCTTTTAATGGGTGGGGCTAAAATCCATATATGGTGAAAGTTTGGAATAATCCTTCTCATAAACTAATGGATGGATTTCAACCAAATTTCACTGGATTGATCCTTGGGTGACCCTTTATCAGATTCCTTCAAAGAGTTTTGACAGAAAACATGGCTTTAATATACTGGATTGGGCTAATTTCCATATATGGTAAACAGTGAAAACCTAAAATCTTCTCAGATTACAAACAATCATATGTTTTCAACAAAATGTCACAAAATGATCTTTTGGTGACACTTTGTCAGATTCTTTCATAAAGTATGGCTCAGATGAAAATTATGGCTGTTAGGGGGGGGGGCTTATCTCCATATATGGTATATTGTGAAATTTTGAATATATTGTTCTGGCAAACTGCAGGATGGGTTTCAACCAAATTTCTCAGAAATGATAAGTAAATTCAGGCTGGTGGAGCGAATGATACAGGTGCTCAAGCACCTCTAGTTTTAACTTGAGCATTTATATTTTGTTTCATTGCCTATCAACTTGTGTGGTTTGAATCCTACACATAATCTTTTTGTTGCTAGATGTCTTTTTACCAATTCCCTTACATTCCTGCATTTTTAAGCCCTTGAAGTTAATCAGCTTTAGAAACCATTGTAGAAAATTAAGTTGCTTGAATAAAGCAAATTTTCATTTCCCACCTAGCTTTCTGTCCGAATAATTAAAGATTGTTAAATTTCATTGGCTTTAAAAAGAATTTATGTCTGCAACAACTTAGAATTTGGACCAGTCTGAAATTGTGTTGTCTGGTACATAGTGCTTGTTACAGCTCCTCCTTTTCCCCCAATGTTTTATGTTGTATAAATTCTTCAGGAGATAAACAGGAGGGATTGTCTGGTAATGGGTTTATTTAATGACAGCTAGGTTAAGTCAAAACAAACAAACAGACTTTAAAGGAGTTAAAATAAACAAAGCTTATACTAATTAACCAATGTGCACATTATTATAATATATGGTGAATGGTGATTAGAAAAATAGAATAGATAGAAATTAACCCTTGTCATCCTATAAATAATTACTTTAAAATCAAGAGACTGACAGCACTCGAAGGTCAATACGGGTCAATGCGGGTCAATATTTTTCTTTAAAATTGATTATTTAAACAACTCTGGTTGAAAGTGGACTTATGTGCAGGCTGATCTTTGTCTATGCCTCCTGCAAAAACAGGAATATTCAGGGTTCAGCATGTCAAGTGTTACAAAAAAAAACCCAAACAAAAAAACCCATGAATAGATGTATTTAGGACAGAGAGGGTAGGTTGCTTGCTTTTATTACAGATGTAGATGAATGCAGTTTAGGTGTATGTGTACGTAACTACATGGCTTGTGGTAATGCACCTGGAGGCTTCAATTGTTTGTGTAACGATGGCTGGATAGGACCAACATGTGAAGAAGGTTGATTTACGAACAAAATTATTTGACAACAAACTTTAATACGAGTCCTAATTGAAAGAAATTGCAGGCAACAATTCATATTGCATCAAAATTGAAAAGTTGGAATCAACATGGATATCAAAACATTGTGAGAAAAGGAGAAATTTCCTTGTTACAAGCAATTTTTCTTTTTCACACAATGTTTTCTAACAAGCAATTAATCCTTTTCCCACAATGTTTTTTCTTTTTTTTTCTTCAGTTGACAAAACATTGGTTGATAATCCTATCTTATCCCATTACCTCTCAATAATCTCTTCTGACGTCCCAGTAAAATAATAGTTGGGAAAATATTGTAGGTAAAGGAGAAATGGCTGGTAACAAGCCATTTCTCCTTTTCCCAGGCTGTTTTCTTTCATATTCTGTCATTATTTTTCAAATTAAACACACTAAGACATTTGGTCTACAACTTCTTTCAATTTGGACAAATCCCAAAATTTGTTGTTTGGTAATGGATTAATTGTACAGCTTTCCCTAAATAGGAATGAAGCACCAAGTTAGTCCAGCCAGATTTGCTTTGACTGACAAACCATCTTGCTAAATATTATTTATGAACCATAGCAGCAAGTCTCCTTTTCTACCACCATAGATAAACAGTTGCCTAAAGTTAGTACAGTTGACTGCTTAGATTGAATATTTTGGTTTTTGATAAAAATGTTTTTCTTTCCAACAGAAAACAAAATAATTAAAAGAAATAGAGGATTGTTGTTTGTTTCAGTGTAAGATTGATGTTTTTCAATTTGTGAACAACAAAAGAACAAGAGTTTTGTTATTGAAAGATAGCTGCAGTAAATCAAAATTATAATCAGATCATTTATAGGTGAAATGTTGATATTAAAACATTTCCAAAAGCATTTGCTTTTTTGGGCAGAATACATTGTGGACAATGAAGAAATAGCTTTTAACAAGCAATTTCTTCATTTTACTCGGTCATTTTCAGAAAGTATTTTTCCATGAGGGGTGTAATAAATTGGGATTGTGTTGGAATTGGTTAATATAATACATGTTCATAGATTGGCAACTTAAATGTCTTAAGCACCGTTTATTTAAGTTGAAGTTGGGATGTTAAGTTTGCCAACGAAAACCTAATGGATTTCCTTTTTTTGCTGCTTACTTTATATTTTCCAAACGGACATCGTTTAATAGTTCACTACCTATTAGGAGGTCAGTAGGTGTGGTCAATGATCTATCAATTAATCAATTGACCAATTGCTGGCCCTGTGACCCACTGACTCATTTGGCCATGCCCATGGACTCTTGCAGGAAGTTCCGCTTCGATTTTTATCAATGCTATTTTGCAAAATTTATGGACAGTAGCATGTTGCAAATAAGTAGAATAGTTGTTTGGCAACATAAACATCGTAACTACAGCTTGGATAAGCTGTAGTTACAACGTTTGAGTTGCCAAACCAACAAAAATAATTCACCAAAATGGCGGCCTATGTTTGAGTTCAAACTGAACCTCTATTCTAAATAAATGATATCATTGGTTGACAGCCGCAATTGGTCAATTCCTACAGTTAGTAAATTTTGACCTGTGTCACGCTGAAAGAATCCTTTCAAGAATTTCATTAAAATCAAAGGAAGAAGAGGACTGGCAGCACAAGCTTTTGATTGATATTTCTTGTGAAAATGAGTTTGGTTTGAACAGGACATGTGGTGTAGACAACAATCAGTCTGCATATATCTGCAGGCTAATCTTTGTCTATACTTCCTGCTAAAACAGGAATACTCAGGGTCCAGTATGAAATGGATTTACCCTTGTCATGCTGAAGCCAGATAATTCTATACTTCCTGCTAAAACAGGAATACTCTGGATCCAGTATTAAATGGATTTACCCTTGTCATGCTGAAGCCAGAAAATTCCTGCTTTGGCAGGTGGTATAGACAAAGATTAGCCTGCTTATTTATGCAGTCTGGTCTTAATCTACACCACCTGCTAATCCCTGTTAAAGCAGAATTGTACATAAGACAATTTATCAAAAGAAATATTAACCTACAGTTGGTGCTTCCAGTGATTTCAGCCCGTGATTTTAATGGAAATCTGTAGAGGATATATATTCAGTATGACATGGGTTAACCCATTCCGACTCAGAGACGCTTTTAGACGCCCCTAAGAATAAAAGCTATGGAAAACATTGTGGAAAATGAATAAATTCCTTGTTACAAGCAATTTCTTCATTATCCACAATGTTTTCTACCCCTTAAGTAAAAAAAATCAAAAATTTCATACACTTTAAATTGTTGTCTGCTACTCCTTTCAATTTGGATCAGTCTAAAATTTTACTGTCTGGTAATGGGTAAGAAAATAACAATTGTCACAGTTTATGTAGTGCCTTGTAGTGCTATATTTTCACTTTGCATATAGCTTATGTATATGAATTGGTGAATGTACTAACAATATTTTCTACACAGATTTTGATGAATGTTTTTACTGGGGAAGATGGGCGTGTTTTAATGGTGGATCATGCACCAATACTATTGGATCTTTAAACTGTGCTTGTGCTCCAGGATTCAAAGGACTTGTATGTGATGATGGTAGGGCTATTTGGTGGATTCTTGCTAATTGCAATAAAGTGGAATCTTGTCATTATTTTTTGTTGCAATTAATCAGTAGTTACTATTAACCATTTCCTGTTTTTTGAAATTTTAGACTAGTCCAAATTGAAAGGTTTTTCAGACAACAGTTTAAAGTCCTACTTAATTGATATATAATCATTCAATAGGGAAGAAAATATTTTGGAAAAAGAAGAAATTGCTTGTTACAATGTTTGCTCAATCATAAAATCACAGGGACGTAAAAACCATGGAAGGGTTAAAGGAGCTATTTGTTCTTTAAATCTAATAATTTTGCATATAGTCAGTTGCAATTAAGCAGAGAATAGCCATTATCAGGGTTGCAACTAAGAGGATTCCACACTTGACATTTTCTTTGCAATATAGTAATTTGCTCTCAAAAAGGAGCGATTTATTCTAGGAATTTGTTTTGTCCTGACAGTTTTTGCATGGCATGAAAGTATTCAAATTTAAGCTGTAAATTACAATTATGATGATTGCTTTTAAGTAGAATCTTTGTTTATTCAGGCTATGGCTTCTTTTGAAGCTCAAATTTATACAAAATGAAAACTTTATCATTTTCTGCCATAACTTCTCATTAGTAAGAAGGGCTCTTACTTAGTTCAAGGTCATATCCGAAGATGACCAAGCCTTCATAAATGAAAATAGTTACAGTTCTACAATTTACAGTGTTTTTCCAATACTCACTGATGTAATTCTTAGCTTACCTATGCACAGACTGCTCAGGTGGAACTACTGTAATTTCCCAATTTTTCGGCATTACCATCACAGTCATGTGTATCTCAATTATCATTTCTTTTTATCTTCTTTTGAACAAGAGGGCCATTCTTGATTCAACTGGCAGGGATGTTCCTCATATGAAGTTGCAGATGACAATTTTTAGTGGATAATATTTTAAATTCTTTAACTTTTGGGGTAGAAAACATCATATATAATGAAGAAATTTCGCATAACAAGCATTTTCTTCATTTTCCTTGATGCTTTCTAAAGCCTTTCTATTTAAGGAGTGTCAAAAAGGATCATTTTGTGGGAATGGATTAACCAATTCCCGTCTATGTGTGGGGATGGGTTAGAATGTATAAATTCTGACTCATTTGATTCGTCTTAGGGCTATTGGCCATCCTTGTTTTCCATTTGATGATTGATACTTTGCCTTGAATTCATGCAGTAGAGTAGATAAATTCCACCAATATAACAGGAATATGCGTTGGCTATGGTTAAGGTAGTTCAAATGAAGTGTTTATTCAAGGAGTCTAGAATTGTAGAGCATTTGGTATAAGTCTAAAATATTGCTAATGAATGTTAAGCAATTCTCTTTGAATAAAAACTTAATAAAACTTACCGTAATTTGTCCATATATTCGGACACTCCAAGAATTAGGACACCATTAATTATTTCATGAAATAATTAATTTTGTGCCTCTAATTTCGGACAAATGGTGTCTGGAATTTATCTATAAATTCGGACACCGAATTTACGAACATAAAATATCAGGTTAACAAATACCACATCCATTATCGGCAATTTGGAATCTTGGCGATCAGTATCTCCAAACTGTCTGGGTTAAGTGTCAACAGGTGTATATTGTTTATAACAGTGACCGAGAATAGGCACGCACCTCGATATGCTTAAGCTACGAACCGTGAAGGTGATGCAATTAAAATATCACGCTTTGTTTCTCTGTCTGATTTCTTAATTTTCTTTCCCCAACACGACCTGCTCTGAAAGGATAGCTACGATTAACATGTGCGACCCTATGAAATTAGTCAAACTGACCTGAACCTACTTTCAATTTTACTACAATTTCCTCTTATCCAGAGCTCATCGAGGGTATTGTCATCGGCCGTATCAAATCAAGAAAAAAAAATGCAATGATATGCTTTGAAAAGAATCAGTCGTAGCTACGACGTTTTCACTAAATACGGAAAATGCAAGAATTTTAATTGTTAATTTGTCATAAAATTATTAACTTCTCATCCGATATATAATATTGGTAGATTAAAATAAATTACCTTTTTTTATCCCCGCTTCTTTTAATAATCCGAAAATTTAATCTTGTACTGTTTGATAAAACACACGTAACAAGTCCCGTTCGACAAATATAAAGTAAAGGTTTTTCGGGTACAGTTTATTTTACTACGAGGGAGGAAAGGTGATCAAAGGCGCCACCGCCAGATGTTCAGCTATATTTGGGAGAGTTTCCGGAGTTCGCACATGCCAGACGCGTACCCCGTGAGAATTCTTGGTGACCGAATTTTTACCCTTGTCATTATGCTTGAAAGTTTACATGGTTTAATTGACTTTCTGAATACTCTTCAAACATTACGGATATAATTTAAAAAAAGGATTTTTTTCTCACAGGTAGGCCACCGCATTTACTTTAAATTTGCGGGCAATATTACACGATGATTTATGTGAAGCAGATCAGAGAAAAACTGTCGTAATTGACCGATGCCGTGATTTTATTCTAACTGACAAATTACTTCTTATCTCTTGGTGACTTTAATACATAAACAATTAAAATGCAAAGATTTTTTTTAGCTCTCCATATTAATATCATTTTTTTCAATTCAACCCACAATGATTGTACATAAATGACAGAAAAAGAATTTACCATCCTCTCAAAATCCGACTTTGAGTACCAAAACGTCGAAACAATTTTGCCTGAACATGCTGCAGTTACGATCTTGTTGTATTCCTACGGTGAAATGCGGGATTCTATCAATCGTTAAAAAGAAGAAAAACAACATTTTAGAAAAGTAGATCGTTTATTAAGGTTTTTAATCAGTGAATGATCATTAATTTCACGTCGTCTTCGCCGGTATCTTTAAACAATCTGAAAAAATAAAATAATAATAAATAAATTTACGAACGTAATGCATAGCACATATCAAGTTTATTTACTGTTGAAATGAATTCAGTGTCTGAGCAAAACAGTTAGTGACTCATGAAAATTGGCAATGGTTGTTCCCGGCTGCACGAAGATTTATCTATAAATTGGGACACTGGCTTGAGTAATTATCTATATATTTGGACATGAAAAAAAATAATTATTTAATTGTGTCCGAAAATATGGACGAATTACAGTAACTAAATAATTTTGACAAAAGTTAATTTTGTGTGTATGTTAACCCATAGGTTAAACAATATGATCAATCCTCATGGAATAGACACTTCATTATTCAGATTATTAGTCGTAAGCACTGTGTATTTTATGATATTTTTTCCTTAAAGTCATTGGGTGCCCAAAATGTTGTAACTACCTCTTAAAAACCTGCAGCTATGAAATTTTGGTCACTTAACCTGATGTAATGTGTGAAAGAATTTTATATGTATTGTATGACTATGGTTATCACTGTAAATACAGAAAGTTTTTGATGGTGAACAGGACACCGTTTTCACATCGACACATCTGTGTATGTGTTTAGGGTACATTATACATGAATGAGACACATTTTAGTCTAATTTACCTGGGCAAGTGATAAAGGGTAGGTTAGTACTTGGAAAATAGGTGAAAGATGGGTAGGTACAAAAAGAGTATATGTTGGAAAGAAAACGACAGGACTGGAACCTTTCCTGTTTAATCTGCGTTTTTTTTACATCCCTGTAGTTTTATACTTGAGAAAAGATTGTGGAAAATGAAGAAATTACTTGTAACAAGCACTTTCTTCTTTTTCCACAATATTTTATACTCTTCTAAATGATTATTTTTCAAACAAAATCAACTTTGAATTGTTGTCTGCAAAACCTTTGAATTTGTACGGGTGTAAAATTTTGCGAAACAGGAAAAAGGTTAACACTAAAATATATACAGTGTTAATTCTAAATTAACTTAGAGAAGTATCACAGTCAAACCTCAATTTACTATGGAACTGTAAATCATGGATCTGATATTGACCTTTTTCTGATATGGGTGATTTTGTTTGGTATGAAATTATGAGTATATTTTTTACAAAGAATATTTGTAGGTATATGATAAGAATCCAATACAAACTCTTATATAGTCATAAGCCATTACCATGATCCCACATTTTTAAAGAATTATTATTTTGACATACATTAAAGAAATTCAGGCAGCTTCAAACAAGTAATTTCTGGTTTTCTCAGTTTTCTACCTGGGAAGATATTTTTCAATTCAACCCATTCCCACTCAGTGGCACCTTTAGACGCCCCTAAGGAAAAAAGCTTAGGAAAACAATGTGGAAAATGAATTGCTTGTTACAAGCAATTTCTTCATTTTCCACATTGTTTTCTTCCCAGAAAGTTGAAAAAATAAAGAAAAATAATCAACTTTATTTTATCGTCTGCAACTTCTTTCAATTTGGGCTAGTCTAAAATTTTGCTGTCTGGTAATGGGTTAAACAATCTTTGTTTTGACTTCTATAACCTGTTTCTATTTGGACTTCTTTAAAATTTTGTGGTCTGAGGATGGATTTATTGACCTTTTACCCTATTTACAGACATAGATGAGTGCAATTCATCAGTTCCAGTGTGTCAGAATGGTGGTACATGTGTAAACATTTTTGGGTCCTACGAGTGTGCGTGTTCAGCTAGTTGGACGGGTAGACACTGTGACATCAGTGAGTAAAGAAAATCTTCTTTATGTGTATAAACAAAGCAGAATCCAATTAATCTGTACCCAAACAATCCCTCTTTTTATACCCCTCATGAAAAGAGTACAGGAAAACAATGTGGAAAAAGAAGAATTGCTTGTTACAAGCTATTTCTTCATTTGAAATTGGTCAGAATACCAAATGGTGTCACTAGATTCCTATTTCCCAAAACTTCCATTAGCCAAACTTGACGCGTACAATGAAGACAAATTTTTAAACAAACTGTTTAGATAATTGCTACTATCTGAATTTTTTTGAAGATTTAGTCATAGTTTCATCTTCATTGTGTTCTATTTAGGGTTGGACAGTCGATGCTGAAGGATCATAACAGCAAAATAGCATTGCATTATACAAGTTAAGAAATATCAAAAGGGAGTAAAACAGGACAGTCACATGATTTAAACAGGAACCAATCAAACGATCTGTGTTTTACATGTCGACAAGGCACATTATTAACCCATTCCCACTCAGTGACGCTTCAGACGCCCTCAAGGAAAAAAGCTTAGAAAGACATTGTGGAAAATGGAGAAATTGCTTGTAACAAGCAATTTCTTCATTATACACAATGCTTTCTATCCGAAAGGTACAAAAATTCCAAAATTTCATAAACTTTGAATTGTCGTCTGCAACTCCTTTCAATTTAGACCAGTTCAAAATTTTGCTGTGAAGGAATGGGTTAACTGATTCACCAAATGAATTAAGTTGTGTACAGAAGCAAGTAGTGAACAAATGCACAATTTGAGATGATACTGTCACATAATTATTTTCCAGTCATAAGTTGAAATACCACTGTTTGGTAAAAAATTATTGAGAAATAAGCTAGCCAGTCCTAATCTATCGCTAAATCGAGGTGACACTAAGTGGAAAAGTTCAGCAAGTCTAGAGTAATGTAAACAATTGAGTCATGTGACAAAAGCATTCTCTCAATGTATTGCCACATTCAACATTCAATCAAAATGCAATATGGTTAGTCAAGTACAAAAATTTACATGCCTGTCTTGTCAGTGCCATTTTGCAGGTTGATATGTTGTCCCTGGAAGACTTTCCTCAAATTTATATCACAAAGATGTGTAAAACAGTCAATTTGAGATCATTACTTGAGGACAGATTAGTTATCATGATGGAGTGATATTTTGATGTTATCTTCCTCTCTGTCTTTTTAACCCCCTTTCACTTTAAATGGAATAAGTGATTGAGAATAGCTATAGCATCTTTAAGGTGATAATAAATAGCAAATAAAAAATTTCATGTATGTAAGGAGTAATTGCTTTGTTGTTGAGCCTGCCTGCGGTGAGCGAGACATAGTTGTCACAATTTCAGTTTGGTGTTTAGTGCATGCTTGCGTCAGTGCGTGCTCCGGATTTTTGTCAGGAGTATAACTTCTACATTTATGGATGGATTTAAAATAACTTGGCACAGTTATTCTTCTTGATGAGTGCTAGTGTCATGCGAAATGTTTGTTGTGATACCTTCAAGTTCAAGTTCACAGTTGAAGGTCAAATGACAAAATTGACCTTGTCCGGAGCATAACTTCTACATTCATGGATGGATTAGAAAATAATTTGGCACATTTGTTCTTCTTGATGAGTGCTAGTGTCATGCTAAATGTTTGTTTTATTACCTCCAAGATCTAGGTCACAGTTGAAGGTCAAAGGTCAAAATTAACCTTATCCAGAGCTTAACTCATTAGCTTATAGATAGATTCAAAGATAATTTGGCACAGTTGTTCTCCTTAATGAGTGCTAATGTCAATGGAAACATTTATTGTGATACCTCCAAATTCTAGGTCACAAATTGAAGGTCAAACAAATTTTCTTGAACATACCTTCTACAATATTGATGGGTTTAAAATTAATTTTGCGCAGTATTTCTTGTTAATGGGAGCTAGTGTCATGCAAAAGATTTTTGTGATACCTTTAAGGTCAAGGTTAAAGCTGAAGGTGAAAGGACAATTGACCTTGTCAGCAGCATAACTTCTTCATTTATCGATAGATTTGAAAATAATATGGTACAGTTGCTCTTCTTGATGAGTGCAAGTGTTATATGATGCATGCAAGGTCAAGGTCACTGTTGAAGGTGAAACGACCTTGTCCAAAGCACGACTCCTATATTTAAGGATCGATTTGAAAATAACCTGGCTAAGTTGTTCTACTTGGTGAGTGCTAGTGTCATTCAAAACATTTGTTGAGATATGTCCAAGGTCAAGGTAAAAATTTCATAAAATAACATTATGTGCACCCCATTCTCTGTTCAAATCAGTGGATTTCGAAATGTTGTCCCTGGACACCTGGACAACTTATTTCTCGATTTTGTCAATAATTTTCCCCTGATAGACAACCTTTTTTTAATTTCATGAATTCAAAATTGTCGTCAGCAATTTTCAGTCTAAAATTGTGTCAATTTGTAATGGATTAAACAACTATCAGGGTTGTCTTGTATGATTCATGCACAATAAAATGTTCCCCACTACATAGTACAATTATTGACACACTATCCTGTCTGACTGAAATGTCAAAAGAAATCTAATACATAGTATCAAACAACATCACTTAATTTTCTTTTCTTTAAGGTGTGGATGCATGCAGTTTGATAAACTGTGTCAACGATGGTGTTTGTGACAATGTTAATGGTCAAGCTGGTTGTCTCTGTCCAGTAGGCTGGACTGGAGATTTCTGTCAAAATGGTATGTACTGGTACCTTCATGTATTTTGATAAATATGCTCATCAAGCAAAAAGGGGCCGCGTGCTGGGGGTTCTCTAAGATTTAAACCTATTTACATAAGATAAGTTGGGAAACAAGTTCTTCCAACTTAAATTTATCCTTCTAGATTTTGCTTCCTTGAGAAAACACCAAAACTCACATCAATTATGCGAGCTAATGACAAAACTAGGATAATTAACACTCCTACAGAACTCGAAGTTGAGACCTCTTGATCTAGAAGCTGACATTATACCTCTGGACCATGAACATCATGTTCCATTAAACAATTACTTGAAAAACAGGATGCAGCAGAGATAGTATTTTCAAAATCTATATGTATGTGGGGGTAAAATAAGCATTTTAAGATTTCAGACATCTATAAAGAGCTATATATATATACATATATGGACACTCCTTGGTGTTATAAAATTATTAAAAACTGGTTAGTCTTGGCAAGCTGCATAAGCTAAATAGGGATGATATTTTTCCCACCATTCCCGAGGTCCCGTTTTGTCTGACAGGTAACTCACAATATATCCCTCATAATACATTAAATTACATTTTTGAGATTCATCTGTTGTAACTATTTTAGAACAACCACTTACTGCTAGAGAGAGTTTTGAATCCACACTTATGCAATCGGATAAAATGTTACAAATACCAAAAGTAGGCAATTGTACCATGCTATCCTATTCGCTGTAACAAAATACTGTAAGTTGTTGCGAGAAATTTTATCATTGGTAAAAATAAAAACTACAAATAATCAATTTAGCATTTAACCAAAATTTTAACTGATGAATTCAGAAGTCTACATTTGCTCTATCCGAGTACTACAGATGGTGGATGTCAACGGCAAATGCTGAACATAAAAAGGTCGGCTTTGTTATGAGCATTATTGCCTTGGAATGGGAATGAGGATTTTATTAACCCTTGTTGTATTTTTTACAGATATTGATGAGTGTCAGGATCCAACACATTGTAAGAATGGAGGATCTTGCACCAATTTAGAGCCAGGATTTGATTGTGACTGTGCCACAGGTTGGCGTGGATCTAATTGTGAGCTAGGTAATAATGTCTGCTGTACCAAACCATATTTTGGGGTATATAGGGGTCAGCTTAACAGTCAAATGGTTGGACTCATTGTTGGTTGGTCAGCCAGAAGCTTTTTCATGTCTGTTTATTTTCTCCTAAACTGTTATTTGGATTTGATTCAAATTTCACACAAGTAATCGCTATCAAGCAAAGTTTTGCCCATCCTCTTTTGGTTTGGTTGCTTCATTTTTAGCTTGGCTGTTTTCAGAGAAAACCCGAGGTATTGCAATAGCCTTGGTGTCCTCGTCGTGCAAACTTTGACATTTTGTGATATCTCTGGTTCTACTAAAGGCGTTCACTTGAAACTTGGCACACTTGTTCACAATCAAAAGAACAACCTATACTATCAAGGGGGATAACTCCAGATGCATTTTGTCCACTATCCAGCATCAGTTTGGTGAGGGTAGGCACCTGTAGGCGGTGCTCTTGTTTTATATGTTGCTGAAGGTGGATGTATATTGGTATCATCTTCACTTTCTGTCTGTCCTGATGTCTGTCTGTTGGTGTGATCGTCTGGCAGTCAGCTGTCCATCTGCCCACAATTTGTTAACATATCTACATTTACGTACAAATTTGAATTAATTTTCTCAGAATGTTCCTAGTCACCTGATGTTGTGCAGGTTGTTTGGGGGGTGTAATTTCAGACTGCATCACAGAAAAATGGGGTTAAATGCAAAATTTCTTGTTTAGTAATTCCAAAACCGGAAAATAATAAAATGGTCCAAATTGAAAGAAGATGCAGAAGACAATTAAAACTTTATGAAATTTGAGATTTTTTCTACTTTCTGGGTAGAAAAAGGTGTGGAAGTGAAGAAATTGCTTGTTTCTTCTTATT
This sequence comes from Fragum fragum, assembly GCA_946902895.1. Taxonomy (NCBI): domain Eukaryota; kingdom Metazoa; phylum Mollusca; class Bivalvia; order Cardiida; family Cardiidae; genus Fragum; species Fragum fragum. The sequence goes on along the minus strand of OX336379.1, from coordinate 32,040,295 downwards.
TGTTAGCATTTGTTGGGTACCAGAGGAAGATTTCTCAATTGGTTTTGCCATTTTAAAAAGTGTAAGGGCATCTAAAATACTAGTAAATTGATCATGGCTGTCAAAATGTCGACCAATCAAATCATTCATTTAGACTGGAAGTGAAATTTAAACTCTGTCAATTATGTCAAATATTTTTGTTGGTTTGGCAACTTAAACATTGTAAGAACAGCCTGTTCAGGATGTTGTTAACCCATTTTCAGATGGTACAATTTTAGACTGGCTCAAATTGAAAGAAGTTGCAAACGACAATTTAAAGTTTATCAAATTTTCAGCTTTCTGGGAAGAAAACATTTTGGTAAATGAAGAAATTGCTTCCACAATGTTTTCAAAAGTTCTTTTTCTTCAGGGCGTCTAAAAGCGTCACTGAGTGGGAAGGGTTAAGATGTTTAGGTCACCAACCAACTGTTCTATTTCTTTGTTACATTTTTCTGACAACGAAGTTAGCTTTACTACATTCAAGCAAGAAGCCTATGCTCAAAGATATAATGATTACACTTAATGAGCCAAATGGAATTAGAGAAGCTAATAAAAGGATGTAATTTTTGCTATCAATGAATATGGGCACATATGCACAAATATTATTGTCTTAATCAAGATATTAGGGGCCTCATGATGGCAAATGGCAAACTCTAGATTGATCATTGTTAACAGGTGAGGTCATATGGAGATGCAATTACTCCACTTCCAATAATGTTATTTTTTCTCCAGTGCATCCAAATGTTGGATTATTCGGTAAAGCTAATGCCTGGTTCTGGTTTCAGATATCGACGAATGCTTCAGTTTTGTACCTGTTTGTGAAAATGGGGGAACTTGTAATAACTTAGTTCCAGGGTTTAATTGTACTTGCCCTCCAGGATGGACTGGTTCTACATGTCAACTTGGTAAGTTTAACCCTTTAACCCATTACCAGATGGCAAATTTTAGACTGGTTCAAATTGAAAGGAGTTGCAGACAACAATTCGAAGTTTATGAAATTTGAATTTTTCAACTTTATGGGTAGAAAACATATTGGAAAATGAAAAAATTGCTTGGTTCAAGCATTTTCTGCATTTAACAATGTTTTCTCAATTATTTTTCTTGATAGGTGCAAAAGGTGTCATTGTGTGATAATGGGTTAATGCTTTTAAATTTTGGGATTGTCCAAAGGGCTAGCAGACAACATTATAAAGTAAGTATAATTAAAAAAAATAGCCATCCTATATGATAGAAAATAATTGTGATGATTGAATGAGGTTTAAAGCCACTTTTAACTGTATTTCAGTCATATTGCAGTGGTTGGAGCACCTAGCCATAGAATCCTGGTAATTCTTACACCAGTATTACCACAACATCCTTTCAGAGACCTAAGCTATCTTTCCCATTTAAGTTTACAACTATCAACTCATTGGTGGGAGACAAGTGTCGGAGAAGATTGTGACCATGGATCAGACCCTAGACTAGGAGTCTTGCGCGCTACCACTGTGATATGGCGACAACAAAAAATTTTGAGATAAAAGATGAAATTGCTTGTTACAAGCAGCTTCATCTTTTCCACAAAGTTTCCTCAAGTATAGTATTACAGGGATATAAAAACCAGGGATTGTACAGGAAAGGGATGGACAAAACTTTACAAAATATAATATATAATGAAGACAAATGTTATGCCAGTTTCTATTTCAAACAAAACTGTAAGGGGATGTAACCTATGAAAGCATAATTCCACATAATGAAGCCCTACAGATTTATATGGAAATGGAAATACTGTGAAAGAAGGAGAAGTTTTCAACTTTTCTTGCTTTTTTTTATTCCATTTAGTACTGTCAAATTGTTGCTGCCATATCTTTAAAAAACGATTTGTCTTAAAACTATTATTCTGGTAAGGGTTAAGTATTGCCAAATTTGAAAATACTTGCAAACAATCAAGTATGTATTCCACAAGATAGCAATGTTCAGTATTTGAAAACCATTCTAAGAGAAGGAAGCACATTTAAACATAACTTTTTATAGATTAACCTTTAATCTATTTCTGATTATAGATGTTGATGAATGCCAACTGACTCCCAATCCCTGTGAGAATAATGCTATCTGTGCCAATGTACCAGCTGGAGATTACACTTGTACCTGTACTGTAGGGTACACAGGGAAAAACTGTGATATAGGTGGGTATATTGACTCATTGTTAGTACTGCACACACAGAGCTTTAGGTTGATTATATATGTGCCCACTCCAATCTGGCATATTTTCAAAAGGTGACATAAATTGACCAATCGCTGGCCCCACCCACTGAATCCCTAGACTCTGCCCATTAACTCCAACAGCCTCTTTTTTTTATACGTTATGTTGCAAAAATTATGGCCAGTAGCATGTAACAAAAAAGTAAAATGGTTTGTGACCTAGACGTTGTAACAACAGCTTGAATAAGCTGTAGTTACGCCATTTAAGTCGCCAAACCAACAATAATGGTTAACAAAAATGTCTGAATTGAAAAGCTCAGATCCGAGCTGAATAAATTATTTGATTAGTCGGTTTATCCCTTGATTGACGGCCGAGACAATGGTCAATTCAAGCAGTGACCTGCCATACAACAATACTTTGATAATAGTACACATTGAGAGTTCTCTAGTGCAGGATACACATGGAAAAACTGTCATATAGTTGGGTACACTGACACATTGCTAGTTATATACACAGATATTTCTCTGCTGTAGGATATACATGGAAAAAATTTCACATAGTTAAGTACACACACGATAGTCCTCCACTGAAGGGTACACAAGGAAACATTAATGCATCGGTGGGTACAGGAAAACATTGTAAATTCTACTCACTAATAGTGCTCCACTATAAGGTGAAATTTGTGTTCAAGTTAAATAATATAAAAATGGATAGTGTCGATAGAAGCATCTTAAAATAATGAAAATTCTGGAATGTTAAAATTGCCTTGTTTAATCGCATAATCATAAACAAAAATCATTTTGATAACACTGTATTGAAATGTTTGTCTTCCTTTTGCATGTTCAGATATTTATTTTCATCCCTACATTTTTATTTTCCAGATATAGACGAATGTCAACCTAATCCATGTTTAAACGGTGCCACATGTAATGATAATATTGGAGGTTTTACTTGTACCTGTCCAGCTGGAAGAACAGGGGAGTTTTGTGATCAAGGTAATGTTTTACTTATTGATTTTGAGTTATTATCTTGGCTGTTATTGGAAAGAACCCTAGCTGTCTCTATGACCAGGTTGTCATCTTCATCATTGTCTTCGAAAAAAATAGCTTTGACATTTTGTAATACCTCTAGTATTACTGAACATATTCACTTAAACTAATAATATATGTTCACTATCAAGAGAGCAATCTATACCAATAAGGCGGATAACTCTAAATGCATTTTTGAAAGAATTGTGCCCCTCTTTGGACTTAAAAGTTTTACCCACCTTCAAGCAATTAAAGGCTGAGAATTGGTATCCTCATGAATCGCTCGTTGTTAACAATTGTGATAGGATTTCTCGTTTTTGTAACAAGATATTGGTAAATAAGAATCTGTTCCTCTTCAACAATGCCTTTTGTAATGATAATATTTGAGTTTTAACCTGTGCCACAGGAAGAATAAGGGAGTTATTTGATCAGGAAAATGTTGTGACCAACATGATCCCACATTTTTTTACACTCTCCAGAAAAATTACTGCTGAAATATTGTGGGAAGAGGACAAATTGCTTGTAATGAGTAATTGCTTCTTTCCTCAAACTTTTCAACCCTAGTATTACTTGTTTATCAAGTTAAACAAACATTGAATTGTCATCTTAACCCATTCCCACACAATAAAATTTTAGACCAGTCTAAATTCAAAATAGTTGAAGACAACAATTTAAAATTGATGAAATCTTTAAAATCTTGACCTTTTGGGGTAGAAAACATTGTGGATAATGAAGAAATTGCTTGTAACAAGCAATTTCTTCATTTTCCGCAATGTTTTCAAAGGCTTTCATACTGAGGGGCGTTTAATAGCGTCACTGTGTGGGAATGGGTTAAATGTAGTTCAACTTGGAGCAGTCTAAAATTTTGAATTTTGGGAATGTTTTAATTTGTGTTCATGATATTCACCATTTGTGATGTGTAGAGCAATTTCTCTCTCTTTCTTGCCTGTTTGCTTGTAAGGCTGGTCTTCATTTATTTTCTTAGCTGTGTAAAAATATGACAAAAAGTAGAGGTATTGTCATCAGCTTTTTTTCTCCCTGTTGTTGGCATGACAATTTTCTTCCTTGCCTTTATCTCTCTTTGATGAGAGCAAGTAGGCTGTGTATCTCTTGATAATTTGGGAGCAGCTAGGCTGTGCTTCATTTAAGCTCCTATTCTAAATGTCAAGGTCACAGAAGATGGTAAAAGGTCAAACTTTGACCTTGACTATATCTCTTGGTCCTATTGCCCTTAAGGTATTATCATAATATTTTATTATTATTATTTTCATCTTAATAAGAGCAAGTGGGTTGCTCTTGTTTCAGACTCCTCTTAGCATAATGAAAAAATCCCAATTTTACTATCCTAAAAAGGAAAGCTTTGCACAATATTGCTGAATTGCACAAATTGCTTGCATTTAGTAATTTCTTTATTTTCAACATTTTTTTTCTACCTTAAAGACAAAGATTTTAGATTATCTATTGACTTAAATTGTTTTCTTCAATTTCTTCCAATTTGGACCTGTCTGAAATTTTGTCTGGTAATGGGTTAAGGTCAGGATCAGAGCATGTCGCATGTCACAGATTTTAACCTTGTCTGTATCTTATGATCCTGTGGTTTTGATTGATTGATTATTTCCGTTTATTTATCGTTGCTACCATAGCACATGCCCATATGAGCGACGCCCCCAGAAGACGGTTAGTTGTTACGGGGGATAGTGCAAGGATACAGGACGAAACTGCTGAGAGCTCCGCCTGGTTCTTTAACGTGCTCGATGGATAGCATCGTCACACGGGGCCTCGGTTTAACGTCTCATCCGAAAGACAATTAGTTTGTTAGTTGATATGGTCAACCCAGGGCTCGAACCCGTGATCTTGAGGTTTGAAGTCAAGTGCTCTACTAACTGAGCTAATCGGGCTGACAATCCTGTGGTTCAATTCTTATTTCGCTATAAAGCACCTTCAGCTGAGTGTTGACAATTGCATTGCAGTTTTCTAAATAATATATTATGACAGATGTTGATGAGTGCCTTGTCACAATGCCATGTCAGAATAATGCTTCCTGTACCAACACAGATGGATCATACACATGCCAGTGTACTCTACAATGGCAGGGACCCACTTGTGAAATAGGTATGTATAGTCTATAATGTCCTTATTTGGTAGAACAAATTAATGTGTGTCTTGAGACAATTCAGTGTCAAAATGATGCTCTGAGATAGGCTTATATTTGTCAGTGTAAGCAATTATGACAGGAACCTACTGTTAAGATAGATATACACATAAGTTTTATTCCTGTTTGAAAGGCTTTTAGTTTGAAGCAGTTTTCAGCTCTATCCCACTATAGGCAAAGATTTATTACTGTCATTCAGTTCAGCAGAATTTGACATCTTTGTTTTGTAATGTTTTCTTTAAGATTTTGCATACAAGATGTTATATCTCTGTTAATACACAAGGTAATGGTTTTGAAACTCTGCACATGAGTTTAATATCATAATTTAACTCTATAGTCAAGAACTTATTACTCTGATCATTCAGTAGAATTTTGGCATATGTTGACATTGAATTGCTGTTACTATCTAGTACTTAGAATGGTCGGGTGTTGCTGTACACTGACAGCTCTTGTTTTGCAATTTGATTAGCCTTGATATATGAACTCCTGATAACATTGCCAGTATTGAAATATCAGGGGCTTATTGTTTCAGCTGTGTTTGTCTGGGTATTTGTCCATCTGTCAACTTGCAAATCTATCATGCTTCCATAACTACAAAACTAGTTCGCTACAATATTCAAATCTTATATTTAAGCAGCTTCCATCAATAGTCATCTGTCGAGGATTGTTCATTTAAGGTCAAATTTTAACTCTTACTCTTAAAACTTAGTCTGAAAACTTAATGAAGAAACTTAACATTTTACTGTTATGTAACATCAAAAGTATTTAAGCAAGAAAGCTTACATTAAGCTGCATAGGTAGCTCACATCAACATGCATCTCTCGAGAGTCACATGATTCAAGGTCAAATTTTTAATATTTATCCTTAAACTTGATATGAAAATTTATTGTATGAACTTCACATGTCTCTGTTGAATCAACACTATTTAAAATTTATGACTGGTCCAAATTGAAAGTAGATGAAGACGATGTTCTTTCCTATATTTGTCTCTCACCAATCGATGGATAATCGTTAACCTAAGTGGGATAGCAGCTGGAGACTAGGAAAGGATGTAGTGGTAGTACTGGTGTGAGAAATACCAGGAATCCATTGTTAGGTACTACAGCCTCTGCGATATGACTGAAATACTGTTAAAAGCTGTGTTAAACCCAATTCAATCAATTATTTAACAATATAGTAGTCCTATCGCGGCAGCTAAAGCACCTAACCATGGATTTCTGGTATTTCTCACACCAGTACTACCATTACATCCTTCCCGAGCCTCCATTTGCTCAACCTACTTAAGCTGGAGGCCTATAAACTCCTTTAAAATATTGTATTATATTTATTTCATCAACTTTAAACTTTGCATTGAGGTTAAACAAAGTGTCCTAAAAAGCACTTTATGAAAAAAGGTCTGCAAGTTAACTACTTAAAGTTTAATGACTTAGTAAATTTTTAGACAATCCCTGGCAGGGGTATACGCAGTGACTTTGGACTCACAGTTTTCTTGTTTGCACAGCACTCAGGAGCATTATTAAGAAAAGTATGGTGTATGGTTTGTAATTGCCTTGTATTCCCTTTAACAGATGTAAATGAATGTTTGGACAGCCCTTGTGTAAATGGAGGTATATGTGTTAACTTACTGGGAACATTTGAATGTCAAGGTTGTAATCCAGGATACAGTGGTCAGCGTTGTGATACAGGTAAGATCTCTTAACCTTTTCCTGTTTTTCAAAATTTTAGACTTGTCCAATTTGAATGAAGCTGCAGATGACAACTAAAAGTGAGTGCAATTTGCAAATTAACCAACCTACAGGGTAGAAAAAATATTGTGGGAAAAGAAGAAATTGCTTGTTGCAAGCAATTTCTTCTTTTCCCACAATTTTTTCTCTAGTATAAAATCGCAGGGACGTAAAAACCAGGGATTAACCAGGAAAGGGTTAACTTATAACCATACTACAAAATTTTAGACTGGCTCAAACTAGAAGAAGTTGTAAATGAGTATTTAAAGAGTATTTGAATCATTCCCCCCCCCCCTAAAAAAATAAAATAAAAAAATCCCCAAACACTGCCAAATTGAGTAAAAAATATAATGAGAAATTGAGCAATTTGTCTGTTTGTCTTAATATTTTCCTATGCTATAAATTCTTCTAGGTATCAAAATGTGGCATTATGTGGTAATGTGTTAACTAAAAACTCTGCAAATTGACACATCTTAGAAAAATAGTTATTTAGGAAAACATGGGAAAAAGCAAAAATTGCTGAGAAAAGCAATATACCCTGTACTAAGTATGTTTTTTTCACCTTACATGTCATGTATATTTCGATGTAAAAGTGTTTTCATTTTAAAGTAGCCCCAAATTTTGTTGTTTGGTAATGCAGCATTTACTTAGCATGCTACAAAATTTGATACTGTTCTAAATTCAAAGAGTGCATTAGGACCGAAATATAAGTGCCTTCTAGGGTTGAAAACAAAGTGTCCAAAGGATTAATTGGGTTAATGCCCCTTTCAACAATATTTCAGTTATATCCATTGCTTTTATTGCTTTCTGAAATTGGTTTGGATACACCCAAGGTCAAGGTCACATCTGAAGTTAAGTGACAAAACAGCCCTTTACTGATGCATATGGATTTCAAATATCCACATAGTTGTTTAGCTTGATAAGTATAAGTGTCATGAGGAAAATTGCTTGGTTATTCCAAGGTCAAGGTTACAGTTGAAGATTAAGTGATAATATTGACCTTATCTGGAGTATAATTTCTACATTTATGAATGGATTTCTAAATCACTTTGCTCATTGGTTAATAGTGTCATGTGACATGTTTGTTTGGACATGTACATGGCCACAGCTGAAGGTCAAGTGACAAAAATGACCTTGTTGTTTTTCAGACAACAATTTAAAGACAATATTATTGGAAAAAAATCATTTAATAGGCTAGAAAATGTTGTTGAAAAATGTAAAAACCAGGGATTGAGCAGGAAAGGGTTAAAGATGGTGAACAATAGTTTGTTTGTTCAGAGGTCACAACTGTTACAAGGTCACTTTTCAAAACTGATCTAGCAGGTCATTCTATGTTTTTTAGTCACTTTACAACACCTACTTTAGACTTACAGCAGCGTTTGTGGTGACATCTGTGTCTGTGACTCATTTCTATTCTCTGTTATATTTCCTTAAAATGCTGGTTTGTGTGACTGAGTTAAAAATTCAGCCATACTCATTTATTGGTGATCCAAAAATGTGAATAGCTTGCCTGGGCACAAAGAGCTCAAGATGTGCTATTATGATCTTCCAAGGTCCATTATTGGTCAGCATCCTGTAACTGTTAACAATATCTTCTATTTCTTCTCCTTTTGAACCAGTAAGCCAATCTTTATGAAACTTAGCAGTGATGTTCCTTGGGTGAAGCTCTGCAGAAATTGTTCAAATAATTTAAAATCTGTCCATGACTCTGGTTTCCACTGGAATGAAAAAGGATGAAGTAATGATAGCTTTCGAAATCTTCTCTGAAAGCAGAATGTAAAAATCTGATATTTAGTATGTAGGACCTGGTAGGGGATTTCTTCCAAGTTTTTTCATTTGATGCTGTTTTGGGCATATTTAGACCCAATCTGCCCATACCCTATTTTACATTGCAACAAAGAAAAAAACTTTAAAAATCATTTCTGAAGCCAGAAATCCTAAAAAATCTTGTGTTTACTCTAGAGGTCACAATTGCTCCAAATATCTCGATATTTGGTCAAAATTAGATTTTGGTCAAAGTTTGATTTTGAATCAAGTAGAAAAAAACTTAAAAGGTCACTAGGTGTTCTATGAATTATATAGAATCCTTGTATTACGCCATTTTCAAAATGTACAGTTGTTTTGGGTAGACAGGTTTTTGAAACAAAATAAATTGTGACTAACTGGGCACTACTTCTCATCTAACATAGTAATATCCTACTGGATTTTCAAAACTGGTTAACACTGATAGACACCTCCAGTGTCCATAAGAAATTAGGTCACTTGTGCTTTTTTGGTCTTTTGTTGCTACTAACTCAAGTGAGCGCTTCAGGGCAAATGTCCCTCTTTCAAAATAGCCACAAAGAAATATTGGTTGGAGTTGGATCTCAGACACTACTATGCAGAATTGCCGTAACCCATTAACCACACGACAAAATTTTCGACTGGTGCAAATTCAGAGAAGTTACAAGCTACAACTTGATGAAATACTAAAAAATCTTTGTCTTTTGGGTTAGAAAACATTGTGGATAATGAAGAAATTGCTTGTAACAAGCAATTTCTTCATTGTTTTCCGAAGCTTTCATATTGAGGGGCATTTAAAAGCATCATTGTGTGGGATTGGTTTTTAAAACTTAAACAAAGTCAAATTGTGATGTATCAGTCATAAGTCAAAATTGTGAAAAAAGAAAAATGAAACATGGTTTCAGTTTTCAAATTGGTTTCTATAGTGGAAATATAAGTGGGTTCTTTGTCATGGAAATTAAGTGTACTCTGAATGTGTCATTTAATAATTAAACCCAATAAAAAATCTTTTCATATGTCCACTTTCTAACTGATCCGTCACTGACCCGTCCACTGACTCCACCTGCCATACCTACTGACTCTGACGGTGTTATTTTGTAAAGTAACATTCAACAAAAAAGTACAATGGCTGGTTGGCGACATAAGCTCGTAACTACAGCTTGAATAAGTTTCCAAACCAACAAAAATGCTTCACATAAATTGTGGGCAATGTCAGAGTTCAAATTTAGCTTCCAGATAAAGTTAATGATTTCATCGGTCAAGTGATTATTTGATTGAGAGCTGTGATTAGTCAATTGGCTGTGTTTTGTATAACATCTATGAAAGCCACTATTGTAGTATGTGCTTGTTTTTTCTGTGATGTGTTACTTCACTTGATGTCTCAGTTTAAATTATTGTCTGTTTCTGTTCTGTCAAACAGTTTATTGTCTAGGAATGGGTTAACCTATTATTATACAATTCTGCATTTTTAATGTATTGAGTGATTAAAGCAGTAGGGAGTATTGCTCAAAAGGAAAAATAATGCTGGCTGCCTACATGTTGATGATTTCATAAATTGTCTTCAGTTTCTTTTAACTTAGACCAGTCTAAAACTTTATTGTTTGAAAAAGGGTTAATTTTGAGCCCATGATGTTTTCAGATATAGATGAATGCAGCTTACCAGCTAATTGTGATAACGGAGGGACCTGCATGAACACAATAGGATCATTTACCTGTACCTGCCCACCTAATTGGACTGGTCCAATTTGTGAAACAGGTATGTCAGAGTCTTAAGCAAGGGATGATACCAACTTTGATATTTAAAGTACGAGTTTTCCTAATTGATGTATTGATAGCTATGCCCATTGAGCTCTGACAGGCAGTTCCTCTTAAGTATCAAACAGCTTTATTTTCAAATTCATGGTCAGTTATATGTAACAAAAAAGCAAAAGGTTTGGTTGGCAACCTGAACCTGGTGCTTCAGCTTGAAAAAGCTGTATTTACGAAAATAAAGTTAAAAAAGTGCTTCACATAATGTCTACAAATGTCAGAGTTCAAACTTCATTTCTGGTCGGAATGAATGATTGAATTGGTTGTTTGAATCTCTTAATAGACAGCCTTGATCTGTCCATTCAGGTCTTGTTCATTTTATGGCACAAGTAAGAATAAAACTTTGTGAGATAAAAATATCTAGTTTGATCACCAACAGTGATAATGGAGAAACCTGTATGAGAACATTTAATTCATGTTCTTGTACCTTCCCTCCAAATTGTCAGATCTCTGGCCAGGCCAGGCCAACTAAATTTTGATATGGCAGTTCAGTGAGGTAACACACAACCTTTATGTAAAATATGTGATTAGGACATCAAACAAAAGAGATTTTTAGCTTGGCTGTTTTCCCCAAGTATTGTCATCACCTTGGCGTCGTGTGCATCCGCGTCGGCGTAGGCGTGACAAACTTTAACCTGGGACATATCTCTGATGTTATTGAAGATATCCTCATGAAACTTGGCATGTGTATTGACCACCACAAGAGCTATCTAGACTCTCAAGGGGCATAACTCTAAAAGCGTTTTTTGTAGAGTTATGCCCCTTTTTTACCTAGAATTTTTGTATTATCCAGCACCTGCAGCCGAGCGTTGGCAACAGTGGGCGGTGCTCTTGTTTAAATTAGTGACCTAGACAACATTTATTTTGCCGAACCAACAAAAACACTTAATGTGAGAGTAGGAGTTTAAAGTTTACTTTCTGTTTAAATGAATGATTTGATTAAGTCCATCGATTTTTTTATTGTCAGTTGGCATCTGCTAGTTGGACTTTGGGTCTGTTAATGCATTCCCACAAAACAAAGTTTTAGACTGGTCCAATGAAAGGAAGTTGCAGACAATTTAAGGGTTATTAAATTTCATTTAACACAATGTTTTCCGAATTTTTTTTCTTGAAGGGTGTCAAAAAGCATCATTGTGTGGGAGTGGGTTAACTAGTTACCCAGTTAATCATTGCCATCCCTAGAAAACCTCCAAAACTAACAGTGTCAAATATGATTCCAATGATGCCTCATTTACCTACTAAAATAATGTCACATTGAGAATCAATCTGTTACCCCTCAGTCCTAAAGACACCCTAAAGAAGAATAACATTGTGAGAAATGGAGAAATTACTTTTCACAAAAAAATTTCTACTTTAGCACAATATCTTTATACCTAATACGGTATTCAGATTTGATCTTGATGCACTTAACATTGTTGTCTGTAACTTCTTTCAATTTTGTCAAATTTGAACTTTTACCATCTGGTAATAGCTTAATGTTTTCAAAAAAGATAACCTTTTTTTCAGACAGTTTAAAGCGTATAAATTCAATACCAAGTTATAATGTGGATTCATCACCTTGTTTGCTTCTCATTGCATAGAAAAATTTGGTATTTCACATGACTTTTGAGCAAGTTATATGTCAAAACTTTCCTCTGCAGCTCAAAGCAAGTTCAAGGTGTTGAATTGTCATAAATCCATTACCAGAAAGCAAATTTTAAGACTGGTCCAAGCTCATAGAAGTTGCAGACAACATTTGAAATTGCACTGAAATTGGAAAATAAGTATCAAATCGGGTATTAAACATTGTGAGAAAGGAAAAATTGCTTGTAACAAGTTTTCGATGATAGTATTTCTTCATTGCATCAGAAATTTTGACTGTGTGGTAATTGGTTTAAGCATGTTATTCTGTTTTAAATTTTTCACATTTTGCATGTAAATCTAGATGTAGATGAATGTCAGCCCAACAATCCATGTCAGAATGGAGCAGTTTGTGTCAACTTCCTCGGATCCTACAACTGTACATGCCTTCCTGGTTTTGAAGGTGTCAACTGTGAAAATGGTAAGCCACTGAAATGATACAACACTATGCTACACATACTATGGTCTAGGATTAATTGTGATACTGTTCTATGTTTCTATACAACTTATACACATTTAGAGCAGTATCACAATTAACCCTCAAGGTGCTGAGAATAGAAATGCACAGGCTTGTTTGAAAACTGCCATAGCTTTAGTAGTCTCGTGACTTAAATACGAAATGCTAGTTAGGGATTGACAGTAACTTTTGTTTTTAGCTAGCAAAGCGTCAGCTTAAGTTAACATACAAAATTTTGAGGTCTTCTTAAAGTTCGAGTTCAAACTGCCATTGGAGGCTTAACCACTACATCCATTGAATGCCTATGACATTAAAGTAGTTCTGGTCTTGTACTTCAGGAATATTGCAAAACAAATTAGTGCATTTTCTCCCCTTTTGGAGTAAAAGTGCCTTCAGAATAATTATTGAGGTCAAGACACACTTGAAGGTCATATGTGTCATATGCTTGACACATGTTTCTTGGAAAAACACTCTTGCTAATGGATAGTATAAGTTCAAGGTCATCAGTCAATGTCAGAAAATAAGCACATTTGCAGACATTTGTTTACCTTTATAATGGTGACATTTCTTCGTCTCCAAGCTGACATTTTTGATAGATGATCTTTTTTTTCAAATATTTGAAGAAACTATTAAGTCTATTCTTTAATTTCAAATACCATGAATCACTCAACAATTGATAGATCTCTGCTGTCTGCTGTGAACTGTAAACTCAAGCATTTATGTTAACCCATTACCAAATGACAAAATTTTAGACTGGTCCAAATTGAAAGAAGTTGCAGACAATAATTCAGTGTTTATGAAATTTTGGATTTTTTAAACTTTCTGGGTAGAAAACAATGTGGAAAATGAAGAAATTGCTTGTTATTACTTTCCAAAGTTTTTTTCTTTTGGGGCCTCTAAGAGCTTCACTGAGTGGGAATGGATTAAGCATTTTTAGCTCACCTGAGCACAACGTGAGCTTTTGGTATCACCTTTTGTCCGTCGTACATCGTGCGTTGTGCGTCGTGCGTCAGAAGTCGTCAACAATTCTTTAAACATCTTCTCCTCAGTAACCACTGAGCGGAATTCAACCAAACTTGGTAGGAATGTTCCTTGGGTGACCCTTCTCAAAAGTTAATCGCGGATTTTTGATTGACCCCAAAATATGGGCGTGGCAGGGCATGGCAGTTTTTGAATTTGAAATCTTTAAACATTTTCTCCTCAGTAACCATTGGGCCAATTTCAACCAAATTTGGTATGAATGTTCCTTGGGTGACCCTTTTCAAAAGTTTTTCGTGGAATTTTGATTTATGCCCAAATATGGGCGTGGCAGGGCGTGGCAGTTTTTGACTTAGAAATCTTTAAACATCTTCTCCTCAGTAACCATTGGGCCAATTTCAACCAAATTTGGTATGAATATTCCTTTGGTGACCCTTTTCATAAATTGTTTGTGGAATTTTGATTTATGCCCAAATATGGGTGTGGCAGGGCGTGGCAGTTTTTGACTTTGAAATCTTTAAACATCTTCTCCTCAGTAACCAATGGGCCAATTTCAACCAAACTTGGCATGAATATTCCTTGATTGACCCTTTTCAAAAGTTGTTCGTGGAATTTTGATTTATGCCCAAATATGGGCGTGGCAGGGCGTGGCAGTTTTTGACTTAGAAATCTTTAAACATCTCCTCAGTAACCATTGGGCCAATTTCATCCAAACTTGCCATGAATGTTCCTTGGGTGACCCTTTTTAAAAGTTGTTCGCAGAATTTTGATTTATGCCTAAATATAGGGGTGGACAGGTGTGGCAGTTTTTGACTTTGAAATCTTTAAACATCTTCTCCTCAGTAACCATTGGGCCAATTTCAACCAAACTTGCCATGAATGTTCCTTGGGTGACCCTTTTCAAAAGTTGTTCACAGAATTTCGTTTCACACCCAAATATGGGCTTGGCAGTTTTTAACTTAGTAATCTTTAATCATCTTCTCCTCAGTAGCTATTGGGCCAATTTCAACCAAATTTGGTATGAATGTTCATTTGGTGACCCTTTTCAAATCATGTTTAGGAAATTTGATTGACGCCCAAACATGGGCATGGCAGTTTTTTATTTAGAAATCTTTAAATATCTTCTCCTAAGTAAGCATTTGGCCAATTTCAACCAAACTTGGCATGAATGTTCCTTTGGTGACCCTATTCAAAATGTATTTGCAGAATTTTGATTGATGCCCAAATATGGGCGTGGCAGGTTTGGGCAGTTTTTTTACTTTGAAATTTTTAAACATCTCGTCAGTAACCATTGGGCCAATTTCAACTAAACTGAAATGAATTTTCCTTGGGTGACCCTTTTCAAAAGTGTTGGCAAAATTTTGAATCATCTTACATTAGTCAGGTGAGCGATTTTAGGGCCATTCTGGCCCTCTTGTTTGTTGGTTTGGCCACATACTTTAGCTCTAGCATATTCAAATTGTAGTTTTGATTTATAGGTTGGGAGCCGGTGTTATACCATCTATTTTATGACCTTGACCAAATATTTTAAAAATAATGTTGTGAATGACCTCAGGGGAACTGCCATGTTGGAGAGCATAATGTTTTACTGTTGGTCTATGTATTAATACTTAAAATTCAAACCGATTATGTTCATATGAATTAAAAAACTTTCAAGTTATAATGTTTAGATTTAGTATGAAGGAACTTCACATCTGCTTATGCCAATGTCAATGTCATGCATAAAGGTCAATACCATATATCTAGTTTGAAAAATTCAAATAATGAGTGTTGATTGCTTGACAAAGTATTGTTTAACCCAATACCAGACTGCAAAATCTTAAAATGGTCCAAATTGAAAGGAGTTGCATAGGAAAATTTAGTATTAATTTAATATTTATATATTTCCAACTTTCTGGGTAGAAAACATTATAGAAATTGAAGGATATGCTTGTAACAAGCAATTTCTTCATTTCACACAATTTTTTCCTACATGTTTTTCTTGTGGGGCATAAAAAAGCATCAACATACGGAATGGGTTAACACTGGTTATGCTGTGAAAATGTCCTCTACAGAAATGCATTCAAATAATGAAACACTTGAAAAACTGATTGGGTGAATTTCCATTCTCAGACACTTGATAAAAAATTTTAGACTGGTCTAGAATCAAAGGAGCTGCAGATGACACTTTCAAGTTGATGAAATATTGAAAATCTTTTTTTATTTTCGGGTAGAAAACGTTGGTTATAATGAAGGCATTGCTTGTAACAAGCAGTTTCTTCATTTTCTACAATGTTGTCTCAATCTCTTTTTCTCTAGGGGCATATAAAAGCAGGGTTGTGTGGGAATGGGTTAATTTTTATCACTAAAATTTATCTTGTATACATTTCTGGTTTAAAAGGACAAGCCAGTGTCTATATCCCCTGCCAAAACAATTAAATTCCAGTTTCATCATAATAAAATTACATTTTTTTTTTTTTTTTGAAAATAGTCTGAAAATAGCTGAATATACTCGAAACTGTCTAAGCCATATATTGATCTTATCTCTCTTGTATTCCAGATATAGATGAATGTACAAGATTCCAGCCATGTATGAATGGGGGCTTTTGTACCAATATAGTGAGTGATTATCTATGTAATTGTACGTCAGGCTGGTATGGAAAAGACTGTCAAATAGGTAAGACCTGAGCCATATTTGAATGCTTGCTCTTGTACATATATAGTGAGTGATAATATCTTAGTAATTGTACCCCAAGGTGCCATTGAAAAGTCTTTCAAGTGAGCAAGATCCCATAAAGGTGTATAATGGTGGCTCTTTTCACCCATTCTAAACAACAAATGTGAGACTGGTCGAAATTCAAAGAGATTGCAGAGGACAAAATAAATTTAGTTTGAATTAAAAATTAAATGCCATATGAGGTAGAAAACCTTGTAACAAAAGAAGAAATTGCTTGTTACAATATTGATGATAAGAAAGAAAATATTTGTATATTATCCTTTGAGCTCACTTAAGCAATGCTTAGGTTGAGCTTTTTTTACCCTTGCATGTCTATCATGGTGTGTAAGTCTTCAAATCTTCCTCCAACTTACTCATATTATTTATATTGATAAAACCATGAGCCCAAGGTCATTAGGTTGAATCTCAGAAAATTCTTGTATATGCCCTAAGGGCCATATCTTTTGCCCAGTTTTTCTAAAACTTCTAAAATATTTATTGGCAACATCATGGACTCTTTTGAAAATGGGTGTTGTCCAATCAAAATTAGCTTAAATCTTAGAAAAATCTTATTCTAAAGCTTTGGCCCTATCCTCGAAAAACTTTATCTGGTTGTTAGCTCACCTGAGCAGGAAGTACTCAAATGAGTTGTTGTGATCACCTTTTTTCCACCATCTGTCAACAAGTTCTTAAATCAACATCTCCTCCCAAACCACTGGGCCAATATGAACCAAAATTTTCAGAAATGTTCCTTAGGTGGTCCCCTGTAAAAATAGCTAAAAGAAATGAAATCCGTTAAAAACTCTGGTTGCCATGGCAACAAAAGTGAAATTTTAAAATAATCTGTAAAAATCTTGTCCTCCTGACAAAGAAGGCGTAGAGCCTTGAATTTTGCATGAAGCATCAGTATATTGACCTCTTTTAAAATAGTTAAAATCATGATCCTCGGGTTCCCAGGGTCGGAGCCCCAGGGGGTGGGGTATATATAGTAATAAAGAACGAATTTTAAACGACATCTCCTCCCAAACTAGTTGGCCAATTTGAACCAAATTTTGCAGAAATGTTCCTTAGGTGGTCACCTTTGAAAATAATTAAAAGAATTGTAATCCGTTAAAACTCTGGTTGCCATGTCAACAAAAGAAGAAAATAATCTGTAAAATCTTCTCCTCATGACCCAGAAGGCAAAGAGCCTTGATATTTTGCCTTTAGCATCAGTATATTTAACATTTTCAAAATAGCTAAAATCATGATCTTCTGGTCTCTAGGGATGGAGCCCCGGGGGGGGGGGGGGTGTATAGGCATGAAGCATCAGTTCACTGACTTCTTTCTTATTTCTGAAATTATAACCCTTGGATCCAGAGGGAGGAAAAGGTTTTCTCCTTCTTTCAAATTTGCCAAAAGCCTTGAAATTTGTAATTTAGACTTTTGGATCCCCAGGTACATAGTCTATATATAACGTAAGGCCCACTTGTATCATAATCCTAACCTTAACATGAAATTAGACTGTTGAAAGAAAAAGAGCCTTTATCTCAGGTGAGCGCCCAAGGGCCAAAGGCCCTCTTGTTTATATTTGTTATCCTATGGATCCTATAGAATATGGATGTGGTGTTGTCGAAAAGAAGGTGACTAGGTGAAATCTTGAAAATAAAAAATATTTTTTCTCTAGGATTGGCCTTTTTGTACCTATCTTTGTAAAATGTTTCCAGATCTATTTATGGACTTAGCTTAACCCTTTCCCACTTTAAGATATTTTAGTCCAGATTGAAAGAGGTTGCACAAGACAATGAACATTGTATGCAATTTGAAATGAAGCCATCCTATGTGGTAGAAAATATTGTGAGAAAAGAAGAAATTGCTTGTAACAAGCAATTTCTTCTTTTTCCACAATGTTTTCTCAAGTATAAAATCACAGGGACGTAAAATCCCAGGTTTGTATAGGAAAGGGTTAAAGGGCTGTGGTCAGGTTGGTATAATCCAAGGAAATTCTTGTTGTTTAATTCTGCACAAAGTCCTTGAAGTAATTTCTCTTGGAACAAGACAAACCCTATATTTTGGTTTCATGAGTTTTATGCAGAGACGTAAAAAGATCTTTAAAAATGTTTTTCTATAATCTCAGTAGGCCTAGAGCTCTCGAATTTTATCTGTAGCATTGTCTTTTGATACCCCAACAAGATATATAAAATAATTTTTCTGAAATAAAAAATCTGAGTAATTAGGGAAAACATTGTTGGAAAAGGATTAATTACTTGTAACATTATCAGATTGTTTTGATGTCCAAATTGTATTTATTTTTCAGTATGTATGCATTTTAAATCGTCTGCTTCTAACTCTTCCAATGTAGACAATTTTCAAATGTTATCATCATGCAAGGTTATCTATCTGTGATTCTGAAAATTTTCTGCAAAATTTACGCAACAAAACAGTTAAATTGTTGGTTGAGGGCCTAAACGTTGTAACTGAGGCTTGAATGAGCTGGAGATATGATATTGAAGTTACCAAATCAACAAAATTGCTTCACATAAATGTCAGGCAATGTTGTATTTCAAAGTTCACTTCCGGTATAATTGAATGATTTGATTGGATCATTGATTATTTGATTGACAGCCACTATCGGTCAATTATATAAGAGCATACATGACTGTCTTGTTTGATTAACAGATTTAGATGAGTGTGGGTTTTCCACGTGTTTGAATGGGGCAACTTGTAGGAATCAACCTGGAACCTATGAATGTGTCTGTGCTATTGGTTTTAATGGTACGAACTGTGAAACAGGTAATAAACATAACTTGATTTTTAGTTCAAATGGCAAAAGACTGGCAGGCTCTTTTTCAGAATGATATATCAATTATGTTTGATTTGTTTTATTCAAATGTTCAATCTTCTTCATAGAAATAGTTAGTCAGATTTTACCAAATTTCTCAGGAACGTTTATTCCAAAGATTTTCAAGATTGCACTGCATCTAAATGAAAAAAAAGAAGAAAGAATTTAGGGATTTTTTAGACAGGACTTATTTCTATATATATGTTATAATGACCACTTTGGTAAAAAACTCTTATTTTCTGTATCAGTAGGCTCAGATGTCTCTAAATTCAATGACTGTAAAGATTTTGAAACAATAAGGTCTATTAGATAAGGAGCATTACCCACTGTAATATGCTGATATATTGTCGAAAATAATGTAATTCCATGTCATATTTTAGTCTGCTACACCTGTGAACTTTGGTTGATAAAATTGTTTTTATAAAGAAAAAAGACTCATTACATGTTTTTCCCGTACCTTCAGCCCTTTTATTTAATCAATGCAATTCCTAAGGATTTTATTCAGCAAGACAATGGTTGATATCATTGAAACAACCTTGAATGAAGTGAAAAAGTGCATCTCATGACCTTACTGCTAACCTCATGTTTCAGATATAAATGAATGCTTACCAAACCCTTGTGTGAGAGGTACATGTCAAGATATGCCAGGAGACTATATGTGTATGTGTCCAAGTGGTTGGAGTGATAAAAATTGCTCTACAGGTTTGTAGTTATTTGTCCCCTTCAAGGAAGGCCAAAGTGTCTTTAGATTTGTACTTAGTCCATCAATCTGTCTGTCTGTTTGGTCACTCAGTTTTCGAGATTTTTTTGGGGCATGACAATAGATTTGATTGATACGCATCTGCAGACCCAAAGGTAGAGATCATCTGACAATGTCAAGGTCAAAGGTTCAAGTTTCATTACAGACCATTGAATTTTGACAAAAATGTGGATGTTAGATATGTCACCAAAATTCCTGTTTACTAAACTTTTCTTGTAGATATAATGACAAGTGGTAGTATTAGCAAGTTTAACCCATTTTCACTCAAATATGATTCTTGGTGCCCTTCAAGAAAGACAATTGAGAAAACAATGTGCAGAAATAAGAAATCGCTTGCAACAAGCAATTACTTCATTTTCCACAATGTTTTTGAGCAAAAAACTCGAAAAAATGCAAAATTTCATTAACTTAAAATTGTCATCTGCAACTCCTTTAAATTTGGACTAGTCTAACATTTTGCCATCTGGTAATGGGTTAAGTAGCCAATCAGCAATAAAGTAGTTCAAAAGTGCTGGAGGTCAATATTTTCTTCCAGGCTAGGTGAAGGATTTGATTGGTCAGTCTATTTTCATGGACAAGATCTGTCCATTGAGAATCACACATATTTGGTCATGGGCTTTAGACAATATCAAATTGAGTCCATTCATATTTGGGGATGGGCTTTGGACAATATCAAATTGAGTCCCACACATATTTGGTCATGGGCTTTGGACAATTGAGTCCATACATATTTGGGGATGGGCTTTGGACAATATCAAATTGAGTCCATACATATTTGGGGATGGGCTTTGGACAATATCAAATTGAGTCCCATACATATTTGGTCATGGGCTTTGGAAAATACCAAATGAATAGTTTGTGCCTTAAGAATAGCATTTCAATTTTTGATTAACCCATTCCCTCTTATCAGAATTTTTGACTTGTATGAATTGAAAGAAAATGCAGATGTCAATTTGATGAAATTTTAATGATATTGATCTTTTTGGGAAGAAGCATTCTAAAAATGAAGAAATTGCTTGTTATAGGCAACTCGTCCTTTTTCCACAGTGTTTTTCCAAGCTCTTTTCTTTAGATGTGTAATAAAATGGCATTGTTTGGGAATGGGGGAATGCCCTATGTGATGCTGTAGTCCATACTAATGCATTAGGTATAATGTAGAAAGATTTTTGAAACAAAATTACTTTATTTCTACGAAATTTGGTGCGTGTTTTTTTTAAAAAAGAAACAAAATGGTCTTGCTTGTCGTGTTCCAGGTTACTCAGAAACACTATGTTTTTCCTCAATTTTTATCCTCAGGGCTTTGGAAACATAGAATTGCCTTAGGATGGCTTAACCCATACAATTAAATAGAAATCCACAGAGGTCAATCCAGTTTCTGTCTTCCTAAGCTGTTGGTATGCACAAAATCCACTTGATTTATTTAATTTACAGATATAGACGAATGTATTATAAACCCATGTACAAACAATGGGACATGTGTTAACATTGATGGAGATTATCGTTGCGAGTGTCCAGGAGGGAATACTGGCAAAAATTGCGATGGAGGTAATACCCTACAGTTCTTTTAACCCATTCCACTTTTTTAAATTTTAGACTGGTCCAAATTGTAAAAGTTCGCCGACAGCAATAAAATTGAATGCAATTTTAAATGAAACAATCCTATGTGATAGAAAATATTGTGTTACAAGCAATTTCTTCTTTTTCCACAATGTTTTCTCAAGTATAAAATCACAGTGACATAAAATCCTTGGTTTGTTCAGGAAAGGTTAAAAGCTTTCTTATATAGCTTGTAAATTCTAAATTGAACTATCTTTAATCGTTCCCTCACAATGATGCTTTTTGACACCCTCAAGAAAATAAGAAAAGTTCATTTTTTAAAATTTAACCAACAAAAAGTTGTTGTCTGCACCTCCTTGAATTTGAACAAGTCTGAAATTTTTCACCTGATTATGGTTTAATAGATGAAGAGAATAATTTTTGATTTCATAAATAATGCATTTAAAACCTAATCATCCTGCTTGATGCTGTAAAGCAAATGCATGCAAAAATGTGATTAGGTTTTTAGTTCATACCTGAAAAAAAAAAACCTTATCATTCCTTATTATTTGATATCATCCAGACATATATCATTGAAAAAAAAAAATAACAGCTGTAACAGTCAAGGAAGGGAATAAATCTAAAACTTGTGATGGGGATGATACAATTAAAGCCTTATCTTTCCCCCAAACACACTATAAAATTAATCAGAAAACCATACCCAAGAATCAAAAGCATGAATAAATATGACAATTGAAATTATAAGATCAACATAGTTCTATGCAGTAGGCCTACAATGTATAAAAAAAGTGTCGGTATTTTAAAAAGTGACCAACCACAAATTAAGGTTTGTTTACATAAAACAATGGCGTCAGTGATGACGTTTTTTCACTAGTCATTCAAACAATTAGCCTGGTCACAAAGATTAAGGAAATTGTCCATAACGTTTAGTCATCAGCACCTGTACATATAGCAGTCAATGCCAAAGATAAGCCAAGATTTTTGATGAAGAATCAGCTTCATTTTTCTCTATTTCAAAATGTAAACAACACAAGTTAAAATCACAAGAAAAGCACAAAATACTCTTTCTAGAGAATATCGCTCAAACCCTGCTTTTGCATATTGAAATTATGAAGGACCTTGTTTACTTTAGTGATAAAATAAGCAATAGATCATTTCAACTATTTTATCTTCTTTGGAGGGCAGATATGGCTTTAAGAACATAGTTTTCTCACACAGAATTTGCTCCTGTATTAACCTTTCCTGTTTTAGACATGTCGAAATTCAAAGGTTTGCTGACGAAAATTTAAAGTACACTTAATTTGAAAATTTCCATTTAGTAGGGTAGAAAATATTGTAGAAAAAGAAGAAATTGCTTGTCACAAGCAATATCTTCTTTTTCTACAATATTTTCTCTATTATAAAATCACAGGGACCTAAAAACCAAGGATTGAACAGTAAAGGGTTAATGAATGTATCATGAACCAATGTATAAACTATGGAACATTAATTTTGTCAATGAGATTCACTAGACTTCATAAGGAAGACTGTTTTGTTTCCAGATATCAATGAGTGCACAGAAAATCCATGTGAAAATGGGGGTACTTGCACCAACACTGATGGGGGGTATATGTGTATGTGTACTCCACAGTGGATGGGACAGAACTGTACTCAAGGTAATGTCTTTGAATATTGAAAAAATGAAAATAGAAAACTTTTAATGCCCCCGCATTGAAAGATCAGGGGCGTATTGTTTTACTGTTGTCCATCTGTCTGTCCATTTTTCTGTCTGTTGTTCTATCTGTCTGTCTGCAAAACTTAACCAAAAAACTTAACATTGCCAATTACTACCAGCCTATTCAAGATACAATGCTCATATTTGGCATGATGATACTTCTCCATAATAGGCATCTCCTTGTGCAAGGTCAAGGTCATGTGATAAGGTCAAGGTCACATACCAAGGTCAAATGTTTAGTCCTGTTGCATTAATTGTGTTTCACAAACATATCTTGTTCTTTAATGCTTTTCTGTGAATTTTGCAGATTTTTTGGTAGATTATCTCTTGATAATTTCACTGAAAAGTGTTGAATTAATCAAAAATGATTAACTCACTGTTTTGGTAGATTTTAAAGCCCTGCTTTCATCAATTTCTGACATGGCATAGTGAATGCCATTTCAGCGGGACTACAGTCTCCAAAGGTATCATCAGTTTGCAATGTCCATGCAAAATGACAAGCTTTTATATAATTTGTCTGGAAAAAACAATATTTTGTCTCTTTTACACATTAATGAAACAGGATAAACATTGTCTTTCGTTTAAGATCAATTTATCTTTCATTTTGTGAACAACAAAGGCTATGTTTTCACTCTCATGAAAATATAGCTTTTGTTGTTCACAAAGTGACAAGAAATATTTTTTCTTTCTATAATAAAGATGCTTGAAGAGGACTATATGGTGACAAAAGAGGGTAGCATATATTCACCTATAATAAGATTATAAGATTGCCTATTGAATCTATATGTTACAGATGATCTTCTTTCATTTCTAGATGTCAATGAGTGTACTGAAAATCCATGTGCAAATGGAGGTAATTGTACGAACACTGATGGAAGTTATACGTGTATGTGTACACCTTATTGGACAGGTCAGAACTGTACCGAAGGTAATACTTTTGTCTTTCTAATGATTTGAAGTTCTGATACAGATGGAGGTCATGTGTACAACATAGTAATTAGGTCAGAACCGAACAGAAGGTTATGTAAACAAGAGAATAGGAAACTTAAAACCTAATCATGCTGCTTAAAGGTGCAAAGCACATTCATTCAGAAGTGTTATTAGGTTTTTATTTTCATTACTCAATGAAAAAAATCTTTATAATTTAAAACAACATGATTGTACAAAACAACTTCAGAAAATCCATCCTTGCATGGGAAAAGACTAAAGCAATATATGTGTGTGTGTAGGGAGTGTTGTAACAGGTTGGTGACTCATAATCTAACAAATTATGGGTTGTGGGTTTTAGTCCTGGCTGTACAACTGTTTACTTAGGTATGTCTTTTGGCAAGGCATTCAGAGTCCCAGCCTGGTCCTGGTGGATTAGTGAACTTTGCACTGATATAACAGAAAGATTAACTAAAACCCCACTGTTTTTAAGAGTTTTTGTAAATCATATTGACCTGAACTGTATACAAGATTTCTCTGTATCAAAGTAATAAAGAACAAAGGGGGAAATAAACTTATTGTTTTAGCCAAAGCCTTAGCCTATTACTGGTAGTCCCAAGGAAGCACATAGATGAGTGAGCTTACAGTGATTAAACGGAAATATTGTTCAAAGGGGAGCTAAACCCCACAAAATTTAAAGTACTGTAAGCACTGTAATTAGTCATCACTGAAAAAACTGGACTGACAGTTGCATTTTGACTTCAAAGTAGGGTAAAAAACCAAAAGGCTATAATGTATAAAAAACAAATTATATGGTATAAAAGGAAAGCAAAATTTAATAGTTGCCCAGAAAATGAATCAATGGTAAGGTAAATATTTTTTTAAAAGGATAAAGAACGACAGAAGAATTGGAACCAGGTCCTCTTGCATGGTAAACAAGCACTCTACCACTGTGCTAATTGGGCACATGTTACAACAGCATTAAAGATAAGAGTTATTTGTAAGAAGTTGAGAGAACTTGTATCACTAGACTGATTAGTTTACATAACTCTAGACTTGCTAACCTATCACAAATTAGCTACCCCTCAATATATTAATAGATTAGGATATGCTGGCATATTTCTCAATAATATTTTACCAAACAATGGTATTTTAAAATTACGACTGGAAAATAATTATGTGGCATTCTATTCTCTACTTGTTTCTTTATACCACCTGATTTCGGCAAATGGGTTGTCGACGCATAAAACATGAGTAGAAAAGTTTGATTGGTTACTTGTAGCCTGTTATAATCATGGGACCGTCCTGTTTTGCTTTACTCCTTTTTGATACTTGTTAACTTATAAAATGCAACAGAAACACCCTTCATGGAACACAATGAAGATGTAACTTTGACTAAATCTTCTGAGAAATTGAGATTATAAGTAGCAATGATCAAAACATTTTTTTACGAATTCGTCTTAATTGTATGCCTCCAGATGGGCTAAAGGCAGTTTTTGGAAATTGGGACAAAGTAAATCTCCAGAATCTAGTTACTCTAATCGGTCTTTTGACCAAGTAAAAACTGTTTTTACAGCTGTCTAATTTCAAATGGTGTGTGATTTGAAAGAAAAAATTTATGCCAATGACCAGAATATTATCAAATTTGAAATAACTTGCAACTTTGTATATTTTTATCAATTAAGATTTAGATGAATGCCACAACCCTTTCCCACACAATGACTCTTTTTCATGCCCCTCAAGAAAAACAGTTTTGAAAACATTGTTTAAAATGAAGAAATTTCTTGTTGCAAGCAAATTCTTTATTTTCCACAAAGTTTTAACCAGAGAGTTGACAAAATTTAGAACTTCATAAACTTCAAATTATCATCTACAACTCCTTTCAATTTGGTTCCAGTCTAAAATGTTGTCATCTGGTAAATGTCTTAATGACCCCTGTCAGAATTGTGCCATAACACAGTGGTAGTATGTAAGACTCCTAATCAAGGGGCCCGGGTTTGATCCCCGGCTGTGGCAAATATCCTTTCTGACAATTGTCTCTCACCAATGGTTTGATAGTTGTAAACCTAAGACAGTAAGTGGGATGAGCAGCTGGAGGCTTAGAAATGATGTCATGGTTGTGAGAAATACCAGGAATCCATAAATAGGTGCTCCATCTCCCGCAATATGACTGAATATCTCTTAAAAGTAGTGTAAAAACCTATTAAATAATTCAAACCTCCCTTGAAGTAAATTGCAAAAATGGTATTTTTTTCCTAAACTGAGTTGTGCCTATGTCTTTAGTAAAACCAGACTCACTTGTATGATAATTAAAGTCTGGCCGATGGTGATTGAAATTAAGGTGCTCAAGCACCTGTATTTAACCCATTCCCACACAGTGACGCTTTTAGATGCCCCTGAAGAAAAACAGTAGGTAATGGGTTAACTCATCTTAGTACATCTTGCTCATGGAGAGTTTTTGTGATCTGTGAATGTCTGTTGGCCGTCAATGACTTCAACAATGTAAGTGATTACACTTTAGAGGTTTAGAGATTTCGGCTTAATGCTTTCGCAGTTTTGTGAGACTGTTTTAAGGTAAAAAATGATGAGACTTTAAATGGAATATTCAGCTGGAAAACATAGGAAACAGACCCTTTTCATTATTTCAATGCTAACCTTCTATGTGCCACAATATTGATAGAATTTGATCAGAATTTGATCAGTTACTTTGTCAGGTCTAAATAATGATCATTCTTCCCTTTGAAAAAAAGCAAAAAAAGGGACTATTTTAGTGCTGGAACTCTGAAGATCACATTTTCTGATTAAATTTGGAATGTTTTTCAGGACATATGGATGGGCCCTATTTAAAATGCGAATTTTTTTGAAAACACAGAAAAAGGGGTGTTAATGACAAGTTCATATTTTAACATACATGTTACAATTTTTGCCCAATCTTGATACAAATTGATTGTTTGTCAGAACATAAGGAGGTCCCCTATAGAAAAAAGGACCATTCCACAGGGAAATGAAAGAAAAAGCTGGTCAATGGGTCATCATTTTGAAATATCTGCATCTTCAATTTCAACTGCAATCAAAAACTCTTTTTGTCTGTTAGCCCATTCCCACACAATGACACTTTTTGACGCCTCCCAAGAGAAACATTTGGAAAAATATTGTGTAAAATGAAGAAATCACTTGCAACAAGCAATTTCTTCATTTTTCACAATGTTCAGAAAGTTGAAAAATCGAAAATTTCATACGTTTTGAATTGTTGTCTGCAACTCCTTTCAATTTGGACCAGTCTAAAAAAATTGTTGTCTGTTATTGGGTTAATGATCTTGTAGATGTAAATGAGTGCGATAACAACCCTTGTGTGAATGGTGGAACATGCCAAAACAGTATGGGCAATTATACTTGTGAATGTTCCATATACTGGATGGGTAGACACTGTGAAATAGGTAGGTCTTCTTCATAAATTAATCTGTAACCTTTACTATTTTACTTTTTTAATTTGTAACTGTTTAGTGCATTGTGCAATGACAATATAATTATGGAGGAAGATAACTAGGACACTTGCTCTTGTGAATGTTCAATAGGCTGGATTGGTTGGGAGTGTGAAATCGGTAGGCTTAATTTGTCAGTCGAATGCTATATACTTTATGCATGGAAGTCAATAGCATTGAAGTCAAAATTTTCACCTGAAATATGCAAACAATATTTTCAACACATTACCACTCAGTCATTCCCTTTATCACCAATGTAAAATGATACCTACAAAAAATGATACGAGAAAAGGAGAAATGGCTTGTAACAAACCATTTGACCTTTTTGCACAATGTTTTCTACCATATTTAGTCATTATTTTCACCTCAAAATGTCTTTTGAAACTTTGATTAATTTGGACAGCCAAAAATTTTGTCATTTGTGGATGAGTTAATGACAGCATACCTATCAAAATTGTTAGTTTTCTCCATTGAACATTGGCAACAAGAATTTTCATTATGAGAATTGTCTCTTAGATTCCGAACTGTAAACAAAGAAAGCTTAATTCTAAGACAATATTTACCTATCAGCCCTTGTATGTAGTATTTCTGTTAACCCATTCCCACACAATCCCACTTTTTTACGCCCCTCAAGAAAAGACTTGAGGAAAAACAAGGTTGAAAATGAAGAAATTGCTTGTTACAAGTAATTTCTTTATTTTCAACCTTCTTTTCTACTTAAAAAGACAGATACTCAAAATTCTCTCAACTTGAAATTGTTGTCTTGATCTTCTTTGAATTCAGACCTGTCTAAAATGTCCATGTGTTTGAATGGGTTAATAGCACATAACAAGTTACAATTCCAGTATTCACTTACTTTCTGAGAAGTAATAATACCTAATTCTTTCATAATATGTTGTAAGAGGAAAAAATTGGTTGAAACATTTTAAGATATCAGGGAAAAACACTTTCTTATCAGAGAAATTCCAGGGAAATTCCAGGGAATTTTGAAACTGCTGTATCATGAATGTATCAGGTCCTCTGAGGGATCTCTTGCTAGATTGGACCATTCTGTGGTCCATATTATTTGTCATATAAAGTGCTTTTATGATCATTTTATTTCTCTAGATGTTGATGAATGCCTAAATAATCCTTGCACAAACAACGCAACCTGTGTCAACAGTGATGGGAACTACACATGCCAGTGTTCAAGATTCTGGATGGGCAGAAATTGTAGTGAAGGTAATACTTTGTATTATGCTGTTTCAGTTCTTTTCTGTATTATCCAGTATTCATTACTGTTAACCTGTTTCCACACAACAAAAGTTTAGACTGGTCCAAATTCAAAGAAGTTGCAGATGGCAATTTTTAATTGGTAGAATTTTAGAAATACATGTGTTTGGCATTTAGGATAGAAAACATCATGGACTATGAAGAAATTGCTTGAGACCTGCACAATGTTTTCCCAAATCTTTTCTTGAGTGGCATCAAAAAATGTCATTGTGTGGCAATGGGTTAAATTGTTACACTGAATATCTTTACAAATGGAATTAGCTTAGGTCATGCGTAACAATAAGTATTATGATACTTAAAATCTCTATTAAAATTGTATTAAAATCTAAGGGCTTGAAGGCTCAGTTGTGGATCAATATTTTTTGTTATATTGCCCCACCTACAAAGTATCAAAGTACAGAAAAGCACTGTAAGCTAGCAGAGCATTGTTTTGTTCAGTAATCCTCTTTGTCAAATGTTACCATGATAAAGAATCAACGTTAAATTAACCAAGGAGTTAACCCATCCCCACACCATCCCTTCTTTTTGCGTGGCTAAGGAAAAAAATTGTGGAAAATTTCTTCTTTTTCCACATTGTTTTCTACCTAGAGAGATAAATATTTTAAATTTTTCAACAATTTGAAATTATCATGACTTCTTTGAAGCCTCTGATCAGAGTAATTTTTACACGATGTGCTCAAGTGGTTGGTTCATAGAGTTTTTCTTTTCCATACTAAAACTCTAGAACCAATTGACCAGCAAACTGCATACAATTGTTACAAATGATCCATGGAAGTGCCCTATTTTGGAGAGGGAGGGGTGTTCAAAGGTCAAGGTCACAAATGAACTGTCATCCTGAATTCTGTCTCTGATCTAACTCGTAAGCAATTTGACCCAGGAACTTGAAACTATTTACAAATAATCTCCATGACTGTTGGAGGTACCCTGTTGTTTGGGGGTATTGTAAGTCAAAGGTCAACAGTATCACGTGACTAACAAAATGCTGGTATAGTATAAGTAAGCTTTGCTACAATTCTTGTTTAAAATAGTTTATGAACAAATTTAATTGTATGGGATAAACTGTTTGTTTAGAGTAAGACATGACGGTATATATTTGTAGGCTAATCTTTATGCCTTCTGCAAACAGGAATATTCTAGGCTTAGAGTGACTAGAGCAGTTTGTAGATATTCTAGATTTTCCAGAGTCTGATATGTATTGTCTTTCAGATGTTGATGAATGTGTAAACAATCCTTGTACAAATGGGGGTACCTGTCAAAACTTGATTGGAAATTACAACTGTGAGTGTACAGCCGGTAATACAGGGAAGAACTGTGATGGAGGTAAGAACAATGAATTCATGAATGGTGTAGATGTTAGAATATTAATTCCAATTTATGTATTGTAGCTGTTAATAGAAAAAATCAATAGACCAACTGAATTATGCTTTTAGATGAAAGTGAACTTTGAATCAAATATTTGTCGAAATTTGTGAATTGTTTTTGTAGGTTTGGCAACTAAAAAATAGTAAGTACAGCTTGATAAACCCATTCCAACTTGCCAAAATTTTAGACTGGTCAAAATTGAAAGGAGTTGCAGACAACAAAATAAAGTTTATGAAATCTTAGATTTTTTCAACTTTCTGATTAGAAAACATTGTGTAAAATGAAGAAATTGCTTGTTACAAGCAATTTCTTCATTTTAATATTATGTTTTCTCAATTGTTTTTCTTGAAGGGGTGTCCAAAAGCGTCACTGCGTGGGAATGGGTTAAGCTGTAATTATGACATATAGGTCACCAACCAAGTGTTTTCCCTTCAATGCCTTCACCATAGAGTTACCTCTGTCTGTATGTGAGCTGCTGTCAAAGTGCAGTCGGTAGCGCGCCAGACTCCTAATCTTCAATCATTGGGTGTCATGGGTTCGATCCCCGGCGGCAGCACATATTCTTTCCGACATTTGTCTCTCACAAATGGGTGGATAATCGTAAACCTAAGTGGGATAGCAGCTGGAGGCTAGGAAAGGATGTAGTGGTAGTAGGGTGTGAGAAATACCAGGAATCCATTGTAAGGTGCTTCAGCCGCCGCGATATGACTGAAATACTGTTAAAAGCGGTGTTAAAACCAATTCAATCAATCAACTGTCTGTATATGAGTTTATGGTTGAGTAAGTATGGGTGTCCATTTCTTGCCCAGAGCATATTTTCTACACTTATAACTAGATTTCAAATAATGTGACACAGTTTTCCCCCTTGATTAGTACAAGTTTCTAGTAAAGTTCTGTTGGATAGTTCTAAATCTGTTGTTGATACTTTCAAATTCAAGGTCACAACTTAAGGTCATGTTACAAGCACTTAAGTAGGTGCATCCATGTCTGAAACATTTCTGGTTCCATTTTATTTCTGACAATAAATTTTGCAACATAACCCCATTTAAACAATTACCAGTTGGCAAAATTTTAGACTGGCCCAAATTGAAAGAACTTGCAGGCGACAATTTAAAAGTTATGAAAATTTGGATTTTTCAACTTTCTGGGTAGAAAACATTGTGGAAAATGAAGAAATTGCTTGTCACAAGCAATTTCTTCATTTTCCACACTGTTTTCCAAAGCTTCTTTTCTTGGGGGCGTCAACAGCGTCACTGAGAGGGGGATGGGTTAAACAATTACCAGATGGCAAAATTTTAGACTGGTCCAATTGAACGGAGTTGCAGAGGTAAAATTAAAACTTCTGTAATTTAGTCTTTTTCACCTTTTGGATAGAAAACATTGTGTAATAAGAAGAAATTGCTTGTGACAAGCAATTTTTTCATTTTACACAATGTTTTTTGAATTGTTTTTCTTTAGGGGAGTTCAAAAGCATCACTTTGTGGGAATAGGCTAACATCCAATTCAAGCTTCCTGTCCAGCTGATTATATAGGGAGGTCAGTAACTGACCTCTTACATGACTTTTTGACTGAGGTTATTTGCAACATCATTTTGTAAAATATACTGTCTGGGACATGAGGTAAAAGTCAAATTGGTAGTTAGTGACCTTAAGTGTGACTGAACTATCTGCTTTAATTGCCAAATCAATAAAAATGCTTAACATATATGTCTTAGTTCAAAGTTCACTTTCAGTCTAAATGAATTGATTGGTAAATTGATTTTTTGATGTGATGGAAGTAATAAAATTCATTTCATAAATGGATATATATACATGTATATATAATTACGTAGTATGTTATGTGACAATAGCACTACAACATCTTGTATTTTGCTTTGAGCTGCAAAGGGCCAAAGTTAGAGTATAAAATTTTCCAAAGCAGTGAGAAGCAAATACGATATATTGTATCGCGATGGTGATGCAATATTTTATTTATTATACACCTATTCTTTTATTTAAAGAAATTAATGGAATAGTAAAGAAATATCTGTATTTCTACCGGTATTTCTTTTTCATCATATGGATTGAAATTGACAGTAATTGACACTATCAGATACTACACTATATTATTTTTTTGGTAGGTCTGTGGAATATACATATTTTACTAGAAATATTTATAGGTGTATAAAATTGTTAAAATGTAGTGGTCAATTACAGAGAGGTTTTTAACTGGTTGTCATATTGCAAAATCTTTGACATATGTCCCTTTTTTTACTAAGATTGGTATTCACTATCTGGCCCCCAATAGCAGATCAAAAGGAATCTGACCATACCATGCTCTTTTTCAAAAGGTTGTTAGTTGTCATGAGAGTGGGACACTTATTGACATGTTTATTCGATTCATTCATCTGTATCTAGTAAACTCATATTTGATATAAAAAGCTTAATTTTCTCAAAAGTAATAAGGACTGCCCATTATAAAAGCTCTTGTTTGTTGTTGTACTAACAGGCTCTCACAAATGACTCTCACAAAATATCTTTTGCAGATATAAATGAATGTGATGAAAGCCCTTGTGTAAATGGAGCCACATGTACAAATTTTGTCGGAGGCTATAACTGTTCCTGTACAGAATTCTGGTCGGGAGAAAACTGCACTCAAGGTAAGTTGACTAACCCATTACTGGTCAACAAAATTTTAGACTGGTCCAAATTCAAAGATATTTTAGTCGACAAATTTGATTAGATTTGGGATTTTAATTTCTTTTGAGGTAGAAAACATTGTAGATAATGAGGAAATTAGTTGTAATAAGCAATTTCTTAATTTTCCAAAATGTTTTCCAAAGCTTTTTTTTTTCTTGGAGGCATCAAAGAGAGTCATTATGTGGGAATGAGTTAATCATACTGACGAGAATTATCTGTGACAGAAGGTTACACATTTCTTGGTAGATACAAAATATCTGTGACAGAATGTTGCACATTTCTTGGTAAATAGAAAAATATCTGTGACAGAATGTTGCACATTTCTTGGTAGATACAAAAATATCTATGGCAGAAGGTTACACATTTCTTGGTAAATAGAAAAATATCTGTGACAGAAGGTTACACATTTCTTGGTAAATAGAAAAATATCTGTGACAGAAGGTTACACATATCTTGGTAGATACAAGAGATATCTGTTACAGAATGGTACACATTTCTTGGTATATTCAAATCATACTGACAAAAAATATCTGTGAAAGAATGGAACAAATTTCTTGGATAATGCAATTGAAGGATCCTTGTCTCTTAATCAGCTAATCTAACATGTTCTAAGATTTTGAAATCCCATGCTTATCTAGCCACTAAAAACTATTTCAACTGCTGAAAACTAATGCATCAATTACATGAAAGTTTGGGATGGTGAACATTATTTCCTTTTAATAAATGACAATTTGATAGGTATATTTACTGAGTGTGGATAAGTAGGCATTGAAATGATATAGTTGTACCAGTAGAAATTTTAGGAAACTATGGATAGATGCTCCAGCTGCAATATTGCAGATTATACTCTAAAGAGTGAAGTTAAACCCAATTCAAACGAACAATTTACTGAGTGGCAGATATGATCAGTTACTTTCTCCTTGCTTCTTGTTTCAAGTAAAATAAACTACATGGGGGTATATTGGTTTCACTATCACTGTCCATCTGTTAGTCCATCCATAGACATTATCCATGAGGTATAAGTTATCAATCTTTGTGCATAATCTGACTGGCTGGTATAATTCTTTGGTCATTTCAATTTATGTTCTTCTGATTTAAAATTTGTTGTGTGCATAATTTTTGTTCTAAAATAGTAATAAACCAGAAACCCTTTTCCCTGTTTATTTCATCCTTTTTGTGGCAGGGCTGTATTCGTAGAGCATATTGGATGGCTCTTGTTTTTTGGTAGTCTAGGTTCAAGGTCAGCTGTGCAATTTGAGTGACAAAGAGCTGGTTTAGTGTTTAAATCTGCTTTGCATTAATTCTAGCTTATTTATATGCCTTAAATGTGCCATTCATCTAATTTTGCACAAAACTTTTTGTCAATACTTAAATTTTCAACTTGTTTTACTGAAGGTACTCAAATGAAAAACACTTTTTAGTTGGAAAAACTTCATGATTAATAAGAAAAAATCACTTTAAAAGCCCCAATGGATATAGGGTATTTATACTCTATTTTTAGATCACCGGAGCACAAACTGCTCAAGTGAGCTATTGTGATCACCTTTTGTCCTGTGTCCGAACATTGTGCGATGTGCATTGTCCGTCAACAATTTCTTTAAACAACATCTCCTCCCATACTACTGGGGCAATATTAAATCACATTTTGCAGAAATTTTCCTTAGGTGGTCCTTATTGAAATAGCTAAAAGATTTGAAACCTTGTGGCTTGTTGCTGTGGCAATAAAAATGAAATTTTAAAATAAAGTTTAAAAATCTTCTATTGCTGACCTAGAAGGCATAGAGCTTTTATATTTTGCATGAAACATGAGTATATTGTCCTCTATCAAATTGCTAAAATCATTACTTTTAGGGTCCCAAGGGGCTAGCTCAAGGGGGGTTGGGTTTATAAAGAAATAAAAAAAAAACGATTTTTAACAACATCTCCTCCCAAACCATTTGGCAAATTTGAAACAAATTTGGCAGAAATGTTCCTTAAAATTATCTTTAAAAATCTTCTCCTGCTGACCAAGATGGGATAGAGCCTTGATATTTTGCATGAAACTTCAGTATATTGACCTCTTTCAAAATAGCTAAAATCATTACCTCTGGCTCTCCAGGGATGGGGCCTATATTGAAATGAAGATCAATTTTTGATTGGCATATCTTTCCAAACGGATGGACCAATTTGAACTGAATTTGGCAGAAATCTTCCTTAGGTGGTCCTCAGTTTCAGAATAGCTAAAATGATAGAAATCTAGAAGAATAACTGTGGTTTCCATGGCAATATAAGTTAATTATTATCATTTGAAAAAGTATCATGAAAATCTTTTGTAAGGTACCTTAAAAAGATACACATGACATGGAGTCATTAGTCATGCATACATTTACTGGATATCCACTATAATTTTGTGCAGAAATGAGTTTCTTTAAAAACTATCTAAAGGGATTTTAAATAAGCTGAGTGTTAAATCACGAATGATAGCTGAAGAATAACAAGTTGACAAGGATTCAAATACTTGATCTTGATAAAGTCTCATAGATGAATACTTTCGTCCAAGAATTCATGTGGGTTTACCTGTAATTGTACTGAATTCTGGACTGGCGCTATATGTGAAGAAGGTAGAAATTTGCACATCCTTTTTGCTTATTGAATATCTTTACAGTTTTATTATTATTTGGTGGCTTTAAGATATGATATAAGGTTATGGTAAAGTAAGCAAAAAGATAATCTTTATGTCCACTTAACAAAGTAGAGGGAGGTGTGTTAGTTTCACCATGTCTGTCTGTCTTTCCATTCATCCATATGTTCAACAGCTTCTGTAGACTTTTTTGTTTCCGTGCACTGACTCTAGGACTAATTGACCTACAACCCTGAAACTTCAGTTGTGCAAATGATACAAGGAAAGGCCCTATTGTTTTTGGCCATGTAGGTCAAAGGTCAAGGTCACAATTTAGCTTTATTGAAATCTGTTTCCTTCTCTAGGTCGCAAGCCATTTGACCTAGGTCTTTGAAACTGTTTATGCTGAGTTTCAAAAGATTGTGGGCATATTGTTTTACTGTTGTTCCTCTGTCTTTCTGTTGGTCTGTCTTCCAAAAGCGCAACATTTACTATTACTTCAAGCCTATTCAAGAAAGTATGTTCATATTTGGCAACTGCTGCCATAGTGCAGTTTGTATTGCGTAAAACTCCTAATCATGGTATTCGTAAACCTAAGTGAGTTCAGCAGCTAATAATTTAATCTTTAGTTTCGTCTATCAAAATACAGCGTTCTGATTGGTCAAAAAATATTATTCATAACCCCATGAAAAAAATTTTGAGCACGCAGCAATTTTGTAAGCTTCCGCACAAAATAGTCCCATAGAAAAACGTATCAAAAGTGTAAAGTTTTTGCTTTTTTTCTCTCGATACTATTAAATTATAAGAAATGAAGAGAATATTTTTTGTTTTCATGGAGGTATGAACCGAAAAACCTAATCACACAATGTATGAATCCGCTTCGCGTATTCATACAGTGTGATTAGTTTTTTCGGTTCGTACCTCCATGAAAACAAAAAATATTCTCTTCATCTCTTAAGAGGCTTGGAAAGGATGTTGTGATGTACTAGTGGGAGAAATACCAGGAATCCTAGTAGATGCCCTAGACGTAGCAATATGATTCAAAATACATGTACTGTTAAAAGGCCAACCGTAGAATATGCATAGAAAGACATGTCTGTTTTTATAACTTGTTGAAATTCAGGTCATGAGATAAACTATGTTGCAATATATTAACTTTTCATTTCATTATAATTTAATTGTTAGTTTCGTCTATCAAAAATGAGCGATCTGATTGGTCAAAAAATTTAATTCATACCTCCATGAACAAAATTTTGAGTACGCAGCCATTTTGAATGCTTCCGCACAAAATAGTTCACTACAAAAAGGTATCAAAATTTGTTAAGTTGTTGAATTTTTCGCTCGATGCTATTAAACTATAGGAAATGAAGATAATATTTTTTGTTTTCATGGAGGTATGAACCGAAAAACCTAATCACACAATGTATGAATCCGCTTAGTGTATTCATACAGTGTGATTAGGTTTTTCGGTTCATACCTCCATGAAAACAAAGAATA
This sequence comes from Fragum fragum, assembly GCA_946902895.1. Classification (NCBI taxonomy): domain Eukaryota; kingdom Metazoa; phylum Mollusca; class Bivalvia; order Cardiida; family Cardiidae; genus Fragum; species Fragum fragum. The sequence goes on along the minus strand of OX336379.1, from coordinate 32,003,184 downwards.
TTCTCTTCATCTCTTAAATTATTAACAAATGGAAATGAAATAAGTATTTCAAAAAGGGTTGTGTGGCTGTTGAATTTGTGTGTGTGTCTGTAAGATAGAATTCACCAAAAAAGGACAATCACAATACAATAAGATTACATTATCAAATATTTGTATTTCATATAGATTATAGTATTATATTGATGCAAAATATTGCTTTAAGATGTGGTATATAATTTGATTCTTTCATATTAGATGTTAATGAATGTGAAAACAGTCCGTGTTTGAATGGAGCAACTTGTAATAATACCATGGGAGGGTTTTCTTGTAATTGTACTGAGTTCTGGAATGGAACCCTTTGTGAAGAAGGTATAAGTTTGCACAAGCTTCTTGCTCATTGAATATCTTTCTGCTTAACATTAACCTTGAAATATGCAGTTTAAATATTAAACAAATACTAACATTTCCCTATTCCATTACACCATAGGTGATACATAGTACTTATTGGGTATGGTAGACATCTTACATCAACAGGTATCTTATCCATGGCATATTTAGGTTAACATCAAATACTAAAGCTTTTGTTTTAGAAACCTCTTTGTTAATTAGTTTTTATTTTGGTTACAATGAGAAAGCTATTAGAACAAGTTATTTTTTGGTTGACCCCAATGAGATTATATCAAAGAATTTTGATCAATTATAAAAGATGGCTCATATGGTTGGGTCTAATCTCAATGTATAGACTGCAGCAAAAATGTTGAATTTCCTCTTTTATACACCCATCGAAGATGGGACGTATTATGGGATCACCCATGGCGTCCGGGCGGTGTCCACTTCTTTGTCCGGAGCATAACTCTGTCACCGTAAGTCCGATTGACTTTAAACTTGGCAGTTATATTCTTCTCATCAATACAGAGTGCAGTGCACAAGAACCATAACTCTACCTGGCCTATTTTTGAGTTATTGCCCTTTGTTGTTTTTCATACTTTAATCTTGTCAGGAGTATATCTCTAAAAGTATTATAGCTAGGATCATGAAACTTTATGGGTGTATAGATCTCACCAAGGGGGAGTGCAGTGCTTAAGAACCATAACTCTACCTGGCCTATTTTTTGAGTTATTGCCCTTTGTTGTTTTTCATATTTGAATCTTGTCCAGAGTATATCTCTAAAAGTATTATAGCTAGGATCATGAAACTTCATGGGTGTATAGATCTCTCCAAGGGGGAGTGCAGTGCACAAGAGCCATAACTCTACCTGGCCTATTTTTTGAGTTATTGCCCTTTGTTTTTTTTCATACTTGAATCTTGTCCTGAGTATATCTCTAAAAGTATAATAGCTAGAATCATGAAATTTCATGGATGGATAGAGATCACAAGGTAGGAGTGCAGTGTACAAGAACCACAACTCTACCTGGCCTATTTTTTGAGTTATTGCCCTTTGTTGTATTTCATACTTGAATCTTGTCCAGAGTATATCTCTAAAAGTATAATAGCTGGGATTATGAAACTTCATGGGTGTATATATCTCATCAAGGGGGAGTGCAGTGCACAAGAACCATAACTCTACCTGGCCTATTTTTTGAGTTATTGCCCTTTGTTGTTTTTCATACTTGAATCTTGTCTGGAGTATATCTCTAAAAGTATAATAGCTAGAATCATGAAATTTATTGGATGGATAGATCTCACAACGGGGGAGTGCAGTGTACAAGAACCATAACTCTACCTAGCGTATATTTTGAGTTATTGCCCTTTGTTATTTTTCATACTTGAATCTTGTCCGGAGTATATCTCTAGAAGTATAATAGCTAGAATCATGAAACTTCATGGATGGATAGAGCTCACCAAGTGGGAGTGCAGTGTACAAGAACAATAACTTTACCTAGCCTATTTTTTGAGTTATTGTCCTTTGTTGTTTTTCATACTTGAATCTTGTCCTGAGTATATCTCTAAAAGTATTATAGCTAGGATCATGAAACTTCATGGGTGTATAGATCTCACTAAGGGGTTGTGCAGTGCTTAAGAACCATAACTCTACCTGGCCTTTTTTTTTTGAGTTATTGCCCTTTGTTTTTTTATTATACTTGAATCTTGTATGGAGTATGTCTCTAAAAGTATAATAGCTAGATTCATGAAATTTCATGGATGGATAGAGCTCACCAAGTGGGAGTGCAGTGTACAAGAACTATAACTCTACCTAGCGTATATTTTGAGTTATTGCCCTTTGTTGTTTTTCATACTTGAATCTTGACCGGAGTATATCTCTAAAAGTATAATAGCTAGAATCATGAAACTTCATGGATGGATAGAGCTCACCAAGTGGGAGTGCAGCGTACAAGAACCATAACTCTACCTAACGTATATTTTGAGTTATTGCCCTTTGGTGTTTTTCATACTTTGTTTGACAAAAAATAATCATTTAAAATAACATCAGTTCTATTCAAACCCCCAGTTAATATTAAGCAGTGTGACGGGCGTAATTTGTGACAATTTGGCACCTTGTTTTTGGATGGATTTCAACCATTTTCAGGTGAATGATTATTGGAAAACCCTTATGTTTTTTTTTTGAAGAAATTTTATTATGTTAATAATATAACTTTAAGATGCTTAGACAAATTTCAATTAGACATTTTGTGAGAATAACCTAAGTGCTGGATATTTCTTTCCTGCAAGATGTCAATGAATGTGAAAACAGTCCTTGTTTGAATGATGGAACTTGTAACAATGCCATGGGAGGGCTTACTTGTAATTGTACTGAAATCTGGACTGGCACTCTATGTGAAAAAGGCACACAATTGCACAAGCTTTTTTCTTTTTAGCTCACCTGAGCTCCAAGTGCTCAAGTGAGCTATTATGATCTTTTTTCATCTGGCGTCCGTTGTGCGTCGCCTGTCAACAATTTATTTAACAACATCTTCTCCCAAACTACTGGACCAATTTGAACCTAATTAGGCAGAAATGTTCCTTAGGTGGTCCCCCTTAAATAGCTAAACAAATTGAAATCCATTATAAAGTCTGGTTGCCATGGCAACCAAAGTGAAATTTTAAGATAATCTTTAAAATCTTCTTCTCCTGACCCAGAAGGCTTAGAGCCTTGATATTTTGCACGAAGGATCAGTATAATGACCTCATTCAAATAGCTGAAATTATGATCCTCAGGTCCCCAGGGGCAGAGCCACAGGGGGATGGGTTTATATAGAAATAAAGAATGATTTTAAAATGACATCTCTACCCAAACCACTGGGCCAATTTGAACCGAATGATCAGAATGTTCCTTAGGTTGGGTCCCCTGTAAGAATTCAATCAAAATTCAAATGAAGGATCCTTGGTGGCATTTATCAGATTCCTTTTAAGCAGTATGTAATGATATGTAATTATATATGCATGTAAATATATCCTTACTATACCTCAAAAGTGGGAAGAAAATCGTTGTGGGCAGGTTGTGTCCCCTAGCACACAAATTGGCAGATCTGCGCATATTCAACAGTAGAAATGTTCTTTAGGTCGGGTTCCCTTTAAGAATTGCTTAAAAAAAAATGAAATCTGTTAAAACCTCTGGTTGCCATGGCAATAAAGTGAAATTTTAAAATAATCTTTAAAAATCTTCTGACCCAGAAGGCGTAGAGCCTTGATATTTTGCATGAAGCATCAGTATATTGACCTCTTTCAAAATGGCTAAAATCATAATCCTTGGGTCCCCAGGGGCGGAGCCCTTGGAGGGGGGCTATAGGCATGAAGCGTCAGTTCACAGACTTCTTTCTTATTTCTGGAATTATATTCCATGGATTCAGAGGAAGAAAAAAGTTAATTCCTTCTTTCAAATTTGCCCTAATGCATTGGAATTTGTAATTTAGTCTTTTGATCCCCCGGTTCAAAGTCTCTATATGTAAGTATGGCCCACTTGTATCATAAACCTAACCTAACATTAAATTAGACTGTTGAAAGAAAATGTGCCATTATCTCAGGTGAGTGCCCCAGGGCCAATGGCCCTCTTGTTTAGTATCTTGCTGTGTGTCAAATAAAAGCTTACATTTTTCTATTCCTTTACACCATTGTTTGATGGCTTTGAATTTGATGGGAAATGTTTTATAAAAAGCAAATAGTTCATCTTTATTTCTAAATATAAGAATCTTTTTTCAATTCCAACACAATGAGGCTTTTCAGGCTTCTCTAGAAAAGCAATAGGGAACAATTATGTAAGGAAGAAATTGCTTGCAACATACCAAACAAAAAGTTCTTATTTAATTTATAATGTAAAAAAATCTGTATCCAATTTCCACATTTTCAAGATTCTCTAGAAAAATAATAGGAAAAACATGTAAAATGTAGAAATTGCTTGCAACATGAAATTTCGTCATTTCCTTTATTATTCCAACTCAGAGAGTTGAGAAAATCTAAAATTTGACAAACTATGAACTGTTGTCAGAAACTCCTTTAAATTTGTGCCAGTCTTAAATTTTGCTGTCTTGTAATAGATTGAAATGCAATCTTATTTCAAAGCACCTGTTTTATTCTCAACTTAATTTTAAGAAATCTTATCTTGCAATTTGTAGATAAAACATTTTTTCCTCATGTTACTGAAAAAAAAGGAAAATAATTTGTTTCATTATGAATTTTGAAATTAATTTTCTTTTCTGCAAGATGTCCATGAATGTGAAAACAGTCCTTGTTTTAATGGAGCAACTTGTAACAATACCATGGGAGGGTTTACTTGTAATTGTACTGAGTTCTGGACTGGCACTCTATGTGAAGAAGGTATACAATTGCACAAGCTTATTGCTTATTTAGTATCTTGCTGTGTGTCAAACAAAAGCTTACATTTTCCTATTCCTTTACACCATTGATTGATGGCTTCGAATATGAAAGGAATGTTTTATATCAAGCAAATTGTTCCTGTTTAATTTTTAGCTCTACTGGCCAAAGGCCAATAGAGCTATAGCGATGGTTTTTTCTCGTCCAGCGTCCGTCCAGCCGTCTGACCATCAGTCCATCCGTTAAACTTTTCCTTGTTTACACGCTAGAGTCCACAGTTTTCATCAGATTCCCTTCAAACTTTCACAGAATGATTGTACCATCATAAGGATCGTTCCTTTTGAAATTGGGTCAGATCCGTCAAGAAACACTGTAAAAGGGGCCTTATTAAAACTTAATTAAAAATCCTCGTTTACGCGATAAAGTCCAGAGTTTTCATCTGATTCTCTTCAAACTTTCACAGAATGATTGTACCATCATAAGGATCGTTCCTTTCGAAAATGGGTTTGATCCGTCAAGAAACACGGGAAAAGGGGCCTTATGAAAATTTAATTAAGAATTCCTCGTTAACACTCCAGAGTCCACAGTTTTCATCGGATTCTCTTCAAACTTTCACAGAATGAATGTACCATCATAAGGATCGTTCCTTTGGAAATTGGGTATGATCCGTCAAGAAACACGGGAAAAGGGGCCTTATGAAATTCAAGTAAAAACTCAATTAAAAATCCTCGTTTAAAATAATTGTACCACAATAAAGTCAACAGTTTTCATCAGATTCTGTTAAAACTTTCACAGAATGATTGTTTCATCATGAGGATTCTTTCTTTTCAAATTAGGCATGATCTGTCTAGTATCATTGGAAAAGGGGCCTTTTGAGAATTTTATCTATAATCCTTGTAACCAAGTCCAGAGCTTTCATTGGATTTTATTTGAACCGTCACAGAATCATTGTACAATAATCATGATTGTTGATGCTGACATGAGACCTGATCCTTCAAGTATCACAGGAAAAGGAGCCTTATGAAAATTTTATTTTAAAATTTTTTTCACAAAGATAAAGTCTGCAGTTTTCATCAGATTCTCTTCAAACTTTCACAGAATGTTTGTACCATCATAAGGATTGTTTCTTTCCAAATTAGGCCTGATCTGTCTAGTAGCATAGGAAACGGGGCTGTATGAAAATTTATTACCAAATTCCCATAAACACAACAGTGCCCTAAGTCTTTATCAGAATCTCTTCAAACTTTAACAGAATGATTGTACCATCATTTGGGTTGTTCGTTTGTAAATTAGGTCTGATTGGTTAAGTGACACAAGAAAAGGGACCTTATAAAAATTTTATTACAAAACATCATTATTACATTAAAGTCCTCAGTCTTTATCATTTTCTTCAAACTATCATTAGGATTGTTCCTTTGTACATTGGGTCTGATTTGGTAAGTTTCACGGAAAAAGGGGCCTTATGAAAATTTTGTTACAAAAATTCTTGACACAGTTCAGTCCACTGTTTTCATTGATTCTCTTTAACTTTTAAAGAATGATTGTACCTTCATAAGAATTGTTCCTTTTGAAATTTGGTTTGTTCTGTAAAGTATCATGAGAAAAGGGGCCCTCTGAAGATTTCACTATAAACTCATTAACACAATAAATTCCACAGATTAAACAGATTGATTGTACCATCATTCCAATTGTTGATTTTGACAGTGGATCTGACTATGGCAAGGGTCACATAAAAAGGGGCCTTATGAAAAACTCTCTTAAATATTCTGGTTAACACAATGATGTCCCTTGATTTCACCGGATTCACTTCAAAATTTCACAGAATGATTGTACAAATACTTAGATGGTTCTTTTCAGAACTGGGTACAACCCATCAAGTATCATGTAAAAAGGGGCCATCTGATTTTTTTTTTTAAATATTCTAGTAAACATAATGAATTCCCAATATTTCATCGGATTCACTTTTAACTTTCACAGAATGATAAAACCAACAGTAAAATATCACGGGAAAAGGGGCCTTATGAGAACTTGAATTTAATATTTCATTAACACAATAAAGTCAACAGTTTTTATTGGGTTCTTTTCAAAGATACATGGAATAATTGTGGCATTCGAAACACAGGAAAAGGGGCCTTACAGATTATCATTCAAAACATTCTTGTGTATGTGATGAAGATCACAATCATTATCAAATTGTCTTTTAAATTTCACAGGACAATTGTCAGATTGTAAGGAAAGTTGCTTTTGGAATGAAATTGATCCATCAGAGAACACAGGAAAAGGGGCCTTATTGATTTTCATTCAAAACAATCCTGTTTATGTGATAAAGTCCACAATTATTGTCAGATTTTGAAGAAATATTCACAGAATGATTGTAGGGTCGTAAGGTAACTTTCTTTTGGAAATGGAGTGGATCCGTCATGAAACAATTGGGAAAAGGGGCCTTGAGGATTGTTGCTTAAAATGATAAAGGGGATAAAGCCCTTTTTTTTCTTAATGCATTCTTCGTTGAGCAATTAACTTCCTTAAATATCAGATTTCTTTAACGGAAAACTTGATACCCAGTAGAGCATCTCAGGCCCTCATGGGCCTCTTGTTATTTGTAAGAATCTTTATTTAATTCCAACACAATGGGGCTTTTTCAGGCTTCTCTAGAAAAGCAATACAGAAAAAATTGTGTAAAATGAAGGAGTTGCTTGCAACAAGAAATTTTATTATTTCCTTTTATGATTTCTACTCAAAGAGTTGAAAAAATCTAAAATTTGAAAAACTGCAAACTGTTCTAAGAAACTTCTTTTAAATTTAGACCAGTCTAAAATCTGCTGTCTTGTAATAAATTGAAATGCCTTCTCATTTCACTGCACATGTTTTATTTTCAATTTAGTTTCGATTACACATCTTGCAATTTGTATGAAAGGTGCTCTGTTACCGAAAAAAGGAGAAAATAATTGGTTTCATAATGAAATTAAATTTCTTTTCTGTTAGATGTTAATGAATGTGAAAACAGTCCTTGTTTGAATGGAGCAACTTGTAACAATACCATGGGAGGGTTTTCTTGTAATTGTACTGAGTTCTGGAATGGAACCCTTTGTGAAGAAGGTATAATTTTGCACAAGCTTTCTGCTTATTGAATATCTTTCTGCTTAACATTAACCTTAAAATATTCAGTTTAGATATTAAACAAAATATAAAATTTTCCTATTCAATTACACCATAGGTGATACATAGTACTTAATGGGTATGGTAGACATCTTACATCAACAAGTATCTTATCCATGGCATATTTAGGTTTATGTCAAATTCTAAAGCTTTTGTTTAGAACCATTTTTGTTAATTAGAGTTTTTTATTTTGGTTACAATGAGAAAACTATTAGATCAAGTTATTTTTTGGTTGACCCCAATGAGATTACTTCAAAGAATTTTGATCAATTATGAAAGATGGCTAATATGGTCTGGTCTAATTTCAATGTATGGACTGCAGCAAAAAAGTTGAAATTCCTCTTTTTTGAGGATGGATTTCAACCATTTTCAGGGGAATGATAATTGGAAAACCCTATTGTGATTTTTTGAGAAATTTTATTATGTAAACAATATTACTTCAGATGCTTAGACAAATTTCAATTAGAGATCACAAAGTGATCCAAGGGAAATATTTTAACTGTCTGACTGAGAATATTTGTTGTATGAAGAAGCAAGATGGATGAATGAAAACATTTTGTTAAAATTACCTAAGTGTTGGATATTTCTTTTCTGCAAGATGTCAATGAATGTGAAAACAGTCCTTGTTTGAATGATGGAACTTGTAACAATACCATGGGAGGGTTCACTTGTAATTGTACTGAATTCTGGACTGGCACTCTATGTGAAGAAGGTATACAATTGCACAAGCTTTTTGCTTATTTAGTATCTTGCTGTATGTAAAACAAAAGCTTACATCTTCCTATTCCTTTACGCCATTGTTTGATGGCTATGAAAATGATGGGAAATGTTTTATATCAAGCAAATAGTTCATCTGAATTCCTAAATGTAAGAATCTTTATTTAATTCCAACACAATGAGGCTTTTTCAGGCTTCTCTAGAAAAGCAATAGGGAAAAAAATGTAATATGAAAAAATTGCTTGCAACAAGGAATTTCTTCATTTCCTTTATGATTTCTACTCAAAGAATTGAAAAAAGTGAAATAAAATGAAAACCTATATGTGCTGTTGCTAGAAACTTCTTAAAAGTTAGGCCAGTCTTTAATTTTGCTGTCTGGTAATAGATAGATTGCCTTCTCATTTCACAGCAGCAGTGTTTTATTTTCAACTTAAATTAGGGTTCTCGTCTTACAATTTGTTTGAAAGGCCTTTTTTTGGTGTCCTGTAACTGAAAAAAGGAGAAAATAATTGGTTTCATAATGTATTTTGAAATTAAATTTCTTTTCTGTTAGATGTTAATGAATGTGAAAACAGTCCTTGTTTGAATGGAGCAACTTGTAACAATACCATGGGAGGGTTTTCTTGTAATTGTACCGAGTTCTGGAATGGAACCCTTTGTGAAGAAGGTATAATTTTGCACAAGCTTTCTGCTTATTGAATATCTTTCTGCTTAACATTAACCTTAAAATATTCAGTTTAGATATTAAACAAAATATAAAATTTTCCTATTCAATTACACCATAGGTGATACATAGTACTTAATGGATATGGTAGACATCTTACATCAACAGGTATCTTATCCATGGCATATTTAGGTTTATGTCAAATTCTAAAGCTTTTGTTTAGAACCATTTTTGTTAATTAGTTTTTTTATTTTGGTTACAATGAGAAAACTATTACATCAAGTTTTTTTTTTTTGGTTGACCCAAATGAGATTACTTCAAAGCATTTTGATCAATTATAAAAGATGGCTAATATTGTTTGGTCTAATTTCAATGTATGGACTGCAGCAAAAAGTTGAAATTCCTCTTTTTTGAGGATGGATTTCAACCATTTTCAGGGGAATGATAATTGGAAAACCCTATTGTGATTTTTTGAGAAATTTTATTTGTAAACAATATTGCTTCAGATGCTTAGACAAATTTCAATTAGAGATCACAAAGTGATCCAAGGGAAATATTTTAACTGTCTGACTGAGAATATTTGTTGTATGAAGAAGCAAGATGGATGAATGAAAACATTTTGTTAAAATTACCTAAGTGTTGGATATTTCTTTTCTGCAAGATGTCAATGAATGTGAAAACAGTCCTTGTTTGAATGATGGAACTTGTAACAATACCATGGGAGGGTTTACTTGTAATTGTACTGAATTCTGGACTGGCACTCTATGTGAAGAAGGTATACAATTGCACAAGCTTTTTGCTTATTTAGTATCTTGCTGTATGTAAAACAAAAGCTTACATTTTCTATTCCTTTACACCATTGTTTGATGGCTTTGAAAATGATAGGAAATGTTTTATATCAAGCAAATAGTTCATCTAAATTCCTAAATGTAAGAATCTTTATTTAATCCCAACACAATGAGGCTTTTTCAGGCTTCTCTAGAAAAGCAATAGGGAAAAAAAGTAATATGAAAAAATTGCTTGCAACAAGAAATTTCTTCATTTCCTATGATTTCTACTCAAAGAATTGAAAAAAGTGAAATAAAATGAAAACCTATATGTGCTGTTGCTAGAAACTTCTTAAAAGTTAGGCCAGTCTTTAATTTTGCTGTCTGGTAATAGATTAAAATGCCTTCTCATTTCACAGCAGCAGTGTTTTATTTTCAACTTAAATTAGGGTTCTTGTCTTGCAATTTGTTTGAAAGCCTTTTTTTTTTGGTGTCCTGTAACTGAAAAAAAGGTGGTTTAATTATGTATTTTGAAATAAAATTTCTTTTCTGTTAGATGTTAATGAATGTGAAAACAGTCCTTGTTTGAATGGAGCAACTTGTAACAATACCATGGGAGGGTTTTCTTGTAATTGTACTGAGTTCTGGAATGGAACCCTTTGTGAAGAAGGTATAAGTTTGCACAAGCTTTCTGCTTATTGAATATCTTTCTGCTTAACATAAACCTTAAAATATTCAGTTTAAATATTTAACAAATTATAAAATTTTCCTATTCAATTACACCATAGGTGATACATAGTACTTAATGGGTATGGTAGACATCTTACATCAACAGGTATCTTATCCATGGCATATTTAGGTTTATGTCAAATTCTAAAGCTTTTGTTTAGAACCATTTTTGTTAATTAGTTTTTTTATTTTGGTTACAATGAGAAAACTATTACATCAAGTTTTTTTTTTGGTTGACCCCAATGAGATTACTTCAAAGCATTTTGATCAATTATAAAAGATGGCTAATATGGTCTGGTCTAATTTCAATGTATGGACTGCAGCAAAAAGTTGAAATTCCTCTTTTTTGAGGATGGATTTCAACCATTTTCAGGGGAATGATAATTGGAAAACCCTATTGTGATTTTTTGAGAAATTTTATTTGTAAACAATGTTGCTTCAGATGCTTAGACAAATTTCAATTAGAGATCACAAAGTGATCCAAGGGAAATATTTTAACTGTCTGACTGAGAATATTTGTTGTATGAAGAAGCAAGATGGATGAATGAAAACATTTTGTTAAAATTACCTAAGTGTTGGATATTTCTTTTCTGCAAGATGTCAATGAATGTGAAAACAGTCCTTGTTTGAATGATGGAACTTGTAACAATACCATGGGAGGGTTCACTTGTAATTGTACTGAATTCTGGACTGGCACTCTATGTGAAGAAGGTATACAATTGCACAAGCTTTTTGCTTATTTAGTATCTTGCTGTATGTAAAACAAAAGCTTACATTTTCCTATTCCTTTACACCATTGTTTAATGGCTTTGAAAATGATAGGAAATGTTTTATATCAAGCAAATAGTTCATCTAAATTCCTAAATGTAAGAATCTTTATTTAATTCCAACACAATGAGGCTTTTTCAGGCTTCTCTAGAAAAGCAATAGGGAAAAGGTAATATGAAAAAATTGCTTGCAACAAGAAATTTCTTCATTTCCTATGATTTCTACTCAAAGAATTGAAAAAAGTGAAATAAAATGAAAACCTATATGTGCTGTTGCTAGAAACTTCTTAAAAGTTAGGCCAGTCTTTAATTTTGCTGTCTGGTAATAGATTAAAATGCCTTCTCATTTCACAGCAGCAGTGTTTTATTTTCAACTTAAATTAGGGTTCTCGTCTTGCAATATGTTTGAAAGCTTTTTTTTTTTGGTATCCTGTAACTGTAAAAAGGAGAAAATAATTGGTTTCATAATGTATTTTGAAATTAAATTTCTTTTCTGTTAGATGTTAATGAATGTGAAAACAGTCCTTGTTTGAATGGAGCAACTTGTAACAATACCATGGGAGGGTTTTCTTGTAATTGTACTGAGTTCTGGAATGGAACCCTTTGTGAAGAAGGTATAAGTTTGCACAAGCTTTCTGCTTATTGAATATCTTTCTGCTTAACATTAACCTTAAAATATTCAGTTTAAATATTTAACAAATTATAAAATTTTCCTATTCAATTACACCATAGGTGATACATAGTACTTAATGGGTATGGTAGACATCTTACATCAACAGGTATCTTATCCATGGCATATTTAGGTTTATGTCAAATTCTAAAGCTTTTGTTTAGAACCATTTTTGTTAATTAGAGTTTTTTATTTTGGTTACAATGAGAAAACTATTACATCAAGTTTTTTTTTGGTTGACCCCAATGAGATTACTTCAAAGCATTTTGATCAATTATAAAAGGTGGCTAATATTGTTTGGTCTAATTTCAATGTATGGACTGCAGCAAAAAAGTTAAAATTCCTCTTTTTGAGGATGGATTTAAACATTTTTCAGGGGAATGATAATTGGAAAACCCTATTGTGATTTTTTGAGAAATTTTATTATGTAAACAATATTGCTTCAGATGCTTAGACAAATTTCAATTAGAGATCACAAAGTGATCCAAGGGAAATACTTTAACTGTCTGACTGAGAATATTTGTTGTATGAAGAAGCAAGATGGATGAATGAAAACATTTTGTTAAAATTACCTAAGTGTTGGATATTTCTTTTCTGCAAGATGTCAATGAATGTGAAAACAGTCCTTGTTTGAATGATGGAACTTGTAACAATACCATGGGAGGGTTTACTTGTAATTGTACTGAATTCTGGACTGGCACTCTATGTGAAGAAGGTATACAATTGCACAAGCTTTTTGCTTATTTAGTATCTTGCTGTATGTAAAACAAAAGCTTACATTTTCCTATTCCTTTACACCATTGTTTGATGGCTTTGAAAATGATGGGAAATGTTTTATATCAAGCAAATAGTTCATCTAAATTCCTAAATGTAAGAATCTTTATTTAATTCCAACACAATGAGGCTTTTTCAGGCTTCTCTAGAAAAGCAATAGGGAAAAGGTAATATGAAAAAATTGCTTGCAACAAGAAATTTCTTCATTTCCTATGATTTCTACTCAAAGAATTGAAAAAAGTGAAATAAAATGAAAACCTATATGTGCTGTTGCTAGAAACTTCTTAAAAGTTAGGCCAGTCTTTAATTTTGCTGTCTGGTAATAGATTAAAATGCCTTCTCATTTCACAGCAGCAGTGTTTTATTTTCAACTTAAATTAGGGTTCTCGTCTTGCAATATGTTTGAAAGGCTTTTTTTTGGTGTCCTGCAACTGAAAAAAAGGTGGTTTAATTATGTATTTTGAAATAAAATTTCTTTTCTGTTAGATGTTAATGAATGTGAAAACAGTCCTTGTTTGAATGGAGCAACTTGTAACAATACCATGGGAGGGTTTTCTTGTAATTGTACTGAGTTCTGGAATGGAACCCTTTGTGAAAAAGGTATAAGTTTGCACAAGCTTTCTGCTTATTGAATATCTTTCTGCTTAACATAAACCTTAAAATATTCAGTTTAAATATATAACAAATTATAAAATTTTCCTATTCAATTACACCATAGGTGATACATAGTACTTAATGGGTATGGTAGACATCTTACATCAACAGGTATCTTATCCATGGCATATTTAGGTTTATGTCAAATTCTAAAGCTTTTGTTTAGAACCATTTTTGTTAATTAGAGTTTTTTATTTTGGTTACAATGAGAAAACTATTACATCAAGTTTTTTTTTGGTTGACCCCAATGAGATTACTTCAAAGCATTTTGATCAATTATAAAAGATGGCTAATATGGTCTGGTCTAATTTCAATGTATGGACTGCAGCAAAAAAGTTGAAATTCCTCTTTTTGAGGATGGATTTCAACCATTTTCAGGGGAATGATAATTGGAAAACCCTATTGTGATTTTATGAGAAATTTTATTATGTAAACAATATTGCTTCAGATGCTTAGACAAATTTCAATTAGAGATCATAAAGTGATCCAAGGGAAATATTTTAACTGTCTGACTGATAATATTTGTTGTATGAAGAAGCAAGATGGATGAATGAAAACATTTTGTTAAAATTACCTAAGTGTTGGATATTTCTTTTCTGCAAGATGTCAATGAATGTGAAAACAGTCCTTGTTTGAATGATGGAACTTGTAACAATACCATGGGAGGGTTTACTTGTAATTGTACTGAATTCTGGACTGGCACTCTATGTGAAGAAGGTATACAATTGCTCAAGCTTTTTGCTTATTTAGTATCTTGCTGTATGTAAAACAAAAGCTTACATTTTCCTATTCCTTTACACCATTGTTTGATGGCTTTGAAAATGATGGGAAATGTTTTATATCAAGCAAATAGTTCATCTAAATTCCTAAATGTAAGAATCTTTATTTAATTCCAACACAATGAGGCTTTTTCAGGCTTCTCTAGAAAAGCAATAGGGAAAAGGTAATATGAAAAAATTGCTTGCAACAAGAAATTTCTTCATTTCCTATGATTTCTACTCAAAGAATTGAAAAAAGTGAAATAAAATGAAAACCTATATGTGCTGTTGCTAGAAACTTCTTAAAAGTTAGGCCAGTCTTTAATTTTGCTGTCTGGTAATAGATAGATTGCCTTCTCATTTCACAGCAGCAGTGTTTTATTTTCAACTTAAATTAGGGTTCTCGTCTTACAATTTGTTTTAAAGGCCTTTTTTTGGTGTCCTGTAACTGAAAAAAGGAGAAAAAAATTGGTTTCATAATGTATTTTGAAATTAAATTTCTTTTCTGTTAGATGTTAATGAATGTGAAAACAGTCCTTGTTTGAATGGAGCAACTTGTAACAATACCATGGGAGGGTTTTCTTGTAATTGTACCGAGTTCTGGAATGGAACCCTTTGTGAAGAAGGTATAAGTTTGCACAAGCTTTCTGCTTATTGAATATCTTTCTGCTTAACATTAACCTTAAAATATTCAGTTTAGATATTAAACAAAATATAAAATTTTCCTATTCAATTACACCATAGGTGATACATAGTACTTAATGGGTATGGTAGACATCTTACATCAACAGGTATCTTATCCATGGCATATTAAGGTTTATGTCAAATTCTAAAGCTTTTGTTTAGAACCATTTTTGTTAATTAGTTTTTTTTATTTTGGTTACAATGAGAAAACTATTACATCAAGTTTTTTTTTTGGTTGACCCAAATGAGATTACTTCAAAGCATTTTGATCAATTATAAAAGATGGCTAATATGGTCTGGTCTAATTTCAATGTATGGACTGCAGCAAAAAGTTGAAATTCCTCTTTTTTGAGGATGGATTTAAACATATTTCAGGGGAATGATAATTGGAAAACCCTATTGTTTTTTTTTGAGAAATTTTATTTGTAAACAATATTGCTTCAGATGCTTAGACAAATTTCAATTAGAGATCACAAAGTGATCCAAGGGAAATATTTTAACTGTCTGACTGAGAATATTTGTTGTATGAAGAAGCAAGATGGATGAATGAAAACATTTTGTTAAAATTACCTAAGTGTTGGATATTTCTTTTCTGCAAGATGTCAATGAATGTGAAAACAGTCCTTGTTTGAATGATGGAACTTGTAACAATACCATGGGAGGGTTCACTTGTAATTGTACTGAATTCTGGACTGGCACTCTATGTGAAGAAGGTATACAATTGCACAAGCTTTTTGCTTATTTAGTATCTTGCTGTATGTAAAACAAAAGCTTACATTTTCTATTCCTTTACACCATTGTTTGATGGCTTTGAAAATGATAGGAAATGTTTTATATCAAGCAAATAGTTCATCTAAATTCCTAAATGTAAGAATCTTTATTTAATTCCAACACAATGAGGCTTTTTCAGGCTTCTCTAGAAAAGCAATAGGGAAAAAAAAGTAATATGAAAAAATTGCTTGCAACAAGAAATTTCTTCATTTCCTATGATTTCTACTCAAAGAATTGAAAAAAGTGAAATAAAATGAAAACCTATATGTGCTGTTGCTAGAAACTTCTTAAAAGTTAGGCCAGTCTTTAATTTTGCTGTCTGGTAATAGATTAAAATGCCTTCTCATTTCACAGCAGCAGTGTTTTATTTTCAACTTAAATTAGGGTTCTTGTCTTGCAATTTGTTTGAAAGGCTTTTTTTTGGTGTCCTGTAACTGAAAAAAAGGTGGTTTAATTATGTATTTTGAAATAAAATTTCTTTTCTGTTAGATGTTAATGAATGTGAAAACAGTCCTTGTTTGAATGGAGCAACTTGTAACAATACCATGGGAGGGTTTTCTTGTAATTGTACTGAGTTCTGGAATGGAACCCTTTGTGAAGAAGGTATAAGTTTGCACAAGCTTTCTGCTTATTGAATATCTTTCTGCTTAACATTAACCTTAAAATATTCAGTTTAAATATTTAACAAATTATAAAATTTTCCTATTCAATTACACCATAGGTGATACATAGTACTTAATGGGTATGGTAGACATCTTACATCAACAGGTATCTTATCCATGGCATATTTAGGTTTATGTCAAATTCTAAAGCTTTTGTTTAGAACCATTTTTGTTAATTAGAGTTTTTTATTTTGGTTACAATGTGAAAACTATTACATCAAGTTTTTTTTTTTTTGGTTGACCCCAATGAGATTACTTCAAAGCATTTTGATCAATTATAAAAGATGGCTAATATGGTCTGGTCTAATTTCAATGTATGGACTGCAGCAAAAAAGTTGAAATTCCTCTTTTTTGAGGATGGATTTCAACCATTTTCAGGGGAATGATAATTGGAAAACCCTATTGTTTTTTTTTGAGAAATTTTATTTGTAAACAATATTGCTTCAGATGCTTAGACAAATTTCAATTAGAGATCACAAAGTGATCCAAGGGAAATATTTTAACTGTCTGACTGAGAATATTTGTTGTATGAAGAAGCAAGATGGATGAATGAAAACATTTTGTTAAAATTACCTAAGTGTTGGATATTTCTTTTCTGCAAGATGTCAATGAATGTGAAAACAGTCCTTGTTTGAATGATGGAACTTGTAACAATACCATGGGAGGGTTTACTTGTAATTGTACTGAATTCTGGACTGGCACTCTATGTGAAGAAGGTATACAATTGCACAAGCTTTTTGCTTATTTAGTATCTTGCTGTATGTAAAACAAAAGCTTACATTTTCTATTCCTTTACACCATTGTTTGATGGCTTTGAAAATGATGGGAAATGTTTTATTTCAAGCAAATAGTTCATCTCAATTCCTAAATGTAAGAATCTTTATTTAATTCCAACACAATGAGGCTTTTTCAGGCTTCTCTAGAAAAGTAATAGGGAAAAGGTAGTATGAAAAAATTTGCTTGCAACAAGAAATTTCTTCATTTCCTATGATTTCTACTCAAAGAATTGAAAAAAGTGAAATAAATTGAAAAACTATATGTGCTGTTGCTAGAAACTTCTTAAAAGTTAGGCCAGTCTTTAATTTTGCTGTCTGGTAATAGATTAAAATGCCTTCTCATTTCACAGCAGCAGTGTTTTATTTTCAACTTAAATTAGGGTTCTCTTCTTGCAATATGTTTGAAAGCCTCTTTTTTTTGGTGTCCTGTAACTGTAAAAAGGAGAAAATAATTGGTTTCATAATGTATTTTGAAATTAAATTTCTTTTCTGTTAGATGTTAATGAATGTGAAAACAGTCCTTGTTTGAATGGAGCAACTTGTAACAATACCATGGGAGGGTTTTCTTGTAATTGTACTGAGTTCTGGAATGGAACCCTTTGTGAAGAAGGTATAAGTTTGCACAAGCTTTCTGCTTATTGAATATCTTTCTGCTTAACATTAACCTTAAAATATTCAGTTTAAATATTTAACAAATTATAACATTTTCCTATTCAATTACACCATAGGTGATACATAGTACTTAATGGGTATGGTAGACATCTTATATCAACAGGTATCTTATCCATGGCATATTTAGGTTTATGTCAAATTCTAAAGCTTTTGTTTAGAACCATTTCTGTTAATTAGATTTTTTTTTTTTTTTTTTGGTTACAATGAGAAAACTATTACATCAAGTTTTTTTTTTTGGTTAACCCCAATGAGATTACTTCAAAGCATTTTGATCAATTATAAAAGATGGCTAATATGGTCTGGTCTAATTTCAATGTATGGACTGCAGCAAAAAAGTTGAAATTCCTCTTTTTTGAGGATGGATTTCAACCATTTTCAGGGGAATGATAATTGGAAAACCCTATTGTGATTTTTTGAGAAATTTGATTATGTAAACAATATTGCTTCAGATGCTTAGACAAATTTCAATTAGAGATCACAAAGTGATCCAAGGGAAATATTTTAACTGTCTGACTGAGAATATTTGTTGTATGAAGAAGCAAGATGGATGAATGAAAACATTTTGTTAAAATTACCTAAGTGTTGGATATTTCTTTTCTGCAAGATGTCAATGAATGTGAAAACAGTCCTTGTTTGAATGATGGAACTTGTAACAATACCATGGGAGGGTTTACTTGTAATTGTACTGAATTCTGGACTGGCACTCTATGTGAAGAAGGTATACAATTGCACAAGCTTTTTGCTTATTTAGTATCTTGCTGTATGTAAAACAAAAGCTTACATTTTCCTATTCCTTTACACCATTGTTTGATGGCTTTGAAAATGATAGGAAATGTTTTATATCAAGCAAATAGTTCATCTCAATTCCTAAATGTAAGAATCTTTATTTAATTCCAACACAATGAGGCTTTTTCAGGCTTCTCTAGAAAAGCAAAAGGGAAAAGGTAATATGAAAAAATTGCTTGCAACAAGAAATTTCTTCATTTCCTATGATTTCTACTCAAAGAATTGAAAAAAGTGAAATAAAATGAAAACCTATATGTGCTGTTGCTAGAAACTTCTTAAAAGTTAGGCCAGTCTTTAATTTTGCTGTCTGGTAATAGATTAAAATGCCTTCTCATTTCACAGCAGCAGTGTTTTATTTGCAACTTAAATTAGGGTTCTCGTCTTGCAATATGTTTGAAAGCCTTTTTTTTTTTTGGTATCCTGTAACTGTAAAAAGGAGAAAATAATTGGTTTCATAATGTATTTTGAAATTAAATTTCTTTTCTGTTAGATGTTAATGAATGTGAAAACAGTCCTTGTTTGAATGGAGCAACTTGTAACAATACCATGGGAGGGTTTTCTTGTAATTGTACTGAGTTCTGGAATGGAACCCTTTGTGAAGAAGGTATAAGTTTGCACAAGCTTTCTGCTTATTGAATATCTTTCTGCTTAACATTAACCTTAAAATATTCAGTTTAAATATTAAACAAAAAATAACATTTTCCTATTCAATTACACCATAGGTGATACATAGTACTTAATGGGTATGGTAGACATCTTACATTAACAAGTTTCTTATCCATGGCATATTTAGGTTTATGTCAATTTCTAAAGCTTTTGTTTAGAAACATTTTTGTTAATTAGTTTTTTTTATTTTGGTTACAATGAGAAAACTATTACATCAAGTTTTTTTTTGGTTGACCCCAACGAGATTACTTCAAAGCATTTTGATCAATTATAAAAGATGGCTAATATTGTTTGGTCTAATTTCAATGTATGGACTGCAGCAAAAAAGTTGAAATTCCTCTTTTTGAGGATGGATTTAAACATTTTTCAGGGGAATGATAATTGGAAAACCCTATTGTGTTTTTTGAGAAATTTTATTTTGTAAACAATATTACTTCAGATGCTTAGACAAATTTCAATTAGAGATCACAAAGTGATCCAAGGGAAATATTTAAACTGTCTGACTGAGAATATTTGTTGTATGAAGAAGCAAGATGGATGAATGAAAACATTTTGTTAAAATTACCTAAGTGTTGGATATTTCTTTTCTGCAAGATGTCAATGAATGTGAAAACAGTCCTTGTTTGAATGATGGAACTTGTAACAATACCATGGGAGGGTTCACTTGTAATTGTACTGAATTCTGGACTGGCACTCTATGTGAAGAAGGTATACAATTGCACAAGCTTTTTGCTTATTTAGTATCTTGCTGTATGTAAAACAAAAGCTTACATTTTCCTATTCCTTTACACCATTGTTTGATGGCTTTGAAAATGATAGGAAATGTTTTATATCAAGCAAATAGTTCATCTAAATTCCTAAATGTAAGAATCTTTATTTAATTCCAACACAATGAGGCTTTTTCAGGCTTCTCTAGAAAAGCAATAGGGAAAAGGTAATATGAAAAAATTGCTTGCAACAAGAAATTTCTTCATTTCCTATGATTTCTACTCAAAGAATTGAAAAAAGTGAAATAAAATGTAAACCTATATGTGCTGTTGCTAGAAACTTCTTAAAAGTTAGGCCAGTCTTTAATTTTGCTGTCTGGTAATAGATTAAAATGCCTTCTCATTTCACAGCAGCAGTGTTTTATTTTCAACTTAAATTAGGGTTCTCGTCTTGCAATATGTTTGAAAGCCTTTTTTTTTTCGTGTCCTGTAACTGTAAAAAGGAGAATATAATTGGTTTCATAATGTATTTTGAAATTAAATTTCTTTTCTGTTAGATGTTAATGAATGTGAAAACAGTCCTTGTTTGAATGGAGCAACTTGTAACAATACCATGGGAGGGTTTTCTTGTAATTGTACTGAGTTCTGGAATGGAACCCTTTGTGAAGAAGGTATAAGTTTGCACAAGCTTTCTGCTTATTGAATATCTTTCTGCTTAACATTAACCTTAAAATATTCAGTTTAAATATTTAACAAATTATAAAATTTTCCTATTCAATTACACCATAGGTGATACATAGTACTTAATGGGTATGGTAGACATCTTACATCAACAGGTATCTTATCCATGGCATATTTAGGTTTATGTCAAATTCTAAAGCTTTTGTTTAGAACCATTTTTGTTAATTAGAGTTTTTTATTTTGGTTACAATGAGAAAACTATTACATCAAGTTTTTTTTTGGTTGACCCCAATGAGATTACTTCAAAGCATTTTGATCAATTATAAAAGATGGCTAATATTGTTTGGTCTAATTTCAATGTATGGACTGCAGCAAAAAAGTTAAAATTCCTCTTTTGAGGATGGATTTAAACATATTTCAGGGGAATGATAATTGGAAAACCCTATTGTGATTTTTTGAGAAATTTTATTATGTAAACAATATTGCTTCAGATGCTTAGACAAATTTCAATTAGAGATCACAAAGTGATCCAAGGGAGTAACTTTAACTGTCTGACTCAGAATATTTGTTGTATGAAGAAGCAAGATGGATGAATGAAAACATTTTGTTAAAATTACCTAAGTGTTGGATATTTCTTTTCTGCAAGATGTCAATGAATGTGAAAACAGTCCTTGTTTGAATGATGGAACTTGTAACAATACCATGGGAGGGTTTACTTGTAATTGTACTGAATTCTGGACTGGCACTCTATGTGAAGAAGGTATACAATTGCACAAGCTTTTTGCTTATTTAGTATCTTGCTGTATGTAAAACAAAAGCTTACATTTTCCTATTCCTTTACACCATTGTTTGATGGCTTTGAAAATGATGGGAAATGTTTTATATCAAGCAAATAGTTCATCTAAATTCCTAAATGTAAGAATCTTTTTTTAATTCCAACACAATGAGGCTTTTTCAGGCTTCTCTAGAAAAGCAATAGGGAAAAGGTAATATGAAAAAATTGCTTGCAACAAGAAATTTCTTCATTTCCTATGATTTCTACTCAAAGAATTGAAAAAAGTGAAATAAAATGAAAACCTATATGTGCTGTTGCTAGAAACTTCTTAAAAGTTAGGCCAGTCTTTAATTTTGCTGTCTGGTAATAGATTAAAATGCCTTCTCATTTCACAGCAGCAGTGTTTTATTTTCAACTTAAATTAGGGTTCTCGTCTTGCAATATTTTTGAAAGGCTTTTTTTTGGTGTCCTGCAACTGAAAAAAAGGTGGTTTAATTATGTATTTTGAAATAAAATTTCTTTTCTGTTAGATGTTAATGAATGTGAAAACAGTCCTTGTTTGAATGGAGCAACTTGTAACAATACCATGGGAGGGTTTTCTTGTAATTGTACTGAGTTCTGGAATGGAACCCTTTGTGAAAAAGGTATAAGTTTGCACAAGCTTTCTGCTTATTGAATATCTTTCTGCTTAACATTAACCTTAAAATATTCAGTTTAAATATATAACAAATTATAAAATTTTCCTATTCAATTACACCATAGGTGATACATAGTACTTAATGGGTATGGTAGACATCTTACATCAACAGGTATCTTATCCATGGCATATTTAGGTTTATGTCAAATTCTAAAGCTTTTGTTTAGAACCATTTTTGTTAATTAGAGTTTTTTATTTTGGTTACAATGAGAAAACTATTACATCAAGTTTTTTTTTGGTTGACCCCAATGAGATTACTTCAAAGCATTTTGATCAATTATAAAAGATGGCTAATATGGTCTGGTCTAATTTCAATGTATGGACTGCAGCAAAAAAGTTGAAATTCCTCTTTTTGAGGATGGATTTCAACCATTTTCAGGGGAATGATAATTGGAAAACCCTATTGTGATTTTTTGAGAAATTTTATTATGTAAACAATATTGCTTCAGATGCTTAGACAAATTTCAATTAGAGATCACAAAGTGATCCAAGGGAAATATTTTAACTGTCTGACTGAGAATATTTGTTGTATGAAGAAGCAAGATGGATGAATGAAAACATTTTGTTAAAATTACCTAAGTGTTGGATATTTCTTTTCTGCAAGATGTCAATGAATGTGAAAACAGTCCTTGTTTGAATGATGGAACTTGTAACAATACCATGGGAGGGTTTACTTGTAATTGTACTGAATTCTGGACTGGCACTCTATGTGAAGAAGGTATACAATTGCACAAGCTTTTTGCTTATTTAGTATCTTGCTGTATGTAAAACAAAAGCTTACATTTTCCTATTCCTTTACACCATTGTTTGATGGCTTTGAAAATGATGGGAAATGTTTTATATCAAGCAAATAGTTCATCTAAATTCCTAAATGTAAGAATCTTTATTTAATTCCAACACAATGAGGCTTTTTCAGGCTTCTCTAGAAAAGCAATAGGGAAAAGGTAATATGAAAAAATTGCTTGCAACAAGAAATTTCTTCATTTCCTATGATTTCTACTCAAAGAATTGAAAAAAGTGAAATAAAATGAAAACCTATATGTGCTGTTGCTAGAAACTTCTTAAAAGTTAGGCCAGTCTTTAATTTTGCTGTCTGGTAATAGATTAAAATGCCTTCTCATTTCACAGCAGCAGTGTTTTATTTTCAACTTAAATTAGGGTTCTCGTCTTGCAATATGTTTGAAAGCCTTTTTTTTCGTGTCCTGTAACTGTAAAAAGGAGAAAATAATTGGTTTCATAATGTATTTTGAAATAAAATTTCTTTTCTGTTAGATGTTAATGAATGTGAAAACAGTCCTTGTTTGAATGGAGCAACTTGTAACAATACCATGGGAGGGTTTTCTTGTAATTGTACTGAGTTCTGGAATGGAACCCTTTGTGAAAAAGGTATAAGTTTGCACAAGCTTTCTGCTTATTGAATATCTTTCTGCTTAACCCATTCCAACACAGTGGAATTTTAGACCGGTCCAAATTGAGAGAAGCTGCAGACGACAATTTCAAGTTGATGGAATTTTGAATTTTTTTCGTCTTTTTGGATAGAAAACATTGTGGATAATGAAGAAATTGCTTGATACAAGCAATTTCTTCATTTTCCAGAATGTTTTCCAAAGTTATTTTCTTGAGGGTGGTAAAAAGGAGGGATTGAGTTGGAATGGGTTAACATTAATCTTAAAATATTCAGTTTAAATATTTAACAAATTATAAAATTTTCCTATTCAATTACACCATAGGTGATACATAGTACTTAATGGGTATGGTAGACATCTTACATCAACAGGTATCTTATCCATGGCATATTTAGGTTTATGTCAAATTCTAAAGCTTTTGTTTAGAAACATTTTTGTTAATTAGTTTTTTTATTTTGGTTACAATGAGAAAACTATTACATCAAGTTTTTTTTTGGTTGACCCCAATGAGATTACTTCAAAGCATTTTGATCAATTATAAAAGATGGATAATATGGTCTGGTCTAATTTCAATGTATGGACTGCAGCAAAAAAGTTGAAATTCCTCTTTTTTGAGGATGGATTTCAACCATTTTCATGGGAATGATAATTGGAAAACCCTACGTATTGTGTTTTTTTGAGAAATTTTATTATGTAAACAATATTACTTCAGATGCTTAGACAAATTTCAATTAGAGATCACAAAGTGATCCAAGGGAAATATTTTAACTGTCTGACTGAGAATATTTGTTGTATGAAGAAGCAAGATGGATGAATGAAAACATTTTGTTCAAATTACCAAAATGTTGGATATTTCTTTTCTGCAAGATGTCAATGAATGTGAAAACAGTCCTTGTTTGAATGATGGAACTTGTAACAATACCATGGGAGGGTTTACTTGTAATTGTACTGAATTCTGGACTGGCACTCTATGTGAAGAAGGTATACAATTGCACAAGCTTTTTGCTTATTTAGTATCTTGCTGTATGTAAAACAAAAGCTTACATTTTCCTATTCCTTTACACCATTGTTTGATGGCTTTGAAAATGATGGGAAATGTTTTATATCAAGCATATAGTTCATCTCAATTTCTAAATGTAAGAATCTTTATTTAATTCCAACACAATAAGGTTTTTTATACTACTCAAGAAAACACTTGGAATAACTTTGAAATAGTTGTCAGCAACTTCTTTCATTTTTCACCAGTTTTGCTGTCTGATAATTGGTTACATTGCCTTGTCATTTAACAGTAGTTGTTTTAATTTAATGCAGGATGCATGCCTTGCCATTTGTATACTTAAAGTTTTCCATGTATCATATTTTACTGAAATAAATAAGAATAGTTTCATAATGAATTCTGAAGTTAAATCTATTTTCCTGTTAGATGTTAATGAATGTGAAAACAGTCCTTGTTTGAATGGAGCAACTTGTAACAATACCATGGGAGGATTTTCTTGCAAATGTACTGAATTCTGGAATGGAACCCAATGTGAAGAAGGTGAAAATTTTGCACAAGCTTCTTGTTTATTGAAAATCTTACTGCTTAACATTTATAACCTTAGTATGTGTAGTTTAATGTCAATTAAAAAACTAACATTATTCCAATTTCATTACACCATGAATGACACTTAGTACTTAATAGGTATGTTATATCTTACATCAACAGGTATCTTATCATTGACAATTTTAGGTTTAGCTAAAAATCCTAAGCTTTTGTCACAAAAACTGTATTTGTTGGGGGTTTTTTTTAAAAGAAGAGAGAAAAAGTTGTTATCAAAAAAGCTCATTTTAGCTCCTTGCTCAAAGCCAGAGAGCTTTTGTTATAGCACCATGTCTCTGTTCAATCTTGATTCCATAAACTATTACTTTAAAATCTTCTCTACAAAAGGAAATGCAAAAATTCAAAACAAATTTTTCTGAAATGATCCTTGGGTAACCCCTTTATCAAATTCCTTCATAAAATTTTGACCAGACAGAAAATTATGAATGGAGATTAAATTTCTTTATATTGGACCAAGTGATCAATTTGAAAATCTTCTTCTCAGAAAACAATTGACAGATTCAAGTGAAATTTTGTATGATTAGTACTTGGTTTTATGCATTATCAGACTCCCTAAGAATTTTGATAAGTTAAAAAAGCAATGGTTCCTATGGGGAGGGCTTATATCCATATAATATATGGTGTTAAGTAAAAAAAAAAGGGGAAATCCTTCTTGTAAGAGGAAAGATTTCAACCTTTTTCATGGGAATGTTCATTTTGTGACCCTTATCAGATTTCTTGACGAAATCTTAACAGGCTGATAGTAGATGTACTGGTTTGGAGGATTGTCCAAATCTCACTTAACTAATTCCTACACAATGACACTTTTAAAAGCCCCTCAATATAAAGATTTTGGAAATCATGTTTGAAAATGAAGAAATTGCTTGTAACAAGCAATTTTATCATTATCCACAATGTTTTCTACCCTTAAAGACAAAGAATTTAAATATTTCACCAACTTGAAATTGTCATCTGCAACTTCTTTGAATTTGGACTGGTTACAATTTTTGTCTTGTGGAAATGAGTTAAGACATCACATATTGATGTGAGGTAAACAGTTGTTTCTGCTTAATAGAGAACATTTAGTTGTAAAAAAGAAAGTTTCTTCCTTAGACAAAATTGAAAAAAAGTAAATTCTTTTTAAAATGAGTTGCCTCAGTTGTAAAGAAAACTTTATTAACTTTATGATGGTAATATCTTTCTAAAATTTTCCTATTCCATTACACCATGAATTGGTTGCTTTGAATATGATAGGATAATTTTATATGAAGCAAACAGTTCATCTTTAAATTCTTGATTTAATAATCTTGAAAATGCCTTCTCATTCACAGGTTCTGTTTGATTATGCTTCCCAAAGGGTGAGCATATCACTGCCACTGTGTCTGTCTATCCTTCCATTTTCCATCTGTCTGCCCCAATACCTCCACAACCCTTTGGCAAAATTGAATGAAACTTCAAAGGTGAATTCCTTATGATACTCTACTGAGGTACTTTTTACGGTTTTTGGATAGCTTTAAGGTCAAGGTCAAAGGTAAAAATTGACCTTGTTGACAGCATAGCTCCTTCAATTATGTATGGATTTCAAATAACTTGTCACAATTGTTCTCTATCATGAATAGATGTATCATTTGAAAAAATTCAAATTGCTTAAAGGTCAAGGTAACAGCCTAAGGTCAAACATTGAAATTAATTATTTCCAGAGTATAGCTGCTCAACTATGGATAGATTTTGAAATAGCTTTACACAATTATTCTCTAGCATGAGTAGATGTGCAATTTGAAACAAATCTTCAAATAGCTCTAAGGTAAAGGTCCCATCCCAAGGTCAAAAGTTAGAATTCAACTTGCTCCTTCAATCATGGAAGGATTTCAATATTATTTGGCACTATCGTTCTCAGTTATGAGAAAATGTGCAATTTGGTAAAAAGATTTGATAGCTCCAAGGTCACAGGTCAAGGTCAAATGTTGAAAAAACCAAGTCTAGAGCATAGCTACAAAAATTATTTATTGAATTCAAAATAAATTTAAACAATTGTTCATCAATAGATGTGCAATTTGAAACAAATCTTCAGAAAAGTCCCAGATCAAAGTAACAGCTCAAGATTAAATATGAAAATTTAGCATTTCCAGAACAAAGATCCTTCAGTTATGGATAAATTTTGAAATGACTTCACACAATTATGTCTGTCATGAGATGTGCAATTTGAAAAATATAAAAATCAGATAGCTCAAAGGTCAAGGTTACAGCTTAAGGTCAAACATTATATCTGAGTATTTATGGAGCATAGTCTCTTAAATTATGGATTGATTTCGAAATAACTTTGCACAATTGTTCTTTGTTGTGAGTAGTTGTGCCATTTGAAACAAAATATCAGATAGCTCAAAGGTCACGGTTGCAGCTCAAGGATGATTTTAAAATTAAGCATGTCTGGAATATAGCTAGCATATCTGCATTTGTCAGTCCGTCCGGATCCTTTTCCCAGTAATTCCATACTTTTTGTGACAGTGTTATTTTCAGAGAGCATAATCTATCTATGAGCGCTCTTGTTTGAATTGAATTAGAAAAATCCCTTTTTTGTCATGTTTTTAACTGAAATGAATTTTAAAAATGATTTGTTTCATCATTATCTTTAGCTCAACTGGCTAAAAACCAGAGAGCTGTTGTCATGGCATGGTGTCCGTCATGCATCCGGCCAGTCGTCTGGTTGTCCATCCATTAACTTTTCCTTTAAAAATCTTGTCCTCAGTAAGAACTGAACAGATTTCAACCAGATTTCACAAATTATCCTTGGTTGACCCTCTATCAGATTCCTTCAAAGAATTTTGATCTGATGAAAAACATGACTTAAATGGGTGGGGCTAATTTCTATATATATTGTGAAAGCTTTGAAATCATCTTCTCATAAACCAATGGATGGATTTCAACCAAATCTTACAGAAATGATTCTTGGGTCAACATTTATCCTTGGATTTAATGGGCGTGGCTAATTTCTATATATTGTGAAATCTTTGAAATCATCTTCTCAGAAACCACTTGATGGATTTCAACCAAATTTCACAGAAATGATCCTTAGGTAATGGGTGGGGCTAATTTCCATATTTGGTAAAAGCTTTGAAATTCTTTGTCTCAAAAACCAGTTTGATGGATTTTAACCAAATTGATCATTTATTGTCTCTATATCAGAATTATCAAAAGGAATTTTGATCCTAAGAAAAAAAATGGCTTAAATGGGCATGGCTTATTTCCATATTTGGTATATACTGAAAGTGGACTGTTGATGGATTTCAACCAAATTTCACAGGAATGATCCTCAGATGACTGTGTGTCGGATTCCTTCATTTTATTTTGCTTGGTTGAAAAGTTTACCTTTTCATCTTCCGCAGTGAATGAATTATACATAACTTGACTTTTGTAAAAACAATGAAAAAGTTGAAATCCTTCTCCAAGACTATTGCAAAGATTTCAGCGACTTGGATTTATTTCTCTTATATCAGTTTATATTGAATTCATGAACAATTTGCTTAATCAGTACATTCATGCCTGTGAAGTGATATAGATGCCAAAGCATCTCGAGATTTTATATTGAATTTCCTTTCTGTGAGATGTTAATGAATGTGAAAACAGTCATTGTTTGAATGAAGCAACTTTTAACAATACCATGGGAGGGTTTTCTTGTTATTGTACTAAACTCTGGAATGGAACCCTTTGTGAGGAAGGTATGTCTTTGCACAAGCTTCTTGCTCATTTACCACTTTGTTGTATGAATATTGATTGATAACTAGAAAGTTAAAGAAAAGTTTTCCTGGTATATCAAAGAGATCACCTTTAATTTCCTCATGTAAGAATCTTTAAAATGCCTTCTTATTTGACAGCACTTGAATTTGGATACATACCTTGCTATATAAATAGAAAAAACTTTTCCAGTCAGAGGGCAAGCCCAATCAAATCATTCATTTACATGGAAAATGAACTTTGAACTCCATTATTGCGGGACATTAACATGAGAAGCTTTACTAGGCAACTTAACCCATTCCAACTCAATCCCTCCTTTTTACGCCCCTCAATAAAACAGTTTCAGAAAACATTGTGAAAATGAAGAAATTGCTTCTTACAAGCAATTTCTGCATTGTCCACAATGTTTTTTATCCCAAAATATGAAAAAAATTAAAATTCCACCAACTTCAAATTGTCATCTGCAGCTTCTTTCAATTTGGACCAGCCTAAAATTTTGGCGTGTGGGAATGGGTAAAATGATGTAATGACAGTTTATATAAGGTTTCAACCAACCAATCATTTGTTGTTGTAATAAGCTACTGGCCATAAATTTTGCAAAATAACACTGTTTAATATCAAAGTGGAGCTTCCTGTTGGAGCTCAGTTGGTGGGGTAAGTGGATTCACTAGTGTTATATTATTTATATAAAAAATAATTAGATGTATGGTTGATGACGGCATATATCAGAGATGTATTATGATGATTTATAAAAAAAGTCTTATAAAGTACATGGTTCTTGATAGATATAAATGAGTGTGTTTCAAGCCCATGTCAAAACAATGCTACATGCCAGAATAGAGAGAGAGGGTTTATCTGTCTGTGTACTGAGTTCTGGACCGGTGTTCTCTGTGAAGAAGGTAATACTAAGATTTCCCCACACTTCTTTTCCTTATGCATAATATATGCCAATTGAAGGATCACAATGTTCAATAATAAAATTGATTGACCAATCATATCATTCATTTAGACCACAGTGAACTTTGAAGTCCGACATTGGTTGACATTTACAGGACGAATCTTGTTGGTTAGGTGACTTAAACATTGTAATCACAGCTTTTTCAAGCTGAAGTTATTATGTCTAAGTTTTATTGTATGTAAGTGGTTATCGATCATTAAGTTTGCAAAATAACATCGTTGAATATCTAAGTCACACTGAAAGCCTTGCTGTTGGAGCCCACTCAGTGTGGCCAGTGATCCATCTATTGAATTTGTTGTAATTTGTATTGTCTTTGAAAGAAGTTTCGAAAGAATAAGCATTTGTTGATTATTGGTTAAAGCATTCCCACACTATCCCACTTTTTGACACCTTCCACAAAAAAAAGCTGTAAAAAACCAATTTGGAAAGTGAAAAAAGTTAGTGGTTATCGATCATTAAGTTTGCAAAATAACATCGTTGAATATCTAAGTTACACTAAAAGCCTTGCTGTTGGAGCGCAGTCAGTGTTGCCAGTGATCCATCTTTTGATTTTGTTGTAATTTGTATTGTCTTTGAAAGAAGTTTCGCAAGAATAAGCGTTTGTTGATTGTTTAAAGCATTCCCACTTTTTGACACCTTTCAAGAAAAAAAGCTGTAAAAAAAACGATTTAGAAAATGAAAAAAAGTAATGTGGACCTGTCTAAAATTTTGTCATGTGGTAGCCGCTTAAACTGTAATTGTGTCACAGTTAAATAATTTCATACATGAGCCTGTGAGCAATATTTCCAAAAACTTCACATACAGTTGTGTCGTGATCTTGCACACTGCAGTAATTTATTATTCAAGAGGTTCTATCGTTTAAGCTTGTTTATTTCAATCTTTGACTATTTACAGTTATCAAGAATGGTCAGAGAGTAATTTGAGTAAACATTTTTATTTGTGTCTAAAGTTGTTTAACCCATATCCACACAGTGGTGCTTTTTGACCCGAGAAAAAAGCTTTGGAAAACAATGAGGAAAATAAAGAAATTGCTTGTCACAAGCATTTTATTCATTTACCTCAAATCTAAAATTTTATCCAGTACAATTAGTCATCTGCAATATCTTTGAATCTTGACAAGTCTAAAAAGGGAGGGTAACCTTGCTCTTATCATTACAACGGTAATACTAGGCCACGTTCCAATAACTTTTCTTAACCCTCTATGGTTGACAAATGGAGAGGACATAATTTGATTGGCTGATACGCCATTTAAGGTCGTTAAGTACAGTTATTGGAATGGCCTAGTATTACCATTGTAATGATAAGAGCAAGGTTCAACTCCCTTAAAAAGTGGGCTTTGAAGATAAATATATTTATAAATTATCATTTTTCTTGTCTGTCCATCTTCTCATTAACTATCTGTTGAATTTCATTCTAATTTCGCACTAGCACTCAGTATCAAGCAAAGATGTTCCATTTTGGCTACTTTTCATTCATTTGTAAATGCTTCTTAAGGTGGTCATAAATTGGTTTGATCTCCTCTGTCCTAGTCACCTGACTTTGCAAATTTTGTTGGAGTTTTTCCACTTGATGCTGCGTCTGGGAAAAGGGGGACTACAGAAAACGGGGGCTGATTGCAAAATTTCTTGTTCAATACAACTTCTCGAAGATTTATAGATGAATTAGAGTGAAATTTTCACAGAATGTTCCTAGTCACCTGGATTTACCATTTTTGGCTGTATCACAGAACAAGGGGGATTGATGTAATATTCATTATCTTTGCTAATTTTCTCCATGGTGTAACCATGAGTTCTAATCCTTATACCTATTTAGCTACCTCCTTGAAAAAGCAATTTTGTGGCAGTGTATATTGTGACTATGGCCTTCTTGTTAACAAAGTTAAGGTTCATTTGGTCTTCAACTACTGATTGGATTTCTTAGCTTTAAATTTCACCTCTGCACTCAGTATCAACCAAAGAATTGTGCATATTCTGTTTCAGTTACTAACTGTAAGACCCAAAAATGTAAATGCAGACTCACAACTAATGCTTCGGGTGCTTTCATCCCTTTGATTTTAATGCAATTCTAAATCAGTGTAATGGAATGGGCTAAGGATCTTCTTTGCTACAAAATGAACAAAATTATAACACACTAGAACCAATCAAAAGTATTTATATAGAGGAAGATTAATTGTTTCAGTATTTTATCGATTTATCTTTCATTGAGTGTACAACAAAAGTTATAATTATGTTCATGAAATATGCTTTTGTTGTTCTCATGAAACAAATAATTATTCTACCTGTATTTCTTTAATGCTGAAAAAGAGAGGAAATATTCTTTTCCTTTTTGACAAAATCTGTCATGTCATTATACCCCTGCAAAACGAATGTTTTCGGGGGTATACTGGAATCAGCCTGTCTGTCCATGTGTCCGTCTGTCGCTACAAAATACTACCAATTTTGTGTCAGGAACTCCTCCTTCAGCTTTGCTTCAATACCATTAAAACTTTATACAAAGATTAACCGCATGTTGAATTTTTGCAAGACACACTTTTGAAGTCTTAATTCCCTCTGGTTCAAGAATTATCTCCCCTTGAACTTGGAAATTATTTATGCTTTGTAGACACGTACAACTATTTATACTACAAGTTTTGTGTCATGAACTCCTCCTTTCTATAAAACCAGTAAGTAGCTATGTCCTTGTATTGTTAACCCTTTCCCATTTGTTTAAATCTTAGACTGGTCCAAATTCAAAGGTTTTTGTAGGCGACAATTCAAAGTTGAATTTATTTTAAAAATAATCATTCAGTAGAGTAGAAAATATTGTGGAAAATAAGAAATTTCTTGTTACAAGCAATTTCTTCTTTTTCCACAATGTTTTCCCAAGTATAATAACATGGGGGGCCTAAAAACCAGTGATTATACAGGAAAGGGTTAAAGCTCTCATTACACTGAAAGCACTTGCGAGGGTATTAAGTCACATACTGTGACAAATTCTAGTTCAATATGTGAATTACTGGCAATCAGTGTCTTTTGTCCAGCTGAGATGACGTTCAGTAGGTGTGAAATGGATGAAGTGGATAGTTATCTACCAAAACAGTGATTTTCATTTCCTTGTTTTTTCGGTAAAATTTTCAGGTAATAGATCTAATCCACAAAAGATTCTCGATAAATTGCCATAAAGCATATAACAAAATTTATAATATACCTATAAATATCCATATAGCATATACATTCCACATAGACAAAATTGGACACATTTGGAAAAAAATCTGTATCTGACAGTTTAAAATATGGTTCCTTATAAGATGACGTCTTTATACCGCCTCTCCGAATAAGAATATTTTCGTCGCACTTTTCTCAGCAACTTTTCATAGCATTGACTTGAAATTTGGTGTGGACCTACAATGGGCT
Source organism: Fragum fragum (assembly GCA_946902895.1). Lineage (NCBI taxonomy): Eukaryota > Metazoa > Mollusca > Bivalvia > Cardiida > Cardiidae > Fragum > Fragum fragum. The sequence goes on along the minus strand of OX336379.1, from coordinate 31,969,853 downwards.
TACTGAATTTAGGTCTATAACTTATCTACTTCCTGTTTTACGACTTTTATATTTGGACATTGACTGGTATAGTGGTTTATATTCATCACATTTTACTCAGCAAATACATGTACTTATAGAATAGGTTTTAAACTAGGTGTGGAGATTCATGTTGGCATCCTACGCTTTCTGAATTTAGGTCCCCATGTTAACTACTCCCTGTTATACAACTTACTCATATAAGGACAATCATGAGTAAAGAGGTTTATGCTTTGTTTCACTTTTTTCAGCAACTATTCAAAACATTGACATGAAACTTGGTGTGGGGGTTAATCTACAGCGGTCTGTTATTAGTCTTTGTTAATTACCAGGATATTGATGGTATAGTGGTAATTTTTTATCGCATACACCTCAGCATTTTGAAACTTGGTGTTGAGCTTTATCTAGGGGTCTCACATGGCCCTTACTGAATTTAGGTCCTCAAGTTAACTACTTCCTGTTTTACAATTCCATTTATACTAGGGACATTGATGGTAAAATGGTATATTTTAATCTCACTTTTCTCAGCAACCATTCATAGCATTGACATGAACTTGGTGAGGAAGGTTTATCTGAGGATCCTACACGGCCCTTAGTGAATTTAGGTCCACAAGTTTAGTACTTCCCGTTGCACAACTTTATTTATTCTCACAATTTGCCTGGTATAGCGATATATTTTTGTCGAATGTACCTGAGCAACCTTTCATAGCATGGACTTGAAACTTGATATGGATGTTCTCCTTGGGGCCCTCGATTGTTCTGCATGTTATTTACTTCCAGTTTTCTGACTTTGTTTCTGTTCAGCCCATAGTTTATTTTTGGACATTGCCTGGAATAGTGATATTTCTTCAGTGCTTGAGGTGTAGCTAGGTGTCCTATATGGTGCTTATTGAATATGTTCCATTGAGTGAGAATTTCATTTTCACTGTAGTATGTGGTAGTACATGCAGGTGACTATACTCAGTGACTTTTGACTCGCATATTTCTTGTTTTTGTTCTATAGATGACATCATAATGCAAATCAATGTATTCAGAATGGGAAAGGAGAAGGGAAAAATCTTGTTGAAATTCAATTTTTCATAATTTTTTTTTATTAAAAAAATGGTAATAAATGGAATATTACATAGCAATTCTGATATAATATCTTGTATTTGCTTCTGGCTCTAGAAGAAAATTTGATATTCCACTTGATCTTCAGTCTCGTGAAATATCGAAATTTTCCTCTGAAGCTCTGTTAATACGAGATATTGTATCTCCATTGTAACACAATGTTCCCTAAATATAATTATTGTACCTATTAATCAGACAAAGAGGAATGTATTGATGATCCCTGTCAGAACAATGGAATATGTTTAGAAAGAATAGCTGGGTACCAGTGCAGGTGTACTGACTTTTGGACTGGGCAGAATTGTACTGATGGTATAGTTTAACCACCATAATCTAGTACCAGACAACAAAATTTTAGACTGGTCTAAATTAAAAAAAAAATCCCATTTTCAGTCTGACCCATTACCTGATGACTTAAAGTTAGACTGGTTCAATTAGGTGATGGGGACAATACATACTACAGTCTATTCAAATTGAAACATTTGTGATATATTGGACAAATCATTATGAGAGCAGGAGACAAGCAATCCTTCCGACAATCCTTTTTACAACCTATTACAACACAAAGCTGTTTTAGGCCCCTCAAAAAAAAAAGAGAAAACAAAATGGAAAATAAAGGAATTGATTGAAAAAAGTAAATTCTTCATTTCTCACAAAGTTTTCTTCAAAGAAAGTCAAATATTTTTAAACTTTCATCAAGTTGACTTGCCTGCTGCAAATTCATTGAATATCGACCGGTATAAGATACTGTTGTCTGGAAAATGGATTTGGCTATTTGAAATCTAAATTGTGATAATATGCTGGATTGTTAACCTTTGTCAAAAACAAAAAGTTTTACTGACTGAATTCATTGTATCTGTTGTTAGGAATTTCACTGAATTGTCTTAATTTGTATCAGTTACATAAAGTGCACTTCATATTAACTCTTCTGATCATTAGTACAAATACAGCAAAAGTGTAATTTTTACTTATTTTTTTTTTTCTAATTTAACCAAATTTTGATTATTATTTAAGTATTCTAGATGTATACTGTAGTTCAAGGTTGTACAGCTGGTGGCGCAGATCAAATATTGTGTTAGTACTGATGTGATAAACGACTGGGAGCCATTTCTAGTTGTACTGGCTGCCATGATTTAACCCTTTCCTGTTTTGCAAAATTTTAGACCAGTCCAAATTCAACCGTTTTTCAGACGAAAATTTAAAGTTGATTTTATTTGAAAAATAACCATTTAGTGGGGTAGAAAACATTGTGGTTATAGATGAAATTGCTTGTCACAAGCAATTTCTTCTTTTTCCGCAATGTTTTCTCAATTATAAAATCACAGGGACGTTAAAACTAGGGAATAACCAGAAAAGGGATAACTGATTGAATAGTGTTAAATGTGGCATTAATCTCCATACAATTAATAAAGCAATTAGTTAAAGGTTTAAAAGAACTTAAATGTTTTGCCTTTGATTTAATTTTGAAAATAATTTCATTTTTGTAATGTAGTGACAATTTCTATTTCATTTGCATTTTTCTAAGATGTCAATGAATGTGCAAACAGTCCTTGTTTAAATGGTGGCACTTGTGAAAATACTATTGGAGGGTATTCTTGTACCTGTACTGAATTCTGGAATGGAACCAATTGTAGTCAAGGTATAAAACTGCACAAGCTTTGACTTGCTTTACTTTATATCATCTGCTTCATGGATATTAAATTGATTGAAAATATTGAAAAAGTTACTAGAGAATCAAAATTTGCGTTTCATTTGAAACTCCTACAATAGCATTACGTTTGATTAGTTTTTATATAAATCTTTAAGCTTTAAAGAAGCTTGGAGGTGTTAAGGCCATAACGCAGGTGGTACCGCTTCGGAATCCTAATCATTGGGTCCCGGGTTTAATCCCCGGTCACAGCATAAATTCTTTCCAACATTTGTCTCCCACTAATGGGTAGATAATCGTAAACCTATATTGGATGAGTAGCTGTAGGCTCGAAAAGGATGTAGTGGTACTACTGGTGTGAAAAATACCATGAATCCATGGTTTGGTGCTCCTGGTGCTGTGATATGACTGAAATACTGTTAAAAGTATTCAATCAATAAATCATGAAGCAAAGAAAAGCTAGTATACTAATGTATACAAACACACGCACACTCACACAAAAGACAAGACAAAAAACAAGATGTTTATTTAAGAGAAAGTTTAAGTTATCAACAAAAAGAAACTATGAATCTCGTAATATAATGCATGTAGATGAATATTTGTTGTTAATTCATTTGTCATCTCCATTCAACAAAGGACATTGTTCACAATCCCCTGTTTTTGAGTCCGAAATAACATGTAAGGCTTTCTTTTTAGATTATTCTGAAATGAGTGTTTTAAGTAAAAATAATTCATTAGAAATATGTCCTGAGTTGAATATGAATCAATTTGTGCTTTTGATCTTTTCACAATTAACCCTTGTTATGCTGTTTGGCAGGAGGTGTAGACAAAGATCTGCCTGCACAAATGTTAAGTCAGATCTTAGTCTACACTACCTACTTGTCTCTTCTAAAGCAGACATTTTATGAAATAAAATTTCAAAAGAAATATTTACTCACAACTAGATTTCGTAGTGCTTTCAGTCCTTTGAATCGAAGGAAATTATGAGTAGGATTTTATTAAGCATGACAAGGATTAATAATGAAAGTTTTGATGGCTTTTTGTCAATACAATATTGTCAATTTTTCCATACAGCAGAATTAAGTAAATGAATAAGTTCAGTTACACTATCAATTTCCATGCTGATGGATATTAATAAATGTGAAGGTCACAACCGTATCACAGTGGTAGAGCATGAAACTCCTTGTCAGGGAGTACCTGGTTCAATCTTTTCAAACATAAGTCTCCCAGCAATGGATGGATAATCGTAAAGCTAAGTGAGATGAGCAGCTGAGGGCTTGGAAAGGATGTATTGAAAGTGCTGTTTTGAGAAATACCAGGAATCCACGGTTAGGTGCTCGAGCCACGCAATATGACTGAAATACTGTTAAAAGTGGCGTTAAAGCCAATTCAATCAATCAATGATGAGTGTGAAACCAGTCCTTGTTTAACCCACTCCCACACAATGATGCCTTTTGATGCTCCTCAAGAAAGACAATTTTGAAAACATTGTGTAAAATGCTTGCTTTTGACAAGGAATTTCCTCATCCAACACTATTTTCTACCCATAAAGTTAAAAAAAATCTAAAATGTCATAAAAAAACTAGGAGATTGATATATTTGGGAATTATAATTACTATCTACGTTGCGTTTCAATGTGAACATTAGTTACATGCAAAGAAAGCACAAACATATAAAAATTCTAAAGGACGGCCCCTTATTTTGTTCACGACTTGTAATCTTGTTCTGGTCATGGCCATAGCCCAGTGATAGGGCATAGAATTCCTCTTTTTTGGGCTTTAAAGTGGCGTTAAAAAGCATTCAATAAATTATATTATCTTGTTATGTTTGTTTATTAATATTGACAACTAGTTTTTGAACAAGGGAATCAGATCAACTTCTACATCCCCTGTTTCAGTCTGAAATCACATGTTTTTATCAACTTTTTTCTGAAGGAAGTAAGTAGTAAAATTGATTCATTTCAAATCACTTCTAATTGGACTTTTGATACTCTCAATTTAATTGAGAAGAGCTCTCTACAGAAAAATTGGCTGCAGCCATAGAACAGTTAGTAATGCGTTAAACTTTTAATAATAGGGTCCAGGTTTACATAACCACTTGCAGTAAATATCCTGTCCTACATGAGTCTCATTAATAGTAGGATAATCATAAACCTAAGAAGTAAACCTAAGTAGGTTATGCAACTGGAGGCTCAAAAAGGATGTCAAAGTACTGGTTGGAAAATATCAGGAATCCATGGTTAGGTGCTCCAGCCATCCCAGTATGTCGGAATACTGTTAAAAGTGGTATTAAATCCCATTCATACAAACAAGCTACACATAAGTTAATGAAAAATTAATGGATATTGATGATTAACACTCAAGGTATCAACTACCTGTCAGGTAATGACTGAAATAGGAAAAAGGATGATATTTCAAAACTTTTTATACCCTAAGATGAAATATTACTTTGCACTCTTGATATAATTAGCAATTGTCATCATGTGGTTGGAAGTCTGCAGAAAAAATATTTATTGAAAAGATTAAAAATGCATTGAAAATAATGACTTTGGAATCACAATACCTCTCTTAGTTGCATTTCACTGTGAATGTTTAGACACATATAAAGAAAGTACAATCATATCAAAATAATTAAGGGTGGCCCCTTATTTGGCTGTCTACATACTTGAAATTTGGTTATTAGTCCCCCACTGGTAACTGCTTAGGGGACTATAGGTTTGCTTGATTTCATCCATCTGTCTGTCCGTCCGTCACACTTTTGTCTGGAGCATATCTCCTAAACATCAGGTGATGTGCAACTTAAAACTTTATACACTTATAGATAACAATGTGGAGAAATGTCATGTACAAGAACTGTTATCTGCCATGCCCACTTTTTGAGTTATTGCCCTTTGTTGTTCTACTGTTACATTTTTGACTGGACCATATCTCCTAAACCCAATGTGCTAGCACCTTCAAATTTTATACTCAATGCCGAGGAGTGTCATGTACAAGAATCTTTACTCTGCCATGCCCATTTTTGAGTTATTGCACTTTGTTGTTTTTAAGCTCACCTGGGCACAAAGTGCTCAATGTGAGTTTTTGTGGTAAGGTGGTTGTACGTCATCCATCGTCAACATTTACCTTGTATGCACTCTAGAGGCTACATTTTTTGCCCAATCAACCTGAAAATTGGTCAGAATGATTGTCTGGAGAAATCTTGGACAAGTTCGAAATTGGGTCAACTTGGGTCAAAAACTTTGTCACAGGGTCAAATCTTAGAAAAACCTTGTATGCACTCTAAAGGCCACACTTTTGCCCAATCAACCTGAAATTAGGTCAGAATGATTGTCTTGGTTAAACTCGTACAAGTTCGAAACTTGGTCAACTGGGGTCAAAAAATAGGTTACAGGGTCAAGTCTAAGAAAAATCTTGTATGCACTCTAGAGGCCACGTTTTTGCCCCATCAACCTGAAATTTGGTCAGAATGATTGTCTTAATGAAATATCGGACAAGATTGAAATTGGGTCAACTGGGGTCAAAAACTAGGTCACAGGGTCAAATCTTAGTAAACCTTGTATGCACTCTTGAGGCTACATTTTTTTCCCAATCAACCTGAAAATAGGTCAGAAGGATTATCTTGATGAAATCTTGTACAAGTTCAAAATTTGGTCAACTGGGGTCAACAACTGGGTTGCAGGGTCAAAACTTATAAAAACCTTGTTTGCACTCTAGAAGCAACGTTTTTTGCCCATGCGACCAGAAATTTGGTCAGAATGATTGTCTTGATGAAATCTAGCGTGAGTTCGAAACTTGATCAACTAGGGTCAACAACTAGGTCATTTGTAGAAATCTTAGAGAAAATCTTGTATGCACTCTAGAGGCCACAATTTTTGCCCTATGAACCTGAAATTTGGTCAGAATGATTGTCTTGATGAAATCTAGCGTGAGTTCGAACCTCATCAACTAGGGTCAAAAACTAGGTCATTTGTAGAAATCTTAGAAAAATTTTGTATGCACTCTAGAGGCTACAATTTTTTGCCCTATCAACCTGAAATTTGGTCAGAATGATTGTCTTGATGAAATCTTGTGCGAGTTTGAAACTGGATCAACTGGGGTCAAAGACTAGGTCACAGGGTCAAATCTCAGAAAAATCTTGTATGCACTCTAGAGGCCACATTTTTTGCCCCATCAACCTGAAAATAGGTCTGAAGGATTATCTTTATGAAATCTTGTACGAGTTCAAAATTTGGTCAACTAGGGTCAAAAACTGGGTTATGGGGTCAAAACTTATAAAAACCTTGTTTGCATTCTAGAGGCAACGTTTTTTGCCAAATTGACCAGAAATTTGGTCAGAATGATTGTCTTGATAAAATCAAGTGTGAGTTCGATACTTGATAAACTGGGGTCAAATACTAGGTCACTTGTACAATCCTTGTATGCAATCTAGAGGCCACTATGGTCCTCTTGTTTTATTTCTTTATGTCTTTATATCTCCTAAACGTTACTGCTAGCAACTTTATAAACTTTGTATACTTATAGACCACAATGTAGAGAGGTGTATTGAACAAGAAGAACTCTTACTCTATCACATCCTTTTTTGAGTTATTGCTTTTTTTTTAGCTCACCTGAGCACAACGTGCTCAAGGTGAGCTTTTGGTATCACCTTTTGTCCGTCGTGCGTCGTGCGTCAGAAGTCGTCAACAATTCTTTAAACATCTTCTCCTCAGTAACCACTGGGCGGAATTCAACCAAACTTGGTAGGAATGTTCCTTGGGTGACCCTTCTCAAAAGTTGTTCGCGGATTTTTGATTGACCCCCAAATATGGGCGTGGCAGGGCGTGGCAGTTTTTAACTTAGAAATCTTTAAACATCTTCTCCTCAGTAACCATTGGGCCAATTTCAACCAAATTTGGTATGAATGTTCCTTGGGTCACCCTTTTCAAAAGTTGTTCGCGGATTTTTGATTGACCCCCAAATATGGGCGTGGCAGGGCGTGGTAGTTTTTGACTTAGGAATCTTTAAACATCTTCTCCTCAGTAACCATTGGACCAATTTCAACCAAATTTGGCATGAATGTTCCTTTGGTGACCCTTTTCAAAAGTTGTTCGTGGAATTTTGATTTACGCCCAAATATGGGCGTGGCAGGGCGTGGCAGTTTTTTACTTAGAAATCTTTAAACATCTTCTCCTCAGTAACCATTGGGCCAATTTCAACCAAACTTGGCATGAATGTTCCTTGGGTGACCCTTTTCAAAAGTTGTTCATGGAATTTTGATTTATGCCCAAATATGGGCGTGGCAGGGCGTGGCAGTTTTTTACTTAAAAATCTCTAAACATCTTCTCCTCAGTAACCATTGGGCCGATTTCATCCAAACTTGGCATGAATGTTCCTTGGATGACCCTTTTTAAAAGTTGTTCGCAGAATTTTGATTTATGCCCAAATATGGGCGTGGCTGGGCGTGGCAATTTTTGACTTTGAAATCTTTAAACATCTACACCTCAGGAACCATTGGGCCAATTTCAACCAAACTTGGTATGAATGTTCCTTGGGTGACCCTTTTTAAAAGTTGTTCGGCAGAATTTCGTTTCACGCCCAAATATGTGCGTGGCAGTTTTTGACTTTGAAATCTTTAAACATCTTCTCCTCAGTAACTATTGGGCCAATTACAACAAAATTTGGTATGAATGTTCCTTGGGTGACCCTTTTCAAAAGTAGTTCGCAGAATTTTGATTTATGCCCAAATATGGGCGTGGCATTTTTTTTAACTTTGAAATCTTTAAGCATCTTATCCTCAGTAACAGTTGGGTCAATTTCAACCAAACTTTGCATGAATGTTCCTTTGGTGACCCTTTTCAAAAGTTGTTCCTGGAATTTTGATTTATGCCCAAATATGGGCGTGGCAGGGTCAGGCACTTTTTTGACTTTGAAATCTTTAAACATCTTCTCCTCGGTAACTATTGGGCCAATTTCAACCAAATTTAGTATGAATGTTCCTTGAGTGACCCTTTTCAAAAGTTGTTCTAGAATTTTGATTGATGACCAAATAAGGGCTTGAAAGGGTAGGGCAGTTTTTGACTTTGAAATCTTTAAACATCTTCTCCTCAGTAACCATTGGGCCAATTTCAATTTTGAATCATCTTACACTAGTCAGGTGAGCGATTTTAGGGCCATTCTGGCCCTCTTGTTATTATTATTGTTTAATTTTTATCCAGATGATATCTCCTGAACCATACGTGCTAGCAACATCAATTTAAATACACTTATAGATCATAATGTGGAGAAGTGTCATGAACAAGAATTTTTACCCTGCAATGCCTATTTTTAGCTCACCTGAGCACAAGGTGAGCTTTTGGTATCACTTTTTGTCTGTCGTGCATTGTGCATCATGGGTCAGAGGTCGTCACAATTCTTTAAACATCTTCTCCTCAGTAACCACTGGACGGATTTCAACCAAACTTGGTAGGAATGTTCCTTGGGTGACCCTCCTCAAAAGTTGTTTGCAGAATTTTGTTTGAACCCCAAATATGGGCGTGGCAGGGCGTGGCAGTTTTTGACATTGAAATCTTTAAACATCTTCTCCACAGTAACCATTGGGCCAATTACAACCAAGCTTGAAGAGAATGTTTCTTGGGTGACCCTTTTCAAAATTTTTTAACAGAATTTTGTTTGACCCCCAAATCTGGGCGTGACAGGGTGTGGCAGTTTTTGACTTTGAAATCTTTAAACATCTTCTCCTCAGTAACCATTGGGCCAATTCCAACCAAACTTGGCATGAATGTTTCTCGGGTGACCCTTTTCAAAAGTTGTTTTCAGAGGGCAGGGCATGGCAGTTTTTGATTTTGAAATCTTTAAACATCATCTCCTCAGTAACCATTTGGCAAATTTCAACCAAACATGGCATGAATGTTCCCTGGATGACTCTTTTCAAAAGTTGTTCACAGAATTTTGATTCACCCTCAAATATGGGCGTGACAGGGTTGGGTAGTTTTTGATTTTGAAATCTTTAAACATCTTCTCCTCAGTAACCATTGGGCCAATTTCAACCAAACTTGGCATGAATGTTTCTCGGGTGACCCTCTTCAAAAATTGTTCGTTGAATTCTGATTCATGGCCAAATATGGGCGTGGCAGGGTGGGGCAGTTTTTTTATCTTGAAATCTTTAAATATCTTCTCCTCAGTAACCATTGGGCTAATTCAACCAAATTCAGCATGAATGTTCCTTGGGTGACCCTTTTCACAAGTTGTTCGCAGAATTTTGATTTACGCCTAAATATGGCCATGGCAGGGCATGGCAGTTTTTGATTTTGAAATCTTTAAACATCATCTCCTCAGTAACCATTTGGCAAATTTCAACCAAACTTGGCATGAATGTTCCCTGGATGACTCTTTTAACATTTGTTTACAGAATTTTGATTCACCCTCAAATATGGGCGTGACAGGGTTGGATAGTTTTTGATTTTGAAATCTTTAAACATCTTCTCCTCAGTAACCATTGGGCCAATTTCAACTTATTTTGGCATGAATGTTCCTTGGGTGACCCTCTTCAAAAATTGTTCGTTGAATTCTGATTCATGGCCAAATATGGGCAAGGCAGGGTGGGGCAGTTTTTTTATCTTGAAATCTTTAAACATCTTCTCCTCAGTAACCATTGGGCAAATTTCAACCAAATTCAGCATGAATGTTCCTTGGGTGACCCTTTTCACAAGTTGTTTGCAAAATTTGGATTTATGCCCAAACATGGGCGTGGCAGGGTTGGGCAGTTGTTTACTTTGAAATCTTTAAACATCTTCTCCTCAGTAACCATTGGGCCAATTTCAACATAACTTGACATGAATGTTCCTTGGGTTACCCTTTTCAATATTAGTTTGTTGAATTTTGAATGAAACCCAAATATGGGCGTGGCTGTTTTTGACTTTAATTACATGGCGATGCATTATCACGTCACAATGTGTGCCGAGAAAGAGAAATTGGTATTTGTTTCACAAAATATACAAGCATGGTACTCTGCTAGGAATGGAGGTAGGTGTCCAATTTTACTAAAAATATATATGATTAGAGTACATAAAGCAAATATTTGGGAGAAAATCCAAAGCAACATCTTAAGTGTACCAGTAACAAGACATGAATTGAATTTGGATACGAAAGCAATAAATGGCCTCTAATTCAATTCAATGAAAAAGAGAACTCTGGGTAAATAGACAATGAAATTAAATATCATTATCATGATATTGACAATCTACACGTCTAGAAGCATTTAAATTAGTCAGGTGGGCGATTTTAGGGCCATTCAGGCCCTCGTGTTTAAGTTATTGCCCTTAGTTGTTTTTACCTTTACATTTTTGTCTGGATCATATCTCCTAAACCATATTATGTGATAGCAACTTCAAACTTTATACACTTATATATATAATGGTGAGAAATGTCTTGTTCAAGAAGTATTACTTACCATGCCTACTTTTGGGTTTTTGCCCTTTGTTATTTTCACATTTATTGTCTTCTCAATCTTGTCTCACCTTTATACATCCAATTTTTTTTAACTATTTCCCAAATGGCAACAAATTTAAACTAAGCAAAATTGATAGCTGCTGCAGGCATATGTTATTAATTTAAGAATGAACATTAAATTACAGAAAATATTGAAAAGGAAGGAGAAAAATTTTCATTATCAGCATTTTTTTCTTTTCTCAATGCTGTCCTCAGCTTACTCTTATGGACGTCAAATCTTATTTAGGAAAAGATTCACTGTTAAAAAGACTTTTTTAAATGCGATGGGGGACTCCTGCATTACATCACAATATTTGCACTTGTTTTAGTTGATATTATGTTAGATATTGACGACTGTGAATGAGAGCCTAGAGATATTGTATATTTGTTTTGCCTTTGATGTGTTCAGAAAAGCTTCGCCAGAATGGTGTTTAAAAGAAGGTTCAGTCTCTATCAATTTCCATTTTGTTAGATATTGATGAATGTGAAAGCAGTCCTTGTTTAAATGGTGGTACTTGTGAAAATACTAGGGGAGGTTATTCATGTACGTGTACTGAATTCTGGAATGGAACCCATTGTAGTCAAGGTATAAGTCTGCATGAGCTTTGATTTGCTTACGCTTTATCCTTTGCTTCTCAGATATTGAATTTATTGAAGAGATTAAAAAGGCATTGAAAACAATGTCTTTGAATTCATGATAAGTATCTTAGTTGTATTTCACCATGAATGTTTAGTAAGATACAAAGAAAGCACAAACATATTAGAATTTTAAAAGGTGGTCACTTATTTGGCTCTTTATTTGCTTGTTATCTTTTTATTTAAGTTCAATATTGGCAGTTATTTTTTTCATCTATAATTAAAAAGGTATTCCGATGAATTGCTACATTCCCAAAGTTTAGTCTGAATCAAGCATAATACCATCTAACATCTTTCTGAAACAAGTTTAGTAGTAAAAATGACTAATTCAAATAATTCCTCATTTGAATTAATTCAGAAGTGCTCTCTCCAGACAAATAATACAAGTACTTGAAAATTAATGGTCATTCATGTTTTCTCTTAAGGTATCAAATACCTGTCAGGGAGTTTTAATAGCCTTAGTTTCAACCCAATATTATTGCAAAACTTCACTACCCTTACTTGAAAAATAAGTTTTGTTCGGTCTCTATGATAAGCTATAGTCGATGCGTTCTGAAGTATCCAGGAAATGTAGACATAAATTATATTCCCATTAATGAGAAAATAAGCACCTTTTTCAGTGAATATAAAAGTTTGTCTCATTTTCAATTTCCATTGTGTTAGATATTGATGAGTGTGAGAGGAATCCTTGTTTAAATGGTGGTACTTGTGAAAATACCATGGGAGGGTATTCTTGTACTTGTACTGAATTCTGGAATGGAACTCATTGTGGTCAAGGTATTAATCTGCATTAGTTTTGACTCGCTTACTCAATATCATTTGCTTCACAGTTTTTGGATTTATTGGAGAGATTAAGGAAAGCACAGAAAATAATTCATCTGGAACAATAGTTTATTAATATTTAAATTGCATTTCATAGTGCATGTTTAGTAACATCACAGATGATGCTTTCAATCAATACGTGTTAGTAGTGTAATGATTCATTTAAGATATTTTCTCAATTGAATTTGGCATATCTAACTTTGAGAAGTGTTCTCTTAAGAGAAAATGATACAAGGGCTAGTAATATAAATGCTTATTTATGATTAACTGTTTATGCATCATGGACTTTTCAGGGAGTTTTAATGGCTGAAGTGCAAAAAAAATAAATAAAATAAATAAATAAATTTGCCAAAACCAAATTAGAAATTTTTTCGAGCTCCTTCAATATTATGAGTAATTGTTAAATTTATTTGGAAGTTTGCAGAAAATGTATAATTGTTCTGTCTTTAATGTGTTAAGAAAACCTATGTCAGAAAGAAAAGCAATAGCTTTAGGTTCAATTTTAATTTCCAAACTTTCAGATATCAATGAATGTGAAAGCAGTCCTTGTTTAAATGGTGGTACTTGTGAAAATACCATGGGAGGGTATTCATGTACGTGTACTGAATTCTGGAATGGAACCCATTGTAGCCAAGGTATAAATCTGCACAAGCTTTGACTTGCTTACTCTATATCTTTTGCTTCACAGATATTAAATTTTGAAGTGATTTAAAAAGCACTTATTGGGGACAAGTTTCACTGGAATTGTAGTTAATTCTATTTGTGATGCATTTCATTGTGAACTTTGAGACACATGTAAACAAACAAAACTTTTTTTAGGAGTGTCTTGGTCTTTTTTGTTGTTGTTTCGCAAATCTCATCATACTTAAAGCGTCCAGTTCATTTTTACTATTGAAAAACAAAAGTAGCTATTCAGTCAAATTTTCCCTTCATTAGTTTTGAAATATAATATTTCAGTTCTTTAAAAATGATTGAAAAAGTCAATACCCTTTTACTCAGAATTAAATGAGGCTTATTTTAGTGTGGGTTTGCACTTTGGGCAAAAGATTAATACGAATCTAGTTATTCAAGTTAATTGATTGGTCATCTCTATCTACCAAAAGAAATCTGATAATTTCCACGTCTCCCCTGTATCTATCTTAAAATCACATGTAGTGCTAATTATCAACATTATTTCTTAAAATAAGTGTTAATTGTGTAAAGGATTAATTTAAAGTCTTTCATGGTTGAAATGTGAAACTCTCTAAATTTATCTCTCTACAAAAACAATAAAAGTAGTTTAAAACTGTCTGAGGTCTATGATTTCTACTCTAGGTACTATGAAGCTACGAAACAGTTAGATGGCTTTAGATTCATTAAGTTATATTGCCAAGACTTTTCTACCCTTAACTTAAAAGTTAAGTTGTGCTCTCTTGATGTCATTCAGAGGCATGTTTCATACCTTATGTTTGAAAGCCTGTAGATATTGTATATTTGTTTTGCCTTTGATGTGTTCAGAAAAGCTTCGCCAGAATGGTGTTTAAAAGAAGGTTCAGTCTCTATCAATTTCCATTTTGTTAGATATTGATGAATGTGAAAGCAGTCCTTGTTTAAATGGTGGTACTTGTGAAAATACTAGGGGAGGTTATTCATGTACGTGTACTGAATTCTGGAATGGAACCCATTGTAGTCAAGGTATAAATCTGCATGAGCTTTGATTTGCATACGCTTTATCATTTGCTTCTCAGATATTGAATTTATTGAAGAGATTAAAAAGGCATTGAAAACAATGTCTTTGAAATCATGATAAGTATCTTAGTTGTATTTCACCATGAATGTTTAGTAAGATACAAAGAAAGCACAAACATATTAGAATTTTAAAAGGTGGTCACTTATTTTGCACTTACAAGCTTGTAATCTTTTTAATTTAGTTCAATATTGGCGGTTATTTTTTCATTTATAATCCCCCCAAACAAACTGGACTTACCTGGAATTTGACGTTTGGTTGGGATTCTATGTAGTCATATAACAACTGGAGGGATACGAGAAATAAATTTAAGAAATGCACTTACATGTACTGTGTCTGTTGAAGAACTGCATCTTGAAATGTTCCTGCCTCTATAATTGGCTTTTCATAGAATTTAGCAAAAGTTTTATCAGTACCCCAGCCAGCAATTTTGATTATTTCTGTCACTAAAACACCTGACTGCTTTGCTTTTGATGTAGATGCACTACGAGTGCTGTGTGACTGGAATCTATTTATGTCTATGCCTGAAAGTCTTAGAACAGAACGAATCCAACTACTTATTTTTGCTGTAGAAACTGGTTTGAATGGCTTTATAAAACTAATGAAAAGTGACTTTTCACTCCTTCTAAAACATTTTGTTCTTGCAATGTATTCTATCAAAGTACTATATACACAAAGTCTCTGGTCTAGAGAATACTTTTTCAGTGTTAAAACTGGGTTCCTTTTACCCTTACGAATTTGCTTCAACAAACCACTATAATACACTGTGAAAGATGTGTCATCTTTCTGAATATTTTCAAGAGTCAACATACTTATACATACTAACTTGTAACTAAGAAACTTTAAAGTCAACTTATGGACTGGTGGCAGCATTTTCAAATAACACAGAACTTTAGAAACATCCCACGTCTCTGAATATCTTGGTTTTGAGGGACGTAAATTAAACACTTCAGACATGTATCGTATTACTAATGGATGAGAAGCAACTTGGTAACCATCTTGAATTTCACAGAGGTTTGATAATGCACTTCGAGCAGAATTCAATGTTTCGTAGGAAAGTCCTTCATTGAAAAGTTTAGTTAGAAATTCTATCACTAGGTCAATAGGGGCCTGAAAAATACCTGCTTCCCTTTCAGAACAGAACTGAACCCATCTGTTAATATATGAGGCATATTGCTTCTGAGTGGAATGTCCCCATGATGCCATAATGATTTGGATAGACTGGCTTGATAAATTTCTGTTTTGGAAGGATCGCTGGATATGCGACATACCATCAAGTGTAGTTTCAAGAGAGTGAACTTGGTCCAACTGTGGAATATTCAGAGTTTTGTCTGTTACTTTCAAAATCAAAGGATCTTTCACTTACATCTGAAGCACAGCTGTATACCAGTTCTGTGTTACCAAAATAGGTGCCACCAGGACCACTTCTGCTTTGGCCAAATTGATTTTCTGTACAACTTGTCCAATTACACTGAAAGGTGGAAAGGCATATATTAAACTTTTTGACCACCCGATAGAAAAAGCATCAACTGAAATGGCATCTGGATCAGGCTTCCATGAAACAAAAGTTTGTACTTGTTTATTCATTCTGGATGCAAGCATATCAATATCTGGACAACCAAATTCCATAACAATTGCATTGAGTATATCTATATCTAGCATCCATTCAGTGCTGTCATCAAATTCTCTAGAAGGCAAATCAGCCTCATTTATTACCCCTGGAATGTAAGTTGCTGAAAGCCATATATCTTTTTGGACACACCACTGCCAAATGTGATTTGTAATAGAATTTAAATTTTCAATTCTGCCCCCATGTTCCTTATATAGGACACGCAGCATGTATTATCTGATTGAACTTGAACATGAGTATTTCTCTCAAATTTGAAAAATGATTTGACAGCATGGCTTAGTCAGCAAGTAATTCTAGGCAATTAATGTGGTGATTTTCTTCAGTAGAAGACCAACGGCCACCGATCTTTACACCATTACAAACAGCACCCAACCTGTTCCACATGCATCACAAGTTATGATTTTTCTATCATTACCATGGCAAATATCCCACTTTTGGGAGGGAAGATTATCAATCCACCAGACAAGATTTTCTCTCATTTCCGATGTGACCAACATTCTTGAATCATAATCCCCTTTTTTTTGCTGCAGAGCTAGAATCCTTGCTCTCTCTATATGTCTATAATGTAATGGACCAAATTGCACAGCAGAAAAGGAAGAAACTATGAGATCAAGAACTCTGGCTACTTGTCTTATAACTTCTACATGTTTGTTATACAAATCTAAGCATGCTTGGATCAATTTTACAACTTTTCCATGTGGAAGAGTAACAATCATAGCCACTGAGTCAATAAAATTACCAAGGAAAATTATTTTTTGTGTTGGTATAAATACAGATTTCTTTTCATGGAGGATAAACCCAACATTTGTCATTAGACTCACTGTATCTGTGACATTATTTTCACATTCTGAAAAGGTATCCCCACTTAAGATTGAATCATCAATATAACCTGAAAGGGTATGACCCAGCATGCGTAGAGATGCGTAAACAGGCTTCATTAGGCGTGTGAACTGTTTCGGCGCACAAGAAATCCCATTAGGTAGAGCCCGGTACTGATAGATTTTACCTGATTTCATAAATCTCAACTTTATTTGGTGTTCTGGGGCAATAAATACAGAGTAATAAGCATGGCATATATCAATAGAAGCAAAAAACATCCTAGGCTTCACCAATTTTAAAACAGTCTCAAATGTTCCATTTTAAAATGATGATATTCTGTGAATTCATTCAGTTCTTTCAAATTAAGTATCATTCGATAATCTCCATCTTTGTTTGGAACAACAAATATTGGTGAAATGAATTCATTTGGGTCATGCTCTACTTCTTCAATAACTTTCATACTTAAAAGTTTTTGAATTTCATTATCAATAATTTTATCCTCGGATTTCGAGAATTTTCTTTCATTATGAGAAGTATTGATTGGATTTACCCCACAATAAAATTCAATATGACAATTTTTTACTATGTCTAAAACTGTACGATTGGATGTAATTTCTTTCCATTTATCTAAGAAGTACCGTAATCTACCAGCTTCAAATTGGTTGGGACTCATCTTATCTATTTCTTGGGCGCCATCTTCTGGTTTTTTGTAACCGGTTCTAGACGACCACGGTTGTTGTTAAAGCAAAAGCCTCTTCCCCTGAAGGCCCCTCTTTGGTAGGGCTGGTAACGTCTACCACTGTAAGAACCTCTCTGGTAGCCTCTACGTTGAAAACCACGACCAGATGATTTTCCTAACTTATTCAAGTGATTGATTTCTTTGACATTTTTATTCACATCATTATCATCACCGTAAAGATATTCTGTGTAGGGGAGTGAAGAATAAGCTAGATAATGGTACTTGGAGTCAAGGTCAGGTTTGTGAGTTTCCTTCCTACGAATGTTTATTATTTTATTAAGATGACCAAGCAAGGCTATTGCGTTGGTGATCCAATCAACATTCTGACCATCAAACTTTTCAGCACTTTTATCTGCAAGTTTCACTATGCAACTTGTGGCTTTTACTAAAAGTTCCTGAACAGCCTGCATCTTATTGTCATCTGCTTAGGAGTTATTTTTAGGAAGCCTCCAAATACCTTGATTGACCCTTGTCTTTACTAAGGACTCACAATTCTGTGGGCGGTTAATATCTTTAGAAGGTCATTCAGTTTGCCATCTGGCAAGCCATTTCTAAAGGAAGAGTTCACAAACCGAGCTAAGTTAACATTTACTTCTGGGTCAACAGTTTCACATTGTTGGAATTTGTCCACTAGACTTTTAAAGATGCCAGACTTTCCTTTTCCACTGGTTAGAGACTCTATCTCATCTTCACAACGAGTGCTATCTGATGATTCATCAAAAGACTCATCATACTGTTCACTGTAATATTGTTCACAACTATCAGTGTACATTTCATTCATTTGATGAAAGAGAGATTCTAATTTCTCCTCTTGTTTTTCAAGTCGTGTCCCTTGCTGGACAACATGGGAGTTCATTTCCCGTAAGATAGACAGGACCTCTTTAGAGATAACATTCGGGTTTTCTTTCGTACCGACTGGTATAGGTACCCTTGGTGGGTTTTTCTGTTGAGGTTCCGAAGAACCAGTAGAGTTGTTATTTTCGTCCTTTTTCGTCGGTTTAGACGAAGAAACTGGTTTTTTGACGATAGGTTTACTGGCCTGTCCTTGAATCTCTGCCATGTTTACAAACACGTGCTTACGCAAAGTCATAAATACGAGTTACGGCAAATGTTGCAAAAATGCGATTTAAATAACAAAAATATTATTACTAATAAAAATATTGACCAGAAATAAATGTTGTTACGAATAACAAGTTATAAAAAGTTACTACGAGTAGTAACTCACTGACGAAAATGTCACAGTGCAAACTCAATGTGGACACGTCCACATCCACTGAGTAGTCAAATTGCACTGATGAATCAGTACAGTTTTACTGCACATCTCATTTGAGAACGGCAGCTGTATGACGTAATAGAATTAATAAGGTATTGATGAATGTGAAAGCAGTCCTTGTTTAAATGGTGGTACTTGTGAAAATACTAGGGGAGGTTATTCATGTACATGTACTGAATTCTGGAATGGAACCCATTGTAGTCAAGGTATAAATCTGCATGAGCTTTGATTTGCTTACGCTTTATCATTTGCTTCTCAGATATTGAATTTATTGAAGAGATTAAAAAGGCATTGAAAACAATGTCTTTGAAATCATGATAAGTATCTTAGTTGTATTTCACCATGAATGTTTAGTAAGATTCAAAGAAAGCACATACATATTAGAATTTTAAAAGGTAGTCACTTATTTGGCTCTCTACCTGCTTTTAATCTTTTTATTTTAGTTCAATATTGGTGGTTATTTTTTTTTATCTATAATTAAAAAGGTATTCCAATGAATTGCTACATTTCCACAGTTTAGTCTGAAATCATGCATAATACCATCTAACATCTTTCTGAAACAAGTTTAGTAGTAAAAATGACTAATTTAAATAATTCCTCATTATACCCCCCACAACGAAGTTATGGGGGTTATACTGGAATCAGGTTGTCCGTCCGTCCGTCCGTCTGTCCGTCCGTCCGTGGACATAATTTTGTGTTCTCTTCTCCTCCCACATTTTTGACCAATTTTGCTGAAATTTTATCAGGTTGTTTCCTATCATTTGAAGTTGTGCACCTGCAATTTTCATCTTGATCCAGTCGTTAGTTTCAGAGTTATGCCATTTTGAACTTTTTAATGGGGGGGGGGGTAGTCAAAATTTAAAATTGCAAAACTCAGTAACCATAAGGGGAGTTACCAAATTTGGTAAGTAACATCATCTTGTTGACCTTTACAAAATATCGAACGGTTTATTTCCTGAGGTCAAATTTGACCCTGTCCACCGGGGGTCAAAAATTTAACATAGGCTCATATTGACTTTTCGTGGATATAATTTTGTGTCATCATCTCCTCACACAGTTTTCTTTAACATAGGCTCATATTGACCAACCTTTCCTAATCAGTCAACTCTAGCATCAAACACAAAATCAGAAAGAGGTGGAGGGTTGGCAATGTTCATCCACCATGACATGCATGTGATTAAACAGCTTCAAATTCCACTCCTTCATAGAAAAGCCTTTTTAGCGGTGTGGGGGGTATTCTCGTCAGCCCTTGAGGGCGACAGCTCTAGTTTGAATTAATTCAGCAGTGCTCTCTCCAGACAAAAAAATACAAGTATTTGAAAAATTAATGGTCATTCATGTTTTCTCTTAAAGTATCAAATACCTGTCAGGGAGTTTTAATAGCCTTAGTTTCAACCCAATATTATGGCAAAACCTCACTACCCTTGTTGAAAAATAAGTTTTGCTCACTCTCTATGATAAGCTATAGTCGATGGGTTCTGAAGTATCCAGGAAATGTAGACATAAATTATAATCTCTTTCATGTGAAAATAAGCAGCTTTTTCAGTGAATAAAAAAGGTTGTCTCATTTTCAATTTCCATTGTGTTAGATATCGATGAGTGTGAAAGGAATCCTTGTTTAAATGGTGGTACTTGTGAAAATACCATGGGAGGATATTCTTGTACTTGTACTGAATTCTGGAATGGAACTCATTGTGGTCAAGGTATTAATCTGCATTAGTTTTGACTCGCTTACTCAATATCATTTGCTTCTCAATTTATTGGATTTATTGGAGAGATTAAGGAAAGCACAGAAAATAATTCATCTTGAACAATAGTTTATTACTATTTAAGCTGCATTTCATTGAGCATGTTTAGTAACATATCACAGATGATGCTTTCAATCAATATGTGATAGTAGTGCAATGATTCATTTAAGATATTTTTTCAATTGAATTTGGCATTTCTAACTTTGAGAAGTGTTTTCTTAAGAGAATGATACAAGTGCTAGAAATATAAATGCTTATTTGTGATTGACTGTTTATGCATCATGGACTTTTCAGGGAGTTTTAATGGCTGAAGTGCAAAAAAAAAATAAATAAATTTTGCCAAAACCAAATTAGAAATTTCTTTGAGCTCCTTGGATATTATGAGTAATTGTTAAATTTATTTGGAAGTTTTCAGAAAATGTATAATTGTTCTGTCTTTAATGTGTTAAGAAAACCTATGTCAGAAAGAAAAGCAATAGCTTCAGGTTCAATTTTAATTTCCAAACTTTTAGATATCAATGAATGTGAAAGCAGTCCTTGTTTAAATGGTGGTACTTGTGAAAATACCATGGGAGGGTATTCTTGTACTTGTACTGAATTCTGGAATGGAACCCTTTGTAGCCAAGGTATAAATCTGCACAAGCTTTGACTTGCTTACTCTATATCTTTTGCTTCACAGATATTGAATTTTTGAAGAGATTTTTAAAAGCACTGGGACAAGTTTACTGGAACTGTAGTTTAATTCTATTTGTGATGCATTTCATGGTTAACTTTGAGACACATGTGAACAAACAAAACTTTTTTAGGAGCGTCTGGGTCTTTTTTGTTGTTGTTTTTGCAAACCTCATCATACTTAAAGCATCCAGTTCATTTTTTCTATTGAAAAACAAAAATAGCCATTCAGTCAAATATTCCCTTCATTAGTTTTGAAATAACAATATTTCAGGTCTTTAAAAATGATTGAAAAGGTCAATACCCTTTTACTCAGAATTGAATGAGGCTTATTTTAGTGTGGGTTTGCATTTTGGACAAAAGATTAATACGAATCTAGTTATTCAAGTTAATCAATGTTGGTGGTTAATTCATTGGTCATCTCTATTCACCAAAAGAAATCAGATTATTTCCACGTCTTCCCTGTTTCTATCTTAAAATCACATGTAGTGCTAATTATCAACATTATTTCTTAAAATAAGTGCTAATTGTGTAAAGGATTCATCTAAAATCTTTCATGGTTGAAATTTGAAACTCTTTCCCAATTTATATCTCTAGAAAACCAATAAAAGTAGTTGAAAACTGTCTGATGTCTATGATTTCTACTCTAGGTACTATGAAGCTACCAAACAGTTAGATTGCTTTAGAGTCATTAAGTTATATTGCCAAGACTTTTCTACCCTTAACTTAAAAGTTAAGTTGTGCTCTCTTGATATTATTAAGTAGCATATTTCATACCTTATGTATGAAAGCCTGTAGATATTGTATATTTGTTTTGCCTTTGATGTGTTCAGAAAAGCTTTGCCAGAATGGTTTTTAAAAGAAGGTTCAGTCTCTATCAATTTCCATTTTGTTAGATATTGATGAATGTGAAAGTAGTCCTTGTTTAAATGGTGGTACTTGTGAAAATACTAGGGGAGGTTATTCATGTACATGTACTGAATTCTGGAATGGAACCCATTGTAGTCAAGGTATAAGTCTGCATGAGCTTTGATTTGCTTACGCTTTATCATTTGCTTCTCGGATATTGAATTTATTGAAGAGATTAAAAAGGCATTGAAAACAATGTCTTTGAAATCATGATAAGTATCTTAGTTGTATTTCACCATGAATGTTTAGTAAGATACAAAGAAAGCACAAACATATTAGAATTTTAAAAGGTGGTTACTTATTTGGCTCTCTACTTGCTTGTAATCTTTTTATTTAAGTTCAATTTTGGCGATTATTTTTTCATCTATAATTAAAAAGGTATTCCGATGAATTGCTACATTTCCACAGTTTAGTCTGAAATCATGCATAATACCATCTAACATCTTTCTGAAACAAGTTTAGTACTAATTTAAATAATTCCTCATTTGAATTAATTCAGAAGTGCTCTCTCCAGACAAAATAATACAAGTATTTGAAAAATTAATGGTCATTCATGTTTTCCCTTAAGGTATCAAATACCTGTCGGGGAGTTTTAATAGCCTTAGTTTCAACCCAATATTATTGCAAAACTTCACTACCCTTACTTGAAAAATAAGTTTTGTTCACTCTCTATGATAAGCTATAGTTGATGCGTTCTGAAGTATCCAGGAAATGTGGACATAAATTATAATCTCTTTCATGTGAAAATAAGCAGCTTTTTCAGTGAATAAAAAAGGTTGTCTCATTTTCAATTTCCATTGTGTTAGATATCGATGAGTGTGAAAGGAATCCTTGTTTAAATGGTGGTACTTGTGAAAATACCATGGGAGGATATTCTTGTACTTGTACTGAATTCAGGAATGGAACTCATTGTGGTCAAGGTATTAATCTGCATTAGTTTTGACTCGCTTACTCAATATCATTTGCTTCTCAGTTTATTGGATTTATTGGAGAGATTAAGGAAAGCACAGAAAATAATTCATCTTGAACAATAGTTTATTACTATTTAAGCTGCATTTCATTGAGCATGTTTAGTAACATATCACAGATGATGCTTTCAATCAATATGTGTTAGTGCAATGATTCATTTAAGATATTTTTCAATTGAATTTGGCATTTCTAGCTTTGAGAAGTGTTTTCTTAAGAGAAAATGATACAAGTGCTAGAAATATAAATGCTTATTTGTGATTTACTGTTTATGCATCATGGACTTTTCAGGGAGTTTAAATGGCTGAAGTGCAAAAAAAATAAATAAATTTTGAAAAAATCAAATTAGAAATTTCTTTGAGCTCCTTGGATATTATGAGTAATAGTTAAATTTATTTGGAAGTTTTCAAAAAATGTAAAGTTGTTCTGTCTTTAATGTGCTAAGAAAACCTATGTCAGAAAGAAAAGCAATCGCTTCAGGTTAAATTTTAATTTCCAAACTTTTAGATATCAATGAATGTGAAAGCAGTCCTTGTTTAAATGGTGGTACTTGTGAAAATACCATGGGAGGGTATTCTTGTACTTGTACTGAATTCTGGAATGGAACCCTTTGTAGCCAAGGTATAAATCTGCACAAGCTTTGACTTGCTTCCTCTATATCTTTTGCTTCACAGATATTGATTTTTTTGAAGAGATTTAAAAAGCACTGGGACTAGTTTTACTGGAACTGTAGTTTAATTCTATTTGTGATGCATTTCATTGGGAACTTTGAGACACATGTGAACAAACAAACTTTTTTTAGGAGTGTCTGGGTCTTTTTTGTTTTTGTTTTTGCAAACCTCATCATACTTAAAGAATCCAGTTCATTTTTTTCTATTGAAAAACATAAATAGCTATTCAGTCAAATTTTCCCTTCATTAGTTTTGAAAAAACAATATTTCAGGTCTTAAAAAAATGATTGAAAAGGTCAATACCCTTTTTATCAGAATTGAATGAGGCTTATTTTAGTGTGGGTTTGCATTTTGGACAAAAGTTTAATACGAATCTAGTTATTCAAGTTAATCAATGTTGGTGGTTAATTCATTGGTCATCTCTATTCACCAAAAGAAATCAGATAATTTCCACGTCTCCCCTGTTTCTATCTTAAAATCACATGTAGTGCTAATTATCAACATTATTTCTTAAAATAAGTGCTAATTGTGTAAGGGATTCATCTAAAATCTTTCATGGTTGAAATTTGAATCTCTTTCCAAATTTATATCTCTAGAAAAACAATAAAAGTAGTTGAAAACTGTCTGATGTCTATGATTTCTACTCTAGGTACTATGAAGCTACCAAACAGTTAGATTGCTTTAGAGTCATTAAGTTATATTGCCAAGACTTTTCTACCCTTAACTTAAAAGTTAAGTTGTGCTCTCTTGATATTATTAAGTAGCATATTTCATACCTTATGTATGAAAGCCTGTAGATATTGTATATTTGTTTTGCCTTTGATGTGTTCAGAAAAGCTTCGCCAGAATGGTTTTTAAAAATTTAGTCTCTATCAATTTCCATTTTGTTAGATATTGATGAATGTGAAAGTAGTCCTTGTTTAAATGGTGGTACTTGTGAAAATACTAGGGGAGGTTATTCATGTACATGTACTGAATTCTGGAATGGAACCCATTGTAGTCAAGGTATAAATCTGCATGAGCTTTGATTTGCTTACGCTTTATCATTTGCTTCTCGGATATTGAATTTATTGAAGAGATTAAAAAGGCATTGAAAACAATGTCTTTGAAATCATGATAAGAATCTAAGTTGTATTTCACCATGAATGTTTAGTAAGATACAAAGAAAGCACAAACATATTAGAATTTTAAAAGGTGGTTACTTATTTGGCTCTCTACTTGCTTGTAATCTTTTTATTTAAGTTCAATTTTGGCGATTATTTTTTCATCTATAATTAAAAAGGTATTCCGATGAATTGCTACATTTCCACAGTTTAGTCTGAAATCATGCATAATACCATCTAACATCTTTCTGAAACAAGTTTAGTACTAATTTAAATAATTCTTCATTTGAATTAATTCAGAAGTGCTCTCTCCAGACAAAATAATACAAGTATTTGAAAAAATAATGGTCATTCATGTTTTCTCTTAAGGTATCAAATACCTATCAGGGAGTTTTAATAGCCTTAGTTTCAACCCAATATTATTGCAAAACTTCACTACCCTTACTTGAAAAATAAGTTTTGTTCATTCTCTATGATAAGCTATAGTTGATGCGTTCTGAAGTATCCAGGAAATGTGGACATAAATTATAATCTCTTTCATGTGAAAATAAGCAGCTTTTTCAGTGAATAAAAAAGGTTGTCTCATTTTCAATTTCCATTGTGTTAGATATCGATGAGTGTGAAAGGAATCCTTGTTTAAATGGTGGTACTTGTGAAAATACCATGGGAGGATATTTTTGTACTTGTACTGAATTCTGGAATGGAACTCATTGTGGTCAAGGTATTAATCTGCATTAGTTTTGACTCGCTTACTCAATATCATTTGCTTCTCAGTTTATTGGATTTATTGGAGAGATTAAGGAAAGCACAGAAAATAATTCATCTTGAACAATAGTTTATTACTATTTAAGCTGCATTTCATTGAGCATGTTTAGTAACATATCACAGATGATGCTTTCAATCAATATGTGTTAGTGCAATGATTCATTTAAGATATTTTTCAATTGAATTTGGCATTTCTAGCTTTGAGAAGTGTTTTCTTAAGAGAAAATGATACAAGTGCTAGAAATATAAATGCTTATTTGTGATGTACTGTTTATGCATCATGGACTTTTCAGGGAGTTTTAATGGCTGAAGTGCAAAAAAAATAAATAAATTTTGAAAAAATCAAATTAGAAATTTCTTTCAGCTCCTTGGATATTATGAGTAATAGTTAAATTTATTTGGAAGTTTTCAGAAAATGTATAATTGTTCTGTCTTTAATGTGTTAAGAAAACCTATGTCAGAAAGAAAAGCAATCGCTTCAGGTTAAATTTTAATTTCCAAACTTTTAGATATCAATGAATGTGAAAGCAGTCCTTGTTTAAATGGTGGTACTTGTGAAAATACCATGGGAGGGTATTCTTGTACTTGTACTGAATTCTGGAATGGAACCCTTTGTAGCCAAGGTATAAATCTGCACAAGCTTTGACTTGCTTCCTCTATATCTTTTGCTTCACAGATATTGATTTTTTTGAAGAGATTTAAAAAGCACTGGGACTAGTTTTACTGGAACTGTAGTTTAATTCTATTTGTGATGCATTTCATTGGGAACTTTGAGACACATGTGAACAAACAAACTTTTTTTAGGAGTGTCTGGGTCTTTTTTGTTTTTGTTTTTGCAAACCTCATCATACTTAAAGTATCCAGTTCATTTTTTTCTATTGAAAAACATAAATAGCTATTCAGTCAAATTTTCCCTTCATTAGTTTTGAAAAAACAATATTTCAGGTCTTAAAAAAATGATTGAAAAGGTCAATACCCTTTTTATCAGAATTGAATGAGGCTTATTTTAGTGTGGGTTTGCATTTTGGACAAAAGATTAATACGAATCTAGTTATTCAAGTTAATCAATGTTGGTGGTTAATTCATTGGTCATCTCTATTCACCAAAAGAAATCAGATAATTTCCACGTCTCCCCTGTTTCTATCTTAAAATCACATGTAGTGCTAATTATCAACATTATTTCTTAAAATAAGTGCTAATTGTGTAAGGGATTCATCTAAAATCTTTCATGGTTGAAATTTGAATCTCTTTCCAAATTTATATCTCTAGAAAAACAATAAAAGTAGTTGAAAACTGTCTGATGTCTATGATTTCTACTCTAGGTACTATGAAGCTACCAAACAGTTAGATTGCTTTAGAGTCATTAAGTTATATTGCCAAGACTTTTCTACCCTTAACTTAAAAGTTAAGTTGTGCTCTCTTGATATTATTAAGTAGCATATTTCATACCTTATGTATGAAAGCCTGTAGATATTGTATATTTGTTTTGCCTTTGATGTGTTCAGAAAAGCTTCGCCAGAATGGTTTTTAAAAATTTAGTCTCTATCAATTTCCATTTTGTTAGATATTGATGAATGTGAAAGCAGTCCTTGTTTAAATGGTGGTACTTGTGAAAATACTAGGGGAGGTTATTCATGTACATGTACTGAATTCTGGAATGGAACCCATTGTAGTCAAGGTATAAATCTGCATGAGCTTTGATTTGCTTACGCTTTATCATTTGCTTCTCAGATATTGAATTTATTGAAGAGATTAAAAAGGCATTGAAAACAATGTCTTTGAAATCATGATAAGTATCTTAGTTGTATTTCACCATGAATGTTTAGTAAGATACAAAGAAAGCACAAACATATTAGAATTTTAAAAGGTGGTTACTTATTTGCCTCTCTACTTGCTTGTAATCTTTTTATTTAAGTTCAATTTTGGTGTTTATTTTTTCATCTATAATTAAAAAGGTATTCCTATGAATTGCTACATTTCCACAGTTTAGTCTGAAATCATGCATAATACCATCTAACATCTTTCTGAAACAAGTTTAGTACTAATTTAAATAATTCCTCATTTGAATTAATTCAGAAGTGCTCTCTCCAGACAAAATAATACAAGTATTTGAAAAATTAATGGTCATTCATGTTTTCTCTTAACCCATTCCCACACAAGCCCTCCTTTTTACGCGCCTCAAGAAAAAAGCTTTGGAAAACATTGTGGAAAATGAATACTTTGCTTGTATCAAGCAATTTCTTCATTATCCACATTGTTTTCTATCCCAAAAGACGAAAAAGTTTAAAATTCCATCAACTTGAAATTATCGTCTGTAGCTTCTTTCAATTTGGACCAGTCTTAAATTTGCTGTGTTGGAATGGGTTAAGGTATCAAATACCTGTCAGGGAGTTTTAATAGCCTTAGTTTCAACCCAATGTTATTGCAAAACTTCACTACCCTTACTTTAAAAATAAGTTTTGTTCACTCTCTATGATAAGCTATAGTTGATGCGTTCTGAAGTATCCAGGAAATGTAGACATAAATTATAATCTCTTTCATGTGAAAATAAGCAGCTTTTTCAGTGAATAAAAAAGGTTGTCTCATTTTCAATTTCCATTGTGTTAGATATCGATGAGTGTGAAAGGAATCCTTGTTTAAATGGTGGTACTTGTGAAAATTCCATGGGAGGA
This sequence comes from Fragum fragum, assembly GCA_946902895.1. Lineage (NCBI taxonomy): Eukaryota > Metazoa > Mollusca > Bivalvia > Cardiida > Cardiidae > Fragum > Fragum fragum. Next base: position 31,941,464 of record OX336379.1, on the reverse strand, counting down.
TATTCTTGTACTTGTACTGAATTCTGGAATGGAACTCATTGTGGTCAAGGTATTAATCTGCATTAGTTTTGACTCGCTTACTCAATATCATTTGCTTCACAGTTTATTGGATTTATTGGAGAGATTAAGGAAAGCACAGAAAATAATTCATCTTGAACAATAGTTTATTACTATTTAAGCTGCATTTCATTGAGCATGTTTAGTAACATATCACAGATGATGCTTTCAATCAATATGTGTTAGTAGTGCAATGATTCATTTAAGATATTTTTTCAATTGAATTTCGCATTTCTAACTTTGAGAAGTGTTTTCTTAAGAGAAAATGATACAAGTGCTAGAAATATAAATGCTTATTTGTGATTTACTGTTTATGCATCATGGACTTTTCAGGGAGTTTTAATGGCTGAAGTGCAAAAAAAAAAAATAAATAAATTTTGAAAAAATCAAATTAGAAATTTCTTTGAGCTCCTTGGATATTATGAGTAATAGTTAAATTTATTTGGAAGTTTTCAGAAAATGTATAATTGTTCTGTCTTTAATGTGTTAAGAAAACCTATGTCAGAAAGAAAAGCAATCGCTTCAGGTTCAATTTTAATTTCCAAACTTTTAGATATCAATGAATGTGAAAGCAGTCCTTGTTTAAATGGTGGTACTTGTGAAAATACCATGGGAGGGTATTCTTGTACTTGTACTGAATTCTGGAATGGAACCCTTTGTAGCCAAGGTATAAATCTGCACAAGCTTTGACTTGCTTCCTCTATATCTTTTGCTTCACAGATATTGAATATTTTGAAGAGATTTAAAAAGCGCTGGGACTAGTTTTACTGGAATTGTAGTTTGATTCTATTTGTGATGCATTTCATTGTGAACTTTGAGACACATGTAAAAAAACAAAATTTTTTTTAGGAGTGTCTGGGTCCCATTAGCTCCCCTGAGCACGAAGTGCTATTGGGGAGCTATTGTGATCGGTCATCGTCTGTCTGTCTGTTCGTCCGTCCGTTCACAATTACAAAAAATCTTCTCCTCCTTAACTAACCATGGAATTTCAACAAAACTTCACAGAAATGATCCTTAGGTCATGCTCTTTCAAAATACTTCAAAGAATTGAAATCCATGAAGAACTCTGGTTGCCATGGCAATGGAATGAAAAAACTTAAAAAATCTTCTCCTCCCAAACGGTAGGGCCTAGAGCTTTGATATTTGGTATATATCATCATCTATTGACCCTCTACCAAAATACTTCCAAGAATTACCGTATTATGAAAATTAGCCCTCTTCTGGGCGAACCCTGATTTAACATATAAATAAAGAAGGAAATCTTTAAAAATCTTCTTCTCCGAAACCATAAGGCCTTGAGCTTTGATATTTGGTATACATCATCATCTATTGACCCTCTACCAAAATTCTTCAAAGAATTACCATATTCTGAAAATTAGCCCTTTTCTTTGTGATCCCTGATTTTACAAAGAAATAAAGAAGGAAATCTTTAAAAATCTTCTACTCCCAAACCATAAGGCCTAGGGCTTTGATATTTGGTACAAATCATCATCTATTGACCCTCTTCCAAAACACTTCAAAGAATTACAGTATTCTGAAAATTAGCCCTTTTCTTCATGATCCCTGATTTTAAATAGAGATAAAGAAGGTAATCTTTAAAAATCTTCTTGTCCCAAACCATAAGGCCTTGAGCTTTGATATTTGGTATACATCATCATCTATTGACCCTCTACCAAAATTTTTCAAAGAATTACAGTATTCTGAAAATTAGCCCTTTTCTTAATGATCCCTGATTTTACATAGAAATAAAGGAGGAAATCTTTGAAAATCTTTTTCTCCCAAACCATAAGGCCTAGAGCTTTGATATTTGGTACAAATCATCATCTATTGACCCTCTTCCAAAATACTTCAAAGAATTACTGTATTCTGAAAATTAGCCCTCTTCTGGTCGATCCCTGATTTTACATAGAATTAAAGAAGGAAAACTTTAGAAATCTTCTACTCCCAAACCATAAGGCTCAGAGCTTTGGTATTTTGTACATATCATAATATATTGACAGTCTACCAAAATACTTCAAAGAATTATCATACTCTGAAAATTAGCCCTTTTCTGCGCGATTCCTGATTATACAAATGAATAAAGAAGGAAATCTTTGAAAATCTTCTTCTCCTAAACCATAAGGCCTAGAGCTTTGGTATTTTGTACATATCATCAACAATTGACCCTCTACCAAATTACTTAAAAAATTAGCCCTTTTCTGTGCAATACCTAATTATAGTTAGGAATAAATAATGATACTTTTGAAAGCCTTCTTCTCCTAAACCATTAGGCTTACAGCTTTTATACTTGTTATGTATTGATATCTATTCTTCAGAGCATTAGCATATTCATGAAATTAGTGCTATATGGTGGGATCATCAATATACCTAGGATTAAAAGAGAAATCCTTTAACATCTTCTCCAAAATAATTAGACAGAGGGCTTTGCTATTTTGTTTATATCATAAAGCCATGAACCATCATACTCAGGGGAGCAATTTAGGACCATCATGGTCCTCTTGTTTTTGAGTTATTACCTTTTGATGTTTTTAAGATTTAAATTTCATCCAAAGTATATCCCTGAAAGTATAATAGCTATGATAATGAAACTTCATGATCACAATAACATACAAAGGAACCATAACTCTACCTTGTGAGTTATTTCCCTTTGTTTTTCAGACTTTTATTTAAATCCCCTTCCCCAGTCAACATCAAGCAACATGATGAGGGTATCTTGTGTCAATTTGGCACCTTCTTAGCTCCTTAAATTTTATAATTTCAAACAACATTAACCCTTGTCATGCTGAATATAATCCTTATCTGAATTTATATTAAAATCAAAGGCCAGATAGCACTGAAAACACTGGTTAAGGGTAAAAAATTATTTGAAAATTAAATTTGTAAACAACTCAGCGTTGAAGGAGTCGAAAAGGAGGTCTGGAGTAAGATCAGACTGCACTTATGTGCAGACTTATCTTTGCCTATACCTCCTGCCAAAACAGGAATATTCCGGCTTCAGCTTGACAAGGGTTTAATAATAACAATAATGACAAGCTTGGTTTTTGTGGTTTTTTTTGTCTGAAAATTACATAGGTTGAAAAAAGTAGAGCCTAAATGTTTTGATAAAAGACATAGTAATTCTAAGATTGAAATTAGGTTTTCAAATTATCTACACCCAAAAAGTAGAAAGCCTGGTCAGGGTGGAACATAATGTTATTCTAGGTGTGCGAGAGAGAGGTAATGCTCTTAGCTTTTAATGCATAAAGTGTTAAAACTGGCTATATCAACATATAAATTTTTGGACAGTCTGTCACAATTACTATCATCTTTGTGTACCTAGTGTCTGCTGTGAGATTTGTCTATGTAAATGGGCATTAGGAAAGCTTTAGATGTGTATCAGCCCAACCTTAATTTTTGCATAATCCAAGGGCTGGAAAAAAATAGAAATATATGGAATTTGATGACAAAGGAAACAGTCGTGCACTTAATCCTAATGCCATGCTGCATCCAGAATTTTCCTGTTTGGGCTGGTCTGGTATAGACAAAGAACAGCCTGTACATATAAGCAAACAGAATCTTAGTCTTCACTGCCTGTTTGTCCCTTTTAAGCCAAAGTTATTAGCTCACCTGAGCACAAGGTGAGTTATTGTGATCGGTAATTGTCTGGCGTCCGTCTGTCTGTCCGTAAACAATTATTAAAAAATCTTGTCCTCCTAAACCATAAGGCCCAGAGCTTTGATATTTGGTACATATCATCACCTATTGACCCTCTACCAAAATACTTGAAAGAATTACTTTACTCCTAAAATTTACCCTTTTCTGTGCAATCCCAGATTTAACAAAGGAATAAAGAAGGAAATCTCTGAAATTTTTTTCTCCTAAACCATTAGGCTCAGAGCTTTGATATTTGGTATGTATCATCACCTATTGACCCTCTACCAAAATACTTCAAAGAATAACCGAATTCTGAAAATTAGTCCTTTTCTGTGCGATCCCCGATTTAACAAAGGAAATCTTAAAAAATCTTCTCCTCCCAAACCATAAGGCCCAGAGCTTTGTTATTTGGTAATTATCATCACCGATTGACCCTCTACCAAAATACTTCAAAGATTTACTATACTCTTAAAATTAACCCTTTTCTGTGCGATCCCTGATTTTACAAAGAATAGAGGAGGTCAAATCTCTGAAAAACTTCTTCTCCCTAACCATTAGGGCCCAGAGCTTTGATATTTGGTACTTATCATCACCTATTGACCCTCTACCAAAATACTTCAAAGAATTACTGTATTCTGAAAATTAGCCCTTTTCTGTGCGATCCCTTCTTTTTGATAGGAAAAAAGAATGATATCTTTGAAAACCTTTTTCTCCTAAACCATTAGGCCAAGAGCTTTTATATTTTGTATGTTTTGATGTCTATACTTCAAAACTTTGCCTTATTCAGGAAATAAGGGAAATATGGTCATCAATATACCTAAGAGAAAATCCTTAAACCTCTTTTGCAAAATAATTAGACAGAGGGCTTTGCTATTTTGTATATATCATAAATCCATGAACTATCGTACTCAGGGGAGCGATTTAGGACCATCATGGTCCTCTTGTTTGTTGTTGTTTTTGCAAACCTCATCATACTTAAAGCATCCAGATCATTTTTTCTATTGAAAAACAAAAATAGCAATTCAGTCAAATTTTCCCTTCATTAGTTTTGAAAAAACAATATTTCAGGTCTTTAAAAATGATTGAAAAGGTCATTACCCTTTTACTCAGAATTGAATGAGGCTTATTTTAGTGTGAGTTTGCAATTTGGACATCAGTTTAATACGAATCTAGTTATTCAAGTTAATCAATGTTGGTGGTTAATTCTTTTGTCATCTCTATTCACCAAAAGAAATCAGATAATTTCCACGTCTCCCCTGTTTCTATCTTAAAATCACATGTAGTGCTAATTATCAACATTATTTCTTAAAATAAGTGCTAATTGTGTAAAGGATTCATCTAAAATCTTTCATGGTTGAAATTTGAAACTCTTTCCAAATTTATATCTCTAGAAAAACAATAAAAGTAGTTGAAAACTGTCTGATGTCTATGATTTCTACTCTAGGTACTATGAAGCTACCAAACAGTTAGATTGCTTTAGAGTCATTAAGTTATATTGCCAAGACTTTTCTACCCTTAACTTAAAAGTAAAGTTGTGCTCTCTTGATACTATTAAGTAGCATATTTCATACCTTATGTATGAAAGCCTGTAGATATTGTATATTTGTTTTGCCTTTGATGTGTTCAGAAAAGCTTCACCAGAATGGTTTTTAAAAGAAGGTTTAGTCTCTATCAATTTCCATTTTGTTAGATATTGATGAATGTGAAAGCAGTCCTTGTTTAAATGGTGGTACTTGTGAAAATACTAGGGGAGGTTATTCATGTACATGTACTGAATTCTGGAATGCAACCCATTGTAGTCAAGGTATAAATCTGCATGAGCTTTGATTTGCTTACGCTTTATCATTTGCTTCTCGGATATTGAATTTATTGAAGAGATTAAAAAGGCATTGAAAACAATGTCTTTGAAATCATGATAAGTATCTTAGTTGTATTTCACCATGAATGTTTAGTAAGATAGAAAAAAAGCACAAACCTATTAGAATTTTAAAAGGTGGTTACTTATTTGGCTCTCTACTTGCTTGTAATCTTTTGATTTAAGTTCAAAATTTTGGCGATTATTTTTTCATCTATGATTAAAAAGGTATTCCGATGAATTGCTACATTTTCCACAGTTTAGTCTGAAATCATGCATAAAACCATCTAACATCTTTCTGAAACAAGTTTTATACTAATTTAAATAATTCCTCATTTGAATTAATTCAGAAGTGCTCTCTCCAGACAAAATAATACAAGTATTTGAAAAATTAATGGTCATTCATGTTTTCCCTTAAGGTATCAAATACCTGTCAGGGAGTTTTAATAGCCTTAGTTTCAAACCAATATTATTGCAAAACTTCACTACCCTTACTTGAAAAATAAGTTTGGTTCGCTCTCTATGATAAGCTATAGTTGATGCGTTCTGAAGTATCCAGGAAATGTGGACATAAATTATAATCTCTTTCATGTGAAAATAAGCAGCTTTTTCAGTGAATTAAAAAGGTTGTCTCATTTTCAATTTCAATTGTGTTAGATATCGATGAGTGTGAAAGGAATCCTTGTTTAAATGGTGGTACTTGTGAAAATACCATGGGAGGATATTCTTGTACTTGTACTGAATTCTGGAATGGAACTCATTGTGGTCAAGGTATTAATCTGCATTAGTTTTGACTCGCTTACTCAATATCATTTGCTTCACAGTTTATTGGATTTATTGGAGAGATTAAGGAAAGCACAGAAAATAATTCATCTTGAACAATAGTTTATTACTATTTAAGCTGCATTTCATTGAGAATGTTTAGTTACATATCACAGATGATGCTTTCAATCAATATGTGTTAGTAGTGCAATGATTCATTTAAGATATTTTTTCAATTGAATTTGGCATTTCCAACTTTGAAAAGTGTTTTCTTAAGAGAAAATGATACAAGTGCTAGAAATATAAATGCTTATTTGTGATTTACTGTTTATGCATCATGGACTGTTCAGGGAGTTTTAATGGCTGAAGTGCAAAAAAATATATAAATTTTGCCAAAACAAAATTAGAAATTTCTTTGAGCTCCTTGGATATTATGAGTTATAGTTAAATTTATTTGGAAGTTTTCAGAAAATGTATAATTGTTCTGTCTTTAATGTGTTAAGAAAACCTATGTCAGAAAGAAAAGCAATAGCTTCAGGTTCAATTTTAATTTCCAAACTTTTAGATATCAATGAATGTGAAAGCAGTCCTTGTTTAAATGGTGGTACTTGTGAAAATACCATGGGAGGGTATTCTTGTACTTGTACTGAATTCTGGAATGGAACCCTTTGTAGCCAAGGTATAAATCTGCACAAGCTTTGTCTTGCTTACTCTATATCTTTTGCTTCACAGATATTGAATTTTTTGAAGAGATTTAAAAAGCGCTGGGACTAGTTTTACTGGAACTGTAGTTTAATTCTATTTGTGATGCATTTCATGGTGAACTTTGAGACACATGTGAACAAACAAACTTTTTTTAGGAGTGTCTGGGTCTTTTATGTTGTAGTTTTTGCAAACCTCATCATACTTAAAGCATCCAGTTCATTTTTTCTATTGAAAAAAATAAATAGCTATTCAGTCAAATTTTCCCTTCATTAGTTTTGAAAAAACAATATTTCAGGTCTTTAAAAATGATTGAAAAGGTCACCCTTTTACTCAGAATTGAATGAGGCTTATTTTAGTGTGGGTTTGCATTTTGGACAAAAGATTAATACGAATCTAGTTATTCAAGTTAATCAATGTTGGTGGTTAATTCATTGGTCATCTCTATTTTCCAAAAGAAATCAGATAACTTCCACGTCTCCCCTGTTTCTATCTTAAAATCACATGTAGTGCTAATTATCAACATTATTTCTTAAAATAAGTGCTAATTGTGTAAAGGATTCATCTAGAATCTTTCATGGTTGAAATTTGAAACTCTTTCCAAATTTATATCTCTAGAAAAACAATAAAAGTAGTTGAAAACTGTCTGATGTCTATGATTTCTACTCTAGGAACTATGAAGTTACCAAACAGTTAGATTGCTTTAGAGTCATTAAGTTATATTGCCAAGACTTTTTTACCCTTAAATTAAAAGTTAAGTTGTGCTCTCTTGGTATTATTTAGTAGCATATTTCATACCTTATATATGAAAGCCTGTAGATATTGTATATTTGTTTTGCCTTTGATGTGTTCAGAAAAGCTTCGCTAGAATGGTTTTTAAAAGAAGGTTTAGTCTCTATCAATTTCCATTTTGCTAGATATTGATGAATGTGAAAGCAGTCCGTGTTTAAATGGTGGTACTTGTGAAAATACTAGGGGAGGTTATTCATGTACATGTACTGAATTCTGGAATGGGACCCATTGTAGTCAAGGTATAAATCTGCATGAGCTTTAATTTGCTTACGCTTTATCATTTGCTTCTCGGATATTGAATTTATTGAAGAGATTAAAAAGGCATTGAAAACAATGTCTTTGAAATCATGATAAGTATCTTAGTTGTATTTCACCATGAATGTTTAGTAAGATACAAAGAAAGCACAAAAATATTAGAATTTTAAAAGGTGGTTACTTATTTGACTCTTTTCTTGCTTGTAATCTTTTTATTTAAGTTCAATTTTGGCGATTATTTTTTCATCTATAATTAAAAAGGTATTCCGATGAATTGCTACATTTCCACAGTTTAGTCTGAAATCATGCATAAAACCATCTAACATCTTTCTGAAACAAGTTTAGTACTAATTTAAATAATTCCTCATTTGAATTAATACAGAAGTGCTCTCTCGAGACAAAATAATACAAGTATTTGAAAAAGTAATGGTCATTCATGTTTTCTCTTAAGGTATCAAATACCTGTCAGGGAGTTTACATAGCCTTAGTTTCAACCCAATATTATTGCAAAACTTCACTACCCTTCCTTGAAAAATAAGTTTGGTTCACTCTCTATGATAAGCTATAGTTGATGCGTTCTGAAGTATCCAGGAAATGTAGACATAAATTATAATCTCTTTCATGTGATAATAAGCAGCTTTTTCAGTGAATAAAAAAGGTTGTCTCATTTTCAATTTCCATTGTGTTAGATATCGATGAGTGTGAAAGGAATCCTTGTTTAAATGGTGGTACTTGTGAAAATACCATGGGAGGATATTCTTGTACTTGTACTGAATTCTGGAATGGAACCCATTGTGGTCAAGGTATTAATCTGCATTAGTTTTGACTCGCTTACTCAATATCATTTGCTTCACAGTTTATTGGATTTATTGGAGAGATTAAGGAAAGCACAGAAAATAATTCATCTTGAACAATAGTTTATTACTATTTTAGCTGCATTTCATTGAGCATGTTTAGTAACATATCACAGATGATGCTTTCAATCAATATGTGTTAGTAGTGCAATGATTCATTTAAGATATTTTTTCAATTGAATATGGCATTTCTAACTTTGAGAAGTGTTTTCTTAAGAGAAAATGATACAAGTGCTAGAAATATAAATGCTTATTTGTGATTTACTGTTTATGCATCATGGACTGTTCAGGGAGTTTTAATGGCTGAAGTGCAAAAAAAATAAATAAATTTTGCCAAAACCAAATTAGAAATTTCTTTGAGCTCCTTGGATATTATGAGTAATAGTTAAATTCATTTGGAAGTTTTCAGAAAATGTATAATTGTTCTGTCTTTGATGTTTTAAGAAACCTATGTCAGAAAGAAAAGCAATAGCTTCAGGTTCAATTTTAATTTCCAAACTTTTAGATATCAATGAATGTGAAAGCAGTCCTTGTTTAAATGGTGGTACTTGTGAAAATACCATGGGAGGGTATTCTTGTACTTGTACTGAATTCTGGAATGGAACCCTTTGTAGCCAAGGTATAAATCTGCACAAGCTTTGACTTGCTTCCTCTATATCTTTTGCTTCACAGATATTGAATTTTTGATGAGATTTAAAAAGCACTGGGACTAGTTTTACTGGAACTGTAGTTTAATTCTATTTGTGATGCATTATTGGTGAACTTTGAGACACATGTGAACAAACAAAACTTTTTTAGGAGCGTCTGGGTCTTTTTTGTTGTTGTTTTTGCAAACCTCATCATACTTAAAGTATCCAGTTCATTTTTTCTATTGAAAAACAAAAATAGCCATTCAGTCAAATATTCCCTTCATTAGATTTAAAATAACAATATTTCAGGTCTTTAAAAATGATTGAAAAGGTCAATAGCCTTTTACTCAGAATTGAATGAGGCTTATTTTAGTGTGGGTTTGCATTTTGGACAAAAGATTAATACGAATCTAGTTATTCAAGTTAATCAATGTTGGTGGTTAATTCATTGGTCATCTCTATTCACCAAAAGAAATCAGATAATTTCCACGTCTCCCCTGTTTCTATCTTAAAATCACATGTAGTGCTAATTATCAACATTATTTCTCAAAATAAGTGCTAATTGTGTAAAGGATTCATCTAAAATCTTTCATGGTTGAAATTTGAAACTCTTTCCAAATCTATATCTCTAGAAAAACAATAAAAGTAATGAAAACTGTCTGATGTCTATGATTTCTACTCTAGGTACTATGAAGCTACCAAACAGTTAGATTGCTTTAGAGTCATTAAGTTATATTGCCAAGATTTTCTACCCTTAAATTAAAAGTTAAGTTGTGCTCTCTTGATATTATTAAGTAGCATATTTCATACCTTATGTATGAAAGCCTGTAGATATTGTATATTTGTTTTGCCTTTGATGTGTTCAGAAAAGCTTCGCCAGAATGGTTTTTAAAAGAAGGTTTAGTCTCTATCAATTTCCATTTTGTTAGATATTGATGAATGTGAAAGCAGTCCGTGTTTAAATGATGGTACTTGTGAAAATACTAGGGGAGGTTATTCATGTACATGTACTGAATTCTGGAATGCAACCCATTGTAGTCAAGGTATAAATCTGCATGAGCTTTGATTTGCTTACGCTTTTTCATTTGTTTCTCAGATATTGAATTTATTGAAGAGATTAAAAAGGCATTGAAAACAATGTCTTTGAAATCATGATAAGTATCTTAGTTGTATTTCACCATGAATGTTTAGTAAGATACAAAGAAAGCACAAACATATTAGAATTTTAAAAGGTGGTCACTTATTTGGCTCTTTTCTTGCTTGTTATCTTTTTATTTAAGATCAATTTTGGTGTTTATTATTTCATCTATAATTAAAAAGGTATTACGATGAATTGCTACATTTCCACAGTTTAGTCTGAAATCATGCATAATACCATCTAACATCTTTCTGAAACAAGTTTAGTACTAATTTAAATAATTCCTCATTTGAATTAATTCAGAAGTGCTCTCTCCAGACAAAATAATACAAGTATTTGAAAAAGTAATGGTCATTCATGTTTGCTCTTAAGGTATCAAATACCTGTCAGGGAGTTTTAATAGCCTTAGTTTCAAACCAATATTATTGCAAAACTTCACTACCCTTACTTGAAAAATAAGTTTGGTGCACTCTCTATGATAAGCTATAGTTGATGTGTTCTGAAGTATCCAGGAAATGTAGACATAAATTATAATCTCTTTCATGTGAAAATAAGCAGCTTTTTCAGTGAATAAAAAAGGTTGTCTCATTTTCAATTTCCATTGTGTTAGATATCGATGAGTGTGAAAGGAATCCTTGTTTAAATGGTGGTACTTGTGAAAATACCATGGGAGGATATTCTTGTACTTGTACTGAATTCTGGAATGGAACTCATTGTGGTCAAGGTATTAATCTGCATTAGTTTTGACTCGCTTACTCAATATCATTTGCTTCACAGTTTATTGGATTTATTGGAGAGATTAAGGAAAGCACAGAAAATAATTCATCTTGAACAATAGTTTATTACTATTTAAGCTGCATTTCATTGAGCATGTTTAGTAACATATCACAGATGATGCTTTCAATCAATATGTGTTAGTAGTGCAATGATTCATTTAAGATATTTTGTCAATTGAATTTGGCATTTCTAACTTTGAGAAGTGTTTTCTTAAGAGAATGATACAAGTGCTAGAAATATAAATGCTTATTTGTGATTTACTGTTTATGCATCATGGACTTTTCAGGGAGTTTTAATGGCTGAAGTGCAAAAAAAAAAAAAAAAAAAAAATTTGCCAAAACCAAATTAGAAATTTCTTTGAGCTCCTTGGATATTATGAGTAATAGTTAAATTCATTTGGAAGTTTTCAGAAAATGTATAATTGTTCTGTCTTTGATGTTTTAAGAAACCTATGTCAGAAAGAAAAGCAATAGCTTCAGGTTCAATTTTAATTTCCAAACTTTTAGATATCAATGAATGTGAAAGCAGTCCTTGTTTAAATGGTGGTACTTGTGAAAATACCATGGGAGGGTATTCTTGTACTTGTACTGAATTCTGGAATGGAACCCTTTGTAGCCAAGGTATAAATCTGCACAAGCTTTGACTTGCTTCCTCTATATCTTTTGCTTCACAGATATTGAATTTTTGATGAGATTTAAAAAGCACTGGGACTAGTTTTACTGGAACTGTAGTTTAATTCTATTTGTGATGCATTATTGGTGAACTTTGAGACACATGTGAACAAACAAAACTTTTTTAGGAGCGTCTGGGTCTTTTTTGTTGTTGTTTTTGCAAACCTCATCATACTTAAAGTATCCAGTTCACTTTTTCTATTGAAAAACAAAAATAGCCATTCAGTCAAATATTCCCTTCATTAGATTTAAAATAACAATATTTCAGGTCTTTAAAAATGATTGAAAAGGTCAATAGCCTTTTACTCAGAATTGAATGAGGCTTATTTTAGTGTGGGTTTGCATTTTGGACAAAAGATTAATACGAATCTAGTTATTCAAGTTAATCAATGTTGGTGGTTAATTCATTGGTCATCTCTATTCACCAAAAGAAATCAGATAATTTCCACGTCTCCCCTGTTTCTATCTTAAAATCACATGTAGTGCTAATTATCAACATTATTTCTCAAAATAAGTGCTAATTGTGTAAAGGATTCATCTAAAATCTTTCATGGTTGAAATTTGAAACTCTTTCCAAATCTATATCTCTAGAAAAACAATAAAAGTAATGAAAACTGTCTGATGTCTATGATTTCTACTCTAGGTACTATGAAGCTACCAAACAGTTAGATTGCTTTAGAGTCATTAAGTTATATTGCCAAGATTTTCTACCCTTAAATTAAAAGTTAAGTTGTGCTCTCTTGATATTATTAAGTAGCATATTTCATACCTTATGTATGAAAGCCTGTAGATATTGTATATTTGTTTTGCCTTTGATGTGTTCAGAAAAGCTTCGCCAGAATGGTTTTTAAAAGAAGGTTTAGTCTCTATCAATTTCCATTTTGTTAGATATTGATGAATGTGAAAGCAGTCCGTGTTTAAATGATGGTACTTGTGAAAATACTAGGGGAGGTTATTCATGTACATGTACTGAATTCTGGAATGCAACCCATTGTAGTCAAGGTATAAATCTGCATGAGCTTTGATTTGCTTACGCTTTTTCATTTGTTTCTCAGATATTGAATTTATTGAAGAGATTAAAAAGGCATTGAAAACAATGTCTTTGAAATCATGATAAGTATCTTAGTTGTATTTCACCATGAATGTTTAGTAAGATACAAAGAAAGCACAAACATATTAGAATTTTAAAAGGTGGTCACTTATTTGGCTCTTTTCTTGCTTGTAATCTTTTTATTTAAGATCAATTTTGGTGTTTATTATTTCATCTATAATTAAAAAGGTATTACGATGAATTGCTACATTTCCACAGTTTAGTCTGAAATCATGCATAATACCATCTAACATCTTTCTGAAACAAGTTTAGTACTAATTTAAATAATTCCTCATTTGAATTAATTCAGAAGTGCTCTCTCCAGACAAAATAATACAAGTATTTGAAAAAGTAATGGTCATTCATGTTTGCTCTTAAGGTATCAAATACCTGTCAGGGAGTTTTAATAGCCTTAGTTTCAAACCAATATTATTGCAAAACTTCACTACCCTTACTTGAAAAATAAGTTTGGTGCACTCTCTATGATAAGCTATAGTTGATGTGTTCTGAAGTATCCAGGAAATGTAGACATAAATTATAATCTCTTTCATGTGAAAATAAGCAGCTTTTTCAGTGAATAAAAAAGGTTGTCTCATTTTCAATTTCCATTGTGTTAGATATCGATGAGTGTGAAAGGAATCCTTGTTTAAATGGTGGTACTTGTGAAAATACCATGGGAGGATATTCTTGTACTTGTACTGAATTCTGGAATGGAACTCATTGTGGTCAAGGTATTAATCTGCATTAGTTTTGACTCGCTTACTCAATATCATTTGCTTCACAGTTTATTGGATTTATTGGAGAGATTAAGGAAAGCACAGAAAATAATTCATCTTGAACAATAGTTTATTACTATTTAAGCTGCATTTCATTGAGCATGTTTAGTAACATATCACAGATGATGCTTTCAATCAATATGTGTTAGTAGTGCAATGATTCATTTAAGATATTTTGTCAATTGAATTTGGCATTTCTAACTTTGAGAAGTGTTTTCTTAAGAGAATGATACAAGTGCTAGAAATATAAATGCTTATTTGTGATTTACTGTTTATGCATCATGGACTTTTCAGGGAGTTTTAATGGCTGAAGTGCAAAAAAAAAAAAAAAAAAAAAAATTTGCCAAAACCAAATTAGAAATTTCTTTGAGCTCCTTGGATATTATGAGTAATAGTTAAATTCATTTGGAAGTTTTCAGAAAATGTATAATTGTTCTGTCTTTGATGTTTTAAGAAACCTATGTCAGAAAGAAAAGCAATAGCTTCAGGTTCAATTTTAATTTCCAAACTTTTAGATATCAATGAATGTGAAAGCAGTCCTTGTTTAAATGGTGGTACTTGTGAAAATACCATGGGAGGGTATTCTTGTACTTGTACTGAATTCTGGAATGGAACCCTTTGTAGCCAAGGTATAAATCTGCACAAGCTTTGACTTGCTTCCTCTTTATCTTTTGCTTCACAGATATTGAATTTTTGAAGAGATTTAAAAAGCACTGGGACTAGTTTTACTGGAACTGTAGTTTAATTCTATTTGTGATGCATTTCATGGTGAACTTTGAGACACTTGTGATCAAACAAAACTTTTTTAGGAGCGTCTGGGTCTTTTTTGTTGTTGTTTTTGCAAACCTCATCATACTTAAAGCATCCAGTTCATTTTTTCTATTGAAAAACAAAAATAGCTATTCAGTCAAATATTCCCTTCATTAGATTTGAAATAACAATATTTCAGGTCTTTAAAAATGATTGAAAAGGTCGACACCCTTTTACTCAGAATTGAATGAGGCTTATTTTAATGTGGGTTTGCATTTTGGACAAAAGTTTAATACGAATCTAGTTATTCAAGTTAATCAATGTTGGTGGTTAATTCATTGGTCATCTCTATTCACCAAAAGAAATCAGATAACTTCCACGTCTCCCCTGTTTCTATCTTAAAATCACATGTAGTGCTAATTATCAACATTATTTCTTAAAATAAGTGCTAATTGTGTAAAGGATTCATCAAAAATCTTTCATGGTTGAAATTTGAAACTCTTTCCAAATTTATATCTCTAGAAAAACAATAAAAGTAGTTGAAAACTGTCTGATGTCTGATTTCTACTCTAGGTACTATGAAGCTACCAAACAGTTAGATTGCTTTAGAGTCATTAAGTTATATTGCCAAGACTTTTCTACCCTTAACTTAAAAGTTAAGTTGTGCTCTCTTGATATTATTAAGTAGCATATTTCATACCTTATGTATGAAAGCCTGTAGATATTGTATATTTGATTTGCCTTTGATGTGTTCAGAAAAGCTTCGCCAGAATGGTTTTTAAGAGAAGGTTAAGTCTCTATCAATTTCCATTTTGTTAGATATTGATGAATGTGAAAGCAGTCCGTGTTTAAATGGTGGTACTTGTGAAAATACTAGGGGAGGTTATTCATGTACATGTACTGAATTCTGGAATGGAACCCATTGTAGTCAAGGTATAAATCTGCATGAGCTTTGATTTGCTTACGCTTTATCATTTGCTTCTCGGATATTGAATTTATTGAAGAGATTAAAAAGGCATTGAAAACAATGTCTTTGAAATCATGATAAGTATTTTAGTTGTATTTCGCCATGAATGTTTAGTAAGATACAAAGAAAGCACAAACATATTAGAATTTTAAAAGGTGGTCACTTATTTGGCTCTTTTCTTGCTTGTAATCTTTTTATTTAAGTTCAATTTTGGTGTTTATTTTTTCATCTATAATTAAAAAGGTATTACGATGAATTGTTACATTTCCACAGTTTGGTCTGAAATCATGCATAATACCATCTAACATCTTTCTGAAACAAGTTTAGTACTAATTCAAATAATTCCTCATTTGAATTAATTCAGAAGTGCTCTCTCCAGACAAAATAATACAAGTATTTGAAAAAGTAATGGTCATTCATGTTTTCTCTTAAGGTATCAAATACCTGTCAGGGAGTTTTAATAGCCTTAGTTTCAACCCAATGTTATTGCAAAACTTCACTACCCTTACTTTAAAAATAAGTTTTGTTCACTCTCTATGATAAGCTATAGTTGATGCGTTCTGAAGTATCCAGGAAATGTAGACATAAATTATAATCTCTTTCATGTGAAAATAAGCAGCTTTTTCAGTGAATAAAAAAGGTTGTCTCATTTTCAATTTCCATTGTGTTAGATATCGATGAGTGTGAAAGGAATCCTTGTTTAAATGGTGGTACTTGTGAAAATTCCATGGGAGGATATTCTTGTACTTGTACTGAATTCTGGAATGGAACTCATTGTGGTCAAGGTATTAATCTGCATTAGTTTTGACTCGCTTACTCAATATCATTTGCTTCACAGTTTATTGGATTTATTGGAGAGATTAAGGAAAGCACAGAAAATAATTCATCTTGAACAATAGTTTATTACTATTTAAGCTGCATTTCATTGAGCATGTTTAGTAACATATCAAAGATGATGCTTTCAATCAATATGTGTTAGTAGTGCAATGATTCATTTAAGATATTTTTTCAATTGAATTTCGCATTTCTAACTTTGAGAAGTGTTTTCTTAAGAGAAAATGATACAAGTGCTAGAAATATAAATGCTTATTTGTGATTTACTGTTTATGCATCATGGACTTTTCAGGGAGTTTTAATGGCTGAAGTGCAAAAAAAAAAAAAAAAAAAAAAATTTGCCAAAACCAAATTAGAAATTTCTTTGAGCTCCTTGGATATTATGAGTAATAGTTAAATTTATTTGGAAGTTTTCAGAAAATGTATAATTGTTCTGTCTTTAATGTGTTAAGAAAACCTATGTCAGAAAGAAAAGCAATCGCTTCAGGTTCAATTTTAATTTCCAAACTTTTAGATATCAATGAATGTGAAAGCAGTCCTTGTTTAAATGGTGGTACTTGTGAAAATACCATGGGAGGGTATTCTTGTACTTGTACTGAATTCTGGAATGGAACCCTTTGTAGCCAAGGTATAAATCTGCACAAGCTTTGACTTGCTTCCTCTATATCTTTTGCTTCACAGATATTGAATATTTTGAAGAGATTTAAAAAGCGCTGGGACTAGTTTTACTGGAATTGTAGTTTGATTCTATTTGTGATGCATTTCATTGTGAACTTTGAGACACATGTAAACAAACAAAATTTTTTTTAGGAGTGTCTGGGTCCCATTAGCTCCCCTGAGCACGAAGTGCTATTGGGGAGCTATTGTGATCGGTCATCGTCTGTCTGTCTGTTCGTCCGTCCGTTCACAATTACAAAAAATCTTCTCCTCCTTAACTAACCATGGAATTTCAACAAAACTTCACAGAAATGATCCTTAGGTCATGCTCTTTCAAAATACTTCAAAGAATTGAAATCCATGAAGAACTCTGGTTGCCATGGCAATGGAATGAAAAAACTTAAAAAATCTTCTCCTCCCAAACGGTAGGGCCTAGAGCTTTGATATTTGGTATATATCATCATCTATTGACCCTCTACCAAAATACTTCCAAGAATTACCGTATTATGAAAATTAGCCCTCTTCTGGGCGAACCCTGATTTAACATATAAATAAAGAAGGAAATCTTTAAAAATCTTCTTCTCCGAAACCATAAGGCCTTGAGCTTTGATATTTGGTATACATCATCATCTATTGACCCTCTACCAAAATTCTTCAAAGAATTACCATATTCTGAAAATTAGCCCTTTTCTTTGTGATCCCTGATTTTACAAAGAAATAAAGAAGGAAATCTTTAAAAATCTTCTACTCCCAAACCATAAGGCCTAGGGCTTTGATATTTGGTACAAATCATCATCTATTGACCCTCTTCCAAAACACTTCAAAGAATTACAGTATTCTGAAAATTAGCCCTTTTCTTCATGATCCCTGATTTTAAATAGAGATAAAGAAGGTAATCTTTAAAAATCTTCTTGTCCCAAACCATAAGGCCTTGAGCTTTGATATTTGGTATACATCATCATCTATTGACCCTCTACCAAAATTTTTCAAAGAATTACAGTATTCTGAAAATTAGCCCTTTTCTTAATGATCCCTGATTTTACATAGAAATAAAGGAGGAAATCTTTGAAAATCTTTTTCTCCCAAACCATAAGGCCTAGAGCTTTGATATTTGGTACAAATCATCATCTATTGACCCTCTTCCAAAATACTTCAAAGAATTACTGTATTCTGAAAATTAGCCCTCTTCTGGTCGATCCCTGATTTTACATAGAATTAAAGAAGGAAAACTTTAGAAATCTTCTACTCCCAAACCATAAGGCTCAGAGCTTTGGTATTTTGTACATATCATAATATATTGACAGTCTACCAAAATACTTCAAAGAATTATCATACTCTGAAAATTAGCCCTTTTCTGCGCGATTCCTGATTATACAAATGAATAAAGAAGGAAATCTTTGAAAATCTTCTTCTCCTAAACCATAAGGCCTAGAGCTTTGGTATTTTGTACATATCATCAACAATTGACCCTCTACCAAATTACTTAAAAAATTAGCCCTTTTCTGTGCAATACCTAATTATAGTTAGGAATAAATAATGATACTTTTGAAAGCCTTCTTCTCCTAAACCATTAGGCTTACAGCTTTTATACTTGTTATGTATTGATATCTATTCTTCAGAGCATTAGCATATTCATGAAATTAGTGCTATATGGTGGGATCATCAATATACCTAGGATTAAAAGAGAAATCCTTTAACATCTTCTCCAAAATAATTAGACAGAGGGCTTTGCTATTTTGTTTATATCATAAAGCCATGAACCATCATACTCAGGGGAGCAATTTAGGACCATCATGGTCCTCTTGTTTTTGAGTTATTACCTTTTGATGTTTTTAAGATTTAAATTTCATCCAAAGTATATCCCTGAAAGTATAATAGCTATGATAATGAAACTTCATGATCACAATAACATACAAAGGAACCATAACTCTACCTTGTGAGTTATTTCCCTTTGTTTTTCAGACTTTTATTTAAATCCCCTTCCCCAGTCAACATCAAGCAACATGATGAGGGTATCTTGTGTCAATTTGGCACCTTCTTAGCTCCTTAAATTTTATAATTTCAAACAACATTAACCCTTGTCATGCTGAATATAATCCTTATCTGAATTTATATTAAAATCAAAGGCCAGATAGCACTGAAAACACTGGTTAAGGGTAAAAAATTATTTGAAAATTAAATTTGTAAACAACTCAGCGTTGAAGGAGTCGAAAAGGAGGTCTGGAGTAAGATCAGACTGCACTTATGTGCAGACTTATCTTTGCCTATACCTCCTGCCAAAACAGGAATATTCCGGCTTCAGCTTGACAAGGGTTTAATAATAACAATAATGACAAGCTTGGTTTTTGTGGTTTTTTTTGTCTGAAAATTACATAGGTTGAAAAAAGTAGAGCCTAAATGTTTTGATAAAAGACATAGTAATTCTAAGATTGAAATTAGGTTTTCAAATTATCTACACCCAAAAAGTAGAAAGCCTGGTCAGGGTGGAACATAATGTTATTCTAGGTGTGCGAGAGAGAGGTAATGCTCTTAGCTTTTAATGCATAAAGTGTTAAAACTGGCTATATCAACATATAAATTTTTGGACAGTCTGTCACAATTACTATCATCTTTGTGTACCTAGTGTCTGCTGTGAGATTTGTCTATGTAAATGGGCATTAGGAAAGCTTTAGATGTGTATCAGCCCAACCTTAATTTTTGCATAATCCAAGGGCTGGAAAAAAATAGAAATATATGGAATTTGATGACAAAGGAAACAGTCGTGCACTTAATCCTAATGCCATGCTGCATCCAGAATTTTCCTGTTTGGGCTGGTCTGGTATAGACAAAGAACAGCCTGTACATATAAGCAAACAGAATCTTAGTCTTCACTGCCTGTTTGTCCCTTTTAAGCCAAAGTTATTAGCTCACCTGAGCACAAGGTGAGTTATTGTGATCGGTAATTGTCTGGCGTCCGTCTGTCTGTCCGTAAACAATTATTAAAAAATCTTGTCCTCCTAAACCATAAGGCCCAGAGCTTTGATATTTGGTACATATCATCACCTATTGACCCTCTACCAAAATACTTGAAAGAATTACTTTACTCCTAAAATTTACCCTTTTCTGTGCAATCCCAGATTTAACAAAGGAATAAAGAAGGAAATCTCTGAAATTTTTTTCTCCTAAACCATTAGGCTCAGAGCTTTGATATTTGGTATGTATCATCACCTATTGACCCTCTACCAAAATACTTCAAAGAATAACCGAATTCTGAAAATTAGTCCTTTTCTGTGCGATCCCCGATTTAACAAAGGAAATCTTAAAAAATCTTCTCCTCCCAAACCATAAGGCCCAGAGCTTTGTTATTTGGTAATTATCATCACCGATTGACCCTCTACCAAAATACTTCAAAGATTTACTATACTCTTAAAATTAACCCTTTTCTGTGCGATCCCTGATTTTACAAAGAATAGAGGAGGTCAAATCTCTGAAAAACTTCTTCTCCCTAACCATTAGGGCCCAGAGCTTTGATATTTGGTACTTATCATCACCTATTGACCCTCTACCAAAATACTTCAAAGAATTACTGTATTCTGAAAATTAGCCCTTTTCTGTGCGATCCCTTCTTTTTGATAGGAAAAAAGAATGATATCTTTGAAAACCTTTTTCTCCTAAACCATTAGGCCAAGAGCTTTTATATTTTGTATGTTTTGATGTCTATACTTCAAAACTTTGCCTTATTCAGGAAATAAGGGAAATATGGTCATCAATATACCTAAGAGAAAATCCTTAAACCTCTTTTGCAAAATAATTAGACAGAGGGCTTTGCTATTTTGTATATATCATAAATCCATGAACTATCGTACTCAGGGGAGCGATTTAGGACCATCATGGTCCTCTTGTTTGTTGTTGTTTTTGCAAACCTCATCATACTTAAAGCATCCAGATCATTTTTTCTATTGAAAAACAAAAATAGCAATTCAGTCAAATTTTCCCTTCATTAGTTTTGAAAAAACAATATTTCAGGTCTTTAAAAATGATTGAAAAGGTCATTACCCTTTTACTCAGAATTGAATGAGGCTTATTTTAGTGTGAGTTTGCAATTTGGACATCAGTTTAATACGAATCTAGTTATTCAAGTTAATCAATGTTGGTGGTTAATTCTTTTGTCATCTCTATTCACCAAAAGAAATCAGATAATTTCCACGTCTCCCCTGTTTCTATCTTAAAATCACATGTAGTGCTAATTATCAACATTATTTCTTAAAATAAGTGCTAATTGTGTAAAGGATTCATCTAAAATCTTTCATGGTTGAAATTTGAAACTCTTTCCAAATTTATATCTCTAGAAAAACAATAAAAGTAGTTGAAAACTGTCTGATGTCTATGATTTCTACTCTAGGTACTATGAAGCTACCAAACAGTTAGATTGCTTTAGAGTCATTAAGTTATATTGCCAAGACTTTTCTACCCTTAACTTAAAAGTAAAGTTGTGCTCTCTTGATACTATTAAGTAGCATATTTCATACCTTATGTATGAAAGCCTGTAGATATTGTATATTTGTTTTGCCTTTTATGTGTTCAGAAAAGCTTCACCAGAATGGTTTTTAAAAGAAGGTTTAGTCTCTATCAATTTCCATTTTGTTAGATATTGATGAATGTGAAAGCAGTCCTTGTTTAAATGGTGGTACTTGTGAAAATACTAGGGGAGGTTATTCATGTACATGTACTGAATTCTGGAATGCAACCCATTGTAGTCAAGGTATAAATCTGCATGAGCTTTGATTTGCTTACGCTTTATCATTTGCTTCTCGGATATTGAATTTATTGAAGAGATTAAAAAGGCATTGAAAACAATGTCTTTGAAATCATGATAAGTATCTTAGTTGTATTTCACCATGAATGTTTAGTAAGATAGAAAGAAAGCACAAACCTATTAGAATTTTAAAAGGTGGTTACTTATTTGGCTCTCTACTTGCTTGTAATCTTTTGATTTAAGTTCAAAATTTTGGCGATTATTTTTTCATCTATGATTAAAAAGGTATTCCGATGAATTGCTACATTTTCCACAGTTTAGTCTGAAATCATGCATAAAACCATCTAACATCTTTCTGAAACAAGTTTTATACTAATTTAAATAATTCCTCATTTGAATTAATTCAGAAGTGCTCTCTCCAGACAAAATAATACAAGTATTTGAAAAATTAATGGTCATTCATGTTTTCCCTTAAGGTATCAAATACCTGTCAGGGAGTTTTAATAGCCTTAGTTTCAAACCAATATTATTGCAAAACTTCACTACCCTTACTTGAAAAATAAGTTTGGTTCGCTCTCTATGATAAGCTATAGTTGATGCGTTCTGAAGTATCCAGGAAATGTGGACATAAATTATAATCTCTTTCATGTGAAAATAAGCAGCTTTTTCAGTGAATTAAAAAGGTTGTCTCATTTTCAATTTCCATTGTGTTAGATATCGATGAGTGTGAAAGGAATCCTTGTTTAAATGGTGGTACTTGTGAAAATACCATGGGAGGATATTCTTGTACTTGTACTGAATTCTGGAATGGAACTCATTGTGGTCAAGGTATTAATCTGCATTAGTTTTGACTCGCTTACTCAATATCATTTGCTTCACAGTTTATTGGATTTATTGGAGAGATTAAGGAAAACACAGAAAATAATTCATCTTGAACAATAGTTTATTACTATTTAAGCTGCATTTCATTGAGAATGTTTAGTTACATATCACAGATGATGCTTTCAATCAATATGTGTTAGTAGTGCAATGATTCATTTAAGATATTTTTTCAATTGAATTTGGCATTTCCAACTTTGAGAAGTGTTTTCTTAAGAGAAAATGATACAAGTGCTAGAAATATAAATGCTTATTTGTGATTTACTGTTTATGCATCATGGACTGTTCAGGGAGTTTTTATGGCTGAAGTGCAAAAAAATATATAAATTTTGCCAAAACAAAATTAGAAATTTCTTTGAGCTCCTTGGATATTATGAGTTATAGTTAAATTTATTTGGAAGTTTTCAGAAAATGTATAATTGTTCTGTCTTTAATGTGTTAAGAAAACCTATGTCAGAAAGAAAAGCAATAGCTTCAGGTTCAATTTTAATTTCCAAACTTTTAGATATCAATGAATGTGAAAGCAGTCCTTGTTTAAATGGTGGTACTTGTGAAAATACCATGGGAGGGTATTCTTGTACTTGTACTGAATTCTGGAATGGAACCCTTTGTAGCCAAGGTATAAATCTGCACAAGCTTTGTCTTGCTTACTCTATATCTTTTGCTTCACAGATATTGAATTTTTTGAAGAGATTTAAAAAGCGCTGGGACTAGTTTTACTGGAACTGTAGTTTAATTCTATTTGTGATGCATTATTGGTGAACTTTGAGACACATGTGAACAAACAAACTTTTTTTAGGAGTGTCTGGGTCTTTTATGTTGTAGTTTTTGCAAACCTCATCATACTTAAAGCATCCAGTTCATTTTTTCTATTGAAAAAAATAAATAGCTATTCAGTCAAATTTTCCCTTCATTAGTTTTGAAAAAACAATATTTCAGGTCTTTAAAAATGATTGAAAAGGTCACCCTTTTACTCAGAATTGAATGAGGCTTATTTTAGTGTGGGTTTGCATTTTGGACAAAAGATTAATACGAATCTAGTTATTCAAGTTAATCAATGTTGGTGGTTAATTCATTGGTCATCTCTATTTTCCAAAAGAAATCAGATAACTTCCACGTCTCCCCTGTTTCTATCTTAAAATCACATGTAGTGCTAATTATCAACATTATTTCTTAAAATAAGTGCTAATTGTGTAAAGGATTCATCTAGAATCTTTCATGGTTGAAATTTGAAACTCTTTCCAAATTTATATCTCTAGAAAAACAATAAAAGTAGTTGAAAACTGTCTGATGTCTATGATTTCTACTCTAGGAACTATGAAGTTACCAAACAGTTAGATTGCTTTAGAGTCATTAAGTTATATTGCCAAGACTTTTTTACCCTTAAATTAAAAGTTAAGTTGTGCTCTCTTGGTATTATTTAGTAGCATATTTCATACCTTATATATGAAAGCCTGTAGATATTGTATATTTGTTTTGCCTTTGATGTGTTCAGAAAAGCTTCGCTAGAATGGTTTTTAAAAGAAGGTTTAGTCTCTATCAATTTCCATTTTGCTAGATATTGATGAATGTGAAAGCAGTCCGTGTTTAAATGGTGGTACTTGTGAAAATACTAGGGGAGGTTATTCATGTACATGTACTGAATTCTGGAATGGGACCCATTGTAGTCAAGGTATAAATCTGCATGAGCTTTAATTTGCTTACGCTTTATCATTTGCTTTTCGGATATTGAATTTATTGAAGAGATTAAAAAGGCATTGAAAACAATGTCTTTGAAATCATGATAAGTATCTTAGTTGTATTTCACCATGAATTATTAGTAAGATACAAAGAAAGCACAAAAATATTAGAATTTTAAAAGGTGGTTACTTATTTGACTCTTTTCTTGCTTGTAATCTTTTTATTTAAGTTCAATTTTGGCGATTATTTTTTCATCTATAATTAAAAAGGTATTCCGATGAATTGCTACATTTCCACAGTTTAGTCTGAAATCATGCATAAAACCATCTAACATCTTTCTGAAACAAGTTTAGTACTAATTTAAATAATTCCTCATTTGAATTAATACAGAAGTGCTCTCTCGAGACAAAATAATACAAGTATTTGAAAAAGTAATGGTCATTCATGTTTTCTCTTAAGGTATCAAATACCTGTCAGGGAGTTTACATAGCCTTAGTTTCAACCCAATATTATTGCAAAACTTCACTACCCTTACTTGAAAAATAAGTTTGGTTCACTCTCTATGATAAGCTATAGTTGATGCGTTCTGAAGTATCCAGGAAATGTAGACATAAATTATAATCTCTTTCATGTGATAATAAGCAGCTTTTTCAGTGAATAAAAAAGGTTGTCTCATTTTCAATTTCCATTGTGTTAGATATTGATGAGTGTGAGAGGAATCCTTGTTTAAATGGTGGTACTTGTGAAAATACCATGGGAGGGTATTCTTGTACTTGTACTGAATTCTGGAATGGAACTCATTGTGGTCAAGGTATTAATCTGCATTAGTTTTGACTCGCTTACTCAATATCATTTGCTTCACAGTTTTTGGATTTATTGGAGAGATTAAGGAAAGCACAGAAAATAATTCATCTGGAACAATAGTTTATTAATATTTAAATTGCATTTCATAGTGCATGTTTAGTAACATCACAGATGATGCTTTCAATCAATACGTGTTAGTAGTGTAATGATTCATTTAAGATATTTTCTCAATTGAATTTGGCATATCTAACTTTGAGAAGTGTTCTCTTAAGAGAAAATGATACAAGGGCTAGTAATATAAATGCTTATTTATGATTAACTGTTTATGCATCATGGACTTTTCAGGGAGTTTTAATGGCTGAAGTGCAAAAAAAATAAATAAATTTTGCCAAAACCAAATTAGAAATTTCTTTGAGCTCCTTGGATATTATGAGTAATATTTAAATTCATTTGGAAGTTTTCAGAAAATGTATAATTGTTCTGTCTTTGATGTTTTAAGAAACCTATGTCAGAAAGAAAAGCAATAGCTTCAGGTTCAATTTTAATTTCCAAACTGTTAGATATCAATGAATGTGAAAGCAGTCCTTGTTTAAATGGTGGTACTTGTGAAAATACCATGGGAGGGTATTCTTGTACTTGTACTGAATTCTGGAATGGAACCCTTTGTAGCCAAGGTATAAATCTGCACAAGCTTTGACTTGCTTCCTCTATATCTTTTGCTTCACAGATATTGAATTTTTGATGAGATTTAAAAAGCACTGGGACTAGTTTTACTGGAACTGTAGTTTAATTCTATTTGTGATGCATTATTGGTGAACTTTGAGACACATGTGAACAAACAAAACTTTTTTAGGAGCGTCTGGGTCTTTTTTGTTGTTGTTTTTGCAAACCTCATCATACTTAAAGTATCCAGTTCATTTTTTCTATTGAAAAACAAAAATAGCCATTCAGTCAAATATTCCCTTCATTAGATTTAAAATAACAATATTTCAGGTCTTTAAAAATGATTGAAAAGGTCAATAGCCTTTTACTCAGAATTGAATGAGGCTTATTTTAGTGTGGGTTTGCATTTTGGACAAAAGATTAATACGAATCTAGTTATTCAAGTTAATCAATGTTGGTGGTTAATTCATTGGTCATCTCTATTCACCAAAAGAAATCAGATAATTTCCACGTCTCCCCTGTTTCTATCTTAAAATCACATGTAGTGCTAATTATCAACATTATTTCTCAAAATAAGTGCTAATTGTGTAAAGGATTCATCTAAAATCTTTCATGGTTGAAATTTGAAACTCTTTCCAAATCTATATCTCTAGAAAAACAATAAAAGTAATGAAAACTGTCTGATGTCTATGATTTCTACTCTAGGTACTATGAAGCTACCAAACAGTTAGATTGCTTTAGAGTCATTAAGTTATATTGCCAAGATTTTCTACCCTTAAATTAAAAGTTAAGTTGTGCTCTCTTGATATTATTAAGTAGCATATTTCATACCTTATGTATGAAAGCCTGTAGATATTGTATATTTGTTTTGCCTTTGATGTGTTCAGAAAAGCTTCGCCAGAATGGTTTTTAAAAGAAGGTTTAGTCTCTATCAATTTCCATTTTGTTAGATATTGATGAATGTGAAAGCAGTCCGTGTTTAAATGATGGTACTTGTGAAAATACTAGGGGAGGTTATTCATGTACATGTACTGAATTCTGGAATGCAACCCATTGTAGTCAAGGTATAAATCTGCATGAGCTTTGATTTGCTTACGCTTTTTCATTTGTTTCTCAGATATTGAATTTATTGAAGAGATTAAAAAGGCATTGAAAACAATGTCTTTGAAATCATGATAAGTATCTTAGTTGTATTTCACCATGAATGTTTAGTAAGATACAAAGAAAGCACAAACATATTAGAATTTTAAAAGGTGGTCACTTATTTGGCTCTTTTCTTGCTTGTAATCTTTTTATTTAAGATCAATTTTGGTGTTTATTTTTTCATCTATAATTAAAAAGGTATTACGATGAATTGCTACATTTCCACAGTTTAGTCTGAAATCATGCATAATACCATCTAACATCTTTCTGAAACAAGTTTAGTACTAATTTAAATAATTCCTCATTTGAATTAATTCAGAAGTGCTCTCTCCAGACAAAATAATACAAGTATTTGAAAAAGTAATGGTCATTCATGTTTGCTCTTAAGGTATCAAATACCTGTCAGGGAGTTTTAATAGCCTTAGTTTCAAACCAATATTATTGCAAAACTTCACTACCCTTACTTGAAAAATAAGTTTGGTGCACTCTCTATGATAAGCTATAGTTGATGTGTTCTGAAGTATCCAGGAAATGTAGACATAAATTATAATCTCTTTCATGTGAAAATAAGCAGCTTTTTCAGTGAATAAAAAAGGTTGTCTCATTTTCAATTTCCATTGTGTTAGATATCGATGAGTGTGAAAGGAATCCTTGTTTAAATGGTGGTACTTGTGAAAATACCATGGGAGGATATTCTTGTACTTGTACTGAATTCTGGAATGGAACTCATTGTGGTCAAGGTATTAATCTGCATTAGTTTTGACTCGCTTACTCAATATCATTTGCTTCACAGTTTATTGGATTTATTGGAGAGATTAAGGAAAGCACAGAAAATAATTCATCTTGAACAATAGTTTATTACTATTTAAGCTGCATTTCATTGAGCATGTTTAGTAACATATCACAGATGATGCTTTCAATCAATATGTGTTAGTAGTGCAATGATTCATTTAAGATATTTTGTCAATTGAATTTGGCATTTCTAACTTTGAGAAGTGTTTTCTTAAGAGAATGATACAAGTGCTAGAAATATAAATGCTTATTTGTGATTTACTGTTTATGCATCATGGACTTTTCAGGGAGTTTTAATGGCTGAAGTGCAAAAAAAAAAAAAAAAAAAATTTTGCCAAAACCAAATTAGAAATTTCTTTGAGCTCCTTGGATATTATGAGTAATAGTTAAATTCATTTGGAAGTTTTCAGAAAATGTATAATTGTTCTGTCTTTGATGTTTTAAGAAACCTATGTCAGAAAGAAAAGCAATAGCTTCAGGTTCAATTTTAATTTCCAAACTTTTAGATATCAATGAATGTGAAAGCAGTCCTTGTTTAAATGGTGGTACTTGTGAAAATACCATGGGAGGGTATTCTTGTACTTGTACTGAATTCTGGAATGGAACCCTTTGTAGCCAAGGTATAAATCTGCACAAGCTTTGACTTGCTTCCTCTTTATCTTTTGCTTCACAGATATTGAATTTTTGAAGAGATTTAAAAAGCACTGGGACTAGTTTTACTGGAACTGTAGTTTAATTCTATTTGTGATGCATTTCATGGTGAACTTTGAGACACTTGTGATCAAACAAAACTTTTTTAGGAGCGTCTGGGTCTTTTTTGTTGTTGTTTTTGCAAACCTCATCATACTTAAAGCATCCAGTTCATTTTTTCTATTGAAAAACAAAAATAGCTATTCAGTCAAATATTCCCTTCATTAGATTTGAAATAACAATATTTCAGGTCTTTAAAAATGATTGAAAAGGTCGACACCCTTTTACTCAGAATTGAATGAGGCTTATTTTAATGTGGGTTTGCATTTTGGACAAAAGTTTAATACGAATCTAGTTATTCAAGTTAATCAATGTTGGTGGTTAATTCATTGGTCATCTCTATTCACCAAAAGAAATCAGATAACTTCCACGTCTCCCCTGTTTCTATCTTAAAATCACATGTAGTGCTAATTATCAACATTATTTCTTAAAATAAGTGCTAATTGTGTAAAGGATTCATCAAAAATCTTTCATGGTTGAAATTTGAAACTCTTTCCAAATTTATATCTCTAGAAAAACAATAAAAGTAGTTGAAAACTGTCTGATGTCTGATTTCTACTCTAGGTACTATGAAGCTACCAAACAGTTAGATTGCTTTAGAGTCATTAAGTTATATTGCCAAGACTTTTCTACCCTTAACTTAAAAGTTAAGTTGTGCTCTCTTGATATTATTAAGTAGCATATTTCATACCTTATGTATGAAAGCCTGTAGATATTGTATATTTGATTTGCCTTTGATGTGTTCAGAAAAGCTTCGCCAGAATGGTTTTTAAGAGAAGGTTAAGTCTCTATCAATTTCCATTTTGTTAGATATTGATGAATGTGAAAGCAGTCCGTGTTTAAATGGTGGTACTTGTGAAAATACTAGGGGAGGTTATTCATGTACATGTACTGAATTCTGGAATGGAACCCATTGTAGTCAAGGTATAAATCTGCATGAGCTTTGATTTGCTTACGCTTTATCATTTGCTTCTCGGATATTGAATTTATTGAAGAGATTAAAAAGGCATTGAAAACAATGTCTTTGAAATCATGATAAGTATTTTAGTTGTATTTCGCCATGAATGTTTAGTAAGATACAAAGAAAGCACAAACATATTAGAATTTTAAAAGGTGGTCACTTATTTGGCTCTTTTCTTGCTTGTAATCTTTTTATTTAAGTTCAATTTTGGTGTTTATTTTTTCATCTATAATTAAAAAGGTATTACGA
The DNA here is from genome assembly GCA_946902895.1 of Fragum fragum. Taxonomy (NCBI): domain Eukaryota; kingdom Metazoa; phylum Mollusca; class Bivalvia; order Cardiida; family Cardiidae; genus Fragum; species Fragum fragum. The sequence goes on along the minus strand of OX336379.1, from coordinate 31,911,609 downwards.
TGAATTGTTACATTTCCACAGTTTGGTCTGAAATCATGCATAATACCATCTAACATCTTTCTGAAACAAGTTTAGTACTAATTCAAATAATTCCTCATTTGAATTAATTCAGAAGTGCTCTCTCCAGACAAAATAATACAAGTATTTGAAAAAGTAATGGTCATTCATGTTTTCTCTTAAGGTATCAAATACCTGTCAGGGAGTTTTAATAGCCTTAGTTTCAAACCAATATTATTGCAAAACTTCACTACCCTTACTTGAAAAATAAGTTTGGTGCACTCTCTATGATAAGCTATAGTTGATGCGTTCTGAAGTATCCAGGAAATGTAGACATAAATTATAATCTCTTTCATGTGAAAATAAGCAGCTTTTTCAGTGAATAAAAAAGGTTGTCTCATTTTCAATTTCCATTGTGTTAGATATCGATGAGTGTGAAAGGAATCCTTGTTTAAATGGTGGTACTTGTGAAAATACCATGGGAGGATATTCTTGTACTTGTACTGAATTCTGGAATGGAACTCATTGTGGTCAAGGTATTAATCTGCATTAGTTTTGACTCGCTTACTCAATATCATTTGCTTCACAGTTTATTGGATTTATTGGAGAGATTAAGGAAAGCACAGAAAATAATTCATCTTGAACAATAGTTTATTACTATTTAAGCTGCATTTCATTGAGCATGTTTAGTAACATATCACAGATGATGCTTTCAATCAATATGTGTTAGTAGTGCAATGATTCATTTAAGATATTTTGTCAATTGAATTTGGCATTTCTAACTTTGAGAAGTGTTTTCTTAAGAGAATGATACAAGTGCTAGAAATATAAATGCTTATTTGTGATTTACTGTTTATGCATCATGGACTTTTCAGGGAGTTTTAATGGCTGAAGTGCAAAAAAAAATTAAATAAATTTTGCCAAAACCAAATTAGAAATTTCTTTGAGCTCCTTGGATATTATGAGTAATAGTTAAATTCATTTGGAAGTTTTCAGAAAATGTATAATTGTTCTGACTTTAATGTGTTAAGAAAACCTATGTCAGAAAGAAAAGCAATAGCTTCAGGTTCAATTTTAATTTCCAAACTTTTAGATATCAATGAATGTGAAAGCAGTCCTTGTTTAAATGGTGGTACTTGTGAAAATACCATGGGAGGGTATTCTTGTACTTGTACTGAATTCTGGAATGGAACCCTTTGTAGCCAAGGTATAAATCTGCACAAGCTTTGACTTGCTTCCTCTATATCTTTTGCTTCACAGATATTGAATTTTGAAGAGATTTAAAAAGCACAGGGACTAGTTTTACTGGAACTGTAGTTTAATTCTATTTGTGATGCATTTCATGGTGAACTTTGAGACACATGTGAACAAACAAAACTTTTTTAGGAGCGTCTGGGTCTTTTTTGTTGTTGTTTTTGCAAACCTCATCATACTTAAAGCATCCAGTTCATTTTTTCTATTGAAAAACAAAAATAGCCATTCAGTCAAATATTCCCTTCATTAGTTTTGAAATAACAATATTTCAGGTCTTTAAAAATGATTGAAAAGGTCAATACCCTTTTACTCAGAATTGAATGAGGCTTATTTTAGTGTGGGTTTGCATTTTGGACAAAAGATTAATACGAATCTAGTTATTCAAGTTAATCAATGTTGGTGGTTAATTCATTGGTCATCTCTATTCACCAAAAGAAATCAGATAATTTCCACGTCTCCCCTGTTTCTATCTTAAAATCACATGTAGTGCTAATTATCAACATTATTTCTTAAAATAAGTGCTAATTGTGTAAAGGATTCATCAAAAATCTTTCATGGTTGAAATTTGAAACTCTTTCCAAATCTATATCTCTAGAAAAACAATAAAAGTAGATGAAAACTGTCTGATGTCTATGATTTCTACTCTAGGTACTATGAAGCTACCAAACAGTTAGATTGCTTTAGAGTCATTAAGTTATATTGCCAAGATTTTCTACCCTTAAATTAAAAGTTAAGTTGTGCTCTCTTGATACTATTAAGTAGCATATTTCATACCTTATGTATGAAAGCCTGTAGATATTGTATATTTGTTTTGCCTTTGATGTGTTCAGAAAAGCTTCGCCAGAATGGTTTTTAAAAGAAGGTTTAGTCTCTATCAATTTCCATTTTGTTAGATATTGATGAATGTGAAAGCAGTCCGTGTTTAAATGGTAGTACTTGTGAAAATACTAGGGGAGGTTATTCATGTACATGTACTGAATTCTGGAATGGAACCCATTGTAGTCAAGGTATAAATCTGCATGAGCTTTGATTTGCTTACGCTTTTTCATTTGTTTCTCAGATATTGAATTTATTGAAGAGATTAAAAAGGCATTGAAAACAATGTCTTTGAAATCATGATAAGTATCTTAGTTGTATTCTGCCATGAATGTTTAGTAAGATACAAAGAAAGCACAAACATATTAGAATTTTAAAAGGTGGTCACTTATTTGGCTCTTTTCTTGCTTGTAATCTTTTTATTCAAGTTCAATTTTGGTGTTTATTTTTTCATCTATAATTAAAAAGGTATTACGATGAATTGCTACATTTCCACAGTTTAGTCTGAAATCATGCATAATACCATCTAACATCTTTCTGAAACAAGTTTAGTACTAATTTAAATAATTCCTCATTTGAATTAATTCAGAAGTGCTCTCTCCAGACAAAATAATACAAGTATTTGAAAAAGTAATGGTCATTCATGTTTTCTCTTAAGGTATCAAATACCTGTCAGGGAGTTTTAATAGCCTTAGTTTCAAACCAATATTATTGCAAAACTTCACTACCCTTACTTGAAAAATAAGTTTGGTTCACTCTCTATGATAAGCTAAAGTTGATGCGTTCTGAAGTATCCAGGAAATGTAGACATAAATTATAATCTCTTTCATGTGAAAATAAGCAGCTTTTTCAGTGAATAAAAAAGGTCTCATTTTCAATTTCCATTGTGTTAGATGTCGATGAGTGTGAAAGGAATCCTTGTTTAAATGGTGGTGCTTGTGAAAATACCATGGGAGGATATTCTTGTACTTGTACTGAATTCTGGAATGGAACTCATTGTGGTCAAGGTATTAATCTGCATTAGTTTTGACTCGCTTACTCAATATCATTTGCTTCACAGTTTATTGGATTTATTGGAGAGATTAAGGAAAGCACAGAAAATAATTCATCTTGAACAATAGTTTATTACTATTTAAGCTGCATTTCATTGAGCATGTTTAGTAACATATCACAGATGATGCTTTCAATCAATATGTGTTAGTAGTGTAATGATTCATTTAAGATATTTTGTCAATTGAATTTGGCATTTCTAACTTTGAGAAGTGTTTTCTTAAGAGAATGATACAAGTGCTAGAAATATAAATGCTTATTTGTGATTTACTGTTTATGCATCATGGACTTTTCAGGGAGTTTTAATGGCTGAAGTGCAAAAAAAAAAATAAATTTTGCCAAAACCAAATTAGAAATTTCTTTGAGCTCCTTGGATATTATGAGTAATAGTTTAATTTATTTGGAAGTTTTCAGAAAATGTATAATTGTTCTGTCTTTAATGTGTTAAGAAAACCTATGTCAGTAAGAAAAGCAATAGCTTCAGGTTCAAATTTAATTTCCAAACTTTTAGATATCAATGAATGTGAAAGCAGTCCTTGTTTAAATGGTGGTACTTGTGAAAATACCATGGGAGGGTATTCTTGTACTTGTACTGAATTCTGGAATGGAACCCTTTGTAGCCAAGGTATAAATCTGCACAAGCTTTGACTTGCTTCCTCTATATCTTTTGCTTCACAGATATTGAATTTTTGAAGAGATTTAAAAAGCACTGGGACTAGTTTTACTGGAACTGTAGTTTAATTCTATTTGTGATGCATTTCATGGTGAACTTTGAGACACATGTGAACAAACAAAACTTTTTTAGGAGCGTCTGGGTCTTTTTTGTTGTTGTTTTTGCAAACCTCATCATACTTAAAGCATCCAGTTCATTTTGTTCTATTGAAAAACAAAAATAGCCATTCAGTCAAATATTCCCTTCATTAGTTTTGAAATAACAATATTTCAGGTCTTTAAAAATGATTGAAAAGGTCAATACCCTTTTACTCAGAATTGAATGGACTTATTTTAATGTGGGTTTGCATTTTGGACAAAAGATAAATATGAATCTAGATATTCAAGTTAATCAATATTGGTGGTTAATTCATTGGTCATCTCTATTAACCAAAAGAAATCAGATAATTTCCATGTTTCCCCTGTTTCTGTCTTAAAATCACATGTAGTGCTATCTATCAACATTATTTCTTAAAATAAGTGTTAACTGTGTAAAGGATTCATTTAAAATCTTTCATGGTTGAAATTTGAAACTCTTTCCAAATTTATCTCTCTAGAAAAACAATAAAAGTAGTTTAAAACTGTCTGATGTCTATGATTTCTACTCTAGGTACTATGAAGCTACCAAACAGTTAGATGGCTTTAGAGTCATTAAGTTATATTGCCAAGACTTTTATACCCTTAACTTAAAAGTTTAGTTGTGCTCTCTTGATATTATTATGTAGCATATATCATACCTTATGTATGAATGCCTGTAGATAGTGTATATTTGTTTTGCCTTTGATGTGTTCAGAAAAGCTTTGCCAGAATGGTTTTTAAAAGAAGTTTCAGTCTCTATCAATTTCCATTTTGTTAGATATTGATGAATGTGAAAGCAGTCCTTGTTTAAATGGTGGTACTTGTGAAAATACTAGGGGAGGGTATTCATGTACGTGTACTGAATTCTGGATTGGAACCCATTGTAATCAAGGTAAAAATCAGCATTTGCTTCTCAGATATTGTATTTATTGAAGAGATTAAAAAGGCATTGAAAACAATGTCTTCGGAATCATGATTAGTACCTTAGTTGTATTTCACCATGAATGTTTAGTAAGATACTAAGAAAGCACAAACATATTAAAGTTTTAAAAGAGGGTCACTTAATTTGCTCTCTACTTACTTTAAATCTTTTTATTTTAGTTCAATATTGGCAGTTATTTTTTCATGTATAATTAACAAGGTAATCCAATGATTTGCTACATTTCCGAAGTTTAGTCCAAAATCATGCATAATACCATCTAACATCTTTCTGAAACAAGTTTAGTAGTAAAAATGACTAATTCAAATCATTCCTCATTTGAATTAATTTAGCAGTGGTCTCTTCAGACAAAATAATACAAGTACTTGAAAAATTAATGGTTATTCATGTTTACTCTTAAGGTATCGAATACCTGTCAGTTTTAATAGCCTTAGTTTCAAACCAATATTATTGCAAAACTTCACTACCCTTACTTACCAAAAAAGTTTCGTTGACTTTCTATAATAATCAATAGTCAATGCGTTCTGAACTTATAATGCAGTAAATGTAGATAGATATGACTTGTGGAATGGAACCCATTGTAGTCAAGGTATAAGTCTGCACAAGCTTTGACTTTTTCTTTTATATCATACTGAATATATTAATGAGGGTCAATATTTCTTTTGAAAATTGATTTTTTAAATAACTCCGATGGCTGAAAGGGGACAAGTAGGAATTGTAGACCAAGATTATATAAAGACTGCACTTATATGCGGGCTGGTCTTTGTTTATACCTCCTGTCAAGAGTTAATAAGAGTTAATAGAATGATTGTTCCATAAGGATTGAAATTCCTTTCAAAATTTGGTCTGATATGTCAAGTGTGATGGAAAGGGGCCCCATGAAAATTTGATTAAAAAATCCTCATTAGCACTCTAGAATCCATTATTTTCATCGCATTCTCTTCAAACTTTCACAAAATGATTATACCATAATAAGGATTGATCAGTTTTGAAATTGAGTCTTATCCATCAAGAAATAAGGAAAATGGAGGCTTATGAAAAATTAATTAAAAGATTCTTGTTAACTCTGTAGAGTACACGGTCTTCATTGGATTCTCTTCAAACTTTCATAGAATGATTGTATCATCATAAGAATTGTTCTGTTCAATATTTGGTCTGACCCATCAGGAAACACAGAGAAAGAGGCCTTATGAAAATTTAATTGAAAAATCCTCTTTAACACTCCAGAGTCCACTCTAGAATCGTTCCTTTCAAAATTGGGTCCTATCATTCAAGTATCACAGGAAAAGGAGCCATATGAAAATTTTAAGCAAAAAATTTAGTTAACACTCTAGAGTCCATCATTTTCATGTTATTCTCTTCAAAGTTTCACAAAATGATTTTACCATCATAATGATTGTTCCTTTTTGAAATTGGGTCTGATCCATCAAGAAATTAGGGAAAAGGGGCCTTAAGTAAATTTGATTATTAAATCCTTGTTAAAAGTCTAGAGTTCATAGTTTCATCAGATTTTCCTCAAACTTTTACAGAATTATTGAACCACTGTAAGGGTTGTTCATTTTAAAATTTGATCTGATCAGTCAAGTTTCAAAGGAAAAGGAGCCTTATGAAATTTAATTAAAAAAAATCCACAAATTTCACAGATATCATTGGATTCTCTTCAAACTCTCACAGAACAATTGTTTACCATAAGTATCCTTCCTTTTGAAATTGGGTCTGGTTCATCAAGTTGCATTTAAAAAGGGCCTTATAAAAATTTCATTTTGTTTGAACTTTCATTGAAAGATTACAAGGTCATAAGAATTATTCCTTTCAAAATTGTGTCTAAACTTTCAAGAAACATGGGGAAGAGAGCTTTCATTGGATTCTGCCAAGTATCATTGGAAAAGGGGCATTACAATTTCATTTAAAATCCACATTAATATAGTTAAACCCACAGTTTCATCAGATTCAGTTCAAACTTTCACAGAATGTTGGTATCATCTCTTGGATTTTTTCATTCTAAATTGGGTCTGATCTGTAAAGATTCACGAGAAAATGGGCCTTATGAAAAATTTATTATAAAAAATTCACAGTTCATCCCTCTGTTTTCATTGATTCTCTTTCAATTTTAAATGATTGTACCTTCATTAGAATTGTTCCTTTCGAAATTTGGTTTGTTAGCTCACCTGAGCACAACATGCTAAAGGTGAGCTATTGTGATCAGTAAATGTCAAGAATTTGTCCATTTGACCGTCTGTCCGTCCGTAAACAATTTATAAAAATCTTCTCCTCCTAAACCATAAGGCCTAGAGCTTTGATATTTAGTATGTATCATCACCTTTTGACCCTCTACCTAAATACTTCAAAGAATTACTGTATCCTGAAAATTAGCCCTTTTCTGTGTGATCCCTGATTTTACAAAGGAAATCTTTGAAAATCATCTCCTCTCATACCATTAGGCCTTGAGCTTTGATATTTGGTAAGTATAATCACCTATCAACCCTCTACCAAAATACTTCAAAGAATTGTGGTATTCTGAAAATTAGCCCTTTTCTGTGCGATCCCTGATTTTACAAAGGAATAAGAAGGAATTCTTTGAAAATCTTCTCTTCCCATACCATTAGGCCTAGAGCTTTGATATTTAGTATGTATCATCACCTTTTGACCCTCTACCAAAATACTTCAAAGAATTACTGTATCCTGAAAATTAGCCCTTTCCTGTGCGATCTCTAATATTACAAAGGTAATCTTTGAAAATATTCTCCTCCCATACCATTAGGCGTAGAGCTTTGATATTTGTTATGTATCATCACCTATTGACCCTCTACCAAAATACTTCAAAGAATTCCTGTGTTCTGAAAATTAGCCCTTTTCAGTGTGATCTATGATTTATAAAGGAATAAGAAGAATATCTTTGAAAATCTTCTTCTCCAAATCTGATATTTGGTATTATCACCTATTGACTCTCTACCAAAGTACTTTAAAGAATTACAGTATTCTGAAAATTAGCCTTTTTCTGAGCGATCCCTGATGCTACAAAGGAATAAAGAAGGAAATCTCATAAAAACTTCTTCTCCGATAAAAACTTCTCCCCCATACCATTAGGCCTAGAGCTTTGATATTTGGTATGTATCACCACCTATTGGCCTTCTACCAAAATGCTTCAAAAAATTACCTTGTTCTGAAAATTAGCCTTTTTCTTTGTGATCCCTAATTTTACAAAGGAATAAAAATTGAAATCTTTGGAAATCTTCTCCCAAACAATTTGGCCTAGAAATTTGATATTTAGTATATATTATCACCTATTGACCCTCTACCAAATTACTTCAAATAATTATGGAAATTAGCACTATATGATGCGATCATCAGTATACCTAGGATTAAATGAGAAAACCTGTAAACATCTTCTCCAAAATAATTAGACACTTGTTCATCAAATTTTGAGAAATCATGAAATATTCTTTAAAAACCATAACTCGTAAACAATTGAGCCAATTTGGGATAAATTTGGCAATAATGTTTCTTTGGTGACCCTTTTCAAAACTTAATTATGAAATGTGGATTTGCAAAAAAAAAATTGGGCATTGAAGAGCTGGGCTTATCAGACTTGGAGAAATCATTCTCGGGAGAGCAATTTAGGACCATTTTGGCCCTCTTATTTTGTCGAAGTGGTTTTATCTACTATCATACACTTGAACAGACTGTTGTTGGAATCCACATACCCTGCTTTTGTTTGTCAGGTTAAAGGATGGATCTTTTGAAAAGGGGAATGTTTCATTGGAAAAAAAGGAAAGAGGGAGAGAGATTATTGATAATTTCTTTGTGGAAGCAATAATTTTGTCTCAATCTTGATGAAAATTCAGCCAGAATGTCTATCAAATCATAAGCATATTTCCTATTGAAAATTGGACTGGACCAAATGAGTCAATGACCTTTTACAAAGCCCCTAAAGAAAAACAATTAGAAAAACGTTGTGTAAAATGAAGAAATTGCTTGTAACAAGCAATTTCTTCATTTTAAACAATGTTTTCCTCTCTGAGTGTTGAAAAAAACTAAAATTTATTGAAATTTATGTTGTTATCTGCAACTTCTTTCAGTTTGGACAAGTCAAAAATGATCTCGTGTTGTAATGGGTTAATGAATATGATAGTTATAAGTCTTGAGTTGAAGCTGCTTGTCTCTGTACCACCAAGAAAATTAGACTTTAAATTTTCAGTTACATGTTTTTTTTTGCTCAATTAGGAATTCAGATGAGCAATCTAGGGCCCTTTTGGCCCTCTTGTTTTGTGATAAATTTCCTCATTATGGTTCTATGTAAAAGTATTTTCAAAATACTTTAGTAACTACTCATGTTTTTGCTCAATATTGATAAATTTCAGTTATAGTTCAACTATCTTGGCAAAAATTCAATTCTGACATTCTTTTTAGTTGATTTTGACCTCTTTTTGTCTTGAAAATTCTTTTTAAAAATTTTACTTGCAATAAGGAATTTCATCATTTTTCACAATTTTTTCCACTAAATGGTTGAAAAAAACTATGATTTCATAAACTTTAGTTTTTTGTCTGCAATTCCTTTGTTTGGGAATGGGTTAAATCTATACTAAATATATCCTATGTCTCATAAACTCCCTAGGCAAGTATTGAATATATTCACATAAGTTTTAGTGGAATTAAATTGCCCTATGATGACATTGAATTGTAATTATCTAGGACTTAAAATAGTTGAGGGATCCCGTTATTGGATAAAATCTCTAAGGGCATTTCTTTTTGCACATTCCCACACAGTGATGCTTTTAAATGCCTCTCTATATAAAAGTTTTGGAAAACATTGTCGAAATGAAGAAATTGCTTGTCACAAGCAATTTCTTCATTCTCCACAATGTTTTCTACCAAAATAGACAAAGATTTTAAAGGTTTCATCAACCTTAAATTGTTGTCTGCAACTTCTTTGAATTTGGACTGTTCTAAAATTTTATCGTTTGGGAATGGGTTAATTACCTTGAAGCTTGATTCCATGATAAGTATTGTTCGTCCCAATGAGATGATATTCAGTATTTGAAATGAAAATCAACTGTGCTGAATCTATCAAAATAGTGATTTTATAGTTTTGATAATTAATGGATCACTGGCCTTGCCCACTGACCTCCATTAGGAAGTTTCACTTTGATATAAAACAGTGTTATTTTGAAAAATCTATTGCTAGTAACTTGTAACACAAATGTAAAAAAGTTCGTTAGTGACTCAAACATTATAACTAAGTACCCAAACCAACAAAACTGCTTCACATAAATGTGTGCCAATGTAGGAGTTCAAAGTTCATTGCTGGTCTCAATGAATGATTTGACTCGCTGATCTATTTTTTGATTGCAGCAATCCATTGATTTAATTGGTTTCTAAGCAAAATTATTAAGTAAAATGGTCCACCAAGAAGTTTTGATAATCCATTGGATATGTTTTACCAATTCCCATAGAATGATGCTTTTAAGGTCCCTCAAGAAAAACAATCCGAAAAAAAATATGGAAAATGAAGAAATTGCTTGCAAAAGCATTTTCTTCATTTTCCACAATATTTTCTACCTACAAAGTTGAAAAATCTAAAAAATTCATAATCTTTAAATTGACTATAACTCATTTCTATTTGGACCAGTCTAAAATTTTGCCTTCTTGTAGTGGTCTAAGAAAAAAGAGTTACCCGGTACTTGTTTCAGATGTTGACGAATGTAGTCTGAATATCTGTCAGAATGATGCAACATGTACAAACAGTATGGGGTCCTTTAACTGTGAATGTCCGGAACTTTGGTCAGGAGTAATATGTACAGAATGTAAGTATTCAAATTATTTTATAAAGGTAGGATTACTGGCAATACTTCGACCTGGTAATTAGACTGAGATATCGCCATTATTAGCTTGGCTGGTTTTCAGAGAAATCCTAAGGTATTGGTATAGCCAGGTTGTCCCCTGAGTTGTCGTCCAAACACTATGACATTTTATAATATCTCTAGTATTACTGATTAATTCAGTTCAAACTTGTAATATGTATTTGCTATCAAAAGAGCAATCTATATATACCAATCAGAGAGATAACTCTACATGAATTTTTAGCTCACCTGAGCATGAAGTGCTCTGGGGGAGCTATTGTGATCGGTCATCGTCCGTCCGTCCGTTCAAAATTACAAAAAAATCTTCTCCTCCTAAACTAACCATGGAATTTCAACAAAACTTTACAGAAATGATCCTTAGGTCATGCTCTTTCAAAATACTTCAAAGAATTGAAATCCATGAAGAACTCTGGTTGCCATGGCAACGGAGTGAAAAAATCTTCTCCTCCCAAGTGATAAGGCCTAGAGCTTAGATATTTGGCACAAATCATCATCTAAAATACTTCAAAGATTTACCGTATTATGAAAATTAGCCCTTTTCTGGGCGATCCCTGATTTTACTTAGAAATAAAGAAGGAAATCTTAAAAAACTTCTTCTCCCAAACCATTAGGCCTAGAGCTTTAATATTTGGTACAAAAATTCTATTGACCCTCTTCCAAAATACTTCAAAGAATTACTGTATTATGAAAATTAGCCCTCTTCCGGGCAATCCCTGATTTTACATAGAATAAAAGAAGGAAATCTTAAAAATCTTCTTCACCTAAACCATAAGCTTTGATATTTGGTACATATCATCATATATTGACCGTCTACCAAAATACTTCAAAGAATTATTGTACTCTGAAAATCAGCCCTTTACTGTGCAATCCCTAATTTTACAAAGGAATAAAGAAGGAAATCTTTGAAAATCTTCTTCTCCCAAACCATTAAGCCTAGAGCTTTGATATTTGGTACATTTCATCAGCCATTGACCCTCTACCAAATTACTTTAAAAAATTAGCCCTTTTCTGTGCAATCCCTCATTTTAGTTAGGAATAAATAATGATATCTTTGAAAACCTTCTTCTCCTTAACCATTAGGCCTAAAGCTTTTATACTTGGTATGTATTGATATCTATACTTCAAAGCATTACCATATTCAGGAAAATAGTGCTATATGGTTGGATCATCAGTATACCTAGGATTAAAAGAGAAATCCTTAAACATCTTCTCCAAAATAATTAGACAGAGGGCTTTGCTATTTTGTTTATATCATAAAGCCATGAACCATCATACTCAGGGGAGCGATTTAGGACCATCATGGTCCTCTTGTTCAACGAAATATTCCTCTTTTTTGAATCAGATATTTTACCCACAATTAACACTTTCCTGTTTACCCACCATTAACCCTTTCCTGTCCAATCCCGGTTTTTTACGTCCCTGACATTTTATAACTGAGAAAATATTGTAGAAAAAGAAGCAATTTCTTCTTTTTCTACAATATTTTCTACCCTTCTGAATGGTTATTAGTCCCCCACCGGTTGGGGGACGATAGGTTTGCTTGATTCTGTCAGTCTGTCTGTCCTTCGCCGCCGTCATAGCGCAGTTGGTAGCGCGTCGGACTATCATTCTAGAGGTCCCGGGTTCGATCCCCGACGGCGGCACTCATCCTTTCCGACTATTTGTCTTCCACCAATGGGTTGATAATCGTAGACCTATGTGGGATAGCAGCTGGAGGCTAGGAAAGGATGTGATGGCGGTACTGGTGTGAGAAATACCAGGAATCCATTGTTAGGTGCTCCAGCCGCCGCGATATAACTGAAAGATTGTTGAAAGCGGCGTAAAACCCCATGCAAACAAACAAACAAACTGTCTGTCCTTCCGTCTGTGTATCCGTCCGTCACACTTTTGTCCGGAGCATATCTTCTAAGCCATTAGTGCTAGAAACTTAAAACTTTATACACTTATAGATCCCAATGTGGAGAAGTGTCATGTGCAAGAACCATAACTGTAGCTTGCCTATTTTTCAATTATTGCCCTTTGTCATTTTTACCTTTACATTTTTGTCAGGAGCATATCTCCTAAACCATAAGTGCTAGAAGCTTGAAACTTTATACCCTTATAGATCCCAATGTGGAGAAGTGTCATATTCAAGAACCATAACTCTTGCTTGCCTATTTTTTGAGTTATTCCCTTTTGTTATTTTTCAAATTAAATCTACTTTTAATTTTTGTCTGCAAAACCTTTGAATTTGGACAGGTCTAAAAAATAGAAAAGGTTTAAGCGCTTGAGTACTAAGCCTAGCCTTGGCATCTACATGTGTTGCTCTTATTTTTTTCAACAATATGGTCTGAGAAAGTAAACCAAAGACAAATCATCTGTTGGCAACATAATTTTGTAACTACAGCTTGTGTACCACTTACGAAAATTTTCAAAATAAATGTCACAGGTAAAAATTAACTTCCGATGAGTGAATTAATTTGACAACAGATTCCTTTAAGAAATGTTGTTCAGGTGAAAACTATGGCTAATACAAGCGAGGCTAATTTCCCTTTATAATAATCATGTAGTGAAAACTTAGGAAATATTGTCATAAACTGATGTATTTTTTAGCTCTTCTATGCCATGACACTTAGGCCGTTTAGGGTTATTGAAATGGCATTGTGTCTAGCCTGTGTGTGTCTGTTTGTAGACTATTTATGCCCACCCCACCCCACTGTAATGTCTACTGGCATATGTAGTTACCTCTATCCTTGTGAGTGCATGGGAAGGTGGATGGGTTAGTGTTTGTGTCCAGTTCTTGTCCTGAGCATACTCTTCTACATTTATGGATAGGTTTCAAATAATTTGGCAAACTTGATCCCCTTGAGGAGTTCTTAAGTGTTATGTGTAAAGTTCTTTTGGATACTTCCAAGGTCAAGGTCATGCCTGAAGGTTTTGGTCCTGAGTAATCTTCTACATTTATGGATTGATTTCAAAATAACTTGCTTAACCCTTGTCATGCTGAATAAAATCCATTTTCAAAACAGCATTAAATCAAAAGGCTGACAGCACTGAAAGTACAGGTACAATTTCTAGGTCTATATTGATTTTGAAAATTCAATTTCTTAAATAACCCTGACTTAAAAAGGACAAGAAGGTGGTGTAGATAAAGATCAGACAGCACTCAAGTGCAGGCTGATCTTTGTATGTACCTGGGTTTAGCATGACAAGAGTTAAGTTAGTCTCTTTGAAGAGGACTAGTGTCATGCCTGAAGCTGAGTTGGGTACTGTCAAGGTCACAACTAGGTCAAGTGACAAAATTGACCTTGTCTGGAGCATATCTTCAATATTTATGGGTAGATTAAAAAAAATGCACAATTGATCCCCTTGAAGAGTACTAGTATCATGCCTAAATTTGTGATGGATACTCCCAAGGTCAAGGTCACATCTGAAAGTCAAGTTACAAAACTGACCTTAGAGGCTAATTCATAAACCATAATCATATAGTTAAGCTTTGAAAGTCCTTCTCTTAGAAACCAGTAGATCGATTTCAATCAAATCGGAGTATCCTCTGGTTAACCTTTTATTAGATTTCTTCAAAGAATTTTTTTCTTTAAATACATTGCTTTTACAGGCTAGAGGTGACTAAAGGATCTTCATTTATCAATTTTGTTTCATTCTTCATCTATCAGTTTATGTCTTGTGGCTGTATTGTTCTTTATGTTGTATGTTATACTATCTTTAAATTTCTTGCATGCTAAATTCCCACAGCTGTCAAAAAGTTGTAAAACACCAACCAATCAATCAATGCATTAAATGCATCAAAACAATATTCTCTAAACCAATGTATTCTGACGGAGGAATTTATTCAGGCTCTGAATTTCAATCTGGTATCATGCTGCTTAACCCATTACCACTTATTGAAACTGTAGACCAGTCCAAATTGAAAGGAGTTGCAGACGACAATTTAAAGTTTATGAAATGTTAGATTTTTTTTTCAACTTTCTTGGTAGAAAACATTGTGTAAAATGAAGAAATTGCTTGTTACAAGCAATTTCTTCATTCAACAAAATGTTTTCCCAATTGTTTTTCTTGAAGGGCGTCCAAAAGCGTCACTGTGTGGGAATGGTTTAATTTTACACAATGTTTTTTCCCCAGAAAATTGAAAAAATCTAAAATTTCATAAGCTTGAATTGTCGTCTGTAACTCCTTTCAAATTGACCAATCTGAAATTTTGTCGTCTGGTAATGGGTTAAACCATTTCCACACAACCCTGCTTTTTATGCTGCTTTGGATAACATTGTTAATTTCTCCACTGACTTCAATATTTTCTACCCTAAAAGAAAATGACTTTTGAAATTTCACATACTTTGAATTGTCATCTGCAACAACTTTCAATTAGGATCCATCTAAATTTGTCATGTGATAACGAGTGAAACTATCATTCATTGGATCCACAGCCAATTTACGGATGGCAGATGTCAATCAAAGAATCAGTGGACAAATCAAATCATTTATCTACACAGGAAGTGATTTACTGACTCCAACATTTGTTATCATTTCATGAAGCATTTTTAATGGTTTGGTGACCTAAATATTATAACTACAGCTCATTGAAGCTGTAGTTAATAGGTTTCAAGTTGCCACTAACCATTTTATGTTTTTGTTACTCTGTTTTTACCGGCTGTAAATTTTGCAAAAAAGGCCATTTTACCCTTTATGTGCAAACCTGGATTTTTACGTCACTGATTTTGTATTTCAGAAAACATTGTGCAAAAAGGAGAAAGTGCTTGTAACTCTATTTCCACCACATAGGATGATTTCATTTCCAATCGCATCCAATTTTCTTTGTTGTCTACAACCTCTTTCAATTTTGACCAGTCTAAAACTAAAAAAAAGAAAAAAAAAAAAAAAAAAAGGGAAAGGGCTAAGTGGAACAAGTAATTTTTCCCACAATATTTTCTACCTCCTTAAAAAGATTGTTTCATTTTAAATTGCATCCATTTCTTATCTGCAACATATTTCAATTTGGACCAATCTGAAATTTCAAAAAATGGGAAAGGATGAATTGAAATAAAATTTGCAATTTTATTTTCTTAGCTGTAACCAGTACCTTCCTGTTAACATTTGAGACAGTTGGATTAATGTTCACACCTGATCTCCAGGACCCAGGCACAGCGCTCTACCAGAATCTCTCACAAGGATTTTGTAATGATGTAAGATTTTTGCTTATTTTTAACCCTTTCCTGTACAAACCCGGAATTTTATATCACTATGATTTTATACTTGAGAAAACCACATTTTTTACCACATTGGATGGTTTCATTTACAACTTCATCCAATTTTCACTGTCGTCTGAAACCTCTTTCCAATTAGACCAGTCTAAAATTTCAATAACGGGAAACCATTAAGAAACAGTCTACTTTATCCATGCAAAAATTTGAAATTTACAATATTATTTCCTGTGTTTGGCACAACAATTCCTCAATAAATTCTATAAACTTTAGAATTTTTACAAATCACAGATTTACTATTGATCTATTACCAGATGGCAAAATTTTAGACTGGTCCAAATTGAAAGGAGTTACAGTCGACAATTTAAAGTTATGAAATTGTGGATTTTTTTTATTTCTGAAAAGAAAACATATCTTTGATTTACACCATGGTTTCCTAATTGTTTTTGTCGAGCATGCTTGCCTTGAGCAAGACATAGATGTCACTATGACACGTCAGTGTATGTGCGTTAGTCCGAATTTGTCCGGACAATAACTCCTATATTTATGGATTGATTTCAAGAAATATTGACCCATATTTAGTGATTCCAGTGCTTTCAATCCTTTGATTTTTACCAGTATTGTAAAGAGGTATTTTGTTCAGCTTGACAAGGGTTAAAATGTTGTCATCTTAGAAGCTTAGTCCTTTGAGTCTTGCCTTTCAACAATTTCCAAATTTTCCTAATGAGAAGTAGTGTATGACTCCTCTTTCAATTTGGGTTATATTTATAATGTTCTATTTTAATTGGACCAGCTGATAGATGTTATTAACCCTTTCCTTTTTTTTTTAAATTTTAGACTGGTCCAAATTGAAAGAGGTTGCCACGAACAATGACAATTCGATGGAATTGGAAATTAAACCATCCTCTGTGGTAGAAAATATTGTAGAAAAAGAGGAGAAATTGCTTATTACAATCAATTTCTCCTTTTTCCACAATGTTTTCTAAAGTATAAAATTACAGCGACGGGAAAGGGTTAATCTTTGTCATGCTGAACCCGGAATATTCCTATTTTGGCAAGTGGTATAGACAAGATCAGCCTGCACATAAGTGTAGTCTGATTTTAGTCTACCCCTCCTGCCTGTCCTCCTTTCAGCCAGAGTTGTTAAAATAATCAATTTTCAAAAGGAAAATTTACCCTCATTAAGACCTTCAAGTGCTGACAGTACTTTGATCTTAAAGCGATTCTGTACAGGATTTTAACTCAGCATGACAAGAATATTTTTTTGTTTTCATTCAGGTATGAACATAAAAAACTTAACCATAGGCTACTGTACGAATACCTTAAGCATATTAGAATCATATCTCAATGAAAACAAGAAATATTCTCTCCATTTCATATATTTCTAAAATATGCCATCAAGCATAACGAAAAAAATTATTTTACTAGTTTTGAGTATAGTTTTATAGTTTTATGGAGCCACTCCCTGCACAATTTTAGAAAATAGTTGCCTGAGCTCAAAACTATGTTCATGAAAGTATAAAAGAATTCAGCAAATCAAAACACCAATTCCCACACTATTCCGCTTTTTTACGCTTTTTGAAAAACCTTGTGGAAAATGATGAAATTGCTTTTATCTACCATGAAATAAGAATTATACCAACTTGAAATTGTTGTCTGCAACATCTTTGAATTTGGACTAGTCTAAAATTTTGCCGTGTGGGAATGGGTTAAATCTTGATTGATTAAACTAAAGTTAAATGTAATTTCAGATGAATGCTACAATATCGCAGTTTGTTGGAAGCTTTGTTGGCTGTCGTGTTGGACCATTCAGGTAAGAGTACTTGTTACAAGTAATTTCTTATTTTTCTACAATGTTTTCTCAATTATGAAATCAGAGTGACGTAAAACCCAGGGATTGAACAGGAAAGGGTTAAACTCAATGCAGTTTGCCATTGAATTAGACCTATTTCTGTTTTCATTTAAAGTATTATGAGAACTTTAAACAAAGATTAGGTGATAGGAACTGCATGTGTTCAAATTCAATGGAACAGCCTCATGGATGTTAGCTTTGTCCCTTTGTGGCAGTTTTACTTTTTCTGTAAATTAAAACTTGAACAAATCTTTCTTTCTCATAAAAAAACCTTAATGTGTGGCTATGATACATTGATCATTCTCACACATTCACACTTTTTGATGCCCCTCAAATAAAAGCCTTAGAAAATATTTTGGAAAATGTTTTCTACACTGAAAGGCAAAGGTTTTTATAATTTGATCAACCTGAAATCATCATCTGCAACATCTTTGAATTTGGACCAGTCTAAAATATTGTCATCTTGCAATGGATTAAATACTACTTCAGGTTCAACCCAGATGAGATAGACGTTCAAATAATACTGAGTGGAAACAGATCAGCTAACACTGGGGATCTTATGAAAAACCAACTGTTTGAAATCAAATCTAAGCAAAGGTAATCTGTTTTTCTCTTTGTCTTGTAAACCCAAAAATTGAAACTTTCAGACACCCTGAAGAATTATGATCATTAAAAGCTTTGTTGAAAAAAGAGAAATTGCTTATAGCAAGCAATTTCTCCTTTTCTCACAATGTTTTCTACCCTATTTGACACTTGTTTTCCATTTTGGCTCCACCCAGGCACAACTATAGAAATTTAGGTTAGAAATGCTAAATTCTAAGTGATAGGAACATACTATTTCACTTCTTGACCAGTTATGAGAAGATCTTCACTTTGAAACTAAGTTCAAGGTCACCTATTAGTGTTATGTTTTGTCATTGTGTCAATAACATTGGGTGCATGTTGTTTTAGCAGTGTCTATCTGTCTTGAAAACTTCCCATTTGCCTATATCTCAGAAAATACTGAAGTTATAATGTTCATATTTAGTATTGAGGTACAAGGTCATATATCAAGGTCAAACTTTGGGGTGGTGAAAGGTATTCAAACATATCTCGTTTCCAGTCGAGTATATTCTCTTATATCTTCTTAAATTTTGCATAATAAGCCTCCATGTCTTTCAAATGAAAATGGTTTTCTCCTGGTAAAAAATGTTCAGTTTGCGTCTTGGTCACTTTTCAGTTGCTGGGGCATTAGATAAAAGATAACATCATCAAGACTGAACATAGAAACAAGACTAAACATAATCAACAAAAAATTGCTACTTTTTTACTATCTGTCAAATCTGCGACTAGAATACATTTGGTTGATTGATTAGGATGAATATACTTTATGTCTGCTGTATTTCAAATCTGAAATAGTCTTTTTCCTCGCCTGGTCATGAGCAAGATTGATAAAAAGAGAGATTATGTTTACATGGATTATGGTGTTAGCTTTTAATGTTGAACTAAAAGAGGAACAAGCACCAGACTGTTATCTGTAACTTTACAATGAAAAGACATTTATTACAGTGTTACACTCATCCATCAAAATGTATTTCAGGTTAGGGGATTTCATAGTGATAGAGGTTGGGAATTTGACTCTCAAATTTGCTGACTATATCTCCACAACAGTGAACTTTCAACGACAACTTCTTAACTTTACATATGATTCAAGACTTGCAAACCCTGACTCTACCTTATCACAGTCATATGAAGCAGCATTTTGCGGCGAGGTAAGGCAGGAATTTTGTTTGTTTTTTAGCTCACCTGAGCACAACATGCTTAACCCTTTCCCGCTCAAATACGGGATTTTACGTTCCTGAGATTTTATACTCGAGAAAACATTGTGGAAAAAGAAGAAATTGCTTGTTACAAGCAATTTCTCCTTTTTCCACAATATTTTCTACCACACAGGATGGTTTCATTTCAAATGGCATCCAGTTTTCATTGTAACCTCTTCCAATTTTGACTAGTCTAAAATTTCCAAAAACGAGAAAGGGTTAAGATGAGCTATTGTGATCAGTAATTGTCTGGCATCCTTCTGTCTGTCCATCTGTCTATCCACCTGTCTGTCTGTCTGTCCGTAAACAATTATTAAAAATCTTCTCCTCCTAAACCATTAGCCCTAGAGCTTTGATATTTGGTACATATCATCACCTATTCACCATCTACCAAAATACTTCAAAGAATTACTGTTCTCTTAAATTTAACCCTTTTCTGTGCGATTCCTGAATTTACAAAGGAAATCTTTAAAAATCTTCTCCTCCTAAATCATAAGACCAAGACCTTTGATATTTGGTACATATCATCACCTATTGACCCTCTACCAAAATACTTCAAAGAATTATCATACTCTGAAAATTAGCCCTTTTCTGTACGATCCCTGATTTTAAGAAGGAATAAAGAAGGAAATCTTTTAAAGTCTTCTTCTCCCAAACAATTAGGCCTAGACCTTTGATATTTGGTACATATCATCAACTATTGACCCCTTACCAAATGACTTCAAAGAAATACTGTATTCTCAAAATTAGTCCTTTTCTGTGTGATCCCTAATTTTAGTTAGGAAGAAATAATTATATTTTTGAAAACCTTCTTCTCCTAAACCATTAGGCCTAGAGCTTTTATACTTGGTATGTATTTATGTCTATTCTTCAAAGCATTACCATATTCAGGAAATTAGTGCTATATGGTGGGATCATCAATATACCTAGGATTAAAAGAGAAATCCTTAAGCATCTTCTCCAAAATTATAGACAGAGGGCTTTGCTATTTTGTAAAGCCATGAACCATCATACTCAGGGGAGCAATTTAGGACCATCATGGTCCTCTTGTTTTTTAATTTCAAAGACGATTACAGTTGTGTTCAAATACAAATTTTCTCCACTGATATGATTTATTATTTGTCTGGCAATTTCTTCATTCTTCACAACAATTTAAACCCAGAAAGTTAAAAAAAATCCCATTTCATTAACTTTAAAATGTTGTCTGCAACTCCTTTCATTTTATACTAGCCAAAAATTATTCTGTCTGGTAATGGGTTAAGTTTCTAATTGCTCTGCTTTCAAATCTTTTCACGTGGGACTATGAAACTTATGCATGTTTTTCAAAGATCCAGAAGTTGACTGTGAATAGATATATGGATTTTTACAATATGGCGAAGACATGCAGGAGGGGGGGGGGTTGCAGAAAAGAAATTTCAATCTGCTGAAGGACTTTGGGGAGATTGAATTAATTTATTTCAGGAACTGCTTATGACTACCAAAGTCCAAACATTACTCCATGGATGCTATTTTTCTCACTTTGTGGTGGCTATTTTTTGGGATTTGGACAATGAAAATTGTTCATTATTTTGCCAAAAACATGATGGTGTCCTCTTGGGTTTTATTATTGCTTGGTCGCTAAATTTGTAAAGCAATATGTTTTTATTAACACTATCAAATTTTAATGATATAAAGGAAGTGTTTTGAAGAAAATGACTGCAGCTTAGGAAAAATTCAAGGGAGATAGAAACAATTTGCTTAATACATTTCCAAGAGACAAAATTTTAGACAGGTCCAAATTGAAAGATGTTGAAGATGACATTTCAAATCATGATAAAATTGGAAAGTACATGAAAAATATGAGGTAGAACACCTTGGGAGTTAGGTTCAAAACCACTCATATGGCTGCTGGAGCACCTAACCATGAACTACTGATATTCTCAAACCATTACTACCACAGCATCCTTTCTGAGCCTCATCCCACTTAGGGTTAAGATTATCCATCTAATGGTTGGAGACAAATGTTAGAAAGGATCAAATCCAGACCTCCATGATTAGGAGTCCTATGCATTACTGGCCCTATTGATTTAAGATCAAAAACCAGATCTTTTGTTGAATATAAATTTAACCCTTGTGATGCTGAACCTGGAATATTCCCGTTTTGGCAGGAGGTATAGACAAAGATCAGTCTGCAAACATGTACAGTCTGATTTTAGTCTAGACCCCTGCTTGTCTCTTTTAAGCCAAGGTTATTTATAAGATAGTTTTTCAGAAGAAATATTAATAAACAAGGATTGCATCCATTACAGTCAGCTCTGATTTTAATGCAATTCTGTAGAGGCTTATTCAGCATGACAAGGATTAAAAACATGCCCCATAATATATACTCAGATATTAATTCTTCTCCTCAGAAAGTACTGCACAGACTTCCAACGAAATTTCACAGGAATGATCCTTAGGTAACCCTTTATCAGATTTCTCCAGGAAGTTTTAAGTGAATTTAAAAAAATTACGG
Organism: Fragum fragum; assembly: GCA_946902895.1. Lineage (NCBI taxonomy): Eukaryota > Metazoa > Mollusca > Bivalvia > Cardiida > Cardiidae > Fragum > Fragum fragum. Next base: position 31,889,562 of record OX336379.1, on the reverse strand, counting down.
CTAATTGGTGCAGGGCTAAATTCCATATATGGTATTTAGAAAAGAACTTTCACAATCATCTCCTTATAAACAAGTTGATTGATTTCAAGGAAGTTTCACAGGAATGATCCTTTGATGACTCTTTTTCAGATTCCATAAAAAATCACTGTATTATGAAAATTCGAATATTTTCTTCTCGGAAACCGGATGCTGAAATTCACAGGAATGATCCTTGGTGATCATTTGTCAGATTCCTTCAGAACATTTTTATTAGATAAAAAGTATTACTTTTATGGGCTGGTCTGAATTCAATATTGTGTATCAAAGTGAAACTTTAAAAATCTTTTTTGCTTAAGCAAGTATATTGATTTTAACCAAATTTCACAGCATTTCTTCAAAAAAATTTGATTGATATCAATATATAGTAAAAGATTTTACCATCCAAGTCATATAAATTCATGAATCGAGTTACCCCTTACTTTGATTGGTAAACTTTTATTTTGAGATCACTTATATAAAAAAGATCTAGATCTTTGAAGAATTTTGGACAGTCATAAGTATTAGACATTTGACTAATTATCGATAAAGAACCAATTTGAAGTGGAAATCATTGTAACCCATTCCCACACAATGATGTTTTTAAACACCCCTCAATATGAAAGCTTTGGAAATCATTTTTGACAATGAAGATATAATTGCTTGCCACAAGCAATTTCTTCATTATCCATTATGTTTTTAGCCCAAAGGACAAAGATTTTATAAATTTCATCAACTTAACAATTGTCATCTGCAACTTTTTTGAATTCGGACTAGTCTTAAGTTATATGGTAATTGGTTAATGAAATTCCTTGTTTCAGATGCGAAGACTAGTTAACACTAATCCCAGTGGATTTAGCTCCTATGATGACAGCTGTACAATAACAGGATATGGGTGAGATGCCTACTACAATTATAGAGAAAGTTTTTAGTAACCCTTGTCATGCTGATCCTGGAATATTGATTATTAACAATAGCTATGACAGGTGTATAGACTAAGATCAGCCTGCACAGAAATGTAGTCTGATTTTAGTCTACACTACCTGCTTATTCTTTTAGTGTTGAGAAAATATTTGAATGAAAAATAGATCTAAATCTGACGAAAATTCAAAATTTTGTAAAGAAAGGATAAATAAATTGCAGGACAAGAGTAAATTGTATATGAAGGTTATATGTTTGTGATTTTCATGTTCATTTTTTGTTCTTTGTAATATATCTGTAAATTTTGTGGAATCTTTCATAGGAGACCCACTCGGATGACTTTGAACGCCCAACAATGTAGCAAATTTTAGACACGTCCAAATTGAAAGAAGCTGAAGACATCAATTTCAGTCTAATGGCATTTTAAAAATATTTGTCTTTGGGGGCAGCAAACATTGTGCATACTGAAAAAGATGCTTGTAATAAGCATTTTCTTCATTTTCTACAATGTTTTCCAAAACCTGTTTCTTGAGGGGCGTCAAAAAAACAAGATTGTGTAGGAATTAGTTAACCTCGTACCATATTTCAGATATTCTACCAATTATTGCAGAGAAAAATGTTACAAAAATATACTTCTGTACCAGGCAATGTCCAAAAATAAACTGTTGCCATAAAAAAGCAAGCAGACCTAAAGAAATTTTCTTCATTTTCCACAAAGTTTTTGTCTGGAGAGGCATTAAAAAGCAGTATTGTATTGGAATGCGTTAAGCCAATGGTGTTTACTTTGTTTCTTTTCAGGAACAATACGTTCAACTTCAGCCTTGAGTTTCAGGGGGTACAGACTCCTAGTGTTATAGAAGCCAGTTTTGATAACGTCATCAATACGTGAGTAATTGTGGATTTTTAAAACCATTACTAGATGACAATTTTTTAGACTGGTCCAAATTCAGAAATGTTGCAGGCAACAATTCATTGATGTTGGAAAATTTAAAACTCTTTGCCTTTTTGGGTAGAAAAACTTGTGAATAATGAAGAAATTGCTCGTGACGAGCAATTTCTTCATTTATCACAATGTTTTCCAAAACCTTTTTCTTGAGGGGCGTAAAAAGGTAGGATTGTATGGGAATGGATTAACCCATTACCACACAATTACACATTTTGATGCCACCAAGTAAACAAACCTTGGAAAACATTGTGGAAAATGAAGAAATTGCTTGTTACAAGCAATTGCTTCATTGTCCACAATATTTTCTATCCAAAAAGACCCAAAAAATCCATCGACCAAAAATTGTTATTTGTAACTCCTTCAATTTGGACCAGTCTACAATTTTGTTGTGTGGGTATGGATTGCTGGCAATGCTCACTGACATCTGACCTGACAATTGGCTAATCGCGCCTGTCAACCAAGTATTCAACAGATCAATCAAATTAATTTATTCAGCCTGGACCTGAGCTTTTAACTCCAACATTGGCCGCCGTTTTTGATAACCTTTTTTGTTGTTTGGTGCCTTAAATGTTGTAACTACAGCTTTTTAAGCTGTAGTTACAACGTTTAGGTCCCCAACCAACTATTCTACTTTTTTTGTTAAATGTTACTGGTCGTAAATTCTGAAAAATAACTCAATTTAAAATCAAAGCTGGATTTCCTGTCAGAGTTAATGGGCAGGGCCTAAGGAGTTAGTGGTTGTGGCTAGAGATTTATCAATTTGACATAGATATGGTATCCTGCCTGGCTCAGTGGTGCAGGGGACACATAATCTAAGAGAAGTTGTGGGTACGAATCTCAACTTTACTGCTTGTCCTAAGGATATGTACCTTGGACAAAACTTGTCAGAGCCCTATCCTAGTAGTTATCATTCCCTGGAAGCAAATAAATAAGTGTACTTTCCTCCTGTATTATATCTGAAAGATTTTTCATTGCTACAATTAATTCATTTAATTATTTTCTACAAAAGAAGACAGATATTTTAAATTCTGTCAGCTTAAAATTGTCGTCATCTCTTCTTTGAATTTGGACTAGTCAAAATTTTTGTCTGTTGGTTAAAGCAGTATTAGACACATTACGAACATGTAATGTTTACCCTTTCCTCTTTTTGAAAATTTTAGACTGGTCCAAATTGAAAGAGGTTGCAAACGACAACAAAAATTTGATGCAATATGAAATGAAACCAACCTGTGTGGTAGAAACATTGTTGAAAAAGAAGAAATTCCTTGTGACAAGCAATTTCTTCTTTTTCCACAATGTTTTCTCGGGTATAAAAATCACAGCCACGTAAAATCCCATATTTGTACGGGAAAGGGTTAACAAACTAGGTTTCTTGAATTAATTAACTATTCTTCATGGGGTTTATTACTACTAAGAAATGTGCAAATTTTGAAGTCCAGCCTTTAATTTAACCCTTGTCATGCTGAAACCAGATTGATTCTGCTTTGGCAGGAGGCATAGACTAAGATCAGTGTGCATATGTGCAGTCTGATCTTAGTCTCAGTTCTAAGCCAGAGTTAATCACAATTAACCCATTACTAGACGGCAACATTTTAGACTTGTCCAAATCGAAAAGACTTGCAGACAACACATTAAAGACTATGAAATTTTAGATTTTTTCAACTTTCTGGGTAGAAAACATTGTAACAAGTAGTTTCCTCATTTTCCACAATGCTTTCAAAAGCTTTTTTGCTAATTTTTATGTCTTCTCAAAGTTCAACTAGTGCAAACTGACACTAGTGCTAACCACCAAATCCATGGAATATGGAATATTGCAAACTCTACTCAAATTGTAGATTACTCTGTCAAAAGCATGCTATTTCATTCATTCCCTTTCAAGTCGGCTTTTTAGGCATCTAAAGAAAAGCTTTGGAAAGCTTTGTGGACAAAAAGAAATTGCTTTTAACAAGCAATTTCTTCAATGTCCACAATGTTTTCTACCCATCAGGGGAAAGATTTTCTAAATTAAACCATACTTTTCTAGCTTACAGTACTTTCAGTACTTTGATTTTCCTTTGGGTGTTTAAAAGCGTTATTGAATGGGAAGGGGTTAACTGAACAAATACTCGCAAAAAAATCAGGGCCTTCAAGCCCTTTGAATATATTGCAATTATGAAGAAGGATTAGATACAGCATGACAGGTTAAAATTTTATTTTTTTTCCCTTTGAAATCTGCTTTCAGTACCTACCCTAAGGTAAGATTTGGTCGGAATGAAGGATACAGGTTTGGAGATTTCCTGATATTCTTTCAAGAACTGAGTGGTTTTACAACAGTTCCATTAACCTACAGTCTTATTGAACCAACATGGACAAACAACCTTGGTGACCAAAATTCCAACACATTCAGGAGAATTAGTCAATCATTTTGTGATGGGGTGAGTTTTTTTTAGCTCACCTGAGCACAACATACTCAAGGTGAGCTTTTGTGAGCATCCTGTGTTGGTTGTGCGTTGTCTGTCGGAAGTCATCAACAATTCTTTAAAAATCTTCTCCTGGGCCAGTTTCAACTTGCTGTGTTAAGGGAAGACCTAGGTACATTGTAGTTTTAAAGAGTTGTATGCGTTTTCTGAAACTTCAGCATTTTGTAATATCCCTGGTATAGAGATTATAATTCCTTTAAAAGTCAAAATACATTTTCACTTTCAAAACTCTGTCCAAGGGAGTATACTTAGTGAATATTTGTTAGAATTTGCCCCTTTTTTCACAACCCGGTGCTCCAGCTGCTGCAATATGACAGAAAAACTGTTAATAGTGGCATTAAACCCCATGCAATCAATCAATTTTCATAATCCAGTGCAGCCTGATTGGGATAGATATAACATGGGCATGTATTACTTGACTACTATGATAGTGCAAATGAGTTGAAGCAAAAAGTAAAGCCTATTCCTTGTTGTGAAATTCATGCATGTAATGTATCAACTTAACTCATTCCCTCACAATTAGATTTTAGACCGGTCCAAATTCAAAAGAATTGTAGACGACACTTTTAAGTTGATCATTAAAACTTTTGTCTTTCTGGATGGAAAACATTGGGGAGAATGAAAAAATTGCTTGTAACAAGCAATTTCTTCATTTTCCACAATGTTTTCCAATGTTTTATATTGAGGTGACAATAAAATGCATCACTGTATGGTGATGGGTTAACAAACAGTTTCATGAAGTAGCATAAATTGATAAATATCGAGAATTTTATTGATTCCTAGCAAATACTCAATTCATGACTTAACTTTGTGTTCTGTCACATAGGATCTTTTTTGAGACAAATTATTCTTAACCCTTTCCCCTCCCAATCTCTAAATTTTACATCAAATAAAATTTTACACTTGAGAAAACATTGTGGGAAAAGAAGAAATTGCTTGTTATTGCTTGTTATTTTCTACCCTATAGGATAATAACATATTCAGCAAAGTTCACTTTAAATTGTCGTCTGTGACCACTTTCAAAATAGGACAAGTCCAAAATTAACCCTTGTCATGCTGAACCCGGAATATTCCGGTTTTGGCAGGAGGTGTAGACTAAGATCAGACTGCACTTATGTGCAGGCTGATCATGGTCTATACCTCCTACTTGTCCTTTTCCTGCCAGAATTGCTTATGAAGTTGATTTCTAAAAAAAATATTGAATTTTGAACAACAAGTTCTATTAGTGCTTTCAGCCCTTGATTTGACAGCAATTCAGTAAGGTAATTTAATCAGCATGACAAGGGTTAATAATACAGGAAAGGGTTAACTGAGTCTAGAATAGAGAAGTTAGTAAATTTATGAAAGATCCAAAAAGAGATTGAAATCAGACAAGTGATTTAAAAGAGAGCCTGTACAAAACATTTCAAACAATGTCTACACAGCCTGATCAAAGCTCTATAGACTGACTCTAAAGTTTCTTTAGATAATCAGTAAATTCTATTAATGCTCTGTATGGCTGCCAAAGTTGGAAAATGTCTGCACTTCACACATACAAGATATTGGCTTGCCACGCCATAGCGCAGTGGAAGAACATGGTACTCTTAGTCATGGGGTCCAAGGTTTCAATCACCAGCCGCTGCAAATATCCTTTCCAACAATTGTCTCCCACTAATGGGTGGATAATTGTAAACCTAAGTGGGATAAGCAGCTGAAGGCTCGAAAAGGATGCAGTATTGGTACTTGTGAGAGAAATACTAGGAATCCATTGTTAGTTGCTCCAGCCGCCGCAATATGACTGAAATACTGTTAAAGGTGGCATTAAACCCTGTTCATCAATTAATCCCACTGACTCCAACAGGAAGTTCAACTTCAATATTAAACAGCATTAGTTTGCAAAATTTATTGCTAGTAAAATGAAACAAAAAGTTTAATGGTTAGTTGGCGACTTAAACATGATAAACAACTTCAATAAGTCGCCAAACAGACAAAAATATTTCATATAAACGTCACAAAATATTGGAGTTCAAAGCTAACTTCTGCTTTAACCCTTTCCTGTTCTATCCTTGGATTTTACATGCCTGTGGATTTATAGGAGGTATAGACGAAGATCAGTGTGCACATACGTGTCTGATCTTGGTCTACACCCCCTACTTGTCCCTTTTAAATCAGAGTTGTTTTTAAGTTAAATTTTCAAAATGAATTTCAATCCACTAATGGTGTTTTTAGTGTTTTCAGCCCTGTGTTTTTGATGCAGTTCTGTAGAGAGTTTAAAATTCAGCATTATAAGGGTTAATGTCCAATAAAAAGTCTTAATTGTTTGATAGAGGGGTAAAATCTATGACAATTTACCAAGCTATGGGTTTACTTTTTAGTACTTTTTTTTATACTTTTACTAAACATTTGAGTGAATTCAGGACTCAAACAATTTTATTTCATTTCAGCTCGAAAGGAACATTGAGTTTGAGACTTGTACTGTCCGAGAATTTAGGTATATTTTACTCATCTTTTCAAGTTTTGTTTGAATATCAACTTAACATTTTATAACCTATAACCACCGCTGTCTGTCAGAAAGTTGATTAACAAAGAAAACCATGAATGAATCTGTTACAGGACAGCACAATTTAAGACTGGTCCAAACTGACAGGATTTGCAGACAAAAATTTTAAGTTATGAAATTTTAGATTTGTTTCAGCTCACCGAAGCAAAACATGCTCAAGGTGTCCGCTGTGTGTCAGAAGTATTCAACAATTATTTAAAAATCTTCTCTGTAACCATTAGGCCGATTTAACCAAACTTAGCGGGAATGTTCCGTAGCTGACCCTTTTCAAAACTTGTTTTAGAAATTTTTATTTGCAAAAAAAAAGGCCATGGCTTGGCCAGGCATATCAAACTTTAGAGAAATCATGAAATAATTCTTTAAAAATTTAAAAAAGGGACATTCTTACAACATTTTTGTCTAAATTGTCCTAGTAGTTAAGGGGGGGGGGGAGAAGATTTTTAAAGAATTCTTTCATGATTTCTCATAAGTTTGATTTGCGGTGATTGTCATTTGCTACTTCTTTCAATTTTTACCAGTTCAGAATTTTGCCGTCTGATAATGGGTTAACTTATTACAAGACAACAAAATTTTAGACTTGTCCGAATTGAACTAAGTTGCAGATGACGGTTCAAATTGTGCTAAAATTGGAAAATAAGTGCAAGATCATGTGAAAATATTGCAAGAAAAGGAGAAACTTATTGTTACAAGCAATTTCTCCTTTTCCCCCAGAGTTTCATATTATTGTTGTTCTTCAGGGTATCAGAAAGCGTCATTTTGAGGGATTGGTTAAAATTATCATTCAAAAACATAATAGACATGGATCCACTATTTCAGACCAGCTGGTGACTTCACTGAAGTAGACTTTGAGCTTGAGTTTGACGTGACATTAGATGTAACACAAGCACAAAAAGATATCTCAGAAATCGTGTTCAATTTGGTGCCTAGGATTAGAAGCGGCATCCATATTGGCAATGAAGTTGGAAATACAATCGTATACTACAATTCATCACTGTCATATATGGATTTAGAGTACAGTAAGTGCATCCTTATTGCTGTTAATTCTTTTACTAGACGACAACATTTCACACTTGTTATGCTCCCCCAAAAATTTACAATGGTGAGTGATAAAGCCTTCATATTTTACATTTGCATGTTTACTGCAAAACCTTTCTGTTGGTATTAAGTCAAGGTCATCTGTTAAGGTCTAGGTCGTTTCTCAAGGTCAAAATTTCGAAAATTGTAATTTCAACTTTGTCTATTAGTTAACAATGGTAGGTGATATAGCCTTCATATTTCACATGTGCATTGCTTATGACATGATTTTTTTGTTGGAATTAAGTTCAAGGTCATTTGTCATTTCTCAAGGTCAAAAATTTTAACTAACATAGCCCATAAGTATACAATGGTAAGTGATATAGCCTTCATATTTTACATGTGCATTGCCTATGACATGGGCTTTCTGTTGGTACTAAGTTAAAGGTCTTTTGTCAAGACTATGGTCATTTCTCAAGGTCAAAATTCCGAAAATCTTTCTTTTAACATTGTCTATAAGTTTACAATGGTAAGCGATATAGCCTCCATATTTTACATGTGCATTGCTTATGAAATGGACTTTCTGTTGGTACTAAGTTCAAAGTCTTTTGTCAAGGTCAAATTATCACGGTCATTTATTTTCAAATAAATCTCCTTTACAAATTGCCAAAATTTCTTGTTATTTTAAATAAATGTTGTTTTTTAAATGCCCTAGGTAATGTTTATTTCAATTTTTGACTCAAAGAGCCTTACCATGCTAAAAAGGGGGCTTAATGCCATGTAGCTTTACATTTTGTATATATCCTACTCTAAAATAAATCAGTCTATTGTTTATGCAAGACTACTCAAGTTAGAGTCTTCATTTTTTGTATGGAGACATTTTTCGTTGATACCTTTGATAGTCAAAGTAAAATATTTAATTTTTTACCATATAATGATATTGAATTTTACTAGAATCAGGCCTGTGAAGCCAAACAGATTCCTTCAATGTTTGTCAAACTTCCATATTTCTTGTGAACTGAACTCTCAAAGTATAGTTGCATTCAATAAAAAGTTTTTTGTCCAATAATGTCATACAGTTTTGTGACAAAAGCCTTATTCGGGGAGCATAATCCGTCTCCAACGGCTCTTGTCTTCACCCATTCCCACTCAATGAGGCCTTTTAATGCCTTTCAAGAAATATAATTACCGAAACATTGTGTAAAATGAAGAAATTGCTTGAACCAAGCAATTTCTTCATTTTACACAATGTTTTCTACCTAGAAAGTTGAAAAAATCTAAAATTTCGTCAACTTTGAATTTTTGTCTGCAACTCTTTTCAATTTGTACCCGTCTAAAAAAATGTTGTCGTCTGGTAATGGGTTAAAAGCGGTTGCAGATGACAATTCAAATTGACAAATTACTTTCATTCAGTGTAGAAAACTTTTTGGAAGATTAAGTCATTACTTGTTACAAGCAACTTCTTACTCTCTAAACTTTTCTTTGATGTAACATTTTAGAGACTTAAAAAAGTGCAATTATGTGAATGGATTAAACTGGAAAAAAAACCTAAATAAAAGGTGTCAAAGTCAAGGTGATTTGATTAGGTCAAACTCCTGCAAAACTTAATTGAAAAACTAAACATTTACAATTACTTTAAACCTAGTTAAGATACAATGCTCATATTTGATATGATGATTGAACCCATTGATATATCTGCAGATACCAAGGTTGACAAGATCAAGGTCATTTATCAAGGTCAGATTTCTGAACAAAGGCTGTGACAAGGGCATGGTGTTTCACAAACACATCTTGCTACCGTATTTAATACTTATTTTTCAACTCTATCATACTTTGAATTTTCATTCTGGACAAGTCTAAAATGTTGCTCTCTGGTAATGCTTTATGCAGTGAGTTGCTAAAACAAGGGCTGTGATTGATTTATTGTCAATCATAAATACCGGTACAAATCTAATCGTTCATGTGACCTCAAATGAACTTTAAATTCTAATATTTCTGCTATGCACTTTGTTATACTCCAGCAAAACGAATGTTTTTTGGGGTAAACTGGAATCAGCCTATCTGTCCGTGTGTCCGTCTGTCTGTGTACAAAATACTACCAATTTTGTGTTGCTAACTCCTTCAGTTTTGCTTCAATACATTGAAACTTTATACAAAGATTAACCACATGTTGAAGTTTTGCAAGACACAATTTTGAAGTCTTAATTCCCCCTGGTTTAAGAATTATCTCCCCTTGAACTTAGGCATTATTTATGCTTTGTAGACATATACAGCTAATTATACTACCAATATCGTGTTGCAAACTCCTCCTTTCTAGAAAAGCAAAGTCAGTAGCTATGTTCTTGTATTGTTAAAGCTCTCATTACACTGAAAGCACTTGCGTGGATATTAAGTCACATACTGTGACAAGTTCTAGTTAGTTTAAGCAACTTAAATACCATAACTACAGCAGAACAACATTTAGGTTTGCAAACCAAGAGTTTATTTAACCCATTCACATTCTTTTTGATGCCTCTCAAGAAGAACAATTGGGAAAACATAGTGTAAAATGAAGAAATTGCTTGTGACATGCAATTTCTTCATTTTCCACAATGTTTTCAAACCAGGAAGTTGAAAAAAATCCAAAATTTCATAAACTTTAAGTTGTCATCTGCAACTCCTTTCAAATTTGACCAGTTTAAAATTGTTTTGTTATAATGGGTTAACCCTTTCCTGTACAATCACTGGTTTTCACGTCCTAGTGATTTTATACTTGAGAAAACATTGTGGGAAAAGAAGAAATTGCTTGTAACAAGCAATTTCATCTTTTCCCACAATATTTTCTACCCTACTGAATGGTTATTTTTCAAATTAGATCAACTATAAATTTTCGTCTGCAAAACTTTTGAATTTGGACAGGTCTAAAAAATTCTAAAACAGGAAAGGGTTAATGTCCCTGAACACATGTCTTACAAAGTAATGTCATTATTCTCTCACCTACAATGTATAGGCTGTGTATTGGTTTCACCCTGTCTGTCTGTCTGTCCATTTTCCTGAGCTCTAGCTCTCAACCAAATGACCTACAACGATGAAACTTAATTCAATTTTTGCAAGTGGTTCAAAGAAGTGCTCTATTGATTTTGGTCAAAAAAGGTCAAAGGTCAAGTTACCAATTGGACTTCATAAATGCTGTAAGAAGCTTTACAAAAGGAGCAACCTCGAAATTAGAGGGATATGTTGGTTTCACATTGTCTGTTTATGCGTTCTTTCATTTCTGTGCTCTATATCTGTCTGCCTATCATTTTGCCTGTGCTCTACTGACCTACAGCCATGAAACTTACGGTAATTCAATTGTTCAAAATGGTTCAAGAAAATGTCCTATTGATTTGGGGTCACACAGGTCAAAGGTTGTGGTTCTAATTGGACTTCATAAACCCTTCAAAAAGCTTTACAAAGGAACAACCTGCAAATTAGAAGGACAGATTGGTTTCACCATGTCTGTCTGTAGGTCTGTGCTCTAGCTCATATAAAAAATTGACCTAAAACCACGAAACTTCATAAATTTGTTGCCAATGATATAAGAAAGTGAAATACTGTCTGAAGATCATGTAGATCTAAGGTCAAGGTCGGAAATGCACTTGTAACAAGCAATTTCTTCTATGTCCACATCATTGTCCACAATGTTTTCTGCACTTGAAGGCAAAAAAATATTAAATATCATCAACTTGGAATTATTGTCTGTAATATCTCTCAATTAGGACATGTCTTAAAACTTGTCATGTTGGAATGTGTTAAGTGGATTCTACTGTGCTGTACAATATATTTTAGCTGGATGGATTGTTAACCTAACGATGGAACTTTTTGGTGTTGGATGGTCTCCAGAGTTACTAGACAGAGAAAGTGATGGGTTCAGGGCAATAGCATCACAGCTCTGTGGTGCAGCAGGAGCGGTAAGTAAAGCAGTGCTTTGAAATTGACACCATCACCATATAGGATTTACAGTATAACCCCTCTAATAAGACCACTTGTGGTACTTTTTGAAAGTGGAGTTGTCTTAATACTGAGGTTTGGTTGTTTCTTCGGCTTTTGTCAAGTCATTCATTCTCAGCTCCACTGGCTGAAAGCCAGCAAGCTATTGTAATGGAATTGTGTCCATCATGCGTGCTCCTGTCCATAAACTTTTACTTTAAAAATCTTCTCCCAAAATTCATACAAATTTCACAGAAATGATCAATGGGTGTCCCTTTATTAGATTCCTTCAAAGATTTTTTATTGGATGAAAAACATGGCTTTAACTCATTCCACTTACTCAATCCCTCCTTTTTACGCCCCTCAAGAAAAAAGCTTTTGAAAACATTGTGGAAAATGAAGAAATTGCTTGTATCAAGCAATTTCTTCATTATCCACAATGTTTTCTACCCAAAATGACGAAAAAAATCAAAATTCTATCAACTTGAAATTGTCGTCTGCAGCTTTTTTAGCTCACCTGAGCACGTAGTGCTCAAGTGAGCTATTGTGATCCCCTTTTGTCCGGCGTCCCTCCGTCATCCGTCGTGAGTTGTGTGTCGTGCGTCGTCCGTCAACAATTTCTTTAAACAACATCTCCTCCCAAAACACTGGGCCAATTTGAAACAAATTGGGCAGAAATGTTCCTTAGGTGGTCCCCTTCAAAAATAGCTAAAAGAATTGAAATCCGTTAAAAACTCTGGTTGCCATGGCAACAAAAGTGAAATTTTAAAATAATCTTTAAAAATCTTCTCCTCCTGACCCAGAAGGCATAGAGCCTTGATATTTTGCAAGAAGCATCAGTATATTGACCTCTTTCAAAATAGCTAAAATCATGATCTTCGGGTCCCCAGGGGCGGAGCCCCAGGGGGGTGGGGCTTATATAGAAATAAAGAACAATTTTTTAAATGACATCTCCTTCCAAAACACTGGGCCAATTTGAACCAAATTTGGCAGAAATGTTCCTTAGGTGGTCCCCTTCAAAAATAGATAAAAGAATTAAAATCCATTTAAAACTCTGGTTGCCATGGCAACAAAAGTGAAATTTTAAAATAATCTTTAAAAATCTTCTCCTCCTGACCAAGAAGCGGTAGAGCCTTGAAATTTTGCATGAAGCATCAGTATATTGATCTCTTTCAAAATAGCTAAAATCATGATCCTCGTGTCCCCAGGTGCAGAGCCCGGGGGGGAGGGGGGTTTGTAAAGATATAAAGAACGATTTTTTAAATGACATCTTCTCCCAAACCACTAAGCCAATTTGAAACAAATTTGGCAGAAATGTTCTTTAGGTGGTCTCCTTCAAAAAATAGCTAAAAGAATTGAAATCTGTTAAAAACTCTGGTTGCCATGGCAACAAAAGTGAAATTTTAAAATAATCTTTTAGAACCTTCTCCACCTGACCCAGAAGGCATAGAGCCATGAAATTTTACATGAAGCATCAGTATATTGATCTCTTTCAAAATAGCTAAAATCATGATCCTCGGGTCCCCAGGGGCAGAGCCCGGGGGGGAGGGGGGTTTGTAAAGATATAAAGAACGATTTTTTAAATGACATCTTCTCCCAAACCACTAAGCCAATTTGAAACAAATTGGGCAGAAATGTTCTTTAGGTGGTCTCCTTCAAAAAATAGCTAAAAGAATTGAAATCCGTTAAAAACTCTGGTTGCCATGGCAACAAAAGTGAAATTTCAAAATAATCTTTAAGAACCTTCTCCTCCTGACCCAGAAGGCATAGAGCCTTGATATTTTCCTTGAAGCATCAGTATATTGACCTCTTTCAAAATAGCTAAAATCATGATCCTCGGGTCCCCAGGGGCGGAGCCCCAGGGGGGTGGGGTTTATATAGAAATAAAGAACGATTTTTTAAAACTCTGGTTGCCATGGCAACAAAAGTGATATTTAAAATAATCTATAAGAACCTTCTCCTCCTGACCCAGAAGCGAAGAGCCTTGAAATTTTGCATGAAGCATCAGTATATTGATCTCTTTCAAAATAGCTAAAATCATGATCCTCGGGTCCCCAGGGGCAGAGCCCGGGGGGAGGGGGGTTTGTAAAGATATAAAGAATGATTTTTTAAATGACATCTTCTCCCAAACCACTAAGCCAATTTGACACAAATTTGGCAGAAATGTTCTTTAGATGGTTTCCTTCAAAAAATAGCAAAAAGAATTGAAATCCGTTAAAAACTCTGGTTGCCATGGCAACAAAAGAGAAATTTTAAAATAATCTTTAAGAACCTTCTCCTCCTGACCCAGTAGGCATAGAGCCTTGATATTTTCCATGAAGCATCAGTATATTGATCTTTTTCAAAATAGCTAAAATCATGATCCTCGGGTCCCCAGGGGCAGAGCCCGGGAAGGGGGGCTTATATAGAAATAAAGAACGATTTTTTAAATGACATCTTCTCCCAAACCACTAAGCCAATTTGAAACAAATTGGGCAGAAATGTTCTTTAGGTGGTCTCCTTCAAAAAATAGCTAAAAGAATTGAAATCCGTTAAAAACTCTGGTTGCCATGGCAACAAAAGTGAAATTTTAAAATAATCTTTAAAAATCTTCTCCTCCTGACCCAGAAGGCATAGAGCCTTGATATTTTCCATGAAGCATCAGTATATTGACCTCTTTCAAAATAGCTAAAATCATGATCTTCGGGTCCCCAGGGGCGGAGCCCCAGGGGGGTGGGGTTTATATAGAAATAAAGAACGATTTTTTAAATGACATCTCCTTCCAAAACACTGGGCCAATTTGAACCAAATTTGGCAGAAATGTTCCTTAGGTGGTCCCCTTCAAAAATAGATAAAAGAATTGAAATCCATTTAAAACTCTGGTTGCCATGGCAACAAAAGTGAAATTTTAAAATAATCTTTAAAAATCTTCTCCTCCTGACCCAGAAGCGGTAGAGCCTTGAAATTTTGCATGAAGCATCAGTTCACAGACTTCTTTCTTATTTCTGAAATTATAACCCATGGAAAAAGTTTTTTCCTTCTTTCAAATCAGCACTAAAGCCTTTGAATTTGTAACTTAGACTTTTGGATCCCCAGGTTCATAGTTTTTATATGTAGTTGTGGCCCACTTGTTTCATAATCCTAACCTTAACATGAAATTAGACTGTTGAAAGAAAAAGAGCCTTTATCTCAGGTGAGCGCCCCAGGGCCAACGGCCCTCCTGTTCAATTTGGACCAGTCTAAAATTCCACTGTGTTGGAATGGGTTAATGGGCAAGGCTAGTTTCCATATATGGTGAAACTTTTAAAAATCTTCTTCTCAGAAACTAGTCTATGGATTTCAACCAAATTTTACAGAAATGATCCTTGGGTGACCCTTTATCAGATTCCTTCAAAGAAATTTGATCTTATGAAAAACATGGCTTTAATAGGTGGGGCTAATTTCCATATGTGGTTAACATTTAAAAACCTTCTCAGAAACCAGTCGATGGATTTCAACCAAATTTAACAGGATTGATCCTTGATGATTTCTTATCAGATTGTATAAAAGAATTTTGATTGGATGAAAAACATGTCTTAAATAGGAGGGGCTTATTTCCATATATGATATAATTATGGTGATTAACTGAAAATATTTTTCCCAGAAATCAGTAGATTGATTTCAACCTAATTTCACAGAAATTATTTGTTTGAGACCCTTTAGCAGATTTTTTTCTGAATTTGATTTGATGAAAAACATGGCTTGGGGGGGGGGGGCTTACATTCTATGTAAGGAATTTACTCTGAAAACTTGGAAAATCTTCCTGTAGGTGGATTCCAACCTAATTTTGTAGGATGATCCTCAAGTGTCTGTCACATTTCTTTATATAATTGTGAATGGTTGAAAAAACATGACTTTTATTGTTGTGGCTTATGTTCATATATGATATACAGTGAAAAAATTGTAAAGACCTTTCCATCTGACTTAGTAAATGATTTTAACCCTTGTCATGCTGAACCTGGAATATTCCGGGTTTGGCAGGAGGTGTAGACTAAGATCAGTCTGCACATAAGTGCAGTCTGATCTTAGTCTATACCTCCTGCTTGTACTTTTCCTGCCAGAGTTGTTTGTGAAGTTGATTTTTAAAAGAAAATATTGAATTTTGAACAACAAGTTCTATTAGTGCTTTCAGCCCTTGATTTGACAGCAATTCAGTAAGGTAATTTATACAGCATGACAAGGGATAATTTCTTGACAGTTGTAAAACAGTGAAAACTTTGAAACTGTGAATTTGCTTCTCTAGACCTTTTTCAAAGATTTCAGTGACCAGATTTATTTGCCAGATATGGCAAAGATGATTCAGTTTATATTGAATTCCTGAAAAACATCCTTTGCTTACATTCAGACCCGTGGAGCAATACAGGCGTTTGACCGCATCTAGTTTGAAATTGTAGACTGGTTCAAATTGAAAGAGGTTGCAGACAACAATGAAAATAAAGTTCAATTTGAAATGAAAACATCCTATGTAGTAAAAATATTGTGGGATAAGGAGAAATTGCTTTTCTCAAGTATTAAATCAGTGAAGTAAAATCCTGGATTGGACAGGAAAGGGTCAAAGTCAATAAAGTAGTTTTACCCCTGCTTCGAAGAAGAGGAGGGTATAATGAAAATTACCCTTGTTTGTCCATCTGTGATCAATATTTTTGTGCATTTTCGTCAGCAGCTGTCACAGCATCAACTTGAAAATTGGTGCGGAGCTTCTCTTAGGGGTTCTACATAGCGCTTACCAAATTAAGGTCCGCAAGTTAACTACTTCCTATTTATGCCTTAGTTTATTTTCAGTTTTTGCTTGGTATAGTGGTATATTTTTGTTGCATTTTTATCAGCAACAATGCATAGCATCGACTTGAAACTTGATGAAGAGGTTTACCCAAGGGTCCCACACAGTGTTTTCCGAATTTAGGTCTGCAAATTTTCTACTTCCTGTTTAATGACTGAGTTTATTTTCAGACATTGACTGGTATAGTAGTATTTTTTGGTGAATTTTGCTCAGCAACTATAGATAGCATCAACTTGAAACTTGATATGGATGTTCATCTACATGTTCATCAAGGGTCCATCATGGTGCTTACCAAATTTAGGTCCACAAGTTCAATTCTTCCTGGTTTTTGACATTTGTGGACATTGCCTGGTATTTAGTGGTATAATTCCTCGCATTTTATTTTTCTAAGCAACCATTGGTAGCATTGACTTGAAATTTGATGTGGCTCACAAAAATTAAGGTCTTTAAGTTATTCACTTCCTGTGTTTGGACTTATATAATTCTCGGACATTTTATAGTATAGAGGTCTATTTTTATTGCATTTTTCTCAGCAAATATTCAATGCATCAACTTGAATCTTGGTGTGCAGGTTCGGCTAGGGGATCTACATGATGCCTATCAAATTTATATCAGCAAGTTAACTACTTCCTGTTTTTAGGGCTTAGTTTATTCTCGGGCATTGCCTGGTATAGTTGTATATTTTCATCATATTTTTCTTAGCAACTATTAACCCTTGTCATGCTGAAACCGGAATATTTCGGTTTTGGCGGGAGGTGTAGACTAAGATCAGACTGCACTTATGTACTTTTCCAGCCAGAGTTGCTTTTGAAGTTGATTTCTAAACAAAATATTGATTTTTGAACAACAAGTTCTATCAGTGCTTTCAGCCCTTTGATTTTACAGCAATTCAGTAAGGTACAGCATGACAAGGGTTGAAAGTATTGACTTTAAACTTTTTATGCATGCTCAACTAGGGGTTCAATAGCACTTTCCATATTTAGATCTGCATGTTATAACTATAACTTCGTGTTTTCTGACTTAGTTAATTTTCAGCCAATAGTTTGTTTATGGACATTGCCTTGTGTAATGGTATCTTTTCCAAGTTGTGTATGAAGTTGCTAGGTGTCCTACATGGTGCTTACCGAATATGTTATGTTAGGGAGAATTTCAATGTAGTTATAGTAGTGCATGTGGGGATATACTCTGAGTTTTGACTTAACCCATTCCCACTCAGTGACGCTTTTAGACGCCCCCAAGAAAAATAGCTTGGGAAAACACTGGGAAATGAAGAAATTTCTTGTCACAAGCAATTTCTTCATTTTCCACAGTGTTTTCTTCCCAGAAAGTTGAAAAAATCCAAAATTTGATAAACCTTGAATTGTCGTCTGCAACTTCTTTCAATTTGGGCCAGTCAAAAATTTTGCCGTCTGGTAATGGGTTAACAGAGTTCTTGTTATTTCTTATGAGCTATGAGTTGCTGCTCAGGTGGAGGGATTCAGGTACTCAAGCACCTCTAGGTCTCTCACTAATTGATGAATATTTTCCTATGTTCATTGAGCACCATCATTGAGCCTATAAACATATAGGCAGTTACAAACTGTGTTTTGGGCTGATCCAGCTATAAGAAATATTGATGATATTGTACATTGTATGGCTATGTTTGAAGATGGTTCACATATGCAGGTAGAGCTCTTATTCAGGTGACTGCTTGAACAGGTTTAACTGTATTGAAGTCATATATCATATTTATTTTCAGTTTGATGGAGAGTTTAGCACACCCATAAATTTTACAGAGTCCCACAGATATGTTCAATGTTTTGTCAACAACTTCATGTAAGAGCCTTGTTTCTTTTTTATAATTTGATTTTTGGTTTCTTCTATCAAAAACAGACTTTCTGATTGGTAGAAAAAAAATATTCATAACTCGATGAACAAAATTTTGAGCAATCAGCTATTTTGTATGCCTCTGCATAAAATAGTTCCATACAAAAAGTATCAGAAAAATTGTGAAGTTGTTGGGTTTTTCGCTCGGTGCTATTAAATTATAAGAAATGAAGAGAATATTTTTTGTTTTCATGGAGGTATGAACCGAAAAATCTAATCACACTAATGCATGAATCAGCTTCGCGTATTCATACAGTGTGATTAGTTTTTTCCGGTTCATACCTCCATGAAAACAAAAAATATTCTCTTCATCTCTTTAATGCCCTCACCAGGTTATGGCAACATGCATATAGAGTTACCTCTATCCAAGTTGGAGTGGGTGTGTTTGTCCATTTCTTGTCTGGAGTATATAATCTACAGTAACCTTTTTTGTGCTATATAGAATCCCTTACAGAATTGCATTAAAATCAAAGGGCTGAGAGCACTGAAAGCACTAGTTCAATAATCAATTTTTTTTTTGAATATCAATTTCATATCTTCTCTGGCAGGAAAAGTACAAGCAGGAAGTGTAGATCAAGATTAGACTGCACTTATGTGCAGGCTGATCTTTGTCTATACCTCCTGCCCAAACCGGAATATTCCAGGTTCATCATGACAAGGGTTAATTGATACACTGTTGTTCCCCTTGATAAGAGTAAGTGTCATCCATAAAGTTCTGTTGAATACTCTTGAGTATAAGGTCACAACTGAAGGTATTGTTACAAGCACATAACCGATTACTAGACGGCGAGATTTTAGACAGGCAAAATTATAAAAGTTTGCAGATGACAGTTTTAAGGTTTAGGAAATTTTAGATTTTTCAGCTTTCTGGGAGAAATCATTGTTTATAATGAAGATATTGCTTGTTACAAGCAATTTCTTCAATTTTACACACTGTTTTCCAAATTGTTTTTCTTGAGCAGCATCCAAAGCATCACTGAGCAGAGTTCTTCCAAGGGCGCGCCATTGCGGGATCGGCGCAGAAAAATTACAGATGGCCCCTAAAAAATATGACCAAGGGGCCGACCGGCTCGTTAAGTTACGAACCGTGCGCTGTAGGTACGAAGATACCTTGGGAGGAATCGGCGCATGTTTGGGTTTTTATTTACTTCTGGGGTTCCCCTTGGTAATTCAGAGCGTTAATATTGATTGAAAAGGTCGCTCTGATTGGTTTACTGTGCACTATATATTTCGTTTTCGGTCATATCAGCCAATGAATAGCGCTAAAATAAAAATAAAAAATTTAAGTTTGACGTAACGAAATATTCCTTCTGCATCATAAACTCGCTGTTTTCTGTCGGCGCGATGGCAGAAAAAAGAAAACAAAACCAATCTTGAGCTTCTGTGGCCAGAGTGAGCCAACGAGATCACGAACTTGCGCCGATGATCAGCCAAACGAACCCAGGCCTTCAAAATCGGCCGAATCTCAATCAGAATCCGGGACGAAATGGCCAAATCGAGCTACGAAAAAAAGTTCCAAAATAAATGGCTCTCGGACTTTCTGTTGCTATCTTATGATTGAAGTAAAATCTCAATGACTTGTTCTTTTTGTATTAACCCATTCGCACAAGGAAAATAATTCATAAACAGCTCGAAACTGTATTTTTAATTCATTATATTGTTTACTTTTAAATGGGAAGAAAGCCCTTGAGATTTCTTCTCATTGATTCTGTTCACATCATATATACAGCCTCATAATATAGTGGCCCCGTGTTTTGGAAAAGTGGCCCCATATTCTTGGCTTAAATGGGCCACTGGCCCCCTAAGGTCAAAGGCTTGGCAGAACTCTGCTGAGTAGGAATGGGTTAAGCAGGGGTGACCCATGTCTGTGACACTATTCTAGTGAAGTATTGCTTCATCCTTAACAAATACACATTTACAAATATCTTCTCCTTTACTGACTCATAACATAGGGCCTTAATATTTTGCATAAATAATAATAAATAAGTAAATTTCAAAATTGCTTGAATCTTGACCCTTGGGTCCCAAGGATGGGGTTTATATAGAAATAAAGAGGATTATCAAACAACCTCTCCACCATTGGGCCAATTTGAACAAAATTTGGCAGAAATGTTCCTTAGGTGGTCCACTTTCATAATAGCTTAAGTTACACAAATCCAATAGAAGAACTCTGGTTGCTATTGCCAAGAAAGTTTGATCTGTGAAAATCGTCTGACCCAGTTGGTCTTAATCCTTGATATTTATGACAAAGCATCAGTTTATTGATTTTTTTTTAATTTCTAAAATTATTACCCATGGATCTAAAGGAGAAAAAAATTCTCCACATGTTCTTAAGCCTTGAAATTGGTCTTGTTGATCCCTTGGTATAGAGCCTATAGATGTATAAAGTATGGTCAGGCCCACTTCAATCATAATCCTTACCTAAACATTAAATTAGACTATTGAAAGAAAAAGAGCCCTTATCTCAGGTGAGCATGCCAGGACCAT
Source organism: Fragum fragum (assembly GCA_946902895.1). Taxonomy (NCBI): domain Eukaryota; kingdom Metazoa; phylum Mollusca; class Bivalvia; order Cardiida; family Cardiidae; genus Fragum; species Fragum fragum. The sequence continues at coordinate 31,868,569 of OX336379.1, read as the reverse complement.
TTAGGCCAACAGCCCTCTTTTTTTATGAAATTGTTCATTCTTGTGTAAGAACTTCTTTTTAAGCTCTACTAGCTGAAAGCCAGCTGGCTATCATCATGGTAATATGTCTCTAATGCATATGTCTGTCCATCTGCTTGTCAACTTCAACTATCAACTTATCTTTGAAAATCTTTTTCTCAGAAACTACCGGCTGAAATTCAACCAAATTTCACAGGAATTATCCTTGGATGACCCATTATCAGATTCCTTCAAAGAATTTTTACCGTTTAATAAACATAGTTTTTATGTTGGTGCCAATTTCCAAGGAGAGTATATCATGAAAACTTGGGACGATTGATCCCAAATATGTGTGGATGTACAATTTGAAAAAGAACAACAGGCACTTCGTAGGTCAAGTTCACAGCTCAAAGTCAAAAATTAAAATTAAGCATGTCAAGAGCATAGATGTCGGATAGATTTCAATATAACTTGACACATTTGTTCTCTATCAAGAGTTGATATACCATTTGAAAAAAAATATTCAGATTTCGTCAAGGTCTCAGTTCAAGGTCAAACATTAAAGTAAGCTTATGTATAGCATAGCTCCTAAAATTAAGGGTTTATTTCAAAATAGCTTTGCACAATTGTTTTCTATCATGAGTAGATGTGCCATTTGAAGCAAATTTTCAGATAGCTCTACGGTCAAGGTCACAGCTCAAGTCTTATGTCAAGATTACGCATATCTGGAAAAGGGCAAGTATATAGCCTCTGCTTCATCTGTCCGTGCCCTTTTCCCTGTTTATTAGCTTAGCTGTTTCAGAGAAAAACCTGAGGTATTGTGATCACCTTGGTGTGGTGTGTGTTGGCATGACAAACTTTAACCTTGGTCATATCTCTGTTGTTATTAAAGATATCCTAATGAAACTTGGCATGTGTATTAACCATCACAAGAGCTATCTAGACTATCAAATGGGATAACTCTAAAAGTGTTTTTGTAAGAGTTATGCCCTTTTTTCGACTTAGAATTTTTGCATTATCCAGCACCTGCAGCAGAGCATTGACACCCGTGGGCGGTGCTCTTGTTTTATATTTTTGTGACAGGGCTATATTTGGGGAGCATAATCTGTCTCTGACAGCTCTTGTTCTGTGTTTGAATGGGTAAATAACTTTAGTATGTGATGACTTCTCATTCTATTTGTTCTATATGCTCAGATGCAAAGTTGAGATGGCATAAATACACCTTATTTTTTTTTAACTTTTTCAGAAATACTGGTGGTTCAAGTCCCTTAGTGGTAGCATCACTTATATTCAAAGAAAAAGATCCAATACTGATGCAAGATATAGGAACAAAGATTGATCGTTTTACCTCAATTCCATTCGGAGGTGATCTTGGAACATTTAGGTTGATTGGAGATCTGCTGTTGCGTACAAATGATAATGAAACCGTACCAGTCATTGTTGACAACTATATAATGAATTTTACAACAACAACTATAGCCCCAGAAAGATGTAAGTGGATAATGGACTTAAAGTCCCCTCATCCCTCTACTGTATTTATCCTAATAACCCATTCCCTTTTATCGAAGGTCAAAAGCAATAATAATTATGACAATTGAAATGATAAGATCAAGGTAATTCTTTGCAATAAGCCTACATTTCATGAATGAAGTTTAGGTATTTTAAAATGTAACCCACCCAAATTTAAGGTTTGTTTACATAAAACCAAGACATAAGTGAGGAAGTTCTGAATTTCGCTAGTGGTTCAAACAACTACCTCAGTCATAGAGATTAATGAAATCGTCCGTAAAATTTAGTCATCAGCACCTGTGTATTTTATTATAACAGTCAATGCCGAAGGTTAACAAACATTTTCAGTGAAGAATTGGGTGCATTTGATTTGATCTCAAAATTTAAACAAACAAGAGTAGAAATTGATAAGAAAATACAAAAATACTTGTTCCAGAGAATTGCCATCGTACCCTTATTTTGCATTTTGGTATTAAGAAGGCTCTTAACAAAATGAACAATGGATTGTTTAAACTGTTTTCCTTCCATGGAGGGAAAATGTGGCTTTAAGTTGATCAAATTAAATATTGTTGTTTTTCTGTGTAGTAAATATTATGAAAGATGAAGAAATTATTAGTCACAAGCAATTTTTTCATTTTCCACAATGTTTTCAAGAACTATTTTCTTACAGGGCATAAACAGGATTGTGTGGGAATGGGTTTAGTATCAAAACAGATTTGTCATGTAGATAAACTGTGAAACATTAAATGCCAATCCAAATTTCTTTTCATTTTTCTCTATTTTAGTATTCTATTTGAGGCAGGTCTACAATCTAACCGAATTTGATCCTGCTGCAAGTCGTATGTTGACCTCCCAGTACTTCTGTAGTAATGTAAGTAAGCAGTTACAGTACAGAACATTGTTAACCCTTGTCATGCTGTATAAAATCCCTTACAGAATTGCATGAAAACCAAAGCCCTGAGAGCACTGATAGCACTTGTTGTTCAATAATTAATATTTCTTGAAAATAAATTTCATAACTTCTCTGGCAGTAAAAGTTCAAGAAGGAGGTGTAGACCAAGATCAGATCCTGCCCCAACAGAATATTCCGGGTTCAGTATGACAAGGGTTAACTTGACCATCTGATTGGAACAGGATTTGATGCTGAAGGCTACAGCAGCATGATTGAATGATAGTGCGCTGATCACTTTTTCACTCTGAGTGTATAGAACACTTTCTTCTTTAGATGTGATCGTTCAATCATCGCAACATTTCATTCAATCCCTTTAACATCGTGAATCATAGTAAAAGAAACTATTATTTTATTTCTAAAATTTTAATTACAAAATTTGATTTTAATGAAAATATATATTGCCAAAACTATATGACATTGTTAATTATCGGAATGATTGAACACTGTTGACTGAATATTTCCGTTTAAGGATTGATTGATCACAGATTGTAAAATCTTGGAATTTCAAATCTTTTCAACTTGGATATTCTTGATTAAAGTTTCATGTGTTAACGTCATTGCTGTGAAACAATGCACATCTCTCTGCAATCATTATATCAACCTCTTAGCAAATATTAAATATTTTAATGTTCATTTCAATAAAGTTTTAACCTTTTCCGACATAGAATTGTAAGTGCAAGATTTTTTATCTCTACTACTACTTAGGGTTGCAGTTTTAAATTTCTAGTCATTTGTTAGCTCACCTGAGCACGTAGTGCTCAAGTGAGCTATTGTGATCCCCTTTTGTCTGGCGTCCGGCTGTCGTGCGTCGTGTGTCGTGCGTCGTGTGTCGTGCTTCGTCCGTCAACAATTTCTTTAAACAACATCTCCTCCCGAACCACTGGGCCAATTTGAACCAAATTTGGCAGAAATGTTCCTTACGTGGTCCCCTTCAAAAATAGCTAAAAGAATTGAAATCCGTTTAAAACTCTGGTTGCCATGGCAACAAAAGTGAAATTTTAAAAAAATCTTTAAAAATCTTCTCCTCCTGACCCAGAAGGCATAGAGCCTTGATATTTTGCATGAAGCATCAGTATATTGATCTCTTTCAAAATAGCTAAAATCATGATCCTCGGGTCCCCAGGGGCGGACCCCCAGGGGGGTGTGGTTTATATAGAAATAAAGAACGATTTTTTAAATGAAATCTCCTCCCAAACCACTGAGCCAATTTGAACCAAATTTGGCAGAAATGTTTCTTAGGTGGTCCCCTTCAAAAATAGCTAAAAGAATTGAAATCCGTTTAAAACGATTTTTTAAATGACATCTCCTCCCAAACCACTGGGCCAATTTGAGCCTTGATATTTTGCATGAAGCATCAGTATTTTGACCTCTTTTAAATTAGCTAAAATCATGATCCTCGGGTCCCCAGGGGCGGAGCCCCAGGGGGGGGGGGGACGTATAGTCATGAAGCATCAGTTCACAGACTTCTTTCTTATTTCTGAAATTATAACCCATGGAAAAAGTTCTTTCCTTCTTTCAAATCAGCACTTAAGCCTTGGAATTTGTAATTTAGACTTTTTGATCCCCAGGTTCATAGTCTTTATATGAAATTGTGGCCCACTTGTTTCATAATCCTAACCTTAACATGAAATAAGACTGTTGAAAGAAAAAGAGCCTTTATCTCAGGTGAGCGCCCCAGGGCCAACGGCCCTCTTGTTCAGATAAATGATTTAAAAATCACTCATTATTCTGACATTCATGTTGTGGAATTATGCCTAGTGTTGATATTGAATGGCTGTTACTATCCAGCACTCAGAATAGTTGAGGGTTAGTGTCAACTTACAGCTGTAAGTTGACAGCAACCCTCAACTTATAATTCTGAGTGAGGAATTATGCCTAGTGTTGATATTGAATAGCTGTTACTATCCAGCACTCAGAATTACAAGATGAGGGTTGCTGTCAACTTACAGCTCTTGTGTAATATCTAGGGTATTACTGACTACATTCACTTTATACTCAGAAAATATTTTGACTATCAAAAATGTAATTTATACCAACAAGAGAGATAACACTAAATGCATTTTAAATGAATTGTGCCTCTGTTTCAACTTAGAAATATCATCCACTATCAAGCTCATGAACAGCCAAGCATTGGCATCTGCATGCTGTGTCTTTGTTACAAACTGTGCTCCATGTTTCTAGGACTATCATAAATCAATAAATCTCAAGAATTTCATTGATCAATTGCATGAATTTATGTTGGAATTTATGTTAATGAATTACCAAATCAAAATTATCTTCTGAAAGAGAAATAAAACTTGATACAGCCTCATTTTTATCTGTTTTACTAATGTTTAATGACTTTGGAATTTTGTGACTATTCATTCAACATCTTCTCTATAAATATTTTCAGTATACTGATTTCATTCAAAAATCGACATCAGCCATAAAGGGAGACTACTATGATTGCAACGTAGTGGAATATTTGTGAGTAGCTTACTCTTATTTTAGAGGAGAGTCCATAAATATCATCATGCTGCTGTTAGGTGATAGCCCTTGTCATGCTGAACCCGGAATATTGTGGTTTTGCAGGAGGTGTAGACCAAAATTAGCCTGCACATAAGTGCAGTCTGATCTTCGTCTACACCTCCTGCTTGTACTTGTCCTGCCAAAGTTGTTTATGAAATTGATTTCTAAAAGAGATACTGATTTTTAACAACAAGTTCTATCAGTGCTTTCAGCCCTTTGATTTTACAGCAATTCAGAAAGGTAATTTATACAGTGTGACAAGGGTTAATTAATGGATCACCACTGTCTTTGATTAGCCAAATCATTCATTTAGACCTGAAGAGATTACTGTCCTGTCCTCAGACCATGATGTCAATCATTTATATTAGTTTGGCAACTTAAATGCCAACATTTAGTTATAATACCAATGGGTAGATAATCCTAAACCTAAGTGGGATAGCAGCTGGAGTTGTAGTACTGGTGTGTGAAATACCAGGAATCCATTTTAGCTGCTCCAGACGCCATGATATGAGTGAAATACTGTTAGAAGTGGCGTTAAAATCCCATTCAACCAATCAATGAATTTAGTATATCATGCAGCCTTTTGTTTTATTTACCTTAACGTATGTTTTCAGACATAATGTCATTTATAACTTTAATGAAACTTGCATCTCGGAGATCAGCGTGTTGAACCAGCGTTCTGTCAATTAAGCTGTATTAAAAAATGTTTTCATTGCACGCTGACAATTTGATTTTGTACTGATGGGCCCCCTTGAGATTTTATTGGTTAACCCATTTCGGACAGTGAAATTTTAGACTGGTCTAAATTGAAAGGAGTTGTAGGAGAACAATTTACAATTACAAACTTGCAATTCATTTATTTTACACAATATTTTCTCAAAATTAATGTTTTTATTGAGTGGCATCAGAAAGCCTCACTGTGTGGGAATGGGTTAAAGACAGCCTTCTTGTTTTATATCTATAACTTAAATCAGTCTCAAATTTAAAGCAAATAATTATTTCATTTTCTAATAGTGTTGTTTGGTTAAGCTAAACCACAAATGAAGAAAAGCTTCATTGTTGTTTATAATATGAATAATATTATGAATTTGTACATAGAAAGAAATAATGAAAACTTAACCCTTGTCATGCTGAACCTGGAATATTCCGGTTTGGGCAGGAGGTATAGACCAAGATCAGCCTGCACATAAGTGCAGTCTGATCTTGGTCTACACCTTCTGCTTTTACTTTTCCTTCCAGAGTTCTTTATGAAATTGATTTGTAAAAATATTGTTGATTTTTGAACAACAAGTTCTATCAGTGCTTTCAGTCCTTTGATTTTACAGTGACTCAGTAAGGTTATTTTTACGGCATGACAATGGTTAAAATCCTTTTCTGTGAAACCAAAAGGCTTAGGTCTTTGGTATCTCCTAGTGGATTCTCTACCAGGTTTGTTTAGATCATGGCTGTTTGCTCCATGCTAAACTCGTTTTACATAGAAGCAAAGAAGGAAGTCTTTTAAATCTTCTCTGAAATGAAAAGGCCCAGAGCTTAGGTGTTTGGTTTGTAGTATCTCCTAATTGATCTGTACCATGTTGTTCACTTATAGACCCTTTTGTCATATTTGGGCTCTGCCCAGGCTCATTTGTTTTTATTAGCTCACCTGTGGACAAAGTGCTCATATGAGCTATTGTGATCACCCTTTGTCTGGCGTCTGACCGTCTTATGTCTTCTCGAGTCAATCAACAATTTCTTTTAACATCTCCTCCAAAACCACTAGGCCATTTTCAACCAAATTTGGCGGAAATGTTCCTTAGATGGCCCCCTTTTATACTTGTTAAAAGAAATTAAATTCATCGAAAAATCAAGTTGCATTGGCAACAAAAATGAAATTTAAAAAAATTCTTCTTTCCCTGAACCAAAACTCTAGGAGCATTGATATTTTGCATGGAACAGCAGTATAACTGACCTCTTTCAAAATAGTTAAAATCAATACCCTCTTGTCACCAGGGGCAGTGCCCCAGGGAAGTGGGTGTGTTTCTATATAGATCTAAATTAAACTTGGTGAATGTTATAACCTAAATTGGTAGATGTGCATGAAGTAAGGATTTTCTGGTTCATTAATTTTCCCCTGAATTATGCCCCCTTAATACTTAGTATCTGGTGCTTATTGAAATTGCAGCCTTGTGAACGCAACATCTCCGAAACTTTTTATCTTGATTTGAATGAAACTTTGTCAATGTCATCACCATAATTTGTAGATGTACATGTATCAAGGATTTTATGGTTCATTAGTTTCCCTGAATTATGCCCCCTTAAAATTTAGAATCTGGGGCTTATTGAAATTGCAGCCTTGTGAACGCAACTCCTAACATATTGTCTTGATTTAAATGAAACTTGGTCAATGTCATCACCATAATTTGTAGGTGTACATGGATCAAGGATTTTATGGTTCTTTGATTTTTGCAAGAGTTATACCCCTTGACACTTAGTCTCTGTTGTTGTTGTTTTATTATTATTATTATTATTATTAGTTGCAGTTTAAAGAGGTGTTAAACCCAATTCAATCAATCAATCAAAAAGAACAGTTTGAACTTGACAATTTAAAAAGGTAGTCTGCATGTTTTGAATTTGGTCCTGTCAAAATAAGTAGTGTCTGCAATTATTTTCGTGAAACAGCAGCAAAGTGGCGGCATTTATTGAGACTATGGCACTCTTTTTGGTCACATTGGGTAAAAAAAACAGGTCAAAGGTCAAAACTTAGGAATACCTTATATGCAATCTAGAGGCCCCTTTTAGGCTGAAATCTACTAGTATTTGGTAAGGTTTTTTGTTTTCATGATATCTGTGCCAACTTTGATTGGTGGGCAAATTGGTTCAAGAACTAGGTTGCTAGGTCAATTCTTAGGCATACTGGATTTGCACTTTAGATGCCCCATGTTGGCTCAAATTAAATGATATTTGGTCTGAATGTTACTTTCAATGATATCTCAGCCAAGTTCAAATTTGGGTAATATGGGGTAAAAAACTAGGTCAAAAGTCAAATCTAGGAAATATCTTGTGTGCATTCAAGATGCCTACTTTTTTACCTCAATTGATTCGATATTTTTGAAATATCTCAACCAAGATCAAATTCAGGTCACTTTGGGTAAAAAAGTAGGTCACTAGGCCAAATCTTCAAAGATTTTTTTTTTTTACTTTGAAAGCCAAAGTTTTAGGTCAATTAACTGGATATTTATTCAGAATTTTTGTCAAATCTGATATATAAGTTCAAATGGGGTCAAAAACTAGGTCACTAGGTCTAATATAGAGAATTCTTCTCTCCAATTTAGTAGCTGCTTTTCTTTCACAAATACCTTGAAACTTTGTAAGAATGATTGTTCTTGATTTATCAGACAAGATTTGATAATGGGTCCCTTTGGGCTAAAATAAGGTTATTTGTACTGTATTACTTCTACAGTCATTGACTAAGGTGAATGCTTTAGGGCCAAAGGCCCTCTTGTTGTGTGGAAACACACAAAATAGCTGTGTGCTCAAAATTTTGTTCATGGAGGTATGAGTATTTTTTGGCCAACCGGAACATTCATTTTTGATAGACAAAAACTAAAAATTGAATTATTTATATGTGAAAAGTGGTGTCATGATGAGCTAACCTGGGCTTTTTGTGTGTTTTTCAGCCGAGATGCTGGGATTGGTGAAAATGGGGAGACTGGCATGTTTGACTTCATTAGATTTGATCTATCCTTCAAGGAGTCATTTGATAATCCTCAAAAATTGGGCTTGGTTGTGAGCAATCTAACATCCATCCTGGACGAACATGCTACACGCCGAAATTTTTTTGGTGGAGAGTCAAACTACAGGATTGGGCCCTTATTTGTTCCGCAGTACTTCATCAAGAATGCTGGTCTGACAATGCCAACAATTGTGACCTACAGCGATATAACAACCACTTCAATACCGAGTGGAAAATAACAGAAACATGTACATTCATAACTTCTCTCAAACAAAACAAGACTTTCCATAACCATTCCATATATAAGAAAAATGTAGAACTACAATGTCATATGCAATAACCTTAGACAAGCTAAATTTTTTTTCGCCCTTGCGTCAATTAGATGGAGCTTATTGGTCTTCTGTTGATTGTTCAACCATCTGTCTGCCTGTTGAAAACTTAACCTGTTTGGGGAGCCCACTTTGGTTGAACAAATACTAGTTATAACAAGGAAAATTTGTGTATAGTTAGTGTGTTCTCTTCATGATGAAGTTCAATATGATTAGGCTCATTTGTTTTTGGACAACCATTCTTCTTTCAAATCTATGTTACTTTAAGACTATTTAAGATATTTGGTATGTAGATATCTGTTTTCAATAGGCTTCTTCTAAGGTCAAGGTCAATTGACAAATTTCTAGCTATGCCCACTGACCTCCAACAGAAAGATCATTTAGATATTGAATTGTTTTATTATACCCCTGCTTTGAAGAAGAGGGGATTATAATGGTTTACAATTGTCAATCCGTCAATCTGTAACCAATATTTTTCGTTGCATTTTTCTCAATAATCATTCATTGCATAAACTTGAAATTTGATGTTAAGGTCCATCTAGGGGTCCTACATTGCGCTTTTGAATTTAGGTCTGCAATATAACATCTTCCTTTTTTACGACTTAGTTTATTTTTGGGCATTGCCTGGTATAGAAGTGTATTTTCATTGCACTTTTCTCTGCAACTTATATATTCAAAGCATCAACTTAAAACTTGATTAGGAGATTCATTTAGGAGTCCTACATAGTGCTTACTAAATTTAGGTAAGCAAGCAATCTATTTCCTGTTTTACAACTTAGTTCATTTTCTGCCATTGACTGCTAGTGGTATATTTTGTTGCATTTTTCTCAGCAACTATTTATAGAATTGATTTTAACTTGGTGTGAAGATTCATTTATGGGGATTCCTACATGGTGCTTAGGTCCCAAAGGTAACTACTTCCTGTTTTACAACTAAGTTTGTTTTTTTGAATTGCCTGGTATAGTGGTATATTTTTGTCGCATTTTTACCAGCAACTATTGATAGCATTGACTTCAAATTTAATATGGAGATTCATTTAGGTGTCCTACATGGCGCTTACTGAATTTTGGACCACAATTTTTCTACTTCCTGTTTTAAAGCTTCGTTTATTTTCCAACTTTGATTTGTAAAGTGGTATTTCGTTGCATTTTTTTAAGCAACTATTGATAGCATCAACTTGAAATTTGGTGTAAGATCTAGTTGTCCTTTATCGAGCTTACTGAATTTAGATCCGCAAGTTATCTTCTTCCTATTTTAGAACTTAGTTTATTTTCCAACTTTGACTGTTAACCCATTTCCACACAATCCCTCCTTTTTACACCCCTCAAGAAAAAGGCTTTAGAAAATATAGTGGAAAATGAAGAAATTGCTTGTATCAACCAATTTCTTCATTATCCACAATATTTTCTTTGAAAAAAAAACGAAAAAAAAATAAAATTCCATTGACTTGAAATTGTCGTCTGCAGCATCTTTCAATTTGGAGTATTCTAAAATGTTGTTAGGCCGCCGTCATAGCGCAGTTGGTAGCGCGATGGACACTCAATCTAGAGGTCCCTCACTGGGTTCGATCTCCAACAGTGGCACTCATCCTTTCCGACTATTTGTCTCTCACCAATGGGTCGATAATCGTAGACCTATGTGGGATAGCAGCTGGGAGTTAGGAAAAGATGTAATGGTAGTACTTGTGTGAGAAATACCAGGATTCCATTGTTAGGTGCTACAGCTGCCGCGATAATACTGAAAGATTGTTGAAAGCGGCGTAAAACCCCATTGAAACAAACATCTAAAATGTTGTTATGTTGGAATGGGTTAGAGTGGTATAATTTCTTTGCATTTTTCTCAGCAATTATCAATTGACTTGAAATTTTATGTGGAGGTTCATCTAGGTACCCTCCATGGCGCCTACCAAATTAAGGGCAGCAAGTTATCTACTTAAATGTTTTGGGACTTAGTTTATTTTCTTACGTTGCCTGATGTAGTGGTATAATTTCGATTTGTTTATCTCAGTGGCTATCCATAGAAACTTGATGTGGAGCTTCATCTACCAGACCTTAAATGAATTAAAGTCCACATGTTCCTGCTTTACTCATTAGTTTGTATTAGGGCATGGCCAAGTAAAGTGGTATATTTTTGTTCCATTTTTCCCACTAACTATTCATAGCATCGACCTGAAACTGAATGTAATGATTTATCCAGGGGTCCTACATCGGGCTTTCCAAATTTAGGTTTGAAAGTTAACTACTTCTTGTTTTATGACTTTGTTTCAATTTTGACTAGTTTAGTGGTATGCTTTCATTGCATTTTTCTCAGCAACTATGCGGTCTGGTAAATGTGAGCCAGTCAAAAATGCTGCAAAATAGTAAAACAATAATACACTCACGAAATCCTGTGGTTTTTTTTCTTTCATCTTTCTTGAAAAGTGTCTGAGAAAACCATAAAGAAAATGAATACTTGTAACATGCAATTTCTTCCTTGATGTGGGGACAAAATTTTTTTCTATTTAACCCATTACCATACAACAGAATTTCAGACAAGCAGACAACGATTCAAAGTTTATGAAATTTTCGAATTTTTCAACTTTTTTGATAGAAAACATTGTGGAAATGAAGAAATTGCTTGTCACCAGCGATTTCGTCATTTTCCACAATGTTTTCCAAAGTTTTTTTCTGTAAGGGCATTTGAAAGTATCATTGTCTGGGAATGGGTTAAGCCCCCTTTGCTGTGTAGCAGCTTGAAGTGGGGAAATCCTAATACCGTAATACGTGCAAGGTCAGGTGAAGAGGAGATGTGCTAGCAAGAAATTGGACAGATGGCGGGACTGATGGATGGACAGATGTCAGATAGGACAGGCGGAGAATATGATACCAATATACAACCTTTGGTGGGGTATAAAACAAGGTAGCAAAAAGGTGCTGTTGTCAATTTATGCAGACTTATTGCCTTGCAAAGATTTTGATCAAAGCGAGTGAATTACTTTTAACACAGTATGTACTGACAAAATACTTAAAGTTTTAACCTACTACTAGAGGACAAAATTATACACTGGTCTAATTTCAAAGAGGAAGAAGATGATAAGTCTAACCAGACCCTGGGCTTTTTTGTGACCCTCAAGAAAGGTGTTGAAGAAAAACAATATGGGAAATTATTTTCCATATTGTGCTCTTCCTAGAAAGACAATAAACACATTCAATTCACAATATCCTTTCACATTCAATCCTGCTATTGCTGTGACCCTAAAAAAAAAGAAGCTTTTGAAATCAAAGTGGAGAATGAGGAAGATGCTTGTAGCATTTCTTCCTTAACCAAAATGAGGAAGATGCTTGTAGCATTTCTTCCTTAACCCTTTCCCCCACAATGATGAATTTTTACACCCCTCTAGAAAATAGTTTTTGAAACATTGTGGAAAATGAAGAAATTACTTGTATCAAGCAATTTCTTCATTTTCCTTAAGGCTTTACCCAAATAGCAGTTTTCTTAAAATTCCATCTACAAAAAATTGTCTTCTATAACTTCTTTCAATATGGGCCAGTCTGCAGTAATGAGTAAAGAAAAATGATAACCAAGTAATAACCCCGTAACAAAAATTTTATTATTTTCCTACAGTGAACAATGAATTGTCACAGCATTACAATATGATAATAGTAAATATGATTATACTCGTTAAAACTACAAAATACAGCTTCTGAAAGCAAAATTACAGAACTTTTTATGGATAGGATACAGTATTTAATCTAAGAAAATTAAGCGTCCTGTATGCATAATAACCATAGATAAAATAGAAAATAAGTTTTAACCCATTACCACACAACAAAATTTTTGACTGGTCCAAATCGAAAGATGGTGCAAATGATAATTTCAAGGTAATGAAAATTTACAAATCTTTGTCTATTTGAGTAGAAAACTTTGTGGATCATGAAGAAATTGCTTGTTAGAAGCAATTTCTTCTTTTCCACAATGTTTTCTTATACCTTTTTATTGTGGGCAGAAAAATGTGGGTTTGTGTTGGAATTGGTTAAGACTGATAAAGTAATATTATTTGTCCTGTAGCACAATATTTCATCAAACAAGATGGGGTCCTCTGTCTTACATACTGGATGTACTGTAGTCTCCTGTGGGCTCATAAGAGCATTCAATAACAAAAATACACTCATGTTTATACATTTCTTTTTAGGACCTGAACAAGGTTATAGAAGGGGTCCTTATTTCCTTTTCTCCAATTGACTGTTAAGTCTATGCAACATTCACAAATATAAAGTCAGATAAAGAATGAATTATGTTTGACAAAACTTTCCTTTTGGAGTCTGCTTTTTAAATTTGTGAGTGAAAAAAAAAAAGATAAGTTTTAATCTATTAAATAAAGTCTGTTATTTGCTATCAGAAGTGACAACTTAAAATTCTATATGCCCAACATACTTTAAAACAGAGCTCAAGGTAAAAGGGAGTCATGATGTCTTGTAGCTGTTCTATTAACCCTTTCCTGGATGAACCTGGGATTTTACGTCACTGTGATTTTATACTAGAGAAAACATTGTAGAAAAAGGAGAAATTGCTTAAAATAAGCAATTTCTCCTTTTCCCCACAATGTTTTCTACCACATAGGATGGTTTTATTTGGAGTTGCATCCAATTTTCATTGTCGTCTGCATCCTCTTTCAATTTGGACCAGTCTAAAATTTCAAAAACCAGGAAAGGGTTAATTAATAGATCACCACCTTCAATGAAAACATTGATAGGCAAATAAAATGATAAATTTATACAAGAAGAAAACTTTGAAGTCCAACATCGCTCAACATTTATGTTAACCAATTCCTAGACAGTAAAATTTCAGACTGGTCAAAATGCAAAAACTTTGCAAGCAACAAAATTTGGATTTTTTTGCCTGTAGGAATAGAAGACATTGTGGATAATAAAAAAAATGCTTGTTACAAACAGTTTTTTTCATTTTCCACTATGTTTTCGTAAGCTTCTTTCGTTAGGGGTATCAAAAAAGGTCATTGTGTGGGAATCGGTTAAGCATTTTTGTTGGTTTAGCTACTCAAACATGGCAAATATAGCTTATTCAAGCTGTAGTGACAAATTCAGCTCGCCAGACAACTATTTTTATTTTTTGTTAAATGTTAATAAGCATTAATTTTGAAAAATAGTGCAAATATCTCTATCAAACTACCTGTCAGAGTCCATGGACGTGTCCAGCAATTCATCAATTGACACAGATCACTGGCAATGTCCAATGCCCTCCAACAAGGAAGTTTGATGGAAATTTTAACCCATTTCTAATTGATCCTCAGCTATCGGATGCACTCCTCCCCTCCAGCTGGGTTGTTTTGAAATGGGATTAATTTCTTCCTTCTATCTAGAGCTCTGATAGAAAAAATATATATAACAAATGCTACAAATCAGGGTAAACAGAACCTCCTAGGAAGTAAATAGAGTATAGACTCAAGTCAGCCTGCACAGTCCAACTAAGGTAAAAACTTTTTACCATCTTGACATATTTTTAACCCTTGTCATACTGAACCCAGAATATTCCTGCTTTGGCAGGAGGTATAGACTAAGATCATCCTGCACAGAAGTGTAGTCTGATCTTAGTCTAAAAAACCTGTTTGACTTTTTAATTTCAGAATTGATAATAGATTTAATTTACTAAGAATAATGACCCACAATATCAGACATTCCATCATACTTCCCGCCGTTTTATTTTAATGCAATTCTAAATAATGATTTTATTCAGCATGACAAAGATGAAGATTTGAAAAAAACGTGAGGTCCCTTTCCACCTGATGGGTCAGCTAGCATAAAAAAGGTGAACAGCTTGGACCCTTGTCAACTGAGGAGTCTGAAAGGGATCTACACTCAATACAGTAACCATTTCGAGTCTTTATGGAAAACTCATAAGTGCCTATATTTATACAGGCACTTGTGCCAGTTTTGGACCACCAAATAGACATACTCCCTTAAACATATTGGTTTTTAAGACTTATTCATTTAAGCATATTGGTTACTTTATCTATTTACAATAATATACATGAAAAAATATGTGCAAAAACATTTAAAACCAGGTATAGGTAGATCTATTGTAAGTGCACATTCAATTAATATTCTTGTACATATGTAAGTTTTTACACTAGTTTTCTACTTATGTCCAATATTTCCCTATGTCCAATATCTCCCTTCAACAAACTTCTCTTTCAGTTTGTAGACTTAACCCTTGTCATGCTGAATACAACCCTTATCTGCATTTAAATTAAAATCAAAGGCCTGAAAGCACTGAAAACACTAAGGGTAAAAAGTAAATTTTGAAAATTGAATTTGTAAACAACTCTGGGTCTAGGAGTCAAACAAGAGGTGTAGACTAAGATCAGACTGCACTTATGTGCAGGCTGATCTTTGTCTATACCTTCTACTAATGCAGGAATATTCAGCATGATAAGGGTTTAAGTACTTTAGAAATATTAATGATATAGTCACATAAAATAGAGGGTCATCAGATTAAATGGAACATATCAACACAGTGTGTTAACTTCATCTTATTATAAATGATTTTGACCTTTACCAATCTTTCCAAAACTTCAATAATTTTCTATACCAAACCAAAATTAGTACATTATTTATTGAACAAGTATGTGAAGTTTCATCCAGCTCATTCCTATGGTTAATGAGCATCATCCAGACAAGAAAATATCGATTTATAGAGTAAAATAATGGCTTTCAAGAAAAATTGTATCACACAATTAGAGGTGATACTGAACAAGTATATGAAGTTCAATCAATTTCAGCCCCATGGTTAGAGAAGTAAAAAAGTTTATTGGTGGAGTAAAATGGCAGCCATTGTGAAACTTGAGGCCATTTGAAAAAGAAAAGTGCATTGAACAACTAGAGGTGATGGTCCGAACAACTTAGAGCTTCAAGTTATGAGCAGGGTTAAATGGTAATGGGTTAAGTACTTGTAACTCACATGCTTAAGATGACACTGCTGCTATGCTGAATGGTCCAAGCACTGCATTTACCCTTGTTATTCTGAATGAAAATCCTGATTAGAATTGTACCAAATTCAAAGGACTGAAATTACTGAAAGCGCTAGTTACAGGTTAATATTTCATTTGAAAACGGATTATATAAACATTTCTGGCTTTAAATGACAAGCAGGTGGTGTAGACATAGACCAGGATTTTACGCACCGTGATTCTATTCTTGAGAAAGTATTGTGGTAAAAGAAAAATTGCCTGTAACAAGCAATTTCTTCTTTTCCCACAATATTTTCTACCAGGCAGGACCAACCCCCTTTTTTCTATATTAGGGTGCACCTTGCGGGACCAAAGAGGCATTTTTATAACAGCTTTTGTAGAGAACCACCATATGCAAAATATTAAGTTTATAGGCCTCGTGGCTTTTCAGATATTCTTAAAGATTTTCTGTTCTATATTTTCATAAAATATGGTGAAAATTGGCATATCCCGAATGTCAACTTCATAACACAAATTTAACAATGTTAATCCTTGTCATGCTGAGCCCAGAATATTTCTATTTTTTCCATGAGGTATAGATATGTACAGACTGCACTTATATGTGGGCTGGTCTTTTTCTATACCGCCTGCTTGTCCCCTTTAAGCTAGAGTTGTTTATGAAATTTAATTTTCAAAATGAATTAGACAGAAATAGTACTTTCAGTGCTTCCAGCACTTTGATTTTCATGCTATTTGAAAAAAAAATTATCCAGCATGACAACAGTTAAAAGGGGGCCACCATGTTATTCTACCTGCATTATAATAATAAACCTATATGCCTTAAATCATTGTTTGCCAGGAAGATTTTTGAAGACTTCCTTCTTTGGTTCCAAGTACGATAAAGCGTGTCAAAGGTGAATCCAAGTGGCAGCTCTTGCTCATGATAACTTAAGGAGAGGGCCACTAAATGCAAAGTATCAAACTTCTGTGGCTTGTTAAGAAAAGATTTTCAAAGACTTCCTTCTTTGTAACACAGGTTGAAGGTGCTAAAATAACAGAAGGAGCCAGTAGGTAATTCAACAAAGAAACCTATCTTAGTTGGTCCTATGCCTTATAATTTGCCAGAGGGAGAATTTTGAGTATTTCCATCTTTGTTTGAACATCAAATAGGGTGCACCCAGGTAGAGCACATGGGCTTTTTTTTG
This sequence comes from Fragum fragum, assembly GCA_946902895.1. Classification (NCBI taxonomy): domain Eukaryota; kingdom Metazoa; phylum Mollusca; class Bivalvia; order Cardiida; family Cardiidae; genus Fragum; species Fragum fragum. The sequence goes on along the minus strand of OX336379.1, from coordinate 31,851,414 downwards.
ACAAACTTTTATAGAGGACTACCAGATGATGCAGCCGAAAGGACACCCCGGGGCTTATTTTCATGAACTTTTTATAGAGGGCCACCGGATAATGCATTTTGATAATCTTTTATAGAAGGCCACCAGTTGATGTAACAAAAAGGATACCAAAGGGGCTTATTTTTACGAACTTTTAATAGACTAGGCCATCAGATGATGCAGCTTACAAATACCAAAACTCTATCATTCAATGTATAGTTTCGTCTATCAAAAAGCAGTGTGCTGATTGGCTGAAAAAAAATCATGCCTCCACGAACAAATTTTTTTAGCACAATAGTTATTTTGTATGCTTCCGCACGAAATACTTCCACAGAATTTGTTTGAAAAATTCTTAAATATTCGTTTTTTTGCTAGATGACATTAAATTATAAGAAATTTACAGGGTATTTTTTGTTATAGAGGAACGATAGGAAAAAACTAATCATCCTTACGCACGAATCGGCGTCGTGTATACATACAGTGTGATTAGTTTATTCATTTTATGCCTCCATGAAAACAAAAAATATTCTCTTCGTCTCTTAAATGCCTTATGGTGTATCAGGAACAGTTTTTTTTTTAAAAAAGATTATCTTCTTAGTTTCGATGTAAAATAGCATGTCCCTTTGAAAAAACAAAGTAAAACCCGAGCGGAATTAATTAGTATCTATTTTGAATTGCCACCAGGTTTTGCAAAATACAAAGCCTCTATGCTTCTGTATAAACAGTGTCAACATTTCTTGCCATGACAATCTCTCTTTACCTGAAGTGAATTCTCCTATGAACTACAATGATTGACTTACTGATCTTGTGGAAGAAGACGGACAATGATGGTCACAATAGCTCACTTCGCCCTTTGCGCTGAAGTGAGCTAAACAAAATGATCGCAGGGGAAATGTGATATGTGATCACTGATTGGCTTAAAATTAACCATCAGTTATGAAAATAGAAAGAAAATACAATTATATAGAAATGACATATAAACTGCTAAAACGGTTAAATGTTAACAGTTTTAAGTATTTGAAAAGTAAAATGAGGAGAGAAAATCTAAAAACGACATGGAAAAGTGTTTTAATTGCTTAAAATGATTTCTTTGAAAAACGCCACTTTTTACAAACACGCCGGAACAAAACATTATTTCGAACTTGGCTTTAGAAAATTATACCTTAATGAAACCCCTTTAACCGAACAGTCATTTCTACAGCTAATCCTATGAAGAGAGCAAAAAAGTAGCAAAGATATCCAAAAGACGGACAAGAAAGCATTCATTGTATGACCCTGCCATCTGACGTCATCATCCGGGTAATACAGGGTCTTGACTTCCTGTTGCGGTGACGCCATCACCTTTCTGTCTTCCATTTCAGATTAGTTGAGACACTGCACCATTTAGTCCGCGATTCAAACAACAAAAACAACAAAGAATATATACAGGAATGTCCATATATGCACCGAGTCTTTCAAAAAATCGGCATTGTTCGTATCTATGTCTGAAATAAAATAAAAAAAAGTTATCAGTGGCTCTTCTATTTGACGGTATATCGTCACGATGTAATTGTTCATAATAAAGTTTAAATATATATTATCTCGAATCGAAACCTTTGATCAGGTTGTTTTTGTCTATTTACATAAATAACCTTCTGAATTGGAATTTGGAGTAAAACATTTTGCGTTATTTCACTAGTAAACGTGATTGACGGCTGAAGCGATGGCCCAAACGGTTAGCATTTGAACTATAATTAAAATCGTGTTCTGTTGATGATATATATCACTCGTCCACATAATATACAAACGACTTAACATATCACAGCACTGGTTTTATACAGTGGCTGCAGTTCTTAAGAATTCTAATTTTTGTGACAATAAATCGTTTACTTTTTTGAATTTCTGGGCTTTTGACAGGTTGATCTTCAGTTCTGGCCCGTGGAGGTCCTGCGTCCCAATTAAAACTAGTTTTAACTTAATGAAAGGCGGTGGTTAGACATTATATACTATACTAGTCATTTGTTGATTATTAATCGAGCAGGTGTCTTGCATTTCTTCTATGGTTTTTGGCTCTTAAATAGTTGATTTTAAAATCTGTTGTGACATCGAGAACATAACACGAAATATGAAGTAAAAATGTCATTAAGTCTAAGACGAGATTTCTTAAGTTTATTGCAGTTGATTTCTATGTTCAAGTGTTGTCAAATTCCATTGATATATCACTTCGTTTTAAAAATATGTTACCAACTTGTGACTGTAATCGCGAGGCGCTCTCTCCGGCTATCATTCCGTACGACTGACGGATCGCTGCTCCCGCCCATTGACGACGCTGATCACGCAAATAGAACTCCAACAAGAATTTCACTTAGATTGAGGCTTTTTTGTTTGCTGTTTTTTAGCTCATCTGAGCACGAAGTGCTCTGGGGGAGCTATTGTGATCGGCCATCATCCGCCGTCCGTCCGTCCGTTCACAATGGAATTTCAACCAAACTTCACAGAAATGATCCTTAGGTCATGCTCTTTCAAAATACTTCAAAGAATTGAAACCCATAAAGAACTCTGGTTGCAATGGCAACGGAGTGAAAAAATACTCTCCTCCCGAGCGGTAAGGCCTAGAGCTTTGATATTTGGTGCAAATCATCATCTGTTGACCCTCTACCAAAATAATTCAAAGAATTAACGTATTCTGAAAATAAGCCCTTTTCTGTGCAATCCCTGATTTTACATATAAATAAAGGAGGAAATCTTTAAAACTCTTATTCTCCCAAATCATAAGGCCTAGAGCTTTGATAGCTGGTATACATTATCATCTATTGACCCTCTAACAAAATACTTTCAAAGAATTGCCATTTTCTGAAAATTAGCCCTTTTCTGTGCAATCCCTGATTTTACATTGAAATAAAGATGGAAATCTTAAAAAATCTTCTTCTCCCAAACCATAAAGGTAGAGCTTTGATATTTTGTTTCAATCGTCATCTATTAACCCTCTAATAAAATACTTCAAAGAACTACCGTATTCTGAAAATTAGCCCTTTTCTCGGCAATCCCTGATTTTACATAGAATAAAAGAAGGAAATCTTCTTCTCCCAAACCATAAGGTCAAGGGCTTTAATATTTAATGTGTAATAATACCTATTGACCCTCTACCAAAATACTTCATAGAATTACTGTATCTTGAAATTAAGCCCTTTTCTGTGCAATCCCGGATAGGAGTTATGAAGGATATCATAGAAAATGTTGTCCTTCTAAATACTTAGGCCTAGAGCTTTTATATTTGGTATGTATTATTGCCTGTTGACCCTCTACTTAAGTACTTCAAAGAATTACCGCACTCTTGAATTTGGCTCAATATGGTTGGATCTTCACTATACCTAAGATTAAAGGAGAAAATCTTTTAAAAATCTTCTTCTCCAAAATGATTAGGTGTAGGGCTTTGATATTTTGTATATTATATCATTACGCCTTGAGCAATCATACTCAGGGGAGCGATATATGACCATCATGATCCTCTTGTTTTTTTTGTGTGTGTGTTTTTTTTTTTAAGAATGTGGCTAGTAATATGTAACAAAATTAAAAGGCTGGTTAGCGACCCAAATGTCGTTAAAGCAGTTGTATAGACTGCAGCGTCTCCAAACAAAAATGTAATATACATAAATGTCAACCAATGTCAGTTCAAAATACACTTCCGGTGTAAATGAATGATTTGTTTGGTTTAACGTTTAGCCTATTATTATTTTTTATTGATAGCCACGACCGGACTAAATAATTGGGATTTGAAAGAAGATATATTTTTTATAGGCGGCGATCGCTCAATTGATAGGAAAACGAAATTAAATGTGTTGGAATTGACCAATCACTGTCCCCGTCCACTGACGCCTTTAGCCCTGCCCTTTGACTCCGACAGGAAGTTCCGCTTCCATTTTAACGGCGTTATTTTGTAAAATGTATGCCAGTAGCATGTTTAAATAAATAGAATGGTTTGTTGGCGCATAAACGTAGTAACTACAGCTCGAATAGCGTCGCCAAACCAACAAAAAAAATTAACAAAATGGCGGCCGATGTTAGAAGATCAAAACTCATTTCTGATCATAATGAATGATTTAATTGGTCGACTGGTTACTTGAATGACAGCCGCGTTTGGTCATTTGGAATTAAGGAGAGAGTGGGCAAATAGAATATCATAACTGAAGCTGTAGTTACGACATTTTGATCGCCAACCGACGATTTTACTTACCACAGTCTTCATTCAAACAGCACGCTTGTGGACACATCTCTGAAACAATACAAAAAAAAATCATATTTTATTGACACATTGATCTTGACAAACCGAACATTTTAGACCACAACGTTTTAGCTTAGGTCATATTCTAAATATTCAGCCAAGTTTGAAACATACTAATACGGACCAATATTTACGTGTGATTTTAAGAATTACAAAATCTCAATCTTATATTTATGTACAGCTCTACGGTCTGAGGTGATGCAATTTTTACAACCTGTTGGCCTTAGGCCTATAGTTTAGAAGAAATATTTTAAAAGACTTCCCTGTTTATTTCTATTATAAATCAGTTTGTTTTGTTTGTTTGAATGGGGTTTTACGCCGCTTTCAACAATCTCTCAGTTATATCGCGGCGGCTGGAGCACCTAACAATGGATTCCTGGTATTTCTCACACCAGTCCTACCATTACATCCCTTCCTAGCCTCCAGCTGCTATCCCACATAGGTCAACGATTATCGACCCATTGGTGAGAGACAAATAGTCGGAAAGGATGAGTGCCGCCGTCGGGGATCGAACCCGGGACCCTCTAGATTGACAGACTGACGCACTACCAAGTGCGCTATGACGGCGGCTATTATAAATCAGGGGACCAAATACGTTTTCTTCTATTTGAGGCATATCTATTGCCAGAGGAGCATATGCCAATACTACATGCATAATTTCAAAGCTCTGGGCGTATCGGTTTTGGGTAGGATTTTTTTTTTTTTTTTCATTATTCCTATGTAAAATCCGGAATTTGAAAACATAGGCCTAATTTTCACGAGTGGGGTATTTTATAAAGCTATATGTACCAATAATCAAAGTTCTAGACCTTGTTGTATAAAGAAGAAGAATTGTTAAGATTTTCGTTGGGTTTGTTGTTTTTGTTGTGGGTTTGCTTTACTCGGTTACCGTGACAAATAGAATTCTTCGTGTATTTCAATTTTTTGAAGTTATTTGAAAGAGCATGACCCAAAGATTATTTCGTTGGCGTTTGGTAGAAATCAAATTGTTAGTTTTGAGGGAAGATTTATATGTAGTGAATCCTCTATACAACTACTACGTTTGTTTCCATCGATTATGTCGTTATAACGTAAATGTCGGTGTACTGAAAATCAACTATAGTGTCTCACTTCTTTCAATATATCGCCAACTTTTCGTGTTCTACTCCTTTAAGAAACATATTAACTGTTTTCTGTGTTAGATTTGCATCTGGCGATTTGAAATTTAGACTTTTCTGCTCAAAGGGGCTTTGGTGGTCGTCTTTCCGTTGGTAGCTCCATCATTTTATTTGTTTATTTATTAGTTTTTCAATTATTAATAAAAAACGATAGTCTACATCGGCTATGAAAACAAGTCGTTTGATTGACAATCACGAGCAGTCAATGTCTATACCTACAACAAGAGAGCTAAAATGGCCTAAGGTCGCACACTTGAATTTACTTTCTCAACTAATCAACCGAATTTTTATATCAATAGGATATTTTTACAAAAACGAACGGATATGATAGCCAAATTTTGTGATTTGATGAGAAAAAATCTGAAATTGCCACTAATGCCGCCTTTTACTTCACACTACATGGAAATTCAATGAGGTTCCTCTTTCGTGACAATACAGCATTTACAGCAAGGAAATTTACAGCAAGTTTGAGAGAGATTGAGCCTAGAAAAATAACAAGGAAATTGTCATTAAGACACTTTATCTCTTAATATGGGTACATATAGCATTGTTATTATACTCATTTGGGTTCTTACTCGTGACAATCCAATATTTTCAGCAAGTTGGAGATAGATTGGGCCCAAATTGTTACTCCTATAGTGGTAACAAGGTAAGTATCAATGGTGCCCCTTTCCCTTAATATTGCTGAGAATGTCACAATATTCAATAGGGATCTGTTTGACTTCCAAGTAAAAGGTTTAAGTAAGTTTGATGAAATGTTACCGAAAATTGTGACCTGTAGAGTAGAAATACCGAATCGATAGCGACGGAAGACGGGTTTTCAGGTAGTTTTCATGGCAGCTAAAAAGCCAGTGACTTTTTCCAGTAAAATCCCCCTTTTAACGTCCCTGTGAATTTATGACTGAGAAAATATCGAAGAAATTGCTTGTAACAAGCAATGTCTTCTTTTTCTACAACATTTCTACCCTACTAAATAGTTAATTGTCAAATTGAATCCAAATTAAATTTTCATTTACTCGGTCTTAAAATTATGACAGGTCTCAATTTTTGTAGAACGGGAAAGAGTTAAACAAAGGTACTTTGTATGTTTGTTCCTTATTTATTAATCATCACTACCTAACGATTTTCCAATACGCCCGACGCCGAAAGAAGACGATTTGTTGGTACGGGGGATAGTACGAAACTATAGGGAGTCCAGCCTGGTTCCTTAACTTGCTCGATGGATATCACCGTCACAAGGGACCTTGTTTAAACGTCTCATCAGGAAAGACAATTAGTTTGGTCAGCCGGGGGTCGTATTTGTGGCCGGACGCCGGACGATGACTGGTAAAAATATGAGCTCATTCGAACTCTCTCTGCTCAGGTGAGCATAAAACCACAGTTTGGAGGTTGTGTACTCATGGTTGACGAAAGTTACAGAACGGTTCAAAATATCGCCATTACGTCGCTGAAGACAATGTTCGCTTTTCTCAAGCCATCTCAAAACAACCAGTCTGAAATCAATAACGAGGGATCTAATTGACTGAGACATCTCGTCCAATCAGAGCCATTGTTATGAATTCTTTAAATAAGACGTATGCTTATACCTTTACTTTAGACTGGGTCAGTGAATGAAGAAACAATTATATCGGAAAAAGTTTGCTTTCTTTTAATCATCACGACATCGTTCAGTGAGTTTCAAAACTCATTTTGAGAGCTTTCACCAGTGATCTAGGAGCATCGCAAGGGATGCCTTATACTCAGGGCTTGAGCATCAGTTTATAAAGAAAAAAAATCTTCTACATCGAAAAAGGGACATAATTCGCGTTTAAAATAGTTATCTCCCTTGTCTGTACATATTTCCGACTATTCTAATAGGGAGCATATTTTCGATATTCCAAATACCAATAGGTCGACTCAAAATGTCAGGATTTATCCAAACAAACTACGCCGATGCTCCTGCTATAAATGACACATCACTGGCCACGCCCACTGACCTCCAACATGTCTATTCGACTGAGATATGAAAAAACTTAGTCTGCATACTTTATTTCCAGGAAAATGAATAAAGAGGAAACTGTTGGTCTGCGACCTAAATGCCGTAACTACAGCTTAAATAAGTCACAAGAACAACAAATGCGTAAGATAAATGTTGGAGTTCAAAGTTCACTTCCGGCCTAAGTGAATATTTGATTGGTCAATCGATTCTGTTATATTCCGTTGATTGTCGAGCTAAAAATGAAGGAAATCAAGTATGGTTTCAGTGTACATACAATCTCAAACATAGATGAACAATTCAGGATAATTCTGAATAACGAAACAAAATCAAACACCGTTAAACATCCATATAAGTTTACTTTTTACACAAAATGTACAAACTTTATCATACAAAAATGTTGAAACGTTGTCCAATCGATATAAAAGAACTATACAATAAATCTACAGTATGGTAATGTTTCATTTTTTTTTTTTATATAAAATGAACGTTTCTACCAAACTCTAATATGTTATTGAATCTAGGCTAAACACTTTTTGATAACTCTATATAAGTGTTTTGAATGTAGCACCTAATAATTATTCAACGTGTGAATCTAGATGTGAGCGAGCGTGCTTACTATTGCGATGCTCTGCAGACCCTACTCAACCTCTCAATATAAGTTTCTTTGTTAATTGACCAATCGCGGCTGTCAATCAAGGAATCAATCGAATCAATCATTTTAACTCCAACATTGACCGCAATTTGTATGAAACATTTTTGTTGGTTTCACGACTTAAACGTCGTAACTACTTCTTATTCAAGCTGTATTTACGACGTTTAGATCGCCAACCAACCACTTCACTATTTTGTTATATTCTACTGGCCATGAATTTTGCAAAATTAGGTCGTTTCAGATCGAAGCGGGACTTCCTGTCGGAGTCAATGGGCGGGGCCAACGGACTGATCTGGCGGGGCCAGCGATTGGTCATTTTTTTATGTTATTGTCAAACTAGAAATGTGTCACAGACATGGATGCCCCCACTGAAGTACATGTCACAAGACCGTCAGTTGTGACCTTGATCCTCAGAGTATCCAACCGAACTTTGCCCATTGGACTACTACTCGTCAAGGTGAAAAACTTGGACTACTTTAAGTAGTGAATAACTTATTTTCCAATCGATGTCATTCTTTAATGCGGGTTTAACTATCTTTTAACAGTTTTTCAGTCATATCGCGGCGGTATGAGCACCTAACCATTGATACCTGGTATTTCCCACACCAGTACTTATACTAGGCGGCACTCATCCTTTCCGACAATTTGTCTCTCACCAATGGGTCGATAATCGCAGACCTATGTGGGATAGCAGCTGGAGGCTTGGAAAGGTGTAATGGTAGTACTGGTGTGAGAAATACCAGGATTCCATTGTTAGGTGCTCAAGTCGCCGCGATTTAACTGAAAGGTGGTTGAAAGCGGCGTAAAACCCCATCCAAACAAACAAATCTTATACTAGGCCTACAGCATTTCAGAGCCCCCAGCTGCTCATCCCACTTAGGTTTACGATGATCCATCCATTGGTGAGATACAATTGTCGGAAATATTATTTGATGCGACCGGGGACGGAATCCTTGCCCAATCTATGTAAAATAAATAGTTTTAACTCTTAACTGTCGATCCAGTGACGTCATGGCGTCTACAAGGGTGTTCGCGAAGGTTGTTCGCTGTTGAGTATAATAGTGTATTTATCAAACTATTTCCCGGCTTTACTGGAACCACTAAATTCATGTTTGATTTGGTTAAATTCATATAAAATCTTAAGAATTGGACAGCGGCATAAAAACGAAAAACAAAAAAGAAAAATCCCCGAAATTCTAGTAGCGCTTGAGCGCCTCTATCGCTCTCCGGGCCCGAACGTACGAATTATTTTTTCGGGAATTTGATAGGATTGCCAAGTTTAAAAAGGAGACAATCCTGCAATAATGTTTCACTAATTTCGTCGGTATTTACATCCCTTGATTGATACTTTTTTCGAAAAGGAATGTATGGCACACCAATAAAAGCCCTATTTTTTTCCTCCCTGAATCTGATAAAGAGCCACACAAGGATCCCTTCTATGAAAAGAGGATGAAAGCCACGAAGTATTGGTTTGAGAAGATTTGAATGTATTTCCGTTTATTTTTTGTCGATACGGAAGCACATGCCTATTTGAGCGGCGCACCAAGAAGACGTTTACTTGTTACAGGATATAGTGCAAAACTGCTGAGAGCTCCGCCTGGTTCTTTAACGTGCTTGATGGATAGCATCGTCATACGGGGTCTCGCTGTAACGTTTCACCAGCCATTAGTTTGTTATTGGTCAGTTCGGGGATCGAACTTTCGATCATGAAATGTAAAGGGAAGATCGTCAAAGTTTTGACTATATACCATACATATATGTGAATATACCCGACCCGTTAAAAAATCTGATCACAGTTTTCAAGCGCATCTGGAAAAGGGTCACAAAGAATCATTTCTGTGAAATTTTGAAATAATCTAGTGAGTGATTTTTGACAAGATGATGTTCAAAGAATTCATTATGTGCCATATCGTCGATGTGCGAGCGAATGTCATAACTACAGCTTTATCAACCCTTTCCTGTACAATCCAGGATTTGCTGTGATTTTATATTTGAGAAAAAATGTGAAAAAAGAAGAAATTGCTTGTGACAAGCAGTTTCTCACTTTTCCACAATATTTTCTACCACATAAGATGGTTTCATTTCAAATTTCATCCAATTTTTATTCTCGTCTGCAAGTTCTTTCAATTTGGACCTGTCTAAAATCATAAAAAAAAAGAAAAAAAAAAAAGAAAAACGGGAAAGAGTTAACTAAAATAGCGACTTTTAAAAGTTATGTTACAAAAATTATCTATCAGTCGATTTTATGGAAGACAAGCTGAATGATCTTAGTCAAGCTTAGAAGGGAGAAATTACTAACAGAACCTTGGCGAGCTTACTAACTTTTCTGCTTGGCTCAAATAAAACCCCAAGACAGACCGGACATATGTGCAAGTCCTTTTACTATAAAGTTCATAGTCGGTTACTATTCTAATCAAAATTCAGAAGAACTCTCCAAATATGACCTACTGCCTTGGAGTTAAATAAACCCGTTGAATATTGTTGACATAATATGGATGATATTACACTGTTGCAATAACTATGAAAATGAATTAGAAGCCGATGACAATGCATTAATATGTTTTGCGGAATATCATTTATGAATGAATTCTATTAATTTGTGGTGCTTTGTTGCAAAAATCAAGGTCACATCATAAACAGAATCCCTGAAATACCGAACTTATTAAACTCGTCATCTAAAACAGTCTATAGAGGACTCGTTTAACCCATTCCAACACAGCAAAATTTTAGACTGGCCCAAATTGAAAGAAGATGCAGACGATAATTTCAAGTTGATGGAATTTTGAACTTTTTCGTCGTTTTTGATAGAAAACATTGTGGATAATGAAGAAATTGCTTGATACAAGCAATTTCTTCATTTTCCATAATGTTTTCAAAGACTATTTTCTTGAGGGGCGTAAAAAGGAGGGATTGAGTTGGAATGGGTTAAATCAGAGGTGTGCCAAAATGTACATTGGTCCTTTCACTTCATTACCTTTCTTTTAATTCTTGTTCAGTATGGGGAAGTTGCGATATTTTATTTGCCTTTTCTAGTTTTATTATAAATACAAATCTCTCTATGGTATTAGATTATGGTTCAAAAATAACACAGAAATATATTTTCAAGATGAAACAAATTTTCCAGCTCTAAAGTTGCATTATATAGCTGATCTTAAAACCAGAAAGTGCAAAGAAACCCACTAGTAGGATAAAGTCCAAGTAAAACACTGATAGGGACCAATTTATTTCTGGAGAGTATTCAAGAGGGATAACCCAAGAATGTCCCTCATTCGATATAACATGACCAGCCATTCAATATCCTTCTTGTCTCAAAGAAAATCTCATGATAGACGTTTGTATAAGATTTTGTGTTGTAAAGGTTAATTTAAGAGATTTAGAGAATCTTTATTGTTTTCATGGAGGTATGAACCGAAAACCCTAATCACACTTATGTATGAGTATTCATACATAAGTGTGAATAGGTTTTTCGGTTCATACCTCCATGAAAACAAAAACATTTCTCTTCATTTCTTATAATTTAATAGTATCGAGAAGAATAGCAGAAAACTTTATAAATTTGATACTTTTTTGTATGGAACTATTTAATGCGGAAGCATACAAAATGGCCGCGTGCTCAAAATTTTGTTCATGGAGGTATGAATTTTTTTTTTTTTTTCGGCCAACCAGAACGCCCGTTTTTGATAGACGAAACTAAAAATTGAATTATGGTCTGTTACAAGCAGATTGAGGTTTTTCTCTCTGTTCCAACACAAAACTGTCAAACTGATTCTTCCAGTCTACGATATATTTGGTACGCCATTCATGAAACTGGTACTTCCACTCTATCTCCATCTCCGACATATCAGCTGAAATAGAGGTAATTAGTATTTTTATCATAGAATTAACTTATAATGGAAGCGCAAACAGATAGACCGATTAAATTATTTACAATTCCCGTTTGTAAACATGAAACTAGTAATAAACTCACAAATCAGTATTGGCTCACAAATCAGTATCTACTTTAACCCATTCAAACACGTCGCCATTTTAAATTGGTCCATATTCAAAGAAGTTACAGACGACAATTTAAATTTGAAAGAAGTTTGTGTAAATCTGTCTTTTGGGGTAGAAAACAAGGTTGAAAATGAAGAAATTGTTTGTAACAAGCAATTCCTTCATATTCAAACTAGTTTACCCCAAGTCTTTTCTATGGCGGCGTACAAAACGGGATTTTGTGGAAATGGGTTGATTATTTTTTAGAATTTGTTGTTAGTAATATGTAACGAAATAAATTAACAGTAATCGGTCGGTGCCAAATACTTGAGCGGTGCGATGTATTTCATATGTGTGTTTTTCCACCTTTTTAAAAAATATGAAATGAAAAAGTTAATCTGGCCGGACGTAACGTTAACGTCACCAGACCAATAATAATGCATAACGTACATGGTCTTAACCCTTGTCATGCTGTATAATTTACCTTACTGAACTGCTGTCAAATCAAAGGACTGAAAGCACTGGGAGAAATTGTTGTTCAAAAATCAATATTTCTTTAAGAAATCAATCTCTGAACAACTCTGATAGGAAAATTACAAACAGGAGGTGTAGACTAAGATCAGACTGCACAACAGTGCAGTCTGATCTTAGTCTTCACCTCCTGCAAAAACCGGAATATTCCGGTCTCAGCATGACAAGGGTTAATGGATGTTTTGAATGGTCTATCGATTGTTTGATTGACCAACGCAATCCGCAAATTGTTGACTGGGTCACTGTCTTTAGATCTAGAGACAGGTACGGTATGTTATTAGACTGGTACCACCGTCAACTTTAGATCTATCAATCCTTGAGACAGGTACGATATATTATTAGACTGGTATCACCGTCAACTTTAGATCTATCAATCCTAGAGACAGGAACGGTATATAATTAGACTGGTACCACCGTCAACTTTAGATCTATCGATCCTAGAGACAGGTACGGTATATAATGAGACTGGTACCACCGTCAACTTTAGATCTATCGATCCTAGAGACAGGTACGGTATATAATGAGACTGGTACCACCGTCAACTTTAGATCTATCGATCCTAGAGACAGGTACGGTATATAATGAGACTGGTACCACCGGCAACTTTACATCTATCGGTACGGTATATTATTAGACTGGTACCACCATCAACTTTAGATCTATCGATCCTAGAGACAGGTACGGTATATATAAATAGACTGGTACCACCGTCAACTTTAACAAAGCTTTCCCACTTTTCCATTTCCACACAACAAAATTTAAGACTGGCCAAAATTGAAAGAAGTTACGGACGACAATTTTAGTTCATAGAATTAAAAGAATTTTTGTCCTTTTGAATAGAAAACATTGAGGATAATGAAGAAATTGCTTTTGACAAGCAATTTCTTCATTTTCCGCAATGTTTTCCAAAGTTTTTATATTGAGGGACGTCCAAAGGCGTCAATGTGTGGGAATGAGTTAAATAACAAGTCGACAGTGGTACCAGTTTGGTTATATAATTTCCTGCTTATTTTAGAGAAGTTAATCTAATACCGGTGACGTCATTTTTACCGTCGACGTAAAGTCGCGAACTAGTTTAATGTTTTAACGTCCAGTGCCACGTGCCGCCTACTGATAAAGATCAAATGAAACCGCAAACCGAGTCGATTATTCTCTCATCGTGACTTGTGTTGTTTACACACTTGTCTGCATCATCGAATATTGTAAGAAAATGAGTACTTTGAGTTTTATCCATTTCTCGGATATGTTTAAAACTTATTTGTGTAGGTGCAATGGTATCAAATATGCATGTGTTGTTAGTTCAAACAAGCTAAAAAGAGGAAAAAGGGATGCATTTAGGGGGAAAAGGAGGTATTTGTTAGAATCAGGCTCTATTTTTCTACTTTGATAACCTATCCAGTGGTTTGTTGTAGAAACAGGAAACTGTCTTGCTATGATTGGTAGACATAAGCATTTAACCCACTCCCACTTGACAAAATTTTAGACTGGTACAATTTTAGACTGGTACAAACTGAAAGAAAATGCAGACGGCAATTTTGTGTGGATTAAATTCTAAAACCCTTTGTCTAAATATTGTTTTCCACAATGTCCACAATGTTTTCCAAAGCTTTTTTTATCGGGAGCGTAAAAAGAAGGGTTGTGTGGGATGAATTAAAGTGTGATAGTTTGTTGTATATGCATTAACAGAATATCACGGTCTTGTGCAATTAAACCATGTTCATACCAACCCGCCTATTATACCTTCTCGCAGTGAATGTTGTTGGTACAGAACTAATATCAGTTAATGAATATCATTCAACGCCCCTAGAACTTGTTTTCGAAATAGACCCACCAAAAAAGGGAAGCAAGGCTCACTCTCGGATAATTATCCGTCTACACTGATGTTCATTCAGTGTGTCAAAAGCCTGAATCGTGTTATAATTAATTATTCTTTTGCGATATCTTAAGATTTGGACAGGTTCACCAGTCAAATACAGGGTTTCCCATTCTACATATATTTAGAAAAAGGGTTTCCTCTATCGAAAGGTTATGACGGAGTTGCTATTCAAATGTCTATCCCGCTCTGATTGCACAGGTTTTATTCGTCAATTGATAATAGGAATATTTATCACCATTAAATATTTCTTTTAAAATATATACATTCTATACAGTCAAAATCGGACACGTCAGAAAAACAAATCCGTAACTGACAGTGTCAAATACGGTTTCAAGTTGACTTCATTTTCAATCTGTATATGACGTTATAATTCAAATAAACATAATTAGAATAGTAATGGGGAAGGTAAATACTTGAAGAAATACAGATTTTTTAAAATTATGTCATCAAATTTTTTTTAATAAAAAAGGTATATGATAAATGGAAAATAATGTAACGATTGCGATACAACATCTTGTATTTGCTTCTCGCTGCGAGGGAAAATTTGATATTCCACTTGACCTTCGGTCTCGTGAATATCATATTTTTTCAACGCAGCTCAAAGCAAATACAAGACGATGTTTCTCTATCGAAGCATAATATTCTCTGTATTAATAGACTTAACTAAAAAGAGTAATACAATAATTTCTTTAATGTATTTCGGTAGATTATCGAGATCTCTCAGTGGATTATCACTTAAGAATTTTACTGAAATAAAAAAACAACTACAAACCCGCCCGCCCCTCCCCCCAAAAAACCCCAAAATGATAAACTCGCTGTTTTGATGTTCTATTGTTCACCCGATAAAAGATAAATCGATCTTACACTAAAACAAATTTGGCACTGGGCGACTTAGATAGAATAAAGCTGCATTTACGTTAGACCGGTCCCGCCGTCGACTTTAACAAAGCCTTTGTTAAAGTAGACAGTGGTACTAGTCTACATTTACGTTATTGTGGTTGACTACCGCCGATAAGAGATGATAACCGACCAAATCGTTCCTCCTTAATTTATTTTTGGTTATTTCCCTTGGTTTTAGTTACAGAATAATGCTTTCTCTTTATAACATTTATTAATACATGTGCCAAAATGCATCATTCCTTAAGGTTTGAAGAGAAGTCTTACCTTGAGACAGATCAGAGATAGGTATTTATTTAACAAGCAGTCCAGGATGCGTGAGTTGTCATTACGAACATTCATGCTGTACATTCCAGGGCAGGCAAAACATCCGCGAGATAACCATCGAAACTTCGCGGTAAGCAAAGGGGGGCTAACGAGGTATTATCCTATTTTGGTTCAGACAAATGACATTTATGCATGCATGAAAAGCAATGGCTGAACTAAGGTTCTTTTCTACCTGTAGTCAAAACGGATACATTCTTATGGGTCTTTAACCCTTTACTGATCAATCCATGGTTTTTACGTCCCTGTGTTTTAATACTTGAAAAAACATTGTGGAGAAGGAAGAATTTGCTTGTGACAAGCAATTTCTTCATTTTCAACAATATTTTCTATCCTACTGAATGATTATTTTTCAAATAACATCAATTTTTTAATGTCGTCTGCAAATCTTTTTAATTTGGGTAGGTCTAAAATTATGCAAAACAGGAAAGGGTTAAGTATATAGTCAATACCCATATAGTTTTATGTAAAGAAAATAAAATACTCGTTCTGATGTATTTCTTATATATTGTTTGTTTCCAGCCTGAACCAAACTATTTTGATGCTTTGTTAGTAGCAAGTTGCATTCTTCATGCACAGATTTCACGTTTTGCGAATTCATGCGATAAATCAACCATTCAAACACGACTATAGTTAAAATCGGCAAAGTAAAAATTGTTGTCTATGTTAGTCGTTTGAAAATTGTAAGCAAAAAATCGGAGGATAAAAGGAATGTTTAAGAGCAAACAAGAAGTCTTGAAGCATACATGAAACATGAAAAGAACAACTGACCAATCGTTGACCCCGCCTAATCACTCCGACAAGAAGTTCCATTTCGATTTTAAAACGACATTATTTTGCAAAATTCATGCATATAACAAACAGTAGAATGGTTGGTTTGCGACCTAAACGTCGTGACTAGAAGAAGCTATAATTACGACGTTTAATTCGTCAAGCCAATCAATGGCGGCTAATTTCGGAGTTCGAAGTTCCAGTCTAAATGTATGATTTAATTGGTCGACTGATTATCTGGATGATAGCCGTAGTTGGTCAATTGATTCTTGGCATGTGGTTTCCAGCCATTACAATTGCGCGCAAAGTAAAAGGCTAAGATCAGCCTGTGTATCAGTCCAGTCTGATCAGAGTCTTCATCATGCGTTCTATGGCACAACGCCTGTTAAGACCGTCAGGGAATAATCTGTAGGTAGAGGGCGTAAAATGTTTTCAGTGGCTGACCAGGCTGCTCAATGTGCGCCCTTCTCCCACATGTGAAATGAATAGAAATGTCACCCACTTTTGTATCATCTTTAAATGCATAATGTGTTTGTTTGAATGGGGTTTAACGCCGCCATTAACAATTTTCAGTCACGACGGCTGGAGCATCTAACGATGGATTCCTGGTATATCTCGCACCAGTACAACCATTGCATCTTTTCCTAGCCTCTAGCTGCTAACCATCTTAGGTTTACGATTATCCACCCTTTGGTGAGAGACAAATGTCGGATAGAATATTTACCGCCACCGGGGATCGAACCCACGATCTGTAGCGTGCGCACAAATTTGGAAAATGTACACCCTATTACAATTTAGGTTAAAGTTTCAGAGTAAGTTTCCTTAACTAAATCCAAATTATGTTTTTACTGTTAACTCTTGTTTCTATTTGCCTACTTTAAATTGTCTCAAAACATCACACCAGCCCTGCGTTTTGGAACACAAAACATTCGATTAAGCTTAACCATTTACAACACAGTGATACTTTATGGCGCTCTGTTGAAATAATATCAAGGAAAAATTTGTGTAACGAGAATTTCTCTTATTATCACAATGTTTTTACTCTAATTGGCACATATTTCCCAAGATAAGCGCAACTTGAAATGTCGTCCATCTGCAAATTCTATCAATTTGGACAAGTCCAAACTTTTGTCGTCTGGTAATGGGTTAGGAATTAGTATATCGTTTTGCATTTATAAAAATATCATAAGCTTGTTTAACCTATTACCACACGACAAAATTTCAGACTAGTCCAAATTTAAAGAAAATGCAACAATTCTAAGTTGATAAAACCTTGAAAAATCTTTGTCTTTAAGGATAGAAAATGTTGTGGAAAATGAAGAAATTGCTTATTACAAGCAGTTTCTTCATTTCCCACAATGTTTTTCAGAGCTTTATTGTTTTAGCGCGTAAAGAGGGGTTGTGTGGGAATCAGTTAAGGAGGAATCGGCAAGCTGATATTTTTTCAATCTTACGCAGGGCTTGGTTTTAACATAGAACTTAGGATAAAGACGAGCAGGCATGCTTTTCTCACCTGTTTGTAAAATGAGGTTGGGTAGATATTCCTTCCAAAATGCACACTCAGTCGCTCTCGACCCATATCCGATCGCTTTCGTCTTGTCGACACGGTCCATAACGTCCGCTCTCAACACCAAATGTTTCCGAGTTGCGTTGTCAAAAAGGGGCCATTCATCTAGGCTAAGCCCACCTGGCGACTTGTTTGGGTCGCTGGAAAATAAAGCAACAAGGTCACCCAATGTTATAGAATTGAAATAAAGAACAAAAATAATTAGAGCGCAACGAACTTTTTACACTTAAAATAAAGTGTTTCCGTTGTTATCTGGTTTCGCATTCTAATTTACGGAGAGCATGTCCCGCCTACTGACCCCGCTTCCAACGCCCAATCTGAAAGGAAGTTTCCACTTCGATCATTTTGGACAAGTCTAAAATTGTTCGTGTGGTAATTTGTTAATCAATGGCCGTCAGGCGATCAACAGTAAATATTACCTATACTATCACAGTAATGCCAAAACAGTAAGGCCGACCTGAAGTGAAGCATTTATTTTAAGGAATATAGATGAAAGATGATTGATTGAATGGGGTTTAACGCACATTTTAACTGTATTTCAGCCATATCGTTGCGGCTGGAATATCTAACAATGGATTCCTGGTATTTCTCACACCGGTAGTACCACTACATCCTTTCCCAGCATCTAGCTGCTATCCCACTTAGGTTTACGATTATCCAACCATTGGTGCATACAAAGATGAATAGAAAATTATACATACAAACATGAATAGAAAAAATACATACAAAGATGAATAGAAAAATAGACATATAAAGATGAATAGAAAATATACATACAAAGATGAATAGAAAAATATACATACATAGATGAATAGAAGATTATACATACAAACATGAAAAGCAAATATGCATACAAAGATGAATAGAAATTTATACATACAAATATGAATAGAAAGTAGACATACAAAGATGAATAGAAAACATACATACAAAGATGAATAAAAGACTATAAATACAAATGTGATAAGATGATTATACATACAAATATGAATAGAAGAATATACATACAAAGATTATACAGATTATACTTGCAAATATGAATAGAAGATTATACATACAAAGATTAAATGAAAAATTTTCATACAAAGATGAATAGAAGAATAGAAATATAAAGATGAATAGAAGATTATACATACAAACATGAATAGAAAATAAACATACAAATATGAATAAAAGAATAGACATACAAACATGAATAGAAAGTATACATACAAAGATGAATAGAAGATTATACATACAGACATGAATAGAAAAAATACATACAAAGATGAATAGAAGATTATACATACAAAAATGAATAGAAAATATACATTAAAGATTATACATACAAATATGAAAAGAAAAATATACATATGAAGATTATACAGATTATACATGCAAATATGAATAGAAGATTATACATAAAGAGATGAATAGAAAATATACATACAAAGATGAAAAGAAGAATATACATACAATTATGAATAGAAAATTATACATACAAAGATGAATAGAAGAATATGCATACAAAGATGAAAAGAAGATTATACATACAAATATAATAGATGAGTAAACATTCAAAGATGAATAGAAGAATTTACATACAAAGATGAATAGAAGAATTTACATACAAAGATGAATTGAAGAATATACACACAAAGATGAATAGGGGATTATACATACAAAGATGATTTGAAGAAAATACATGTACATAAAAGGATGAAAAGAAGATTATACACACGAAGATGAAATGAAGAATATACATACAAGGATGAATAGAAGATTATACATACAGAGATGAATAGAAGAAAAGACAGAAAAAGATGAATAAACATATACATACCCCATACATTTAACTTAGTATTCATTTATAATACTAAATAAATAAATTTAAAAAACACACACACACACAAAGCACACATACACAAACCCCCCAACAACAATAACAACAAAACACCAACGAAAAGCAAAACAAAACAAACAAACAAAGCGGTAATTCCGGCATGTGCTCAAGAATCCGATTTATTTTCATTTATTTCTTTTATTTTATGTATTTGATGCATTTTTCTTGAGAAAGAGAGACTGATAGTGAAAGAAAGTGAGAAGACACAGACAGATAAACAAAGCGAGGGGAGAGAGATAGTGTGTGTGTGTGTGTGTGTGTGTGTGAGTGTGCGAGAGAAAGAGAGAAAGAGAGAGAGAGAGAGAGAGGAGAGAGAGAGAAAGAGTGAGAGGGGAGAGAGACTCCCGCAGAAATTGCAACTTGGATATCAACGGCGTTTTTTGCTAGATTTATGGCCAGTAATATGTAAAAGAAAAAAAAAGTAAAATGTTGAAGTACACAAGCTTAACATGAACGTCTACTTATGCCGGAGTTCAAAGTTCACTTCCGGTCAAAATAAATGATTTAACTGGTATATCGTTTCTTTATGTTATGTCATTATTCTTTGTCCACAAAACAACTTACACGAATTCCTTATAGTGGACATGGCTAAACTGAGTACCAACAACATAGGATTTAGTTGACAAATAACAATTTTAGACTAACGTTTTTAGAACTCTGGTAGAACAAGGTTAAATTCCTAGCAACGCTTTGACAATTTAGGACACCCACACGACAAAAATTTAGACTGATTGCAGGCGACAATTTCAAGTTTTTGAAATTTTAGAAATCTTTGAGTAGAAAACATCGTAGAAAACGAAGAAATTGCTTTTGACAAGCAATTTCTTAATTTTCCACGATGTTTTCCAAAGCAATATTCTTGAGGGATGGAAATGGTTTTACTGTAGTCTCCGACAGATTATTCATATAGTGAAAGGCATGCCTCTCTAGGATTTCAATTCAAGTTTAAACAACCTTTTCAGTCAAGTTTTCGGCCCTAAAGTCAATTTCACAATAATGCAACGATAATATTTTTATATGTATTTAAATTAAAGAATAAGACTATTTTTCACCAAAACTTGGTCGGTCAGACGTAAAAACAAAGATTTTAGAGTCTGGCTCTCTGTCGAATTCTTCTGTCGGAGACGAAGCGTTACTTGGACTTAAACCCATTCCCAAACAAAACCGCTTTTTGACGCCCCTTTATAAGAAAGTTCAAGAAAACATGGTGGAAAACTTGTTCAAAGCAATTTCTTCATTATACACAATTTTATCTTCATTTAAAGACAACGTTCTTTTAAAATTTCAAAAATTACAAATTGTCGTCTGTAGCTGCTTTGAATTTGGACCAGTAAGAAATTTTGTTGTCTGGTAACGGGTTAAACTGAACTCTTTGTTCTACCATGCAACCGAGCTCACTCTTCAACGCAATAACAATGAATCACTGAAATTGCTTGTCTATTTATAGAATCGTGGTACCATCAATTATTATATAGTTAACTAGTGAACAGGTATTCTTAGTTTTGATACTTCTCGAATGACGTCATCGTGACTATGGCAACAATCTCTAGTTTACTTTGAAGCTAAGAAAGCATATTAAAATATGTATCAAGAAATAGTTGTCTTTTTATTTACAAAAAATATTACATTGGCTCAGAAACAAGAAAGATCAGTATCAACAATAGACAATCTAATACCCCTTTTGGTGCCCTCGGGAAGAATAAGCTTCGAAAACATCGTGTAAAATGAATAAACTGTTTGTTGCAAGCAATTTCTTCATTATCCATATTATTTTCTACTTTAAAATAAAAAAACATTAACTAAAAATTGACGTCCGTCACACTTTCGAATTTGGACCTGTCTATTTTTTTTCTTCTGGTAATGGGTTAACTTGGCTAACCAATCGCTGGTCCCGCCTACTGACTCTCTAGACCCCGCCCATTAAACCCAACAGGAAGTTCCACTTTGATTTTTTACGGTGTTATTTTGCAAAATTTATGGCCGGTAGTATGTAACTAAGAATTGAAATGGTTGGTTGGTGACCTAAACGTCGTAACTACAGCTTGAATAAGCTGTAGTTTCGACGTTTAAGTCGCCAAACCAAAAAAAAAAAAAAAAATGCGGCAAATAGCGAAGTTGAAAACTCAGGCCTGGGCTGAATAAATGATTTGATTGGTTGATTGATTCATTGATTCATTGATTGACAATCGCGATTTGTCGGTTCAGACGACCAGGGAATTTCCTAAGAACCACTTTTGCTTTCTAGAACGAGCGGCCACCACGAGTACGCAGCGTATTTGACGGATCTCAATCAAGAATAATATAATTTTTAGTTTCGTCTATCAAAAACGAGCGTTCTGATTGGCCGAAACAAATTTTCACCACTCCATGAACAAAATTTTGATCAGCCATCGATTTTATATCCTTACGCACAAAAAAGTTCCATCAATAAGTTTGTAATGGACTTGATGTCATTAAATTATAAGAAATGATGAGATCATTTTTGTTTTCATGGAGGTATGAAACGAAAAATCTAATTACACTTATGTATGGATCCGCTTCATACATTGTGATTAGTTTTTTCGTTTCATACCTCTATGAAAACTAAACATATTCTCTTCATTTCTTCATTAAACTTATTTGTTTTACATCATTCTTCCAACTTAGATTAATCCCTCTCGATTCTGCTCCCGGGAATATTCACCAGTACTCGCGCCGAATGTGTGGGCCAATGAAAGAACCAAGATCGATAGCCGCTTCCGGGAATCGAACTCGGGACCTCTTGATCGGGAAGCCGACGGTCTACCTCTCGATTCAATCAAAGAATCAATCGACATTAATTTTAGGCCGGAAGAGAACGTTTAACTCCGAAGCGAAACAAATTCATACATTAATGTGATTAAGTTTTTAGGTTATTACCTCAATTAAAACAAAACAAGATATATATGCTCTTCAATTCTTATAATTTAATGCTATCAAGCATATATTTCACAAGGTTGAAGTAAAATTTCATTGATCTACCTTTTGTGCAAGCTTACACGTCGCATACAAAAAATTTTGTTCATGGAAAAGGAAAAGGAAAATTCAGCCAATCAAAACGCCTAAATCTTGAATGACGAAACTATAATTAAATTATACCTCTATATGAAAACAACGAGCATTTTCTTCTTCCCCTTAAGCCATTGGCAGACGAAAAAATATTAGTAAAAAAAAGAAAGAAGTTGCAGAAGACAATTTCAAGTGCAGAGAATTTCAAATGTTTTTGTTTTTCAGGGTAGAGTTTAATGAGGAAAAATGCAGAAATTGCCTGAAACAAGCAATTTCTACACTATCCATACTATTTTCTAAAATCTTTAAATTGAGGGTCATGAAATACCGGGATTGTGTGTTAATGGATAAAAGGAATAAGCAATTGTAGTTGTAACTTTTATTATTCGAAATTAAGTCGTTGGCCTCGATATTAATTACTGTACTGAATTAAAGCGTTGCATTGGAGCCATAGAGTTGAACTTGTCCTGACTTAGGAATCATTGTTTAAAACCATCAAAGCGAGATTCCGTGTGTTGACGCCCTAACCCCTCCCTCCCCAGTAATTCTTGGAAGAGTTTGTCGTTCAAACAGGTTTGATTGATTGATTGAATTTGGTTTAACGCTACTTTTTATAGGATTTCAGTCATATCACGGCGGCTGAAGCATCTTACAATGGAGCCCTGGTATCTCTCACACCAGTACTACCACTACATCCTTTCTAGCCTCCTATCGCACTGAGGTTTACGATTATCGATCCATTGGTGAAAAAAAAAATAATCGAAAATGATATGTGCCGCCGCCGGGGATCGAACCCATGAAATCCCATGATTGAAGATTGGGAGTCTGATGCGCTACCGACTGCGCTATGACGGCGACTCAAGTAAGTTTGAATATAGGAGGGCTGACAGAAATAAGTGTTGGTGACTTACCCAGTTTTGGCAAAATTGGTCCAGTATTTCATTACTTTTTTGGCGAACCTTATTTCCTTATCCGTGTACCCTCTGGAATGGTTGAGCGGTTCACCGAACATAAAATTGATTTCGTCCCCGTGGAGCACCCCCATCCACTCAGGCCAAGTATGGACGGAGGACCGATGTTCGAATACATAATAGTACACGTCCTGACCCGCATTGGCATAATGAAGCGCCATATCGACAACGGGACATATAAAGTTGAAATCTCCCACCGCCATGTCTATGTTCCAAGCATTTCTTCTTTGGTCGTCTGGGTTTATCCAGTTTCGATATTGAAATTTAATTGCTTCTATTCCTAGACTGTTTAGATATCTCGGATAAAAAGGATGGAATCGAAACAAAACTTCTATATGCATATCATATCGTGTTCTTTTTAGCATAGCGTCTCTAGAAGGTTTCCCTTTCTCTTTCGGGGGGAAATCTTCTGTGTCATAATAGAGTAACCAAAAACTGGCCTCGTTTGTATTATGGCCCAAAAGCACTGGACATTTCTTGAAGTTATTACTATTAAACGATTTTTCTGGACTTTCCGTAAGGAATACACCATCAACGATAGGCACCATTGGAAAACGGACTGCACTAGACGCAATTGTTTCCCACTCAGATTCTAATAAAGTTTTCGGGTGCACTCGCCTTAAACACTGTATCACGGTCACAAGGTCGTCTGACGAACAATTCACCTTTTGAGCTAAAGACATAGATCTATTGAAGGCTTCCCTCTTTGGAAGGGTTGCCCAGGCGGCGTTTGGAGCACCGCTTTGTAAAATTGCTCTATTGAACAGATGGCGACTAAGAGGCGATAACATATGCATACCAACACTAACGGCGCCCGCACTCTCACCCATTAATGTTATAGAGTTTCGATTCCCACCAAAGGATACAATATTATTTTGGATCCAGGAGAGAGCCATGTATTGGTCCATAAGTCCCGCATTGCCCAAAGCTTCCGAGTGAAACAATGAGAGGAAGCCAAGAGCTCCGACACGATATTGCATAGATACAACAATGACATCATTTTCCGCGGCTAGATATTTTGCATCATATATATCTAGCGTGGACGAACCTGAAAAAAATCCACCACCGAATATCCACACTAACACATCCTTGTTTTTATCCCTGCTTGATGGGCGTGGAACCCAAATATTTAAATATAAACAATCTTCATTTAATTCTGTGTTTGCATTCCATACATCAGCTCCGTCGTATCCTGACATATCGAGGAGCTGCCAGCATGAATTTGGTCTTTTTGTAGCCACAAATACCCCTGACCATGGGTCCAAAGCCAGAGGTCCTTTAAACCGGAGGTCCCCCACCGGCGGTTTTGCGTACGGTATCCCATAATACACGTCCACTTCCTTCTGACTTACGGTCATGCGGATTCCCCGGATTTTACCGCTAGGTGTTCTGATTGTGTCCCCGAGGTTGTACTTGATGGTTCCGCTAGCTAGATTGAATACCAGTCCAGAGAGAACCAGTCGAAACAGGACGACTCCGATATGCATGCTTTGGTCCTGTGTTCGCCGACATTAGTGAATACACGATCTGCGAAAAAGAGAAAGAAATATTTATTGTCTAGTTTGTATTATTTATCATTTAAGAATGTAAAGTTTATAATATCAATTTTGAGACCAAAAAGTTCACGAAGTTAAAATGATTATGATATGAAGGAGTGAAATAACCCCATTGAATATATTTGGCATTAAATGGGTGATATTAGACTAGTATAATAACTCTTCAAATAATCTTAAACCTATAGTAACGCCTTTTCGTTAACGTGCTCATGAAATATCGAATTGATTGAACGAGTATTCTATAGGCATAATCATATAAAAACGAGGCATATTACCACCCATTCAATATCATCTATTTATAAGAACATCCCAAATTTTCTGAGCAATTAATTACTACTAAATTTTAACAGTTTCAATTGTCAAATATAAATACCTTATCACGATTCAAAATTTTAATGGAATTCAAGATGAGGTTATGCCTATCCGTGCTTAGTCATATATTTCGATCAAACAAAATTACAGTCAATCTTGCTCAGGCGACTACCTCTATTAAGCGACCACTCGTATTTAGCGACCAGTATCAACATAATTGATCATTTTTGCTAACAAAATTATCAAAACTAAATCCTTTTTTGGTAAGACGTTTCTAATGAGTTCAATCAACATACGATAAGTGAGAATTTATATATGAAGCCGAATAGATCCTTCATAAGTGTATTGAGTGACCCTTCCCTTAACCGACCAAATTCTGACTGTCCCTATAATGGTCACTTTATGCAAGTTTTACATGTATATAATTTATTTTTTAGTTTCGTTTATCAAAAACGAGCGTTCTGATTGGTCGAAAAATATTATTCATAACTCCATGAACAAACAAAATTTTGGGCACGCAGTGATTTTGTATGATTCCGCACAAAATAGTCCCATAAAAAAGTATCAAAATTTGCAAAGCTTGTGATTTTTTCGCTCGGTGATATTAAATTATTAGACATGAAGAGAATATTTTTTTGTTTTCATGGAGGTATGAACCGAAAACCATAATCACACAATGTATGAATCCGCTTCGCGGAAAAATATTCTCTTCATCTCTTAAATGATAAAAATTTGAGAAGATTCATTCAAGGAGGATTCCTGTCAGGTTTAATTCAAATTTGGCATAATGTTATTAAAAGACAAAATATTTGAAGAAAAAAAAGGAGAAAATAATCCACGCCTACATTTTTCGATTAATCCATACTCTACGTACAATTTCTTGTGCGAGGAAAGTTCCCCTCGGGTCTGATTGAAATTGCTCAGGGGTTAGTAAGGAGAAGATGTTCAAAGCCCTAATAATAATTTATCTCCAATAGAATAATTCAGAAGACATCAGGCTTTATAATCTTCATTTCTTAACATGCAATCGACAACATTTATCAAAATCTACCAAAAAGTTAATTCATTAAAACAACAACAACAACAACAACAACCTGAAAATCGGGTCGAACACTCGATAAAAAAGGCTAATAAAACTAAAACTGAAGATTTGGAGACTACAGTATGTTTGGGGATTAAAAAGTCTAAGTCCTACAAGGACTTTAAAGACTTGTTGACGACATCCGACGTTGACGCGCGTCGCACAGATCACGAAAGCTCATCCTGAGCATGATGTGTTCCGATGATCCTAAATAATGACTAATATTCGTAGTGCATGATTGTACTGAAAGCTCATTCGGAAACCTGGTGCGCTGCCCTCGAGAAAAGTGAACACAAAATCTAAGGAAAAAAGGGGGCATTAATAATCATGAATTTCGACTCTTTTTTTTTCCATAGATTGCTGGTTCCCAAGTCGTGAACATGTATTCCTAGTTTCAGATCGATACTTTCAATGATAACAGAGTTATGACAAAATGTAGAGTTTTAGCACGTAGTCGACAACAACAGACAGGCTATAGCAAAACCTCGGGATTTCTCCGAAAACAACCGAGCTAAAAATCTTTGACAGACCTTTTGGTTCCCTTCTGTGAGCGATCTCATTGGTTCCCGTACTTAACCACACTCACGACTCGTAATGTATCCCATACTGCCCCTGAAAATAGAAAAGAATATTCTGAGGGAATTAAAGGAAATTTTGGCCTTAAAGTCTAAGTAACACATTTTATACCATAGCGTTACAAGCAGGGATTAATGACACCCGTTGGGAGTAATATTTGATAAGTTCACGTGTAGATTATTACACTTAGGATAACACCATTATATGTAATCTAAATTGGAAATAACGTTTGATATTTAAGGGTAATGATAAAAATAAAACACCATATTTGTGTTCATTTTAATGATTTTTATTGATCTCATTCATTCACGTCAAAGTTTCGTTTTTATCGCCATTAGAAACACGCCTTAGATTAAAGTAATAATCAATAAATAAGAATACTTCAAAGATAAATCTATAACACTTGTCGAATAATTTTAATGAAAAAAAGATCAAAAAGTCAATTGAGCCAAAATGCAGCCTTTAAGCAAAAAACGTTGCCTCTGGAGTGTAAACGGGTTATGTATAAAATCTTACTTAGTGACCTAGATTTTAAAATAATGAGACCCAGAGTCAAACTTTGCCGACATATTATGGACACAAATATTCTGACCAAAAATCAAATCGGTTGAGACAAAAATCTGGCCTCTAAAGTGCACACAAAGGTTTTTCCCAATAGATTTCATCTAGAGACCTAGTTTTGACCGCATGTCACCTAAATTCAATCTATGCCAAGATAATACGGACACAAACATTTTGACCAGATATCTAACAATTTGAGCTCAAAAAGTTGCCTTTAGAGGGCAAACAAAGTGTTTCTAATATTTGACCTGGTGACCTAGTTTTTACCTAACTTGATCCAAATTCCAACTTGACCGAGATATTGTGGGGACAAATATTGTGATCAAATATTAGACTTATTTGAGCCTAAAATGTGCCCTCTATAGTGCACACAAGGTTTTTCTAATATTTGACCTAGTGACCTAGTTTTTGACACCATTGGACCCAATATCACACTTTACTAAGATATTATGCAGGCAAATTTTCTGACCAAATGTCTAAATGGCTAAAATGATCCCTCTAGAATGCACACAAGGTAATTTCCAAGATTCGACCCTGTGGCCTCACATGACCAAATATACAACTTGACCGCAATATCGTGCGGACAAACATTCTGACCAAATATCAAGAAATTTGAAGCAAAAATGTGACCTCTAGAGTGCACACAAGGTTTTTTTTCTAATCTAGCGACGTTGTTTTTGACCCTACATAACCCTATATTGAATCCGGGTTTTATTGAATAAACATTCTTACTAAGTTTCAAGACATTTGAACCAACATTGTAGACTCTAGAGTACACACAGGATGTTGACACACGACGGACGACAGAAGACGGACGCAGATAGATCACCAAAGCTCACATTCTGCAATTCGTGCTCAGGTGAGCTAATAATAACAGTATATCTTCTCTTTAGGTCATTACTCAAGGTAACTTAATAAAAGAATTAACAGAAGAAGATGTGCAAGGAGTATGACCATTCAACTGCATAAGATATGTTAAAATAAAATTTAAAAAAACAAAACGTTTAAGTCAGGGTTATTTGAAACTTGGCGGAACTGACATGATTTTAAAAGGAACAATACTTGGGAAGATACAATGATTTAGTGAAGTAGGAACCAACAGCCATTCAATGCAAGTTTGCGGAGAACCCAAAGAAAAAAGTAGGTTCTTTTGTGCTAAAAAAATGTGATCTCTTTCGCGTTACAAAGAAAAGATATCGGACGTTTGCATTGGCGGACCAGAACCATCCCCCTCAAACAACAAATATCTCACCACCCGATCAACTATTTGTAGTGAAATTTAATGATCTAGATAATACAGAAAGAAACGATGTTTGGTAGCAATGTCAAGATGAATGATTGATGTGTTCACAAAGATCCTGGGGAATAATAATATCGTTTCATACTCGTGTTGTGGCTCTACAACTAACACGGGATTCATCTTTTTGGGGTTTGCTCCTGGTTTTTCGACTAATTGCCTTACCTTTTTTATATTTGTTAAGTCAGTACAAAAAGAGTAATGCGTCCCCCCAAAAGCAGACCAAAATAAATGTAGAAACGTTCAAAGGATGAGAGAAGGGGGGCTTATTTTGACGATATTGATTAAGTGGTAATGAAATACCGAATTTATCAAACGAGTGATCTATAAATAGATAAAAACGAGATTTTGCCGGGTTTTTAACTATTTGGATGATAAGTTTATTACTTTGGTATTTTTGGATCACGATTTCTATTTATATAATGACCTTAAGCTTTTTCGATACATCGATTCATTTCTTTAAACTTGTCGAATCGAGATATTCCGCTGACCATAAGCCAATAAGGCTGTTCTGTAAAATGACGTCATTATATGCGATATAACGTCATTTTGGCGGTATTTGAAAGGCGTTACCATCGACTCCATTTTCAAAGTTATATTACATTTTGTTAATATCATCCATGTAATATCTGTTCAACGGGTTTATTTCACTTCGACGCCATAGCTATTAAAAAAATAACATATGGAAAGTCCCTATAACACATTGAACAACAACAACAACACTGAGAAAAAATGGAACTAGTCTAGAAGGAATATTTATTTGAATGGCATATTTCCCTTTCCATAGGGAATATTATGTTACGATAGCAATATCTCGTATTTGTTTTGCGCTGCGGAGGAAAATTTTGATGTTCTATGAGACCGAAGGTCGAGTTGAATATCAAAATTTTCCTCCGCAGCGCGAAGAGATTACAAGATGTATCGTAACGTAACTTAGTATTCCATTTATTTTATCCCTACATTTTTATAAATAGAGGATAATCGTTTGTTTCAGTGTAAGATCGATTTATATTCATTGAGTGAACAACAAAACAACAGAAGCCACTCGTGCAAATATAGCTTTTGATGTTCACGAAATGAAATATCAATCGATCTTACTCGAAAAACAAACGATTGTTCTATTTCTTTAATGCAAAAATTAGAGAAAATGCGAAATTTTCTTAAAGCGCGTCATTTTGCACGTGACTGCTATGCAACGCTTATGATGACGTCACTTATTTGGCTCTGCTTAGATAACGTCAGATAGGGTGAAATGAACGAAGGCGGGGCATAAGTTTTTGATAATTTCACTGGATAGGCGGTGAGTTTATCAAATGATAATCTACCGTTATTTCTCGATAATCCACCTGGAAGCATTATAGAAAATAAAATAATTTTCAAAAATCTGTATTACAACAAATTTTCCCTTCTTCTTTATTATTCCGATTACGTTCAATCACAATACGACTTCATGTACAGAATAAGAACAACATCATCTTAGACTACCTGATATGGAACCGTATTTGTGGATTTATTCCTGAAGTGTTCGATTGTGTCTTTGTCGACTTTATATCTTATATCAGAATTTTTTATAGGCATAGAATAAATTTCGATATTTAACATTCTTTCAGAAGTAAAGCATTTCCATTTTTGTTTGTTTTACAGATGTCGCGCCCAGAAACGCTACCGTGTAATCAGTGCAAGCTTTACATCTGCCAAAGCAATTAAAACCGAAATTACTTGTTTGATAGTTGCGCAGCAGACTTGCTTATTTTTGGAGCTGAACGATTTGTTACAGCAATTTAGGTTTGTAGATCACAAGTGACTCCTTTGATACATTGCCAGACGACAAATTTTGGACCTATCCAAATTAAGAGAGCTTACAGACGGTATTTCAAATTATATGAAAATCAAAAAGTAAATGCATTTAGATAAAGAAGGCATTGTTGGGTGAAAGGGAAATCGGTTGTTACAAGCAATTTAGTCTTTTCTCACATTTTTTAAATATGCATTCTTCTTGGTCGTTCAAACAAGGCCGGTTGATTAGAAATTGATTGATTCTTTTCCAAGTAGATCAGTGTTGAGTCAAGTCCTGTTTAAGCGACCATCTCTTAAAAGCGTCAACTTACTTATGTAACGAGACAGATAAAGGTTAAGTTCATTAGCTGAGTGCAAAACTCCTTAAAGCCCCAGTTACACCTTGCGACCAACAGAATAATTTGAAAGATACCTAGCCCTTAGCACTTCGCGTTTTTACGACATTATTTATTAAAATGTTTCAAAGTTTCATTTTTTGAATTTAAAACAAACCATATGACCTTTGGCCGAATGACAAGTTCGGGCCGAACACTTAATAGAAAAAAGTTGAAACTTTAAATCTGAAACAGAGGACTCAAAATTATCATTTAGAGACTTTCGTATTTTTGAGTAGTGTTTATACGGCTTTTTTTAAAACCCATTTCCAAAACTATAGAATGGTCCAAATTCAAAGGTAGTTTCAGACGACAATATAAAAATTATAAGAGTATTTCCACTTTCTGGGTGAAAACATAGTGTAGAATGGAGAAATTGCTTGTTTGCAAGCAATTTCTACATTTTACACAATGTTTTCCCAGATGTTCTTCTTGAGGGGCCTCAAAAAGTGTCATTGAGAGGGAAAGGGTTACATACTATTAATAAAGCACTTCCTTAACAACTGAACTCTAATGTCGCTAGTTGGTATCACAAGCGGCTCTCCGAGGCTACATGGTAATGATTTCCAATAACACATGATTGAGTAAAAAATGATCCCTTATAGTATAAACTTTTGAACGACCCTTTCTCGATGCCTCTCCTTAAGATAGTATTCTGTTAACCAATGCCAGACGATCACAATTTATCACAGACCCAAACTAATAGAAGTTTCAGATCTATGTTCTAATGAAGAGAAAACGTTGTAGGAAATGAAGAAATTGCAGACCAAAATATGATGGACTGACCAATCAAATAATTCAATTATGACGAGAAAGAAAATATTGACCTTCGATTTTTTTGTGAAACGTTTTCCTTTGGTTGGCGACTTTAAACGTCGAAACTTCTGCTTATAAAAGCTGTGAATACGATGTTTATCTAACCAACTAACGGATTATCACCTTGTATCAAGTTCGCGAAAGCATATTTTGGCCACGCCCTCCGACAAAATTCTTTATTGGAGGTCAATCGACTTGGATAGTCGTCCAAAAGATTGACGAATCGCTGACCCCCAACAACAGACTCCGCCGGTCACGCTCAGTGATTCCGACAGGAATTTCCAGTTCGATGTTAAACAGCGTTTTTACAGTAACAAGTAACTAATGAGTAAAGTAGTTGGTTGGCGACCTGAACATCGTAACTACAGCTTGAATAAGCTGTAGTTACGATGTTTAGGTCGCCGAGCCAACAAATTGCTTCACATGAATTTTGGTCCATGTAGGATTCCAACGTCCACTTCCGGTCTAAATGAACTATTTGATTGATCGATTATTTCTTTAATATTGACACTCGCGATTGGCTCTTACCACCATTTAAGAGATGAAGAGAATATGTTTTGTTTTCATGGTGGTATGAACCGAAAAACCCAATCACACTGTATGAATACGCGACGCGAAACAAAAGCTTAACAAACTTTGATACCTTTTTGAATGGGACTATTTTGCGCGGAAGCATACAAAATCGCTGCGTGCTCAAATTTTTGTTCATGGAGTTATAAATAATTTTTTCGACCAATCAGAACGCTCGTTTTTGATAGACGAAACTAAAAATTAAATGATTTTTAAATGATCGAGCCATGTCCCTTGTTTCTACAGGCCTTGTTATTTTCACCTCTTAATCCTTTAATTTCGATCACCTTTATAGTTTCGTCTATTGATGAGTTTAACATGTAATGTTGCCATTACTCTACTTCATGTAAAGATGTATTGCAGATGGGCTTCTAAAACATCGTAACTTCAGCTCGATGAAACTCGATTTACGATGTTTTTTTAACACGTTGCAAAATATAGTTCAAACTCTAGTTCACCAATTTTCACTCGATTGTTTGTTCAAGTTGGGTAGTTTTGGCATCATAGTACACAACGTTTTTGTGACCTTTAGGAATTCACACCTTTTGCCAAGACTTCAATGGGGTGCCATCGTAATGCTTTTTCCATAGAATTATACTAAACAAACGTTTACCTGGATTTCGCTAAGCCCTTTATTCACATATATTACAAGTAAAGTGACTTTTGAAAGCTAGAAGTCTCGCCATATCTTGATTCAGAACTTGTGCAATTAAACCCATTACTATACGATAAAAACTTTGATTGGTACAAATTAAGATAAGTTGCAAATGAAAATTCAAGACAGTAAGAATTTACAGAATGCACGGGAATTGATTCGATTTATTCATAAGAAGTGTCACTAAGCAAGAAAGCTCCAACAAACTGTATTTTCTTAGGAAATATAACTTTCAAATTTACTATGACCGTGAAAGACAACCTTATGGTGTCCGTGGTCGAGAGCTAGAGCGTCGGCTTCACGATCAAGAGGTCCTGAGATCGATTACCGAGAGCGGCTATCGATCTTGGTTCTGACATTGGCCAACACTTTCGGCGCGAGAACTGGTGCATTTTCCAGGAAGCAGAATCGAGAAGGATTAATCTCAGTCGGAAGAACTTGTTTCCCAATCGATGTAAAATAAATAGGTTAAAACCAAACTAAAGACAACCTTAGTTACGAATGATAGGCCTTAACCCGATCCAACACAATCACGCTTTATGACACCCTAAAAGCTTTGTAAAACATCGTGGATAGTGAAAAATAAAAAGTTTGTCACAAGCAATGTATTTATTATCCACACATTTTCTACCCCGAAGGCAAGTTATTTCAAAATTTCATAAACTATGAATTATCGTCTGAATCTTGTTTAAATTGACCAATCGCGGCTGTCAATCAAGAAATCAAGCGACCAATCAAATCATTTATCCAGCCCGGACCTGAGCTTTCAAC
The DNA here is from genome assembly GCA_946902895.1 of Fragum fragum. Classification (NCBI taxonomy): domain Eukaryota; kingdom Metazoa; phylum Mollusca; class Bivalvia; order Cardiida; family Cardiidae; genus Fragum; species Fragum fragum. The sequence goes on along the minus strand of OX336379.1, from coordinate 31,817,164 downwards.
TCCAACATTGGTCGCCATTTTTGTTAAGCTTTTTTGTTGGTTTGGCGACTTAAACGTCGTAACTACAGCTTATCAAAGCTGTAGTTACGACGTTAAGATCACCAACCAACCTTTTTACTTTTTTATTACATGCTATTATAGTCATAAAGTTTGCAAAATTACGCCATAAAAATCGTAGCACCACTTCCTGTCGGAGTTTATGGGCGGGACCAGGCAGTAATTTTTACGTCTGTTAATGGGTAAAGAAAAACGCATGTTTTGTGTGAAATTCCTATTACTTACATTGTAAATGATCTGGACAAAGCCCAAGTTTTGTTTTAGACCAGTATGGCCATGACCTTGATATATGACCTAGACATAAGTATCGCGAAAACTTATTGACGTATGAAAGTCCTAACATTTACCAAACAAAAGTTACGGCCAATGTTAATTTTTTTAGGTGTGCACACAAACAAACGGACAAACGGCCAAACATACATGACAAAAGCTATATCGCCCCGATCAATCGAACGGTTTATCCCCCTCCATAATAATTGACGGGTATCTTGCCAAGCCTACTGAATCAAACAGGAGGCTCCACTTCGATGTCAAACGGCGTTTTTTTTTTTTGCAAAATTAATCATAATGATAATAATGTCTTTATTTCATAGAGGTAAAACAATAAGACAATCATTTCAAATAAAACAATTTGAAAATAATTCTTTTTTACAATGTTGCTTTTACTGAAAGAAAATTAAGTGAATGTGATGATTTAATAAAAATGATACCACGCCATAACCATGCTGAAAGAGTAACAATATACGATGACGTGAATATGATGACATATTATGAAATTACGATAGATGGGTTTGATGGGAACAAATGAAAAGAAAACATGCATTATTAGATCATTGGACAGTCACACCCTATACTGAAATGATTAAGATAATTTCTGCTTGGTCAATTGATTTGTTTAATAGCAGATGCTGTTTGAATTTGTTTTTGAAGCTAGATAACGAAGTTGAACTTCTAATTGTAATAGGGATTTCATTCCACACACTCATGCTACAGTATGAGAAAGATCGTTTCTTGTACAAAGTCTTATATTTCAAGTGTATGATGTCACTATGTGCAGCTGATCTTAAGCTATAGTTAGTGTTGTTACAAAATGAAATGACCTCATTCATATATTCTGCGCAATTTATTTTCTAAGTGGAACCTCCTGTCAAGAGTTAGTGGGCGTGGCAAGCGAAGTCAGTGGGCGTGGCAATCAGAGTCAGTGGGCGTGGCAAGCGGAGTCAGTGGGCGTGGTCAGCGGAGTCAGTGGGCGTGGCAAGCAGAGTCAGTGGGGGCGGCAAGCGGAGTCAGTGGGCGTGGCCAGCGGAGTCAGTGGGCAGAACCAGAAGTCAAATCTTGTCATTTAGACATAAAGATATGACGTTTTATTAGACCCTCGTATCTTTCAATTTTTTCTGTTTAAAATTATGCGTTACTGGAGTTAATCCCTTTCCTGTTTTGTAAAATTTTAGACTGGTCCAAATTGAAAGATAATGCAAATGATACTGAAAATTGAGTATAATTTAAAATGAAAACCTATCTTATGTGGTAGAAAATATTGTGGGAAAAGAAGAAATTGCTTGTTACAAGCAATTTCTTCTTTTTCCGCAATATTTTCTCAAGTATTAAATCATAGGCACTTAAAAACCAGGGATTGAACAGGAAAGGGTTAATCTATAGGTTGTCACTTTGTACTGATTATCGCTCAGTTATGAGAGGCTGTGCGAGGCATAAAACTTATGATATCCTATACCCACAAACAACAACAACAACAAACACAAACACACACACAACATTTTATTACTTGGAATAAAGAACCCTTTTCAGATTTTTCATCAAAGGGCCTATCTCAAAAGAAAAGTAAATGGATCGTAACCAAATTAAGATATACACATATTTGTTTGTTACTGAGTACACATGTGAAGTTTGGATCGAATTCTTGTAGAAGTTTATGAAAGTTTATGAGAAAATGAGCAGACAAAGTTTTGAAACAAAGAGTAAGACCGCCCATCAAATAAATGGAAAGTAACTCTCACACAAGAGTACCGTGTGCGGATGCCAATGCCCGGCTGTGCAAGCACTTGATAGTGGTTTAAACCTCTGAGTCGACTATAGGGCATAATTCATTCAAAAATGCATCTAAGGTAATCCCTCATGTAGTTTGCTATTTTGATAGAACAAATATTCCGAGATTCAAGCGAATGTGTTCAGTACTTCAAGATATATTGCAAAATGACAAAGTTTTCGGAAGACGACGCTGACACGGAAACACACGAAGACCCGGCTACAGCAATACCTCCGGATTTCTCCGAAAACAGCCGAGCTAAAAATGTGCATATGTTTGCTTAATGCTACATTGCGTGAGTGAAATTTGAATTTGATTCATCAAGAAGATTGGGAGAAAATGGTAGGATAAGAAAATGCTTCAGACCAACGGACGGACTAACCAACAATCACTCGACAAGTTGAGTCCTATTTACCCCCCCCCCCCTTTAACAGAGTTGGAAGGTGATAAAAAACCACTTTATTCTCAGGCCTTATTTTTTTTTATTATACATATATACGGTGAACAGCTGTTCGTTGTACGAAAAAAGGAAGGTAATTTTTGTTATGTTTTTACATCGAACCTTCAAAGAAGAAAACGAAGTAGTTACAGACAAATAGGATAAAAATAAATATATGAATCTATCTTCAAAGGCAAGGAAGAACCTTCGTTATATGAATGGGCTAAAGGATGAAGAGGGATGTTTACTTTAGGTGTTTTCGCCAAGTTAACAGACGGAAAACTATCCTATAAGACCCGTTAAGAGGAGAGGGACCGAGGTGGATCCCTCTGTAAAACAATTATTCTAAATAAGGATCAGAAATAACAGAGGTCAATTACTTGTAGAAATAGTATTTCGAAAAGAAACATGCCGTTGGTGCGCAAGCAAAATGTTGTAACTACAGCTTTATCAAAGCTGTAGTTACGACATTTTGCTCGCGGAGTACAACAACCATTCAAGATTCAGTAGAATCTACTGAATCTATAAAGGGTGAAATGACACTGGCCAGTGTGCTCAATCAGTCTGATCAGGCTAGATACTTTGCGTATTCCCTACACGGTTCTATTAAACTTGACGGATTTAAACTATGAATAATGGTATGTCGTACTGTTTAGGGCCGTGACCATATCTTATTTGGTAGCGCATCGGACTCTCAATCATGAGGTCCAGGGTTCGATCCCCGGTCGTCTTGAATATCCATTGTCTTCCACCAATGGTTGGATAATCGTAAACCTAAGTAGGATAGCAGCTGGATGCTCGGAAAGGATTTAGTGGTAGAACTGGTATGACATTAATTGATTAATTGAATGGAGTTTAATGCCACTTCTAACAGTATTTCAGTCATATCGCGGCGGCTGGAGCACCTAACCATAGATTACTTGTATTTCCCACACCAGTACTACTACTACATCCTTTCCGAGCCTCTAGCCTGCACATTCCACTTAGGTTTACGATAATCCTCCGATTGGTGGCGGACAAATACTTGTTTGAGAAATACCACGAATCCGTGGTAGGTGCATTAGTAGCCGCAATATAACTGAAATATTGTTAAAAGTGGTCTTAAACCCCATTCAAATAAAACAAACTTATTCTTCCGAATTACTCCATGCGAGGATCAAAATACGTTAACCTCATCCCTATGGAAGTCTATAAACTTTTCTTACTTCGCTGTGATGGTCGTCCCATTTCACGGAAGGCACAAAAACATCATGATAACAGGTAAAATTTTTTCCACTTTTCCTCGTCAACTCTTTACCACACAATCTCGCATTCTCAAGGGGTTTGTAAAGATACATGACATACCGACATTTTCGGAAAAGGAGAAATATTTTGTAGCAATAGATTTTTGTTTTAGTCACAATGTTTTCAGCACTTACAGGTACGTATTAGAAAAACAAACAAACAACTTAAAAAGCTTAAAAAAAACAAAAGAAAACAAACAAACACACACACACACTCACACAAAAAAACCCCAATAACACCCCCTTCTCCCGACCCCTTAAAAAACAACGCTCTAACAACAAAAAAAAAACAAAAAAAAAAACTTTGAATATCCTCCCCCAATTTCTTTGGATCAGTCTTTGAGGTCTGGTAATGGGAAATTATGAATAATTGTTTAAACAACTCTTAATACTCTGAATCACGACTGTATGTTTAAAGTTGCATAGATATAATTGAATTATACACTGGCGCCAAAATATACGTTCTTTAAATTCCTTCAGATATACGGTATTTATTTTAAAGGCATAAAGGCCAATAAAATAAGACATTACAATTCAATGGCCACATAAAGTAGGATATGCTCGATGCCCTTTGAAGTTTTAATGTAAGGTTTTCACTTTTTGAGCACAGTGGAACACCAACGCTACAGCAACAACAACAACAACTTAGACGTGTTGTTAAACAAATATTCCCCACAACTGCAATTTTCCTAAAAGTGACCTTGTCCTTTGACCTTCTTAAATTTCATTCAAGTTGGTATCAAGCAAAAAAAGGCCACTGAAATGCGAAATATGAAGGTCCTCTTTCTAACCATTCAATAGTAACAGTAGAATCAATAGTAGAATCTTTTTTGAAGTTATCATTTCAGAAATATATGACCTTGAAAAAAAACCTTGATCTAGACTGATAACCTATACATTAATAACAGAAAAGTTCGGATAGAATTGGCCGAATAGATTAGGAGAGATTTTTTCAAGAGTTCAATGAGAAAAAGGGACGATCTATTCATGGGCAAATCGAAACAATGTATGAAACGTATCATACGGAACATTTTTTATATAAACTTTCGACGTAATTGGCAAAGAACTTTAGGAGAAAATGAGATTTAAAGGATTAAAAAAAGGAGGGGTTCTTTTTTGCCTCAACCATAATAAAAGGCTCCGCATTTGTTTATAAGCCAATCAAAATTTCATGACGAATTTAAACCCTGGTCATACTAAAAATGGGACATACTTATTTCAGCATAAGCTATAGACATGGATCAGCCTGCACATAAGAGAAGTCTGATCTTAGTCTACACCATATGCTAGTCCATTTGGAACAGGATATATTTTAAACAAATATCAAGCCGTTTAAGTGAGTTCAGCCCTTTAATTCAATTTATGCAATTCCATTGAGGATTTTATTCAGCATGACAAGGGTTAAGAAAAGCCACCACAGGAAAATACTGTCAAACATTGATGAAAATTCTATTTAGGAGGAGATATAGTTTTAACCATTTTTATGAGAACTTCAATCAGACTTTCCTCCTCTAACTTGTATCCACCTATCTCAAAACTAACTCTGTTACAAACACAACCTTTTCTTTCCAGGAGACTATCTAAGTGAAATCGACAGTAAAACAGAAAGCGGGGGAGTAAAACTAGCTAAAATCTGCCCATAAACATGACATGCAGATGACAGATAATGTCTGGTAATTCGTCTGACTCCCACAACAACTTTAAATAATTAATACAATCCGTTAGTCAATGACAGACGAGCTACAGGTAGACACGGTATTTTGTATTTCAAAATTATTTAATTCAAGAATGGTTAACATATGCCATATATTGTAGGTACTCATTGAACTCGTCTTATTGAGACAATTTCAATGAGTACCCACAACATATGATTTCATTGAGAAATAGCGATTTTAGAATGACGTTACCAAATCTTATCTAACCTGTGGATCACACAGTTTACATGATTTTTCTGGAACAATTGCTCCACGGCTTTCTATTTCAGGGTTGTATACAGAATCTAAAATTGAGTTTCGGCGTGACATTCCCAACAAATAAGCTTTAGGAGTTATACTTCGAGGAAGCTCATTTATAACATTGGGCCTTGACCCGTGATCTTGTATTTTTTGGATATCATAGAGTTTGTTTTAAATAGCACATCTATTAATGATAAAAAACCCAAAAACTGTGCAAATTATTTTGAAATCCATGTACGAGGTATGCTTTGAATGGATTGATTACATCATAAATACATGTACATGAAATTCAGTCTGGTTTGTGGCAACAACCAACCCTTCATTAAGACCTTACTTTTTATTCAAATTTGCTATTGGTTTCAGATATATAAAAAGGTCGGACGCATGGATTGATAAAGCCAATACTTCCCCACTTTACAATGATAAATAATAGCAAGTTTTTATCATGAAAAGTTGTTATTTTTGATTCGACATTTATTTCGTCGATCACTGGATCCTATCGCGTGTAATTTAGCCTGTATGATCCAGCGTCTGGTTTTCTCGGGATGACATGCATTTTTAATACTACATATGTAGGTATCTTGATATGTAGATAAAAGGAATTGTTATTAAATTGTGGGACAAAAACTAAACAAAATTCCAACAGGCAAGTGATGCCTTCTGACCTCTGACAGTAGGTTCGATATCAACCCTTGTCATGCTGGAAAAAAATCCATGTCTGAATTGTATTGAAATCAAAGGGCTGAAAGCACTTGTTGTTCAATAATCAAATTTTCATTTGAAAATTGATTTCATAAACAACTATAGCAGGGAAAGTTCAAACAGGAGTGTAGTCTAAGATCAGACTGCACTTATGTGCAGGCTGATCTTAGTCTACACCTCCTGCCAAAACCGGAATATTCCGGGTTCACCATGACAAGGGTTAATATCTTATTTTTCAAAATGCATAGTCAGAAACGTTTAATGAAAAAGTAACATGGTTGGTTGGCGACCTAAACGCCGTAACTTCAGCTTGAATAAACTGTAATTGCGGCGTTTGAGTCGCCAAAGCAAAAATGAATACTAGTACTTAACAAAAAAATCGGAAGTCAAAGTTCAAATCCGGTTCAAATGGACGATCTTATTGGTCAATTAGCTTTCTGCCATGGTTGACGGCGGAGATCTGTATACTTCTCCTACACTTTCCGACATATAAGCCTCTGTAGTCTCATTTCAACGAATTACCTTATACAATTGCATAGAAAAGTTAAATATGTGACAAAACTAAACAAACTCACATAGACAGTTCTCTTGCGAGAATAAAAAGAAAAAAGCTCCTTACCAAAAACATCTCCTTTTATGAAAATGTTTACAAAATTTTTCACACACAAAAAAGGCCGCAGTATACAGTGAAAACGGCTCCTAAAGCACTCGTTTATCCAAGTTACTCATATTTTTGGTCTGGGCGTCCCAATATTCAATAACTATAAATCCATTCGAGCTTGAAATTACAAAATTAGAAAAATTCTCACAAAATATCTCACATCACCGCGAGCACTGTTTTTTACGTTATAAAACTACTACTAGAGTAAAATAGCGAGTTTACGGAAAATAATGACTGATTGATTTAATGGAGTTTAACGCAACCTTCAACAGTCTTTCAGTTATATCGCGGTGGCTGGTGACCTAACCATGCCTTCCTGTCGTTTCTAACATCAGTACAAGAACAAAACTAGACCCGAGCCACCAGCTGCTCACTCTAATTATCATTCACCCGTTGCTGGGAGACAAATGACGCATGTCGCGATTACCGTTGTCAAATGCCGGTAAGAATTTTAAAGAAACTATTTTGATAACTTTTGGATAAAGATAAAATAAAAGGGTAAAAATTGCCTGTGACAAGCACCTCCCCCTTTCCATAGTTATTTCTACTGTTTAAGATACTTTATTTCAAATTTTGTTTCACAGAAAAACATCGGTTCTCTCCCCTTAGAAATTCAAAGTTTTATCAAATTGACGAAATCCTTACCGGGGTACATGTCTTAAACCTACAAACAAATATAAGCATTAAACAACCATTCCGACGTTAAAACATAACTGTATAACCCATACGAAAACAGTGACGCTTTTGGACGCCCCTCAAGAAAAGCAATAAGGAAAGCTTTGAGTTGTGTCAAGCAATTTCTTCATTTTTCACAATGTTATCTAACCAGAAACTTGGAAAAAGTCCAACATTTCATAAACTTTTAATTGCCACCAACAATTCTTTCAATTAGGACTAGTCTAAAATTATGCCGTCAAGTGATTGGATAATTGTGTCTCTAAATAAAAATGAGTCTGCTTGACATTTTCAACAATTTCATCTGTGCGTGAGGCGCAGACATGAAGTCTATGCGTGATAATTCAAACATTTTATCATGTGCGTGATGCGCAGACATGAAGTCTATCCGTGATATTTCATACATTTTAACATGAGCGTGTTGCGCAGATATGAAGCCTATGCGTGATATTTCAAATATTTTAACATGTGCGTGATGCGCAGATATGAAGTCTATGTGTGATATTTTAAACAATTTATCATGTGCGTGATGCGCAGACATGTAGTATATGCGTAATATTTCAAACATTTTTAACATGTTCGTGATGCGCAGATATGAAGTCTGTGAGTGAAATTTTCACCATTTCCACATGTGCGCGAGGCGCAGACAAAGACCGGCCTGGACATCCGCAATGTGAGAACATCCTATAATCGTTTAAAGAAACCTCGAATCAGTAACTATGAGTATTGATAGATCGCAAAGTGGAGTATATGATCAGACTGGCAGATGCACAGGCTGATCTCAGTCTTTACTTGGCGCGCATATGAAATTATTGGAAATGTCACGCACAGTCTTGTAGCATAGCTCTGAGTGAAGAATCTTGAAAATCAGGTTCATGTTGGAATTTAAACTGTTTTTTCATCGATTGTCACTTCATAGTTTGAATCACTTCATAGTTACGGATCGGTTAAGATTATTACAAACGCGTCTTAACAGCATGTATTCTTTCGCTGTAGGGACAATCACGCCGAGGCCGATGAACTCAGTCTACAGCCAGTCTACAGCACTCTACGCTCTCAGTCCTAAGGTAATGAGTTCGAATATCGACTCGGCCAGGATTCGTTCAGACACTCGAAGGCAGGGTATGCCTTCGGTCCTCTGGTCATGATTTCGAATTTCGGCCCAGCAAGCATTCAATGCCACAATGCATCGCCAAAAGTCACTACAACATAAGCCATTCGTCCCACACTGAGATCAAAGAACGAAAGATTGTTCAGATCGTTGTGTTATGGCGAAAGAAATGAAAGAAATACATAGGTAGGTTCACTTGCCACTTTTGTAACTGAAAGTACTGTTGAAATGTGATTTAAACCTAACACAGTTAATCAACAGCGACAATAACTGGGATTTTTAAATAAAGGACGACTTCCGCAATGCTTAATCCATTCAAAGATATTCATGCTTTTTGACCCCCCCCCCCCCCAAGAAGAAAGTTTGGGAAAACACTGTGCCAACAACAACAACAAAAAAAAAGACGAAGATTTTCGAGGAGAAAGTTTTGGAAAACATTGTTGAAAATGAAGAAAATGCTTGTGAAAGCAATTTCTTCACTATCCACAATGTTTTCTATCCAAAAGGACAAAGATTTTATAAACTCCATCCACTTAAAATGGTCGTCTGCAAACTTCTTTTGACCGGTCTAAAATTTAGTCGTCCTGTAATGGTTTAACACCAATATGTTCTTATTAAGTATAACGGAGACGCAATATTAATACGATTTTCGAAATAAGCCATTCATTTAGTTATATACAAAAAATCCTCATAATGTTCAAAAGATTTTCTACATCACTGCGTTTTATGCTTCAAATAAATTTTATTTCTCCACCCAATTTTCATTAAATTTATCATCTATTCTTTCTGATCAAAAGCCATATTGGTAGATCGCGTTACATAGCAAACGAGATGTATTTATTATTGACAATTTTGAAATGTCACGCATGTTTATTTGTGATCCCTCGCTCGAAAGTGGTCCCCATGAGAACTCCGTGAAGCAAATACTTGAAAACGAAATCAAATCTAGCATAGGTCATTTAGATACAGTATAAATACAATGTATTTGGTAAGGTAAAGTGAAAGTTTTAATTCTGGAGGTTTACCATGAGCAAAAAGTTTTGATCATCGACAGCCTGTCCCGTCCCGCAGACTTACCAGGGTCGATAATTTTTGCATTCCACAAAGTTCCATTTTCGTCTGAAGGGTCACAATGTTTCAAAGAAGGCTGGTTCTTTTGGGGAAAGATAAGCATACACATGTACTTTCATATAAGAGAAATGAAGAGATTTTTTAAATGACTTGGTTGGCCGTTTTTTCTTTGATTGACAATCGCGATTATTCTATCATTGTTTACACGACCCCTATGTTGTCAGATCTGTGGCCACGCCTACTGACCACTGACGTAGAAGTTCCACTGGGAAAGAAAACGACAAAAAGACAAATTGTTTGTTGGCGACGGCGTAGCTACAGCTTGAATAAGCAGTAGTTACTTCATTTAAATGGCCAAACCAACAAAATATGTGTGATTACAAAAAGTCGAGGGCTTAGAGCAAAAACATAGTATGGCTCTATACATTTCATAGAGCCATACTATGTTTTTGCTCTAAGCCAACGAAATGTTGAAATTCAAATTTCACTTCCGGTCTATAGGAATGATTTGATTGATCAACAGATGTTTTGATTGACAGCGCCTATCCGTCACTTTGATGTGGAAAGGTTGAATATTTCAATAGGGGATTCTTCCAATACAACGACAATATGTAGACTTAAAAAGGGTGTAACATAATTGAAAAAAAGAAAGACAAAACAATTTCACGCATCATTTATACGAGATATTAAAATCAATGTTGTCTGACTCCAGACTAGGACAACATCATGATTTGTGAGCAGTCTTACACTCTTTCGTTTCACAAAAAATTCGAGTAAAGGAAAATCGCTTAACTAGATGTACGATTAATCACTTAACTCATTCTCACACAGTGACGCTTTTGAACGTCCCCCAAGGGAAAAAAACACAATGATTGGGAAAACATTGTGTAAAATGAAGAAATTGCTTGTTACAAGCAATTTCTTCATTTAATACATTGTTTTCTATCCAGAAAGTTGAAAAAATCTAAAATTTCAGAAACTTTAAATTGTCGTCTGCAACTCCTTTCAATTTGGATCAGTCTAAAATTTTGCTGTGTGGGAACGGGTTAAGGTCACCAGTGCATCACAGGTCCATTTATTCACCAATTAACTTTTTTTTTCAACATGTGTTGCGGAATAGTATGTCGCAGAGTTGTACACATGGCGGCGCGTAGGAATCCTAGTCGTGGGGTCTTGTGTTCGATCCCCGGTCGCGGCAGATATCCTTTCCGACATTAGTCTCCTACCAATGGTGGATAATCGTTAACCTATATGGGATAGTAGCTGGAGTCTCGGAAAGGTTGTAGTGGCAGTACTGGTGTGAGAAATACCAGTAATACACAGTTAGGAGGTCAAACCGCAGCGATATGACTGAAATACTGTTAAAGGTGGCTTCTAACCGGAAGCAATTAATCAATCAATCAATCATTCATTCAGAGTTGTACTCAAATGTACCACGTACCTTCGACGCTAGTTTTTGAGTCAGTGTTATTTGCCCTTGACAAGTATACGCCACTTTCAGTGTTATTTTCGATGTTTATCAAATTAACCTCTTCAGTTAAATGTCTCTTGACCTCTATCCTTCAAGGCCTTAATCTAGCTCTTCATGTAACAGACACCCAGGAGTCATCCATGCATTTTCAACCCAACAACCCCAACTTTGTAACAAGTATTTATAAATACTGAATCAATTGATCGATCGCGGTTGTCAATCATAGAATCAGTTTCATCGGAAGAGAACTTTGAAATCCGATATTGGTCGATATATTTGGGAAACATTTTCATTGGTTTATTGACTTGAACGTCGTAACTACGTTTTTAAATTTCAGACTACTAAACGTTATCTAAGCGGATTAATAGATGCTTTTGACGTCACCATGTTGCATGCTATTCACGTGCCAAATGACAAGCTTTAAGATATTTTGTCCGAAAAATCTCACATTTTGCATTTAAGCAATAGGACAGTTGTTCGTTATACGGATTATCCGTTAATAATTCAATTTTTTGTTTTGTCTATCAAAAACGAGCGTTCTGATTGGCTGAAAAGAAATCATAACTCCATGACCAAAATTTGAGCACTCAGCAATTTTGTATGCTTGCGCGTAAAATAGTTCCAAAAGGTTTCGACAATCGGTAAATATTTGCTTTTTTCGCTTGATGTCATTAAATTATACGAAATGAAGAGATTTTTTTTTTCATGGATGTATGAAACGAAAAAAACTCACAATCATTTGATTAGTTTGATTTTTTTTTCGTTTCATACATCCATGAAAACAAAAATATTCTCTTCGTCTCCTAAATGAATTAACCGACAGAGCATTTAAATTATCAAAAAAGATAAAACAATGTTTTGATTGATTTTGTCCAGGTTCCTAACAGTTCACGCTAGTGAACGTCATTTAAATGGGACCAGAGATCACGTTGCCGTGAGTTTCGCGTGCTGATCGTTGCGCGTTTACACATTTCATTAAAAAAATATCACATTTTGTCTTATTTTGTTTTAAAGAAATAGAACAATTGCTTGTCTACGTATAAGATCGAAACATGTTTCATTTCGGGAACAACAACAACAAGAGGGTCAGTGGCCCCGGAGCTCACCTGAGATAAAGTTCCCTATTTCTTCAAAGCCTAATACAAACTGGGTCGGGAGAAGACCCATGCGAATATTACCATGCGAACCAATGCTTCCAACACATTTTAAATATTTTAGTAATTATTGAAAGGGGGCAAACTAACGTATTTCTGCCCAATTTGGTTTGAATTGGCCAAATAGTTTTGAAAGGGTTGTTTTCTTTATTTTCATTTTAGCCTAATCACCCTTTGGCTCTGATATTTTATCAATTTTGAAAGAGGTCAATGTACTGATGCTTCATGCAAAATTCAAGATTCTTTAACTTCTGGGTAGTGGAGGTGATGTTTTATTTATTTTTTTCCCAAATTTACTCTTGTTGTCATGGCAACCAGAGTTTTCAACTAATTAAAGTTCTTTGGTTGAAATCGGCCAAGTCATGTGGCAGGAGATGTCGTTTTAAAAATCCTTCTTTATTTCTATTTAAGCCCCCCCCCCCCTGAGGCTCCGCCCCATGGGGCTCGAGGTAAATGATTTTAGCAATTCTGAAAGATGTCAATTTACTGATCCTTCATGCGAAATATCAAGACACTAGGCCCTCTGTGTTAGGAGAAGATGATTTTTTTTAATGTTTTTATTTAAATTTCAGTTTTGTTAACATGGCAACCAGAGTTTTAAACGGATTTCAATTCTTTTAGCAATTTTTAAAGAGCACAACCTAAGGAACATTCTTGCCAAATGTGGTTGAAATCCACCCCGTGGTTTGGGAGAAAATGTCGTTTTAAAAAAAAATCTTCTTTATTTCTATCTAATCCCCCCGGGGCCCCGCTCTTGGGCCCGGGGTGATGATTTTAGCAATTCTGAAATAGGATATTGTACTGATGCCTCATGCTCTACGCCTTCTGGGTCAGGAAGAGACAATTTTTAAAGTTTTTTTTTAATTTCAGTTTTGTAAACATGGCAACCAGATTTTTAAACGGATTTCAATTCTTTAAGCAATTTTTAGAGGGCACGACCTAAGGAACATCCCTGCCAAATTTGGTTGAAATCCGCCCAGTTGTTTGGAAGAAGATGTCGTTTTAAAAACCCTTCTTTATTTCTATATAAGCGCCCCCCCCGAGCTCCGCCCCTGGGAACCCGAGGGTGATTTTAGCAATTCTGAAATAGGTTATTGTAATGATGCTTCATGCCAAACATCAAGGCACTACACCTTCTGGGTCAGGAGGAGATGATTTTTAAATGTGTTATTTAAATTTCAGATGTGTTGCCATGGCAACCAGATTTTTTTACGGATTTCAATGCTTTTAGCATTGTTCAAAGGGCATTACCCAAGGAACATTCCTGCCAAATTTGGTTGAAATCCGCCAAGGGGGAGACGTCATTGTTGACACACGACGGGCGACGGACGACGGACAGAGGACGTTCAAAACACCTCACCATGAGCACTTTGTGCTCAGGTGAGTTAAAAAAGGGCTCGTGAAAATAATGCCTTTGTTGTTACAAAATGGAATATACATAACTCTTACACCGAAACAACAGTTATCCAAAATACTGCCTTGACCAATTTTCACGAAATGACGCTTTTTGACGCCCAAAAGAGTGAAAGCCTAAGAAAACATTGTGGGAAATAAAGAGATAATTTTATTCGATATAATGGATTTGCTTATTAGCATCTTTGTTTGTTTCTTTTTTCGTTCATTATAGCATTTCCTACACGTCAAAAATAAGACAAGTTAACATTTTAGCACGTTCCTCAAACTTAAAGGCAAGCAGTAAATACTGCAGGTATACCCCTTTACCGTACAATCCCTGATTTTCACGTCCCTGTGGTATTATATTTAAGAAAACATTGTGGGACAAGAAAAAGCAACTTCTTCTTTTCCAACAATATAATCTATCATATGGGATAGGTGCTTTTTGAATTGTACTGAATTTGTTTTTCAGTTTGCTACTCTTTTGATTCGGACTAGTCCGAAATTTTGAAAAACAGTAAAGGGTTAGGAAAATAGGGCGAAAATTTCTGGAACTCGCCAAGTGAAAGTTGGGTCTGCTTTCCTCGCCATAGATAATAACATATAATTACGTCAATTTGAGCGATTAAATCAATACGCCATGACAGATAGATCTGTCACGTGATCCTTACTTCCGGCAAACCTCATACAACTTTGCGCATTCCTCCACAGCCAGAAAAAAAAGGCGTGTTGCTGAGGATGATTGTTCGAAATATTACTACAGAAGATCAAGCCCCCTTTCAAAATATCCGATCTTTGGAAATACGTTCGCTCTTAAATTCAGTTAAACAAACATGTCTTAAAATATGACAAGTCAGTTTTTGGATCAAGCATGAACCAGAAATTAAAAGAAAAAAAATGATACATTTCATATTTACTTTTGATTTACGAATCCATACCTTTGTAGGCCGCGGCCGTATTGTAATTGTACTCCTAATCAAGGTGTCCTGGGTTCGATTCCCGGTCGCGGCAAATATATTTTCTGACATTTATCTCCCACCAATGGTTGGATAATCGAAACCTATGTGGAATGAGCAGCTTGGGATTCGGAAAGGATGTAGCTGTAGTACTGGTGTGATAAATATCAGGAACCCTTAGTTAGGTGCCCTAGCCGCCGCGATATGACTGAAATACTATTAAAAGTGGCGTTAAACCCCATTCAAACAAACAATCCATACGTTGGTAATCAAAGAATTTACTTACGCTGTACCTTTTTTTTATTCATTTATTCATTTTATGAAATCAGGTCCATTGTAAAATGAAACCTGATTTACAGTTTACGTTTTATTCTTTAGACTCAATCTTCGAATCTTGCATCCCCCCCCCCCAAAAAAAAAACCACCCCAACTTGCAATGGGTAACATTCCGATAGAAAAAATGTTGATTGTTGAATAAATGCAAGGAGTGCAAGAAGCACATTAACGTGGCTCGGTTTCCCAACAAATTCTTGGTTCCAAATTAATTTACTGAATTTTATAGAACCAAGTTTCTCGAGAAAAAATGATACAACATCTACTTGAAGGAATCCATTTCCTCACGTGCAAACCATAACTCTCCTAATCGATTTCAATTAAGAAACAGCACGCAAGTAGGTGCTTTCGGAATCTAGTCTGAAGTCGGGGTCAGAGAGGGCACCGCGAAATAAACCGTCTAAGACGGCAGTAATTTACGTCATCAGAAATTACACTAAAATTATTGCCCGGATCACGCGACCGCCGAAATGGATTCTTCGTGTATCTAGATGGTATTCCTCTGACCAAGTTCAACTAAATTATTGATTTTTCTGCTTTACTTAAAATACGTACAACATGCACGATTAACAATAGATCTGTTTATGTATGTAACCGATTATAATTTAATTTTTAGTTTTGTCTATCAAAAACGAGCGTTCTGATTAGTCGAAAAATTTAATTCATACCTCCATGAACAAAATTTTGAGGACGCAGTGATTTTGTATGCTTCCGCACAAAATAGTCCCTTACAAAAGAGTATCAAAAGATGTAGTGTTTTTGCTTTTTTCGCTCGATACTATTAAATTATAAGAAATGAAGAGAATATTTTTTGTTTTCATGGAGGAATGAACCGAAAAACCTAATCACACATTGTATGAATCCGCTTCGCGTATTCATACAGTGTGATTAGGTTTTTCGGTTCATACCTCCATGAAAACAAAAAATATTCTCTTCATCTCATAAATAAATGGAAAGTGTTTCTCTTATATTCGATCAATCTCGTACGTACATGTACAAAAAGATCTATTACACAGATCTAGACTCAGAACTACAGATAGGGGGCGTAATTTTGAATCGAGATTTAAATATTTCAACGATAATGCCATTAATACTTTCCTGTATAATCACTGGTTTTTACGTGCCTGTGTTTTTATACTTGAGAAAACATTGTGGAAAAAGAAGAAATTGCTTGTAACAAGCAATTTCTTCTTTTTCCACAATATTTTCTACCCTACTGAATGATCATTTTTAAAATAAATTCAGCTTTGAATTGTCGTCTGCAAAACCTTTGAATTTGGAACAGTCTAAAATTTCAAAAAACAGGAAAGGGTTAATCCTAATTTGTAGGAACGCATTTGAATCGTATCATCGAGACGACTAAAATGAGTACCAACAACATAGGGTTTTATTGAGCCATAAAGATTTTAAAATGCTGTTACCCCTTTTTATCTGTATGACTTTCTCTTCTTTCAAAAATCATATAAGTTATAGGCAAACCCCAATAATGCTAGTCAAGAAATTACATAGAGTACAATACATTTACCCAATATCAACAAAAATAGACTGGTCTAAAATTCAAAGAAGCTGCATACGAAATTAGTTTAATTATGAAAGTTCCAAAACCTTAATCTTTTGGATTAGGAAACATTGTGGATATTGAAACAATAACCTGTAACAAGCTATCTTCATTTCCACAATGTTTTCTGAAGCACCTTTTCTTGAGGACTTAAAAAGCGGGGATTTTCGGGTTTGGGTCGAAATACAAAGAGTAGAAATACAGTGAGTCTTTTGGGTGAAGAACAGCACTTGCTTGAGATCTAACAAGTTTATTTTTTAGCTAGAACTATTCAGGACAGTCCGGAAAACATATTTTGGGCATGAAAAGGAACGAATGTGAATGGTCTTTCAAATGAACAGTAAGGTTGTTTAAATACCTCTTCGCTTAACCCTTTCCTGTTTAATCCCTAGTTTTTAGTCACTGTGTTTTTATACTTGAGAAAACATTGTGACAAAAGAAGAAATTGCTTGTAACAAGCAATTTCTTCTTTTTCCACAATATTTTCTTCCCTACTCGACGATTGTTTTTCGAATTAGTACTACTTTCAAGTGTTGTCTGCAAAATATTTGAATTTGGGATAGTCTAAAATTTCAAAAAACAGGAAAGGGTTAAGAAATGAAGGGAATAGTTTTTGTTTTCACTGATGTATGAGGCTAAAAAATTAACCACGCTAAGCGGATGCATACGATTCTGTGATCAGGTGTTTAGGTTCATACCATAACGAAAACAAGAAGTGTTCACTTCATTTCTCATAATTAAATGCCATAAAGCAAAACAAAACATATACACAATGTACATGTATTTTACTAGTTTGAGATTTTATGGATCTTCTTTGAGTGCAAGCATACAAAATAAATGCGCGCTAAAAATATTTTCAAGGAAGTATGAAAAATTCATTAGATCAAAACATTTGAATCTTGACATACTAAACCGAAATTTATTATTTACAAATCATTTCCAAACATATCACTTACTACTAGGGGCTAAACTTGCAATAATAGATAAAATTACCGACAAGATAGATGGCTCTTCAAAACCTCCTCTCTCTACAACCAGCGTATTGATAAACTCGTACGTTCAATAAGTGATTAAGGTGCAACATCTGTTTCTTTTCTATAAGACATTTTTCTTTACTCTTGCTCCCGTATCCTCGTATTTTACCTAACCTAAATAAATAACATTCCGTCAACAATCGGATAAGTTTTGTTTTGTTTGTATGCGGTTTAACGCCACTATGAACAGTATTTCAGTTTTACCCTTGCGGCGTGTGCACCTAAGCATGGCTTTCTGTCGTTCGTGACATTTTTGGAATGTAAAAAAAAATGTTCGCCGAGCCGAGAATCGAACACTCCACCCCAAGGATTGAAAGCACACCGTTTTACCGATTGAGTTAAGCGGGTTCGGCTCAACGTTTATCTATTTATTTATTTATATAATACAACGGAAGGAACATCGGGGTCATAGAATGATCAGCCACTCTAGAGCTTACAAGGATTGAGAAACGGTGTGTTTAACTATGGAATACTAGATTGGTAATACGATTTGCGTCGAGACCGCAAACAAATGACCTTCAAATGTGACCTGGACCCTGAACATTGACTAGATTGTATGTTACAAAGAACACTTCTACCAATGATAGAGATCAGTTTTGTCAAAATAAGAGTGAAATATCGCCTGTTGGAGACTGAAATACTGTAACTATAGCTTAAATAAGCTGAGATTGTTTAGTTTTGTTAACAAAAACAACAGCAACAGCAACAAAACTAACAATACTAAAAGGAATAAGGGCCAACAAAACACTTTGGCCGTCAATGTAGACGTTCACCTCAGACTTACCTAAACAAATATTCAAAATACCAAATCACCTCCTGAAGGAAAACAACTGAATCAAAGGATTTGAAATAAAAGAAACAATAGCCGAGAAAAAAATCTGACAGAGTTTAGTAACACTTTAACAGTATTACAGTCATATCGCGGTGGCTGGAGCACCTATTCGTGGATTCCTGGTATTTCTCAAGCTAGTACTACCGCTACCTCCTTTCCGAGCCTTCTCATGCTCATCCCAGTTAGGATTACGATGGTCCACCCCTTTGTTGGAGACAGATGTCAGAAAGGATATTTGCCTTGGCCGAGGATCGAACCCTAGACCTCATGATTAGGAGTTCGACACCTTACCAGCTGCGCTATGGCCGCGGCTGTAAATTCTATTTTCAATGGGACAAACTAGAATTTAATTAGACTGTTCATATATTCAAGCTGGGTTGTCCATACCTTCAACCAGAAATACCCCAGAATCAGCATAACAAGGTTAAAGCCATATCTTCCCCCCAAGGAAGGAAAGGGAAAACCGTTTTAACCCTCTTTTATTCATTTGGTGACTGAAGCAATAAAAAGCATCCCAAATATCAATACGTAAAGGTGGGTATAAGAGAAGTTCCTGGGAAAGAGTATTTTATGTTTTACTTATCGATTTCAACTTGTGTTTGTTTACATTTTGAGATCGAGTCGAATGCATCCGATTCTTCATCGGAAATGTTCTCTTATCTTCGGCATTGACTATTATATGTAAGGGCGCCGAAGAGCGAATTCATTAATCTCCATGACCGAGCTAGCTGTTTGAAAGGACCATCGAAAGTTAAAACGTCATCACTGACGTCATGATTTAATGTAAACAAACCTTAAATTGTGGTGGGTCACAATTTAGATTATCCAATTTTAAGATTACCGCGCAGGATTATTTTGATCTTCTAATTTCAACCGAAATTAGTACAATTTTTATCACCTATACATATACCCTTCGGCCCAATATACCAAACATTTACAACCACGAAATAAATCACGAGTTTTACGTTAACCATGGTGATAGGTAGTTGATTAAATGCAAATTAAGATTTTTGTTAACATTTCTAATCATAGCTCAAGCGACCATCTTAATGTAGCGACCACTAACAAAAATCCCTTTACTAAAAAAAAGAATATTTCAAAAGTGGCTTACTCTTGAACAGAATTCCTGAAACTGATTACTATGTTGTTGGAACTCACCATAATCGTCTCAGTGAGACGATTCTAAAGAGTCTGTACACCACAGGGTTCATTGAGATTACGAAATGATTTATCTATGCCTTCGAATTGATTTTTTTTTAGTTTATCAAGCGATTAATATTAAAGCCCATTACAAGACAACAAAGTTTTAGACTGGTTAATTTTCAGAGAAGTTGCAGACCACATTTTTTCGTTGGTGGGATTTGAAAAATCCTCGTCTTTTGCGACAGAAAACATTTTGGAAATTGAAGAAATTGGATTTAGTATTTTCTTTATTTTCCACAATGTTTCCTTAAGCTATTTTCATGACAGGGGGTGTCCAAAAGCGGGATGGTCTCGGAATGAGTTAATCGACTACTTTTTGGTGGTATCTTGATTGGTCATTCAATACAAGTAAAAATAATATAATTTTTAGTTTCGTCTATCAAAAACGACCGTTCTGATTGGTCGAAAAAAAAATATTCATAACTCAATTAACTAAATTTCGAGCACGCAGCGATTTTGTATGCCTCCTCACAAAATAGTCCCATACAAAAAGGTATCAAGATTTGTAAAGCTTTTTTTTTCTCGATTGTATTAAATTATAAGAAATGAACAGAATATTTTTTGTTTTCATGGAGGTATGAACCGAAAAACCTGATCACACAATGTATGAATCCGCTTCGCGTATTCATATAGTGTGATTGGGTTTTTCGGTTCATACCTACATGAAAACAAAAACTATTCTATTCATCTCTTAAATATAGCCGGGCTCTTGTTATAATATTGTAAATATAGCCTAGTAGAAACAAAAGAATCGTATACGGATGCCAACGCTCGGCTGGTCGATACTGAGTAAAATTTCGAATTCGAAAAAGGGTCATGATTTGTTTAGGAATTGAATTCAGAGTTATCCTCCCTTGTTGGTAGAGATTAACCTTTTGATAGTGAACGTATATTCCGCGTTTCAAGTGAATGTGTTCAACAATACCAGATATATTACAGATATATTACAACAAGTCAAACTTTTCGGACGACGACGATACAGACGCGGACGCAGGCGAAAATCTGGCCGTAGCAATATTTCAAGGTACCCCCGAAAAAAAAAAAAAAAAAAAAAAATGCCGAGGTAAAAATATTTGTACCATCCAGGTTGGTTGGCCAAAGAGTGAAAATCTCGCTTTTGGTAACAAGTAACACTTGCTAAACTTTACATAAAAGGGGAGAGATACAGTTTCTAATATCTTTTCTTTTTTCACACATACAGAATCCAGAGTTTGCTACACACGTGCATTCTATCACTCATCAAACCATTTCATCTATTTGGTATGCAATAAATGTATGCATCAAATTTATCAAATTTATACCAAGTGTTTGAAGTAACTGTTAGATTCACATCGTTATGCATACCTTTATTGTATAACTTATATAGCTTGTTATGTTGTACTTTAAGTTGCACTTTTCCACGATAGAGTAGGCATAAGTGTTGGAAATGCACAAACTGAAAATTTGAAATTAAACCATTGACGTGAGCTTAATCCGTTACCAAAACGACAATATTTTAGAGCGGTCCAAATAAGTTGTAGACAACGATTCTTAATTGACTGAATTTTAAAAAATGTCATTTTGAGTAATAAACATTGTAGATTATAAAGAAATTGCTTGTTACAAGGAATTTCTTCATTTTCGACCATATATTAAAAACCCTTTTTCTTGGGGTAAACGTCAAAAAGCGCAATTGCGTGGGTAAGAGTTAATTGCCTAGCATCAAATTTTTATCGAATGTTTACAGAATTAAGTCATCGCTTGTACATTGTCAACTAAAAGTAACTTTTAATTGCGACAAAGGACCTAATTTATTATTAGGATACAGGCTAAAGGTTATCACTACTGTACACATTTTACGCCACACGCAGTCCCCGTAGGCAGACCAGAGTCAAAATTGACAGATCGCTGCCCCCCCCCCCCTCCCATCACACGGCTAGATTTATTTTGCAAAATGTTATTGCCAAAACCACGAAACAATAATTAAACCGTTGTTTGGCGACTTAAACGTCGTAAATACAGCATGAATAAGCTATAGTTGCGGCATTTAATTTGCCAAACCAACGAAAATGCTTCACATGAATATCGGCCAATGTCGGAGTTCTAAGTTCACTTCAGGTCTATATGAATGATATGATTGGTCGATCGTTTCTTTGATTGACGATTGGTCAATTCTCGCACTCCTCAGTAGGTTTTCTGTCGTTTGACAAGTCAACAATATCTTTATGACAAATTTCCTAGATAACCTCTTTTTGCACGGCTTGTCTCAAACATGTCGACCTTATCTAGACTAATTTTTGCTCAGACTTAAAGTTCAATCTCTTTGCAGTTGGGCTAATTAAAACGACCTCGTTTAAGGTTCTAATCGATTCTGTCATTCACAAACAGACAATGCTATGTTTTGTCGCGAGCCTCTTGGAAAATGAAAGACCTTAAATATTTAATGAAGCATTCAAAGAATGGGCCGTTTGTTTGTTAAAGATTCCGTCTTCGTTCACTTTAATGTATGAGAGATTACCTAGTATTTCAAGATGACGGTAATTGACCAATCGCGGCTGTCCATCAAGGAACCAATCAACCAATCAAATCTATTATTCAGCCCGGTATTCAGCGTTCAACTCCGATATTAGTCGCCATTTTTGTAAAACATTTCTGTTTCTGTTAAACGTTTCTATTTCAAGCTGTAGTTACGACGTTTAGGTCGCCAATTAACCATTGTCCTGTTTGTTACATGCTACTGGCCAAAATTTTGCAAAACAACACAGATAAAAATTATGATGTAACTTCCTGTCGGAGTTAATGGGCAGGGACGGCGATTGGTCAATTATAGTTCAAGTAAAACAAATACCAAAATAAAGTAAAATAAAACGATAATTAATAAATGGCATATCGGAATGATACTTTATTGGAGTAGCATTTTGAGTCCCATTCTATCAATCTTTTTAATCAAGTTTTCGGTAAAAAAAACTCACAATGTTTATTATCGGTCTTTCGGGCATGGATCGATTTTTTTTCATGTTTATATATTCAAAAATAAAACTTTTTTCTACATTTTGTTTGAAAGTAGTCAAGAAGAGGTAAAATACCAAGTTCTCTAAAGCCCGGCATCTTTCGAATTGAAAAAAAAAGTCGCCTATATTTCATAATCACGTCTCCTACATCTGCATTCCTTCGACCCCTTTCCTCCAACGTTTGCAATTAACGATTCGATGACCTCCGCTTGGAAGTTCCATTTAAATGTTATTTTGAGAAATTGACGGTCATTAGAATGCAATAAACGCGTAAAATTGTTAGTGAGCGACCTGCACGTCGTAACTACAGCTTGAGTAAGCTGTAGTTACGACGTATAAGTCGCCAAACTAACAAAAATGTCGGCCAATGTCGGAATTCAAAGTTCCCGTCCGATTTAGATGACGATCTGAATGATTTGATTGGTCGATCGTTTCTTTGATAGACAGCCGCAATACGTCATTTATAACAATGCTAATGATAGCCTTGAAACGTGAGAATTTGGATCTACCGTTGGCTATTAGTTTGTTCATGTCGTTTCTTTGTCCAGCGGGGGTTATTTCTCGTGCCCAATTGTTTTTCTATGATTTGACCCTTGTCATGCCGTATTAACCCTGGTTTAAGAATTGTAACTTCATCATTTGACTCAAAAATACTGTAAGATTTAGGTGTTGGTCAGTATTTACAGACAACACTGACTTAAAGGGAACAAACAATTGGCGTTGATCAAGATCAGACAGCAAGTATTAGCAGGCAGACCTTTCTCAACGCCACCTGCCAAACCAGTAACATTACAGTTTTAGTATAAAAAGGGTTAAAATGTCCCCAAAAGAAACTAGTCAATTCATGATAATTACCTTAGTTACCGTTTAATCACGAAAAACGAAAAAAGAACGAAAAAGAATTAATTAATACAGGCCTTTCCTCTTATTACCGAGTATTTGTGGACTAAAACCTTTATATAGATCTTGGACGTCGAATCAAGTAATTTTGAAATTCTAACATGTACTATAAAAAGGATATAGGATATATTGGGTGACAAACCTGTCATTATAGCTTGGTTTCAACTTTTCCATTTTGAGTCACACACCATCGAAGAATATAATGAACTCTCATTGATTTGTGAAGGTAAACAATCACTCAAACGAATAGAAAAACAAAATATGTTGTCAACAAGTTTGTACAATCAAAGTGCTGAAAAACCTGTGGTACCAAAAAAAGATTAAACTCCGATATAAGAAATGCCCCTTTTTAACCCTTTCCTGTACAATCCCTTGTTTTCACGTCCCTATGAATTTATACTTGAGAAAACATTGTGGGAAAAGAAGAAATTGCTTGTCACAAGCAATTTCTTCTTTTCTCACAATATTTTCCAACCTGTTGGTTTGGTTTTTTTTCAAATTGCACCCACTTTTGATTGTTGTCTGCATCTTCTTTCAAATTGGACAGGTCTAAAATTTTGAAAAATGGGAAAGGGTTAACCGGGGGACGATTTATAGCGATATCCATTATTTGGGGCTAAAGATCGCATTAAATCTCCTTCAAACTGGTGTTATTGAGAGCGATTGCGATCGGAATAAAACCACGTTACTCTTTGCTGGCGATCCAGTAACGGCCATTGTGATCTATCAGCGATAAAATTATAATTGTTGTAGAACATCTTGTACAACCAAAGCACCCCTCGAAAGCATTGTGGTGTCAATATTGAAATGATAAATTCCGATGAGAGCCTTGGCAAGCCATGGGTATTACTAGACATTATTAGCAAAGGTAATTAAAAATTATCAAGTTTTGTGACTTCGCCAAAGAAAAAAAAAGTTTAGCTTATTCTAATTTGCGACGAAAGCAAAACACTTTACACGATGCCTTCACGTCCCCTTAAACCCACGTCTCCTAAATTTCACTGTGTTCTAAAAGTCCATCACATACATGATTTTCTACAAAATATTAAACAAGTCGGGGAAAATGTTATGAGTTTCAAAAAGAACGCGTCTCTGATGGCCTCTAAAGCTGAATTCAACCAGAGTCCGCATTCAGAAAAGAAATGTTTAAAAAAAATATATATAATGGTCATTCTATAGTTTCAGAGAATCGTCAGAGAGCCAAAAGTTTTCATCCTGTTCAAACTACCCTGTCTGCGTAGTCTGACTGGGTTCGATACTTCACGCACATCCAAGAGGCCCTTTATGCCCGACGGGTCACTTATGTTTAGTTGTTTGTTTTTCGTGATTGGTTACACATTTGATTGGATCAAATCCAGGTAATCTGAAGTTGTTAAGGTTGTATGAGTTCATAATTACACCAAAGTAATTGATGTAACAATAACGAGGAGTACATATTTACCAGTTGTTACTAAAATCATCCATTCGGAAAAGGAAAGCTACAGAGTTCGCCTAGGATCTAAGGAAGTAAATCGGGATATCTCGGAACAGTCGACTATCCGTTCAATGAATGATTTATGTTGTTACACAACATAAAATAAATTTCAAAATTCATTTTTGTTTCCTTTTCGAGAAAGCCCTTCATATGGGACTTGTAATCTATTCAGGAATTATTTGTAGACGAGTAGGTCAGAATTGACCAATCGCTTGCCCCGCCCACTTACTCCTTAAGCCCCGCCCAGTAACTCTAACAGAAAGTTCCATTTCGATTTTAACGGCGATGTTTTGCAAAATTTATGGCCGGTAGCATGAAACAAAAAAGTAAAATAGTTAATTGGTGATCTAAACGTCGATACTACAGCTTGAATAAGCTGAAGTTACGACGTTTATGTCGCCAAACCAATATAAAAGGTTAAAAAATGACGGTCAATGTCGGAGTTGAAAGCTCAGGTCCGGGCTAAATAAATGGTTTGAGTGGTCCGTTGATTCCTTGACTGACAGCCGCGATCGGCCTTTTTGTGAGAATTTTTGTCCCCACGAGAGCTGTAGAGTCTATAGAATGGTGACGGTTCCGATACAAAAGCCCTTCTCGGTAAGACTGTAAGGTTCGGCGTGAAACACCCCGAGCACATATCAAGTAGGACGGTTGATAATGATTAAACTATGACAGAAATGACTTAAGATTCAGATCACAGATTTCAAAACCAATAGGCTCCGCATAGAAATCCCCGTTTATACTATGTACGCGTGTCTTACCTTAACCTAGTTTTAAGTGTGGTTAAGTCTTTAGTTTCATATCCCCAAGCCTATCCACCCCTCCAAAAGAGAAGAAAATCTCCTCATTTCTTTTTATTTGAATGGGATATCGAATAACGAAGATATGTACCTCTTTTTACAGTCTTTTTACGGAGCTTCTTTGCGCGAAAGCATATAAAATGCTGCCGTTCACGGCCCGAAATATTCCTATTTTGCAGGAGGTATAGACAAAGATAGGCCTACACACAAGTTCAGTCTGATCTTAGTCTATACCATCTGCTTGTTGCTTCAAAGCTAGATAATATAAACTTCTGCAATTAATATTAACTCTCTTGAATACTTCTACTTGTTCCAGTCCTTTAAGTTTAAGCCAATTCTGCAGAGGATAAAGTTTAATAATTGGATTAAACCCTTTCCTGCCAATCTGTGATTTTAAGTCTTTGTAATATTATACTTAAGTAAACATTGTGGGAAAAGAAGGCATTGTAACAAGCAATTTCTTATTTTTTCATCAATATTTTCATATTATAAAGGAAAGTATGCACTTACGCTATAACGTCTCCTGCTACCCCTTTTAATTTTGACAAGCCTAAATTTTTGAGAAACAGAAATGGATTCCAGCTGGACGGGTCAATTGAGTTCATATGTACGACGATCTGGATGATGCGATTATACGGATTAGTAAACACGAACAGTTGTTACTCGAGTCAATCACACGTGAAGAACGAAAATACTCCCACATTCAATATGGTCATCCAAATATACTTTTTTTGCGATGAACGATTTTTTTCTAACGATTGCCATACATAAACTATTTACGCAGATACGGGTTTGTTTTCACTCGTCCATGGACAAGCAATACCTCATTTTTGATTGTCCAGAATGAAGATGAACTTGTCCGTATAAAAAAGAGAAACCTTTGCTAATGAAGAAAATGCTACACTATTTTTTACCCTTGAATATAAATATTTTTTCCAGTATACCATTGTTTTAATAATTTATCTTTGAGATATATTTTGTACCATCCCAGGTATTTACTAGTACCCTGACAAGTGTACTCATCCGCGCGTAAAAAAGCCTGTGTCAGACAAGTTCAGCATAGGAATCCTAAATTGCTAAATATATAATGTCGTCTACTGCACATTTGAATTTGGACAAGTCTTGTTTTTTTAATAAATATTTGAGACTTCCAAATTTTAATGACGTTAAAGACGAGAGTTTTAATTTAAGATTGGTGAAATTGGTAGGCCTGTTTTTTTCTTTCTTTCTTTTTCCTTCCTTTCCTTCTTTTTTAGTTGCGCGTAAATTAAAGTGCTCAATGATTTTTTCCTTCCCCCATTGTTTCTTGCATCAGCTCATTGAATGTAAAATAGTTTACACAAATACAACAACATTCATTTTCAGATATATAATTTTTCTCTTCAAATTGATAATTTATTTTCTAGTTACATAAAAGTCAAACACTCTTGTTGATTACATAATAATAATGATAGCTTTATTTAACGAAGGAGACTCATTAAGATAACAGCGTACAGTTAAAAACAATGCAATACCTATTTTCAATGACGTTTCAATGACATTTCAAATGTTTTTCCAAACAAATCAAAATCTTGATAACTAGTGTGTTAGTGTTCCGATCTTTTAACGACCCTAAGAAAAACCACAAGGGAAAAAAATAAAACAACTGCTAAACAAAAAGAAAACAAAAACCCTCTTTGTAGGTAATGTAAAAATGCTTGTTCAAAGCATTTTTCCCTTATCCACAATGTTTTCCACCCAAGAAGATATTTTTTCTTAAGTTTTACTTTACTAGAATGAGATTATCGGCGGCAACTTCTTTTAATGTAGCCTATAACTTTGTCGTCTTGTACTGGGTCAGGAAGAAAATCTAAATGATTTTACATGAAACTATTTTCCATTTAAGAGATGAAGAGAATATTTTTTGTTTTCATGGAGGTATGAACCGAAAAACCAAATCACACTGTATGAATACGCGAAGCGGATTAATACATTGTGTGATTAGATTTTTCGGTTCATACCTCCATGAAAACAAAAAATATTCTCTTCATTTCTTATAATTTGATAGCATCGGGCGAAAAATGCAACAACTTAACAAATTTTGATACCTTTTTGTAGTGAACTATTTTGTGCGGAAGCATTCAAAATGGCTACGTACTCAAAATTTTGTTCATGGTGGTATGAATTAAATTTTTCGACCAATCGAATCGCTCGTTTTTGATAGACGAAACTAACAATTAAATTATAAGATAATGAGGTTAGACGTACTACAATGTTCATACTTACGAACATGATATTGTGTATTAATAAATCCAAGTAAATCGTATTAACACAATCCACACTTTTTACAATAAATAATACGCTTTATATATCTCCCAGTTCGTTACACTTCGCAACACACCGTTCTTTTTTTTTCTCGACTGCTTCTTTTTGTGTGCCTAACCACAAACCTCAGCCTCGTGGACTGAATTAAACCAATATACACCGACTGAAGAAATAAACTACAGTACTACGTCATTAATTAACCTTGAAACCGTAAACTACCTTTAAACAATGGGAAAGTATCCGAGTTAATCCGAATAAAAAAAGTTTCTAGAACTCAATTTCCTCCGCGAAAAGATTTATTTTTTCTTCTCGTACTTGGGTCTCTTATTTCCGTATGAAATCTTCTTTCACAATTCTTGTTTCAACAATCAGCGTGCGATGATAAGAAAATCGGTTAAAGCCGAGAATATAAAGCAAGAAAATATTGGCCTGCGCACAGGAAAATAACCATTATTTCGGAGTTGTAGACAACTTATTTATCTAATTGATGGGTCGTATTGAAAAGAACCAGCCCTTTTCACGGAATTTAGAAAGACATCCTTTGTAAAAAAAAATGGCAAATGGCCGACAACCAGATCAGATCAGATTGACTTCGCAAGCTTGTCAAGATCGTAAGTTTTCGCTAATTCATGATTTTCTGAATCTAGAATAACTGTTCATCTTTAGAACATAATCATTGTGGAATGTGACATCCGATTGACCTCTGCTGGGCCCTATCTATATCAACATAAAGATACACCATGTAGAATAACTAGCTATGAAAAGAAGATTCGAATTTAGCCCCCTTCTCTGTGATGCAGTAAAAAAAATGGCAAGACCGAAACAATATTCGCAAAGTCGGGTGACTAGGACTATAGATTCTGTGAAAATTTCATTCTAATTCGCCCATAGATGTACGGACGTCGACGGACGAACAGAGAGACGAAGAAAAATGAAACGCCCACCTTCGGCGGCGTTAAAAAATGAAGTCTTTTAGTTTGTAACAAACCTGTCTATCTTCCTCGTGTATCGACGTGTGTATTTTTGCCTGTGTTTTCCTGTATTATTTTTTCTCTCGACACTGTTGAACGAAATGACGTCATTCGTATATTCCAGGTGAATGGGCCACGATGCTTCGAATAAAAAAGTAATAAAACAAAACCAGTTCTTCTTCGCACGAGAAAACTACACGCAAAAGTCGAAGAGCAGCCTACTTTTAAAGTAGTACTCAGCCAGTATCGTTTTTTTCTGAGTACGGAATCCCAGAGCGTCCACCTAAAACTAGCATCTACTGACATGCGGTGGTTTAATTTTACGTATATAAATACTACAGGGCATATGTGAAAGAGGAGTCAGGGTAAACCCGTTCCAACACAACCCCGCTTTTTGACGCCCTTCATGAAAAATCTAAAAACAGCTTAGACAAAACATTGTGGAAAATGAAGAAATAGCTTGATATAATTATCCATCATTTGTTAAAGTCAAATACTTTACACAATGAGAGATCTATAAAGTGCAATTTTTTCAATTAGTTACTGCCTATAAATAATATACATAGTTAGAATACCATCAGTAGATATGATGACTTCTTTTTAAATAACACGTTGCTATCGTGAAAAGGATAGCTGAAACAAATCCATTTGTTAAGAAATTTTAAGATTTTATACGGCCAAACTCTACAAACTTAGGTGAGTACTTCTTTCTGAATCTCAAAACGCCATATTTGGAGATATTCGATGCTGATGCGTTTGTCTTGTGAAGACTTATTTCTTTGGTAAATAGGTTGCATGATTACTAAACTATTTTGAAAGCTATTAAAGATTGCCGATCACGAATTTATATTGGCCAATTATTTTAGAGTAACAGTATTGCAAATTAAAACTTTTGAACAGTAATTGATCTTGTTCTGACTTTCATGCGTTTTGCATTTTTTTTTTTTTTTTGACATTTGATTCTTTAAACCCACCCACGCAAACCCTGTCCTAAAAACAAAACAACAACAAAATACACTCTGAAAAATGAAGACCAGTATTTTTTTCGCCTGCAACTTCTTTCAACTTGGACAGGTCTGTTCATTTTTTGTGGATAATTGGTAAATATGTAATACCCATATCTAGGATTTGAACCATAGTAGTAGGATCAATCTTGGTTCTGACTTCATGCGTAAATTCCAGCAGTAATTCCGAAACAACATTGTGAAGTAATGATATTGTAAGATGAGTTATGTTGCTATAAATAAACTTCTTTCCCATTTTACGATCTTAACTGATTGTGTTTCTCATTAACAATCTCTCACACGAACACGCCCAATAATGTTTTCAGAAATGTTTGCGGAACTAATCGGCAGATTTCGGTAACGACCGCTGTGGCAAACTTGAATGACCTTACTTAACATACCAAAATATACCAAAACTCATCATGGCCAATGACCGCTTTCAGAATACGTGTATATAAGCAGTATACATGCCCTGAACGCATTAACTATAGCTAAGTGTTTCAATGTTACAAAACACAGATAGCATCCGTCGATTAAAGAATCAATCGACTAATCAAATGATTCATTTAAGAGATGAATAGAGCATTTTTTACATGGAGGTATGAACCGAAAAAACTAATCACACTGTATGAATACGCGAAGTAGATTCATACATAAGTGTGATAAGGTTTTTCGGTTCTTACATCCATGAAAAAAAAAACATAAAAATATTCTCTTCATTTCTTATAATTTAAAAGTATCGAGCGAAAAAAACAAAAACTTAACAAATTTTGATGCCTTTTTATATGGAACTATTTTGCGCGGAAGCATTCAAAATTGCTGTGTGCTCAAATTTTTGTTCATGGAGTGTTGAATTTTTTTTCCCGACCAATCAGAACGCCCGATTATGATAGACGAAACTGAAAATTAAATTATTCAACTTTTAACTCCAACATTGGCCTAGATTTATGTAAAACACTTTTGTTATTTTTGCATTTTGAACGTCGTTAATATAACTCAAGTTATTCAAGCTGTGTTTACGACGTTTAGGTCGCTAACCAGCCATTTTACCAACCATTTTACGTTTTGATTACTTGTTGCAAATTTGATCGATTTCGACAACTTTATCTTTAATCATTAACCACACGACCTGTACGAAATGAAATTTAGACTGGTCTGAATTGAGAGGAGTTGCAGACGATAATTTAAAGTTTGTGATATTTCAAATAGATTTTTCAAAAAAGGAAGAAATTGCTTGCATTTTTAACAATTTCACCAATAGTTTTTCTTGACGGGTGTCGAAAAGCGTCATTGTGTGGGGATGGGTACGAGGCACGGTACGAGTAAATGCATCAACCTGGCGGCTGAATATTTCTGAAAAAATGGCTCTTTTAGATACAATATATTTTATATAGCCATTCATTAGCACAGTGAATAAACACGTCTGGTAAAATCTATCATTGGTTATGCTTGGTTGCAGAACATTAAAGAGTCTTTGGCTCTAGCAGGGAAAAAACTTGTCACAAAAAGGAATCCTGAAATAGTCTTTAAAATTATTTACAGACCCCTATATTTATAATTAATGGCAAACTGGTCACGTGTCCGCTAAGAAAAGCTTGACCGAACAGCAAACGAAAATCAATTTCAAAATTATTTATTTTGGCGAAGCTTTTCTCAGCGGGCATGTGACCTATTCCGCTGAATCGATTGAAAAAGGGGTCTGTAAAAAATCAACGAAGATTTTCGGATTCCTTTGTATGGGAAATTTTGTCTGAACGAGAGCCTTTTAAGTTATCTCCGGTCGTATTTTAACGAATTTCCACGCAATACCTTCTTTTTACGCTCCTCAAGAATAAATTTGGAAAACATTGTACATTGTATAAAGCAATTTCTTAATTTTCCCCAAAGTTTTCTATCCAAAAAGACGAACAAATTTCAATTTCTATCAAATTTAAATTGTCGTCTGCAACTTCTTTCAATTAGGACCAGACTAAAACGTTGTCTTGAGGGAATGGGTTATACACATACATCGAGGTCTATTAGTAAGAGTAGTACAGGTAGGTTAGTATAGAGAAGGTGAGAATGTCGTTAACCTATCTTCAAAGGTCAGGTGTCAATGAGAAAAACAACAGATTGGTGTTTAATAAACACGAGAAAATGGTGCTTTCTATCTGTCAAAATACCGCTAATATTTTGACAGGTCTTAACTGAGCGGAAACATTTAATGTATTATTATTATTTTTTTTTTTTAAGAATTGTTGTGAAGTGAAATTTTACTCTGTACTTGTTTACTTCCAGAAGGGGAAAAATGACTTATTGTCCCTCTTTTCTGTCTTTTTATTTTAGCATGAACTAGAATTATCGATATCGCTTTTTAAGAACAATTGTTGTATTACGACTAAATTCGCATTTACGCTTAAGAACATTTTGGTAAATGAGCTGCATCACTGCGTATTTTTCGGAACTCCTTCCTTACAGCCCCTCCACTTAATAGATGAAGAGTATTTTTTTTTTGTTTTCATGGAGGTATGAACCGAAAAACCTAATCACACTGTATGAATACGCGAAGCGGATTCATACATTGTGTGATTAGGTTTTCGGTTCAAACCTCCATGAAAACAAAAATTATTCGATTCATTTCTTATAAATTAATAGCATCGAGCGAAAAATGCAACAAATTTGCAAATTTTGATACCTTTTTGTAAGGGACTATTTTATGCGGAAGCATATAAAATGGCTGCGTGCTCAAAATTTTGTTCATGGAGGTATGAATTAAATTTTTCGACCAATCAGATCGCTCGTTTTGATAGACGAAACTGAAAATTGAATTATTTATAATTGATAACAGACATTTGAAACAATTAAAGAACTTCTCTTTATCTTTACTCTTGAATAATCGCCGCTGTCAATCAAATAATCAATCGACCAAACCTATCGACTGGAAGTGAATTTTGAACAACATTTATGTTAAGCGATTTTGTTGGACTGGCGACTGAAAAGGTGTAACTACAGCTTATTTTAATAACAACCTTTAGGTCCCAAACCAATCATTTTGTCTTTTTGTTGCTGTTGTTGTTACATTCTATTGGTCATAAACTTTGTAAAATAACGCGGTTTAAATCGAATTGCAACTTGTTGTTGGAGTCAGTGGGAATTGGCCAGAGGAGTTAGTGGGCGGGACCAGCGCTCCGTCAATTTGTGTATGAACATAAAGATTAGAAAAGATTTCCCTACAAACGATCAATTGTAGGTTTGATGCCCAGTGGTCCTTTTTCATTCACTGAAGAATTTCCGTTTCATGCACTTGAGAAGTTTTGTTTTCATTGAGGCATGAAAGTTAAACATCACACTGTATGCACACGCGAACCGATTTGCAGATCTTCAAAATACCATGCTTTGGAAAGCCTACTGAAGATATCAGGAATCTCCTTGAGTTTATCAAATTTCCAAACGAAGCTAATAATGATGACCATAATGGTCCACCGTACCGTATAAACCACCCCCTCATGAGAGAAAACTCGGAAAAATCCAATAATGTCAATCCAAGCTTGTTTGATACATCATAAATGCTCTCGATACGTCATCGTTGACAATTATACAATGTCAGTGGCCGGAAACGGATGAGCAAAGTTCCTGTCCCGTACAGAAAGAAAACCGGGTCGTTTGAAAACAGTGCATTCGTAAGACCAAACTCTATTATTGATACGTTTTACACTCTCTAGATTGTCTTATTACACGCAATTTTAAGTTGCTTTCAACACTTTTTCGCTTTATTGACGCAGATAGGATTTAATTTTAGTCTCGTCTATCAAGGCTCAATTGTTTTAGCTTATAAAGCGTTTTGGCTCATTTTATTCCTACGGCCATGAACAAAATTTTGAGCATCTTACTGTTTTGTATGCTTGCTCACAAACTGATCAATTTTTTTTTTTTGGTAAAAACTATGTCACTAGGTCAAATTATAGATAACATATTGTGGGCATTATATAGCATGTATTTCTACCTCAAATGTCTTGAAACTTTGACCAAGGGTTTATTTTTGCCAAGACAAAAACTGGATTTGTATGTTTGGAGTTTAACGCCACTTTTAAAAGTATTTCAGTTATATAGCGCACTGACAATTGCCTCCTGTCATATCTCGCTCTTGACTGATTGATTGAATGAGGTTTAACGTATTTTTTAACAGTATTTCAGTCATATCGCGGCGGCTGGATTCCTAGTATTTCTCACACCAGTACTACCACTACATCCTTTCCTATCCCCCAGCTGCTATCCCACTTAGGTTTACGATTACGAAATGATTGCAAACATTTTTTGTTGTATTATAACAAGTAAGTCCGAAAAAATAGACCTCAAAAAGTTATACGCTGAATATACGGCGTAATCTGCTAATTTGGCATATGTGTAGGCATACATCCTTTATGCGCTTACAAGTGTGCATTTGTGTGAAGAAATCAAAAGGAAAATTGTCACATAGTCTATTTTACTAAATGACTATTTAGATATAACTTCATTTTTAGTTTCGTCTATCACATCTAGTTTTTTGTTTGGACAAAAAATATATGAACCAAATTTTAAGCACGCTGCTATTTTGTATACTTGTGCACAAAATATTCCCGTTAAAGAACTATCGAAATGTGTAAGACATCTGCTTTTTCGCTCGATGTCATTAAATCATAAGAAATGAAAAGAATATTTTTTGTTTCCATGGAGGTATAGAACGAAAAACCTTATCACTCTTTGTAGAATCCGCTTCGAGTATTCACACAGTGAGATTTATTTGTTCGTTTCATACCACCATGAGAAAAAAACTTCATTTCTTAAGTATTTAGGTAAGTTAAATGGTATGTCTACTGCTCATAATAAGTACTAATTGTCCCTACTAATTGTCCCTATTTACCCCGTTATACTCTAAATAACCCCAATCCATACTTTTGGAGGCAGCTAAACTTTTTGGTTTGAAGTTATGATTGTAGCATAACCTTTAATTTTTGAATTGTAATTATGGTACACAACACCGATTTCTGTAAATATTATGACAGGCGTTAATTTAACACCGCAGTTATCCCCCTTCTCTTTAGTATTAAAAAGCTGATTTTTGTAATCATTTCATTAAGGATATGATACATTTAAGTTACGTTCATTCAATTCAAGTGTTCAATTGGTTGATTAAAAGACAAATGAAACTATATTCATAAACTTATATTTTGACACGCATAAGTGCAGTGGACTGATAATGCCAGCAGAATTTCAAGGCAATTTTCACTATTCCGTATGTTATTAGCAGTACAATGTTCTTTGTATATTGTTATGCTTGCGCGCGTATTAGGATGAAAGTTTTGTATCGCCGTTGGGCGAACAAATAATCGTATTAAGCTATATTCACGACCTTTTGCTCGACCAACGAAGATATGATTGTTTATAAAATAACTGTTTTATTTGCAATGTTTGTTATTGTTGGTTTGTTAGTTTATTGCTTGGCTCGGACACTAGAAATTGTTGTATGAATAAGATGAGTACCATATGAGTATCATAAATGAGAAAAAAAAATTATAAGAAAGGTCGGAAATGCATTGTTGCTAAAACCCACGCCAACACCCCTTGAACAATCTTTAAGTTAAAAGACGACACAGATCTCTCACCAATCTGTATGCTGGGTATCATCAGTATTGCCTAAGGGCATAGCCAAGCCGAGGTTCGAACTCACGATCCAACGATTAAGAGTGGAACGCGGTTTTTGCTTTGTTAAAACAACGGCGGCGCCTATTATGTCCGAAGATGCTTGATCAGAATGATTTTTTTTGTCTCAAGTGCCCCTACACATCACAGAGAATCATTGTGGCAAGTTTAAACTCATTCAAATTAAAATAAAGGAGAAGTTGTGCCCCCCGCCCCCCCAACTTAAAAACCCCCCAAAACACCGTAATTTTAAGCTATATTGTTAAGCCAAGGGCAGATAATTCCAAAATGTTCCGAGGGAGCAATATAATATTATTTCATACAGAACTATACATCATAGAGATTCGTTTTGGCAAGTTTCGAATTATTCTAATTGAAACTGTACGAGGTCTTGTAACACACAAAAAAAGCTAAATGACACACAGACGGACGGAGGAACGGGGCCACAACATAAAACGACCGGTCGGGCGTATAGAAAAGAACAACTTGCTTTCATCTGTATATTACCTTCTTTTACGTGTTTGTAGACTTTCTGCTGTAAATAGTCAGGCTCACAAACTAGAATAATTTTGAGTGGTGTCAGGGTTTAGAAAGAAAATACTGAATTTGTCGATAATGTAATGTTGAAATTATACAGCTCGTATAAAACAATTTTTGTTGGTGTAAATTATCCGACGCTGAAATCAAATTCACACAACAGTGATTTTCGGTAAGGTGACGAGTTTCAATTTAAAATCAATAAAAGTCGAGAAACGTCATCACCTTGGAGTTATGTGATCCAAAATTGGCATGACTTGACCTTTATTGTTTGTAGACTATAAACTTAAAATAATGTGGCGCCGAACGTATTCAAAACCATCGTAAATGCTCAGTTAGATAATGTTTGTTAATAGAGTATGATGATACTTTTTTTTATTCAACTGAACTTTTAACTTGAATTTATTTTAAAAGTTGCAATGGTATCTTTTTTCAAAAGACAAACGTTGTGCCTTCCACCCACAAACTTTAATAAAGCGCGGTTTGCCGTTGTTCCGGAAATCTACCTTGTAAGAAGCAATTTCTACATTTTCCACCGTCTTTTCCCCCGAACCTTTTCTTAATGTGCGCCAAAAAGTGGGTTTGTGTAGAAATGGATTATTGAACTGAGAATGTACCAAAAAAGTTCAATGTTAAACAGAAAACATACCAATTCTATTTGAAGATATTACACTTATTGTATCCAAGATTTTCATAAACCAACAACATTATTCGATGACAACCAATTCAGTCATTTAGCGGGGACTCGGAGTAAAATCCTCGTAAATAAGTTTAGCAACAGATAGACTTACGACAATTTTGTGATAACTCATCGGTGTTAGTATGTTCTTCGTGTGCGTCATTTTCTCAACCCCTATACAAAAGGTTAATATGCTGATGTCCCATTAAGCTAATAGCTTGTAGACGTTTTACTTGTCCATTAATCCATTAAGGGGTTAAAATGTCCTACAAGGTGCGAATTTATCGTCTTAGCCCATTCCAACACAATGACGCTTTTTTCACGCCCCTTAAGAAAAAATATTTTTGAAAACATAGTGGAAAATGTAGAAATTGCCTGAAACAAGCAATTTCTTCATTTTCCGAAAGGTTTTCTACCCAGAATGTAATAGTTCATAAGCTTCAAATTGTCGACTGCAACTCCTTTCATTTTGGACTATTTTTGTCGTTCTGGTAATGGGTTAAAATCGGATAATGTGAAAAAATCTAAATTAGTCACTTTATATCGCTTTTGTTATAAATTATGCATTTTAAATAGTTAGGCGAAATTTCTTATAACAAGTACTTTTTTTTTTCTTCTTTTTTTTTTTTTTTTCAAATTTCAACACACTTTAGATTGATTTCTGTTAACGTTTCTTCTTTTATTTTGGAGTATTTTCATATATAAATATATATGAAAATACTCCAAACTAAAAGAAGTTACGTTAACAGAAATCAATCTAAAATGTTTTGAAATATGTATGGTAACGCAGATAAGATGCAGTTTCCTTATTTTGCTCTTTTTTCTTGATGTCGTAAAGCGAGATTGTGTGTCAACGGTTTTTTTTTAAAAACCAAAAGTAGTGGCTGTAGGCAGGGTCAGGCAGGTGGGGCTGTTACAGAGGTTCATTCTACAGTAAATCATTCTCTATCGATCACCTCTATTTAGTAGGAAAGGCGGCATAATCTATTAGAGTCATCTCCCTTTTTGGGTACATATTGTACTTTTGGCAGAACATATATTCCAAGTTGCAAGTGAACGTGTTCAGAAATAGCACGAGACTATTGTATGTCAGCCGAAATGTTCTACATATAAACATCTTAAATCCATACTTGAACCAGAGAAGTACCTTCAAATTGACATGTTGTATTCTTTACGACGAAATTTGTCAAGATTTCGTTGTAGTAACCACAAATTTAACATTGAGCTAGGACGTCATAATGGAATACCACGTAACGAACGAATTTGTAACTTTTGTTTAACGCATCATAACATTTCATGCATTGATGATGAATTATATGATTTTTTCCAATGCTTTCTGTTTAAAGATCTGAGAGATGATTCTTTATTTTCCTGGTACAAAGGGTATACAACACCAGAAATTTTTTATCGAATAGTGAATACAAAAGATGTTTCAAATCTAAAAAAGCTCGCTAATTTTATTTCAAGAGTCATGAAATTTAAGAATAGTTCCATAGACAATGAATAGCTTTTTTAGTATCGATTAACTAATTCAAACTGAAGTTACGACGTTTTGGAAAGGTGTCGAATTATAATCATAGTTCTATTTTAATCTAGAAAGAATATAGTAGTGTAAATAGTTTGTAATATTTTGAAGGTCTCCACATTATCTAGTCTCTGCTAAAACAACAACATTAACAACAATAAAACTGATGTATACACGTTTATTGCTAAGAACCATATTGTATGCAACTCTGTCATGATTCTATGACGTTAAATGTATGTATTGTATATAATGGGCCGATGGCCTTGATGTATCTAAATAAACTTTGTAACTTGTAACTTGTTCAGTAATACCAGAGATATCACAAAATGTCAAGGTTGTCAGCCGACCACGACGCAGACGACATCAAGGCTAAACCTCGAGTTTCTCCGAAAAAAGCCGAACTTAACCCATTACCAGACCGTAAAATTTTAGACTGGTCCAAATTGAAAGAAGTTGCAGACGACAATTCAAAGGTTATGGAATTTTGGATTTTTTTTTCATTTTTCTGGGTAGAAAACAACAAGCACTTTCTTCATTTCCACAATGTTTTCAAAAGTTTTTTTTCTCAGGGGCGTCTAAAAGCGTCACTGAGTGGGATTAGATCAGTACGTAAAGTTTTAAAAGATTCCAGAAAATCTCAATTTTCTGCGACTCGGATTAAATGTAATTGTGGTAATGGTTGCCTTTTTACTGGTTTATATGATAGATTGAATGTCTCGACCACCCAATTATATAATGGAACCTTTCCCTGTCTGCTTTGATAGGGCAACTTAGATTTCTTACCCCTTGATGCTAACGCATTTGCGTATCCGTTATTTTTTCTATTTCTTGTTTACTTGGGGTCTTTTTTATTTTTGTTTCTTTTAAGCTAGCAAAGCGGCAGCTTTGATAGTTTAAGTTAACAGACAAAATTATAGGTCGTCTCAAAGTTCAACGAGTGCGAACTGCCACTGGAGGCTTAACCACTAAATCTCTTAGATATCTGCGCCATTAAAAGTAATTCTTATGTATTTTAGGAATATGTTTAACTCTGGCTGCAAGCTCACCTCGTAGGAAGTTTTCGCTCACTTGAGCAGATCATGTTAAAAATGACTCTGATCGGAGTCTTCAAAGAATTTGCAGACGACGATTTATTATTGTTGAACATTCGAAGATATTTATCTCTCTAAGTAGAAAAAATGTAGAAATGAAGAAATTGCTTCGTTTTCCCACATTGTTTTCCACAACTATTTTCTTATGGGGCTTAAAAATGATTGTGTTGGAATGGGTTAACACCTTTGTTATTTTAACCTCGTTATTTACCATGAGAACGTTTGACAAAGAAGATTACTAAACAATGCTGTGCTAGCTTACAATACTTTTCAGTACTTTGATTTTTTTGTAAAGCACTGTGTGTCTTGTAGTAGATATGTAGGTATTAATTATAAATAGTCCAAATGTTGAATGAAGTGTACTAAATAAATCAC
Source organism: Fragum fragum (assembly GCA_946902895.1). NCBI lineage: Eukaryota > Metazoa > Mollusca > Bivalvia > Cardiida > Cardiidae > Fragum > Fragum fragum. The sequence continues at coordinate 31,776,922 of OX336379.1, read as the reverse complement.
GAGTGTCATTTTCTCTAATAATTTCGTAGTTGTATGACATTTCCATTAAACATACATGTGCGCCAAAGAAAGACTCGGATCAACCTGTATATCAACATAGTTAGGTAAACGCTCTATAGATGGATATTGACTCATAACTTCTTAACACAATTAGCAGATATTCTTGTTACACTGGGTGTCTGAACAGTCAGCTCGGTGCTTGCGTTTCACGTTAACGCGATGTCGTTGGGACTATCACCCTCAGGGTCTATTGACCAATCGCGGCTGTCAATCAAGGAATCAACCGAGCAATCAAATTATTTATTCAGCCCGGACCTGAGCTTTAAACTCCGCCATTTTTGTCGACCTTTTTTGTTGGTTTGGAGACTAAAACGTCGTAACTACAGCTTATTCACCATGCGCGCTTCACGATTTTAAGAATGGGCTCATTCCGTGAGTTCCTGAAATGATCACGACGGGTACTATAGTATTCCGCTTTTCAGTATGGTGTACCGTTTCGTTTAGAGCTCCCCTTTAAGACATGTAAGGTAAAAAGAACTCGTGGGCACGTTAATATTCAATAAACTAAGCGTGTCTGCTCAAAGATTGAACGTGCAATTAAACGCGTGCACGATCAATCCTTGATCGCGAACACTCAAAGTAAGCATCTCCATCTCATGCGTTCATTTATAATTATAAGCACGCACTCATTTTATTCGCGTGAATGTTCAATTCTTCAGCGCGCGCACCTTAATTCTTCGGGGTGATCATTTATTGTTGTTGTTGTTTTCGCGTGCACACGTTCCTTTTAGCATGGACTTTTGACCTATTTAGTGCGCCATATTTCAGGACATTCTGGACACCATATTACCAACAAACGCATATCGTCGATGGGCCAGCAAAATGTCGTAACTACTTAAGACTTCTTGCTCGACCGCCAACGATATGTTATATGTCCTCTTCTGTGACGATGTGAATTCAAATAGATTCTCTAAGGGAAAAGGTCTATATTGGAATATTGGAATTACAGATTATTTAGCAATCATTAAAATGTCAGAATACAAGCCATTGATTGTTACATATATGAATATTTTGAAGAGCGCATAACATTACTTTGTAAATAAAAGTTCTATTGGCTACCTGCGAAGGGTTACATTTAATTCGCTTAATTTATCAGTAAAACTATAAAATTTCATTTGGATTTTATGTATTTCTAAAGTTAGTTTTTGAAAAAAAGAGAGACAAATTCTGTTGAGTTACCAACCCTTCACATCGTTAAACCTGGTATCCAAGAAGACATTTTACAAAAAACAACCGACGGATCGCTGGCCCCGCCCACCGATTCCACGGGCCACGACGACGTTTTACAAAAGAAAGTTCCACTTCGATATTGAACGGCGTTATTTTGCAAAAATTATGGCCAGTTAAATGTAACAAAAAGAATAATGATTGTTTGGTGACTTAAACATCGTAATTATAGCTTATTCAAGGTACTAAACCAACAAAAATGTTTAACATAAATGTTGGTCAATGTGAGAGTTCAAAGTTAGCCTCGGGTCTAAATGAATTATTTGATTGCTCGATCGATTCTTTGATTGACAACCGAGATTGTTCAGTTATGTATATTCAAACTCGGCAATAATCATTTGAAATGTTGAAATTTGAAAAGTGTTTCTGTGGTTAAAGACATATCAAAGGTCAGTATTGCTTCGTTTACAAATCATGCTGCCCTTATGGTTTATTTAATGCCCTGTTACATATTTCCAAATGTAGAAGGCACTGAAAGACTTTTACCTTTACGTGTTACCTACAATATTTGATGAAGATGTATCAAACATTGTTTTAATCTAAAGACTTGTAAAAAATCACGTGATCTGTACCCGAGTGTCACAGACCCTTAAGTGTTCGAGCCGAACACTTATTTAGATAAAAGTTGATAAAATCGAATTTAAAATTAAACGAGATATGTCATTAAAATGAGACATTATGAGACTCAATTTGTATTTTTGTGTTGAACTGTTAGCGATACTGGGAGTTTAAGCTTAACTCATTCCCAAAAGATCCGATAGAATCACGTTTTGGATACCCCCAAGAAAAAAGCTTTCAAAAACATTTTGGAAAATGAAGAAATTGCTTATTATTAGCAATTTCTTCATTGTCCAAAATGTTTTCTACCCCTAAAGATATATATATATAAAAATGAACTAAACATTGTCGTATGTAACTACTTTGAATTTGGATCAGTCTAAACTGCTGTTGTCTGATAATGTGTTAAGCTTTTTTTTTTTCATTTCATTTCAACAGTGGTTGCGTTTATAACAATATTTCAAATAAACTTCGATATGAAGCGATTAAATCGAATTTAATTGGCTATATTTAGTAATAGTATCAAAATATTTTCAGATAAAATCTACAAATTCTTTACGGCTCATAAAATAGCATATAAATTGTTAAAATAGACACTTTCATGTGACAAGTGAAAATGAGAAACGCCTAGTTAACGAAATCCATCACATTTAAAGACTAAATTAACAAACTTGAATAGGGAAATGATCTGTTGAGAGTTAGTGAAAATAAAACATAGAAGTAATCACTAACGTATTTCTGTTCTTGTTACCGAGAGGGTAGATATCGACAGGTCGCTTTACTGGTAACAAAAATATATGACTGGTAAAACATTTCGAAACAATGGCACTTTTTGACTCCCTTAAGAAAAACAATTCAGAAAACATAGTGTGAAATGAAGAAATTGCTTGTTGCAAGTATTATTCCATTTTTTCCAAAATGTTTTCTGCATAGAATGTTGAAGAGTCTAAAAATGCATCAACTTTAAATCGTCGTCTGCAACTCTTTTTTATTTGGACCAGTATAATATTTTCGTCTGGTAATGGGTTATAAGATGCCTAAGTACCCTTCAACAAATCGAAAATGAAAAATAAATGTATTTGTTGAGAGTGAGTTCTCATTCTCACGATGTTTCTACCATTTTCGATACAAATTCTGTTTTCGCAACGTAATCTTGTCGTATGCGAGCCCTTTCCAGATGGACCTTTCAGCATTTTCTGTGTCTAGTCATACACGAATTTAGCTTGTTGAAACTCTTCCAGTCCAATTGTTGACTGAACCATTGACACACGATCCCGCCTTTTGAAATATACCTTCGGAAAACTTTGTAGGAAATTGAATGTTACATAGTTCTCTACCTTTTTATCTTGTACATAGTTTCTATTTTGAAATGTCATATTTGAAATTTAGTTCTTTCAATTTTCGGCCAGTCTAATATTTTGTCGTCTGGTAATGGACTAGACGAAAAGAAGAATTGTCAAACAATATATCACCGTATCAACTCAATATACTGGGTTGTTAAGGTTTTTTATAGTAAGTAAGTATCTTTATTCACAATAAGACATGACAGTCCATGATGTACAGTAATGAACATAGTATACATTTCTAACAAATGTATTACAAAATATAAGCGTTTCAGTTCCCGGGTAATTTTGATCTTCATAAAGAATTTATACACATACATACCCATATACAGACATACATACATGTACATGTACACTCATATAAACACATACATACACACATGTATACACACGTACACACATATAAGTGCGTTGCTGTTAATATTGATAAAGTAGTCATATCACACAGGTTTGACCGAACCAAATGAAATCCCTGCGAATGACTTAAAATATCCAATCTGAACTTTGTTGTTTTGAGTGAAAATAACTTGAGAGGTACGAGGTAACTACTTGTAAAGGGTATTTTTTCTCAGCTCGAAACTCTTATATGTATAGACTGCTAATGCTTTAACTGTTTTGGATTGTTCGCTGGTTAGAAGCCCAATAAATTTGTGTTTACTTGGGTTTACCCAGAAATAATTAGAGATATATTTTTGCCTTAATTCTAAGTATCGGGGGCATTGCAAAAACAAAATGGAACTCATCTTCAAATACCTTGCACACTTTACATTTTCTCTCGGCTCTAGGTGTCTTAAATGGTTTTGTCCATCTACCCTGTTCAATTTCTAAATTATGACTTGACTGTCTTAATTTTGCTAAAGCGAATCTGTATGACTTAATGGTAACAATGGTTAGATAATTTTGAAGTTTAAACGATCGTATAAGATAATAAGTATTTGCTTTTGGCATGTTTTCTAACTCTGATTCCCAGTTCTGAATAAAAATATCTTTAATTCTTTGCGTGAATGTCTTGACAAATGCATTCGTATTTTCTACCCCTTGATTTATCCAAACAAATCCAAACCCCGTGGTGTTTAATAGGTTTCTTATTTAAGATGCCCAATTGCTTTACGCAGTGTTACTATTTATGTCATATATCATTTGATTGTACATTTGTTTTAGGTAATTTTGTTCCCCGCATTTTGTAATTTTCAACCAAAATTTAATGATAAGAGGTAATCTTTCAATTTTGATTCGGAGTCTGCCTGTTTCACCGTAAATAAAGTAATTTGCCGTTTGATATATAACTGAAGATCTTGGTTAAATTTTATCCCTTGTTTTAGAAGACCGATAATTCTCCCAGAAAAAAAAATTGATTAAACTTAAAGATAACTTAAAAAATAGAAAATTTCACGAGCATGAAATACAATCTTTTTTTATATATAAAAATGTTTACAGTTCTACCGAATTTCGTATCACAATAACGATATCCAGCTCAGTGATGATACAAAAATGATGAAGTCGTTTGTTAATATGTACATGTAAGTCTAAAATAATGACAAAGACATTTACATTTACTTTTAAGAAGAGTCATTCAACAAATAAATCTAATTATGAGAATAGCAGGTGAATATATACACACACATTTATATTAGGTCCTGGTACCGACAGACGTCACCAGTTTTTCAATAGTAAATACCTAGATTTATGTTCTTATTAAGTCGTAACCTATCATGACATATCGTGTGAAATGTCGTTATTAAAAGATAACTATATGGTAAAGTAATATCTGGTATGTTCCCATATACACTCAACGAACTTGTAAAAAGAAAACAAGTCTTCATAGAACACTTATTTGGTGTCGTTTCTGAAACGATAGGTCTTTGTGTAAGTGTACAACAGCCTGTCAAGATGCTGGCAAAATGACAATCGCATTGAAACTGGTTGGTGATAAAATTCTGTAGGCATGATCTTTTAATACCCTTAATTTCAACATTAACATTGGTGTGTTGGTTATATTATCTAAATCTGCATTTGTAAACAAATCAAAATATTGTGTTTTGGTCTTTAAATTAACCAATGCACATTTAAAAAGCTTCAAAAAGCAAGTGATCAAAACAAGAATTAGTGGTCAACAGATCAGAATCAGTTAAATGCAATACACTTTTTAAAGGAAAAATTTGGCGGGTGTATCACGATCTCAATCGATGCCTTTTTAAAGTCCAATTTAACGCAGACAATTGTTTTAGTCTCCAAATGATGATTTTTAGGTCTATTTTAGCTTTGGATGAAGTAACACCAATTGCTACATCTAAAAGTTCGGTCCAAAATCTTAAAATTTATTTCTCATTCGGGCAATGGTCATGCTATTTTTACGTTTTTGAATAACAAAATTATAGCTTTGAATGCAAATTTAAGATATATTGTTGATAAGACGTAAAAACATCAAGGTTCTTTAGCCTCGTATCGTATCGTACTAAATACAGGACCTAAAATTATCTGTACTTCAAAAAAGAACAGTTTGAGCTATTTTGGGCTCTGCGTCAAGAACACCATCTATTGAACTTTTCATTAAACGAAATTGGTTGACTTTTGAAAAGCGGTGTAATTATTACACTGGCGTTTTAATCTCTAAGTGATATAATAACCTATCACCAGAATGTATGAATGAGGTCATTTCATTTTCTACCAACACTAACTATAGCTTAAGGTCATCTGTACATAATATCATCACACGCTCAAAATAAAATACATTGTACACAAGATTATCTTTCTCATACTGTGTCATCAGTGTGTGGAATGAAATCCGTATTTCATTTAGAAATTCAACTTCGTTATCTAGCTTCAAAAATAAATTTAAACAGTATCTGCCAGTAAACAAATCAACAGATCAAGCAAAAACTATTTAAACCATCAAAGCACAGGGAGTGACTGTCCATGAATTTAATATTGCATGTTTTCTTTTCATTTGTTTCCATCAATTCCATCTATCGTAATTTCATAATATGTCATCATTTTTACGTCATCATATTGTTCTCTTTGAAAGTGTGTATGACGTAGTATAATTATTAATTAAATCATTACATTCACTTAATTTTCAATCAGTAAAGGCAACATTGTAAAAAAAAATAATTTCAAATTGTTTAATTTGAAATGAATGTCTTATTGTTTTACCTTCATTATTATCATGGAATTATTCTGTGGGAAACGAAGCGTTAGTTTGGCTTTAAGCCATTACTAGACGGCTGAATTTTAGACTGATCCAATTTTTTTCGAGGGGCGTCAAAAAGTATCATCGTCTGGATTTTTTTTTTTTTTTTTTTTTTTTTTTTTTTTTTTTTGTGGGGGGTTGGGGTGGGGTGAGGGGGAAATCAGAAGATCATAAATTTATGTCCAAAGGTAGGAAACATTATTTCCCCATTGGGTTTTGTCATAAAAAATAGCCATGTTATAAACCATTGTTGGTGTAGCAAAATAGCAAAAATTATCTCGTTGATAAGTCAAACAAACACGTAGGCCTACATTATTAGCAGGATATGTTATTTTTAAAGTTAGATTAACCTACAGTAAACCTTGCATTAAGTGACCAAACAAGGGACAGCCAAAAAGTGGTCGTTTAAGAGAATTATCGCCCTATACACTATTTGTGACATAAATGAGGGATCGATTCGACAGCATACATAAATAATTGCAAGATTCTCACTTAATTATATGTTGATGGAACTCATTATAATCGTATCAGTGAGACGATTATAATGAGTTCCGATAAAATAGGATCCATAGCTTTTATAACTATATTAGCAAAATGGACCAATTATAAAGATCCTTTGTTTTTTAAAGTAATTTTGATACAGGTCTCTTTATGAAAGTGGTCTCTTGATAGAAGTGGTCTCTTGATAGAAGTGGTCTCTTGATAGAAATGGTCGCTTGATAGAAGTGGTCGCTTGATAGAAGTGGTCGCTTGAGGAAGATTGAATGTATTTATCTTCAAAGACAGACATCGATGCAAACTTGGAGTGTAGAGATGATGTTACTTATATGCCAGCTTTTCTAGATTCACCTGTCTTCAAATACTTGCCAAAAAATGACTTTGTCGTGATAGTGGTATACCTAAATTTTTCCCAAATTCTCTTAATACCATATAAGGAGCCGTGGCCATAGCGCAGTGGTAGCGCGTAGGTACATTGTTGTAGCCCTAGTCAAGGGGTCTCGGGTTCGATCCCCGGCCGCGGCGAATATCCTATCCGACATTAGTCCTCGACAAATGGGTGGATAATCGTTAATCTGTAGTTGGGTGAGCAGCTTGAGGCTCGGAAAAGATGTAGCGGTAGTCCTGGACAGAGATATACTAGGAATCTACGGATAGGTGCTGCAGGCGCCGAGATATGTGTTATACTTAGAAAAGTGGCGTTAAAAACCATTTAACCATTCAATAATACCATGCTAACAAAGCCTCACATTGTTTTCAACTCATTTCCTCCCAATCTATCCCTCTTTTTTGTGTGCTGAATAAAAGAAACTTAAGGAAAATATTTTGAGGAATAGGTTGTTATAAGCAATTTCTCTTTTGCTCACAATGTTTTCTACCTCATATGGCCATTTTGTTCAATTCAAACCGACTATGCTATGTTGTCTGGAGCGACTTTCAATTTGGACCAGTCTAAGATTTTGTCGTTTGGGATTGGATTAAATCTATAAGGTCGTGAGTACTAATCCTGCGGTAAGCAGTTTATACTATCTTTACTATACCACACAAATCTTCTTAATAAACCTAGTACTACGTTAAAGTAATTACTTAATGAAACGTTGTACAGTAATTAACTCCAATTAACACGTCGGAGAATAGAAATAAATAGCACTAAAAGAAATTTTGCCTCACTCTCTATACAATAACATGTTCAAATTTAGTTTTAGACTGTGGTGTGGTGACGAAGACTCTTTTTGACGTAAGCCTGTTAACTATCTATATATATATCGAGGGCTTAGAGCAAAAACATAGTATGGCTCTATACAATGTGTAGAGCCATACTATTGTTTTGCTCTAAGCCATCGAAATATATCTTTTTATTTATTCATTCGTTTATCTTTCAAGAAAAACGGTTACTCGTGCGTAAAATTTCGTGCTTCGCGCATTCATACAGTGTTATTAAGTTTTTAGGATCACACCCTATAATGAAATATTTTTCCTTCATTTTTAAATGAAACAATATCACGAGTCTTCTTCATAATTGTTATTCGGCTCGACAAAGTTTAGATATGTTTTCTGTAAAGATTTTAAATATACGTTAAATTGAAATTGCATTATAATAATAAATAAATGATAGCCTTTAGCTAAAATACATTGATTGTATACACCACCTGAAACAACTGAAATAGATGGCTTAAATACACCATTTTTTAAAAAAAACATTTGTTAATAATACAAAAAAAAACAAAACAAAAAAAACCCACCACCACCAGCAACGAATTAACGGTCAACTCATTTATTTCGACCGGAAGTGAAATTTGAACTCCGATAACTATGGTAAGCATTATTGCCCTCGAAGGGAACAATAACAACTTTCGTAAGGTTTCCCTGTGAAAATCTTTCAGACCGTAATTAATCACAGCGTTACGGAAGTGACACAAATCTCGTCCGAGTGTCGTACTCTCACCACTGTAGTAGATCTGTCCCTTAATTAAATGTAAGTGAGACATTTTGATGGTGTTGTCTCTGCGAAAATACTTCTCTTGATAAAGTTTGCCGGTATGTCTGCACCTTAACGTTGCTTAAAATTCTGAGCCACACGATTTCGCAAACATTTGTACTGCATTTAAAAGATAGGTAGGATGTGCTTAAAAGATGAATTATATTTAGGAATCGACGGATGACCGTTGTACATCAAATAATCGATTAACCAATCAAGTCATTCACTCATAGACAGGGTATGAACTTTGAACTCAAACATTCATTTTATATATATTTGCTGGTTCGGACACGTAAACAGCCGCCGTCAAAACGCAGTCGGTAGCGCACCTGACTCCAAATCTTCAATCATGGGATGTCATGGATGTCCGCGGCAGCGGCACATATCCTTTTCGACATTTGTCTCTCACCAATGGGTGTATAATCGTAAACCTAAACAGCTTGAGGCTAGGAAAGAATGTAGTGGTAGTACTGGTGTGAGAAATACCAGGAATCCATTGTTAGGTGCTCCAGCCGCCGCGATATGACTGAAATACTGTTAAAAGTGACGTTAGACCCCATTCAATTAATCCATCAATCGAACACGTAAATGTCGTAAGTATATCTTATTCAAACTGAATTTATCACGTTTAGGTCGCCAACCAACGACTTGCCTTTAGTTTATTTCCATGTACTCATATTTCAAAAGTAATGTCGTTTATTACCTCAGTCAAACTGACATGTCGGGGGTCAGTGGGCGTGGTCAGCGATCCGCCAAGAATCGATCTAGGGTACAGCCGTGTCTTATGTCCGTGAAAGACAGGCACTTAGCTACCTGGTCAGGAACTCAGGGCATTTAGAATATACATCGATCATGTGAAGAACCCTTGGGTCAGTATCTATCTCCATGGCGAACAGTGAAGACTCTGATCAGACTGTGTGGATGCACAGGCTGATCCGAGTCTTTATTTGCCGCACATTTTAAATGGTTGGAAATGTCTTTCACAGTTTAGACTCAGTCACTAAATGTAACACTGTTTAATAAACGTTTCAAGGATAAGAACAAACTATTCCTTGAATAGCGGGTCCCTTACAAGTTCAATAAAAGACTCCAAATCTGAAAACTTGTCGAAATCACTTCGAAGGGATCCTGACGACTGTTGGGTCTACGTGTAAATGTTGACACAAGTTTCTTTTATCAAAACCTTTCTTTGACCAAATGATGTTCATACAAATTTCGATGTATCGATTGGGGGGTTTAACGCCGCTTTGAACAATTTTTCACTCATATTTCGGCGGCTGGAGCACCTTACAATGGATTCTTGGTATATCTCGCACCAGTACCACTATTGTATCAATTCCCAGCCTGCAGCTTCTATCCCACATAGGTTTGCGATAATCCTCCCAAACGTGAGAGACAAATGTCGGAAAGGATAAGTGCCGCCGCCAGGGTTCGGACCCATGACTTCTCACGATTGAAGCTAGGGAGTCTTGTGCGCTACCAACTGCGCTATGACGACAGCTCGATGTAGGACAATCAAATTGGAAAAATATGTACACTGGTGTACACTTTCAAATACATGGCATATGAATAAATTAGTTTTCACCTATCGAAGACAAAACGGCTGTGGATTGCATTTGATCGATTGTGTGCTAAAATTTTCTGAAAAATTCAACAAAAGCATGGCGATACTTTATTACATGTACTTGTACATGAATGATTGTTACATAAAATCATAATGTCACAACATTTTGATTTGATAAAAAGACAGGATTGACAATAAATATTCAAATCGAATGAATCGCAGGACAATTTTTGTCTCTGATTGAAAACTAACATCATCAATAAGTATTAAAGCTGTCAGACAGAAAAGCCAAGCCGTAATTTACCACGGCGTTACGGAAATGACTCAAATTTCGTCGAGTGTCGTAGTCTCACTATCGTAGTAGGTCCGTCCCGTAATTAATTGCAAGTTTGACATTTTGATAGTGTTGTCTCTAAACAGACTGCTCAAGGAACTATTAGTTGCATTGTCTACAACTTCATTTTTTCTATTTTTTTCCCATTAACACTACGCTATCAAGAACGTTACTTAAAAATTACAGATAAAACAGATGGTTAACAATTTTTTGTTCTTGTCACCGGGCTTCTAAGATACCTAAATACAGTTTTGTTTGTTTTTGTAAACACTGGAGGTACGATTTAATTGGAAACTCACAGACGAGGTATTCCCAATATATTCCGCGTTATTAGCCTTATAGAAATAAGGGAGATTTTAGAATTATTAAGTTGTATAAAATCAAAAGAGGATTTCTTGTATCCGAAGGAACACACAAAAAAACTTAGACAAGGATTCCACGAGTAAACCTGTCAGACAGAGAAGCCAAACCGTTATTTACCACGCCGTTACGGAAATGACCCAAATCACGTCGAGTGTCGTTCACTCACTACCGTAGTAGGTCTGTCCGGTAATTTATTTCAAGGGTGACATTTTGATGGAGCTGTCTCTGTAAAGATTTCTCAAGAAACTGATTTGTTAGTACGTCTACAACTTTACTACCCCTTAAATTCCGATTCTTCCATTAACATCATCCAGGTCACCCTTCGTACAAGTCAATGTATTTCATTCGTTGCGGACTCCTGTATCAATAACTTCAGAATAGGTCACAAGCGTATTCATACAGTGTGATTAGGTATTTCGGTTCATACCTCCACGAAAACAAAAAACATTCTCTTCATTTCTTAAATGTATCTATACTTCACCGGGGATCAGCTGTCACAAAACCGTTTAAATCACAACACTGGCGACTGTGTTCTTATAATAGATTAACTCATTAAGTAATTTGCTAAATGAACTGTACTAATGACTCAATATCGACCTGCAGATTCGTCAATTAACACATTATGTGAGGGAAGACAAAGATCGGTATGCATCAACTAACACATTGTGTGTTAGGGAAGATATTCAGATATTGAGCAACTAACAGATTATTGTCGTAGCCTAACGTTATAAACAAGAACCTCTTGGCAAGACACTGTAAGTTTTAATGGGCAACGACTTTATAAAGTTATACCCGCATTATACCCCGCTCCTGGATTTTTTCTGAAAGTTATAATTCATTTCCTTATTATTCGTTTGATATCTTAAAAGCGATTATCCCCTGAGGAATGAATTTATAGTCACGAATGATAATCGATGTTTTAAATTCTTCTACTCTGTTGCAATCGACGGATAGCTTGCCCCACCATTGAGCTCCGCCAGGAAGTCCCACTTTGATGTTAAACGGGGTTATTTCATATAAAAGAATATGACCAGTAGCATGTAACAAAAATGGTTGGTTGGCGATCTATTTTTCTTATTACGGATATATGTTATTTAAAAAACTCAAATTCATTTAAGAAGGTGAAAGGTTTTAACCAATGGCACTTTACCCAGTGTAAAGTAAAATCCTACGACCTTATTAATTGGGAAATGCAGTCATCTAGTGTTATAGGATTTTGAAGCATAAACAAAGTGTGAGATTCTGATAAGTAAATAAATCATTGCCAAGGTCATAGGGTCACTTTACCTAAATAAATATAAATATAACTGAGTAGACTTCCCAAGGTAAAGTGAATATAAGTATAACAATGTTGTCAAAGTAAATGTCACGAGGTCTTCACTTACAGATGTATGGCGGTCATCTAACGAGCGCATTTATGATAACAGCAATGTAAAACATTTAACTAATGGTGTGTCGTTCTCGGCGAACTAGAAAAGTGTTTAAGCAATGATCAAAATCAATGCCACCTAAGAATCTCTCACCCCGTGAAGAACTGCAATATATAACGCATGTATAAAATAAAAGTAATTACATTTTTGTTGGTCAAGGGCCAAACGTGAAAACATATTACCTGGTGAAAATCAGCATGGAATGTCGTCATATTACGGTAAAAAAAAAGGTATGTTAGTTGACCCTTGCCATGCTGAACTCGGAATATTCCAGTTTCAGCAGGAGGTATAGACAACGACCAGACTGCACATAAGTGCAGTCTGATCTTAGTCTACACTTCCTGTCTGTCATTTTTGAAACCAGAGTTGCTATGGAAGTGATTTTCAAAAGAAGTAGACAACAAATCATACCAGTGATTTCAATCCTTTGATTTTTATACAATTCTGAAAAAGATTTTATTTAGCATGACAAGGGTTAAAACAAAAGGAATAGAATTAAATGATGCAAAAATTCAAGCTCAACATACTAGTTACAAAGTAAGAGATTATGTTCTTTTTGGGTTCGATTAAGAGTTTGAAAATACACGTATTAGCAAGTTGACTTTTGTAAGTGGGTCAAAGTTCAGACCGAATATCTATATGCATGATTTTAAGTGAGTACATATTTCAAATTTGATTGCCCTAAGTATTGACATCACAAGAATACTTTAAAATTTTAAAAAGGCCCCTTATCCCTTGTACATGTCACTTGATTGCATTGACCCAAATATCCAAACGATGTACTATAATCTTTACAAGTTTGAATTTTTTGCTGTAAAGTGAATTATTATGATTAAATTGTATAAGACCCATTCCCCGTATTTCTTGGTAGTATCGACATAGATATAGGGGAAGGATCCTTATTGTGGTACACTTATACAACCAAAGTTTGAAAAGAATCCCATGAAAAGGGGGTGACTTTAGAGCGCTAACAAGAACAAGTAAACGGATGGACAGACACACGGATGGAAAACACGCAATTATTGTATATCTCTCCAGGTCTTAGGCCAATATAGCTGAAAAATACATTCCATGTACTTTGTCTCTTTAGTTTTAGCAAAGGCCAATAATATGTAAAGCTTAATAATGTTGACCCAAATATAAATGTAAAGTTTAGAATAAGAAAAGAGAACAGAAGTATCCTCGTTGCAAGACAGAAGTTCTTCCCGAATATCTGAGAAATATCGTGAGAGATTTACAGGGCGTTTGTGCTAGAATGACTCAATCAGTCACCGCAAATTTCCCGGGGGACCAGCAAACTGCCTATCAATGAATAGACGTTCACACATAACGTTAGGACGGGAACCACAATTCCCGGGAGCCTTGTTCACTCTATTAGCCTTTTTTTCTTCTTTATGTTCATCCGTTATGACATGTCTGAAGATTGAAGCTAAAAGATAGGATGGGGAAATTTGAAGATGAGATTTTCTTTGATACCGAGCCCAGAAAGGAACAGTTATTAAACGACCCTTAGTTGGTACTAGATATCTTAAAAGAATTAAGCGAGATTTGGCGAACTTAAATACTTGTTTGTGTGTGTGACTGATGCAGTTTTACGTTAATTAGTTGTTTTCGTCCAGAGGAGATGTCATTGCTCTCGCAAGATCATGACTGTAGCGAACCAAGTATAACATAGCCATTCGAAATGATCCTCTGTGATTATCATTTTGAAACGAACAAATCCGCGAGCAAATCTGAAAACCTCCTGATGCCTTATTGCCTCAAATCTTTAAGTCTCGATCAAAGGCATAAAAGTTTCTCTAGCTCTTCAACTAATACCACTAATCAATTCAAAACTTCATATTTTATCTATAGATATTTTTTGGCAAAAAAGCCACACGAAAGAAAGAAAAAAAAAAACCCAACTCTTTCAGAGTTCTTATCCGTGGATTGTGTATACGATTCGAATCCTTGTTCAGTGTATGTCTCCACCAACTAGTTTAGATCAACGTAGTAGACCTTGTGAGACATTGTCAACTATTCCATATATGCGTGAAGTGCAGACACAGATCAGCCTGGACAGCCAACTAGGGTATTTAAAATATTTACTAATCGAGTAAAGAAGCTTTAGACCAGCACCTCTCTGTAGAACGCAAAATGAAGACTATGATCAGACTTTTCAGATTCACAGGCTGTCTTTAAATGACGCACATGAGTAATCTTTTATCGAAATCACTTTTAAGATAACCAGAATAATAGTTACCTTTGGCATGGCAAGATGAGAACATCTGGACCCGCTCGAGAAATTTCCAACCATTTCACATGTGGGTGTAGCCAACATTTATGTGCAACATTTGTGTTGGTTCGGCGAGTTAAATGACGTAGCTGCAGCTTATTCAAGCTACAGTAATGATGTTTAGGGCAACAACCAACCAGTTGACTTTATTACATTTTAATGACCATAATTTTTGCGAAATTAGGCCGGTTAATATCGAAGTAGAAATTCCAATTGAATTCAGTGGGCGTGACCAGCTGAGTCAGTGGGCGGGGCATCCGATCTGTCAATTGATCTCCAAACCCAAATCTATAAGGAAAGTCGCTTGAGTTATGAAAATCCGAGCTCCAAATTTAAAACCAATCTGTCTAACCCTTGTCTTTCTGAGTAAAATATGTTTTAAAAATCAAAGGGTTGAAAGCACTGAAATATCCTAATCGTGGGTCAATATTTCCTATGTAAAGTAATCTTATAAATATTTCTATCTTAGAAAATCAACCTGGTGGTGTAGACTAAGCTCAGACTGCACAAATGTGCAGGCCAATTTTATTTTATACCATATGCACAGGCAGGAAAATTCTGGACTCGGCATAATAAGGGTTCAGGTTGAATGAGGTCTGCCAAATAATGTTGAGGTTGAGTTTGAAGAAGATAGGCTCCAAATTGACCCATCGCTGGCCTCGCCCACTTACTTCTTTGGCCACGCCCATTGACTCAGAAAGGAAGTCCTGTTTTGAATGTAAATGGCGTTATTTTGCAAAAACTATGATCATTAGCACGTAACCAAAAAGAAAAATCGTTGTTTGGCGACCTAAACGACGTAACTACAGCTTGAATAAAAAGTTTAAGTCGCCAAACAACAAAAACATTTCACACTAATGGCACCCAATTCTGGAGTCAAAATCTCAATTCCGGGCTGAATAAATAATTTGATTGGTCGATAAAGTCTTAGTTTGACAGCTGCGATTGGTCAATCAACGGATCGCTGACCACGCCCACTGATCTCCGATATAGCAGTTCGACTGAACTAGTTCAAACTATATTAGTTTCAATAATTCGTGCGCAAAAATTAATTAGAAATAAAACAAAACAAAATCATTGGTTATCGCCACCTACACGTCATTACCGGAGCTTGAAGTTTTAAAGGCGTTTGAAAAGGATAATTTCTCTGAAGTTTGTTTGAAATTTGATAGAGATTTTTAGGATAAGATTAATTTTTGAGATTTGGTCACAGAAAGTTGGACGGACAACAGACAAACAACAAATGCTAAGAGTTACAATTTATACTTGTATTTATTTCAATCCAATCTCAACGAAAGCTTTATGCTAATATATATAGTCTTCTGCAAACACTCAATTTGTATTGAGGGAGGGCGTGAGGTATCGCTCCCGGTCAGGCTAAACGGATTGTATCTAGACTGCACAAGCAATAAGGGTCAAAGCACTTCGCTATTTGAAGTTTTCTGTATCCTGGATTGCCTTACAATACTATTGTATGTTTATTTTCAAAATACTATCTGTGAGTGACCTTCGCTTATTTCTACATCGCTTGTAAATCGTTGTTTTTTGACAGAGTTGACCCTCGCTTATTTCTACATCGCTTGTAAATCGTTGTTTTTTGACAGAGTTGACCCTCGCTTATTTCTACATCGCTTGTAAATCGTTGTTTTTTGACAGAGTTGACAAAAGGTCCGAAAGACATTTGAGCCTATATGCGTTACATTTCCAACCATTTCGCAGGTGCGTGACTCGCACACATTGAGCACCCTGGACAGCCATTCGGAGTATTAGAATATTCGCTGATTGTTTAAAGAAGCTTTGGGCCATATCTATCTACAGAGCGCAGAGTGAAGACTCTGATCAGACTGTGCGGATGCACAGGCTGATCTTAGTCTTTACTTGGCGCACATGTGTAATGGTTGGAAATGTCACGCATGGGCTCATTTTTCTTTCCAATATCTCAAATTGTAAGACCGTAATCTTCTTTTACTGAGTACATCTTTTTTTTTATTGTTTTGACCACGGCAGTTTGTATGGCTTTCTTTTCTGCTCCCAAAAAACCGATTGTTATTAGGAAATAGTGTTTTCGTTTATTAAGGTGAAGTCAAGTGCAAATCAGTTCGAATTCTTGTAAATGGGATATTTTATCACAGCAATTGTCTTTCTAACTAACAATTAGTTGGGAGGAAACTGATAGTTAAAGTCAGAAATCACAAATTGAAGAACGTTTAAGTGCCTAAAAACCAGCAAACCAATACGATTGTTGTGAGATTCTCCCCACAGGCTTTGTTTCAATGAGCTGCACGGAATTGGAAATGAAAACAGTAATTTGAAAAAAGAAAAACGAATAATGCTGAATTTCTGATTACAGAAGGTTTTTATGTCTTAATTTGTAATTTTCTATCAAATATTTAGCGTCTCTTTGACAAAATGAGAACTGAAAACTACATCATTCAATTATCGGTCATGAATTTACGGAATTCATTAAACAAGTCATCTTTAACCGTTTACTGTTTTGCAAAATTTTAGATCTGTCTAAATTCAAAGGTTTTGCAGACGACAATTTTAAGTCGATTTTTGAACATACAATAATACAGAAAATATTGTGGCAATTTCTTCTCCTTCCGCATTTTTTCCCGTAAGTATTAAAAACAAAGGGGTGTCAAAACAAGGGATTGGCCAGGAAATGGATCAACGGATATAAACAACACTCTATCTAGATGGCTAAGTTAACACAATTCAATATTCTATTCATGATAAAACCAACATGTTTGCGACAAATCGACAAAAGTCTTGATATTCATCGAATTATGATGTGCCAAGAATCATGTAGGGCTGCTATTGAAATGACGTCATTACTGCATTATGACGCCAATCCAACGAAAAGGATATATCGGCTTCAAATCATTTGCATTTTTGTTAGACTAGCGTAATATCACCCGGGTAATATCCACAGTATTCAAAGTGCTTACTTCCTTCCCTCAGCCATGTTTTATGCTTTTAGATTCAAAGTGAGCAAATTTTTACCTAGATTTTCACTTTTTAGACTCTGCAGCATCTATTGAAATAAGAGAATTGCGAAATATTTCTTTAAGCTTTGGCTCAAGATATCCCAAGCAGTCCCTCCATTTTCTACATTGGCCTTGTACCAACCCTGGGACCAAGCTCCTTTTTACCCTTGAGTTATGACATTAAAATCAACAAGTGTCAATTAAATTGATTGAAGATATCAAAGTTTCTGTGAAGAGATAAATAAAATCTAAACATTTAAATAAAATTCAATCGTCGGATCGCAATGTCAATCGAGGAATCAAGCGACAAATCAAATGATTCAATTAGACCGACAGTGGACTTTGAACTCCGGTATTGGCCGATATTTCTGTGAAGCATTTTGGGGACTTAAACATGCGCCGTAGGTACAGCTTATTGAAGCTGTAGTTACGACGTTTAGGTCGCCAACCAACCATTTTACTATTTTGTTACATGCTACTGGCCATGAATTATGCGCCGTTTAACATCTAAGCCAAACTTCATGTCTGAGCTCAGAGGGCGTGGTCGAAAATTTTGTTACGTCATGGCTAGCAGATCACTGCCTTCTTATCGAAAATGGGACATTGCAATATCTTTGTGATAGTGTTAGCTATGATACAACAAAATTTAGCTAGCAAAGCGTCAGCTTTGATTGCTTAACTTTACAAATTTTGAAGTCTTCTCAAAGTTCAACGAGTGCAAACTGCCACTGTAGGCTTCACCACTAAATAAACTGAATGCCTACGCCGTAAAAAGTAGTTTTTGTGTTTTCAAAAATTTTGCAAACTCTGTTCAAAATGTAGAGAACTCTTTCTAAAGCATGTTAATTAGCCCGTTCCCACTTAATTCTGTCTTTAAAGCATCTTAAGAAAAAAGATTGGGAAAATATAGAGAGGCAGTGAAGAAATTACTTGTTACAAGGCAAATTCTTCAAAATTCAACCAACTTTAAATTGTCGTCTGCAACTTCTTTCAATTTGAACCAGTCTAGGATTTTGTCACGTTGTAATGGGCTAGCTCCTGGGTTACTTATCATGATAACCTTTGGCAAACAAGATTACTTCACAAAACTATGCTTTGCTAACTAACAGTACTTTCAGTACTTTGCTTGTTTCAGTCTACAACTCTCAAACTGACGATTTGATATTCAAACAAATTTATTGTAAAAAACCTGGTGTCAAAATACGTTCACATCTAAGAAAACACTATGATGGGGTGAAAACGCATTATATTAGGTTAGATTCACGATTATCGGAATACTTAAAGCGTTCAATCTGTGTTTTCTGACGTTAACTATCAATTTTCTCTCATCCAAATGCCATTGACTGCTCTCTAGTATTGATAAAAACCTCCCATTTACAGAAACGTTGTGCCTTCTACTGCCTCATACTTTTATAAACCTCTTTCGCTCTGTCAGTCTGTCTGTCTAGCTCTCTATGATTCTGCATGCAGATTTCTAAGCGTCTACTTCTGTTCGCTCCCGATCACTCTGTTTGCGTTCTGACGACGTAATATTTGGTGATCCAAACATTTTTAACCTTCCTTTTTAGCACAATGTGCCAATTGATAGCTTATGTGATACTTGAATGTCCGTCTTGCGGAGTCAACATTTTTAGTGTTTACACTCTAGAGGCCACAGGTTAATACAAAGCTTGGTGAAACTTGGTCAAAAAAGTTATTAGGTCATAAGGTTGAACCTTATCGAAAAAGGGGAGATTATATTGTAAAATACAGAACAAGGTTCTTAATTTCAATGTGTTTGTTTGTACTCTAGGGGCCACAATTTTGGCCCAATCTTGTTGAAACTTAGGCAGAATATTGTTGGGGGTCACAAGGACGAATCGTATTGAAAATGTCAACGTTTTATCGGAAAACACGGGAAAAGAACCCTTCATAATAGTTTCTTTGCTTACACTCTAGGATAGGTGAGCGATCTAGGTACATCTTAGCCCTCTTGTTTTGCAAACAGAGGTAGGTATGTGTATGGAATATTTTATTACAATATTAGCTACAGTTTCGAAGAGAAATAATTCCGTTGAATATTTTAAGTATTATAAAAGGGATAGTACACTAAAATCTTAATCGTAATTATGTATCATACGGTGAGATTAAGTTTTTAGTTTCACACCTCAATGAAAACAAACAAAACAGAAAAATTCATTTTAAGAAAAAATATGCCCATGCGATTTCCTCATCATTGGCATTGTTTATGAAATCCCTCCCGCCGCCGTCATAGCGCAGTCGATAGCGCATCAGACTCCCAAACTTCAATCATGAGATGTCATTGTTTCGATCCCTGGCGGCGGCACATATCCTTTTCGGATATATGTCTATCACCAATCGGTGGATAATCGTAAACCTAAGTAGGATAACTGCTGGAGGCTAGGAAGGGATGTAGTGGTAGGACGGTCGTGAGAAATACCAGGAATGCATTGTTAGGTGCTAAAGCCGCCGCGATATGACTAGAATACTATAAAAAGTACCGTTACACCTCAATCAATCAATCAATCAATCAATCAAAACTGCTCCAATTTAAATCCTTTTTAGGGCACAACTAATATGAAATTATTTTTGTAAGCAAACTATCGCAACTTTTCAAGATGTCCAAGATTTGATAAAATATGGATAATTAGACCGAACCCACACGAGGATTGCTGTTTTCTGGACAATATTATGTGAAAACGTGTTTCTCATTTACTGAAGTATATCCTGGGGCTCCATAGGGAAATCTCTGCTGGCGATATCAATGATTCGCAAACAAGGAAGAGCAAGATCCCAGCCTTGTATCGCAAAACCGGTGTTATTTGGTTGTAATTATTTAGGTGCTTAAATTACTTTGGCATCTAAGTGTTGGAGAAAATCCCTTTTTACGGGAGCATCTGAAGATGGTTAATAATAGCAATATCTTTAACCTTTACCAGACAAACGTGGTTGTGAACATTCGAAATTCCAGTTAAATCGTGTGTAACAGTATCACCTTTCTATTCTATTTGGCTTAAACTTTGATTTATTCCAAAAATATACAAGCATATATGTCGTACAATCAAGACAATCTGAAAGATTGTCGGGATTGGAAAAACAGCTTGTCACTTGTATTAATTCATATCCCGAAAATAAAAATAGACTGGATATTTAAATCGTACAGGTGTCATGTTACGAAGGATCGTTGCTAATTTTGTACTTTTCAAAATGCCTACAAGTTGGTCGACCCAATGCTTAGATGTGCTGGCGTCCCAATGCTTAGAAAGATAGAATAAAATAACATTTTCTAACGGAGAAAACATTTTTATTGCTATAGTAATTCGTTTTCATGTAATGTTAAATAGTCGTTACTTTGCGGTAAATGTACAACCGATATCACATACGGTATCAATACGAATTTGTTGGTATAGACAAGAATGGATTGAAAGTGATCAACAGTTATACCTGCCCACGTTGACAAAAAGAACTTTCAGTAAGGTTTCTCTTGTGTAAGTCATTATTCAGGGAACTGAACCCAAGTCGCAATCTAGAGTGCAGAATTTGACATTTTCGGATGTCTAAGTCAAACAGTTGAGAGGATCTGACATGATCTTTGTAAAACTATTGTGCGTTTCGCTATAAAGGCTAAGGACTATCGTTTTGGTGCTTTGGCCGTTTATGTATTGACCCTTTTTAACCTGAATTCGGAATTTTTCTGCTTTAGCAAGAGGTATAGACTGAGATAAACTTAGACAAATGTGGAGTCTAATATTAGTTTCACCAACTGTTTGATAGTACTGAAAATTACAAGAGCATTTGCGAACTGTCAAATCCTCACTAAGTTGTACATTAATTTCTCTTTAAAAGCTTAAGATCTTTAAAGTAGGTCTTTATTAGTTATAAAACAACAAATTTGGGATCACAAACTTTGATGTAAACTCAAAGATGTATTTCCGTTCTTCTTGTTTCTTTCTAGACGTTTTAGTCTTTTGATACAGATTGGCTTGCAGGGATTTCTAACAATATCAGAAAAATCAAATTAACACACAACAAAAGGATGTTAAACCAAATGTACTCCTTTTATAATTCATTGATGTTATAACAGTACAGTTTTCCCATGTTTTCTCTCAGTCCGTTAGAATCTTAGATTGTATGTAAAATAATGCGGCTTTTCTTAATGTAAGATCATTTCTTATAATCTAATGCTATCGAACAAAACAAAGCAAATAATTGACTATATGGATCTACATAGTGTTCAAGCACACAAAAAAGTTGTGTGCTCAAAACTCTGTTCACGGAAGTATGAAAAAAAAGTCAATAAGCATTCGAATTTTCATCGACGAAACTAAAATTGAATTATTAATAAATCAGAAGAAATTTTTTATTTTCTGTCTAGAAATAATAAAATCTGCATATTCCCAAGGCTTTATTGGTGATTCTTTTTATTCAATCAATCTAGCCGTTCTCTTTACGTCAAATTTGCAAATCTGTCCAGGGCTACAAAGGTTTTATGTTATTTGTATATGCAAATATTAGTGGGGTATGAGTGTAGTGATGTCCTTGATCGTGGGGTAGAGCGTCGGCTTCACCAGGAAATGGACCTAAGTTCGATAACCAGAAGGTCCGATCTATAACTCTGACCCATTACAATCCCATTACATTCCTCCGGTTTGTGCGATAAAAAGTGGAAACGTTTTAGAAATCCATTTCGCAACAATAGCTGTTTGTATGTTATTTAACGCCGCTATAAACAATGTTTAAGTTATATTTCGGCGAAGTTCGAATATGTGTTCATAAGAGATTCCTCTAGCATTTATCTTAGAACTTAATATTCAAATGTATTTTATCTGAAAAAAATGTGGTGCTTTATTCAATATTAGTTATATCCATTTTTTTTTATATTTCATCATTCTTTTCAGTGGTTGATATTTTTTTAATTCAAATTTCCAATGTCATCATGTTGAAACATATCTTTATCTCACTCATCTCCAAAATGCTAATGTTAACTTTTGTAATTCGGCAGCGTCTGACGTCCGTCGTAATACGTGCATCGTGAGTCTTGGGTCATAAAGTGTTCACTTTTGATCCTACATTTTTTATTCTTTGTCTCAAAGCTTGGTCAAAATGCTCATCCAAATGATATCTTGGAATGCTCGACATTAGTTCATAGGGAGTCAAAAGTAAAGTCACTAAGATACATCATAGAAAACCGTGAGAGCTCTTAACAATTTGATTTTTGCCTCAATTATCACGAAATTAAGTCAGAATTTTACGTCCTGTAAGTGCCCCAAAACACAGACACATACAATAGTTTACCGACAACCCATCGACAGGCTTTATAAAAGTACGATGTCCCATAAGTCTAGAACATTAACAGGATAGTGAAACCGTTCATAATAGGAGTACTTGAGAGTTTCTCACGACCTTTAATTAATTCTAAACCATTTAGAGTAGAAAACCAGGGCAGAATCAAAAGATACTTTTGTTTATTGGACAATACGGGATACAGTCTCTTGTTTGGCGAACTGCCGATGTCTATAAAATATTCGATCGACCAATCAGAAGTGTCATTTAAACCGAAAATAAGCTTTGAAATCTGTAATTGGTCGACATATATGTGATTTTTTGTTGGTTTGCGACTTAAACGTCGTAACTTCAGCTTATTCAGTTGCTAACCGGCTCAGACCCGGAGCGGTACGTGTGACGTCATATCGGGATGATCTACGGAAACCCTTCCGAAACAGATTTACGTCAGAAACATCCACTAGGAGAGAGATGTTTGATGGGAGTATGTATTTCCGTTTATTTATCGTCGCTACCGTAGCACATGCCCATATGAGCGACGCCCCCAGAAGACGGTTAGTTGTTTGATGGGAAGGTTACGGCTTAAACTGTTATAAACCGTTGCGAGCAGCTGGAGGTCGAGTTCGAAGGCCACATAATGGAACGATTCTTACACCTTATCATAAGCGCAAAAGGTTGGCATAGGCCACATAGCACCAACGGTTCAACAAAAGACAATGAAACTCGATTATCTTTCGTGACACATATCGATTTGATGATAGCAGGGTAGATTTGTACCGCAGGCCTTGTGTTTAGCGATGGAGGTATCATGGGGATGTTTTGTGCTCAATGACGTTCTTCTCTTGTTATTTTTCAAGGCAATTTAACCGCTAGCTAGTACAGGGATAAGATTTCGCAACCCTTTCTGTTCGCTTTATGCAGAGATGCGACCTTGATCTTACGTTTCAGCACGATTATACTAGGCAACACAGAGCATTTCTAATGTAATATTTGCTGAGAAATGCCAGTTTTTACGTTTCAACACAGGTCTGGCCTCAATCCGACCGAGCATATCTGAGACGAGCTTGGCCGCCTTTTTCGACAGCAAGTAAATCTACCACAGACGTTAGGGGATCTTGAACGTACCCCTATGGAACAATCGAGACGTCTTCCCAAGGTAGTGTTCACAAATATTCTAAGATCAATGAGGAAGCGTTTTGTTAAAGATACTCGAGATGGACACAATCGATATTGAATATAAGTGTTATGTTTTGATCACTATATAATTTAATTTCTAGTTTCGTCTATCAAAAACGAGTGTTCTGATTGGTCGGAAAAAATATTCATAACTCCATGAACAAAATTTTGAGCACGCAGCGATTTT
Source organism: Fragum fragum (assembly GCA_946902895.1). NCBI lineage: Eukaryota > Metazoa > Mollusca > Bivalvia > Cardiida > Cardiidae > Fragum > Fragum fragum. The sequence goes on along the minus strand of OX336379.1, from coordinate 31,752,466 downwards.
GTATGCTTCCGCACAAAATAGTCCCATACCAAAAGGTATCAAAATTTGTAAAGCTTTTGTGGTTTTTTTTTTCGCTCGATGCTATTAAATTATAAGAAATGAAGAGAATATTTTTGTATTCATGAATGTATGAACCGAAAAAACTTATCACACAATGTATGAATCCGCTCCGCGTATTCATACAGTGTGATTAGTTTTTTCGGTTCATACCTTCATGAAAACAAAAAAATATTCTCTTCATCTCTTAAGTGAATCCTTATTTTGAAATTACCCTAAGTTTTTTGACGTTTGATAATATAACATCCTACCGTTGAGAAATTTGAATACCTCTACGAAAAGACGAAGGTTTTGTAGTCTTAATCAAAAAAAAAAGAAAAAAAAGAAAGAAACAAAGATTGGAATGTAAAGTTTTTCCTTTTTTGCTCAGTACATTTTGCAAACTAAAATCTTATGATATCCCAATGGACCTGCCATGTCATAGGTAAGTGGGCGGGTCGATCGATACGTCAATTGACCAATCGCAATTGTCAGTCAGGGAACCAAACGACCAATCGAATCATTTAATCAGTCCGGGCCTGAGCTTTCACCTCCAACATTGGCCGCAATTTTGGTTAACCTTCTTTGTTGGTTTGGCGACTTTAACGTCGTAACTACAGCTTATGCAAGGTCGCCAACCAACCATTTTACTTTTTTCTTTCATGCTACTGGCCATAAATTTTGCGAAATAACGCCTTTAAAGATCGAAGCGGAACTTCCTGTTGGAGTTCCTGGGTGGCGCATAGGGAGTCAGTGAGCGTGCCCATCGATCTGTCAGTTAGACGAAATGAAAACTTTATACTACATCTCTTAGACCAACAACACTGGCGATTTTGTTTTGACCGTTTAAGGATTAACCATTTCCGGTAGAATCTCTGATAATTGCGTCCCCGCGATTTATACTTGAGAAAAAAATTGTTGGAAAGAATAATTTGCTTTTTACAAGCAATTTCTTCTGTTCCCACAATATGTTCTGTCCTATAATAGTAATGGTTTGAATAAAGCTCACTTTAAATTGCTGTCTGCGACCTCTTTCAAATTTGATAAGTCTAAAACATTACAAATCAGTAAAGGGTTAATATCAAATCAATTTTCTGCTTTATTTTTTTAGAAAGTTGTTTGTTACTACACTTGTGTTGACGTTTTTATTGTGTTTACTACTCCAGAAAGACATTTGTACTTTTGTAAATCGATCGTAAACTGTAGAATTTCTGTCGTGCATCCAAAATGTTGTCAATTATTCAGCAATTATCATATTCAGGTGCCAAATTATTTTGATGTTTTATGAAATCGGTGTAACGTAAGATATTTAAGTTGTTTCCGCATAGGCAATACCCATCATGCTGAAACGGCCATTGGGTATTTGTGAGAAGCAACGATGATGCAAAACTGCGTAACTTAATTTTGATCAATGGTTCTCGACATGTCTGAGTTATAAACATTGCACGTATTGTCAAATATATCTAAAGGGAATTGAAATCATATTTATATCAAAACATTACGAGAAAAGAAATTGCTTCATCTGTAATGTTTGCTTCTATTATTTTCCAGTTAAATGTTAAATAATTTTAATAGTTTGAGAAATGATAAATGAACTAACACTTAACCCATTCCCATTCAGTGACGCCTATAGACGCCTCTGAGGAAAAAAAAACTTTAGAAAACATTGTGAAAAATGAAGAAATTGCTTGTAAAAAGTGTTTTCTGCCACCAAAGAAAAAGATTTTAAAGATTTCATCAAATTAGAATTGTCGTCTGCAACTTCTTTGAATTTGGACTGGTCTAAAATTTCATTGTGTTGGAATGGGTTTAATGGTAAGTTATTTAATGAGAATTAAATTTTCGTCTGAAACTTCTCTGATTTCCTTAATTTACGGATTTATTCAGATACTGAGCTTAATGCTATCCGTTCTATGGTCGCGCGGTTGTACGTAAGCTGTTGACCTTAAACAAAAACTTTAAACATATTTTAAAACTCGCACAGGCCACAGGCAATAGATATGTCAGGAAGCCATCGGACGAGTGTCATATGGTGGTCGTGAGATGATTCGGTACTAAATGTAAACGAAAGATAATCAGTCCTTATCGTAAAAGATGTACAAGTTATAGTGAGTGATCGAATGCTTATTTTGTCTCAAAGACAAAAATTAATTTTGATCACTCACTACAACTTGTACATCTATACCGAAATTTGTTTGTGAGCGAAATTACTTTACTTTCCATTTGGAGTTTTCACGATGAATCTGTAGCTTGCCATCTGGCAGATACACTCCGACAGTGGAACATGGTATCGCAGAGATACGCTCTGTCGCTCTAACACGACAGAGAGCGTACTGTAGTTCTAAGAGAGAGGGTATAAAGTCTACAAGAAAAATCGAAAATTCATTGAGAAATAATGACAGGTTCAGGGAACAAAAGATTATATGTTGGAAGCTACGATATTTACTTGTCATAGTTAACTTGAAATATGGGTCTAGTTGGATATCGGAGAAATGAGAAATTGGGTGATTGGCTCTGTTTAAGGAAGAAACCAGGTTTTAACTGCTTTGTTTTCTTGAACACAGAAATAAGAAAATAAATCTTTGAAAATATTATTAACCGCCTTGCTTAAAATGTAAACGATCTCTTTTCTTTTTCAAAGAAAAACTTTTAATTTTCTTACGAAAATTTCAGAAACATTTTTAAATCGATCTATGGCAATGCTTGGCTTCACGCATGGCTTGTTAGCAAAGACCCATGAGTACCAGATCTATTCGCGATAATTTTATCTGTTACATTATTTTGAGCAAGTTCTAACTGCATGGCTATTGAAAGTGTTTTAAAAGTGTTCGGTAGAATTCTTTGTTAAGAACTTTTTTATTTGTAAAATTTAGAATGCTAACAATGAGCATTCCCACTTGTGACGTTTGCAATATAAGTACTGCAAATCCTGTAATATATCGTCATTGAATAATTAAACGACGTTTTCAATAAAAGTACTGCTAATCCTGTAATATATCGTCATTGAATAATTGAACGACGTTTTCACTAAAAGTACTGCAAATCCTGTAATATATCGTCATTGAATAATTGAACGACGTTTTCAATAAAAGCACTGCAAATCCTGTAATATATCGTCATTGAATAATTGAACGACGTTTTCAATAAAAGTACTGCAAATTCTGTAATATATCGTCATTGAATAATTAAACGACGTTTTCAATAAAAGTACTGCTAATCCTGTAATATATCGTCATTGAATAATTGATCGACGTTTTCAATAAAAGTACTGCAAATCCTGTAATATATCGTCATTGAATAATTGAACGACGTTTACAATAAAAGTACTGCAAATCCTGTAATATATCGTCATTGAATAATAAAACGACGTTTTCAATAAAAGTACTGCAAATCCTGTAATATATCGTCACTGAATAATTGAACGACGTTTTCAATAAAAGTACTGCAAATCCTGTAATATATCGTCATTGAATAATTGAACGACGTTTTCAATAAAAGTACTGCAAATCCTGTAAAATATCGTCATTGAATAATTAAACGACGTTTTCAATAAAAGTACTGCTAATCCTGTTATATATCGTCATTGAGTAATTGAACGACGTTTTCAATAAAAGTACTGCAAATCCTATAATATATCGTCATTGAATAATTGAACGACGTTTTCAATAAAAGTACTGCAAATCCTGTAATATATCGTCATTGAATAATTGAACGACGTTTTCAATAAAAGTACTGCAAATCCTGTAATATATCGTCATTGAATAATTGAACGACGTTTTCAATAAAAGTACTTCAAATCCTGTAATATATCGTCATTGAATAATTGATCGACATTTTCAATAAAAGTACTGCAAATCCTGTAATATATCGTCATTGAATAATTAAACGACGTTTTCAATAAAAGTACTGCAAATCCTGTTATATATCGTCATTGAATAATTGAACGACGTTTTCAATAAAAGTACTGCAAATCCTGTAATATATCGTCATTGAATAATTGAACGACGTTTTCAATAAAAGTACTGTAAATCAATTATTCAATTACGACATATTACAGGATGTGCTTTACTTCATTAAAAACGTCATTAGTGAGAATGCTCATTGTTAACATTGTAAGATATGTCTAATAAGCTTACTCTCGTTATTGATTTACTTTTTTTCAATCTTAATCGCTGTCTTCGAACACCAAACCAAATTTTAGCAGAGCAGAGAATATTTTACACGTTTTGATACCTTTTTTATGGGACTATTTTGTTCGGAAGCATACAAAATCGCTGCGTGCTCAAAATTTTGTTCGTGGAGTTATGAATATTTTTTTCAACAAATCAGAACGCCCGTTTTTGATAGACAAAACTTAAAATTAAATTACGGTGTATTACCCAAATCAAATGTGACAGCTAGGATTACGATACAAGAGGGCACAACCTTTCTTCATACATATATAGGCTTTGTAACAATAGGGATCCAAATGTCAAAATTCTAGCAATGTTTATTTAGCTAGTGTGAAAGAGGACCACCTATGGAACTTTTGGGCCATATTTGGTTCAAATTGGCTCAACGGTTTAGGAGAAAAAGTCGTTTAAAATTACTTCTTGTTTCTATTCAGGCCCATCCTTCCAGGGGATCCTCCCATGGGGACCTGACGGCAATGATATTAACAATTTAGGAAGGGTCAATATACTGATGTTTCATGAAAAAATCAAGGCTATATGCCTTCAGGCTCAGGAGGAGAAGGACATTTGGGATTTTTGGGTTTTTTTTTTTTAGGTCACTTGTTTTTTTTGTTTTTTTTTAACTTTTGGTGGTTTGTATCTCGTTCCCGCGCTATTAAGCCATTCCGACATAATGACGCTTTTTGACGCCCCTGAAAAAACAACAATTGGGAAAACATTGTGTAATTTTAAGAAATTGCTTGTGACAAGAAATTTCTTCATTTTGCACAATGTTTTCTATTCAGAGAGTTTGAAAAATCTTATATTCCATAAATTTTGAATTTTCGTCTGCAACCCCTTTCAATTTATACCAGTCCAAAGTTGTGCCGTCTGGTAATGGGCTTTACAACGTTAAGACTGATTTCGCGTTAGAGGGGTAACCTGGTTGAATGATTTTAGGGTACTCGTACTGGAAGGCATTTCCTACCTGTTGCAGCACGATGGCGCTTTTACGGCCCTCAAGAGATAAAGCATTGAAAAACATAGTGGAAAATGGAGAAATTTGTTCAAAACTTTAAAAAGTTATTAATCTTTGGTGCAATACCTCCTGAGATAGTTCAGCACAACTTGGTTGTAAATATTATTTTTGTTGTCTTAATAAGCTAAATAATTTAAAGTACTCGTGTGCTCATGCATGACCATAATATTGTAACTACAGGTTATTCAAGCTATGATTTCAGTTTTTAGGTCACCCACCGATATATCACAGACGTTATACCGTAATAGCCAAATTTGCCATCAGCATCGATACCTTCATTATAAGGTCCAATTTATATTTAAACACTTCAGTATCCTCATTTGCAACATCTTAGCCAAATAGCAGACGACACAATTTTAGACTGGTTCAAATTGAAAGAAGTTGCAGACGACAATTTAAAGCTAATGAAATTTTGGACTTTTTTAAGCTTTGGGGTAGAAAACAAGCAATTTCTTTATTTTCTACATTGATTTCCAAGCTGTTATTTCTTGGAAACGTCTGAAAGCGTCAATTAATGGGAATATGTTAAAGGCGCACCCATCCCTCGAAAATTTATATTGTCATAGTAAATTAGTTTCAACTATTTGTTTTACCGGAAGTATTTTTTATAATTCCACTCATACTATGGTGTTTATTTTCCTTCTTGTACTTTGTTGTACCTGAATAAAGTGAATTTTATGTTCTATTCTTGTTGTCCAGTTTTTATGCCCCCACATCGAAAGATCAGGGGCATATTGTTTTACCGCTGTCCGTCTGTCTGTCCGTCTTCCCGTCTGTCGGTCTGCAAAACTTAACCAAAAGACTTAACATTGCCAATTACTACAGCCTATTCAAGATACAATGCTCATATTTGGCATGATGATACATCTCCATATTACACATCTCCTCACGCAAAGGTCAAGGTCATGTGATAAGGTCAAATGTTTAGTCCTGTTGCGGGGGCCTTGTGTTTCACAGACACTTCTTGTGATTCAAAAATGGCCCCACGTTTTACGCCCCTCCAAAAAAACAACAACAAAAAAATTAGCAAAAACATCGAGGAAAATGAAGAAAATGCTTGTGACGAGCAATTTCTTCATTATCAACATTTTTTTCTTCCCAAGAACTCGAAAGAATTCAACATTTCATCAACCAAAAATTGTCGTCTGCAACAACTTCGAATTCGGAACAGTCTAAAACTTAGTCGTCTGTTAAAGTGTTAATGTTAGGCGAGTTACGAGTATATTGTTATGATGAGTCTTATTGAGCACACACCACTCGTATCATATCAATCAAGAACAGTAGACAACGAGACAAGTTAATTTACGTGATTTTCTCCGAGTTCCCCGTGATTAGGGACTAGTTTTCTGAATCAAGTAGCTCGTTAGTGGGATCAATATCCCAGTCCTTTATATGCTGCAGGTTCTTAAACCTATTCTCAAACAACCAAATTTTTAGACTCGTCCAAATTGAAAAAAAGTTGCAAACGACATTTGAGATTGCGCTAAAATTGGAAAACAACTTTCAAGTAGGGTAGAGGGCATCGAGAGAAAAGGAGAAATTACTTGTTAAAAGAAATTTCTCCTTTTCCTTCAAAGTTTTCCGTACTTGTATTTCTTTCGGACGTCAGAAAGCGCCATCGTGTAATGTTCCTAATTGACCTTGGCCAATGATGTTAAACTTTAGAACAAGAAAAAGGTCTAGTCACAAGTAATAGATGTTTGAAATATGAGGTTCTCATTACAGTATTGTAGAAGTTTAGGAAATGTCAAGGTTTTTTGACGACGACGACGGTTATAGGATCGGGTTTTCTCTGAAAACAGCCAAAACATCTTTATCCTCTCTCTCTCTCTCTTGCTTATTTTCTCAAAATATATATATATACAAATACAAAAATAAACACGCAAGAAACCTCGTTAATATTTTCCACCGACCTTTTTGAAATCGAAGATTTTTTATGTTTACATAGTGATGATCATATTGGTTTTATCGGTTCTTAAAGACAGTTGAGTCCGACCTGCTATTTCGCGTTCCCGTCATCCATCAGAACAAATCATCTACAATTGTTCACACCGTAAAGTTCACACGTGATTTGGGGGTTTCGTACTGAGGTAAACGATGACTGCAATATGGTCTGTTTGATATCAACTATCTTATAACATCTAATGGTCCACGTGGTTCCAGTTCAGGAAACACCCTAGACATTTGTATCGATGACAGAAACCTACAAATCATAACTGGAACGATGCTATAATAAACGGATAGCTGGCCTCGCCCACTGGGCTCCAGCAGGAAGTTCCATAGGGAATATTACAACAGTGTCTTTTTCTATTTGTTGTTATCGTGTTCGAGAATCGTGTGTAGGTATTTTTATTGGATGCGACCTTTCGGTCGCATCCAATAAAAATACCTACACACGATATTTCGGTCGCATCCAATAAAAATACCTACACACGATTCTCGAACACGATAACAACAAATAGAAAAAGACACTGTTGTAATATTTCTTTTATTATATACCTTTAGGACATGACATTAAGAAAATTCTCTTAAATGATTAAGAAATAACCAACTATCCGAAAAAAAAACCAAACGTCAATACACAAAAGAGTAGTCCGTGTTTAACGGTACTCAACGAATACGTTTTTTTTTTTTGGTACACGCCGAATACGGATTCTATTTTTCTGTCGAGGTGTATTTGATAGCCAGATTTTAGTCAATATCTTTTAGAGGTGTGTGATAAAATTCGATATCGTACGGTGTTATTTTGAAAAAAATATGGCCAGTAGCATGAAACACAAAGGTAAAATAGGTGGTTTGCGACGTTGGCGACGTTTATGTAGCTAAACCAATAAAAATGAAGTACGTACGTGTCGCTCAATGTTCAAACTTAAATTTAGGTCTAGATGAATGATTTGATTGGTCAATTGATTCTTTGATTAATAACCGCGATTCGTCGATTGTTGGTTGACCAATTTATAGAGTTTATAGATTGACCAACCACGGGTGACTATTTAGGAATCAATCGACCAATCAAAACATTCATTCGACCCGAAATTTAGCTCTAAACTCGAACATTGGTCGCCATTTGTGTGAAACGTTTTTGTTGCTTTGACGATTTAAACATCGTAGCTACGGCTTATTCAAGCTGCAGTTACGACGTTTAGGTCGCCAACCAACAATTTGCTTTTTTGTTACATACCACTGGCTATAATTTTTACTGATTAAATCCATTTAATATGTAAGTGGACTTTATGTCGGAGTCAATTGGTGGAGCCAGCGGAGTATATGGGCGGGCTCAGCGATTGCTAATATTTGTGTTAGTGAAAGATCGACGTGTTTTTCATTTGGTCAACAGCAAAAGCTTTATTTTCACGAGTGGCGGTGTATCGATCTAATACGAAAATCAAACAATATCTATTTCTTTGTTACCCCCCCCCCACACACACACACACAACATGACATTTTTTCTTAATTCAAAATGCGTGTCACGTAAATTACATGGCAACCCGCTGACGTCGCGTAGATCACGTCCAATAGCGAGCAATAAAACGAAAGCAGGACTAAATCAACCCAATCTGATTAAAATCAGATCCACCATGGTAGCCTATTTCTACGTCCCAACGTAACGGAGAAATAGCGTAGAGATGACTTTAATGAGATTTAAATCAACCAAAACAGCCAGTTTATCACATTCGGTTAAATTATAGTGATAACCTACCGAAAATCGCGATAATTTACCAGATCGCATTGAAGAAACTGTTTTATTGTTACAAGCATTTTTTTAATATTCACAAAGTTTTCTTCCCCAAAAAGACAAAGATTTTTTAAATTCCAACAACTAAACTTGTCGTCTGCAACTTCTTTGAATTGGAACAGTCTAAATTTTCGTCGTCTTGTAAAATGGCTAAAGACTGGTTAACAATTTAAAGGATCTGTCCGAGATCCATGTGACACGATAACTGTATAGATTATTGGGGAATAGAGTCTCTCACAGACTCTCAGAGAAAACTATAGTAAGTGCCAGAGTAAACAGTGGGTTTGATCATGTTTAATTAGCCAATTAATAATATATTAGATTTCAATTGGGGACAAGTATCTCTTAATTGATTGGTATGGCGCGGTCTTTCACTAACAAACCCCCTGGAATTTGTTTATCTTTCTAAAGCTTTTTGTTTACGTGTCACATTTCTTTTTTTGACATCTCTCTCTCTCTCTCTCTCTCTCTCTCTCTCTCTCTCTCTCTCTCTCTCTCTCTCTCTCTCTCTCTCTCTCTCTCTCTCTCTCTCTCTCTCTCTCTCTCTCTCTCTCTCTTCTCTCTCTTTCTCCCTCCTCTCTCTCTCTCTCTCTCTCTCTCTCTTTCTCTCTCAATGTATAAAATGCGAGGCAAGACTGGATGAAGCTGTGCAGACAAAGCCACTACACGACGAAACTACCTGATAGCAAGGGTAAGAAACTCCTTAATGAGTAGGAAATAATAAAATTATAGCACTCCCACACTGCAAGAACAAACTCAAACGGAAAGACCTAAAGAATGAAGCCAGTCATCTTCTGCGCAGTATTCCTCCTCAGTCAGCTCTATCCGCCCATGGATTTTTAAGCTGGTACCTTGTGAATATTAAGATTTGTTGAACAAGCCAAGACTGAACAACAACAAATTGAAATAGCCCCAAATTAGACAAGCGATAGGATGATTGTTACTGCTCACTGTGCTCCGCCCTGATAAGATCTATCCACACATAAAACTTAAAGTTGACAGCTAAAATACTTTAACAGTACCTTGTGAATATTTAGATTTGTTGAACAAGCCAAGACTGAACAACAACAAATTGAAATAGCCCCAAATTAGGCAAGCGATAGGATGATTGTTACTGCTCACTGTGCTCCGCCCTGATAAGATCTATCCACACATAAAACTTAAAGTTGACAGCTAAAATACTTTAACAGATATGTCCCGCACAGTCTTTAAGCCTGAAAATTAAAAGAAACCAACTAAAAAATAAGGAAATTCAGGGTTATGGTTCTTCTTCTCCTGCACTTCTCCGTATTGGCATTTGTCTATACACGAACTTTCAAGTTTATAGATACTATTCAGAGACTGTCTCGATGGCCGAGTGGTATACGTGTTTATCTAATGATCTTCAAGTAACAGGTTCAAGCCCGACCGTCATAGGAGTTTGTTCATGGGCAAGACATTTAATAGCCAACCTAGTCTACCGAGCCGTAAAATTGGGTAGCATTGGGTTTAAGTCACTGCCTCTCTTTCAGGGGCGTGAAAATATCTGGATTGTGAGCGTTCGAGGGCGACTGCGACTCTATAAGATTTAAGCAAAATTAAAATGAGTTTTTGTCGTTGAATCGAAGTACCAACTTTTACTATATCATATTCATTACTCATTAATTCTTTATTTGTGAAGGAATGTCATGTCAATTATTCCAAACTCCTCCGAATTATAGAATAGTACCGAGATATATAAATTATAGAACATACACATTCTTCTCTTGATTATGTCATAATGTAGATATGTCACTCTTGTCGTAATATATGTAATGTATTTTGTATTTTTGGCCGGTGGCTTTATAATTGCTGAATATATGTTATGTTATGTAGCTTTCGGCGCAATCGAACTAAATTGAATTAGTATAAACTAGAGATTTGCTCCGGATAGAATTTATGTCTGAAAAATAACAAAGCTAAGGAAAATAACTCAAACGTTCACCCCTCATGATTTCTTTCCGTTGGGGTATGTGCGTTAAAAAGAACATCCTATCGAAAGGTGTTTCTATATAAAAGTCATTTGAGCCTATGTGAGACATTTCCGACCATTTCGCATGTGCGTGACTCGTACACATTGAGCACCCTGGACAGCTAATCAGGGCAATTAGAATATTCGCCGATTGTTTAAAGAAGCTTTAGGTCTGTATCAATCTACAGAGCGCAGAGTAAAGACTCTGATCAGACTGTGCGCATGCACAGGCTGATCTTAGTCTTTACTTGGCGCATATGTGTAATGGTTCGAAATGTCACGCATGCGCTCATTTATTTGGTAGAGAGAACTGTTATTTATATTCTATTTTTTGAAGAGGTTCTGAAGTACTCACATTTCAAAAATGAATATTGTTGGTAGGCGACTATAATGTGGTAAATACAGCTTGAATAAATCTGTATTAAAGCTGTATCTACGACATTTTGGTCGCCCGTCAACAATATCATCGAATCGATTTACTGTAATTGTTTTTTTTTCTATTCGATTTGAAGGAACAGCACTCGAAATGCGAATAATGATTGCTTAAAAACAGTCTAATTTAGCATAAATTTTCTTATGATAAATGTTGGAAGTAGCAAGATGGTTGCATCTTTAGCGGCTATAAAATAACTCTGCATCAAAATGCGTATCTTTTATCGGTCAGTATATCGAGCCGCACTGAAAAGTTCGTATAAAAAAATTGTAAATTAAAAGCTCTATCTGAAAATGACCGGATGAGCTTCGTTAGATTCTAAATCGAGATTTGACCAATCGCTGGTCCCGCCCACTAACTACTTTGGCAACGTCCACCGACTCCGACAGAAAGTCCCGCTTCGATTTTAAACGGCGTTATTCTGCAAATTTATGGCTATAGTAGCTTGCAACAAAAAGTAGAGAAGTTGGTTGGCGACATTGAATAAGGTGTAGTTGAGAATTTAAGTATATAAACCAACAATATAGATTTACAAAAAATGGCGGCCAATGTTGGAGTTCAAAACTCATTTATGGTCTAAATGAATGATTTCATCGGTCGTCTGGTCATTTGATTAGCAATTGTCTGTGCAGAAAAGGGAGGGCAAAATAAGGATCCAGATATTTTATAATATATAAGACATTTCATAAAACGGTGCAAATGGCATCATTTTGTAAACGCGTCGTTATTTTTCCTGTGTAACTATTATTTCTGAGATTTATTAATTACATAAAGGTTCATAATTCCATGAAATAAACGACATCGTTACAAGAACGAATTGGGTTCTTTTCCTCTTTACTTTACGTATGATTTTTTGAAAAATGGTTTAACTTGGCACAAAACTTTCCGTGTAACGTAAGATTGATCTTTTAACGACAAATCTTAAGACACGTGCCGATTTCTTTCATGCAATATCACACATTCTCTTATCTCAAGGTAAACTTAGGTTTCCATATATTATTTCTGCTCTAGAGTGAAACAAGCGTGATTAATCTTTCGTCTGTTGTTGTTGTTGTTGTTGTTGGTAGTGGTGGTAGTGGTTGTGGTATGTGCGTGCATGAGTGTGTGTGTATATGTGTGTGAGAGAGAGAGAGAGAGTGAGAGAGAGAGAGAAAGTTGTAACGCGACCTCTTGAAATCATACCTTTATTGACGGACAGCAAAGACGAATGAGTCAAGGCATGACGCCTCCAACAATAATACATGTGCGCAAAGTAAAGACTCAGATCAAACTGCGCATCCTCGCAATCTGATCTAAGTCCCCACTTTGTCCTCTATAGTTAAATCGAGATGTAAAGCTCCCTTAAATGCCAATGGAACATTCTTAATGCAACATATGGATTCTCTTTGTTTCCTTACGTGACACACATATTAGCCTCGCATGTCATGCTGAACCCGAATATTCCTGTTTTGACACGAGGCATAAACAGAGATTAGCCTTCACATAAACACAGTCTGATCTTAGTGTACACCACCTGTTTGTCCCAATACAAGCCAGAGTTGTTAATGAAATTAATTTTCAAAATAAATATTGATCAACAGCTAGTGTTTTCGTTGCTCCCAGACCTTTGGTTTCAATACAGATTCAGACAACGATATATTTAAGCATGACCGTGACAAGGGTTAAATTATTCAATAGTCAGGAGCATTTTATTAAGCAGGACAAGGATTTGTTTTATGACTTAGGTTTGACCTTATTTATTTCACAGCGATGGGGAACAAGGTCTTCCAACTTAGATTTGTCCACTCGTTTCTGCTTCCCGGTGTATACAAGTGAAAGAACCAAGATCGATAGCAGCTGCCGAGAATCGAACTCTAGACCTCTAAGTCGCGAAGCCTGTGCTTTACCTCTCGACCACAGACAGCACATCTGATTTCATTGGTGGCAGAATTGGAAGAATTCTAAGTAAGTGACTCTGTTTATTGCTTTGATACAAGAATCTATATTTCCAGAGAAAACAAATGAGTTTATCCAACCAGAAACGTTCCAGGGACCCCACTCAAATTGTCTCTTTTGCCATAATCAAAGGTTCAGTAGGGCCTATTTGTCTTCCACTGAATTACATATAATTTTCTGAAAGAAATTAATTATACCCAATTTGTCTTGCATTTGACGGAGATAATAACAGCCCATGTCATTCTAGCAGACTGGAATTTGTTTAGACCTTTTCTGACTTAAGGTTTATTTCAAACGGATAGACTAAACTGTTGTTCAAAGAAAGATAAAGTGGAACTTACCATGTCGTTAGAAACGACAGTAAATCGACAATCAGATTCATCTATGGCCACTTAAAATATGTAGTAAAATAACAGCCCTTGGTATCGACCACGATTTATTTCATGAGAATCTTAGTTAACTTCGTGTAACTAACACTTAAGATTACTTTGACATAACTTACACCAAGGATTAGTGTGGCATCATACTACCTGACACAATCGGATATGGTGTATTTTGCGGCACGCGTTGTCAAGTAAGGAAAATCTACATTTCATTTTTTTTTTTTTTTTTTTTTATCTTTGTGGTTATTGACGATCTCAGTAATGATTTTAAAGTAATTTATGTTAGTATCTTTTTTTTATATAGAGAAAAAAAGAGAATTATTAAGATAAAAAAAACCCTGTTTTTTCTCCACAAATAAAACCTTATTTTAGTATCTTATATAGGAAATCCGCAACCACAATGTACACCAGTCTACGAATTTGTAGACTTCAAGTGATATAAGTTTGTCTAAACCTTTTAATACATTTAAAATTGTCAGTCAGAGGAAAGTATTCCGCCATTTATTTAATGACCATACTTTGATAAGCATACATGTGGGAATGAAAGTGACAAAAACTACAGTTTCTTTCATATATGTTTATTTGTACTATCTGTCCGAAAAAATCAATAAAAGGGCTTAAATCAACGCGAACATTTTGACCGCAAATGAAGTGTGGAAAATATGAAAGAGATAAATTGGGCGACAGTTAACGATTTGATCAGAGTTCCCTGGAGGCCTGGCGATTTGTCGATCGTCTTCGGTAAAAACCACAGCAGATAACGAGCGTTTTATGGACACCGAATGAATGATTTATTAAACTAACCACAGAGGGGGCAAAAAGCCATTTGATATCGCGCGATATTGTCAGTTTCCAGAGATATCTTCCCAGTTTTCCTATCTTTCCAGACACTAAGATAATGTGTAAGAAAAAAACTGATAAGACAGTTTAGATAGGTCATCAGAAATTAAGCTTTGACATATGTTTTTTTCTGTGTGGCTGAAATTAGCAAAACTAGACATGTTTTGGGAGTAAAAACTATCAGAGAACTTACTCTTATAAATTACAATGTACCTGGCAGTTTGTTAGATTTGTAATACAACTAGACACTAGAGGAACCTGCTTTAGTCTTGACTAATCTTGAAAATATTTTTGTGGTTATTATTACCTTAATTTATTTCTTTTTACGTGTAGATATTTATCAGCCCAACAAGGCAAAGCTACAGGACCGCTACACGTTTGTTGTTGTTGTTTCAACATGACAAACACTTTACGTGCGACGCATATAGACTTAGAAAAAAATGGCTTGTAAGTCTTGCGCAATTAACTTATTTTTGTGTCAAAGATTTTAAAAAGAAAAGCAGTACTACAAACACATTGGTGTCCAAATACCCCTTGCTATCAGATTATTTGCAATTATCTTACAGCAAAAATTTGATGCGTTCTCTCCTATTGTGGATAAACAGATAGATGTTTGTGAAAATAACCATGTTAACAGAACTATTCTTGTTAAAACTCTCCAGACCTCGATCATGTATATTTTGCACATGACATCACATGTTAATCCTCTTCAAGATAATACACAGTGCTAGTCTTATAAATGTATCCTTTATTGCACCAGAAACGAGAAAGATATCTTTAAGAAATATGGTAACATTTATCAAGAGACTCAGATGAACACAGAACCACCATGATCCTCTTGTTTTTTTTTTTTTTTTTTTGTTGTTGTTGTTGTTGTTGTTGTTTTGGGTTTTTTTTAAACGGCAGCTAATTATGATGATAAGCACATTGTGGTCGATTTTAAATGGAGTGCCGCCTTGTTTCAAAGAATACCAGCTAATGACGAGCATTCTATTGTGAAAGTTTGTCCATAGTTGATCAATTAACGATATTGATACTGTCGGCCTTTTTATGTCTTGTGGTTTCA
The DNA here is from genome assembly GCA_946902895.1 of Fragum fragum. Taxonomy (NCBI): domain Eukaryota; kingdom Metazoa; phylum Mollusca; class Bivalvia; order Cardiida; family Cardiidae; genus Fragum; species Fragum fragum. Next base: position 31,736,857 of record OX336379.1, on the reverse strand, counting down.
GCACATTCTCTCTTAATACTCTTTTTTTTATCGATTAGACTTCCTAGTTTTTGGAATGCTGCTCGTGTTAGAACTTTTAAACGTGACGCGATAATTCCAAATATTAATTTCTATGAAATTGTGGTCATTGATACTTTGGTCTGCGATACAATATATTTAACCCTTTCCTGACCAATCCCTGGTTTTTACGTCCCTGTGATTTTATACACGAGAAAACATTGTGGGAAAAGAAGAAATTGCTTGCAATAAGCAATTTCTTCTTTACTCAAAATATTTTCTATCCAGTATGCTTGGTTACTTTTCAAGCTTCACTCACTTTTAATTGTCGTCTGCAACTACTTTGAAATTGGACAAGTCTAATTTGTTGAAAAACTGGAAAGGGTTAAAGTACTGCTGGATTTTTCTATTTATCACAGTATTTATATACGTGTACTTGAGCTTTCTTATTAACCTATTACAATACGAAAAACATTTAGACTAGTCTAAAATGAAAAAAAAAAGTTACAGACGACAATCATAAGTTGTCTAGTTAAAAAAAAATAAAGTAGAAAACATTTTGCGGATTGACGATATTGCTAGTGATAAGCTATTTCTTCATTTTGCATAATGCTTTTCTAGGTTTTTTGGGGGGGGTGTACTTTTTTTGTGTGTATGTTTCTTTTTTTTTCTGTTGTTGTTGTTGAGGAATTTAGTGAAAATGGATAAAGTGAGCAGAAGTATTGATCAGCTATAGGAAAATGGGGTGGCTGGGGGCTTAACTTCCCTTTCGAATTTTTTCGAAATTCTCTATAATTCCATTTTGTGAACCTTTCAAACATAAATCTTATCCTTGAAACTTTCACGCTTCTACGTAATCCAGCATTATGACGCACCTAAGATACAAAACATTGGTAAACATTGTGAGAAAAGAAGAAACTGCTTGCAGCAAGCATTTACATTTGTATTTTCCTTGTCTAATGCTTTTTAGTACTAATATGTACTGAGCAGCGTTCAAAAATCCCCAAAAGTTAACGCACTATCGAGTCCTTACTACGGAAAACCACGTAGCGAATTATACATTCTCGCAAAAATATAGTTCTATTTTATTTGAGTTGAAAGATAATAATAGCATAAATCTGAAAAAACATATGATTAAAGAATTAGATTTTACGGTACGGAAACAAAAATTAAGTAATGGTGAAATGTCAGAAATATCATTTTTTTTTTTGGGTGGGGGGGGGCTATTTCAGTCGGGCCCGACTTCGAAAGATTGCTTTTTAATTTTGATACGTCGCGATAAATACGAACATCATATTTTGTACTCTTTAAGTATAATTGAACTGCAAACCGGGGTATGAATTATTAGTTAAGAATCCTTTTCATCGGACATCCCATAGACATAGCGAAATAATGGGTGCCTGTATTACTTGCGAATAATTTTTTTGTAAGTGCATTTTTGTTACTAGGTACCAGCTTGATGAGGTACACTGAAGATGAATGGTAGTGCAAGGATAAACGACGTAGAACGTTTCGACTCGTTCTTAAGCCATTACTAGACGATCGATTTTTTAGACTGGTCCAAATTAAAAGAAATTATAATAAGCTGCAGACAACAAATTAAAGTTTATTAAATTGTAGATACATTTATTGCCAACTTTCTGTGTAGAAAACATGGTGGATTATGAAGAAATTGCTTTTAACAAGCAATTTCTTCATGTTCCACATTGTTTCCTTAAGACGTCTAAAAACGTCATTGTGTGGCGATGGATCAAACATACTCGTATATAGCAAACTCGCTTTCGTCACACCCGAAGGATACTTAGTTTTATAGTTGGATCAATCCAGAGATCGAGCACACACACTGTATTTTTTACACCCAGTATTTAACCAGCTTTATGGGATCTAAGCGTATAAGTAGGCGGTAGATTCTCAGAATTACTCGAGAAATATTGCACATTGTAGGGTTGTTGACAGTTGGCCTCGACAACTTACCTTTCACATGTCAGTTCGATTTGGCTATTAAACGACATCAGTTGTTTGAAAAATATTAAGTTCGGGCATAAAACGAATGGTATTTCGTTGAAAGGCGACCCAAACATCGAAACTGGTGCTTAAATAAGCTGAGTTAAAACGCTATAGACGCCAAAATCAATAAAATGCTTGACAAATATACAGGAGGTCAACATTGACTTTCGGTCTAAATGAATGATTTGATTGATCGATCGATTATTTCTAAATGACAGCGTAATTGACCAATAAGCTGGCCCCGCCCATTTATTGCGTTGGCCCTGCCCATTGACCCCAAAGGACGCTTCTATTTTTAAGGGCGTTTATTTGAAAAATGTACGATCAGTAGCATACAATAAAAAAGTAGAATAGATGGTTGGCGACAAAAATTAAGACTTATCTATAGCTTCCAAGTATTGTAGACGACAATTCGAAGTAGATCGTATTTTAAATGTCTCCGTAGTTTTATGAAAAATACATAAAAAACGAATAAATTTCTCGTAACAAACGATTCCCTCATTTTCCGCAATGCTTTCCTGAACCCGTTTCGTTAGAGACGTGTTTTTTTTTATTTAACGGGAAGGGTTTAATGCTTGTATGCAAAATTAGCCTACAAAATTACAGCTTTAAAATAGTTGTCTCGGAATTAACGGATGACAATACGCTTCTGCAGTGGTCCTTCTAACATATTTCGTCGTTCGGCGAGCAATATCTCGTAAAAACATCTTTACTCAACGATAATATATCACATTAGATCCCGTGTCTCGAAAGGCAATGTACGAGAATCTAGTATAACACACGAAGACCGTATCAAGAAAAGCCCATAAAATTCCCAAAATTTAATTCAATCCCGAGACGATTTTTATCGTTGATCATTTCTCGTTGCTGGCAGACACGTTTTAAGAGTCTTGTAGATTTGATTGATACTGCCCATAAATCATGCACTTTCTGGCAGTGTTTCTTTAGAATTCGGTGTTTTCGCAAAAAAAATCTCGTGTATGAATTTGCCTTGCTTTAGGAAAGCAGTGCAAGTAATAATGTGTAAGATTTTTATTCATAATATGACCGAGGGAGTGAATAGAACCCATTGAATATGTTTATATTAAACGTGCAATATTACATTGGTGTATAATGACCATGCAAATTATCTGAGGCCTACGGTAACGAGTTTTCGCTAAGTAGGACATTTGTTTCACCGAATGTTTTTGATAAATATAATAATAATAATATCTATCTATATTTTTTATCCACGAAGGTGGCTCACTAAGATACAATTATACAATTAAAACACAATAAGTTTTCAATGAGGCCTGCTAACAAAACTGCACACATTCACACATACACACTCCCTCCGTTCCCTCCTCCCATCTGTCGCTTAATCTCCCTCTCTCCCTCTCATTCTCTCTACCCATCTTCCCCCCTCCCTACGCTCTCTCTTTCTTTCTCTCTTTCTTCTACAAATGCGTACAAATCCGCTTACACGCGCTCGTTAATATTTTATCAACATAACATTATTTTAAAGACGTATACAGACAATATTGTTTAAACTATGGTAAAAGATCGATTTCAATAATTTTGTTTGTTAATCGCAAAGGTTCGAGTCATATAAATATATAATCGAATTCATGTTCAATAAATTCCAAATTTATTAGACTCATGAGTGACCCCTGATTCAGTACCCTCGGTGTAGTTTTCTGTTTGGTGTTATTACCGATTGATTGATTGGGGTTTAACGCCAGTTTTAACAGTATTTCAGTTATATCGCGGCAGCTGGAGCACCTAACAATGGATTCCTGGCATTATTCACACTAGTGCTATACCATTACACCCTTTCCTAGTTTCCAGCTGCTCAACCCACTTAGGTTTACGATTATCCACCCATTGGTGAGAGACTAATGTCGGAAATAATATGTGCCGCCGCATGGGATCGAACCCATGACATCCCGTGATTGAAGATTTGGAGTCCGACTGCGCTATGACGGCGGCTAGTGTAATTACAGTATATCCTAAATTTGATTTAAAATTGTATTTTATCTCACTCATGATTCAATTATTATTTTGCTACCAAAAATATTCATTTCGAAATGAATAATACATGTACATTTGTCTCTGACCAATATGTGATTAAACGTTAACTTCAGTGGGATGAGCACCTGGAGGCTCGGAGAGGATGTAGTGAGAAAAGCCAGGAATCCATGGTTAGGTGAGCCAGCCGCCACGATATCACTGAAATACTGTCACATGGAGGGTTAAACCCCATTTAAACAATCAAACAAGTGCTTAGACTATCGGTTCATAGTACAAACCTACAAAAACACACATGATACACAGTAGCGACGCACACCAGATATTACAATCAAAAGAACATGCAGCAAACGGACTGTGTTATTAAATGTAAATACATGTCTTGCTTCATTTTTCTTTTAAATCGATATTACATAAACTAGATTTTAAAGATATTCAATTATTCTTATCAAAAATGTCAAATCAGAAAAGTTAGCATTACACTTAATCAAGTAAACACTTCATATTTTTCTCTGTGTATAAAATTAATCATGTCCAATAATTTATCTCTTTCAAGTACAATCCCCGAATTTTTCGTACTTTTTATATTAAACTTTGGCAAATATTGTTATTCCATTTTCTTTCTTTTATTTTTGCAAATCCATAATTACATAGATGAAATGCAAATTATTATCCTCTAGGTAACTTTTCGGGTCTGTGAAGAAGCTTCGGATTTTATAGATCTGAGTACCACAAGCAAATGATTTGTTGAAGACACATTCTCTACACAAAAAGGACAGGTCCCAAGACCAAGCCCTATGGTGCACCGTACCCGAGAATAAGTGATTGTCGTATTGCGATGCAATACGGGAGTTCCCTTCGGATTGACAAAAAGCCTTTTTTATAGTAAATCTTTTCCCAACCAAGAAGTAGTTTGACGCCCCTAAGAGTTAGCTTACGAAAATACTGAGAGTAAAAAACAAAATGATGAGAATTAACATTTTCTCCTTTTTCTTCAATATTTTCTGTACTCTAATGTTCATTATTTCTTTATTAGATAACATTCATTTTGTCGACTGCAGCAGCTTTAAATTTGGTCTATTCAACAGTTTTGCACGTAAGGGTAAACAAAATTAAGTCATAAAAAGGTAGACAACATTTAGAAGACATTTACTAAAAGAAGATTATGAAAGATATAACTGGTTTTGACACCCCTAGCAGAAAATGCTTCAAAACTCAAAAAGAATTACTCTAAAAAGGGCGTGGCAGAGTAACGGTTCTTGAACACAAGACTTCTCCACACTGTGATCTATAAATGAAGTTGGTAGCATGCACGTTTTAGGAGATATGTTCCAAAAAAATGTAAAGGTAAAGAAGCCAAAGGGCAAAAGCTCCAAAAGTGGGCATGGAAGAGTAATAGTTTTTGTTCCTGACACTACTCCACACGTTGATCTATAAGTGTTTATAGTTGAAAGTTGATAGCACTTATATTTTAGAAGATAGGGGCCGGACAAAAATGTAAAGGTAAAAACAAGGTAATAACTCAAAGAATGGGCGTGGTAGAGTAACGGTTCATGTACATGGCACTTCTCCACATTGTGATTTATAAGTGTATAAGGTATGAAGTTGCTAGCACTTATAACCTAGGAGATATGGTCCGGACAAAAATATAACAGTTAAAACAACAAAGAACAATAGCTCCAAAAAAAGGCGTGGCAGAGTAGTATATGACACTTCTTTATATTGGTGAGAGACAATGTGTACAAAGTTTGGAGTTTCTAGCACTTATGGTTTAGGGGATATGTCCGGGGAAATGTTAAGGTAAAAAGACCAAAGGGCAATAACTCAAAAAAGGCGGGATAGAGTAAGGGTTTTTGAACATGACACTTTTCCACATTGTGATTTATAAATGTACAAAGTTTCGAGATGCTAGCACTTATGGTTTAGGAGGCATGTTCCGATGTTCTGGACAAAAATGTAAAGGCAAAAGCAACAAAGGGCAATCACTAACAAGGTGGTTATCGCTTAGTAACGGTTCTTGTATTTGACACTTCTACACATCGTGATCTTAAAGTATATAAAGTTTGAAGTTGCCAGCACTTATGGTTTAGGAGATATGTTCCGGACAAAAATGATCAGGTAAAAAGAACACAGGGCAATAACTCAAAAAAGGGTAGGGTAGAGTAACGATTCTTGTACATGACACTTCTTCACATTGTGATCTTTAAGTGTATAAAGTTTGAAGTTGCTAAAACTAATGGTTTGGGAGATATTGTCCGGTCAAACGTGTGACGGACGGACGGACGAACCGAAGGATCCAGCAAACCTATATGTAGGCGGTCTTCTCGATTTTATCATTATCAGCATTATTATTACCATAAACAAATCCGACCCGGACCGTGAGATTTAATTTATAGTATTGAATCAAGATTTCTTGCAAAATTAGAACAGAAACTGCAGTTATGTATACAAATATATTCCGTACAAATTTACGCCCAGCAAAAAATAATCTTTTGGAGAAAAAATGACGACAATAAAGAAATTATTGTAATAAGCAATTTCTACATAGTCACCCATTTTTACACCTTTAAAGATTCTGATTGATTGCTTGCAAGATAGTCTGGTGAAAAAAATCAACAATATACATACAAGCATTCAAAAGTGGTGAAAATTTTGTAATTAAGTTTGGTTTTTTTTTTTGTTTTTTTTTTTTTATCTAACAAGGAATAGTTTATTAATCTAAGTAACTAATCCAAAATAAATCACCAAAGGCAAAAAAGCTGTCGATGGATTTCTTTAATGGCATATCTAGTCCCTAAATGGTGTGCTTATTTTAGTAGAAACCATGTATGACACAGGATTGATGGCATTTGATTTGAACTGAAAAGAGTACGTTGTAAGGTATCACATTACTATATTAAGCTGTTCAAGACAATTGAGAAATGAAATGGCTTTTTTATTCATATAAACTACTAGGAATTGAGAGTTATTTTCTTTCTCATCGTGGCATTTGTGTCCCGTTTGATAAACTCTTATGATATTAGTCTAAATACACCGTAAATAATTCCCTCTATCTAGCTCATCTGAAAAGGAGATATTTAAAGTGAGCTTTTCTGGTATAGCTTTGTCCGGTATCCGGCGTCCACCGTCCGTCATCCATCATTCGTCGTCCGTCGTCAATCTTGTGTCAAAATTTTGTGTGCACTCTAGAGGTCACCATTTTAGCCTAAATGTCTTGAAACAATGGTCAGAATTTTGTCTCGATGAAAAGTCGTGGATCACGTGTGGTCAAAAACTAGGTCACTATGCTAAATCATTGAAATACCCTGTTGGCACTCGAGAGGGCACACTTTTTCCTCAAATGCCTTGATATCTTTGTTAGATTTTTTTCTTTATAATATCTGGGTCAAGTTATATATTTGGTCACACAAGGTAAAAAAGCAGGTCACTAGGTCAAATCTTAGAAAAACATTGAGATCATTTTTGATCCGAATGTCTTAAAAGACAGATTTTTGATATAGTCTCACTATGGATAAACATTTGCATTTTGGGCTATCTGTTGCCAAGACTCGAGTGAACCTTTCTGAGCCAATAGCCTTCTTGATGGTTTCACTGATTCGCCTTACATATATTAAAAATGGGTTTCTATTTATGTAAAGAAATCTGAAAATACCTAGAAATATTAAAATGTAACCTAGTGAGTTGAGTCGTGAATAAAATGTGTGTGTTTAGCTAGTATAATAAAACCATCGTTCCCGTTTATGTTGAATAAAATCCTATTTCAGAGCTGCACTAAAATTAAAGCACAGGAAGCATATCATGTGGGTGCCGCCGTCATAGCGCAGTCGGTAGCGCATCAGACTCCTAATCTTCAATAATGTGATGTCATGGGTTCGATCCCCGGCGGCGGCACATAACATTTGTCTCTCACCAATTGGTGGATAATCGTAAACCTAAGTGGAATAGCAGCTGGAGGCTAGGAAAGGATGTAGTGGTAGTACTGGGGAGAGAAATACCAGGAATCAATTGTTAGGTGCTCCAGCTGCCGCGATATGTCTGAAATACCGTTAACAGCGGCGTTAAACCCCATTCAATCAATCAATAGCATGTGGGTAAGTAGGACATAATTACCAATTCTGGTCTGAATTTGAAGAACAGGTGGTGTAGACTGAGTTCAGAACACGCTTATGTGCAGGCTGATGTTAGTCTTGCTTCCTGCCAAAATCAAAATTATTCCCGGCTCAGCATGACAAGAGTTGATAAGGGTTTAGCAAAAATGCAAGCATACAAGGTATCAAAACTCGTATTCCAATTCAACTTTTAGCAAATCTATGAGCATAGACGTAAGTATACAAGGTATCAAAACTCATGTTCCAATGCAAAATTTTAGCATATCTATGAGCATAGAATTGTTGTTCATTTTACGTGTAAATGAGTACACAAACAAAATTTTGTAGTATTTCAGTACTTTCAGTATTATAATTAGTAACATTAACAATCAGCCAAATGTGTGCCAAAAAAAGGTTTTAAAATATCTTAAAATGACCAATTCTGTCAACGGTCGAATTCTGAAAAAATCTAGGGAATCGGCGTTTTGGTCATTGCAGGACTGACATCAGTCATTTATGTTTGCATTTTAGCTAGCAAAGCGTCAGCTTTGATAGCTTAAGTTAACAGATAAAATTTTGAGGTCTTTTCAGAACTCAACGAGTGCAAACTGCCAGTGGAGGCTTAACCACTAAATCCATTGGATGCCTACGTCATAAAAAGTAGTTTTCATTTCAATCGGGCTTTTGAAACATCCCAAGAAAATAGCTTTGGAAAACATTGTCCACAATTTCTTCATTGTCCACACTGTTTTCTCTCCAACAAGGCAGTTTTTCTAATTCCACTACTCATGCTTACTTTTGACCAAGAATATCACTTAATCAAAGCATGCTTTGCTAGCTTACAGTATTTTCAGTACTTTGATTATTAAATGGGGAATAATCAATCAATTTCTTCACGCTTCTATAAAATCAAGTTCACGTGTCTTTTGCTGAAAAAAAGCTTTCTTTGCAGAAAATGTAAATAATTGTTTCCTCTAAGAAAAACAAACGATTTTTTTAAAGCGCTTTGCGTCCAGACTAACGCATTGCCTATCATTTAGATTTCTAAAGTGATGTTTCGGGCTTTAATCAACATAAACAAAATGAAAATGTTACAATAAAAGCAAGGATTAATTCTCTGATTAAATCAAAGGAAAATATACACGTAAGCTCGAGAGAGCACGATCGGGGTGATTGAAAATGTGTGGCCTAGGACAGAGACAACCCTAATGTCACGGACTTTTGAATCACCACTCTTATATTAAACGATTCCTCGATATAAATTTAACTCTTCAACTGTAGGGGAATTTTCGGATCACTGTTGCAAATCAATTATTTTATCGACTAATCAAGCCGCTTATTTAGGTAGTAAGTACGTTTTGATCACCTACACTCATGTTTAACTTTTTCGTTGATTGACGATTAAATCGTCTTAACTATAGTTTATCTAAGCTATATACTTACAACCTTAAGATCGCCCAACGACGATTTTATTTTTGCTTTATGTCCCCGACCGTATAGTTTTCAGACTAATATCGTTTGACATTTCAGACAAACTACCTTGTCTGAGTTCGGAATGTATGGCTAGCGACCCGTCAATTCGACAAGATTTCTTTGTGTTGCTGAAAATTGAAAGTATCCCTATTTCGCAAACTAGCTCCTACGATTCTGTGTACATAATTGAATTTGTTTGATTAAGCTGAAGTTACGACATTTTGCTCGCACACTGACGAATTGTTTCCATATAGGGCCTTATTAAAATGTCCATCAATACACTCTTATTTAAAGTGAAATCACGAAATGTTCTAGAGGAAAGACAGAAAATCAATCCTTTAGCCCAACAAGAGCACCGCGTGCGGATGACTGACGCTCGATTGATCACTGCTTGGAAATATACAAAATATGACTATCATTAAAATCAAAGTGATTAATTCATCCCAACGGTTCCAAGACACAGAATAATGCTAATGCCTTGGATAAAAAGCTTTTTTTTCAAGATTAGTGCCAAAAGAAAAGTAAATCGACCGTAACTAACATAAAAGATGCATACCTGTAGTTGATACTGATTTTAAATATAAATCAAATTCATTCAGTAGTTTGAAAAAATGAGCTGGCGTGATTTTTTAAAATAAAGCGCCATAACTCCAAGGAAACAAGAGCACTGCCTACGGGTGCCTACGCTCGGCTGTTGTTTGCTTGAAAGTGGGCAAAATGCATCTAGAGTTATCCCCCTTGATATTATAGGTTGCAATTTTGATAGTGAACAAGTGTGTCAAGTTTCAATTGAATGCCTTTAGTAGAACCAGAGATATCACAAAATATCAAAGTTTTCGCACGACGACAACGACGACAACACCAGGGCTATAGCAATTCCTCGGGTTTTCTCCAAAAATAGCCGAGCTAAAAATGGAATGTGCTTTAGTGAAATTTGAATCAAATTCAAAGAGTAGTTTAGGACAAAACGAACAGACAAGAAAAGGCTACAGACCAACCGACTAAAAGACTAACCAACCAACCGTCCCACAAGCTGACTCTTTTAAGAAGAGGAGAGATCACTTTTAATCAGCAGTTTCTCAGTATTTCAAAATTGATTTTTAGCACGTAAAAAAAATTATTGTTTGGTTCAAACAAAACAATAAAAGGTCGACTCTTTCTTTAATATTATTTAATAGCGTTGATAGTTTATTGAAGAATCAAAAGACAAAATGTCTATCATGTACTTAGGTAGACGGGTAGTGTATAAGGGCTGTATATACTGCCTTACCGTACAAGCTAGCTTTTATAGCAAAGTAGTAGAGCGCCTGCTACGGGACAGAGAGGTCACTGGTTCGAATGCCGGCAGAGTCGAATAACTATTTGCGGGTTACACATATACAGATTAACTACAAATGAATAGCTCGCCAACCTACATTGTTTTGAGGAAAAAATTATATCAAGGGATGCAGATATGCTTATTGAAAATTGTTTTCTATAGAATTTCTAATTTAAGAAAATGAATGTAGGTGGGTGATCAACACTTCGCAACCGCAGTTTAAAGTACTATGCTACGATCACCCATTAGCGATATTCTTTTAGAGTATTACAGCGAATAATACATCTAAATAATATGTAATTTGCTGCTAGAATTATGGAAATGCTCGCCTCCTGTGTGTATCTTCGTTTATTTGTCGTCGCTACCGTAGCATTTTCCCACATAAGCGACGCCCCCAGAAAACGGTCAGTTATTACAGCGAATAATGCAAGGACCGTAGGAAGCTCCGCCTGGTTCTTTAACCCATTACGGAACGACAAAATGTTAGACAGCTTCAAATTGAAAAAAAGTTGCAGACGATAATTTCAAGTTGGTGGATTTTAGAAAATCTTTGCCCTCTAGGATAGAAAACATTATGGACATTGAAGAAATTGCTTGTTACAATCAATTCCTCATTGCCGAAAATGTTTTCCTAGGCTTCTTTTTCCTTTAAGGGATGTCAAAAGCAGGATTGTGTGGGAATGGGTTAACGTGATCGGTGTATAGCACAAATACAAGGGGCCTCTATTTAACGTCTCATCCAAATGTCGATCAGTTTGCTCTCGATGTCTCAATGTCGATTGCTCTACCAAATGAGCTAATCGGACTTTACTTTTTGGCAATATTAGTGAAAGTTTGCGGGTTTATATTAACCCATTCCTGCACAGTGACGCTTTTTGACGCCTCTAAAGAAAAGCAATTTCGAAAACATTATGTAAAATGAAGAAATTACTTGTAACATGCAATTTCTTCATTTTACACAACGCTTTCTATCCAGGACTTTAAACAAATCTAAAATTTTATAATTCTTTAAATTGTCGTCTGCAACTTCTTTCAATTTGGACTAGTCTAAAACTTTGCCGTCTGGTAAAGGGTTAAAAGCCGGTCAATAAATTGATTCAGTATTATTGTCAATAATTCTGATAGTATATGGGTGCTTATCATCATTTCAACGGTGTATAGTATGGTTCATACAGGGGAAAAATACAATTTTGCTTCCAGCCATAACCCTCCATTTTGAACAATAGATAACAACGTTTAACCAATTCTCGCACCCCCCCCCCTTTTTGACGCCCCTTAGGAAAAGAGAGTTAGGAAAAAAATGTAGAAAAAAAAAATGCTTGCAGCAAGAAATTTCGTCATTTTCTAATGATTTTAACACACCGCCCCCCCCCCCCTCCTCACACACACACACACACGGAATGATAGCTATAAACGCTATGATTTTAACAACAGGAAAATAAACGCCACAAAGGAAGGTTGAAGGGCTAGTAATTTCTTTTTTCTAGGCAAAGTTTACTTTGGTGATATTTACTTAATTCTGTTCTAAGTCCACGCAAAGGCTGTTATATTTCGCTTTGAGTTGAGAGAAAAAAAAACTTTTCTAAAAGTTGTTTTAGTCCATTTCCATGTTAAACCTGTCAGAAAACATATAAAAACCACCTTTTTTTTCAATTGTTCGACGATAATTTGCATGATTTTAGAGTCAGGAACTTATAAGAAAAGACAGGTCGTTGGTTGACAACCTCAGAGTAGTAGCCATTTTGATTTGTTTGTTTGGATGGGGTTTTAATGCCACTTTTAACAATTTTTCAGTCATATGGCGGCGGCTGAAGCACCTAACAATGGATCCCTGGTATATCTTGCACCAGTGCTACCATTATATCTTTTCCTAGCCTCCAGCTTCTATCCTACTTAGGCTTACGATTATCCACCCATTGATAAGAGACTAATGTCGGAAAGGACATGTGCCGCCGTCGGGATTTTGATTAGCCCTTTCCTGTACAACCACTAGTTTTTACGTCCCCGTGATTTTGTACTTAAGAAAACATTATAGGAAAAGAAGAAATTGCTTGTGACAAGCAATTTCTTCTTTTTCCACAATATTTTCTACCCTACTGAATGATCATTTTTCAAATTAAATCCAATCTAAATTTCGTTTGCAAAACTTTTGACTTTGGACAGGTCTAAAGTTTAGCAAAACAGGAAAGGGTTAAGGTGTAGTTACGGTGTTAATGTAGCCAAACAGACAAATATGCTTAACATATATGTTGGAGTTCAACGTTCACTTCCGGTCTAAATGAATGATTTGATTGGTCAATCGATGTTTTTGTCATTTGCTCTGTGATTCTACGTGCTCAAAAGTAAATGGCAGAGTTAATCATTCTGAAATAGACATAACAAGAGACTCCAAAAGACCTTTATTGATCCACCGGTTCTCAAAGTATAAATTTTCAGCCTGCACACTTCCAACAGTTATACATGTGTAACAATTAAGAAGACTTAGACCAGTATAACATGCGCCTAAGTAGAAATCGTATGAATATTTTTCTTTGTGGGTTCAATTTATTACAGTTTTTGTGTTAAAATATTGCTTTTAATATATGTGGGAAGTCCAATGCATATCTAACGACGTCATCTTAATGGTATTTTTTCTTGAAAGGTCAGATTAATGAAAAGGATTCTGTGATATTGTATATCAGAAAAACATCGTGGTAAAAATAAAATTGCTCCCTACATGCAAGCTTTCCTTTAACCACTATTAGCTTTATTGTTGTTGTTTTGTTTGTTGTTGTTGTTTTGTTTATTTGCTGTTTGTTTCTTTTTTTTTTTTTCTTCATTATATTTATTTATTCTACAACAACAACTCTAGCACAATTTCTACGTTCTGTCAAGATTCGGTCTTTATAGCGGGGTGCCCGTATTTCCCGGGTGGTCGTAAGGAGGGTTTCGCTGTATTTTACTTCAGCGTATACAATCAGGGCGGTGTGCACGTGGACCTCGTACTACGTTGAATGGTCTTTTATTCGGTTAAGAGGATTTAAAATAACCAGGGAAACTTTTGTAGTTGGATGGGTAAGCATTTAACTTTTTAACGCGATTATGAATTTTCCAGGTATATTTAGACAGAAGTTGCGTAATTATGCCTCCATCTAACGTTGTCACGGTATGCGGAGCACGAGGTCCACGTGTACAACGCCCTGATTTTATACGTTTTAATAAAATATTGCGTTCAATTTGGATGCAAAAATCTCTAAACAGAGAGTATATTGTAACATTCGATTTCAGCTCGGGTTTCTACCAACAGAAATTCATGATAATTTGCAAAATGTTTATGGAAATTGTGATTCAAAGTATGCTACAGTTTGCAAGTTGGTACGTCGTTTAGATTATGGTAGGTAGTCAATTGAGAATGGCCCTCTAATCGACCAATCAAACCATTCACGTAGTCCCAGACTGAGCTTATAACTCAAACATTGGCCAACATTTCTGTGAAGCATTTGCACTAACTGTAGTTATGGCGTTGAGGTAGCCAACAAACAAATTTACTGTTTTGTTACATTCTACTTGCCATAAGTTTTGCAAAATAACGCAATTTATTCTTAATTTGAACTTTCTGTCGGAGGTCAGTTGTAGTGGCCAGCAATCCGTCCGTCTATTGAACTATGTGGATTTCCAGAGTGATCTTTTTTGTTGTTTCTGTTGTTGTTTGTTTTGTTTTTGGTGTGTGTGTGTTATCATTTTATGAAAATCGGTAGAAATTACAAAGACGAGATTTTTTCATAAATTGCATTCATATGTTGTCTGTGCAGAAGGAGATGGTTTGTTTATTCTTAAAAACCCCAAAAACATTGGATAAAGAAAGGTTCCAATGGAGTTAAGATTATTCATTTAAACCAAAACCAGTGATTATGACAAAACCGTCAGTGGGGACTTAAAGGTAGCATAGTTTTTATAAGGTTATATCTACAACATTTTGGACGCTCTATAATCAGTCAATTGATCACTCTTTCTCGCCAATCATAAGATAATTTTGTATCTATATCATTTATCCGGTATATTTGAATGCAAGTTCATTATACCTTATATACCTATGTTCGTTTAATTTGAAACATCGGACTAGATACTTTGCAAAAGGAAAAAATGTAGAAGTAAATGGTCTTACCTTTTGCCAGTTTCTTCCAATGGAACTTTTTATAAACGGAAAAAAGATTTCAAAAACTATTTCTCCTCGGAAAAAACAGCTTAGATAGTCTATTATTTGTAATGAAGATTAACTTTGGACATAAAACGCAAAAATTTCACATAAAAATCTACCTATACCAATTAGAAAAATCCAGCATTCGTTTGATTTAATGAACTCACTTGGCACTTTTACCTTATATGGCAAAAAGTACCGTAATGGACTGTTACAGTCCACACTTCAATTCCAGCAAGCCTCCGGGACGAGATATCGGAAGATATTTTACTATGGAAGAAAACAGTGCTTCATTGCCCGAGACCCCAATATCTAAATCTGTGACCTGTCAGACAATAGAGGCCAATCTTAAATATCTTCCCCGGGCGAGCAAAATGTCGTAACTATAGCCCGCTGAGGATATGTAAAAACGTCTCTAGGAAATTTGTATCGTTTTCTGATGCGTTTCATTTATTTACTATTTTTTTCCGCAATTAAGAAAATGTATTACTTAACCAGTCTATCACTCCGAGAACCCCAACAACGTATTCTTGCTGAATTGACGGACCGCTTGCCAGAATAACTGACCTTCAACAAGTCCGACTGTGACATCACAGTTTGCACGGCTATCCCCTAGTTGCGTGTTTGTTAGAGGTGATTGATAAAAAAAATAAGCAAGTCATTGTAAAATGTGCATTCAAATAGGGTACCAATTCTGGTTAAGGTTTTGAATTGACCTTTCGGAGGTGACCCTGAGCATTAGGTAAGAGCCGGAATCGGGAACAGAACATGTTTGAAATATTGTGAGCTAATTACATACTTAATTAAGGCAGGGTCAAAATTTGACCTTTGACCATATTCAACAGCACTGACTTTTACAGGTATATACGCAAGGTCAAAATTTTAACTTTGACCCCCTGCTGTAACGCTAACCTTAAAAGCAGGAGCTGTAATCAAAAGCAGCACATTAACTTTCATTTTTGCTTGCTTTCAAAGTCAAGATCACTTAGTCACTTGTCTCAAGTATCCCCTGATAAGAGCATATGTGAAATCTGAGTATCCTAGGATGAAAAATCACCAAGGTGGGAAAAGTTTTAAAATAAATGGTAAAAGTTTTTATGATGGTTTAAAGGTCAGAGTCACAAGGTCAAAGGGTCAAGGTCGATTTCTCGAATGAAAGCCAGTGTCCTTATGATTGCAAAGGGGAGGTAGAAAATATAAGTTTGTAGAAAGTAAAGAAAAAAGTGTGTCGGGTATATTTCGACTCCTCATTCCCGTTCAATCTAGCTTTCCAGGAGGTACTAGACCCCACGAAATCTCCGTTAGCACAGCACGAGAGATCTCAAAGAGTTTATTTGCACCTGAAGACCTACAGTATGAAAATGTTAGGGTATAAAGCTCTCTTTTGAAGTAAACCAAGGTTGGAACTTCTACAGTGCTTACTTTGACCGTGTACCAGGCACCGACAACGTGGACGATGCCAGTTGATTAAGCAAAAACTCGTGTTTTCTCGGAAAGCATCCGAGCTACATATGTAATAACCACTAAAAACCAATTTAGCCAAACAAAAGCAAAAACGTAGCCGTAATAGAGTAAACCGTTAGACCGTAGCTTGTTTGTAATTCGATTTAACGCAGTTTCCAGAAGTCTTGATGGTTTTGGTCATTATCGCCAAGAGATTGGGTTTGGTGATATTGTATCGGCTAATTAGACATGTGTTCATCTAAATAACAGACAAACCCCTTCTGAGTAATGGACATTGGCTTCGGGATAGAAAAATTAGAAACCTCAGAGTTTAACGTAGCTGCTTTCTTTCAAAGAAGAAAACCTACTTTTACAGTTATTCTATCAACTGTATATGCTAAAGAGAGGATATTGCACGAGGGGTATAATACCGTATTAAAATACCCTTTATCTTTTAAAAAAAAAAATGAGGCCGTACCGAGTTTTGGTCTGTGTTAGATAATAAGTAAAATAGATTTTGTATTCTATGAATATGAATTAGATTTTCTATTTATAATATGACCTTAATTTTGCAATAAACCACTAAGAATTTGATCTAATAGAAATCATCTATATACGATTTTCCACGAAACATAGAACGCCATTTGTAAAAAGACATCATTACAAGCAAAATGACGTCATTTTGGCGATATGAAAAATGATTTACCATAGGCTTCGAATTCATATGCAAAGTTTTGACACTAACGCAATATTACCAATGTTATATCAAAATATTGAACGGGTTTATTTAACTTCCGGATCGAAGGTTATATTTCAAATGTAATTACACTGTAACTGAATGAATTTAGCATTTGTAGCCCATAAAACAAATATTTGAAAAAGATAAGGATCCAGCGAATATAAGCTAGATGAAGTATTTTTTCAAAATATTTTTTTGGGCTAGAATGACCCTTCTTGATTAATAAAAAAATCCAGAAAAATTGGAAAGTTTCGATCCTTGTCAGTCGGCTCCGTCTGACCAGAATCGATTCTTTTTGCCTAACGCAGGAGGTTACTTTTCGGATCACATTTATTTGAATCTTGCCAGTCCGGAATTTGGTTGGATCAAATTGGAAATTCTAACCTGTTGTCTACATTATTTTCAAATCCACTTGCTCAACATGGAACTTCAGTATTTCTTACATCTATTTAAATCAAATGACAAATTCAAATCAGCTGATACCTTATCAAACTGACGGATCGCCCCTGTCAATCAAGCATCGATAAACTAATTAACCCATTTCCACACAAAGATACTTTTTGACGTTCCTCAAGAAAAACAATACGGAAAACGTTGTGTAAAATGAAGAAATTGCTTGCAACAAGTAATTTCAGCAAATTCTTCATTTTCCACCTAGAAATGTGAAAAAAATCATTAACTTTAAACTGTCGTCCGCAACTCCTTTCAATTCAGGCCTGTCTACAATGTTGCCGTCTGATAAAGATCGTGGGATTTTGAAATGTCTTGCTGAAGGATTTTAAATGTTGAAATACTGCTTTCTTGCTTGCTTGATTGGTGTTTAACGCCACTTTTAATAGTATATTTCATTCATATCGCGGCGGCTCGATTACCTTACCACGAATTCCTGGCATTTTTCACACCAGTACTACCAATACTTCCTTTTCGAGCCTCCAGCTGCGCATCCCACTAAGTTTTACGATTATCAACCCATTGGTGGAAGACAAAGTCGGAAGAATATTCATCACGGACGGGGATCGAACCAACAAATTGTTTGACGATCCCTCTCAAAACACGACTTGTTTGATTTATACACGGAACCACATTAATCTGTCATTTTGTAACGAACATTGCAAGATCAGCATCTTACCAGACTTGGAATTGACGGCTCGCGGCTGTTCATCAAAGAATCAATTGACGAAAAAAATCATTTACTAATACTGAAAGTGAACTTTAAACTTTAATATCGAAGTGGGACTTCCTGTTGGAACTCAGAGGGCGTGGCCAGCGATCCGTCAATTCTTTGGGAGATTTTCTTAACCCATTACCAGACGGTAAAAATTCAGACTGGTCCAAATTCAAAGGAGTTGCAGACGACAATTCAAAGTTTATCAAATTTCAGATATTTTCAACCTATTGGGTAGAAAACATAGAGGAAAATGGAGAAATTGCTTGATACAAGCAATGTCTTCATTTTACGCAATGTTTTCTTCCTAATTGTGTTTCGGGGGGGGGGGTGCATCAAAAAGCGTCATCATGTTGCAATGGGTTGATTTGACAATCGGCAGTGTAGTTTTGGTACAAAAAGGTTGTAAGTGGAGAGATATTCCATGTGAGAAACTACTAAACTTCTATTTATAATGAACGAGAGTCTGGTTAGAAACTGTGTCTGTGTTTAATAAAGGACCCGTCTCTATAATAATAAGTTTAATCCAAGCATTAGGATTTATACGGACGTTTCTTCCCATAGACCTAAAAGTAAAATTACTGGTTTCTGCTAGCGTAACCTGTAATCATTGGATCTTACGCGGGAAATTCTTAACTCCTTTTCCAATACGCTCATCTGTAATGGGTAAAGATATGTTTGATCGGGAATGAGGTCAGACGCAGAAACTTTTTGTTGCACTGAGTATCTCTTGAGATTAAATCTTACCAAAACCTAGCCGCCGTCATAGCGCAGTCGGTAGCGCGTCAGACTCCCAATCTTCAGCCATGGGATGACATGGGTTCGAGCCCCGGCGGCGGCACATATCCTTTCCGACATTTGTCTCTCACCAATGGGTAGATAATCGTTAACCTATGAGTGGGATAGCAACTGGAGGCTAGGAAAGGATGTACTGGTGTGAGAAATATTAAGAATCCATTGTTAGGTGCTCCAGCCGGCGCGACTTGACTGAAATACTGTTAAGAGTGGCGTAAAACCCCATTCAATCAATCAACTCACCGTAACCACACAACTTACACCCTGTAACGTATGGGCATATTTTTGTCTCACGAATGAGTTTACAAACAATTGAAGCTGATTAGCGGCTGAAACTTGATAGCGGTAATAATTATCCCCCGCCTTTGGGCGAAGGGGATATTGTAATGGTCTGCGTCCGTCATTCCGTCACTAAGCTTGCCCGGAGAATATCTCCTAAAGTATAAATGCTATCAACTTGAAACGTCATAGGTGGGTAGATCTCATTGAGGAGAAGTGCAGTGCATAAGAACAACAACTCTTGCTTGCATAATTTAAGAGTTAATTCTCTTTGTTGTTTAAAGACTAAAATTTTGTCCAGAGCATATCTTTGAGAGTATAATAGCTATTAACTTGAAACTTCATAGGTGGATAGATCTCGTTGAGGAGAATTGTAGAGCACAAGACCCACGACTCTTGTTTGCATAATTTTGGAGTTATCGTCCTTTGTTGTTTTTAAGACTTAGATTTTGTCCAGAGCATATCTCTGAAAGTGTAATAGCTATTATCGAACTCATTGAGAAGAAATGCAGTGTACAAGAAACTTAAATCTAACTGGCTTTAGTTTACTATCAAGCTTTTACAGAGGGGATAGCCATGTGCGACATGGCTCTTGTTCGGAATAATATTGAATGTTGTTTCTTTTACAGTAATCAGGTAAGACGCTTTGATTTTGTTTTCGTACCGTGAGCGATGGTCATTCAAGTGGATTATTCTTCGGGGTCGCCTTTTCAGACTTCTTACAGGCCTCAGAAAGCTTCCGTAAGATCTTTATTATTATTTATTATTATTTTCGGGATTTCCATTCGTTAATTATCATTATCATAAATTGGTCAAGTACATGGTTGCAGCTAAGGTAGGACAGGCTAACAGAAATTACAGCCTGTAGTATGTTCCGGACATTTGAACTGAATTAAGGTCTGTCGACATATCTTGACATTTCATTCTCTTCGATGGTTCGATGACCAATCGTTTGCCCCTACCACTTACTCTGTTAGCCCTGCCCATTGACTCGAACGAAATTGCCTATTGATTCGGACAGGAAGTTCCACTTCGATTTAAAACTGCATTATTTGCAAAAGATTATAGCTAGTAGCATTCAATAACAAATAAGAATAGTTGGTTGGCGACCTAAACGCCGTAACTACAGCTTTAACCAAAAGATTGCTTCGACAAAATGCTTCGCATAAATGGCAGGTCTCGTCCCATTTCCGATAAAAATGAATGATTTGTTTGATCGTGTATTTTTTTTTTTTTTTTTTTTTTTTTGACAGCTGCGTTTGTTCAGTTACTGACTAGGGTAAGAAATGGATCTTTATTGATCTACATACACGCAAATCTCATTAGTGAAGCTTATGAAATCCCGATTCTTTTCTGGATAGAAATGGTGAGAAGAAATTCAAAGAAATTACTATATAAATCACTTTGAACAATCAGCGACCGTCAATGACGTAAGCTATATATGCGTTGCACAAAACGTAGTACACAGTTCACAAAAAGTGGGACAAAAAATACACAAGTTTATACATTATAATACGCGATCTTGAAAACGACCTTAGCTTGAACACCTATCAATAGAAGCGAGCTGATTCCCTCTGCCTTATCTACCTTACTAATCATTTTGTAGGACAATCTTTTTTTGTCCTATCTTTCGGGAAGTGAGACGCGCATGCGCAAAGATTGTTTCTAATCTTAGTAACAAATCTCTTAAACTTTCGCTGCTATATCACGGCGAAGTTAACTTATTCATGCCTTTTCTCTTTACAACCAAACTGGGCTGGGATTCCGAGATGTCTTTTCCAAGGACATACCACGTGACAAGCTACGCGAAAGGACTTCGACCCTCAACCATCGACTTCTCTTATGAGTCCGCCACCCTTACTCCAGTACCTCCGTCTGTAAAGATATGGATGGAATTTTCGTTGAAAACGCCGAGCAGAAGTATAGCTAATTGACCTTATTTGGATGATAAATCGTGCACAGGCCTAGATTGTGACACGAATACTCTGAATTGCAGAGATGGTCTTTTCGCTTCAGGACATGTGAAGATCGTATGGTTAATGGATATTTTTACCGCGAGGCGCCCAATATTTTTGTAGTAAATTGAGAGAGTTAATTCAATCGTATGTCTACTCTAGTAAGAAAATCACAAGATTGCTTCTCGTAAACGCTCTAAATGTATTAGTCTACAGGATAAATTCTTGAAGAACCCTTCATTTCTTCATATCTCTTAACCCATTCCAACACAATGACGCTTTTTGACGCCCCTCAAGAACAGCACTTAGGAAAACATTGTTGAAAATGAAGAAATTGCTTGTAACAAGCAATTTCTACATTTTAAACTATGTTTTTTTACCGAGAAAGTTGAAAAAATCAAAAATTTCATAAGCTTTTAATTGTCGTCTGCAACTTCTTTCAATTTGGACCAGTCTAAAATTTTGCCACCTGGTAATGGGTTAAACTATTACATGACGAGACCAAAGTGAAAGACGTTACAGAAGACATTTTAAAAGTGATTGTTTTCAAAAATACGTACCAAATAGGGTTTAATATATTCCCAGCAAAGTAAAAATTGCTTGCCACAATAATTTCTGCTTTTCCCACAAAGACTTTCTCTTAATCACACTTAATCCCAATCCTACGTGATCCCGATTATTTACGACCAAAAGAAAAGATTAAATATAGCCTAATAAAATTTGCCGCTTTTTGCAATATTAATGCAATTAATACAATGTTCGGAGTATAAAAATGAGATAATGTGCTGAAAAAATCAGGACGGCTTTACATACATTTTCGGTGACAATTGCAGTTCAATTCATTTATTCCCTGCAAAATTTGAATAAAATGAGGGAAAAAATTGAATTTAGGTGCAATTTGAAAAAGTCATGTCTAGAGATCAAATCAAAGATACCTTATCTTGATTTTCAGAGCGTGAAAAATATGAATCTTTATCAATTAAAGTTAAAATAGAAGAAAACTGAAACCAGCTATATGTGATTAAAATCTTAGAAATAAGTTCTTATCATGAATCGATCTTGCATGATTCTTTCTTTGCTCTTACTTTCTAAGAATAGATCCAACTTAAATGGCACATGTGTTTGCAAAATGTGCAAACATTACAGTAGACCTAGTCAAACTGAAAAAATAAGTTTTTTAGGGGAAAACTATTTATCATATACCTATAAAAGATAAAGACTAAAATCTGGCTATCTAATACAACTCGACAGAAACAAAAATCAGTAATCGGCGTGTATCAAAAACCCGTATTCGTGGAGTACCTTTAAACAAGGACTACTCTTTTTGTGTTTTTTTCGGAAAGTTGGTTATTTCTTAATCATGTAAGAGATTTTTCTTAATTCTTGTCTTAAAAGGTATATAATAAAAGGAATATTACAACAGTGTGTTTTTCTATTTGTTGTTATAGTTTTCTCGAATCTGTCTCATCCAATAGAAAATACCTACACGAGATTCTCGAACACGATAACAATAAATAGAAAAAAAAATGTTGTAATATTCCCTATTTATACAATACTGACCATTAAAAGGTGTATTTTTATGCTATTTTTCTATTATTTTGGCAGAAGTAGCCATCAGATATTATGGTTATAACAATTAAATATTACTATAATATTATGACTAAGAAGAATGTGTTTTTGTGTTTCCGATGAAAATGGAGAAATACCAACTCACAAGCAGTCTTTCCTATTAAACTTTTCACAAAAGACATTTCGAATATATTGTACGAATCATAATAACATTGCATCATCCAATTACCTCAGTTAAGATTGTTAGTCCAATCTCACCAAACATGGTCCGTAATTCAGACGTTATTTTCGAAAAAGTTTTAAAGAATGTTTATAATCTGCCTTCCCCCCTATATTGCATTTACAACAGACATATACCATGTCCATCTTTTCTTTGAGGAAGTTCCAAGATATGAACCTAACAAAAGAAGGTCTATGATAGATGCCTAGTTGACCGGACCAGGATAGGAACAATGCATTTTCTCTTGCATGTACAATTTAACCCTTTCCCGTTTTGCAAAATTTTAGACTCGTCCAAATTAAAAGGTTTTGCAGACGAAAATTTTTAAGTGAATTTAATTTGGACAATAACCATTCAGTAAGGTAGAAAATTTTTGTGGAAAAGGAGAAATTGCTTGTGACAAGCATTTCCTTATTTTTCTTCAATGTTTTCTCAAGTTTAAAATCACAGTGCCGCAAAACCCTGGGTTTGTACAGGAACGGGTTTCTAGAAAGAAGTTGGGAGTAAGCACCACAAACCTTTAATTCTGAAAAGAGAAATATGTCCATGCCTTCAACCAAGCCCCCCCCCCAATTTTTAATTAACCAGTACACAGCAATTGAAGTCGAAATACAAGGTATGTAAATGCCATTCTATCCAAGTGCACATCAGGGAAAATGGAATTCATCTCACTACAAGAAGTCTTATGCGAAATCCATATGAAGGATATCTAAAAAGAGATCTGATCCATCTGAGGTTAACGAGGGATGATATTTTGAAAAGAAATATATGAGCCTGTGCGTGACATTGTAAATCAGTTTATATGTGTGTGAATGCAGACTCTGAGCGGTATGAACTGCCACCCGGGGCATAAAAATACTCGCTGATCGCATAAAGATTTGAGTCAGTATCTATCTGTAGAGCACATGTTAAAGACTCTAATCAGACTGTGCGGATGCGCAGACTGATCCGAGTCTTTCCTTGGTGCACATATGTAATGGTTGGAAATGTAACGCATTTAAGTATGTAGTATGACAATTCTATATTCAGAAAATATTCAAAAAGCGGCACGTTTTCGTGCCTGCATAGTCCAACAGGGAGTGTCACTTTAAGCACTTCTGAGAAGTGTAGTAAATATTCAGTAGAGCCTAAACGTTAACCTCTTAGGCTCTCACCACGCCCTTTCCGGTACCATAGGCGTGTCCGCAAAAGCGCGCGAAACCAGTCTAGCGAGGCGTCGAACCGGCCCGCATTGCTATTCCAGTACAAGTAGTCGGAGTGATAACATCGCTGTCATCCTTTGTGCGTACTTACACGAAGATCGTCACTAATAAGATTAGGTGATACACTTTAGAAGGTCCATTTTTGCTCGACGGGTCAAAAATATACAATTATAATGATGATGACTTACCGATATGTTGCGCTCGTTCTGTAATCTGTCATTTTTGAAGTTGCCTTACTTGCTACCCCAACAAAAGTGCATCACTAGTGCCTGTTCCTTCATCACGAAGTTTGAAGTTTTCAAAGCACCAAAATGCTTGTCAATCGTGTTTCATGTAAACCCGTTGATGTAATTTGGCTTGTTTAGGAGAATCTGTATTTTTGTCTTTATCTTGCCTTTTTACAATACATGCGATCACGGTATTTGTCCAATTATCAGATTAATATCTCTAAACACTGGGCAGTCTACGAGTTTATAAAAGGGACAAAGGTGAGTCTTAAAACTTTTGTGTTCAGTGTTCTGATTGTTTTACGGTACCTGAGTAAAAATCAAAGTACTGAAATTACTGTAAGCTAGCAAAGCATAGTTTTGTTAAGTAATTTTCTTTGCTAAAGGTAATCATGATTGAAAATCTTTCCCTTGATGGGTAGAAAAATTGTGGACAATGAAGAAATTGCTTGTAGCAAGCAATTTCTTCTTGTCCACGATGTTTTCCTATGCTTTTTTCACGAGATTCTTAAAAAGTCGATATGAGTTGGAATGGGTAAAACAGCATACTTTTAAAGAGTTATTCTACAATTTGAATGGAGTTTGCAATATTCCAAATTACTTAAGAACTATTTTTATGGCGTAGGCATTCAATAGATTTAGTGGTCAAGCCTCCAGTGGCAGTTTGCACTCGTTGAACTTTGAGTCGACCTCAAAATTTTGTCTGTTAACTTAGGCTATCAAAATTGACGCTTTGCTAGCAAAAAATGGAAAACGATATAGACATGAAAGTGGAAATTCATTAGCTTGGGTGATTTGCTCTACTTGTACATGTATTTCAATGCTGAATTAGTAATTTCTTTTCTAAATTGGCGTATCCCGTCCACTCTGCTGACCACACCCACTGACTCAAGAAGTTCCATTTAGATTTAAAAATGCAGGCAGATAAATATAATCACTGAAATCTTCGAAATATATCTAGAGAAGAATTTCAAAATTTTCATTGTTTTACAAACGGCAAGTCAAGTTATGTAAAATTCATTTACTAAGTCGAATGTAAAGGTGTAACAAGACTTTCGAAAGTTCGACTTTATAAAATATGAGGGTATAAGCCACGCCCATAAAAGCCATGTTTTTAACCGATCATAATTATATGAAGGAATCTTATAAAGAATTACCCAAAAATTACCCGAAAATTATGTTTCTGAGGGGTAGATTTTAAAATTTAGAATAAACCATATATGGAAGTTACCCACCAAACCACCTTCACCTTAAAGGCATGTCATTATATGAATCGATTTTTTTTTTTGAAGAAAACAGAGAAAGGGTTTCCAAAGGATCGTTCGTGTGATTTTAGTTGATATCAATCAACTGGTTTCCGAGAAAAAAAGAGTTGTATTTCCGTTTATTTTCGTCTCTACCGTAGCACGTGCCCATACGAGCGACGCCCATAGAGGACGGTGAGTTCTTGGGGTGGAAAGTGTAAGGATACAGGACGTGAGGCCGGCCTCGAAGCTCCGATCTTGAGGTTTTTTGCTAGTTTAGCGACTTAACCGATTCCCACACAATGACGCTTTTGACGCCCATATAGAAAAGTAATTTGGAAAACATTGTGTAAAATGAAGAAATTGCTTCCAACAGGCAATTTCTTCATTTTCCACGATGTTTTCTAGCAAGTCTGCAACTCCTTTCAGTTTGGACCCGTATAAAATTTTGTCGTCTAGTTATGTATTTTATAAGTTTATGTCGCTCAATAACCATTTCACTTTTTGTAACATGTTACCGTCAATAAATTGTTGTTGTTGTTGTTACTTTAAATTTCGCCTTCGGAGTCAGTTGACGTAACCAGCTATACGTCAATTATGCCCTCTAATGCGTAATTTTTATTCAGCCATAATTAACTATGTTATTTGCGGCTGTGCATGAAGCAATTCTAACGACATTCAGTATGTCCTATCCATAATAAGAAGTGTTCAAAATCAGGGGACCGACCTTCTTCGAAGTCTGTGAATGGCGAATGATTTATAACTTATGAGGTCATAAAATCCCAACATCGACCCGACTTTATTTGAAATCACAGCATGGAATCGTGTTATTATTCGACACTTCAGAAACTTTCGGGCTGATAATGTAAGATGTCATGCGAAAAAGAAGCAACCCGGAATTTCGAGTGAATTCTTAAAAGATGGGTTGCATGGGACAAAGGAAAAATAAGATCGGTGTAAAAGCAAACGGCCCACCGGCACATTCTGTCCCCAAAATTAAATGTTGATTAGCATCTGTTTTTCTCTGAGAAGTAACAGCAAGGACAGATTTTGTAAATAAATATATTCAAATATATATACATGTATATGCAGTCGATTTTTCTCGAGCGACCACGTCTATAAAGCGATCCCTTCCATAAAGCAATGGTAATAATGGTACCATGGTAACAAAATTCTGCGTTGTTGGAACACATTAGAATTGTCTCAATGAGACGTTTCTAATGGGTCCCAACAGCATAGTATTAAACGAGAATTCTGTGATAATTTCTTAATGCAATCGAATCAATCCTTCATATCTTTAACAATAAAGTGTATTAAACGACAGTTCTTTTAAGCGATCACTTTTAAGTCGCCCCTTCAGTGGTCGCTTAATACAAGATTTATTGTATATTCAATATTGTGCTGACCTGCCCCCCCCCCCCTCCCAAAAAGCTCCCTTTTCTCAAAAAAATAATTCTTTATAAGAAATATAGTAGAGGTCTAGTAGTTATCACCGATAACTAGTTTCAGAAATTGATTGATTCATTGATTGATTGCTTGCTTGATTGATTAGGTTTTTGATTGGTTGATTGATAGCTAGTTTCAGAGATTGATTTCATTTGATTTGATTTGTATATAGGGGTTTAACGCCACCTTTAACAGTAATTCAGTCATATCACGGCGGCTGGAGCACCTAGTCATGGATTACTGGTATTTCCAAAACCAGTACTACCACTTCAGCATTGCCGAGCCTCCAGCAACTCATCCCACTTAGGTTTCCAATTATTCACCCATAAGCGGGAGATAAATGTCGGAAAGTATATTTGCCGCGACCGGGGATCGAACCTAGTTTCAGAGAAGAAGACTATATCTTCATTGTATGTTCCATATGGTGGTGAAATGGCCCGTCGATAACAAAATTGACCAGTCGATGGCCCCGCCCACCAACTCCGTTGGTCCCTCCCATTGGCTCCAACAGGAAGTTCCGCTTCGACTTTAAACGGCATCATTTTGCAAAGTGTATAGCCAGAACTATGTAACAAAAAAAAAAGATTGGTTGACGACCTAAACGCCGCAACTACAGCTTGAATAAGCTGTATAGTTATGACGTGTAAGTCGCCAAACCAACAAAATGCTTCACACAAAAAAGGCGGCCAATGTCGGAGTTCAAAACTAATTTCCGGTCTTCGTACATGATTTCCTTGGTCGACTACTTCTTTGATTGACAGCCGCGATTGGCCAATTGTTATTCGACGAACAAAATTTCTTGAGGAAAGCTGAGAGAGCTCCATCCAAGAGACATTCTTGTCAAAAATCGTTCGTATACTTACAGCAGTCTGATAGAAAAAATTATATTAATACTTTAAGGTTAGGTCCATGTTGAGCTGATAAGCCACGCAAATAACACATGCGCCCGATTAAATTGCTTGAAAGAATCTGAAAGAGGTACACCCACGACGTTAAAGTTGCAAACAAAGCTACACAGCTTCACATAAATGTCGGTCAGTGTCGGAATTCAAAGCTCACTTCCGGTCTAGATGCATTATTTGATTGGACAAATGATTCTTTGATTGACAGCCACGATTCAATTGGTAGTTTCACAGAAGAATTTTCACATTTACATCGTTTGCAAGATTGATCGATATTGTTTGTGTCTATTTGAGAAAAGGAGGCATTAGAAATAGGGCTATGAAGAACTGTCGAAATATTCCCTCTAATAAAACGACAAATTAAATCGAAGGAATGAAGGTCCTGAAAATCGCCATGTTTTGGATGTTTAGACCAGACAAAAGGTGTTGAAGAAATACAAATCCTGAGACCTGTATAACATCTATCTTAAAACCCGTGAACAAACAGAATTCTTTTAAGGCTGGTCCAAATTGAAAGAAGTTAAGACAACAGTTTATTTTTAAATGGGCACTAGAAAAGGATAAATTGCTTGAAACAAGTAATTTCTCCTTTCCTCACAATGCTTTCACTAAAGTTTTTTTCTTCTTATTTTAAAACAAAAGGTCCATTGACCCTGGTGCTCACCTGAGATGCTCTTTGTCTTCAAGGCATAATACTAACTGGGTCGGGAGAAGACCTCCTTCATAATTTAAGTCAACATTTGTTGCCATGCCACCTAATGCTTTCAACAGATTTAAAATATTTTAGTTATTATTAAGAGTGACAACGTTATGAAAATTTCTACCAAATTTTATTACAATTGGCCTAATAGTTTTGAAAGAGTTGCCCTCTTTATTTCTATTTAAACCTAATCACCCTGTGGCTCTAAAATTGTAGCAACTCTTTGACTTCTGGGTCAGGATGAGATGATTTTTTTATTATTGTCTAATTATACTCTTGTTGTCATAGCATAGTTTAAATTCTTTGTTTGAAATTGGCTCAATGGTTTTGGAGATGTCGTTTTAAAAATCCTTCTTTATTTCTATATAAGCCCAAACCCCTGCGAACCCGAGCGTGGGGTATTAAAGCTGTAGTTACGACAATTTGCTCGCGCACCCACGATATCTTATGGGACTGTGTATGGTATTTCTAACTATTTTACATGTGCGGTGAGTAAAGACTCAGATTAGTCTGTGAATCCCCACAGTCTGATCAGAGTCTTCATTATAAGCTCTGTAGATCGATAGTATCTCAAAGTTTCTGTTTAAGTGATCAGGAGATATTCAAAAAGCCTAATTGGCTATCCAGATTGTTAAGCCTTTGCACTTCATGTACAGAAGTGTTGCGCGAGGGCTCTAAATAATTTCACTTTCAAATATTTGTCTCAAGCACAAACACATCAACACATATTATATGATTGTATAGATAGCGTGCTCAGTCTAAAACTGATTATTACCATATTTTAGAAAAAAATGCTCCTCCAGTCGTATCTGTTATATTCTTTTTCAACTGTTATTTCGGCAAAAACAATTCTCATATATTAACTAATATCTCAATTGAGGTAATACTTTTCTGCTCAATTTCTTTTTATCTATCCTTATATCTTATTGAGCAACCCCCACCCCAACCCCTTGTTTTTGTTGTTTACGCACGTTTGTTTCCTTTTCATCATTTACAGTAATCATTTCATAATAGCGAAGGCAACATTGTAAAAAAGACTATTCAGATATTCTAATTGAAAATGCCTTAATGTTCTACCCTCATGAAATAAAGCTGCTATTATAATTATTACGGCCTAGTGAATTTAAACTTGAGAAAATATAGTAGGAAAAGAAGAAACTTCTGGTATCAAGCAATTTCTTCTTTTCCCACAATATTTTCTACTTTTTAGGTTGGTTACTTTTCAAATTACGCTTTGTTTTAGTTCTCGTTTTGCAAC
This sequence comes from Fragum fragum, assembly GCA_946902895.1. NCBI lineage: Eukaryota > Metazoa > Mollusca > Bivalvia > Cardiida > Cardiidae > Fragum > Fragum fragum. The sequence goes on along the minus strand of OX336379.1, from coordinate 31,706,646 downwards.
ATCATTCGAATTTGACGAGACTAAAATTTCGAAAACAGAATGGGTTAACCCTTTCCTGTACAAATCCGGGATTTTACAACACTGTGATTTTATACTTGTGGAAACATTGCGGAAAAAGAAGAAATTGCTTGTAACAAGCAATTTCTCCTTTTTCCACAATGTTTCTACCACATAGGATGATTTTATTTCAAATAGCATCCGATTTTCATTGTTGTCTGCAACCTATTTCAATTTGGACCAGTCAGAAATTTCCAAAAACAGAATGGGTTAAGAAAAGATGAAAAACAACTTTATAATGTTGGGAGTAGCGCTTTTAGTTCAATAATAACTCAAACATGCCAACTGTGGATAACCTTTATTTAATCCGAAAAAGCATTGTAATAATGGAATTAAGAAAAAAAGAATTATGATAGATTTTTCCTTCTTTTCCGATCTTGTTTTCGAGGCCATGTATTTATCTTTATACTATTTTGATTGTAAATTCTTTCAAACAAGTCGACAGTGGCTGAAAAAAAAACGAATATTACAGGATAACAGGATAACAGATTCTTTATTTAGACTTGTACATTACATACATCGTCGAAGTAAACAAATATACAAATATCTAAAACACGTGAAAGAATGACACGCACGCACACAAGCACACACACACACACACACACACACACACACACACACTATTTAACACTAGCAAGCCCGGTACACACGAGCACAATTGTCTACAGTTAGTTGTAATTTGAGAGTGTCTGGCAAGGGTTTTATCCAAAACCAAAAAAAAAAAAAAAAAAATTATAAGTGACGTCGACTATAAAAGGAGACAACTCTAGGAAACTAAAATGAACTAGAACTTCATGGGTTTCATCCCTTGATTATTCTCTTATAAAGCCACTGCTTTTATTACCTAGTGGCCTATTTTCTCTTTTTTTTCCGTTTAGACGAAATGCCTATATCTTTCGGGCTTATAGAACTTCTTTTTAAAATTTATGTAAAAATCCACGTTCAAACAATAAAGAGCTAATATACGGATAGGCGCTGTCAAAACAACAACAACAACAAAAAGAAAAACCAACAACGAATGGTCATTCCAATCATTCACTTACGCGGGAAGTAAACTTTTAACTTGAAATTAATGCTAACATAAATTAGCTCAATATTACCCAAGCTGTAGTTACGACCTTTAAGTCACCAATCAACGATTCGCATTTTATCTGAAGTAACTGAAAGCACATTTAAACGGAAGATATGGTAGTGAAACATCATGCCCCCTTGACAGCCTTTTATTTTTGGAAATGTGAAATTTATAAGTGACCTTGACCTTGATGGATGACCTAGACTTTAAAAACTTATGCCTATCAATCCATCTGGCATAAAAATAGGGATTTTAAATGGTTTAGAAAGAATTTGGTGATTTTTGCTGGTAAATTATTTGTTATGATGAAAATCAAATATTTTTTTCCTTATTTATCTATTTTCATTTTTTTCGAGAACTACTTTCAATAATTGAATCGCTCTATAACTGCGTAGGTTCCGATGACTATTTCCATAAATGTACCAACTAAGTTATGAATAAGTTTATGTTGATCAAAACATGATTGTATGGCGTTGTGTACTCCAAGACTCAAGGTTGGATGTCTGCAAATTTCTACGAAATAATCAGGTGAGCCTGAATGCATCAATCTGTGTCAGCTCATCTTGAAAATAAAACGCTATATCATACTGAAATAATATGATTTTTAGTTTCGTCTGTCTAAAACGAGCCTTCTGATTTGCCGAAAAAAATATTCATACCTCCATAAATAAAATTTTGGGCACGCAGCTATTTTGTATGCTTCTACCAAAAATAGTTCCAGAAAAATGTATCAAAATTTGTAAACTATTTGTTTTTTCGTTTGATGTCATTAAATTATGAGGAAAGAATACAATTTTTTTAAGGACTTATCAAACGAAAAACCTAATCCCACTTAAGTATGAACCCGCTTTGCGTACTCATACAATGTGATTACGTTTTACGTTTCATACCTCCATGAAAACAAAAATATTCAATTCATCACTGAAATAGATCCATAAATGCAGTAGTAAGAGTCCGGACAACCATTTTATTATATACCCATAAATTATATGGATTAAAATCTAGCTATCTAATACAACTCGACAGAAAAAAAAATCAATATTCGGCGTGTACTAAAAAACCGTATTCGTCGAGTACCGTTAAACGCGGACTACTCTTTTGTGTATTGCCGTTCGGTTTTTTTTTTTTTTGTTTTTTTTTCGGAAAGTTGGTTATTTCTTAATCATTTAAGAGAATTTTCTTAATGGCATGTCCTAAAAGGTATATAATAAAAGGAATATTACAACAGTGTGTTTTTGTATTTGTTGTTATCGTTTCTTCTCGAAACATGTGTAGGCGTTTTTTATTGGATTCGACCTTCAGTCTCATCCAATAAAAAATACCTACACACGATTCTCGAACACGAAAACAACAAATAGAAAAACACACTATTGTAATATTCCCTATATATTCGAACTTGACCTGAAGACTATACATGAACAAATGTTACAAACGACACTTCAAAATAATGTAAAACTATTTCGTTTGTTTTGTTTGAATGGGGTTTTACGCCGCTTTCAACAATCTTACAGTTATATCACGGCGGCTGGAGCACCTAACAATGGCTTCCTGGTATTTCTCCCACCAGTACCGCCATCACATCCTTTCCTAGCCTCCAGCTGCTATCCCACATAGGTCTACGATTATCGACCCATTGGTGGGAGACAAATAGTCGGAAAGGATGAGTGCCGCCATCGGGGATCGAACCCGGGACCTCTAGATTAAAACTATTTCGTAATCAACCCTCATATAATTTCATTTTAGTTTCATCTATCAAGATTCAATTTAATTAAATGGCTTAATATTTTCTCATTGTTCAACGAACAAAATTTTGTGCTCACAACTATTTTTTTGTGCATGTGCACAAAGGAGATCAAAACAATTTTAATGAAAACTATTTATTGAATTGAGTTTAACGACACTTTTAACAGTATTTAAGTCATGTCGCGGCAGCTGGAGCACCTAACAATGGCTTCCTGGTATTTCTCACACCAGTACCACAACTACATCCTTTCCTAGCCTCCAGCTGCTATCCCACTCAGGTTTACGATTATTCGCCCAATGGTGAGAGACGAATGTCGGAAAGGATATGTGCCGCCGGCGGGGATCGAATTAAAAACTGGTAAAATGCTTGATAGCATTAGATAATAAACAAGATGTGTTTGTGAAACACCATGCCCCCGAAACAGGAATTCTTTAGAAACGGGGGAATTTTATTGGTTTTTTTTTCTTTGTTTTAGGGAAAAGGATTAAAATTTTGACCTTGACCTTGATGAAATAACCTTCCCCAGTTGCGCCTTGTTAAGACATATCTACATACCAAATATTAGCATTGTAACTTAATCAGGGTTGAAGTTATAGGAAAATGTTTAGTTGGCAGGGTAAGTTTTGCAGACAGACAGACGGACAGACAGATAGACGGAGGGACACCGGTAAAACAATATGCCCCCGATCTTATCGATTCGGGGGCATTAAAATGAAGAAACATTATTTTTTTGTTTACATTGAGGTATGAACCTTAAAACTTAATCGCACTAATGTTTAAATCCACGTCGCGTCGCAAAGTTTTTCAGTTTTCTTCAATATTGAAGGCAACTCGTTTTAAAAAAGATTACTTGTTTGTAGTTTACAACTTTCTTTTAAGCAACAAATATGTAAGTCAAGTAATATCTTTTTTTTTTTTTCTTGCATAGCTATGTGATTCCTTCCGGAAATTTGGCGAGTGTTTTAACCCTTCCCACACAACTCCTTCTTTTTACGCCCCTCAAGAAAAAATCTTTGGCAAACATTAAGGAAAATGAAGAAATGTCTTGTATCAAGCAATTTCTTTATTATCAACAATGTTTCCTATCTAAAAAGATGAAATGAATTAAAATTCTAACCACTTGAAATTGTCGTCTGCAGCTTCTTTCAATTTGGTCCAGTCTAAAATTCTGTTGTGTGGGGATGAGTTAAAGAATAACCAAAAGATCATTGCTGTGAAATTTGGTTTGAAACCATCCTCATATTTCGGAGAACATGATTTTCAAACAAAAGTTTCACTAAATGTCACATATGGACTATAGTCCTGTCTATAAAAGTTATGTATTCACAAGCCCCGCCAAAATACGCTATGTTCTTTTACCTAGCAAAGTTCTATGAAGAAATCTGATGAACAGTCTCCAACAAACATCCCAGAGCATTTTGCTCAAAATCGAACACCTTGTTTTTGAGAGGAAGTTTTTAACGTTTTCACTATTTTCCATGTAGATATTAGCCCCGACTATTTAGGCTATTCATCCGACCATTTTTTAAAGGAAAAATAACCATTCCTGGCGATTTTTGTTGAAATCAGTCAACAAGTTTATGAGAAAGTTTTCAAAGTTTTTACTTCATATGGAAATTAGCTCGGCCTAAAAAGCCATGTATTTCATCCAACCGATTTCTTTGAATGAATCTGACAAGGGTTCAGCCAAGAACCATTCCTGTGAATTTGGTTGAAGTCAATCAACTGGTTTATGAGGAAAGGTTTTCAATTTTTTCTCTATACGGAAACTAGCTCCGAGAAGAAATCCGATAAAGCGGCCTGTGAATTTGGTTTAAATCTGTGCAGCACTTTCTGGGAAGATTTTTGGGGTTAAAGTTTACGGTCGCAATGACGCAAGCACAGACGGATATCGCGCCATGACAATCAGACAGTGGAGCTATAAATAGCCATATATACCCTGCACAACTTTGATGAAATTAGGACAAAGGTTCCCTGGTAGAAGATTTTTCAATGAAGAATGTTTCCGAAAGACAGACGCCCCATGAACAAAAAAAAAAATGACAACAGGTTTCTGGTCTTCGGCTAGTGAAGCTGAAAAATGGAAAAAATGCAATAAGAGATATTCATGAAATCTACAATATTAATACTGATTAGTCCTTTCAAACAGTCAAATGAGTCAAATGTTGTTTATATTTATGTTTACACTTCAATATTTTAAGCTTTACCGATCAGTGCAGCAATGCTAAATGGCTTCTTTTTTAAAACCTTGACCTCTATAGCTCCGTCTGAAACCTACAATATGATAAAAGAAAAATAAAATGAATTTGTCCAAACTGAATGTGATAACAAAATATAATGTACATGTATAAGCGAATGTAAAATTCTAAAATAATTTAATGGGGTTTTAATGAGTAGAAAAACATTAGAAAAAAGTAGAAATTTCTTCTCTCAAGCAATTTCTAATTTAAGTTCAATTCCATTACCATTGATACAATGATCTTATGATTTTTCCTTATCCAATTCTTAACCCATTAATAGTAATAATAATATTTTTATGACGTCATCTGGCGTAATAAGCAATTTCTACGATTTGTTTCATTCAACGTCTATGAATGTGGATTCTTTTTTGGTAATGAATAAATTTCAATACGCATTTCTATAGCCTAGTGCTGGGTCCAATATCCTTAGATTTAGATAAGTAAAGCGTCTGTCGTCTGATAACGGATACCTACAGTAACCTTTGGATCATTTTCGATTTCCATTTCAGGTAGTTCATGTCTTTTCAATATTTCCTTGGGAGACCCCTGACTTGTATCTATACAAGTAACAGATATCACAAAGGTTTTGCTGAAATATGTATATTAAACCCATTACCAGACGGCAAAAATCTAGACTGGTCCAATTTCAAAAGAGTTGCAGACGACAATTTAAAGCTCGTGGAATTATAGATTTTTTCAACTTCAAGGGTAGTAAATATCTAGGAAATGAAGAAATTGCTTGTTTCTATGATATCCTTCATTACCCCTTTCTGGGATTGCACAAAAAAGCGCTTTTTTTCAGAATACAGTAATTCCATGAAGTATTTAAGTACAGGGTCAATAGGCATTATTACACACTAAATATTAAAGCCCTTGGCCTTATGGTTTGGGAGAAGGAGACTTTTAAAGATTTCCTTCTTTATTTTTATGTAAAATAAATCATCGCATCGGAAAGGGCTAATTTTAGAATACGGTAATTCTTTGAAGTATTTTTGGTAGAGAGTCAATAGATGATAATTTATACAAAATATCAAAGCTCTAGGCCTTATGGAGAAGAAAATTTCTTGAGTTTTCCTTCTTATTTCCATGTAAAGTCAGGGATCGCACAGAAAAGGGCTAATTTTCAGAATACAGTAATTCTTTGAGGTATTTTGGTAGAGGGTCAATAGGTGATGATTTGTACTAAATATCAAAGCTCTATGCCTTATGGCTTGGGAGAAGAAGATTTTTAAAGCTTTCCTTCTTTATTTTTGTGTAAAATCAGGGATCGCATAGAAAATGGCTAATTTTAGAATACGGTAATTCTAAGAAGATTTTGGTAGAGGGTCAATAGATGATAATTTGTACAAAATATCAAAGCTCTAGGCCTTATGGCTTGTGAGGAGAAGTTCTTTCTTTAATTCTATGTAAAATCAGGGATCGCCCAGAAGAGGGCTAATTTTCAGGATACGGTAATTCTTTGAAGTATTTTGGTAGAGGGTCAACATATGATGATTTATACAAAATATCAATGCTCTAGGCCTTATGGTTTGGGAGAAGAAGATTTTTAAAGTTTGCCTTCTTTATTTCTATGTAAAATCAGGGATCGCCCAGAAAAGGGCTAATTTTCAGATTATGGTAATTTCTTTAAGTATTTTGGTAGAGGGTCACTAGATGATGATTTGTACCAAATATTAAAGCTTTAGGCCTTATGGCTTGTGAGGAGAAGATTTTTTTTCACTCCGTTGCCATGGCAACAAGAGTTCTTCATGGATATCAGTTATTTAAAGTATTTTGAAAGAACATGACCTAAGGATCATTTATATGAGGTTATGTTGAATTCCATGGGTAGTTTAGGAGGAGAAGATTTTTTTGCAATTGTGAACGGAGGGACGGACGGACGATGACCGATCACAATAGCTCACCCAGAGCACTTCGTACCCAGGTGAGCTAATAACAGAACAAATACTATTTATCAAAGGGAAGTAATTCATAGACCACTATTTTTCCTAAAAGAGTTAAGATTTCGAATCGTGTCGGTCTACCTTAAAAAAGAACGATATATCAAGCATCATTCACATCACACTTACCCTTTAAATTCGACTGTTGGTTGACCTATTTCAACACCCTCCAATAAAAATCGAATAGTTCCCTTTTTCGTCATTCTCTTTCTTCACACTCACTATATATTAAACACAATGTAGAATAAAGCTTATTTTACCAATGATACCATTATCAGACAACAAAATTGAAGATAAATATTAGTGGTCATGATGCATCGGTCCGATTCGTTCCATCGGCCCGAATATACTTAAATAGGTAATCTAGTTTTCTTAAAAACTGGAGACAACTCATTTTACACAGAAATACTTGTTTTACACCCTACTATAAGGGAAGTAGCTTTCTTTAAGCAATACAAATTCTCACTCAGTTAATTAATATCTATTATTTTGCTTTCATCACCATTTGATCTCTACCTAAAATCTGGCTAATCATCTAAAACAATATCGAGGGGTTAGAGCAAAAGTATAGTATGGGTCTATACAATGTACAATGTACAATGTATCAAACCTACTGAAATTTCTTCCAGAAATCCAGAGACAGATAGCCAAAAGATCATTCCAGTAAAATTTGGTTGAAATATATTCTCAAGATTCCGAAAACAAATTATCAAAGTTTCCATGGTATACCATATACGAACATTGGCTCACACTTTACATCCACGATTTTTTAATCGAGTCATATTCTATGAAGGAAACTAAAAGAGGGTCATCAGAATATCATTCTTGTTAAACTGGGTTGAAATTATCAACTGGTCTCTGAAGAAGACTTTCAAAGATTCACTGTACGCCATTTATGGACACTAGCCCCAGCCATAAAAGCCATGTTTGATCCAATCAAAAATTATTTGAATGAATCTGATAACGGGTCGGCAAAGCATAATTACTGTGAAAATGAATTTAAAACAATCGTCTGATTTCTGAGAAGATTTTCGAACCCATACTATATACCTTATATGAAAATGAGCTCCATCTTAAATATCCATAATTTTCATCAGATTATTTTTTTCAGAAGGATTTTGATGAAGGATCACCAATCAAGCGAATCAGTTCTCATCAAAACGAACAGGTGTAAAAATATTATGAGAATCGGACCGTGCGATCAGAGCCTGAGACTATAAAAACTTTTCGTACTCAATTAATAACTCAAAATTCGATTCGAAATTAAAGATACATTACGTTAAATTCTACGGGATGGGCGAGAATATGAAACATTTTATTGGTAACACAAAAATCTACAGTTATCTTTGAAACACGACATTTCTTAAGACTTTCAGTTTGAGTAATTCTCAATAGGGTACAAAAAAGTTTAATAATCTCAGGCGCTGATCCTACGGCCCGATTCTCATAATATTTTCGCTCTGGTATACACTATAACAGATTTCAAACAAGCTACGATATCTCCGGTTTTACACAGTTTCTATGTGACTGCCTTGTACTTTATGTGCAATCAAATTAATTGTGTTGGTTGTGTATTCCACTAATCAGAAGTAATGCAACTATCTTTTCCAAGAATAATAATGCAAGAACTTCGATAAAAACAATTAGAATTATTCCTTGATTTATTTTGAGCAATGCAATTAAAACTTACCCGAATCAAACGACTCAAAGGGCCCGCTCATTTTGGCTTTTTAGTCGTGTGTTATTTTCAGGACAGATCAAAGCTCGTATATTACTAAACACTTCTGTGTAAATATAAAATATATAACATGTGTTAGTCAAACAGCAATGCCTTTGTATATCTAGAAGTTTGGTAGGCTACCGTGACTTTGTGATATGCAGATCCGAGTACAGGCAATCTTGCCCGAGCAACCACCTCTATTGAGCAACCTCGTCTATTAAGCGATCATATAAAATCTCTTAAGAAGAAAATGCATTTTTTCTAAAAAGTAAAATTATAACTAAATCCTATGTAGACTATTCTAATGAGTTTCAAAAACGTAGAATTAAGCGAGAATTCAGTAATGGGTTATGTATGTAATCGGACAAATCCTTCATATCTAAGTGTATTAAGCTACCATTCTTTAAAGCAACCTTGTAAAATAGTAGACGGTTGATTTTTGAACCAACGACGGGACACCAAATCGATAAATTTGAGATATCTTGACATCAATCTCAAAGCAGAGTTGTCGTTCGTTACTCAAACACTTCTGCGATGGGCTAAATCACAAGATTCTTGTCAAACAAAGGATTGGTATTTATATTACTTTTCTGTTGTTCGACAAGAATAAAAACGTTAAGGACATAATAATTATGGCTCAAGATGCATTACATGAGCATTAAAACTTAATAATTTTCCTAAAACCATCGAACTACTTTTGGTATGAAACCTTTTGAATTGTTAATGGGAAAACATCTCCTATTCATGCGCCAGGTCCGTTGCGGTATTGATGACGTATTAGCGGAGTATTTACTGAGTCCATTACAGAGATTAATGGGGAATGAACCGTAGTGCAAGAGAGTGATCTTGACATGTGTGAAATAGATTGGAGTTGCGCGCATGCTTATCAGCATGGATCCGAATAGTCATAAACTTAACTAGTTTTGAAATTACTGTCGATACATTTACCTTCGGCCAGGATAAGTAATCTCGGAAGTAACAAGCAATTTCTTCCAAGTCCATAATGTTTTCCACCCTATAAGGCAATTTTTTCTAAATTTCATTAACTTGAAATTGTAGTCTGCAAGTTCTTTCAACTTGAACCAGTCTGAGATTTTGTCGAGTTGTAATGGGTTAAATGGGTCAATTTTAACTAGTAACAAGCAATGTCGTCATTGTCCACTATGGTTTTTTATCCTAAGAGACAAATATTTTCTGAATTCCACCATTTTGAGATTTTGACCTTCAACAACTTCCAGTTTGAGCCAGTCTAAAATTGTGTTGACTGGTAATCGATTAAAATATATAATCTACATTTTCCCTTCATAATAATAAGGTATTATGATTAGTAACCAACAAGACAAAACCCTACTTTTTACCACTTTCTTACCTTGATCTATTTGTAGAACTGCAAAGAGGAATGCCATTTCTAAGTTAATGATACGGTGGCATGGAGGTGACAAGTACGGGTTTTTTTTACTTAGAAAAAAGGTAGAAAGAAAACGAATTACTCCTCTGTCGTGGGAACGAGATTCACAACCAATCAAAGTCGGTCTTTATTCAATTGAGCTATTTATAACCTTTCAATGGATGCCGCGTTAGAGAAGTAGCCTATGTATATTGGATGATTATGTCGTGAGAACGACTTACTATCTCGTGCGCACGACATAGAGACAGATTTCGAATGGCTGTGTATAATATATATTCAAAAAAAAAAACAAAAACAAAAACACCCTAAAACATTTTTCGTTTTAATCATTTTTAAATAAAAAAAATCGATTAAATCACTTCGTCTTTTTTTTAGACCTAAAAAGAACCTCCCAAAACATTTACGTTAGAGACAGGTTTTGATTGGCTGCGTTTCTCGTCCCCACGAGATAGCAATTCGTTTTCTTTCTTCTTTTATTCTTAAATATAAAAAAAAGAAAAACGTGTTATAACCGTTTCTTGAATCCATTTTTTTTCTAAAATAAAAAAAAACTTTAAAGCGAAAAATTATTTGGAAGGTTTTTCTTTTCTAAATAAAAAAAATAACCCGCACACCTCTATGAATATTTTCTAATTTGCATTTTTTTTTTCTTTTAGATCTAAATAAAAAAAACGCACATGTCACCCCTATTCCACCGCATTATGAAGACAGAAATTATGCAATTACAGTTTACTGTTAGTAACTAAATGTTGTAATCTGAGTTATAACAGTTTTCCTTGGAAAATGGGTGTTAATCGGTCCATGCATAAGTACATACGCAAAAAAACTTGAAGTCTCAGAAACCAAGTTATAAACTTTCAACCCTTCAACACTTTATCTTAATGAAGCAGCAGTCGGTGATCTAAGTGATCAAGAATTCTTTACTATGAGCAGACCCTAGAAATTTCAGTAAGTGAAAAAATGTAGGACTCGGCGATAAAACCTCAGATTACTCGTAATAAGTACGAGACCCGAAAAATAAATCATTTGAACAATCGCAGCCGTCAATCAAAGAATAAATCGACCAATTAATTCATTCAATTAGACTTAAAGTGAACTTTGAATTCCATGAAACATTGTTGTTGGTTTGGCGACTTAAACGTCGCAACAGCAACTTATTCAAGCTGTAGTTACGACGTTTAATTCACAAACTAATTACTAATGATTTTCCTTATTAGTTACATGTAACTGACCATAAATTTTGCAAAATAACGCCGTTAGAATTCCTGTGGAATCAGTGGGTGTAACGATCCGTCATTTTGCTCTTAAATTCAAAAGTTGTACTCATGCTCTATCAACTAGGTTGGATAAACCTTGATCATCAGGGATTAGCAGATATCTACCTTTGCCTCTTCATACCCAATATACCAAATTGTCTACAGCTTTATGGAGGTACCACTTCCTCAGTTCATAAAAGCAATAGACAAGCTTTCCCTCCTCCATCCCCCCCCCCCACTGCAAACAAAAGTAGTTTCAGATTTCATGCTTTGATATTGGGTCACATTCAGCCCTTTTCGAATATTCATAATTATTTCTTATCTCTTTTGCCATCAATTCAATGATTTTACCAAATAGAAACTACATACTTTCACAAAATTTAATTATTTATATCTTCGGATTTTATATTATGCTAGAATCTCTTTATTCGATTGATCTCAATTGTCGATGCGTAGTAAACCCCAATTCATTCATTCATACATAAAATAAAAGTTTATAAAGACTAGCCCGGGGTTGGACCGTATGCTAAAATATGATGGAATGCATCACGTGAATCTCACTGTATAGAGGCGATCCGGGTAAGTACAGACGATTTCTGTACGGTTTAGTAATCGAATACGATTAAACTTCGTTCGGCATTTAACTTCTAACGGACTTCAATCTGAAAACTCTTAACATTTTATCACGAAAGAGACCTAAACGGAAAAAGCTTTGCGATAATTGTTACACGAAGTCTTCTTAAGAGATTTGTTGGCATTTCTCGATCATTAATGGCAAAGGCATTGACGACTTTAAACGGTGTTATTTTGCACAACTTATGGCCTGTAGCATGTAACAAATAGTAGAACAGTTGGTTGACGACCTAAACGTCGTAACTACAGCTTAAATAAGCTGTAGTTACGGCATTTTAGTTGCCAAACCTACAAATATTGGCGTTCGAATCTCATTTCCGGGTTGAATGAATGATTTGATTTGTCGATATATTCCTTGATTGACATCGCGATTGGTAAATTATAAACAAACCAATAAAACACAGACAAAGACTTATAGACAACCATGTTATGTACTGACAGTCATTAACATAATGACTAACACACTCAGAAAGATAGGGACTCAGTTGAAAAAGACAACGATAAAGACAGGCAGCCAAATATACGAAAATGTGGCTCTTTAAAAATGTTGTTTATGACAATGAGGATGACGATACTATAAAGGGAAATGTCGGAGACTATTATTATAGCCTTGAGACATGGGCTTTGACGCCCATAAGCAAAGATTCAGATAAGATAATGAAAACAAATAAATGTTCTTTTGTGAAAAGTTAAATCAGCTCAATTTTACTTTAATTAATGGGAAAATAAAAATTTGGTTATTGCTCCCTGTAAAAATCGAAAGGGAAAAACAGTACTTTGCCGATTCCATTTAACAGGCACTCATCTATTTTGACGCCCCTGATTAGTCAGCGCTTTAAAAAAAACTCTACTGTGGTTGAAGTTGTATGATGAAACCATTGTTAGTTAAGTACTTTCATTTCGACATGCATATTCATTTACCAAAAAATGATTATATTAGAGTTTATTAATCAAAAAGACTCGCCAAAATCACAAATCGTCGATACATTGAAAAGAGCTGTAGATACGACGTTTTGTTCGCCCACTGAATACGTATTACTCTCAAAAGTTTTGTGTCTGTACTTTTTCTACCTACAAAATTGGTACGGAAAGTACGGACGCTTCTTTTGTGTGTGAATATCTTAACCCTTGTCATACTGAAGAAATAGATATGTTGATGATTAATCAATAAATATATTTATATCAATTTCACGGGTGTAGACCGTAAATTAACAGTAGTGCATGGTCGAATAATAAAATTTTGCTTAAAAACAAATCTACACTATATATTGATATTGTCAATAAATTAATTATTACTTAACTTATTGTTATTATCCTATCAATTATCAAGGATAAAGGTTTTACGCTTAGTTTATACAAAATAAAATTTTACCTGTAACGATTGTAAATAATAATTAGCCTACTGAATAAAATTCATGAATACACAAGGATTACAAAAGCAGGCATATCGATCGATGTCCATGTAAATATTTTCAGCATTACGTCATTTGGCCGAATTCGGCACCAGATCCCGGAATTTATGCCGAAGGAATAACCGGTCAAGCCTGATTTCCGGATTTATCCATAGCAGATTCTATCTCGTGATTTCGACGCGTATCAGTATTTGAATTTCAAATTTATAATCTAGACAAATGTTAAAACGCACTGTTTTGATAGCTTAACTCTTTCCTGTTTCATCCCTGGTTACTACGTCCCTGTGATTTCATATTTGTGAAAACATTGTGGAAAAGTAGAAATTGCCTGTAACGAGCAATTTCTCTTTTTTCCAAAATACGGTAAATATAGCCTGTTATCTTTATATTCAAATCTCCTCATTTGATTTTTTTCTAAAAAATTGGGATCAAATTGATTGTCTTATGAACATACCCTAAATCACCTGACCTTTAGCAGCAATTTTACAGAATGCATATTTAGTACGGAGTTGTTCGACTTGGAATGATGAAGAATTTACCCTAAATTAAGTTCATCCTAAAATTTAGATTGGGTTAGTGAATACGTACTAAATCCAATTTAGTCTATTCTTTGGATTAAGTCGACTAAATCAGTTTAGAATGTGTTGGTGAATGCGGGCCTAGAAACAACGTATTCTATACTGGACAGGAGATTCACATCCAATAATTCATAATTCATTCATTATTCATAAAACAAGAACTTGCTTTTATCTAGCTAATCACACTATTGACCAATAGCGGCTGTCAATTAAATATCAGTCAACCATCGAAATTGTTCCCTTTAAGCAGAAGTGAGTTTTGAACTTCACCATTGGCCGCCCATGATTTTTGTTAAACTTTTTGGTTGATATGGCGACTTATTCAAACTGCAGTTACGACGTTAAGGACGCCAACAAGCCATTCTACTTTTTGTTACATTCTACTTGCCATAAATTTGCAAAATAACGCCGTGTAAATTCGAAGCGGAACTTTCTGTTGGAGTTAATGGGCGGTGCAAATGGAGTATGTGGACGTGGCCAGCGATTGATCAATTACCCATTCTCTATAACTTCCTTGGATGGTCATGTCAATCTCCATCAATAATGGGAATATCAATTGTTGTATATCGTCGGTATATTTCTGAAACCTCGTAACTACTGCTTGAAACAACCCTCGATATGGTCAGACCCCACCGGATTTTCGGTCTTCTTTTTCCTACACAAAAAAACACGTGTTTATGATGCCGTAGCAGATTCCGTAACATTCGTTGACTAAGACATCAATAGCGCTTTATCTTCATTCATAGCTCTGTCTTTTGTGATCAAAATCCATAGGTCATGATGAGTATTTTTTAGCTATCTAGCGAACAAAACTGCCAAACGGACAAAAATGCTTCACATAAATGGTGGCCAATCTTAGAGTTCAAAGTTAACTTCCAGTTTAAATGGATGATTTCATTTGTCGACTGATCATTTGATTGACAGCCTCGATTGGTTAACTACGAAATACCCGTGACAATGTATTTGCTATACATGAGTTGTAATGGTATCTGCAGTGTTTAGAAATAAATGTTTTCATCTGCTTCAAAATGGTGTAACTGTAACTAATACAACCAGTAATTGCTATCGGTTTGTTTTCATTTAGAAGGAACTACATTACTCTAGAACTTGTTCTTATTCCCCGTCTTACGTAGCCACGACCTTTATACGACCATGCCAATCAAGTCACGCTCTGAAAAATATCAACTCGTGGTCGATCAGGGGCAATTCAGCATCCAATTCGGGGAATTTGGTAAATTACACTCTACATTACGACCGAGCCACGATGGTCCTGGGCCCGACGCATTTCTGGTACGCTTCTGCTGCGCTTTTGCAAAGACCTACGCCGACCAGCGGCTGCGTTTTATCACAATGTAGCTACGACAATCTAGATCATTATATGATGCTACAAAAACCTAGAGGATTGTAAGTCGATATTAGTATGATGTCGCCAATTACATCACGACGTAGAGCGGTATTTGAACATATTCGAATAACTGTTCTCTATTACTTTTTTCTAGAAAAAAAAAAAAAAAAAAAAACACAAAAAAAACCAAACAATTAATGTGTTCTAAAATGGAACAGTTTTTGTTTTTTGAAGAACATAATGGATGCCTTTTCTAGAACTGTTCTAGAATTTACAAATGGCCTAATTTCTAGAAATATTCTAAAATATATTGTCTCATTCAACGTTCTGTTTATCACAAGAAGACCATGATGGTCCTAAATCGCTCACCTGAGGCATCTGCAAGCTACAGTACTTTTTTGTATAAAAAAGCTTGATCCAAATAAATAAAACAATTATAAGATTTTTGGCACAGTACAAAACAAGTTTGTAAAAAGGTTTAAAAATATTTTGAAAAAAGGAGAACTTAGTAATTACAAGCAATGTCTCCATTTCTAAAAATATTTTTTACCCTCTTAATCCTTGTATTTAAATTCCAATCAAACTTTAATTACCATCTGCAACTTCTTTTAACGTGGACCAGTGTTAAGAGGAGAAGACTTTTAAATTGCTCTTAATGAGCAATTTACTAAACTTGGGGCCTCTAGGACGGGGTCGGATTGACCCAATGGGTAAATTTTTTAAAAAGCTTGGATGAGACAATCTGGATGTACTATAGACCAAATATGAAAGCATTACAGCTAATACATTGGAAGAGGAAGATATTTGAACATGCATTTTTCATAACTTTGGATGCTTTGGGAAGAGCCATTTTTCCAGGGAGGTGTAACTTCAAGAAAATGGTAGATAACAATAATGTTATGCTATCTTTTTACTAAATGCTCTAGGCCCTATATTTAAGAAGAATTTTGTCACATTGAACGGTTTATGCAATTTTCGACCCCTGAAGCAGAGATGTTTTTGATCCTAAGGGCATAATTTCCTGTAACATAGTACAAAAGATTTAGTAATGCTACATACCAAATATGAATGTCCTTCACCTTATATTTCAGAAGGAGAAAACTTTTAAACTTGCTCTAATACGGCTTTTTCCCAAATTTTGGACCTCTGCAGCAGGGCTATGTTTTATGCAAGGGCTATGATTTTAGCAAACACGGCAGAGAACCATCTGGTAATGCTATATACCAAACATGAAATTAGACTTTATAGATTTGGAGGATAAGACTGTCTAATTGAGCATTTTTACAAACTTTATACACCAAGGGAAGGGAAGTTTTTTACCCTGGTAGATAACAGCCAGGCTATGCTACATTCCCATTGTAGATGCGCTCGGCCTTATTGTGAAGAAATTTTAACTTACTCCAATTTTGCGTTTTTTCCTATTTTGGTCCCCTAGTGCAGGGCTCTAGGAGCACAGTTCTAAGTAAAATAGTACCAAACCATCTAGTAATGCTACGTACAAAAACCATCTAGTAATACTAAGTATCAGATATAAATGTCCAAGGCCTTAAAGTTTAAAAAGAGAAGTAACTGTAATTAAGCATTTTTTCAGACTTTGGACCTCAGGGCCGGGGCCATTTTTGACCCCAGGATTTTAAAAAACTATTACTACCAATTTCAACTAAAAAACAGAGTTTTTCACAGAATAATATTTTTTTTACAACTTTTGTAGATCTTCACTCAAGGAACATCTCTGCAGCTTGATTGGATGAGTGGTTTTTGAGGAGAAGACATTTACAAATTTATTGAAATTTCCTATTTTTAAATGCCTCCACAACCAGATTTTCACGGAATGAATTCCTTTAAAAACTTTTGTAGAGCTTCACCCAAGGAACATCCCTGCAAAGTTTCAGTTTGATTGGCAAAATAGTTAAGGAGGAAAAGTTTTTAAAGAAATTGTGAATGGACAGACAGATGGAAAATGACCTATCACAATAGCTCATGTTGCACTTTGTGCTCAGGTGAGCTACAAGAACTGTTGTAGAACAGTTAAAGCAAATCTAGTGAAAAGTTCTAGAATTATTCTAGAAATTGAAAGAATTGTTCTAGACCCTCTCGCAGAGGTATGTACAAAGTTTGGTGAGTTTGTTTTTTTTGGTGGGGGGGCGGATACTGAGGATCTGATAGGATAGATTACCAGATGGTTGAGCCGCAAAGTTTTATGGTATCATGTTCAGGACAAGCACAATTTTAGTGTTTGACCTTGAGCTGTGACCTTGAAGCTATCCAACAATATTCTTTCAAATGGCACATCTACTCATGATGTAGAATAATTGTGCCAATTAATTTTGAAATCCATCAATAAATGTAGGAGTAATTGTCCAGACAAACACAATTTTAGTGTTTGACCATGACATTAGAACTATCCCAAAAATTCTTTCAAATGGCACATCTGCTCATGATGGAGAATAATTGTGCCAAGTTATTTTGAAATCCATCCATAAATGTAGGAGTAATTGTCTGGACATACAAAATTTTAGTGTTTGACCATGAACTGTGACCTTGACATTAGAACTATCCCAAAAATTCTTTCAAATTGCACATCTTGTAATGATGGAGAATAATTGTGCCAAGTTATTTTGAAATCCATCTATAAATGTAGGAGTAATTGTCCAGACAAACACAATTTTAGTGTTTGACCTTGAGCTGTGACCTTGACATTATAATTTTCCCAAAAAATTCTTTCAAATGGCACATCTACTCATGATGGAGAATAATTGTGCCAATTAATTTTGATATCCATCCATAAATGTAGGAGTAATTGTCCAGACATACTCAATTTTAGTGTTTGACCATGAGCTGTGACCTTGACATTAGAACTATCTCAAAAATTCTTTCAAATGGCACATCTACTCATGATGGAGATTTATTGTGCCAAGTTATTTTGAAATCCATCCATAAATTTAGGAGTAATTGTCTGGACAAACACAATTTTAGTGTTTAACCTTGAGCTGTGACTTTGACATAAGAACTATCCCAAAAAATTTTCAAATGGCACATCTACTCATGATGGGGAATAATTGTGCCAAGTCATTTTGAAATCCATCCATAAATATAGGAGTAATTGTCCAGACAAATTCAGACACAGACATACACTTTCTTGTCATAGTGACAACTGTGTCTCACTCACCGCAAGCTTGATTGACAAAATCAAAGTGCACAACTGTAATAACTTGTCTTTGTTAATATTGTCTTCAAGTGGAGTAGAATAACAAGAAGGACTTTGACTTAAACTGATCTATTAGAGAATGAAAATGACATGAAAATGGATATAACAAAGACAAAGTACAGTGATAATGTAATACAAATAAAAAGATAAAAAGAGCAATATTAAGTAAAAACAAGAGTGTTAAAAATATATAAACCCATTCCTAAATGTGGATAATACTGCTATATATCAAGACTTGATGAAAAGAAAACCTGGTGTGTTATTGAAATTCACATTAATGCTAGGAGAATATATATGATTATCAAAAACACGATATAAAAAAACGGGTATGCTGGTGCCAAAATCAACTGTGAATTTATGAAAATATGACCTTGATATATGATCTTTAGCTCCATATTTGACCTTAACCTAGGGGACAAGAACCTTGGTACCAGGAGACAGGTTATACTAGGATAAAAACATTACAAAATATGAAAGTGCTAGTGCATTAGACCTTTTCAGAATATATAGAAACAAGCAATATCTTCATTTTCAACAATATCTTCTACCACGATTACAAAGAAACCTAAAAATTAGATCATTAAAATTTGTTGTCTGAAATTTGGACTAGTTTAAAAATTTGTCATCTGGTAATGGTCAGAGAAAATGGCAAAATAATTGTAAAGTTGATCACTGCAAACAGAAGTGGACGCAGAAAAAAACAACAACAGAATATCTGTAAGCCACTTCATCTATCAATCAAGGACAAAATAGTTTTGTTTTGTCTGTTTGTTCACAAAAGAACTTTTGTTTGTGACATCACTCATTTTTGTTACCACCAAAATTTTGAGGTCAAGATCCTTTTTCAAGGTCAGTTTAATCCTAACAGAAACATCGGCCATAATATTTTGAAGTTATACTGCCTTCATATTTCACATGTGTATTTTTTGTAATAAGTCCATACTTTTAGTATCAATTTCAAGTTTATCTCTTCAGGGCATTTTTCAAGTTCAAATGTATGCAAATCATAAATTTAGAATGGTAAGTGATAGTGCCCTGAAATATCACATGTATATTTCCTGTAGCAAGACCTGTCTATTGATATCCTCCCAAAGTGATTTGTATATTTCAATGAGGTTTAAAACCACTTTTAACAGTATTTTAGTAATATGCTAGAGCCTGAAGCACCTAACCATGTATTCCTGGTACATGTATTTTCACACCAATTCTACCTCTAAACCCTTTCCAAGCCTCAAGCTGCTCACCCCACTAAGGTCAACAATGTACATCCAGTGGTGGGAGAGCCTCCCAAGGTAAAGATTGTTTTAAAATGTTAGATTTATCAACATCTTTAACATTGGCCATAATTTTTCAATTTAACCAAAGTTAAGGTCACTTTTCATGATCAAGGTATAATATGTATGTCACATACTAAAAATAAAGGCAAAGAGAATAAGTGTTTAACCCCTTAGAAGACAGCAAAATTTTACAATGGTGCAAATAGAAACAAATTGCAGACCACTATTTAAAGTTAATGAAATTTCAGATTTTTCAACTGTTTGGGAAGAAATATCGCGAAAAATGATGATATTGCTTTTTTGCAAGCCATTTCTTCATTTTTACACAATGTTTTCCCAATTGTTTTCGGGGGGAGGGGCGTCATAAGGTGTCATTGTTTGGGAACAGGTTAAAGAAATTTGTCATCTTGTTTTTGACAAGAAAAAGTAAACATGATAGCTTCTTTGCAGTGCCTAAGGCAGGTTTTAACAGTTTAAATACAGTGTATTTATACTAATAGACTTTGGATTTTTCCTTTCATTTAGTGAGAGGTTAAAGACAAATGAATGCTAATTTGATAACTCTTGTCTGTCTGATGATTTACGCTTGGATCAGCGGAGCAATTTTAAATGGTCTCAACTTAACAACTGTGACATCAACACATGTCTTCTCCACCTGCAAAATAGATAAACCATTTATCAAACAACACAATTTTCAAACTGGATCAAATTGGTAAAGGTTGCAGATGGATATTTTACTTTAATGCAAGACAAATTCAATCATCATACAGGACAGTAAATTGTATTCATCAATTAAAGAAAGACAAAATTTTAGGCTTGTCTAACTTGAAACAAGAGTGCCATTGTCACATTATATACAGCTACATAATTGTTTATGGGAAGGTAACTATAGATGTATAAGGGCTAGAACTCATGGATACACCATGTAGAACATCAAGCCAAGACAAGAAATATTGCATTAAGCGCCACTATTCTGTGGTGCATCCAAGTCAAGATTGTTTTCCTTAAGCCCCTTTTTCTGTAATGCAGCCTAAAATTGCAAAACCCGACAAATATGCGCAAGGTCAGGTGACTTAGGAACATTCTGCCAAAATTTCATTCAAATTCATCTATAAATGTAGGAGGAGATGTGTTAACATGAAATTTTGCATTAAGCGTCCTTTTTCTGTGAAACATCCTAAAGTGGCAAAACCCCGACAACATGCGCATTGTACGGTGACTAGGAACATTCTCTGAACATATCACCTTGACACATGGCCAACACCATGACAATAGTCTGCTAGCTTTCAGGACAACTACTGTCGAGCCCCCTAAGTTTTGACCACCAACTTGACGTTGACCATCAATTTTAGTGTTTGACCTTGAGCTTTGACCTTGAACTTGAAGCTATCCAAAATATTCTTTCCAATGGCACACCTACTCATGTTGGAGAAAAATTGTGCCAATTAATTTTGAAATCCATCCATAATTGTAGGAGAAATGCTCTTGACTATCACAATTTTAGTGTTTGACCTTGAGGTGTGACCTTGACATTAGAACTATCCCAAGAATTCTTTTAAACTACTCATGATGGAGAATAATTGTGCCAAGTTATTTTGAAATCCATCCATAAATGTAGGAGTAATTGTCCGGACAATTTCGGATGGACTGACTAACGCACATACACCAACTTGTCATAGTGACAACTATATTTGCTCACCACAAGCGGGCTGGACAAAAATGAGGGCAAGGGAAAATTTACTGGCAACAAGCCACTATTCCTTTTTTCACCCTTTTTCTACACTTTCTGTCTTGATTTATTGAATGGGGTTTAACGCTGCTTAACAGTTTTTCAGTCATATCGCAGCTGCTGGAGCACCTTAAAATGGATTCCTTGTATTTCTCACACCAGTACTATCTGTGACTACAACCTTTCCTAGCCTCCAGCTCCTATACCACTTAGGTTTATGATGATCCATCCACTGGTTAGAGACAAATGTTCGAAAGGATATGTGCCGCCGGGGATCGTACCCATGACATCCTATGATTGAAGATTAGGAGTCTGACGCGCTACCAACTGTGCTATGATGGCGGCCTACACTTTTTGGCACTTATTCTTTAAATCAACATATGAATTTTCTTTGAATAAGAACCTGTCTAAGAAACAGTCAAAATCTACTATTTCTTGTTTGATCCCTTTATTGTAGGTACACATTAAAATAGTATTCATAGGATGGTTCCAAAGAGTACCAATATTTTGGGGTTTGGTCTACCAATAGTTACTCCACTCCTACACAATTCTACTATTTTATACCCCTTAACCCATTACTAGACTGACAATTTTAAGACTGATTCAAATTCAAAGAAGCTGCAGTAACAATTTTTTGTTGATGTGATTTTAAAAATCTTTATATTTTTGGGCAGAAAATATTGTAGATATGAAGAATTTGCTTGTTACAAGCAATTTCTTCAAATTCAATAATGCTTTCCAAAGCTTATTGTCTTGGGAGTGTCAAAAAGCATCATTGTGTAGGAATGAGTTAAGAAATAGCTATGGGAAACATTATGAAAAAAATTGCTTATTTCAAGCAATTTTTTCATTATCCACAATCTTTTCTTCAACATCTGACAAAATTTTTAAAAATTTCATCCTGTAAAAATTGTTGTCTCCAACTTCTTTGAATTTGGACCAGTCTTAAATTTTGTCATCTGGTAATGGGTTAATCATGAAAGTTAGAAATCCAAATCAATTACTCTATCTTATCCTCTTAAAAAGGTTAACCCGTTCCCACACAATGATGCTTTTTGACATCCTTAAAAATACAATTTGGAAAACATGTAACATGAAGAAATTGCTTATAACAAGCAATTTCTTCATTTTCGTCAAGTTTTCTACACAGAAAAGTGAAAAAATTTTAAACTTATAAAGTTTAACTTGTCTTCTGCAACTTCTTTTTACCCATTCCCACAATATCCTTCTTTTTGATTGTGCCCATAAAGAAAAAGGTTTTAAAAACATAGTCGACAATAACGAAATTGAATGTAACAAGGAATTTCTTCGTTGTTCATAATGTTTTCTACCCTAAAAGGCAAATATTTTTTAAATTTTCACCGACTTGAAATTGTCATCTGCAACATCTATGAATTTTGACTCTTCTAAAATTTTTCTGTGTGGTAATAGGTTAATTTGAACCAGTCTAAATTTGTCGTCTGCTTATGGGTTAATAACTCACATTAACTTTTGTTGCTTGTTGGATTTCCATATTTGATATGTCATGTCTATACTGATCGCCATCGTAAGTCAGAGATATGGAGAAAGTTGTCCTGAAACATAAACAACTTCAACATGATATATCGAAACTCTGTGACTTGATAGTGGAAAGGACCTATTTCATACTAAACCTTACTTAACCCACTCCAAGGCAATGACACGTTGATGTCTCCAAGAAAAAAACTTTGGTGCTTTCAGCCCTTTGATTTTACAGAAATTCAGTAAGGTAATTTATACAGCATGACAAGGGTTAATGCAAGGAGATTTGCAAGAGTTTTCACTATACACTACAGGAGTTGGCACTAACAGTGTCCCGGGATCCCGAGGATCCCTGAAAATTGAAGGAACCCCAGCAATCTCAGGCTAGGGACTCCGTCAGGATCCTTCAATAGCTCTCCTGTAAAATAGATCTTAATGTATCAACTAATGCTCCTGATTTTTTGTTTGCTTGTTTTTATAGAAATCATTGTGGATATTGAAGAAATTGCTTGCTTAGAAAAACATTTAAGGTCTCATCATAAAGATCCAACAGTGTGTGTGTTGGGGGGGGGTCAGGCCAGGAACTAGAGTCTAGGGCATTACCTTATGAAATTTTGTCATCAGTTTTTGAGATGAACATTTTCAAATTTTTCACCATATACATGTATTCGATTAGTTCACCCATGGCAGGTTTCATCCAAATTCTTTGAAGGAAACTAATAAAGGGTCACTCCAGGATCATTCCAGTTGAATTTGATTGAAATTCTTTCATTGGATTCTAAGGAAAAGATTTTTAAAGAAAAGTTCAGATACGTATGCCGGGCTATGAAGGAAGTAGACCTTTAAACCAGTTTTAATTAAACACTCAGTCACTCAGAATTGCTATTTTCAGGATTACAATTACATAGTAGAGCAAATCTTTGCATAATAGGGAGCCATGACAATCTCAACCCATTCCCATGACGTAATAAAACAAGAGCACTACATGTGGATGCCAACCTTGGCTGTTCAAGTGCTTGATAGGGGATAAAATTTCTAAGTCCAAAAAGGGGCATTAATTTTGTTCAAAATGGATTCAGAGTTATCCCCCTTCTTGGTATAGATTTTGAAAAAGAACATATATCAAAAGTTTCAAGTTAATGTGTTTGGTAATACCAGAGATATTACAAACAACCTAGCTTAAAGTAGAAAGCATCACTATTGCTTTTTGCATTGTAAATTCACTTTGCCTTTTGAAGCCTTTTGAAGCCATTTCACAAATACTATTTTTTGATGCCTTTGAGAAGCAATGTTATAGAACTGTGTATGTAAATTTCTTTTTACAACAAATTTCTCCTTTTTCTCAAAATGTTTTCTACCTAAGTACAATGTACTCTTTTTTCCAAATTAACCCATTACCAGACAACAAATTTTAGACTGAGCCAAATTCAAAAAACTTGCAGGCAAACTTTTTTTAGAAATCTTTGTATTTGGGTTAGAAAACATTGTGGATAATGAAAAAATTGCTTGTATCAAGTAATTTCTTAATTTTCCATAATGTTTTCCAAAATGTTTGCCAAAAGTGTCTTTGTGTGGGAAAGGCTAAAGTGAATCCTAATGTCTTTTGCAACTTTTAACGATTCAGACCATTCTGAAAAATTGTCTTCTGGTCATTGGTTAATGGAAGGGTCATCATATGCTGCTGCTATAGTTGAACAATACAATCTGTCGTGTTTTTTATGGAATTCTTATGTAGTGAAACATTTCATCTTTAAATATCAAACATAAGTTTCCCATGGTTTGCGATATCTGATTTATCAATTTACAAATGCGACATCATCTTGGCATCTTGTTATCAGCGGAAGTTTTCAATCTGCAGATTAAGAATGTCATATTATGCATGTCCTATCACTTAAAATTATCTAATCACATCCTGTTTATTTTTCAAGTATTAGATGCACAGGTATGCCTCCTGTAAGAATATCAACCCTTTCCTGTACAAATCCAGGATTTTATGACGATGTGATTTTATACTTGAGAAAAGAGTGTGGAAAAAGAGGAAATTGCTTGTATCAAGCAATTTCTTTTTTTCCCACAATATTTTCTACCACATAGGATGGTTTAATTTTGCTCAAATAGAAGTTAATTGTCGGTGCGCTAGCAAAATGTCTTACCTACAGCTTAAATAATTTTACTCAAATACGAGGATCATAATTATGCAATGCCATTAACAAGACAGGCCCACATTTTCAAGCATTGAAGAAAATTAACTCCGAGAAAAACAATTGGAAAAACTTTGTATCTATAAATAAATAGCTTGTAACAAGCAATTTCTTCATTTTCCACAATCTTTTCTACCAAGAAATTAGAAAAAATCTAGAATCTCATCAACTTTAAATTGTTGTCTGCAATTCCTTTGAAATTTGACCTGTCTAAAATTTTGTTTTCTTGTAACGGGTTAAGCCATTCCTCACAATGATTTTTATCCTATAAGACAATAATAATAAATTCACATCACTTTGAACTGTCCTCAGTAGTAAATTTAGACTAAATCAAGCCTGGGCTAGGTACAAGGATTTGTTCCAGTCTTACCCTGATACTGTGACAGATGGCTTTGGACACTTTCTAAGGTCACCACCTTCGATCGTAAAACGAATTGTCCCCTCTTTGTCGTTTTCCTTCTTCACACTTACTGGTAGAAAACCAAACACACATTATATCATGTATAATCTCTCTTAACGCATTACCACATGACAAAAATTTAGACTGCTCCACATTGAAAGAAGTTAGAGATGACATTTTCATTATTAAATGATTTTCTTTTTTGTCTCCTGAAAAACATTATTTTCAACAATTTTTTCCCATGCATTTTTCTTGAGGGGCGTTTGAAAAAGTGGGATTTTGTGGTAATGGGTTAAACTATTACGTTCATTCCTGCATTATTCCTTCAAGACAAAAATTTAGCGAAAGCAAAATGTGGTAAATAAAGATATTCCTTGTAACACGCAATTTCGTCATTGTCTATAAAAAAAAATTTCAATATTAAAGCCAGACTTTTTTAGATATAAAAAGCTTAAAACTGTTGTTCATCATGTATCAGTTTAAAGATTTGTCCTCTCTTGTGATGCGTTAAAGGATATTTTTGATCAAATAGTAAAATCTACAAAATCTTAACCCATAAAATAGTAGAATTTAGAAAATCTTAAATCATTCCCACACAATTAGGCTTTTTGATGCTCCCAAGAAAAAAGCTTAAGAAAGCATTGTGGAAAAAATGATGAATTTGCTTGTTTAAAAAAGCAATTTCTTCATTATCCACAATGTTTTCTACCCAAAAAGTATAAGAGATCGAAATTTTCATTAACCCTTTCCTGTTTTCTGAAATTTTAGACTGGTCCAAGTTAAGAAAGGTTGCAGAGGATGATGAAAATTGGATGCAATTTGAAATGAAACCATCAAATGTGTTAGAAAATATTAACGTAAAATCCTGTGTTTGTACAAGAAAGGGTTAACTAAAATGTTGTCGTCTGGTAATGAGTTAATAGGCTCCGCAGTGATAGCTCTCTTGACTATTTGATTTATCAAATTGATTGAGGGACAGGAAGAAAATGCAGCCATACGCAATAATCACTTGACATTATGAGAACAATCGAATGTTTGGAAAGAGATTTGGGTACAAGATAAAAGCTCCCACAGGTCAATGATTAGTATGCAAGGAAGCTTCTATAATAGTAAAGTGGTTACAAAAAATTCAACTGAGATCCCCACAAGATTACACTTTCTGATAACCCTAAGAAAAACAATCTGGAAAACATTGTGTATAATTGTCAACAATGCTTTTTTCCTGGACACATGAAAAAATGTATAATTCCATAAACTTTAAATTGTGGTCTGCAACTTCTTTCAATTTTGATCAGTCAAAAACTCTACCTTCTCGTAATGGATTAATGCACCTCTTGACCCAGGTTTGGGTATAGCAGATTAGAAATAAGATACAGGGCCATTATGACTGCTAGTGCTTGAAAATTGCAATACATGGTATCAAAATCCATCTTTCAACTTAAACAATTGTAAAATTTTGTTGGCTGTTAATGGGTTAAAGACAATTCATTGCTGAAAGACAATTTAACCCATCACCAAACAACAAAGTTCTAGACTGGTCCATGTTCAAAATAGTTACAGATGGCAAATTTAGTTGATGGATTATAAAAATCTTTCTCTTTTGTTTGTTTTTTTGAATGGGGTTTTACGCCGCTTTCAACAATCTTTCAGTTATGTCGCGGGGGCTTGAGCACATAACAATGAAATCCTGCTATTTCTCACACCAGTACTACCATTACAACCCTTCCTAGCCTCCAGCTGCTATCCCACATAGGTCTACGATTATCGACCCATTGGTGAGAGACAAATAGTCAGAAAGGATGAGTGCTGCCGTCGGGGATCGAACCCGGGACCTCTAGATCTTTCTCTTTAAGGGAAGAAAACAAAGATTTTTTTCATTTCCCACTATGTTTTTTTCAAGAGCTTTTCCTTGAGGGTCTTATAAAAGCTGAATTGTGTTTATGACTATTCCACAGAGTTATCATCATATTTCAAGAAAATGCATTTAAAGCTGGCTCTTTTAAAGTATAGGCATACATGATGAGCATGACAAACACATTGATATGACACTGCCTTTGGTCAGTAGAGCTAAACAGCTGACACTAGTAGTGGATAGAAAATCTAAGTGGAAAATGAGCATATTTCATAAAAATGCATTTATAGTCAGCTTTCTTGAAAGTATAGGTTGTTCCTATGGTAATGAATATATTGTCGTCCTCGTTCTTATACCTTGTAGCTACAGCTTGAATCAAGCTGTAGTTATGAGGTTTTAGAAGGACAACAACCATATATTCCTAGTTTCAAAAGAAAACCATCAGTGATATCACAGATATAACAAAATTTCTAAGTTTCTACACCATGATGACAATGATGATGACCACATAGATGCGGACAAAGCTTATAACAATAACCTGGATTTTTCTGAAAGAAAAAAAAAAAGATGCCAAAGTAAAAATGTACAGAAACTCACCCAAATCAAAGCGCATACTCATCTTTGCTTCTTCAAGTTTTGTATTTTTGAGATAAAATCAAAACTTATAGAACAGGGAAACAGTTTTCTGTAAAGGCAAAACAAGATTAAAGCTTTGAACCCATTACCAGACAACAAAATTTTTTACTGTTCTAAATTGAAGGGTGACAGATGACAATTTTTTGTATATGAATCTTTTTTCAGCTTTTTGGGTAGAAAACATCAAAGTTTACGGATGACGCAGATGCAGGCATTGTCAACAACCATAGCAATACATTGTACCTCCAGTTTTCTCTGAAAACAGCCAATCTCGAGATAAAAAAAGATAACTTATTTACCCTTGTCAAGCTGATCCCAGAATATTCCGGATTTAACAATAGCTGTAAAGACTAAGATCCTAGTCCAGATTTACTTGTCATGTTAATGTCAAGGAAATACTTGAATTCACAATAGATCTAAATTTGACATAAAGAAAATTGTGAGGAAAGGATAAATATTCAGCAGGATAGGAGTTAACCTTAATTTTAAGTAAAAACTCTTGCTTACTATAAAATAATTTCATTTTCTGGATAGACCTCCATTTTCAATATTTGTTTTACCAGACACATCTAATCTATGTTGTATATGTCTCTGGATCTACTGAAGTCCAGTATTGAGATAGCTGTCAAACCAAAGTTGGAAAAGCTTTTAATTAGAATTTCTAGCATATCATAGATAAAATATATCTAAATTGGATTTATTGCAGTTCTCTTAATCTCGATCAGTCTGAAATTGTGTCATTAACGTACGACTTGTCAAAATTCAAAGCTGTTACAGACAATTTCAATTCATAAACTTTTTTACTTTTTTTTTTGTCTTTTGAGATAGAAAACATTGTGCATAATGAAGAAATTGTGTGTTACAATTTCTTCATTTTCCAAAATGTCTTCTGAAGCTTTTTATCTTGGGGGCATCTTAAAGCATCACAGTATGAGAATGGGTAAAATGCATGCCTTATTAATTGTTTCAAATCAGTAGTGCTAAATCATGATAGGCACTTTTTTATAAGTGTAGAAAGTGTTTGGAGGATCAACCCATTCCCACGCAACTAAATTTTAGACTGGTCCAAAGTGAAAGAAGCTGAAAACAACAATTTCAAGTTGATGGAATTTAAACTTTTTTTCATCTTCTTTGATAGAATACATTGTGGATAATGAATAAATTGCTTAATACAAGCAATTTCTTCATTTTCCACAATGTTTTCAAAAACTTTTTGGCTTGGGGGCATCTCAAAGCATCATTGTGACAGTATGGGAATGACTTAAATCAGTCTGTAGCCAGGTAGTCATTAAAAACATGCGAATTATTTAAAGAATGTAATAAAACCATCTAGTTATGTTACATACCAAATATGAATATCCTGGACCTAATAGTTTCAGAGGAGAAGTCATTTGAAATTGTTCTTATTAAGCATTTTTCAAAACTTAAGACTTCAGGGGCAGGGCCATTTTTGACCTCAGAGATTAGATATTTAAAAACTTGGTAGAGAACCATATGATTAAGCTCTATATGAAATATAAATGCCTTTGGCCTTGTAGTTTGAGAAAAAGACAACAAAAATTTTCTAAAATTTCCCATTTTCATATGCCACGGTTACAAGAGTTTTTGACGGAATTAAATTCTTTTAACAACTTTTGAAGAGCTTCACCCAAGGAACACTCCTGCAAAGTTTCAGCTTGATTGGCCTACTGGTTTAGGAGGAGAAGATTTTTAAAGATTTTTAAAGATTTACTTAATATTCCCATTTTCAAATGCCGCGGATATCAGAGTGTTTGAAGGAATTAAATTCTTTTAACAACTTTTGTAGAACTTCGCCCAAGGAACATCCCTGCAAAGTTTCAGCTTGATTGACCTACTGGTTTAGGAGGAGAAAATTTTTAAAGGTTTTTAAAGATTTCCTTAATATTCCCATTTTCAAATGCCACGGCAACCAGAGTTTTTGACTAAATAAAATTCTTTAAACAACTTTTGTAGAACTTCACCCAAGGAACATCCCTGCAAAGTTTCAGCTTGATTGGCCTACTGGTTTAGGAGAAGAAGATTTTTAAAGATTTTAAAGATTTCCTTAATATTCCCCTTTTGACATGCTGCCGCAACCAGAGTTTTTGATGGAATTAAATTCTTTTAACAACTTTTGTAGAACTTCACCCAAGGAATATCCCTGCTAAGTTTCAGCTTGATTGGCCAACTGGTTTAGGAGGAGAAGATTTTTAAATATTTACTTGATATCCCCAGGAGGAGAAGATTTTTAAAGAAATTGTTGAAGGACGGACAGATGGACAGACGGAAGACGGACGGACAAAGACCGATCACAATAGCTCATCTCACACTTTGTGCTCAGGTGAGCTAATAAAAGCTTTACTCTTTTGGAGAAAAAGATTTTTAAAGATCTCCTTTAATCCAAAGTTTTTATTTGATTGAAGAATATAGCCCTGAATCCCAGAGTATGGTAATTCTTTAAAGTATTTTTGTAGAGTGTCAATAGCTATTGATACATACCAAATATCAACACTCTTGGACTAATGGTATAGGAGGAGAAGATTTTCAAAGATATTCTTCTTTACTCATATGTAAAATCAGGGATTGCACAGAAAAGGGCTAATTTTCAAAGTACGGTAGTTCTTTGAAGTATTTTTTTGAATGAGAGAAGAATATTTTAAAAGATTTCTTATTTATCCCCTATGTAAAATCAGGAATAACACAGAAAAGGGCTAATTTTCATAGTACAGTAATTCTTTGAAGTATTTTGTTAGAGGGTCAATGGATGATGATTTATACCAAATATCACTCTTTTAGGCCTTTTTTCACTTGGTTGCCATGACAACAAAAGTTCTTCATGGATTTCAATTCTTTGAAGTATTTTGAAAGAGCATGACCTATGGATCGTTTCTGTGAAGTTTGAACACACCCTATCAGCGATATTATCCATTCATTTATCATTCATTTGAGTGGTTAACATTTTCTTCTTGCTAGCTAGTAAAGCGTCAGCTTTGATAGCTTAAGTTAACAGACAAATTTTGAGGTCTTCTCAAAGTTCAACGAGTGCAAACCGCCACTGGAGGCTTAACCACCAAATTGTTGGAATGCCTACGCCATAAAAAAAAGTTCTTTTATATTTCAGGAATATTGAAAACTCTAATCAAATTGTAGAGAACTCTGTCAAAAGCATGTTATTTAACCCATTCCCAACCGATCCCGCTTTTTAAGCATTTAAAGAAAAAAGCTTTGGAAAACATTGTGGACAATGAAGAAATTGCTTGTAACAAGCAATTTACTTTGATTTTGTAATATATGAGATGGATTCTTTTTACGAAGAATGTTATTGATGTTTATAATCTCAGATAATTTGACCAGAAGTACTTGATAAAATGCCCTATCGTTTCCATAATCATGTAACAAATTCATAAGCAAATATCCTTATACATATCAATATTTTAGTTATACAAATTCCAATCCTAATAACTAACTACTGACGTGCTTGAGCACCTATATCGCTCCACAGGCATGAATGTACTGATTAAGCAAATTTTTGAATGAATTCAAAATAAACTGAATATAAGGAAAATAGGTCTAAGTCATTGATATCTTTGAAATAGTTCTAGAGAACCATATCAAATTTTTCATTCTTTTTTACAAAAGTCAAGTTATGTAAAATTCATTGTCTAAAATTTTCACTTTATACCATATATGGACATAACCCACCACTGTAATAGGTAAGTTGTTCAACCAATCAAAATTGTGTGAAGGAATCCGACAAACATTTAATACATGTTTTCATCCAATCAAATTCTTTGAAGGAATCTAACCGAAAGTCACCCAAGGATCATTTCAGTGAAATTTGGTTGAAATCCAATCAAAATTCTTTGAAGGAATCTGATAGAATGTCACCCAAAGATTATTTTTGTGAAATTTGGTTGAAATCCATCAACTGGTTTATTACAAGAAGATTTTCAAAGCTTTTACCATATATGGAAATTTATCCCTAGCCAATATAGCCATGTTTTTCATTCAGTCAAAATTCTTTGAAGGAACCTGATAGAAGGTCACCCAAAGATAATTTCTGTGAAATTTGGTTGAAATCATTCGACTGGTTTATGAGGAGAAGATTCAGTCTTTAGCATTTATTGAAATTAAAATTAGGCTTTTATAAGGTGATTGTTTTGGTTTATATTCATTTATTGAGCTGAGGGGTCAATCCAAAGTATCTGCAGTAAGAAGTTATTTGAATTTACCCCATCTGAGAGAAAGCAGAAAATTTAAGAAATGTGATAACTAACAATGGTTCCTTCACAGCACTTTAACTACAGTAGAATTTTTATAGAGCGGACTACTCGAGGGTGTCAAAATAGATGAGTGCCAGTTAAATGGAAGTGGCATGGTACTGTTTTTTTCTATTACGAATTTTACAGGGAAAATTAACATTTTTAAGTTTTTTTATTCACTAATTAAAGTAAAATTAAGCTAATGTAACTTTTCAAGACAGACTATTAATTCATTTTCATTACCTTATCTGAATTTTGTAATCCTTGCTTAGGGGCATCAAAACCAATGTCTCAAGGCTGGTTACCAGTCAACTCAGCCCATCGAATAACTCGGCCCGGTCAACTCGGCCCCAATATATAATCTTTAGTAAAATATATCATAATTCTTAAAATATGCCTAAGTTTGGTAAAAATGATGCAGTATTGCCTTAATATGTTTTTCTATAATATTTTCAAATACATTATTTTGTGTTTTTAATATTATTGTATCAAGTCATTGTTTGAATATGTGCAATTTAAATGACTGTTAAATTTCAATTTAACTTTTCAATCTGCAGATGATGCATATGTAAATTTCCTCCAAACTGAATGATAATTGAATACTTTTGTATTCATAATAATTGTACTTAATAAATAATCAATGTTAAATTGTTTTGATGTAAAATAAGATTTGGGCCAAGTTATACGTTGGGCTGAGTTGCCGAAGGGGCCGAATTGAAAATGGGCCGAGTTGACCGGTCACCTCAAGGCTATATATAGAAATGAAAATCAAAAACTGAACTCATAGTGAAGTGATACATCAAAGTATTGATTCATTGCAATATTGACCAAACAACAGTACTATATCAACCGACAATAGCACTTGTCGTGGAATATTCCGGTTTTGGCAGGCGATGTAGGCCAAGATCAGCCTCGGTCCTGCATATATATCTTCAGTAATGCACTAGATAGTTGTTCTGATATAGAAACTCTTCCAAGACATGATCAGATGGGGGACTCAAAAGCAAATTAAGCAATTTGGTCCATTTTAGTAAAATAATAAGAAATAATACACAGAAAAAGTACGATATTTACCTGGGATGAATGATTTTTCAAAGAAATCAAAACGAACTTCTCTCAACGAAAACAATACTCGTAATTAAGTCTCACCTGGATACTTTTACCTGTCGTCCACTTGCTGTTGCCTAATTTACATCCTTATTCGGTCTTTTTGGTCTTTTATTATAGTATTTTAGCGACTGATTGAGCATGCGTAGTGTCTTAATAAAGTGAAACTACATTTCCGACGTGTTCGTGTTATTCCGGGATCTGCCGGAAAATGGCGATTACATTCTTGCATTACACAACTGGCGGCAAGCCGCGGTTGTGCCGTGCTTGTGAAATTTCTGTCACGGTGAATATAAATAGAAGAGTATGAATCGTGTAAAATAGATCAACATATCTTTGGTTTAAGATAAAGGTAAGTGAAAGATTATTCACGAAGGAATAGGTGTTACTAAACGACAAAACCGAACAGTTTAGACTGATCAGGTTGCAGACGACAAATTTTATTTAAATATAGGTGAACTCGGAAAACAAATCAGTATCTCGTAGAATAGAAAAAATGGTGAATAATGAAAGATATACTGGTGACAAAGCCTTTTCTCTATTTTACCACAATGTTTTCCAAAACATCTTATCTTTCCTTGGAGAGATTAAACCCCGGGAATATGTGGTAGAATGGTCTAGTCATGGGTTTGCCAAATATTTGTGCCGCAGTAAGGAAGTTTTGAACCACCATCGACGATAAACATTTTGAAAGGCGCAACTAGACTCTTCCCCAGTCTCATTGATATTTGTAAAATATTTGGGAAAACACTGTGTAAAATGAAGAAATTGCTTGTTACAAGCAGTTCCTTCATTTTCCACAATGTTTTCTACAAAGTAAGTGGAAAAAACCTGAAATTCCATAAACTTTAAATTGTCATCTGCAACTCCTTTGAATTTGGACCAGTCTAAAATTTTGCTGTCTTGGAATGGGTTACGCAATGCCATCCTCTCTTTCAATGAGGTCCTGGCTTTGGAAGTTAGACCACATAGAATTTATTTAGTTAACGTTTCAATATTCTCTAGCTGCTAACTTGTGTTAGTTTGTGAGAAGTAAGGGAGGTAATTTAAAAGGAATGGAATGTTTTTCTACCTTTGAATAATTATTAGCACAATTACCTGTGGTGGATATCCTGGAATAATAGATCTTTACTTCCTTAAGAAAATAATTTTATCATTTCTCATTATATTTTCTACCCTAAAGATATAAGATTTTACAATTTCATCAACCAAAACTTGTCCTCCAGTTTGGACTTTCCCTAAAATATGTCTTTTATTGAAAACAGAATACTGTCAGATTGTCGAAATGTTCCAACCTGAGACAGAGTTTTTTCTGAGGAACCATTGCTGAAAATATATATATATATATATATATATATATATAAACAGTTAAAAAATATTTTTTATGATCTACTATTTTATTTTTCTAAATTACAGTACAAAAAATTATACTTCAGGGGGGGGGGGGGTGTTATCGCAATTTGACTCTTGGAATTTCAATTTTGACTCTTGAAAATTTTGGCCCGAGGGTAAATGACTGTTGACTTATGGGTACTAGTGAAAACACTAATTTAGCTGCACATATTATCTGCAATATCATAGCCCTCTTACTGATAATCTGGCGAGCAGATTATCAGTAAGAGGGTTACGATTTCGCAGCTAGTTACATATATATGTAATAAAAAAGTAAATTGATTGAATAAGCTGTAGTTACAGTGTTTAAGCTTTCAACCCAATGAGAACTATTCATATTAAATTAATGTCCACCTTTGTTGGAATTTGAAGTTCACTTCCTGTCTAAACGTATGATTTGATTGGTCAATCAAATTTTTGAGTAAAGATTCAAAGATTCCTCAATTTCAAAAGTTAGCACAAGCTTTCTCTGCATTAGTGGTGCTATGTAATGACATAGCACTTGCTTTAAACCCGTATATTTTATTATTTTGTGTAGAAATAAAGATGATGTCAGAAGCTGAGATTCTGTCCTTGTGTGAAGGCGAGGCCATTCGTCTGTGTGAAAAGACAACAATTATTGAGACCATTATAAGTCTGACAAAACACAAGAGTGCACGTGTAAGACAGAGAGCTCTGAAGGAAATGTGTCCATGTAGGGTTAAAGACGATCTGTCTGACTTCTGGGACCGGGTTGTGGAAATGGTTGAAGACGAGGCCCCTAATGTTCGATATCAGGTAGGTAAACTGAATCATACTAGTAAAAGCTGTATCAGGTGACTCAAGGATTCACCAAAACTAAACGCCTTTTGCTGAATTCACTTTTTAATACCTTCAAAATCTCTGGGGGATATATATAGCAGCCAGCATGTGGGCCACAGGATATAGTTTATATTATAATTTCTAGAGAAAATACTTTGGATTAACTTTTTGTGAAAGTGGATTTTGATGATTCAATGGTCATTCAATGGTTTAGAGATTTCTCTTGAGGAAGACGTGTATAAAATGGGCAACCTTAGAAAAAGTGAAATCAGTTTACACATACAAATTTCAGATTAGTCCAAATTGAAATAGACTAAAGATTTGAGGTGTTAAAAGAGTGCAATTCGTGGCAAAACACCAATTCGTTCTATATTTACAGGTCTTGCACACCCTTTGTGATGGATCCCCAACTCATTTGGAAGACAAGGTTGCTGATGCTTTGGACATCTTCAACTACGACAAGGACCCCAAAATCCGACGTAAAGCACACCAAGTTCTCACTGGGTACAGGCGCACAGGCAAATGGAATGTCATGTGATCCGAGGATCAAGAAAGGGGGATTAATCCTTATCAAGGAGACCACACTATCCAAGCTGTATGGTGGCCTAGAAAAGCAGTGCTCCAGGACTAGCTTTCATAAATGTGCCAGGCCCTTGTTTGTACCAAGGCCACTTCATGGCCCTTTAATTAAGGAATACCGTATTTCTCTGGATAAAAGCTCCCTCTCCAAAAAAGCCCCCCCCCCTTTCAATATTTTTCAAGGACTTAGAGCTAAACTGTTGTTAGTGTTCACTCTTTGTACAGGAACTTTCTACAGTTTTGCACAAGTCACTTGAAATTTTCTCATGCTCGACAATTAGTTGAAATGACCTTGAAGATTCGTGTTAAATGTTGCTTATTTCTTTGCTTAACTATTTTGATGAAATTATTCTCAAACAAATTTTGAAAAACAATATACAGAAATATTTGATGGATTGACGATGTACAAAATTCAAGCTCCCTTTGCTTTTTTCAGGAGAATTTATTAGGAGAAATATGGTATTTTGGATAGGAGTATTTAGACGGATACAAAGTTGGTCTGCTGAAATACCTGCACACAGCAGGTTAAAACAACTTGTACATTTACTAAAGAAGTTTGGGCAGTAAAATGAAAGCCTTAAACTATACTTTCTTTTCCTATCATCTATAAAACAAGTGAAAATACATGTAATTATTAAAGGTGCCAGAGCAAAGGCTTTTAACTGAATGTTGCCTGTGTACTATTTTCTATGTCAACTAGACATGTGCCCCACAGGGGAATAAGGAAGACTTCCTATTTTACCACAAAATGGAATTAAAAAATAAATTTCCATACAAACTTTTTACACTGGTTTAAATTTGAAATGACAATTCAAAACACCAGGCTAGGGAACGCTGTAAGCATTGCTTGTCGCAAGCCATTTCTACTTTTCCCAAAATGTTTCAACAGCTATTTTTCTTAAAGGCATGAAAATATGGTAATATTTGGTTATGGGTAAATTGTAGCAGTGCTTTTCCATTTCAAAATAAGAATGCTTTTCAGAACCCTTAAAGAACATTTTAGCTCCACTGGCTGAAAGCATGCAAGCTATTGTCATGGCGTTGTGTCCACAGTGAATCCGCCCGTAAACTTTTACTATAAAAATCTTATCCTCAGAAAATACTTGACCGAATTCAACTAAATTTTACACAAATGATCCTTGGATGAGCCTTTATCAGATTCCTTCAAAGAATTTTGATCGGATGAAAAACATGGCTTTAACGGGCGGGGCTAATTTCCAAATATGGTGAAAATTTTGAAAATCTTCTTCTCAGATACCAATTGATGGATTTCAACCAAATTTTGCACAAATGATCCTTGGGAGAGCCTTTATGAGATTCCTTCAAAGAGTTTTGATTGGATGAAAAACATGGCTTTAATGGGTGAGGCTATTTCCATATATGGTAAAAGTTTTAAAAATCTTCGTCTAAAATATCAATTGAGGGATTTCAACAAAATTTTACAGGAATGCTCATTTGGTGACTTTGGGTATCAGATTCCTTCAAAGAATTAAGATTGGATGAAAAATATGGCTTAACTTGGCAGGGCTATTTCCATATATGGCAAAAACTTTGAAAATCCTCTTATGGATGGATATCAACCAAATTTCACTGGATTGATCCTTTGGTGATCCTTTGGTGACAGAAAACATGGCTTTTATGGACGGGGAATTATTTCCATATATGGCGAAAGCTTTGAAAACCTTCTTCTAAGAGACCATTTGATGGATTTCAACAAAATTTCACCAGAATAATCCTTTGACGACCCATTTTAGATTGCTATAAAAAGAATTTATTGGCTGTCAACATTGCTTAAATGGATCGGGCTTATTTCCATATATGGTAAGCAGTGAAAGCTACAATCTGCAAGATGGTTTCAAATAAATTTCTCGGGAATGATTAGTAAATTCAGGCCTGTGGAGCAAATCAGGCGCTCAAGTGCCTCTAGTTTTTAAAGAAATCATTGTGGGAAAAGGAAATTGCAGTTTTTTCTGCTTTTCCAACATAATTCTCTCATTGGATATTTATCCATGTCATACTCAATGAAAATCATATTTCGAAAGTATATTAAAATCAAGGGGCAGAAAGAACTAGAGGGGCTTTTGATCAAAGTGAAAAAATTCTATTGAAAATTTAATTTCATACATATAATTGGTTTGAGTGACAAACAGACGGCGTAGATTAATTGATTGAATGGGGTTTAATGCCACTTTTAACAGTATTTCAGTCATTTCGCAGCAGCTTGAGCACCTAAAAATGGATTCCTGGGATTTCTAAGACCAGTACTACCACTACATCTATTCCGAGCCTCCAGCTGCTCATCCCACATAAGTTTACGATTATCTACCAATTTGTGGGAGACAAATGTTGGAAAGAATATTTGTCACGACCGGGAATCGAACCCAGGACCTCATGATTGAGACTCTGACGACAAGTTGTGTAGACAAAGATCAGACTGCACATATGTGCAGGTTGATCTTTGTCTAGTCCTCCGGCAAAGACAAGAATTTTTTCCATTTTGTTCGTCAAAAAAGGGTCATTGTCAGGAAATGAGGTTAAGAGATGGAATTGAATAGAATAAAATCCAACTAGAAAGTACTAGAAGGCCACTATATTGGGTCAATATATCAATTTAACTAGAGGCACTTGAGCGCCTGTATAGCTCCACAGGCATGAATGTACTGATTAAGCAAATTTTTTATTAACTTGAAATAAATCTTAAATCATTGTAATCTTTGAAATAGTTCAACAGAACCATTTTAAACTTTTCATTGTACTTACAAAATTCAAGTCAAGTTACGTAAAATTCATTATGTAAAATTTTCACTGAATACCATATATAGACATAACCTAGCACCATGATAGCCATGTTTTTAAACAAATCAAAATTATATGAAGGAATCTGACAAACAGTCATCTGGTTTACATTCCCGTGAAATTTGGTTGAAATCCATCAACAGGTTTCCGAGAAATTTACAAAGTTTTCAGTATATACCATATATGGAAATAACCCCGCCCATTAAAGCCATGTTTTTCATCCGATCAAAATTCTTTGAAGAAATCTGATAAAGGTTCACCCAAGGATAATTTTTGTGAAATTTAGTTGAAATCAATCCACTAGGTTTTAAGTAGAAGATTTTCAAAGCTTTTACCGTATATGGAAATAAGCCCCGCCCATTAAAGCCAAGTTTTTCACCCGATCAAATTTCTTTCAATGAATCTGATAAAGGTTCACCCAAGGATCATTTCTGTGAAATTTGGTTGAAATCTATCTACTGGTTTCTGAGAAGAAGATTCTCAAAGCTTTCACCACATATGGAAATAAACCCCGCGCTTTAAAGCCATGGTTTTCAACTCATCAAAATTCTTCGAATAGGAATCTGATAGAGGGTCGCCAAAGGATCATTTCTGTGAAATTTGGATGAAATCAGTTCAGTACTTTCTGAGGAGAAGATTTTCAAAGTGTTAATGGACAGACGGACGCATGGTGGACACAGTGCCATGACAATAGCTCTCAGGCTTTCAGCCGTTCAAGCTAAAAATTGATTGTATGACCAAAATCGGTTTAAAGGGATAAACAGGGGGTGTAGACAAAAATCTTTGTCTACACCACCTGTTCGTCACTCAAACCAAAATGTATGAAATTAAATTTTCCATAGAATTGTTTCACTAGGATCAATAGCCGTATATTCCTCCTGCCAGAAAGAATATTCCAGAATTAGCATGACAACGGTTATTCCATTACCTGACAACAAAATTTAAACTGGCTTGATTTCAAGGAAACCGCATTCAACAATTTCAAGTTCACGAAATCGTTTAAAACCGCTATGTTTTGGTATGTTTTGGGATGGGAAAGACATGTGTATGTGGATAATAATAAAATTGCTAAATACATGCAATTTCATCTTTTTCAACCAGAGCTGACGAATACCACCCCCCCCCCCCCCCCCCCGAAGCCAAATTGTAACCGTTGAAATGTTGGCCATTCATGATTTATCAAGTGGACAATTTTTATACAAATTTTAAGTCAATGAGGGGCAATGACTGTGTAAAAAATCAAAACGCTGAAAGACTGAGATATGTATACAGGAGATATATATAACCTGGGCAGAAAAGGTTTGATGGTCGGATTATCGGAGGTGCCACTTTCTACCCAAATCTACTGTCGATTATGTGCTTATCTGCCAATTTGTGCGCTAGGGGACACAACCTGCCCCCAAAAATTTTCATCCCGCTTTTGAGGTATTGTAACTATGTAATTACATGTATATAGTTACATATTTTTCACCCGATCCAGGTGCGATGTGAGTATTCTACCACACAGACCAATTTTGTTATGAAAATATGCGCTTTATAATCTCAAGATAAAGAGAGCGAGAGAGGGTGGGCGGTCGTTTACCAGGTTAACATGATTACATACACCTCTCAAAAATGATATCCTTTTGGTAGAATTCGGAGGTAAAATACATATAGACACAAAGTCCAAGCACGACCAAACTGTTTTCAGACAGTTCAAATATGACCCTATGAATGACCAATTAATTTGTTAAACAAAACATTCCAATCGAGTGTAAAACCGACAGCTTCGCTTATCAGCTTTATGCAGCAGCTTAGTCTAACCGGACCGTTTTAACATTGTTACTCTAGAATAAGTAATATTATTTTGGTATAAAACAAACAGCTTAGTTTTTCTTAACAATATGATATGATTATATATGTTTTATAATTTCCAATATATTATATATCTCCTTTCTTTCTTTCCATTCACTCATCAAGTTTTGATAATTTTGCCAAATTCAGAACACTCACATGAAAGTACTGTTCATGAGTCATATCTCGCCTTCGTCCTTCTGGCCTCAATCGGGCGTATTAATTTATACTTGCAGTCATGTAATTCGACCGTATCAGATTTACTTTCCATATGGCAGAATATTATATCTATTGCGTTAGATGTTTTTTTACATTAAACTCTGCATGGGTTGAAATTTTACCGTGGTAACTTTAGCCTCAGATTGCTATGCAATCTCAGGCTAAAAATAAGGAACTTGTTCCACATTGAAGATGGAAATTATGGATTTTGTGCAACATCGAACATGGCTTTTATGTTCTGGAATAATCATGAGAACCACTTATATTTTTTTAATCTGTCAACCTGTTAAGGAGTTATGATTTATTCTCTATATATTGTATATGATAAAATAAATCAAACGGGCACAACTCTTGATATAGTTAATCATAATGGAAACTGCAGCTGCAGACTTCATTAAAGTTTCAGCAAAATTGGGCAAGAACTGTATAAGAAGAAGCGGACACAATTTTTATTCTCCGATTATAGGATAATAATTCAAAGGGAAATAACTCCTGAAAGAGTTAATTAATAAATGATGCCACATACCAAAAATTAATATCAAAGCTGTAGGGCTTTCTGTTTTAGAGAAGATTTTAAAAGTTTTCACATATATGCACCAATGTAAAACTTCAATTGCTTGTGATCCCCAGGGACGGCAAATTTTGACCCTGGGGCCATAATTTGAACAGTCTTGATAGAGGTCCACTAGATGATGCTACATACCAAATATGAAAGCTGTAAGCCTTATTGTTTTGGAGGAGAAGATTTTTTGAGTTGTCACGATATAAGCCTATGTAAAACTTGTGACCCCTGAGGATAGGCCAATTTTGACCTGGGGGCCATAATTTTTAAAAAAAATCTTGGTTAAGGTCCATAGGATAATGTTATATACCAAACAAGAGGCCCAGTGGGCCTTAACGGTCACCTGAGTAAAAGAGCATCAAGACAAGTGATTTAGGGTCTATTAGAAAAAGATTTTTTAAGAAGTAAAAAAATTTACCCCTTTCTGCCCCCGACTGGGGCCCCTTTTACCCCAAGCCCCCCCCCCCCCCACCTCTTTTCACAAACTGGAATTGGCATCCCTAAATGATGCTCCCGACCAAGTTTGGTTGAAATCCCCTAAGTAGTTCTTGAGAAGAAGATCTAAATGTTTAAAAGTTACCAAAAATGACCCCCTTTTGGTCCCCATTTTAGGCCCCCCTGACCTCCAGCCTTTTAATTTTCACAAATCTGTATAATCAGTACCCTGAATGATGCTTTTCACCAAGTTTGTTTGAAATTGGCTTAGTACTTTATCAGAAGATGAAAATGTGAATTTATTAACATGATGAACTTTGACCTCTGGGTGTGGCCCCATACATGACCCCAGGGACATGAATTTCACAATTTATAATATACCTGTCCTAGTTGTCATGCACACAGAATATTTAAGCTCTGGCATTTACGGTGTATTAGAAGAAGATTTTTAAAGAAGTACCATAAATTACCTCTTTTTGCCCCCTATTTGGGCCCCTTTGACCCCCAGAACCCCTATTTTCACAAACTTGAATTGGCATCCCCCAATGATGCTTTCTACCAAGTTTGGTTGAAATCCGCCCAGTAGTTCTTGAGAAGAAGATGAAAATGTTTAAAAGTTACCAAAAATGACCCCCTTTTGGGCTCCATTTTAGGCCCCCTGACCCCCCAGCCTTTTAATTTTCACAAATCCGAATAACCATTACCAAATGATGCTTTTCACCAAGTTTGTTTGAAATTGGCTTTGTACTTCATCATCAGAAGATGAAAATGTGAATTTTTTAACATGATGAACTTTGACCTCTGGATGTGGCCCCATACATGACCCCAGGGACATGAATTTCACAATTTATAATATACCTGTCCTAGTTGTCATGCACACAAAAAATTTAAGCTCTGGCATTAACAGTTTATTAGAAGAAGATTTTTAAAGAAGTACCAAAAATTACCCCTTTTTGCCCCCGATTGGGGCCCCTATGACCCCCAGAACCCCTATTTTCACAAACTTGAATTGGCATCCCCCAATGATGCTTTCTACCAAGTTTGGTTGAAATCCGCCCAGTAGTTCTTGAGAAGAAGATGAAAATGTTTAAAAGTTAACAGACGACAGACGATGGACGACGAAGGACAAACGATGATTGCAATAGGTCACCATGACCATTCGGTCAGGTGACCTAATAATAAAGCTGTGGGTACTTCTGTTTCGGAGAAGATATTGAAAAGTTTTCACAAAATGAGCCTATGCTCAAACTTGTGACCCTAGGGACGGGCCAATTTTGACCTCGGAGGCCTAATTTGAACATTCTTTGTAGAGGTCCACTTGATGTCACATACCAAATATCAAAGCTCTTGGCCTTTTTGTTTCACCCCCCCCCCCCAAAAAAAATAAAATTGTCACTAGATACACCTATGTAAAACATGTGGCCCCTGGGGATGGGCCAATTTTGACCCTGGGGCTATAATTTGAACAATCTTGATAGAGGTCCACTAGATGATGCTACATACCAATTATCAAATCTGTAGGCCTTATGGTTTCAGAGAAGAAAATTTTAAAGATTTTCTGAAATTTGCCCTTTTTGTTGTCATGGCAACCAGAGTTCTGCATGGAATAAAATTCTTTGGACATGTTTGGAAGAGCTTGACCAAAGGTACATTTCTGCTAAGTTTGATCAATATCTGTCCAGTAGTTTTAGTTGCTGAGAGAATACAATTTCATATATTCTATTTAGGATAATAATTCAAAGGGGCATAACTCCTGAAACAGTTGATTAATCATTATGAAAACTGCAGGTGCACTAGTCCACATTGCAAGGAAGATTTCGATAAAGTTTCAGCAAACTTGGTCTGGAAAAGTGGGAGGAGATGAGGACACAAAATCATGGATGGACGGACGGACAGACAGACGGACAACATGATTCCAGTTTTGCCCCCCCTGACCTCATTTAGGGGGTATAACAACGTTTGTTAGAAGCTTGCTTTTTTTAAGGGGTAAGAGGGTGAAATTGGTGGGAATGATTTAAGAATGAAGAAGCAATTCAATCTCCTTTAATCTTTTTTAATATTTCACTTGTTAAAGTTATAAATTGTATAATAATATAATACATACATCTTGAGGGGCAAGAGCAAAATTCATGAAATTCTTTTCTTATATTAGTTAACCTTTATGTTAGTTGACCTTTACCATTTAACCCATTACCAGACAACAAAATTCCAAATTGAAAGGAGTTGCAGATGGCATTTTAAAGCTAATGAAAGTTCTGACTTTTTTTTTTATACTTTTGGGCTTTTAGAAATCATTGTTGCGTTGATAATGAAGAAATGGCTTGTTACAATTAATTTCTTCTTTTATCACAATGTTTTCCACAACTTTTTTCTTTGGGTGTCTAAAAGCATCAGGAGATAAAGAGAGAATTGTTGGAAGACAAGAGCTGCAATGTGTTATAGTCTAATGATGAAATGAACATCCTTTGCAGGAATTGTCATTGCTTTTGAAGCTTTTAATTGCAACTCTGATAATAGAAATTTGGTGCTTTATTGTTAATTCCATGTATATGCACAAA
Source organism: Fragum fragum (assembly GCA_946902895.1). Taxonomy (NCBI): domain Eukaryota; kingdom Metazoa; phylum Mollusca; class Bivalvia; order Cardiida; family Cardiidae; genus Fragum; species Fragum fragum. The sequence goes on along the minus strand of OX336379.1, from coordinate 31,661,894 downwards.
CATTAGATTTAAAATACAAAGAGCTCCTTTAACCCATTCCCACACAATAACACTTTTAAACACTCCTCAATATAAAAGGTTTTGAAAACACTGTGGACAATGAAGAAGTTGCTTGTAACAAGCAATTTCTTCATTATCCACAGTGTTTTCTACCTCAGATGACAAAGATTTTAAAAATTTCATCAACTTAAAATTGTCGTCTGCAACTTATTTGAATTTGGACTGGTTTAAAATTTTGCTGTGTGGGAATGGGTTAAAGGCAAATTTAGATTCACTGCCATAAAGGTCTCGATAAATTGGTGTTGTAATTAACAGAATTCGACTGTATCTTCAGAAAATTTTGCAGACTAACATTTAATTTTACTTTTTTGACATGATGTTAATATTTCTACTCTGTCAGATTTTAATTTTACTATAACCATTACTATATTTGGTCACTTTTAAAAGCCGAAATTATCTTCAGGTTTTGTAATGAATTTACCCATTATCTGACAACCAAATTTTAGAATGGTTCAAATCCAAGAGAGTTGCAAATGATATTTGAATGTTACTTGAAAAAAACCTGTTCAATATTTTGAAAATAAAATGGGCATTTAAAAACGTTTTTGTGCTTGATTTATAATCAGTTCAATTAAATATTTTCCCCATTTACTATTGTTGGGTTTATGAACATACAAAATTATTTGAACTCATTTCTTGATCTTAACAAAGATTTGGCAAAAAAGTCATGGAAATCTTTTGACCTTGACCCTCAATATTAACTTGGTCCTATAGGGGAAATTCGGTGTAACTCGGACAGGTAAACAATACTTTTCCCCAACACCGCCCCTACTACAACTTCTCGGGCGTTCACGGTTGCAATATCGGTGGAATATACTAAAGTAATCCAAATTGTTCGACAAAATTCATTGGTCGAAGTTGTTAAGTTGATAAAAGAAACAATTTTTAACGAAATAAGAATTACGTTGAAAACGGGTAAACTCGGACATAGACCGGGGTATCTCGGACAGTCTCTGGACACAGAGTAGGTAAACTCGGACAGCTTCAAGGTTTAAAAAAAACAACTTTCCATCAGCCAAGAAGAACATTTTCCCTTTTCTCGTGATTACTACAACAAATTGAAGATATGTAATAGGATACAAATGTCTTGAAACTAGTCTATTAGCCATCTTTAGTGATTATTTTCAATCATGATGAACCTCATGAATATCGTGAGTTGGCGAGCAAAACGTCGTAATTACAGAAATGTTTAAGATGTGTTAAGGATGTTATAGTCACACATCGACGGTATATGTATTCTTTGGAAGAATTTTCTGGGCTGATAAACAGCCGTACAATGTATTTATGTTACTACAATGCACGGATCCAGAGGGGGTCCAAACGCCCCCTTCCCCTATCAAATCTCGAAAAAATATCGTGAATAATTCTTTTTATACAATTAGTTTTATACAAAACTATTCACTGTATAACATTAATTACTAAAGGTTCGCACACTTGTTGTCGGCGTTAGGCGAGCAATATCCTGAGATAGCCGGTCGTCAAACAAAATGTCGCATTGTGTGAGTGTGGATACACAAGTGATACATTATTGCCATAGGTCTGTATATATTTATGTAAGACAACATATGAAATAGGACCCTTTACCTAACCTGCTCAGGGGAAGTGCAAAAAGAATCGAACATGTATGCTGACTAGATTAGATGGATTGCACGGGCTGACCGGGACGAAGCTTTCCGAATTTTGCAGATTTTCTTAGTGTGAAACATTCCTACTACCTAACTGTATCATGTTTAACCTCTGCTGGAGCCAATTTGTTTTCAAGTATTTGTTTAACAAAACAACCGGAAGGTCCCTTTTCGACTTTCGACTTTCTTTCTCAGTCTAAAAAAATATGCCATTATGCATTTTTATTTTTATCCATTTAAATTCTATAGTTAAGCATTATGCAGATTATCAGTTAAAAACTTTAAAGTTTCAGTTTCCAAGCAGCCCAAGAGCTGTGTCAAAGTGTCCTTCCTCGCACTTAAAGCCAATGTTGCAAAACTGCATCCGGCCTTTATATTTATTGTTTTTTTGACGTCAGAGGTAAAGTTTTTCTGCCACGACATACTAAAAAACTGTTTTGATTTTTTTGCGTCCTATCTACGAAAATATGGGACCTTGAAATGTAGTGACGAATCTATGAATAGGATGATAGCATTTTCATGGTTTGAATGGTGCACAAAAATGCAATATAACGATCTCTGAATTAGAGGTGCATGCCCACAATGTAAACTCCTTTCACCATCACATTCTTCATCCTTACAAAGAGGGGAAAAGTCGTATTTGATTTCAAGCGGCAACAGCATATATGCGGCTGGAAACCCAAATCTCACAACTACAGTTTAAATTAGCTGTAGACTTTACGAGAACCATTACTAATAGGTATGTAAGTCGATGTTTTGTTGAATAAGGGTTATTCTACCATATTTAAGTGTAATATTAGTATTTATTCTATAGAATATTGACGGATAAACAATTTAAGCCAAATTGTAGGTTTAAGTCTACAATATATTAAACGGTGGGTGAAAAAGAAAAACATATTAAAATGATTGGTTGAGGTATTTCTCTTTCCCGACAATATTTTGCTTATTTTTAAAGACCTTTTATCCCCCATTAAGTATACAAATTAGGGCTTGTTTGGGGGAAGGTTATCTTAAATAATTTTTCGAGTTTCTAGTTGGAATCTAGAATTCAAGCCCTAGGTCTATAAAGAAATACACGAAGAATATTTGTGTCCGACCTTACCCAAGGTCTTAAATTTAGCTCATTTAAACTCGGACACTTTGTTTTCTGCCCTTTTTAACCATTTTAAAAGATCTAAGAAAAACAAAAAAGAGTTTAAAAGTAAACTTCAATATATTTTAAATATTATTGTGTACAGTATGATTAAATGTAATATTCTTTATTTACGTTTGACTTGGATTTTATTTTGCCTTGAAATTTTTCTGTTGACGCCTATTTCCGGAGTTTCGGAAACACCTACAGTCAGTGCATGCGCTGTGAAGAGCAAACGTCATGAACTACGTCACAGGGTGTCTTTAATCATCCACAGTCGGTAAGTAACACGTGACAGCTAAAAATAAAACTTCTATGAGAATGATTTGTGGAAAAATGCTTCATTTTGCGAAAGAAAACAGCTGATAGTCCGAGATTACCCACCCGTCCGAGTTTACCAAATTTTCCCCTATTGCTTTTGTAAAACAGCATTGTGAAAGCAATTTCTTCTTTTTCTACAATGTTTTCTTGAGTATGAAATCACAGGAACTTAAAATCCCGTATTTGAACGGGAAGGGGTTAAACAAGTTTTGATCAGATCAAGAGGTCAGTGCAGAACTATTGTAAGTGCCTATATTAATATACAGACAGACCATAGCTTTGTAATTACCAAACAACACCAATTTTTTATTTTTTGTCTGAAATAAAAATCGAGCATGAGTGACTTAGCATGTTTTTTTTCACCCATTCCCACTCAGTGACGCTTTTAGATGCCTCCAAGGAAAAAAATCTATGGAAAACATTGTGGAAAACGAAGAAACTGCTTGTGACAAGCAGTTTCTTCATTTTCCACAATGTTTTCTTCCCAGAAAGTTGAAACAATTCGAAATTTCACAAACTTTAATCGTTCGTTTGCAATTCCTTTCAATTTGAACCAGTTTAAATTATTGTTGTCTGGTAATAGGTTAAAAGCACTTGGTTCACCACCAGACAAAATCTAGACTCTTTCTTTCAAATTGAAGAAAATTGCAGACAGCAATTTAAAGGTGGTGAAATTGCAAAAAAGAAAAAAGAACAACTGTTTCTTAAGATAGAAAACATAGTGGATAATGGAGAATTTGCTTGTTGCAAGCAATATCCTCTTTTTAAGAAAAAAAAAATGTTATGTAATTTGAATTCCGAAATGTCTACACCTTTTTTCATTTGAACCTGTTTAAAAAAAAATTCTGGTAAAAGGACAAAAAATATGACAAATACAGGTTATCACAAACTAAATTTCTCTAACCTTCTGCTCAGCTGAGCTAAGCAAAATATCTTTAACATAAACTTGATGTTTGAAAATGACATAAAACTATAATAAATGTACAAATACAGAATTCTACAAACATAACAAGAGTGATAAAAACATATATTATTTTAAAACACAACCATCATATAAAGGAACCATCCAAAGGAACGATTTTCAAAATGTATTCCAAAATGACCAAAGAGGACTTGTAGAAAATGGGATAGTTATATCTAGTAAAATATAATAATCTTGACACGAACAACTCAAAAGTTTCCAAAGTAATGGTATGTATATTTAACAGTTGCCGATCTAGTGTTGGGGTACAAGGGGTCTGGGCACCTCCTTTGAAAATTGGTAAACTATGGTGATCAGATTAGGGAAAGTTGGATATCAATGTATCACATTTTTAGTGACAAACCAAAATGTTGTTTCTACAGCTTCTTTAACCCTTGTCATGCTGAACCCAGAATATATCACCAAAGAGCAGTCTGATCTTAGTCTATACCTCCTGTCTGTTCTTTGTTGTATATGAAATTAATGTTCAAAAGAAGAATTGACAACTAGACAAATAATACCAGTGCTTCCAGCCCTTATATCTATATACAATTCTGCAAGGAATTTTAATCAGCATGACAAGAGTTAAGCTGTACTTATGACTTTTAGCTCATCCACTGACCATCACAAATACGAGATGAGGTAATTTCTGTTGGACCACCTTGAGAAAAATTGCTGAATCCATGCATGAATTAAGCATATTCCATGGAATATAACTTATAGATTACATTTAATTAAGGAATGGTGTTTACATAAATCATTTATCAGGTATAGAACTTAAATGGTTTTAGGGAAGAGAAAGCATAATACACAATTATAAATTTGGCCCCACAATATTTCTCAGGTGACTTCATTTAACTCTGATTTTGCAGAACACTGGTTTATTTTTTTGTGTGTTATATTGGAGATTTTTCTATGCTATTTTCTTCCGCCAGCATTTCAAAGGGTTTTGAATCATGTTTTCAAGGACATCAGGCCGATTTTAAAATCATGCATTCAGCTTCCTCAACCTCATATGAATCAGCAGAATGTGTAAGTCTATCAAAATTGTGACGCTAAAATAACACATATAAGCTAGATGAGAGCAAAAGCCAGTACCAAGGGAAATTGGACATAGTAAATCTTGTATTAAGTGATAAAAGGGATGACCAAGAGAATGGTCGCTTAATAGACATTTTTGCCAAAAGATTTGAGGGATTGATTTGATAGCATACAATGCTATTACAGAATTCTCAATTAATCCCATGTAGCTGAGACTCATTAAAATCGTCTCATTGAGATGATTCTAATGAGTTCCAACAACATAGGATTTCATTATGATTTTACATTTTAACGAAATGCCTTCTCAAGAGATTTTGCTTTTAATAAATGAATTTCTATTATGGTCACTTGATAGAAACAAAATTAAATGGGGTGTCTCACTTTTTCATGGAATCATTTCTGAGGTCCTAGGTAAAATAATGTCCTAGTTGGTTTAAAGGTAACTGATTTCCATTGATAGGAAACAAATTCTTACATCTTAGTTTAATCCCCCCCAATTCTGCTCTTATGGAAATACAATAGTACACACCCTGAATGAGGGACAAATGATCAATAACCACGTCCCTCCCCACCGACCCTGAATCCAACTTGGACCTCACAAAGCCAAATCCCTACCTCTCCACCATAGACACTACAGCACTGAATCGATCTTCAAAGTTTCATTCTGACCATGACCTTTGACCTGAATGAACAAAAAAAATGGGCAACTCCATTGCTCCAGTGTAACACTTGTGTGAAGTTAACCCATTACCAGATGACGAAATTTTAGACTGGTCCAAATTGAAAGGAGTTGCAGACGACAATTCGAAGTTGGTGAAATTCTAGATTTTTTCAAAGTTACAAGCAATTTCTGCATTTTACATGATGTTTTCCCAATAATTTTTCTTGAGGGGAATCCAAAGGCGTCATAGTGTGGGAATGGATAAACAACCCTAGGTAAAGTCATTATTGAATTAGAGCACTAAAATCAAAAGTCTTATGACATGGTGACAGACGGGTAGACAGACATGGTGAAGTCAATATACTCTCCTCTATGTTGTCGGTGGAGTATACATATGCTTGTCATTATTTTCTATGTGGGAAAAGCTAGAATTGACACTTTTTAATGAACTGTTATAGCTTTTCTGCGTATATAAATAGCACTGAATATAAAAATTCCTTTCAAGACGACCATAAATAAGCATGAATTAATTTAGACTTGCATCACAAGTATAATTAACTTAAGCTATATTAAAGTAAATGAACACAATAATGAATTGTAAGTTTCCACAATGCCATAATTGTAAGTGACTGATTACTGGCCACATTCACTTTTGATCTAAGCAAATGATTTGATTGGTTAATCGTTTGTTTGATTGACAGCAATGATCTTTCAATTAACCTTTTCTTGTTTTTGAAATTTTAGACTGGTCCAAATTGAAAGAGGTTGCAGATGACAATGAAAATTGGATGCAATTTGAAATGAAACCACCCTATGTGGTAGAAAACATTGTGGGAAAAGGAGAAATTGCTTGTTACAAGCAATCTCTTATTTTCCACAAAGTTTTCTTAAGTACAAAATCACAGCAACAGTTTGTCCAGGAAAGGGTTGATAACTTTGTACACACAAGTGTATAAGGTTTAAATATACCACTACAAACAAATTGTCACCAAAAGATCTCTTGCTCCTGTTCAATTAATTTATCGAATTCCCATACATTGATGACGCTTTCAGATGCCTCCAAGTAAAACGGCTTGAGAAAACATTGTGGAAAATGAAGAAATTGCTTGTTCTTCATTATCCACAATGTTTTCTACCCATAAAGTCAAATATTTTTAAAGCGGACGGCTTGAGAAACATTGTGGAAAATGAAGAAATTGCTTGTTCTTCATTATCCACAATGTTTTCTACCCATAAAGTCAAATATTTTAAATTAGATAAACAGCAAATTATCATCTGCTAGTCCTATCAATTCCGAACAGTCTAAATTTTGCTTTGTGGTAAAGGGTTAAATAACCTCTATGTATGGTAAAGAACTAGCTTGTATAATATTATGTGTTGCATTATTCTGACATAAACCATATTCTTTTTGAAATGAGAGAGAAACAAGATCTATTTTTGGAAATACTAATACCATTGTAAAGGCTCCCCCCCCCCCCCCTGAAATATGACCTAATCGTTGACTTGACAATGTCATGCTGCCTAGATTTTCTAATATGCAGATACCAATTTACAGGTCACCCCTATTGATCAACAAGAGGGCCATTGGCCCTGGGGCACTCACTTAAGATAAAGGCTCTTTTACTTTCAGCAGTCTAATTTAATGTTCAGGTTAGGATTACGATACAAGTAGGCCACACTTACATATAAGGACTATGTACCTGGGGATCCAACAGACTAAATTACAAATTCCAAGGCTTTAGTGCAAATCTGAAAGAAGGAAAACCTTTTTCCTCCCCCAGGCTCCACTCCTGGGGACCCGAGGATCATGATTTTAGCTATTTTGTAAGAGATCAATATACTGATGCTTCATGCAAAATATCAAGGCTCTACGCCTTCTGGGTCAGGAGGAAAAGATTTTTAAGATTATTTTAAAATTTTACTTTTCTTGCCATGGCAACCGGAGATTTCAATGGATTTCAATTCTTTTAGCTATTTTAAAGGGGACAACCTAAGGAACATTTCTGCCAAATTTTGTTCAAATTGGCCCAGTGGTTTGGGAGGAGATGTCATTTAAAAATCATTCTTTATTTCTATATAACCCCCCCCCCCCCGGGCTCTGACCCTGGGCACCCGAGGATAATGATTTTAGCTATTTTGAAAGAGGTCAATATATACTGATGCTTCATGCAAAATATCAAGGCTCTACCCCTTTTGGGTCAGGAGGACAAGATTTTTAAGATTATTTTAATACTTCACCTTTATTGCCATGGCAACCAGAGTTTTTAGCAGATTTCAATTCTTTTTGCTATTTTTAAAGGGGACCAACTAAGGAACATTTCTGCCAAATTTAGTTCAATTTGGCCCAGTAGTTTAGGAGGAGATATCGTTTAAAGAAATTGTTGATGGACGATGCACGACAGACAACGAAAGGTGATCGCAATAACTCACTTGAGCACTTCATGCTCAGGTGAGCCAAAAAGTCAATTGACCAATGATCAGATCATTCATTTAGACTGGACATGAACTTTAAACTCTTTGATATTTATGTTAAGCGTTTTTGTTGATTTGTTGTCTTAAGTACAGCTTATTCAAGCATGAGATTTAGAAGGCTAACCAACCATTTTTTTTTTCCCAATAATAAATGTTGCAAAATAATGCCATTTGTTATCAAAGTCTAACTTCCTGTCAGGGGTCAGTGTGGCCAGAAAACTGTCAATTACCGATTATGATCACTGTATCTTCAATGGTGTTAAAGTGATAAAAAATTTATCTTTGTCCTAATTTAATTTGAGCTGAATTTTAAGTTAATGGACAACAGCATTATAATATGCACGGAATCTTTCAATGCAACGGGCATGAAGATTGAGAAGAGAAAAATTAAAAGATGTAGCACTTAAATTATGCAACTAACAAATACTTTATTTTTTATTTGATTTGATTAATACTACCTTCAACAAATAAATGTACAAACTAGTACTCTTATAACTAACTGTACAAAACAATAATTTGCATAAACAAAGAGCACTGTCTATAGGTGCAAAGGCCCTCGACTTGAGTGCTGGAAGGAGGAACAAATATCAAAGTAAAAAAATGGGCATGATTCTTACAAAAAACATTTAGTTACCTCCCTTGATTTTTTAGGTTGATCTTTTGATATAGTAAAGATATACCCCAAGTTTCAAATGAATTCCTTCACTAAAACCAGAAATGTCAAATTGTCAAAGTTTTTGTATAACAACCTGACGGCTATAGCAATACTTCAGATTTTCTCTGAAAACAGTCTAGCTAAAAAGAACTAGACTGTTCTGATCCGTTTGTGCTCTCTCTCACCATATAAATGTCAATAAAAGGCTCAGTCTTTCCTAATCAAACGTTTTCAGGTTCTTTGGTGGCCTTGATTTGTCTCTGACCATATCAAGCACTCGAATTGAGTGGGATCTTAACACACTGACATTTATCACAAGCAATTTCTCCTTTCCCGATAAATTTTCCATTCCAGTGGAGATAAAAACTGTTACGTTTTTTACCATGTATTTCATTTTTATGTGTCCTAATTTTATGATGTACAGTTCAGAAAAAGGGACAGTATCTTTATTACTAAGCACATTTTGTATCAAAATTTTGAGATGGTGAGTTTTTCTTATATCTTTTAATAATACAATTGTTTATTTAGATCCTATTTCTCCATCGCTGTCAGTACACCCAGCTAACTGGAACCCATTGTGGCGTAGAACAAACTTCTTCTATGGCTCGCTCAAGCTTGACTATAGTTTCAGAAATGTCATTGTTTACAATTTTAAAGTCAAAATAATGTCCATAGGCCTTTTCCAGTAATTCACTCTCTTTGGCAAGTCTCTCTAAGCTACCATCCTGCCAAAGAAAATAAGATTTACATGTTAACCTTTTGACATGCTGAATGAAATCTTTTACACAATCAAACTATTTTGTTTCATTTTTTTCATAGAAAACATGTATTGAAAAAATATTTTAAAAAACTTCAAGCTTGAAAAAGAAAAACAGGTGGTGTAAGCTATGAACAGAATGCACATATGTGCAGGCTGATCTTTGTCTATACCTCCTACCAAAATGGTAATATTCCAGTTTTAGCTTGAAAAGACTTAAAGGCGGAAATAACAAACCCTTGCTTTGTTTAACCCTTTCCTGTACAATCCCTTGTTTTTAAATCCTTGTGGTTTTATACATGAGAAAAAATCGTGGGAAAAGAAGAAATTGCTTGTAGCAAGCAATTTCTTCTTTTCCCAAAATATTTACTATCCATTAGGTTGGTTACTTTTCAAATTACACCCACTTTTAATTGTCGTCTGCAACTTCTTTCAAATTGGACCAGTCTAAAATTTTCAAAAGCGGGAAAGGGTTAAAGTAGTGATCAACCTAAAAGCTCAACCTTCCTGCTCTTCTCAAAGTAAGTTCTCAAACTTAACAAGAGGACCATGATGGTCCTAAATCGCTCACCTGAGGCATCTGCAAATTACAGTACTTTTTTGTATAAAAAAGACACAACTTGAGCAAAATAAATAAAACAAATATAGAATTTGGGGCTTTGTACAAAACAATCCAGTAATGCTTTAAAATGAAAATGAATGCCTTTGGCTTCATAGTTTAATCGATTACCAAACTACCCCAGAATTTGTCACCCTCAGGGAAAAAGGTTTAAAAAAGTATTGTGAGAAAGTAAGCAATTTCTCCATTTCTATTTAAGAAGAATCCTTTCAATGCGACTTATGCAATTTTCAATCCCAGGAGCAGAGACATTTTTTATCCTGAGAGCATATTTTCCTGTAACATAGTACAAAATTATTTAGTCATGCTACATACCAAATATGAATGCCCTTCATCTTATATTTCAGAAGGAGAAGACTTTTGAAGTTGCTCTAATTGGCTGTTTTCCAAAGTTTTGGACCTCTGGGGCAGTGCCATGTTTTATCCCAGGGCCAAGATTTTAGCTAACATAGTAGAGAACGATCTGGTTATGCTACAAATCAAATATGAATACCTTAGACTTTGTAGATAGGGAGGAGAAGACTGTTGAACATGGCCTAATTGAGCATTTTTACGAATTTTGGACACCCAGGGAAGGGTGTTTTTTAACCTACAGGCATAATTTAATCAAAATTGATAGATAACAGCTATGCTACACTCAAAATATAAATGCCCTCCGCCTTAAAATGAAGAATTTTTTTTAAACATACTCAAAATGCTACATACCAAATATGAATATGCTAGACCTTATAGTTTAAGAGGAGAGGCCTTTTGAAATTGCTCTTATTAAGAATTTTTCTAAACTTCGGACCTCAGGGGCGGGGCCATTTTTGACCCCAGAGATTAAATATTTAAAAACTTGGTAGAGAACCATATGATTAAGCTCTTAACAAAATATAAAGGCCTTTGGCCTTGTAGTCTATGAAAAAAACAACATCAAAGATTTACTAAAATTTCCAATTTTCATATGCCACGGACAAGAGTTTTTCATGGAATGAAATTCTTTTAACAACTTTTGAAGAGCTTCATCCAAGGAACATCTCTGCAAAGTTTCAGCTTGATTGGCCGATTGGTTTAGGAGGAGAAGATTTTTAAAGATATTTAAAGAATTACTAAAGATTCCCATTTTCATATGCCGCAGCAACCAGAGTTTTTGACGAAATTAAATTCTTTTAACAACTTTTGAAGAGCTTCACCCAATGAACATCCCTGCAAAGTTTCAGCTTGATTGACCAACTGGTTTAGGAGGAGAACATTTTTAAAGATATTTAAAGAATTACTAAAGATTCCCATTTTCATATGCCGCAGCAACCAGAGTTTTTGACGAAATTAAATTCTTTAAACAACTTTTGAAGAACTTCTCCCAATGAACATCCCTGCAAAGTTTCAGCTTGATTGGCCGATTGGTTTAGGAGGAGAAGATTTTTAAAGATATTTAAAGAATTACTAAAGATTCCCATTTTCAAATGCCGCGGTTACAAGAGTTTTTGACGGAATTAAATTCTTTTAACAACTTTTGAAGAACTTCACCTAAGGAACATCCCTGCAAAGTTTTAGCTTGATTGGCCTACTGGTTTAGGAGGAGAAGATTTTTAAAGAAATTGTGGACGGACGGACAGACGGACGGACGACGGACAACGACCGATCACAATAGCTCACCTCGCACTTTGTGCTCAGGTGAGCTAATAAAAATTGGACAGATTAACTTCCTACTAAACTACTATTCATGAAGAGTGAATACATAACCAGTTAACTTCAAGAAATATGGTTGCAGAAAACTTTGTGGGAAAAGGAGAAATTGCTTGTAACAGCCACTTTCTACTTTTCTCACAATGCTTTCCACCTTATTTTGCACATCATTTTTCCTTTCTGGCTTTTTTTGAAACTTTTCTTTTGTTTTGGGCCTGTCTAAAATTTAGTGGCCTTATAATGGGTTTACTCATTTCACTCCATATCAAGACATCAGCATCTCATGCTGTTGCCAGAAGATAGCTGCAGGTGTTTTGTAGTGGTGAATAATTCTATCTTGAAACAAAACTTTAGGTTTATCAACATTCCAAGAGTTGCAAGACGACAATTAAAATGGCTCTAATTCAATAATGATCATTATTTAGGGTAGAAAACATTGATGGAAAACAGACTGCTTGTAATAAGCAATATCTTATTACACAATGTTTCCTTGAAAAACAAGAGGGCCATTAGCCCTAAAGCGCTCACCTGAGTCGATGACTATAGAAGTAAAATAGCACAAGTGACCTTATTTTAGCCAAAAGTGACCCATTATCAAATCTTGTCCAAGAAATCACAAACAAACATTGCTTCAAGGTATTTTGCAAGAAAAGTAGCAAGTAAACTGGAAAAAAGATTTCTTTGTTTTAGACCTTTTGACCTAGTATTTGACCCCATGTGACCTAATATCAAACTAGACAAAGATTTTTATGAAGACAAACCTCTGAATAAATATCCAGTCAATTGAGTAAAAAATATGGCGTATAGAGTAAAACTAGTTTTTCTCAGATTTGACCTAGTTTTTCCCCAAATGACCAGGATATCATGGACCCAAATATTCTTACCAAATATCAATTCAATTGAGCAAATAAAAGGGTGCCCAGAGTAAAAACAAGATATTTCTAAGATTTGACCTAGTTTTTGACCCTTTGTGAGCCAAATTTGAACTTGGCTAACATATCATAGACACTAACATTCTAACCAAATATCAATTGAATTGAGCCAAAAATGGAACCTCTAGAGTGCATGACAGTATTTCTAAGACCTATTATTTTGACCACATGAAACCAAAATTTGAACTTGGCTGAAATATCATGGACAAAATCATTATGAATAAATATTTAATTTGAGCCTAAAATGTGGCATCTATAGTGCACATCTGAGATTGTTTCTATGATTTGATCTTGTGACCTAGTTTTGACCCCACACAACCCAATATTGAACTTGACCTAGATATTATGCAAACAAACATTCTAACCAAATATCATTTAAATTGAGCCAAAAATATGGCCTCTGGAGTGCACACAAGATATTTCTAAGATTTAATCTAGTGGCCTATTTTTTTACCCAATGTGACTCAAATTTTAGCTTGGCCGAGATAACATGGAAACAAACATTCTAACCAAATGTCATTTGATTTGAGCTTGAAGTGTGGCCTACAGAGTGCACGCAATATTATTTCTAGGACCAAATTAGAACTTTGTTGAGATATCATGGACATAAACATTCTGAACAAATATTTCATTAGAGCAAAAATGTGGCCTCTAGAAACTACACAAGATTTTTCTAGGATTTGACCTAGTGACCTAGTTTTTTAACCCACATACCCAAAATCAATCTTGAACAAGATATTTTGCAGACAAACTTTCTGACCAATTATCAAGACATTTAAGGCAAAGTATGACCTCTTGAGTGCATAGAAGGTGTATCTAACATTTGACCTAGTAACCTAATTTTTGACCCAATGTGACCCAAATTTGAACTTGGCTGAGATACCATGGAACAAACATTCTCACCGAATATCATTTGATTTGAGGCAAAAATGTGACCTCTAGAGTGCACACAAGGTTATTTCTAGGATTTGACCTAGTTTTCGACCCCACATAACCCAATATCAAACTTGACCTAGATATTATGCAAACATATCTAGAGATCAGAGGCAAAAATGAGACCTTGAAAGCACCTAATATTTGACCTAGTGACCTAGTCTTTGACCCCTTATGACCCAATATTGAACTTGTCCAAGGTTTGATGGAGATAAACATTCTGACCAAGTTTCAAAAAATATTAGCAAAAAATAGTGGAATCTAGAGTGCACACAAATTGTTGAAACAGGACAGATGCTGGACACAGCTAGATCACAATAGCTCACTATGACGACTTTTTGGTCAGGTGAGCTAAATAAGAGTTGGAAAACTTTGTTTTATTGAAGAACTCTAAAGGCAAAGAATGTTGAAATTTTATCAACTAAAAATATATTTTTAAGTTCTTTCAAAGAGCAGTCCCAAATTTTGTCATCTAACAATGGGTTAATTCATTTACACAAATTCTTGCTTTTTTTTGCCCCTCAAGAAACAAGCGCCACTTTTAACAGTATTTCAGTCATATCGCAGCAGCTGGAGCACCTAACAATAGATTCCTGGCATTTCTCACACCAGTACTACCACTACATCTTCTCCTATCCTCCAGCTGCTATCCCACTTAGGTTTATGAGTTGATTGCTTGATAGTGAATACACAGTCAATGTTGAAAATGGATGTGAATTCATGCAAAAATGTATATAGAGTTATTCCCCTTGTAAGCATGGCTTTCTTTTTTGATAGTGAATAAGTATTTCAAGTTTCATGTAAATTCCCCATAAATGCCAGAGATATTACAAGACAGCCAAAATAGCCCAATATTGTTCACCATTGTCATTCATTAAACCATTCCAACACGATAAAATTTTAGATCAGTCCAAATTCAAGGAAGTTGCAGACGACAATTTAAAGTTGATGAAATCTTTAAAATCTTTATCTATTGTGGTAGAAAACTATGTAGATAATGAAGAAATTGCTTGTGACAAGCAATTTCTTTATTTTCCACAATGTTTTCCAAAACCTTTATATGGAGATGCGTTTAAAAGCGTCAATGTGTGGGAATGGGTTAAACAAAGAAACATGAATGAATCCTCAAAGTGGGTCTTTTGTCTGAAGACAAAGTAGTATACAGGGCTTACACATCATCAATGATTAAGGACTTGACCAAGTTACCTTTTGCTTGCTTTTCAAGGATATAAGCTCCCTTTACAATATGAGATATGCTTACAACCTAACAACCGTTCTGCCAGTTTCATTAAGATTGGACCAAAATTTAGGCCTCTACAGTGTAAACTAATAAATTATCATTAAGGCTCCCTTGTCACATTTTCAACAGAACAGACAAATTTTCAAAGAAAGTTCCTGTATTTTCAGATGAAACCTCCTTTCAAATAGGTTCCATCCCGATGATTTGACAAATATATCAAGTTTCATTAAGGTTCATGTCCAAATTTTAGGCCCACTACAGTTCAAACAAACAAAATTTCATAAATGCCCATTTTTCATTTTTTCCCTATAAACTTCCAATTTTATAAAGGGGTATATTCCTATGTCATAACAATTATTCTGACAAAATTTCATCAAGATTGTGCAAAATTGTTGCTTTGTAGAGTGTAAAGAATAATTTTGTGATGACTGATAAAGGACGATGGACATTCAAGAACATCAAAAACTCACCATGGGTACAATGTACTCTGGTGGGCTAAAAGGTCAATGTTGTTTGCCTATGACATAAACAATGACACTAGGCCTAGAGCAATGCTTCTAAAACAACTGAGCGTTAAAGCATTCTGATTGGCTAAATTTTTGTTTCACACTTCCATGAACAAAATTTTGAGCTCCCGACTATTCTGTATGAATGCATAAAAAGCTGATCAACAAACTTTAAATCAGAACTAGTGAAATATTTGATATGTTTTGCTTGATGGTATTTAAAATACTAAGAAATTGAGAGAATATATTTTGAGTTTGTATTGACAAATGAACCTAAAAACTTACAATACTTATAAATGAACTTTCTCCATATATTGAACAGATTCATAATGTGTGATTAAGGATTTAGGTTCATACCTTAATGAAAACAAAACATATTCTCATCATTTCTTAAATATGCACTAGAGATGACATGAATCTAGTTATTTTGATGTTAACAATAATAATTAAGTAGTAGTTATACTACTATCATGCTCTAAAGTAACAGGTTTTGAGTATCAAGAAAATGATGTATGAAAGACTTGTATGTTATAATGTCATTTTAGAAACACTTTTCATAACAGTGGTGGAATTTCATCAATTGGTTTAACCCATTCCCACACAATGACACTTTTAAACGCCCCTAAATATGAAAGCTTTTGAAAGCAGTTGTAGATGACAATTTTAAGTTGATGGCATTTTAAAAATTCTTTGTCTTTCTAGGTAGAAAATAAAGTTGGAAATGAAGAAAATGCTTGTTACAAGCAATTTCTTCATTTTCCACAAAGTTTTCTGAAGCACTTTTCTTGAAGGGCGTGAAAAAGCAGGACAGAGTTGGAAAGGGTTAAAAAATGGAGAAGATAAAAAGAATTAAGGCAATCTTTTGATGTTATTTCATACTTAATTTTCTCCAATACAAATATAAACTATTTTACAAATAAGTATATGTAGAAGAAAACAGGAACTTAGAACAGTTTTGCACAAATACCCTGAGTTTATCTATATTAATAAAAAAATCTTTTCTACTGGTATGTTTCAAACTTACATCAATCCCAGAGGTCATAGCATATTGAAGGTCTTGTGCACTAGGGGCTGCTATAAATACAACAAACGGAGCAAACTCGGCAGAACGTAATACTTTTAAGGCCTGCGAATACATACACAAAGCAGAACATGCTATTAGCTAGAACATAATCATGGTATTATAACTATGCAATAATATGTACATGAAATTACAGCAATCTATACATGTAATTCTACAACAAAACATGGGATTTTCAGATATGCCTTCTTCCTTCATTTTAAATAATTATGAATTGGAAGTCTGTCATTATCCATATGGTTCTTATCAAATAGTTGAAACAATAAGTTTTAACCTATTACCAGATAAAGAAATTTAGACTGGTCCAAATTGAAAGAAGTCTCAAACATCAATTTTTAGTTGATGATTTTTTGATTTTTTCTTTACTTTTGGGTTAGAAAACAAAATAGATAATGAAGACTGTGCTTCTATCTAGCAATCTATTTATTTTTTAAAGTCTTTTCCAAAGCCTTTTCCTTCAGGGGCATCAACAAGTGGGATTATGTGGAAATGGGTTAAGTCAGTTAAGTTATATTGTATCAAAAGTTCACTTATTCATAAGCTTTCTGTGATTCACAAGTAAAAGGCTAGGATCTGAATGCCTTTTGATGTTATAGCTAGAGTTGTGTATTAAAAATTAGTTCACAAAGAATTGTATACCAAAAATAAGGTCCTCTCAGAACTTTCAGCCCTTTAACACAAATCTGAACAAGGATTTCATTCACCAGTAAAATGTTGACTTACGACAAAAAGTTACGACAATATCATATTCTTGGACTTTCTCTATTCAAGTTCAAGGAATACAATGAAGGAAGAAGTAAAAGTACATTTACAAGTCTAATATCTATAACATAATAGCCTATCACATAAAAAGATACATAATTATAAAGTTGAATGCTGTCAATCGCAACACCAATTTGCTAAACTTTTTATTTCAAGTTATAGGTAGTCGCTAATGAAAATCACTTTTTAACCCTTCCCTGTTTTTCAAAATTGTAGAATCGCCTAATTTGAAAGAAGTTGCAGACGACAAACAAAAGTGAATGCAATTTGAAAAGTAACAAACCGACAGGGTAGAAAATATTGTGGAAAAAGAAGAAATTGCTTGTTACAAGCAATTTCTTCTTTTCCCACAATGTTTTCCAAAGCAAAAAAAAAAAAAAAACTGCCTCGTAAAATCCCAGGTTTGAACAGGAAAGGGTTAATATATCTAATGTTTGTGCATATGGTAAGTGACTTGCTATCAGGGTTGCGATTAAGAGTATTCTACTAAATTTATAAATTACAAATTGGTCTGTGCATGATATTTCCAACAAATGACAAATCACAGCTGTCAATCAAAGAACCAATCAACAAATCAAACTAGACATTGTCGCAAAGCGGACTAATACCCCCCAACAGCACTTGTCCATATACAAGTGCTATCTGCAAAAGGGCCAAAAAAAATGCACTTTTTTAATTAAAGGGCCATAAACCTGTCAAAAATCAATGGACCATAACCAAAATAGGATATGCACATGTCTGACTTATACCGAGTGTTTCTGTAAAATTTGAATCGAATCCATCCGATGGTTGCTGAGAAATTGAGCGGACACGATTTTTCACTAAAGGGCCATAACTCCGTCAAAAATCAATGGACTGTAACCAAAATAGCATAAGCACATCTCTGCTTGATACTGATTATATCAGTGAAGTTTAAATCAAATCTGTCCAATGGTTGCCCAGAAATTGAGTAGACACGAAAAAGCTACAGACAGACGGATGGATTGACCGACATATCCCCCTAACAAAGTTAAGGGGGTATAATCATTCATTTAGACAGAAAGTGAACTTTAAACTCCAACATATGCAGATTTTATGTGCAGTATTTTTGTTGGTTTGGCGACTTAAAAGTCATGGCTACAACTAATTTTATAGCTGTAATTAACATGTTTAGGTCACACACCAACCATTTTACTTTTTTGTTAGATGCTACTAGCTATAAATTTATTAATGGGTTAATATCGAAGTGGAACTTCCAGTCAAAGTTCAGTAGGTAGGGTCGTCAATCTGTCAATTTCACACATGCGTGATACGTAGACAAGTAGTATCCTGGGCAACCACATAATTTGTCCTCTCTGAAAACTTGAGTTAGTAGGTATCAACAAGTGTATAGTGAAGACATTATTCAGCCTGTATATATAATCAGATGCCAAAACAAATTTGAGTCTTTGTTTGGCACACTATGAAATTGTTGGAAATGTCATGCAGAGGCTCAAATAACCTTATTGGATTACAAAATATGCTTATTCTAATGAAAAGAGGTTATATCATGCAGTCTACAAAAGATATTTTGTTGATGGATTAAATATGAATATATTCTGTGAAAATCTGATAGCTGTTTGACCTGACCAGTTACCCAAGGACAATTTATTTATTATTGAGCAAGTAGTGACCTCGACATTGGACCATTTATCATTAGGAACAACTGTGTCCAAACAAGAAACATTTGAGCTCATCCACATAGTATACCCTCCCTCCTTTTTCCAAGTTTTCTTTCCAAAAGTCATGGGTGGCTTGCTATGCTCTGACCTCCAACAAGCCAATTTTACTAGTATAAACAATTTTAGTTGGCATAATTTATGGCTAGAACATAAAACAAGAGGACCATGATGGTCCTAAATTGCTCACCTGAGGCATCTGCAAATTACAGTACTTTTTTGTATACAAAGACACAACTTGAGCAAAATAAATAAAACAAATATAAGATTTTTGGCTTTGTACAAAACAATCCAGTAATGTTTTACAATAAAAATGAATGCCTTTGGCTTTTATTGTTTAATCCATTACCAAACTATCCCAGAATTTGTCACCTTCAGGGAAAATAGGTTTTAAAAAGCATTGTGAGAAAGGGAGTGACAAGCCATTTCTCCTTTCTATTTAAGAATTCTTTCAATGCGATTTTTGCAGTTTTCGACCCCAGGAGCAGAGACTTTTTTCTTATCCTAAGAGCATATTTTCCTGTAACATAGTACAAAATTATTTAGTCATGCTACATACCAAATATGTATATCCTTCACCTTATATTTCAGAAGAAGAAGACTTTTTGAAAGTGCTCTAATTGGATGTTTTCCAAAATTTTGGACCTATAGGGAAGTGCCATGTTTTATCCAAGGGCTAAGATTTTAGCTAACATGGTAAAGAACCATCTGTTCATGCTATATACTAAATATGAATGCCTTGGACTTAATACATTTGGAGGAGAAGACTGTTGAACATGGTCTAATTGAGCATTTTTACGAACTTTGGACACCCAGGGAAGGGGTGTTTTTTAACCTACAGGCATAATTTAATCAAAATTGATAGATAACAGCCAGGCTATGCTACACTCAAAATATAAATGCCCTCCGCCTTAAAATGAAGATTTTTTTTTTAACATTGTCAGATTTTGCGTTTCCTAATTTTTTTACCTCTAGTGCAGGGCCGTTTTTGACCCTAGGAGGACAACTTTAAGTGATATAGTACAAAACCATCTAGTTATGCTACATACCCAATATGAATATCCTAAACTTTATAGTTTAACCCTTTCCTGGACAAACCCGGGATTTTACGTCATTGTGATTTTATACTTGAGAAAACATTGTGGAAAAAGAAGAAATTGATTGTGACAAGCAATTTCTACTTTTCCCACAATATTTTCTACCACATAGGATGGTCAGATTTCACATTGCATGCATTTTCCATTGTCGTCTACAACCTCTTTCAAGTTGGACCAGTCTAAAATTTCATAAAACAGGAAAGGGCTAAGAGGAGAAAACAGGAAAGGGCTAAGAGGAGAAGTCTTTAGAAATTGCTCTAATTAAGCATTTTTCCAAACTTCGAACTTCAGGGGCTGGGCCATTTTTGACCCCAGAGATTAAATATTTAAAAACTTGGTAGAGAACCATATGATTAAGCTCTATACAAAATATAAAGGTCTTTGGCCTTGTAGTCTATGAAGAAAACAACAACAAAGATTTACTAAAATTTCCCATTTTCAAATGCTGCGATTACAACAGTTTTTCATGGAATGAAATTCTTTTAACAACTTTTGAAGAGCTTAACCTAAGAACATCCCTGCAAAGTTTCAACTTGATTGGCCTACTGGTTTAGGAGGAGAAGATTTTTAAAGATATTTAAAGAATTACTAAAATTTCCCATTTTCAAATGCCACGGCAGCCAGAGTTTTTGATGGAATTAAATTCTTTTAACAACTTTTGTAGAACTTCACCCAAGGAACATCCCTGCAAAGTTTCAGCTTGATTGGCCTACTGGTTTAGGAGGAAAAGATATTTAAAGAATTACTAAAGATTCCAATTTTAAAATGCCACAACAACCAGAGTTTTTTGTGGAATTAAATTCTTTTAACAACTTTTGAAGAACTTCAGCCAAGGAATATCCCTGCAAAGTTTCAGCATGATTGGCCTACTGGTTCAGGAGGAGAAGATTTTTAAAGATATTTAAAGAATTACTAAAGATTCCTATTTTCAAATGCCGCGGCAACCAGAGTTTTTGACAGAATTAAATTCTTTTAACAACTTTTAAAGAACTTCACCCAAGGAACATCCCTGCAAAGATTCAGCTTGATTGGCCTACTGGTTTAGGAGGAGAAGATTTTTGGAGATATTTAAAGAATTACTAAAGATTCCCATTTTCAAATGCCCCGGCAACCAGAGTTTTTTGTGGAATTAAATTCTTTTAACAACTTTTGAAGAACTTCACCCAAGGAACATCCCTGCAAAGTTTCAGCTTGATTGGCCTGCTGGTTTAGGAGGAGAAGATTTTTAAAGATATTTAAAGAATTACTAAAGATTCCCATTTTCAACTTAAACAACATAACTACATCTTGAGTAGGTCACAAAACCTACAACAAGAGGGCCAGTGGCCCTGGGGCTCACCTGAGATAAGGCTCTTTTTGTCTTCAAGGCCTTATACAAACTGGGTCGGGAGAAGACCTCCTTTACATTAACTTAACTTAACTTATGTTACCATTCCAACCAATGCCTTCAGATTTCAAATATTTTGAGTAATTATTAACGTACTAACGTATGTCTCCCCAATTTGTTTTAAATTGGCGGGAGACAAATGTCAGAAATGATACTAGCCATTCATGGGTATAAAATCTGGGATCCCATGATTCACTGCTTTTTATTATGAACCTGTGTAAATGAACAATTTGATGTGTGAATTTATCTTTTTCATATGCAGTGGCAATCCGTGGTTTGTCTAAACACTTTCAACAAACTGGGAGTAGATGTAGCAATACCTAAAGCAATAACATTAAAGTTCAAGTGGTTGAACTGATATTTGTTGGTGAGGATAACAAGGTCAAGATGGTTATACAAATAAGAAACAAAAGAATCAGCAGCATCAAGCATTAGGAATTCATTCAGCAACTGAAAGAGAGCACTTAACCCATTACAATACAGTAAATTTTAGACCTGTCCAAGAAATTGCAGTTGTACAAAAAAGTATTTTAACCCTTGTCATGCTGAACCTAGAATACGCCTGGATTGGCAGGTGGTATAGACCAAGATCAGTCTGCACATAAGTGCAGTCTGATCTTACTCTACACTAACTGTTTGTCCAACAGAGTTGTTCAGAATATTTAATTTTCAACATAAATATTCTGATCCAAAACTAGTACTTTCATTCCTTTAATTCTTTGATTTTCATGTAATTTTGAAAAGGAATTCATTCAGCATGACAAGGGTGAATTGAAAAATAATGTAAAATAACATAGAAAACACTGTGTTGAAAGGAGATATTGCTTGTTACAAGAAACAATTCTCCTTTTGTAACAATACTTTATTCATTTTTTTTCTCCAGCATGTGAATATTCAGGATTGAGTGATAATGGGTTTATCAAACTTTTGTTTGAACCTGGAAAAGTACTCATGCTGTTAATGAGAAAAAGACAAACAAACCAACCAATACTGGACTTCTATGCAATTTCTTAATTTAATGACTCTAATTTATGATCCCGAGAAGAAAATGCAATGTGAAGGACACAAATTAATAAGCACACAGCACCTTGTCTCAGGAGGCAAGGGTCTTTTACATGTAAAACTCATGAATATATGATACAAGAAGGCCATAATGGCCCTAGATCGCTCACCCTAGTCATTTATTGAACAGAGAAAAATGAGCAAATAATTTCAAAGGGGGTGAATTGTTTGAAGAACTAAGCAGTGCAAAGGCATTATTCAAGCTTTGTTTTTCATTATCTCTAAATAAAATTCAAAGTCAAACAATATATGGCACAATTTTTATCAATTCGTAGAAGTTTGGCAGAGTACCAAACAGTAATATTTTATGCATCAAGAATCATGAGGTCAAGCTTACTAACAAACAAAATACTCTAGGATTTATGCTTCTTGAGGAGATCTTTCAAGTTCTTTTTGTTGCCATGGCAACCTAATTTCTCCATGGAATTATGAAAGAACTTAACAAAAGGATCAATTCTGTGAAGTAAGTTAAAAGTTCATAGGCTGGGTTAGAAGATAGTTTTGTAACTTTGAACACTCAGAAGATGGACAATGACTTATCAAAATATCTCACATCAAGCACTACCTGCTCAGGTGAGCTTCCAACTAATTAAAAATATTGTCATTTGCTCATCAATTGTTTAATGCCACTTTCAACAGTATTTCATTCATATGGCATTGCCTGGAATAACTAACCATGGATTTCTAGTATTTCTTTAACCAGTGTTTCCACATCTTTTCCAAGCTTCCAGCTGCTCATCTCACTTAAGTTCACAAATATCCACCCATTTGTGGGAGACAAGTGTCAAAAAAGATATTTGCCGCAACCAGGGATTGAACCCTAGACCTCATGATTGAGAGTCCAACACAGTATCAACTGCCCTACGGCAGTGGCATATTTAATTTGTCAAACATCATAACTAAAGCTTATTCAAGCAGAAGTTTCAATATTTGGTTTTTCAACAAGATAATCACAATTTCCTTTGACTCCTTCAACCTCCTATCCACTCTAACTTTACGGTGAACTGTCAGTCTTTGCACTAAATTGTTTAACTGATTTCACAACAGCTATTCTTCTTATAGAAAGGACTACATGTAAGTCTAGTAATTTCTAATACAAGTATATACCAAATAAAAGAAGCTATAGGTATACAATTAACAAATAATATCAGGTAAACATTCAATAACATTCTTTTAACATTCAGGTTATTTTCAGAAATCAGCGTCCAATTTTACCTCTTGAGAAGGACGTATCGTTGGTGCTGCTATAAATACAACAAAGGGACAAAACTCCCTCGTTCTTAAAATCTTTAATGCCTGAAATCACAAAAGTCTTGTTATTTCTCTTCTACATAGAACGGAATAAAACTTTGGGAAGTTGGGCAAATACCACTCATCGGCTCTTTTTTGCTGTAAAAGTTCAAATGCGACCCACTAGGCCCAAAAACAATAGGTTGCCTTCTTTTGGTAAATATATCAAGTCTTAATTCAGAACCTCAAAGTAAAAACAGGTCCCATAAAAAAAGCTATAATCATTAGAAGTGTCGGTCAGGCTTGAATTAATCTGAGTTATTACATCTCAAATAATTTTTCCAACAGCCAAACATTGTAATAAAAGCTCATAAATTTCCTTCAAATAAATCAATATACCCAAACATAAGTTTCTAAATAGAACACCTGTTCAAATCAGTTTTCTGGTGTAATAGAAATTGCATCTGCATACTTATTTCAACCATCTGTTGACCATATAAGAATGATATGTAAGAATTAGTTTCAACTTTCATCAAATAACATAAGAACATGAGATTAATAATATTACATTTAACCCTTTCCTGTTCAATGTCTGTTTTTTTTTTTTTGTCCCTGTGTTTTTATTCTTGACAAAACATTGTGGAAAATGAAGAAATTGCCTGTAGCAAGCAATTCTTCAATTTCCACAATATTTTCTACCCTATTGAATAATTATTTTTCAACTAAAATTGAGTTTATATAGTTGTCTGTAAATCCTTTGAATTAAGGAAGGGCTTAACCTTTGTCATGCTTAACCCGGAATATTCCGGTTTGGGCAGGAGGTATAGACAAAGATCAGTCTGCACATAAGTGCAGTCTGATCTTGGTCTACACAACCTGATTGTAGTTCTCTACCAGAGAAGTTACGGAATTGCTATCAAAAGAAATACTGATTATTGAATAACACGTACTATCAGTGCTCTCAGGGCTTTGATTTTAGCACAATTCTGTAAAGGATTTAATGCAGCATGTCAAGGGTTAAATTTTCCAACACAGGAAAGAGTTAATATAAATTTTAAGAATAGACATGTTTGTTCTTTGTTCATATAAATTATGTTGTTGCATATTTTCTTCGAATGTATTCAAAATATGAACCTATGATAGAGCAGGACTATAAATGTCCTTTAATCATTCCCACACAATCCTGCTTTTTACACTCCCCCCCCCCCCCCCCCCCCCCGAAATAAAAAATGATTCGGAAAACATTGTGGAAAATGAAGAGAATGCTTGTTACAAGCAATTTCTTCATTTTCCACAATGTTTTCAACCCTGAAAGACAAAGCTTTTTAAAATTTTATCAAATTAAAATAATTGTCTGTAAATCTCTTTCAATTTGGACCAGTCTGATATTTTGGTATTGGTTAACCCTTTCCCTTTTACAAAATTTTAGACGGGTCTATATTGAAAGAGGTTGCAGACAACAATGAGAATTGGTTGCACTTTGAAATGAAACCATCCTATGTGGTAGAAAATGTTGTGGAAAAAAGGAGAAATTATTTGTTGCAAGCAATTTCTTCTTTTTTCCAAGATATTTCCTCATGTATAAAATTGCAGTGACATAAAATCCCAGGTTTGTACAGGAAATGGTCAAAATACCTGTGGTTCCACATCCAATATGGCCATTAGACTGGCTTCATGGATTTGTTTAATGGTTTCCAGTTTAGTACCATACATTGCATCCTCATGGGTTCCATACTCTAAATATTTATTTGCTGCTATATCTGACATCATTTTTTCATGTGAAACAAAATAATAATTTTTTCCATCTTCTTCACTAGGCCGGGGTGGTCTGGTTGTATCTGAAACATGGAAATGAATACTTTTTGAAGGTAGAAATATTAACTTTTCAAGAGTAAAACAACCTAATTTCTTAGAAAATAGATAATTCAATACTGAGAATCCCTAAAAAATAAATATCAACATGACATTAGTGGCCATATAGGGTGCATATTACTCAACACATACAATAAAAGACTTGCATTAAACCACAACCAGACAACAAAGTTTCGGAATAATTCAATTTGAAAAAATTTTGCAGGAACCAATCAATGCCCACTTAAGTTAACCCATTCTCACACAGTGACCCCTCTTTGGACCCCTCTTAAGAAAAACAATTGGGATAACATTGTGTAAAATGAAGAAATTGACAAGTGATTTCTTCATTTTACACAATGTTTTCTATCCAGAAAGTTGAAAAAATATAAAATTTCATAAACTTTAAAATGTTTTGTGCTTAGTAACTCCTTTCAATTCGAACAAGTCTAAAATTTTGTAGTGTGGGAATGGGTTAAAAGAATTAGAGACCAAAAAGGATCGAAAACTTTGCGAGAAAAGAAGAAATTGCTTGTTACTTCTCCTATTCACATGTTAACCACAGCTATTTGTGTACTGTGTAGTAATGTGTTTAAATGACATTCAGTAATACATGTATAAGACAAATATTGTCAAATAAGCTCTGTCAAAGTTAAAATGAATGAACTTTTTGACAAAGACTTTGATTAACCCATTCCCACACAACCAAATTTTAGACTGGTCCAAATTCAAAGAAGTTGCACCAATCTTCAGATTCTTTGTCTATTAGGGTAGAAAAAATTGTGGAGAATGAAGAAATTGCTTGCAACAAGCAATTTCTTCATTCTCCACAATATTTTTCAAAGCTTTCATATTGAGGGGCATTTAAAAGTGTCATTGTTTGGGAATGTGTTAACTACCAACCTTGGGAACCTTGGGACCATTACCATTCATCGTATATGGAGCTTGACCCATTACAGCCATCTTTTTTGTGAGAGATAAGTTTTTTCAAGGTATAACTATATCCTAGATATGGATAATTGGCCTTGCCGAGAAAAGCTGTCTTTTCTGTGGATCAAACCTATTTCAAGGACCAAGCGAAATTATGGTATGTCTTCAACAGCACTTGCATTCAAGAACTAAACAAAAGCAAAATTTCTTTTTGAAAAGTGACTAAGATACATTTTATATTTAGTCAGTGAAGAGTACAATGCCCTGTGTGGCTGTACAGGCTTCTTTGTGTCTGCGATTGAAACACAGATTTAAATTGCTTGGAAATGTCACGCTACTGTTCAATTTGATACTTATATGGAGAGGGATGGACATATCTATGCCAGATGTCATACCAACTTCAATCAAGAGGGCCATTGGCCCTGGCTCTCACCTAAGACAAGGCTCTTATTCTTTAAGGCTCCATACTGATTGAGTCTGGAGAAGATATTTTTTCAAATCTATCTTATGTTTCCATAACAATCAAAGCTCTCAATGAATTTCAAATCTTTAGGTAATTTTTAAAGGAGGGAGGAGGGGGGGGGGGGTCAAGCTAAAGATCAAGGCTCTATGCCTTTTTGGTCAGATGGAAATGCCTTTAAAGATTTTCTTATAATTTCACTTTTGTTGCCATGGCAACAAACTTTTTTGATAGATTTTAATTCTTAAAGAAAGTTTTAAAGGGGGTCACCCTATGAACATGCCTGCAAAATTAGTTGAAATTGGCCCAGTGGTTTGGGAGGAGTCTGCAAAATATTGATCTACACCTTCTGGATCAGGAGAGTTTTATTTTAAATATTTTCTTTTAAAATTTCACCTACGCAACCAGAGTCTTAATTCTTTCAGCTATCTTTAAAGGGGGCCACCATAGGAAAATGCCTGCTGAACTTGGTTGAATATTGGCCCACTGGTTTGGAGGGGTCTACACAGGCCCCAAGTCACTTGGACTATTCCCCTGGAGACCTGTGGATAATGATTTTAACAATATGGAGAGAGGTCAATGTAATGATGATTCATGCATAATATCAAGACGCTATGATTTCTGGGTCAGTACCATACGATTATTAAAGAATTGTTTTAAAATGCCATCGTAACAAGTTTTCAATGGATTTAAATTCTTTAAGCAATTTTTAAATGGAGCCACCTTAGGAACATGCCTGAAAAATTTGGTCAACAGCTAAGTAGTTTGGGAGAGAAGATGTCATTTTAAAAGTCCTTCTTTATTTTTAAATAAGCCCTGTCCCATCTTGGGTCCACCCCTTGGGACCCAAGAGTAATGACTTTAGCGGTTCTGCAAGAGGTCAATGTACTGATGCTTCATGCAAAATATGGATCTTTACCTTCTGGGTCAGGAGAGGTTTTTTTAAAATATTTTTTTCAAAATTTCAGCTCTGCAAACAGAGTTTCAAATTGATTTTTAATTCTTCTTGCAATCTATAAAGGGGGCCACCATAGGAACATGCCTGCCGAACTTGGTTGAAATTGGCCCAATAATTTGGGAGATGTAGTTCTTTATTTCTATATAGGCCCATCCACCACTGGGGCTTGGTCCCTTGGGACCAAAGGGTGCTGATTTTAGCAATTTTGAAAGAGGTCAATACACTGATGCTTCATGCAATATATCAAGCCTCTGAGTGTGCCTTCTTGGTCAGGTGCAGATGAAAAATTTTTTTTTCTAAATTTCAATTTTGTTGCAATGGCAAAATTTTCAACTGATTTCAATTTTTTGAAACTCACCCAGTGGTTGGGAGGAGATGTTATTTAAAGCAATTGTGACACATAACGGATGACAGAAGCCAAACAGATGGTGATCACAACGGAAAATTTAGAGATATTTGAACTACAATATTCGATACTTTGTGAAACCAGACTTGCATATCTATTAGAATTTCATGTTTCGAGCGTATTTTTACTGTGTCATCTACCAATAATTGTTTGTCGAGAAAGAATCACTGACAGGAACTAAAGAGCCTCATATTCAAATTAAATACTTACGTGGAATGGGATAGGCATATCTGTTAGAATGTGATGTTATAAGTGTATTTTTGATGTGTTATCTTACCTCAACTATATGAGCATGACATGGATATTAAATACTTACGTGGAATGGGATAGGCATATCTGTTAGAATGTGATGTTATAAGTGTATTTTTGATGTGTCGTCTACCAACACCATGAGCACCTAGAAAAGAAATATCAAAATCGAAACTGGACCATGCCAGAGAAATAATGCAATCCTTAACCCATTCCCACACAAGCCCTCCTTTTTATGCCCCTCGAGAAAAAAGCTTTCGAAAACATTGTGGAAAATGAAGGAATTGCTTGTATCAAGCAATTTCTTCATTATCCACAATGTTTTCTATCCAAAAAGACAAAGAAAATTTAAGTTCCACCAACTTGAAAATATTGTCTGCAGCTTCTTTCAATTTGGACCAGTCTAAAATTTTGTAAAGTTGGAATGGGTTAATGCAACATATGAGTGGTTACAGTGGAAATTAATCAAAGTCATCATGCTGAATAAAGTGCTTTTCAGAATCACATTAAAATCAAAAGGCTGGAAGCCCTGGTCATTGGTCAATATTTCTTTTGAAATTACATGTAATTCTATCATCAACTTTTGCTTGAAAGGAACAAGCATGTAGTATAGGCTAAGATCAGACTTCCCATACAATCAAGCTGATTTTTGTCCCTCTAGCAGACAAATGACAAGATTCTGGAATGGTCCAAGTTGACAAAGGTTGCAGACAAGTAAACTAGGTGTGTTCAAAATGAAATATATTGTCATATGAGGCTAAAATCATTGTGAGAAAAGAAGGAATTGCTTGTTACAAGTAATTTCTTCTTTTCACACAATGCTTTCCATATTCTTTGGCCTGTAAACGTGTAGAATTGTGTTGGAATAGGTTAAGATATTGAGTGAAGTCTTGAATAACAACATTTTTTAACAGCTACATATGAGAATATAATATCCTCCTTTAACTAATAGAACCCTGGCCCTGAACTCTGCATATGAGACTATATCCTCCGTTAACTAACAGACCCCTGGCCCTGAACACAGCATATGAGAATATATCTTCCTACTTTAACTAACAGACCCCTGGCCCTGAACACTGCATATGAGAATATGTCTTCCTCCTTTAACTATCAGACCCCTGGCCCTGAACACTGCATATGAAAATATACACTGCTCAAAAAAATTAAAGGATCACTTTTTATATGGACTCTAGGATTGACATTTTGACATATACATATATATCGATTGTTATAATGTATAAATGCATGCTTCCTCAAAATAACAACGTGTAAACTTAGGAGTTTTATTGCCTTGCAGTCCGTGCAAATTGAGATACCAACGATACCCTTATAAAAGGCATGCTTTCTTGTATAGGAGCATAATTGTGAAGTTTGGTGAAAACAGGCACTATGAAATTTCTCTGGTCTTTTCTTGGACATACTGTGTTTGTTCACTTATGCATTGGTGTTCGAAGACATTCAAACCCAACTGAGGTCGCCATGGCAGTACAAATGTTGCTCGACGGACACTCGCAGCGCGCTGAGGCTACGTAATTAGGTGTGTCCCAGAGCGTGGTAGCAAGGTTGTGGTTGCAGCACCAGGAGACAGGACATTTAACTAGACGCCAAGGTCAAGGTCGATCACGATGTACAAGCGATGCTGATGACCGATTCATACGGCTAATGGCCTTACGAAACCGCAGGTCCACTGTTACACAGCTCCAAACAGAGTTACAGCTCGCCACTGGGCAACGAATATCCACTCAAACAATCTGCAATAGACTCCACAGTGACGAAATGAATGCAAGGCGTCCAGGAAATGGTCCAATTTTGACAAAATTGCACCGAATTCGAAGACGACAATTTGCAGAGAACCACCTTAATTTGAGGATGCGGGATTGGGAGTCATTGTTGTTCACAGATGAGAGCAGATTCCATTTATCATCATGTGATAGGCGTGCTCGGGTGTGGAGACGACCTGGTGAGCGATATGCGGAGTGTTATATTGTGGAATACGATAGGTTCGGTGGAGGCTCTATCATGGTTTGGGGTGGGATATGCTTAACAGGTCGTACCGAGCTCTATGTGTTTGATCAGGGAACTTTAACTGCTTTAAGGTACAGGATGACATTTTGGCACCTATTGTACGACCTTTTGTTGGAGCTATAGGTGATAGCTTTGTTCTTATGCAGGATAATGCCCGTCCACATACTGCTAGGATTGTGATGGACTACCTTAATGAGGAGAATATTGAGGTAATGGACTGGCCAGCTCGCTCCCCTGACCTAAACCCTATAGAACATGTGTGGGACTACACCTACAGACGGATTTGCAGCGAGAAAACCGGCCCTTAACTGTGCCAGACCTCACACAAGCACTCATCCTAGAGTGGAATGGGTTACCTCAGCAATTGATCGCCACCTTAATCGGGAGTATGCCAAATTGGTGTCTAGAATGCTATAACAGACGAGGGGGGACACACACATTACTAGCAGGCATAATTTGAGTCAGTACCATTCTGTTAAAAACAAAATCTTATTCAATATTCTAAGGTATGCCGTTTACAAGAATTTTAACGTTTTCTTATTTTTTCCCAATTTTTGTTGTCTATGGACGTGTTGTTGATTCTACTAGATTTGTTAAGTCGAAGAATTATTGTCATCACATGTTAAAAAATCCATATTTATTTATCTTTTCATAGCGTCCATGAAATCCAAAATATTTGCATGATCCTTTAATTATTTTGAGCAGTGTATTATCATCCTTTAACTATCAGACCCCTGGCCCTGAACACTGCATATGAGAATATATCAACTTCCTCCAACTTACAGAACCCTGGCCCTGAACGCTGCATATGAGAATATATTAGCCTCCTTTAACTAACAGAACCCTTACCCTGAACACTGACCTCTAACCAGGTAACTTAGATAAATTAACTACATTATTTGTAAATTATAAGTCAGGGACATTAACAAAAACGAAATGCAAATTGCTGAATTGCAACCTTTACATTGTAACTAAAGCTTAAACAGTTTTATGGTCACAGTATACCCCACAATAAGAAATTTTACATTTAGCCTCTTTTTCTGTGAAGCAGCCTAAAAAGGCAAACTGCCAACATTATGCTGTAGGTCAGGTGACTAGGACAGTCTCTAGAAATTTCTTTCAAATTCATCCATAATTTTAGGAGGAGATTTGGACAGACAGACAGACTGAGAAGATGATACCAATAAACATCCAGCTTCAGCTGAGTATAAAAGTGGCAGTTCATATGGCAAACAAAAATTCTTCACATAAATGTTGGAAACTTGCAATCTCTTCTGGTCTAAATTAACCCTTGTCATGCTGAACCCGGAATATTCCAGTTTTAGCAGGAGATGTAGACCAAGATCAGCCTGCACATAAGTGCAGTCTGATCTTGGTCTACACCCCCTGCTTGTAATTTTTCTGCCAGAGTTGTTTATGAAATTGATTTCTAAAAGAAAAGTTGATTTTTGAACAACAACTTCTATCAGTGCTTTCAGCCCTTTGATTTTACAGCAATTTAGTAAAGTTATTTATACAGCATGACAAGGGTTAATAATTTTATTGGTCAATGATTATCAATTGACTCAATTTTCAACATCTTCAGTCAGATCATGGAGTCTGGAGTACCTTCCAATTGGTTATCTTATTTCTCCCACCAGTACTAGCACATCATCCTGTTAAAGCCTTCAGCTGTTAATCCCAATTAACCCATTTCAACACATCAGAATTTTAGATTGGTCCCAATTAAAAGAAGCAATTTAGAGCTGATGAAATTTAAAAAATCCTCTTTTTGGATAGAAAAAATTGTGGATAATGAAGAAATTGCTTGTATCAAGTAATTTCTTCATTTTCCACAATGATTTCCAAAGCTTTTTTCTTGAGGGGCATAAAAAAGAGTGATTCTGTGAGAATGGGTTAAGTAATTACTCAGACCACCCTCTTATAAACTTACCTAAAAGAACTAAAGTTTTTCTAACAAAGGCTGGTAACCGTACCACCTCCTCATATG
This sequence comes from Fragum fragum, assembly GCA_946902895.1. Taxonomy (NCBI): domain Eukaryota; kingdom Metazoa; phylum Mollusca; class Bivalvia; order Cardiida; family Cardiidae; genus Fragum; species Fragum fragum. The sequence goes on along the minus strand of OX336379.1, from coordinate 31,629,126 downwards.
TGTTGATTTCTAATTGGTCAAATATTGCATTATGCTTTGCTAAATACTTGTCTTTTTTCTTTCGTCCAAACCATGAACAATGCACTGAAAAAAATGATATATGTAACATAACATTAGTACTGTATGATACAAAAAAGTCTGGACTGGTGCGATTTAAATGGTTCCAAAGTGTGTTTAAGTACTATACACAATTCATTTACGGATATATTAAGTTGGAGAATAACTCTTGGCAAGTTGTAATGAAGGCTGACAAGACAAACACCTTGTGTCATATATTCATATTGTCATTTAAAATATTTTAATCCAATACATGGCAATAAAACATGAGACAGGTCAAATTTGAAAGAAGTTGCAGAATAAAGTTGCAAACAAAAATTCTAATCAGATAAAAATTTCAAACAAGAGGATCATAATGATCCTCAATCGCTCACCTGATTAATTTTCTAGTAAAATTACATGTGCCAAATATGAATGCCTTATGCCTTACAATTTAGAAGGGACTTTTTAACTTACTAAATTGAGTGTTTTACCAAATTTTAGACCTCAAGGGTGTGTCCGTTTTTTTTTACTCATGGGGGATAGTTTTTAACAACATACTACTAAACCATATAGTTATCTTAGATACCAAATAAGAATGACATATTCTATATTGTCTTGGAAGAGAAGACAATTGAACTTGCTCTAATTGAGCATTTTTCTAAATTTTGGACCTTCATGGCCATTTTATAACCAAGGGACATAATTCTTTAATTTTGGTAGAGAACCATGTGGTTATACTATAAATGAAACATCAATGTATAACTCCTTATACATTGAGAGGAACAGATATTTAAACATGCCCTAATTGAGTATTTTTTGCCAAACTTTGGATCCCTGGGGACAGGGTTGATTTTAGTCCCAGGGGTACAATCAAAACAAAAATGGTAGATAACTATACAGCTACCTAACATTCCAAATATGAATGCTAAGGGCCTTATAATTAAGATTTTTTTAACTTGCTCTTATTGAGCAAAATTCCCAACTTTCCCAAAATATGATTATCCTGTATATATAAGATATGGATTACTGTATATAAGATATATAAATGCCCCTGGCCTTTTGGTTTCGGAAAAAAATTCAAAGATTTACTAAAATTTCCCTTTTTCAAATGCCACAGCAAACTGAGTTTTTCACAGAATAAAATTCTTTAAACAACTTTTGTACAGCTTTACCCAAGCAACATCCTTGCAACGTTTCAGCTTAATTAGCCTGCTGAATTTTGTGGAGAAGATTTTTAAGAAATTGTGGATGAAAAGACAGATGGACAGACAGACAGATGACGGACAATGACAGATCACAATAGCTTGTCTCACACTTGGTGCTCAGGTGAGCTAAAAAGTAGTGGTCAGCAGTAATAGAACTTGAAAGTTGACAAGAAAAAACAAGTCAAGCCAGTGTAATGATAAACCTTCAGCTGTGACCTTCAACTTGCAAGCAGGCTCAATATAAATCTTTTTCAATACACCACTGCCATTCAACGTTCTTGTTAAAAATACCCATTGAAATTGATTAATCTATTATTATGCCATGTTTTCAACAAGGTGCCAAATTGTCACAAGATACGCCCGTCACACTGCTTAATATTAAATGGGGGTTTGAATAGAAATGATGTTATTTTAAATGAATATTTTTTGTCAAACAAAGTATGAAAAACAACAAAGGGCAATAACTCAAAATATACACTAGGTAGAGTTATGGTTCTTGTACACTGCACTCCCACTTGGTGAGCTCTATCCATCCATGAAGTTTCATGATTCTAGCTATTATACTTTTAGAGATATACTCTGGACAAATTCAAGTATGAAAAAAAACCAAAGGGCAATAACTCATAATATACGCTAGGTAGAGTTATGGTTCTTGTACACTGCACTCCAACTTGGTGAGCTCTATCCATCCATGAAACTTCATGATTCCAGCTATTATATTTTAAGAGACATACTCCATACAAGATTCAAGTATGATAAACAACAAAGAGCAATTACTCAAAAAATAGGCCAGGTAGAGTTATGGTTCTTGTGCACTGCACTCCCCCTTGGTGAGATCTATACACCCATGAAGTTTCATGATCCTAGCTATAATACTTTAAGAGATATACTCTGGACAAGATTCAAGTATGAAAAAAAAAACAAAGGGCAATAACTCAAAAAATAAGCTAGGGAAAGTAATGGTTCTTGTACATTGCACTCCCACATGGTGAGCTCTATCCATCCATGAAATTTCATGATTCTAGCTATTATACTTTTAGAGATATACTCTGGACAAGATTCAAGTATGAAATTAACAAAGGGCAATAACTCAAAATATATGCTAGGTAGAGTTATGGTTCTTGTACACTGCACTCCCACTTGGTGAGCTCTATCCATCCAATAAATTTCATGATTCTAGCAATTATACTTTTAGAGATATATTCCGGACAAGATTCAAGTATGAAAAACAACAAAGGGCAATAACTCAAAAAATAGGCCAGGTAGAGTTATGGTTCTTCTGCACTGCACTCCCCCTTGATGAGATCTATACACCCATGAAGTTTCATAATCCTAGCTATTATACTTTTAGAGATATACTCCGGACAAGATTCAAGTATGAAATACAACAAAGGGCAATAACTCCAAAAATAGGCCAGGTAGAGTTATGGTTCTTGTGCACTGCACTCCTACCTTGTGAGCTCTCTCCATCCATGAAATTTCATGATTCTAGCTATTATACTTTCAGAGATATACTCCGGACAAGTTTCAAGTATGAAAAAAAAACAAAGGGCAATAACTCAAAAAATAGGCCAGGTAGAGTTATGGCTCATGTACACTGCACTCCCCCTTGGTGAGATCTATACACCCATGAAGTTTCATGATCCTAGCTTTAATACTTTTAGAGATATACTCCAGACAAGATTCAAGTATGAAAAACAACAAAGGGCAACCGGACGCCCGGACACCACCGGTGATCCCATAATACGTCCCGATTTCGACGGGCGTATAAAAATTATTTTGGAAAATCCCTTTGGAGTTTGAACAGATATTTATTTTTCAATGGTAGACTTTCTTTTCCCAAATTTGTATCAAATATTACTCAAATAAGACTATTTGATAAAACAAGTAACTAGAGACAGCATGCACCTTGTGTCTTACTCAGTTCTAATAAGTGCATTTCTAAAATAAAGAATATTTTGTCTTTCAGCTGTAGAAAACATGTAAAATAAAATAATTAGTTGTAACAAGTAATTTTCATTTTCTGAAATGTTTCCAAGGCTATTTAATGGGAGGGGGATAGAGGGACTGCATTGTAAATGATTAAAAAGGTTTCAAGTTACTGGCAAATGTAAAGCTTTCTGAAAAACAGACTGAAGGACATCACTACACCACTAAAACAATATGTTCCTAATCTTATCAACACAAGGCATAACAAGAGAACTGCCTATGGGTATTTGACGCTCAACAAAAGGAATATACATGTAATCATTACAAATTGCATTTAGCTTTATGCCTTTTAACCCTTGTCATGCTGTATAAATTACCTTACTGAATTGCTGTCAAATCAAAGGACTGAAAGCACTGATAGAACTTGTTGTTCAAAAATCAATATTTCTTTTTAAAATCAACCTCATAAACAACTCGGGAAGGAAAAGTATGAGCAGGGGGTGTAGACTAAGATCAGCCTGCACAAACGTGCAGTCTGATCTTAGTCAACACCTCCTGCCAAAGCCGGAATATTCCAGGTTCAGCATGACAAGGGTTAATAGTACAGTGTGCTTTTTGATAGTGAACATATATTCAATATTTCGAAACAATGTTTTGGTAATATAAGAGATAATGAATGACGATAACACAAAAGTTGTCAAGGCTGTGACAAAATTACAGGCTTTCAACAAAACAGCCAAGCTAAAAAATTATGAACTCATTACTATACAGAAATTTTTTAGTCTTTTAAGAGTTGAAATGAGTTACAGACGACAATTTAAAGTTTATGAAATCTTAGATTTTTCCAGCTTTCTGAGGCAGAAAACATCCTGGAGAATGAAGAAATTGCTTGCTGCAAGCAATATCTTCATTTTACAGGATGATTTCTGGATTTTCTTTTATTGGAGAGCTTCAAGAAGCTTCATTGTGTGGAAATGAATTAATCAGCACAGCATTGCCAATACGTACCAGCATGTTCCTGTTTAGCTCTATCCTGGGCACTTGCTGTAGTTCTCCATTCCTGTAACTCGGGTGAAGGTATTAGGCCAGCAGGTTCATTAGGTAATGCATCAAATTTTCTGGCTTGCCACCAGTTGGAATCTTCTTTACTAATAACCTGAGAAAACAACCAACAGGACATGTGTAATGACACATTTTGATAAGCACTCTCAGATAATTGACCAATCAAGGCTGTCAATCCAAGACTCAATCAACCTATCCAATCCTTCATTTTCATTGGAAGTGAACTTTGAACTCCGACATTGGTCTACATTTTGTGAAACGTTTTGGTTGGTTATATTAATTAAATGTTGTAACTACAGCTTGATAAGTACTCTCAGATACTTCACCAACCAAGGCTATCAATCAACCAATCAGTCGACCTATCCAATCCTTCATTTATATCGGAAGTGAACTTTGAACTCTGAAATTGGTCTACATTTTTGTGAAACGTTCTGGTTGGTTATGTGAATTAAATGTTGTAACTACAGCTTGAATAATCTGTAGTTATGACCTTTAAGTCACCAACCAACCATTTAAGCTTTTTGTTGCAAGTTAATGGACATTTATTTATCAAAATAAAGCATTTTTAAAATTGAAGTGAACTGATTGATTGAATGGGGTTTAATGCCACTTTTGACAGTATTTCAGTCATATGCTGGCGGATGGAGCACCTAACAATGAATTTCTGGTATTTCTCTCACCAGTACTACCACTACATCCTTAGTATCCAGCTGCTCAGCCCACGATTATCCACCAATTGATGGGAGAAAAGTGTCGGAAAAGGATTTTCACTGCGGCCTGGGATCGAACCTGGGACCTAATGATTAGGAGTCTTTCATGCTACCACTGCGCTATACCTGTAGCCAATATTGAAGTGATACTTCCTGTCAGAGTCAATAGGTGGGGCCTGAGTAATCCCTCTATTTTTAACGTTACAAATATAAGGATTTTTCCAAATGTGAATCAATTTCTCCTGGATATAGCCATATGTAAATATACAGCATTTTTATCATTTATATAAGACACTGTAGAAAACATATAATAAAATCTGATTATCAATATCAAATAACTATTTGTTACAAAACAAATGGGAGAAAATACATGAGATCAGCATTGTTACAAATGATATGTTGTGTGTGGCTATATGAAAATAAAATGAGTTTCCTATTAACAACTCAATACAGTCACTGTTCCCTTAATTGTCACTGTTTTTGCTTATATTTCAGAGCTATAATTCCTGATAGCCATGTTTCATTGTAAGGGAATGAGATATAATTTGAGAATCATTACAAATGAAGTATGTGTACTATTATGTAAACTGCTACCAGCTCACAAGACAGATCTTATATACTTTGACCAATTACCAAATGAAAAAAACTTTAGACTGGTCCAAATTGAAAGAAGTTGCAGACAACAATTTCAAGTTTGTAAAATTTTAATTTAAATCTCAGTGGAAAAGTAGGGTAGAAAACATTGTGGGTGATGAACAAGGAATTTCTTCATTTATCAAAATGTTTTCCATAGCTTTCTTGAGGGGCATAAAAATGTGTGGGAATAGGTTTACCAATCTTTTACAGAACATTAATTTTGCCTTCACTTCCTCTTCTGCTCCAACTCACATTTTACTTTTGAAAACTGATTTTGCAATTAACTCTGACCTAGAACAGACAAATATATGGTGTAAACCAAGATCAGACTAATGTGCAGGCTGATCAATGTCTATATCTCCTCCCAAAACATGGACAACTAGAAATGTTGAGAAACAGACTAATACCCCACCAGCACTTTGTCACTCAAATTGGACAGTTGAATAGGGGATCTGCTTGGGTCATGAACTACATGTATATACTGTTTGAAGGTCCTTAGTCAAATTTATTACAAGTTATAGCCCAGAAAAAATTTCAATTAAAATTGAGTTGTGACCTATGGACAACATGTGGAAATTTTTCTGGTTCTAAGTCACATAGCTTATGAGTTAGAACCCGAAAACAGTTTTCAATCAAAGGTTAAATTGTGGACTTGATCTTTGACATGCATGACCCAAAAACAATAGGACACTCCCTAGTGTCATTGGCCAACAATTTTATGGAGTTTCAAGATTGTAGGACTATTGGTTCTTGAATTAAAGCATGGAAACGAAAGTCTATGGACGAACAGGCAGATAGACATTGTGAAACCAATATACTCCCCTCTACTTTGTGAGTGGGGGTTAAAATGATCAGAATGAAAATGGTTTACATACCCTGAGAATATCTCCAACTTTAAACTGTATCCCAGCTTGCGTGCAGGGAATCAGCTCATCGTCATGGGGATGATAGTCAAACAGTGCTCGAACATAGATCTGAAACACATAATTTAAAACTGAAATGAAAACTTCCAACAACCCAGTCTTTTGTATTCAAAATACCTTCCCTTTTGACCTTTACAAAAGACAACATTTTAGCCCTCAAAAAGATTTTGTTAGGACAATCGATATTTATTTACCTAGAAGAAGTTAAAGAGGGTAATTTATTTTTCAACTTCTACCTTCATAAATGAACTTTGTAAACTAGAGGCGCTTGAGCGCCCGATTCACTCCACCGGCCTGAATTTATTTATCATTCCTGAGAAGTTTTCACCATATATGGATATAAGCCCCGTCCATTAAAGCAATGTTTTTCATTAGATCAAAATTATTGGAATAAATCTGATAAAGATTCACTCAATGAGCATTCCTGTAAAATTTGGTAGAAATCCATCTATTGGTTTCTGAGAATAAGATTTTTTACAGATTTCTCCATATATGGAAATACTGAGCCCTGTCCATTAAAGCAATGTTTTTCATCTGATCAAAATTATTTGAACAAATCTGATAAAGATTCACCTGATGACCTTTCCTGTAAAATTTGGTTGGAAGCTATCAATTGGTTTCTGAGAAGAAGATTTTTAAAGGCTTCACCATATATGGAAATATGCCCCGCCCATTAAAGCCATTTTTTTCATCCTGTCAAAATTCTTTGAGAGAATCTGATGAAGGGTACAAAATGATCATTCAAAAATAAATTCAAATGCAAATTAATTATTAAATCAATAAATGTAGAAATCATGCCCCAGAAATGGTCATGTTTAACTTTTGACCATCACCTGTAAAGCCGTCAAAAACTCCTTTCAAATGGCACATAATGATTATGATTAAACAAATTGAATTGATTTGTTTGTGTCAAACCAGTACATCACATTTTGAAATCTCTGTAAAATACATGTATATCCTTGTCAAATTCATTTCATTCAAAAAAGTTTCAAATACAGATAGCATTCTATATACTTTTTAGATAGGTACAGTAACTTTATATGTTGAAGAAATATGCCCCCCCCCCAAAAAAAAAATAGGGTAAATAATACTATAACAATATTGACAGTTAACTGTTCTAAGTGTCTATACAATGTATAGACACTTAGAACAACATAGTAATTAACCCCCATTATGTTTCTGTTAATCAAACACTAGATGCATTTGCAACTGTATATATGACCTTGCACTATAAAACCAACAGAGTTGTGGTAAAAGATATGGATGGTTTTAATTTTTCATAAACTTTGACCTTAAAAAGTCATCTTGACCTTAGAATCAAGAGGAATATCTTTCCCTGTGGAGTATGCATGAGAAATTTGAAAGTATCACCAACCAATTCTTGGTTATCTTAATAAACTTTGACCTTAAGAAGTCACCTTGACCTTAGAATCAAGAGGATATCTTTCCCTAAGGAACATGCATGAGAAATATGAAAGTATCATTATCCATCTTTGTTTTGACCTTAAAAAGTCACCTTGACCTCAGAATCAAGTGGAATATCTTTCCCTCTGAAATGTGAATGAGAAATTTTAAAGCATCATTAACAATCTTTTTTATCTTAAAAAATTTTGACCTTAACAAGTGACCTTGACCTCAGAATCAAGAGGAATATCTTTCCCTTTGGAATTTGAATGATAAATTTGAAATCATCACTTACCATCTTTTTTATCTTAATAAACTTTGACTTTAACAAGTGACCTTGACCTCAGAATCAAGAGGAATATCCTTCCCTATGGAATGTGCTTGAGAAATTTGAAAGTATCACTAACCGTCTTGGTAATCTTAATAAACTTTGACTTTAACTTTAACAAGAAGACCATGATGGTCCTTAATCTCTCGCCTGAGGCATCTACAAATTACGGTACTTTTTTTGTATAAAAAAAAGACACAGCTTCAGCCAAATAAATAAAACATAAATATAGAAGATTTTTGGCATAGTAGATAACTATAAAGTAATACTATATAATAAAGATGAATGCCTATGGCTTTATAGTTCAATCTATTACCAAACTATCCAACATTTTGATGCCCTCAAGGAAAATAGGTTTAAAAATACATTGTGAGAAAGGGAGACTTACTAGATACAAGCAATTTCTCCATTTCTCACAATATTTTCTACCCTCAAATCCCTTGTATTTAAATTTCAATCAAACTTTAATTAGCGTCTGCAACTTTCTTAAATGTGGACCAGTATTAAGGAGAAGAATTTGATATTGCTCTAAATGAGCATTCTACAAACCTTGGGGCCTATTGGGTGGGCCATTTGACCCTATGGGTATAATTTCAGCATCCTTGGTAATGAACAATTGAGATGTACTATAAACCAAATATGAATGCATTACAACTTACACATTGGGAGAGAAAGATATTTGAACATGTTCATATAAAGCCTTTTTTTTTATAACTTTGGATGCCTTGGGAAGGGCCATTTTTATCCAAATGATATAAACATGGTAGATAACAATAACATTATGCTATGCTTTTAATATAAATGCTCTAGGTCCTATATTTAAGAACAAGAATTCGATCAAATTAAGCAATTTATGCAATTTTAACCTCTGGAACAGTAACGTTTTTGATCTTTAGGGCATATTCACAAAATGAAATTCTTTTAATAACTTTTATAGAGCTTCACCCAAGGAACATCCCTTTCAAAGATTCAGCTTGATTGGCCTACTAGTTTTGGAGGAGAAGATTTTTAAAGAAATTGTGGACAGGCAAACAGAAGACGGACATTGACCAATCACATTAACTCACCTTGCACTTTGTGCTCAGGTGAATTAAAAAGTCACCTTGATCTCAGAATTAAGAGGATGTCTTTCCCTATGGAACATGCATGAGAAATTTGAAAGAATCACTAACCATCTTAGTTATGGCCACAGTAAAAGCCTTTATTTTGAAGAAGTCCTAGACAAATAATCTTTACATTTATTTCTACAAAAGGCTGAACCCTTGTTATGCTGAGCCCAGAATATTGTTGTGTTGGCAGAATGTAAAGACAAAGATCAGCCTGCACATATGTGCAGTCTGATCTAAGTCTTCACCAAATGTTTGTCCGAGGGTCAAACTAGGATCGCTTATGATATCTATTTTCAAAAGAAAAACTACCAAGAAACAGAGCTTCCATTGCTGTCAGCCCTTTGATTAATTTCTACAGAACATTTTGTTCAGTATAACAATGGTTAATACCAGGACTTGTTATTTGAAAAATGAATACAAGTGGGAAAACATAAAGGTTATAATGCAAAGGCAATTTTTTGTCACATGACAAATGCAGTCTTGCATCTGCCCACAAGTAATGCAAGTATAGCTTATAAACAGGACCCTATAACTTATATAATAGAAGCTAAATGGTAAGAAAGGCACTCACACAAATATTTTGATTTTAGAGTGTGTTTTTTTTTTTTCAAATGATCCCTGGTGAAGTTACAAAGCATTTACATCCCTCAAATCACTACTGTTTAGGCCAAACTAGCAATTTATTTGTTTAACCCTTTCCTGTTTTCCAAAATTTTAGACCTGTCGAAATTCAAAGGTTTGCAGACAAAAATTTAAAGTGCATTTAATTTGAAAAATAACCATGTAGTAGGGTAGAAAATATTGTAGAAAAGAATAAATTGCATGTTAGAAGCAATTTCTTCTTTTTCTACAATGTTTTCTGAATTATAAAATCACAGGGACGTAAAAACCAGGGATTAAACAGGAAAGGGTTAACATATTAACAGACAACAAAATTTAACACTGTTCCAAATTGAAAAAAGTTGCAAACAAAAAATTGCTCAATGATATTCAGAAATTTCTTTCAAATGGCCATCAACTCCTGTTGGAGAACCATTGTGCCAAATCATTTGAAATCCATCTGCAACTAAGGTAGCTATGGTTGGAATCAATTCTATTAGACACAAGTGCCACACTAAAGTACATTCACTAAGCAGCAGTCTTGTTCACTAAAAGTTGGCATGACAAAAATATGTTGGAAAAAATGTTTCAGTTTCAGACTGCCTCGATGGCCGAGTGGTTTAGGTGCTTGACTCGTGATCTGAAGGTCACGAGTTTGAGCCCCAACGTCACCGGGGTGTGTTCACGGGCAAGACACTTAATAGCCAGCCCCAGTCTACCCAGCTGTAAAAGTGGGTAGCAGTGGGATTCAGCCACTGCCTCTCTTTCAGGGACGTGAAAACATCTGGATTGTGTCACCTGCCAGTAATACCCGAAAGGGGAGTTAGGCAGTATAAATAGATAGATAGATAGTCCCGTTTCAATCACTGCAAGCAGGCATACATACACTTTAAATTTGTCCTCTTTACCAAATATTATTAAGGTCTTCTAAGTTATCACTGTATGACTTGCAGTGTGTTCATTGTGATTGTAAAAAAAAGTAGTAGAACTGATGTTAAAGACAACAACTATAAGCTAAAGATGAGGCCAATATGAAAACTTCATTATCCCATTCCCACTAATTCCTGGTTTTTCATGCCCCCCAAGAAAACAATTGAGAAAAACAAGTTTAATTTGAAGAAATTGCTTGTTAAAAACAATTTCTTCATTTACAACTGTGTTTTCTACCTCAAAAGACAGAAATACTAAAAATTCTTTCAAACTGGAATTAAAATGTCGTCTGCAATTTTTTTAAATTCAATTTTAAACCAGTCCAAAATTCTGTTGTGTGTGAATGCCTTATTTTGAAAACCTGTTATAATAAAGGTAAAATTGATAATTTCAGCAGCAGCAATTATCATTGGGCATCTTGCTATTGAATGATTTGAAAAATCTCTAGTTTAAATTGTTGTAAACAAATCTAATTTGATGTATTCATATACATAATTTGAAAATTACACTTTGAGAAATACAGAAATTATTGCATTTCAAACCATTGGTGTATTAGAGCCATTTGATGGCAATCCTGAAAATTAGCTACAAATCTATGTCAAAGGATTTGTTGAATGAAATCCATTTTTAATTGTCTAGTGTGAATTTGAGATTGGATATACATGTGCCGCTAAATCAAATTTTACCAAATTATTTTTGGAACATATAAATTCACAAAATTTGAACAAAATCCATTTAGAAATTAAAAGTTTTTGAAAATTGAAAGATGGTCTTTTTCTTGGCCCTTTTAGAAAATGGGTAATCAGAGAAATCCCAAATTTGGATCAGTCCGAGATTATTGCCGATAGGTATCTATACACCAAATTGAGAAAATCTGTAAACAATAAAGAAGTTATTGCATGTTGAAGCACTGAGACAGAATAAATGCTACAGTTTCTGCCAACATTTGTTGGCGGGCCCAAATAATTCTAGATGGCCAAAATAGTTCACATAGATTCACCAGTATACAGTGGATTTATACTAAAAGTTAACTACATTATACATACATACAAGCATGGATCCAGTACATGTTTAACCCTTTCCCGTTTTTTGAAATTTTAGACTGGTCCATATTGAAAGAGGTTGCAGACAACAACAAAGATTGCATATGATTATAAATTAATCCATCCTTTGTAGAAGAAAATATTGTGGAAAAAGGAGAAATTGCTTGTTACAAGCAATTTCTTCTTTTTCCACAATGTTTTCTCAAGTATAAAATCACAGTGACGTAAAATCCCGGATTTATGCAGGAAGGGGTTAACCCATTACCATTACAGTAGGGGTGGTATGGGAATGGGTTAAATAATTCATTACGGCTCAATTTATGCTATACTTGTGTTTAATACCAATACTATCTGCCATATGACAAATTATGGCTGCCAATCAAAGAATCAATCAACCAATCAAATCATTCATTTAGACCTGATGTGAGCATTGAACTCTGAAATTGGCTAACATTTTGTGAAGCATTTTACATGCAGTTGGTTTGGAGACTTAAAACGTCGTAACTACAACTTGAGTAAGCTATAGTTACCATGTGTAGGTCACAAACCAACCATTTTACATCTTGCTGGCTATAAATTTTGTAAAATAATGCCTTTCAATATTGAAGTAGAATTTACCAATCACTGGCACCTCCCACTGACAGCCTAGGGCCTGCCCATTAACTCTGACAGGAAGTTCCGCTTCGATTGTAAACTTTGTTATTTTGCAAAATTATGGTCGTTGGTCCGGGACATAAACATCGTAACTACAGCTTGAATAAGCTATAGTTACCACGTTTTAGTCGCCAAACAACAAAAATGTTTCACATAAATGGCGGCCAATGTCAGAATGAATTATTTGATTGACCAATATATTCCTTGATTAACGTGCTCAGGTGAGCTAAAAAGAAGACAAGAGATGTCTGTAAAACATGTATACCCCTCCAAGCCATGTCATTATATACAACATTTTCATGGAAGATTTAGCCACGATATAATTGCATAGGCAGTTTATCATGAAATATTAATAACGCAATTTATCAGAAAAATGTTTATATCATAAATTTAATCATAAAGAGCACGGCATGGGCATGCAAACGGTCAGCTATTGGATGGTAAGTCAAACAAGAACATGGCAAGGGTGATGACAATACCTGACTTTCTGTTCTTAAACAGCACATATAAAAAGGACATACTTTGTACAACAATGCATTAAAAGAGAATGATATCTTTTGATAGTAGCATGCTCTTTTGATAGTGAACATTAATTTTATTCCAAGTTACAAGTAACAACATTAATTAATACCAGAGATATCATAAAGCTTTGGCAAAACAAAGAGCAATATCTTTGGTTTTCTCTTAAAACAGCCAGATCAAAAATTTAGGTCAGCCATAATGTCTGTATACCACTCATTTATCAAAATTTACCAAATTTTGTGCACTAGTTATAAAAATACTTTACCCAAAATATTCAAATATGAATGGTCACTGTGACATTGCAATGTCTGGTTGTGTAAAAGAAGCAATTGGTCTATTTATTGATATTTTATTGCCGAGACTAATCAATTTAGCAAAGTACATCCTTAATCACACATACAGGGAAAATTGTTGAATTAAAAAAATTCAGACTAAATTCAATACTTTTCTATGCTAAAACATTACAATCTGAGCTTTCTACCTTACTATAAAGTATTTTGTGATATCTGGTTGACCTCCGTACATTCAAATCTCTTATTCAATTATTTGTTTTACAGGATTCCATGATTGACACTTGAAGTTTTATGATTTTATCTCCAAAACTTTTGAGTTATTTTCTGTAACATAGTTTATGTATGAAAATCAGTAATGGGCAATACTTCCAAAATTATTGAACCCCGGAGACAAGATTTTTGAACGCTGCAGTTCTCTTACGAAAAACCTATCCACCTGTGAAGTTGCATGATTCAACCTTGCATACTTTTGAGTTATGCTCTGGATAAAGTCAAGTTCCAAAAATAACAAAGGCAAATTACTCCAAAAATATAAAGTGCAGTGTTATGCTTCTTGCACACTGCAAATCACAACTATCCACCTGTGAAGTTTCATGAATTTATCCTGCATATTTTTTGAGTTATTATCCATACAAAGATTGTGTATGAAAATCAAAAAGACAAAATTTACTCCAAAATTATCAAAACAAGAGTTAAGGTTCTTGTACAATGCACTTCTGCTATAGAGATTTATCCACCTGTGAAGTTTCATGAGTCATACTTCCAGTGTTATGCTTTGGACAAAAGTTAAGGTCTTGAAATAACAAAGGCCAATGACTCCAAAGCTATGAAGTGAAGAGTTATGGTTCTTGTCCACAGTAATTCTCCTTTAAGAAATCTATCCAAATGGAAAGTTTCATGATTCTAGATTGCATACTTTTCGAGTTATGCTCCAGACAAAAATCAAACTTGATAATTAACAAAGGGCAATAACTCCAAAATTGTGAATTGGGGTGTTATGGAACCATTGCACTGCACTTCTCCTTGATGAGATTTATTCACGTGTGAAAATTCATAATTCTTGCTTTATTACCAGTATATTAGAGTTATGCTCTGGACAAAAATGGCCGAAGGACCATCCAACCAACCGACAAGTGCAAAGCAATATACCCCCTCTTCTTCAAAAGGGGCATATTAAAACATATACTAGTTGACAATAACAGATTTTAACCCATTTCCACACAATCACTCATTTTTAAACGCCTTTCTTTTATTTCCTACAATGTTTTCTATACAAAAAGACAAAAGATTATAAAATTTCATAAACTTCAAACCTGAAACTTCTTTCAAATTGGACACATATAAAATTTTGTTGTTCAGAAATGGGTTAAGAATTGGTACATAATCACAACAAACTTCACAAGAGTAGTGCAAACAATAAGAATTAGAAACACAAAACAACACAATATAGATTTTGTGGGTGGGGTATGGTGATATATCCTACCTCACACTGGGTTGTATGTCCCCTGTAGCCAGGGACAATCTTCAGTGATACACTACCGTGAGCTGCTTTCTGCAAATGATTAGAGTCATGTGAAATAAAGACATGTTATTATCAAACTATTAATGACCTCAAACTAAGGGACATTCCAATAGAACGTAGGAATGGATAATTTTGGGTTGTATTTTTTAACCCCCTCTTTTTGGTCATTCCTCTAAGTTCTATTGAAATGTTCTACTTAAACCACATGTCATTTTCATACAAAGTTCTCTCATTTCTGTACAGCATCAAATGGAATGATCAATTGGTCGAAATGAAAATAATTAAATGGTATTTTCTTTTTTTATTCAATAAGCAACTATGATTTGAAATTTTTTGCACTTACATAAATGCTTCCAATGAAAATGACAGGTACTTTCAAAGAATACTTTATTTACCATTATATACACTTATGTACCTAGACAATAAATAAGGACTTGAGACTTCAGCCTACAATAAAAACCAAAATTTAAATACAAATTTTGTTTAACTCTTTATTTGTCTAAACAAGTACCAGTAATTCCACCTCATATTAACCCTTGTCATGCTATATAAATTACCTCACTGAATTGCTGTCAAATCAAAGGGCTAAAAGCACTGATAGAACTTGTTGTTAAAAAATCAATATCTTTTTTTAGAAATCAACTTCATAAACAACTCTGGTAGGAAAAGGACAAGCAGGAGGTATAGACTAAGATCAGCCTGCACATTAGTGCAGTCTGATCTTAGTCTACACCTCCTGCCAAAACCGGAATATTCCGGGTGCAGCATGACAAGGGTTAATGTACTTAATAGCAATAAAGTATTCTCTATCACAGCAAAAGTGCATTAGCTAACAAGATCCCTCACTCCCAACCACAACATACAAATTAGATTATTTTTTTTCAGATTCTGAATATTTGAAAATTTGTAAGAAAGCTTCTACAATTATGAAAAATAGTTTTACCCTTAAATCATATTTGAAATATTGATTTCTTTTTACTGAGGTCTGGATTAAAAGGGGTAACAACATTCCAGAATCCTTTTTTCTCAAGCAATTCTATGTTGTTGGTACTCATTTGAATCGTGTCGTCAAGATAATTCAAATGGGTACATACAACATAGGGTTTAAGGCAGTATTGGTGATTATTTAAATCTACAATAAAAATTACACCCTCTATCATCATATATCAAATAATTTTGTATTATACACATGTAGTAATAATGAATGTTACATTTTACCAAGCTTAACAGTTTAGAAAATACAGGATTTAAAATTTATCTAAAACCCCATTCTTGTGTTCAGTCATATCTGTTGATCATTTAATGCCATTATTGCTTTGGATAATGATTTCAAAACAAATTTCAGAAGAAAATGAGAACTTACACAATCAGTATATGATTTTATTAATTACATTTAAACCTCAGTAGTTCTAAAGCGCAAGAGACTGGGACATTTTACACAAACTGAGCTCAGTCAAAAGGTCAAGCAGGTGATCAGGTGTTAGATACTCAAAGTCTGATATATCAATTTTGTAGTTCCTTCCATTTAAGGCTTGATTCTTAATATTTTTCAGTACTATCGTCAAATCAAGGCCCAAAAAAGAGTGTATGCAGAGTATGAACATAAATCACACCTACAAACTAAGGGTAGGAGTTTCTGCTGTAAACTGTCTTTCATGATTTGAATAGGGCTATGAACTACAAACCACCATCATTCCAACTAGGCAATTTTTTTTTTTAACAAAGATAAAGAAGGAAAATAAAATCAAGACTGCAGAAAGTATACCAACCAACACATACCTAAGAGCAAGCCGTATTAGAACTTAAGTGTGGTTATATTTTATTTCTTTTCCTTTAAAGATTAAGCAAAACTTTCAGATATTCTTGCTCAAATTGCAACAAGAAAGCAATTAGTCTTCTTAAATCATATGGTATAAAGTGATCATACTACTTTCAAATGGACTTAAGTTTAATACCTAAAAGCATTAATCTAACATTAATGGACTTACTACTAGGTTTGCTTTGTTGATGAATTCTAATTCTTGACAGGCTGAACCCTGTTTTGGCAGGAGGTATAGACAAAGATTAACCTGCACATAAGTGCAGTCTGATCTTTGTCTGTACCACCTGCTTGTCCCCTTAAGGCCAGTGGTGTTTAACAATCAATTTTCAAAAGGAATATTGACCCTAATTAAGACCTTCAAGTTCTGTCAGTCCTTTGATTTTAAAGTAATTTTGTATGGTATTTCGATTCAAGATTTTAAAGTGCTAAAACTTGAGAATGACAAGATAGTGTGCACCAAATGAAGTGGAATGTTTGGGAAAGAATTTTGATGAATATTTTAATGACTTTAAACTATCTAATTATTAACTGTAATGTAACAATTATACAGCCTAACAGTATTTTCTATTACTCAAAAAGATCAAATTTACAATTCAAATTATATTGAGATTAGTTTTAAAATCAAAATCTTTAAGTCTTGATGATGTTACACTAACAGTGGCAAATATTGATTAATTGAATGGGATTTAATTCCACTTTTAACAGTATTTCAGTCATATCACAACGGCTTACCATGGTTTCCTGGTATTTTCCAACACCAGTACTACCACTACATCCTTTCCAAGCCTCTAGCTGCAGATTTACAGACGATCAATTGGCCGGAGATGTATGTCAGAAAGGATATTTGCTGCAGTCAGGGATTGAACCCTGGATTCATGGAAGCAGCAACAGTGGCAATGAAATCAATTTTTGTTTTCCTCCATTATCACTAACAAAGCTTCCACTACAATACCATAAATACAGTGCAAGTGCATGTATACATTAGGAGGAATTTAGGCGTACGAGTGCATTTAAAGATACAAGTTGAAAAAATTATGTAAATATATGAATACTTTATTAATATTTTATAAACTTTTGAATTTGTATAAAACATGCTCCAGTAAATTTTAGATATATGATAATAGACAAACTCCAGAAAAGAAAAAGTCAACAACTAAAAATCACCCAATGAGGAGAATGCAACACCTTTTCAGTGCTTTTATACTATATATTAGACTATTAGTACCTATAACCAAATTTTAGGTTGGTCCAAATTGAAAGAAGTTACAGACTACATACATAAGTTGATGGAACTTTAAAATTCTTTGTCTTCTTGGGCAGAAAAGATTGTGGATAAGAAATGGTATCAATCAATTTCTTCAAGTAACAATGTTTTCCAAAGCTTTTTGTTGGGAAGGTGGGGACATCCAAACACGGAATGGTGTGGGAATATGGGAATAGGTTAAAGATTAGAATTGTATACAGCCATGAGCTGCATTCACCAATCAATCCATAAATCCAAAAAGAAAGACAGAAAGAAGTGCATTTTTGTATATAAGATATCAAGACATCATTGATAGATTTACAAGTATGATTTACAACATCAATGCAGTATGATGTGGTGGGTGGGGTAAGCAGATCATCAACTAATGCATAAAAAAACCTCAGTGCAAAGCCAAAGGAAAACTTGATGAGCAAGGTTCTACTATATACTATTTATAATTAACAGATTGCTAGCCACACCAATTGACCTCTGACAAGGCACTTCGACTGATAAATATCAAACAATATTAGTTTGCATAATTTATCAATCAAAAAGCGAATCTTGGAATGGTGACCTAATTGTCGCAATTTTTTAAGTTGCCAAACTAAAAGATTTGCTTAACACAAATGACAGAGGTCAACATTCACTTGCAGTCTAAATAAATGATTAGATTGGTCAATCAATTTTTTGACTAACAGCGGCAACCTGTCAATTACAGTCCAGAAATAGTGAAAAAACCTTTCTTTCTCTGGGTATTTTGTGAAAAGGAACTGAAGGGTAATAAGGATAATAATTTGCACTAAGGTTTTCTTTTTAAATATAACCAAATATACATAGTTATAAAATGATCACATTGCACTCTACCTACCTCTTTATGGTTATTGTTTTCATAATGTTCTCGTGGTAAACTGCCACGTTGATTTGGAATTACTTTAAAGCTGACCGTTCCATGAAGAGATTTCTACAACAACCAATTATTGGGCTTAACCAGACTTTCAAATGTATATCTTTTTTGTCTCAAAAATACAAAGCAAGACCATCAATAGGCTATAATGTAATCAAATTTTTTCAATACTGAATTTCCCTTCAAATTAACCCTTGTCATGCTGAACCCAGGTTATTTCTATTAAGGCAGAAGTTATAGACAAAGACAAGCCGCATATCTGCAGTCTGATCTTAGTCTACACAGCTTCTTGTATCTTTAAAGCCAGAGCTGCATATGAAGTTAATATTGAAAAGAAATATTAGCCCTCTGGGCTTCCATTGCTTTCAGTCCTTTGATTTTAAGGCAATTTTGAAACAGATTTAAGCAAGGCTTAAAATTTCTACTTTATTTATTTAAATGGGATTTACCACCACTTTTAATGATATTTCAGATATATTGCAGTGACTGGAGCACCTAACCATGGATTCCTGGTATTTCTCAGACCAGTACTACCAGTACATTCATTTCCAAGCCTCCAGCTGCTAATCCCAAATAGGATTATAATTAACCACCCATTGGTGGGAGATATATTTCAGAAAGGATATTTGCCACAATTGGGATTTGATTCCTGGACCTCATGATTAAGAGTTCGAGACACTACCATCTGCGCTGAGCTATGGCTGCAACCAGTTTAACCTGCAGAGCAGTACTATTTTCCATGGAGTCAAGTAACTCAAGGGCACCTTCTATATTCATCTTTTATTTGCATTAGTTTAACACCCTTTTGAACAACCTTTCAGTTATATCATGGCAACATTCACTTATTCATGGGCTTCATGGGTATCACAAGTATTAAGCCGGGGCTTCAAATGCATGACCCGAGGACACACCTGCAACACTTTTGGCGCTGCCTGCACTCAATCCCAAAACCCTTGACATCTCTAAGATTGCAGACCTCACCATTGAGCCACACAGGACCCTTCTTCTATATTAACCCTTTCCTGTTTTTCAAAATTTAGTCTTATCCAATTTGAAAGAAGTTGTAGACAACAATTAAAAGTGAAAGCAATTTGAAAAGTAACCAACCTACAGGGTAGAAAATATTGTGGGAAAAGGAGAAATTGCAATTTCTTCTTTTCTGACAATATTTTCTCAAGTATAAAATCACAGGGGCGTAAAAACCAGGGATTGTACAGGAAAGGGTTAAAAGAAGAGCCTGTGCATGAGATAAACTCCAAATATACTCTTAACAGGAAACCATTTAATCGTACAGCTGAACCTTAACCCATTCCCACAAAACAAAATTTTAGACTGGTCCAAATTGAAAGAAGCTGCAGACGACAATTCCAAGTACATGTTGGTGGAATTTTGTGCTTTTTTGTCTTTTTGGATAGAAAACATTTTGGATAATGAAGAAATTGCTTAATACAAGCACTTTCTTCATTTTCCAATGTTTTCCAAAGCTTTTGTCTTGAGGTGCATAAAAAAGCTGGAATGTGTGGGAATGGGTTAACTATCAGTTTTGGGCAATTCTCCCAATTAACTTGTATTTTTTTTATACTAATGTACATTTACCGTTTATCTACAACAGTAGCTGGAAGGATTATGCTCTAAAATGTCAGCAAAAAGACACTAGAACCATCAACAAGTGCAACAGTTTAAACCCCTTAATATAAGTTTTTAACCCTTATCATGCTGCACATGGAATATTCCTGTTTAGGCAGAACAAAAAGACAATCATTAGCCTACACAAATGTCGGTCTGATCTTAGTCCACATCACCTGCTTGTCCCAGTTAAGCCAGCGTTGTTATTAGATGAATTTTCAAAAACTAGACATTGTCGCAAAGCAGACTAATATCCCCCAAAGGGCCATAAGAAAAAACAAACTTTTTAATTAAAGGGCCATAACTCAGTCAAAAATCAATGGACCATAACCAAAATAGGATATGCACATGTCTAACTTATACCGAGTCTTTCTGTGAAATTTGAGTAAAATCCGTCCAATGGTTGCTGAGAAATTGAGCAGACACGAAAAAGCTACAGACAGACGGACCGATGGACTGACTCCTATATCCCCCAAAATATATTTTGGGGGGTAAAATTAGTATCAACCACAGTTAGTGTTTCCAATGACTTAAACCATTTGCTTTGATCCTTGTCATGCTGAACCCGGAATATTCCTGTTTTGGCAGAAGGTATAGAAAACGATCAGCCTGCACATAAATGCAGTCTAATCTTTGTCTACACCTCTTGTCTGTCCTTTTCAAACCAGAATTGTTCATGAAAATAATTTTCAAAAGAAATATTGTCAATCAAAAACAAGTACAACCAGTGCTGTTAGTCCTTTGATTTTTATGCAATTCTGACAGATTTTATTCAGCATGACAAGAGTTAATGCAATTCTGTCCAGGATGTAATTTAGCATGACAATCTTAAATAGAAAAATATATTTTTGATTAGTTGAAGTTATCATCAATTGACATAAAGCTATCTATGCCAATTGACCTCCAACTGGGATATAAAAACATTAGTAATTCGCAAATTAAATGGTTGGGGACATAAAACTGTGAGCAAATTTTTCAAAAGTTTGACCTTGATAGATGACCTTATCAGGTGACCTTTACCTTGATATCAGCAGATGCATATTAATCAGAGCTGCCATCATATTAATTATGAGCATAGTAACTTGACTAGTATGGAAGTTATAAGAAAATGTGAAGTTCATAGCTTAAGTTTTCAGAACACAGAGGGATAGACAGACACTGTAAAATAATGTGCCCCTAGCTTATTGACACAGGGACATAAAATGCCAATTGGTGTTGGGTAACCTGAATGTCATAACTATAGTTTGAATCAACAATAGTTGTATCATTTGAGTACCCAGAGAACAAAATTTTGATTGGTGATGGACAGTGGAAATTCTGTCAATTACAAACATATTCCCAAACAATGTCACTTTTTATGCCCTAAAGAAATGAGGCTTTTGAAAACATTGTGGAAAATGAAGAAAGTGCTTGTAAAAAGTAATTTCTTCATTTCCAAGAATGTTGTCTCTCTAGAAAGACAAAGATATCTTAATTTCATGAACTTATAAAATGTTGTCTTTAACTACTGTAGCTGCCTTCTACAACTCCTTTTCATTTGGACAAGTCTTAAAAATTGTAGTCTAATAATGAATTAATAATATTGATCAAGAGATGAAAATTACCAGCATTCTCTGTAATGTATCGACTGTTTGATTTAAGACACTGTTTCCATTAATTTCACGAATTTCATCGCCAACGTGTAATGTTCCTTGTCGATGTATCATACCACCATGCATGATTCGGGCCACCAAACATCGGCCATCATCGTTGAGCTTTAAAGTAATACCCTGAAAAGAATGAATGTCTTTAATGTCACTGGTAACTTCATGTTCCCTACTATTTACAGATATGGAAAATGGACCTTCTAGGTGTTCTCCAAGACAGAAATTGGAACAAGAGGGCCAGTGGCCCTGGTGTTCATCTGAGATAAGGCTCTTTCTCCTCAAGGCTCAAGGCCAACTGGGTCTGGAGAAGATTTTTTTTCAAATTTAACTTATGTTGCCGTAGAAACCAAAGTTTTCAATAGATTTTAAATCTTTTAGTAAGTTTCATAAGTGGGTCACCTAAGGATTGGCCTGCCAAACTGGTTGAAATTGGCTAAGTATTTTTGAAGAAATCATTAAAATCCTTCTTTATTTCTATATAGGCCCAATCTCCCTTTGGTTCTGCCCCCAGGGGCCCCCGAGGATAATGTTTTTGCAATTCTGAAAGAGGTCAAAGTACTGATGCTTCAGGCAAAATGTTAAGGCTCTGCCCTTTCTGGGTCTAGAGGAGATGATATTTAAAGACTTTTCTTAAAAATTTTCTTTTGTTGCAATAGCAACTAGAGTTTTCAACAGATTTCAATTTGTTGTAGCAATCTTTACAGGGCACCACCTGTGGAACATACCTGCCAGATTTGGTTGGAATAGGCTCAGTAGTTTGGGAGATGTTGTCGTTTAAACAATCCCTTTTTCATTTCTATATAGGCCCCTAGTGCCCCTCAGGGGCTTCACAGGTAATGATTTTAGCAATTTTGAAAGAGGTCAAAGTACTGATGCTTCATGCAAGATATCAAGCGTTTACGCCTTCCTGGTCAGGAGAAGATGATTTTTAAAGATTCTTTTTAAAATTTTGCTTTTATTGCCATGGCAAAAAGAATTTTCAACGGATTTCAATTCTTTTAGCAACTTTTAAAGTGGACCACCTTTGGAATATGTCTGCCAAATTGGGTTGAAATAGACCCAGTAGTTTGGGAGATGTTGTTTAAAGAAATTGTTGACAATCGTCAGACAACGCACTACAGATGCTCAGAGCACTTCATGCTCACAAGTCAAATAGGGATGGTATTTCAAAATGGGTGTACAATAAAAAGTTAAATGGAATAACAATTCTGTATTTAGACTAGAAATGACGCGTCAACGACAGACACTCGGTAAATACTGCAAATACTGCCTGTAGTCCAATGTATCTGACATCTGTGACATATTAGCACTATGTACTGGAGCGCCTGCATCACTCAAAATGCCTGAATTTACTTATCAACCAATTCCAAAGGCATCCTGCTTATATGATCCTTAAAAATAAACTTAGAAAAGCATTATGGAAAATGAATCTAGAGACACTTGAGCACCTATATAGCTCCTCAGGCCTTAATGTACCAATTAGGCACATGTTCTTAGGAATTCAATATAAACTGAGTCATCTTTGCCATATATGGTAAGTAAATCTAGTCACTGAAATCTTTGAAAAAAAATCAAAAGAAGAATTTTAACATTTTATTGTTTTACAAAAGTCAAGTCATGTCATGTAAAATTCATTTACCAAGTCAATAAGGTATTCAGCTTTTTAACATTTTCCCTTTATACCATATATGGACATAAGCCATGCCCATAAAAGCCATGTTTTTCAACCTATTGAAATCCTTTGAAGGAATATGACAAAGAGGTCCAAGAGGATCATTCCTGTGAAATTTGGTTGAAATCAATCAACAGGATTCTGAGAAGATTTTAAAAGTTTAGAGTATATACCATATAAATTAGCCCCCAGACCCCATGACAGTCATGATTTTAATCTTATCAAAATTCTTTTGAGAAATCTGATAAAGGATCTCCAAAGGATCATTCCTGTAAAATTTGGTTGAAATTAATCTGCTGGTTTCTGAGGCAAACGAGTATTAAAGTTTCCACTATATACCATATAGAGAAATTTCAAAGCTTTCATCATAAATGAAAACAAGACCTAAGCATAAAAGCATTGTTTTTCATCTGATCAAAATTCTTTAAAGGGTCACCCGAGGGTCATTCCTCTGAAATTTGGTTGAAATCTATTAATTGCTTTCTGAGAAGATTTTCAAAGCTCTTACCATATATGGAAATTAGCCCCGCCCATCACTTGATCAAAACTCTAGGAAGAAAACACAAATAGGGTCTACCAAGGATCATTCCTGTAAAATTTGGTTGACTTTGTTCAGTACTTTTTTAAAGTAAAATTTGAGGGACAGAAGGACAGATGAACACCACGCCTTGACAATAGCCCACTGGCTTTCAGCGATTGTAGCAAAAAACTTAAAAGTAAACTTCTTCAACTAGGGGGAGTTGACACTTCAAAACTGTCTTGCAAAACTTCAATTTGCAATCAATGTATTCTTAAAGTTTCAGTACAATTGAAGTATAACTGTAGAAGGTGTATCACATCAAATTGACAGTATGTTGTATTAGGTTAGAGACAGACAGGCTGATTCCAGTTATAAAAACATTCGTTTTCTAGGGCTATTAATACTGATATTGGAAGTATAATATTCCCAATGTATTTATAATCAGTTGAACCAGGGTACATTTAAATGTTAGTTTGCTTAAATTCATTGTTTGCTTAAGCGTACAAAATGGACCTGTGGGAAATCAGTCTTGAAAAATGAAGATAATCTCAGGAACCAAATAAGGCAAAACATGATCAAATTTGGGCTCTTTAAAGGCATTATTCCCTTTGAACTCAAAAATATTGAATTTTTTTACAATGATCTTGGAAATAGTATTAAGGTCAGCACTTGATAAACTAAGAAAACCCTTTCCAATACAATCGCTAATTTTTACGTCCCCAGGATTTTATTGAAAAAGCCTAAAATTTTGTAAAACAGGAAAGGGTTAATCTAATACCACACAATCCCGCTTTTGATATATTCAAGGACAATAGCTTTGTAAGAAGCATTTCCTCCTTTTTTCAGTTTTTTTAACAATATGTGCGACTTGTTTTTCAGTTTCTACAAATTTTGAATTGTCTTCTGCAACTTTTTTCAATTTCACTTGAGTCTAAATTGTGTCATCTGAGTACAAGATAAGTAAGAAGTTAGAATTGAGGTTTTCAGTAAAACGAATACGAAGCAGTTAACTGATTACCAGATGGCATAATTTTAGACCAGTTTAAATTGAAAGGAGTTGCAGGCGACCATTGAAAATTTATGATTTTTTTTTTTTTTTCAACTTTATGGTTTACATTGTGTAAAATAAAGAAATTGCCTGTCACAAGCATTTTCTTGATTTACACAATGTTTTCCCAATTGCTTTTTCTGAAAGGCATCTAAGTGTCATTGTGAGAACAGGTTAATGTTAACAGAGAAACTCCTCATCATCCAAGTATTTCTCCAGCAGAAATAACACAAAGGAAAGATGAAATTACTCTCGCTCTCACACTCAGTCATTTTGGGTAAAAAACTGTCATTTTTTGACATTGATGTATATTTTGGTTTTCAGCAGATTCTCTTTAACCTTCTGAACTGATCATTCAACTTTTGATGTTTCTTTCCTTTTTTTTGATGGATTTTAGTTCAGTCAATACCAAATTTTGTTGATATACTCGTTTTCTGACTTTAACAATTTTGAATTAGATTGCTTAATGCCTTGGGCCTTAATCCAGGAATGTGGAATGCTCATGCCTGACTTGACCTTAATCCAGGGGTGTGGAATAGACCTTTTCACACTAAAAAGAAAGTCTGTATTGGTAAGACGCTTTCGAAGAAAAACAACAACAATTTTCCACTGCGGGGAGGATTTACTTCCGGTTAATTGCATCCAGTCATTTTAAATTCTTTTTGGAGTTTTTTAAATGAAAGTATGGAGCTAAATGATGTAGATAATATTGTTTAAAAATGTAACATCTGTTTGTTACAATATTTTTTACTCTATTTTCCCAGTAATGTTCTTTAGAAGCATTAAAAGTACCCTATTTTATCGGCCTTAAGGAATAAATGACAGGTGTTTTGTTCCATGATCTATTTTCACAATATACAATTGATTGTATGATAACCCGGTATATTGTAAAAGTTGAAACAAATGCCTGTAATGAATGAAAGAGAATGCATCATGGAAAGGTCATTAATTCATTTTGTATCAGGCATTATGTAACCCCCAGAATCATCAAAACTCATGTTCTTCTCCTCCAGAAATATTGCAGTTATGATAATTTGTGCGAGGAAAGATTAAAGTTCAATATAATTCAGACATTAAATCATTATCGGGTAACCAAAATATCATACTACATATAATCTCAAACTGTATTTATGACCTTTTGGTAGCCTATTGATGGTATTCTGGTAAAAATAAATTTATCGGACCCTTGATCTACTAGTAAGGCTAGATTTATCATTATCATTACATACCGTATTATCATACTTTTCTTCGCACTATTGGCATTGTCATCATCAATACGATTAATGTCATACATGCATCGTCGAAATAATGCTCCCTGTTTTTGAATCAAATATATTCTTTTTTTTAATTCATTGTATGGCATTCTTTACGAAAAGTGGATTATTTATATCAAGAAAATGTTTCATCCTTTTCTTCCACTATTCTATTGCTACAATGATGCAAGTGTTTAAAAAAATTGATATGCTGTAGTGCCGGCGTGTTTGATATTAAGAAATGAAAAGATGAGAGAGCGAGCGAGAAATAGAGATAGAGAGAACAAGAGAGAGAGCAAGAGTTAGAGAGATCTACATTGGTGGACACACAGACAGAAACAAATATTTCAAAAAAAGCATGCCTGCTTTGTTCTTTATTATCATAATATTTAAGTTTATAGGCTTAAACTTTGTAAAAAGGAAACTTTTTTGAGAAAATATGTGCGCTTTGGTGAAGACTTTAGGAGATTGGTATCAACATGGCATATCTAAAGCAACATTTAATCTGTATTGTCCAAAATGTTGTCAATAGTATATAAATGCTTTAAAGATAAACAAATGAATTTAGTCAATCATGTCAATCATGATTATTGTCACTTATGATCAGGCTACCATCAGTTAGGATTTACAATGAATGACGTGCCTATGATTGACACATATTCGCAAATTTAACCAATGAATAAGCCAGAAAAATTCGGATGGCTTATGTCTTTTCTGTGTATATATGTAGTGTCGATAGAAGTAATAATCTAAAATTGGTCAGCCTGATTAGTTCAGATGGTAGAGCACTTGACTTCAAACCTCAAGATCACGGATTTGAGCCCTGGGCTTACCATATCAACTAGCAAACTAATTGTGTTTCCGATGAGATGTTAAACCAAGGCCCAGTGTGACGGTGCTAACCTGCTCACAGGTTGAAACTCTTTTTTCAACCAAATTTTGATTTTTAACCTTTAGTTTGCTTGTTAAAAATAGCCAATTTATATAGGATTATAAAGTAATAATTTATCAACTCTCCACAACCTATCAAATGACTTAATCTCGGGTAAATATCGCATTTAACAAGATATAATTTGATGCATGCACTGTGAGAGCCTGAAAAGGTCTATTCTTATGCCTGACTTTACCTTTATCAAGGAGTGTGGAATTCTCAGACCAACATGGCCCTTTCCACTTGTGGACAAGGCCACTTGTGTGGGGACAAGTAAATACAGGGCAAATCTTTGAATCGTAAAGAAAAATAGATCTCAAAGATAACTCTATATGAATTGGAAAATATCATAAATATTTATTTTGATGGGTAGAAAATATTGTGGTTCATAAGTAATTGCTGGGTTCCAGTATTTTCTTCATTAACAACAATGTTTTCTCAAAATTTATCTCTTCATTTTTTTGGCAGACAAGTTCATTTTTATACTTGACAAGTAGAAAATTATGTCTTACTTGTCCAGGGATAAGTGGAGAAAATCTGTATTTCCACACCATTGCTTAACCCATTATCAACAAATTCCACTTGCTTACAAACAACCAGAAAACATGGTGGAAAGTACAGAAATTGCTTGAAACAATCCATTTCTTCATTTCCCTAATATTTTTCTACCACTGCAGTAAATGTTTCTAGGCTGTACTGGGTACTAATTACATATTTTTTTTCCTAAAAATTTGTGCGCCGCGCCAGCCCCATTGTCTGATTTTCTGTGCACCATTGGGAAAATATGTGCAAATGGCGTAGTCTACAATGAACCTTTGTCAAGTAAATTCGAAACAAGAGACTCTATGTTCAGAGCTTGCATTTCAGATAAATCTCATTAGCTCTATAGAAAAGATAGGTAAGGCTTGTCTGAAACTGTTGTGTCATATGAAACCCTACGTTGTTTTCACTCATTTCAATTGAAACCACGAGACAAGCCCGATAAGTTCAGACTAAACAGGATTTTTGTAAGTAAAGTTGCAACAAATGAACCCAAACTCCAAAATACCCCCTCTAACTGTAGCTTCAATAAATTCTTATTGCCAACCAGAAAGGTTTGGAGAGAGCTGGGGATCTGAACCCTTGCCATGCTGAATTAAAATCCTAATGGACTGACAGCAATGGAAGGTCATAATGAGGGGCAATATTTCTTTTGAAAATTGATTATTTAAACAACTCTGGCTTAAAGGGGAAAAACAGGAGGTATAGACCGAGATCAGACTGCACTTATGTGCAGGCTGATCTTTGTCCATACCTCCTGACAAAACAGGAATATCAAGGGTTCAGCATGACAAGGGTTAATTCTGACAGCCTTATTACCATTGGTTCATCAGCTGATTTCTGGAACTGTACAAGTCGTACTCGTGTGATATTTTCCATTTCTGGAAGATCCGGTGTTTCAGCATCTAGGTCTCCGTTGAGATAAGGCTGTACAGGAGGGGGTGTGACCCGTACTGCTTCCTCGCTGTAAACTTCGTGGGCTACGACATCATGTGCTTGTAGTAATGCCTGAAAGTAGAAATTGTTCATGCTTTCTACCCCTAAATAGTAATATTCAATAGGAATATTAAATAATCATATCAAGATTAACTTTTTTCCCCATGTTAATCAAAGATGGATGTAGATTTAAGCCTATTTTCTCCTTTAACCCATTACCAAACAACGTAATTTCAGACTGGTCCAAATTCAAAGATGTCAGAGACAAATTTGAAATGTTTGGTCTTACAGGGTAGAAAACAGTATGGATATTTAAAGAATTGTTTGTCACAAGCAATTTCTTCATTTTCCACAACATTTTCCACAATGCTTTCTAGGGTTGAAAGGAAGAATTAAATGTGTGGAAATGGGTTAACCCAATAACACCTGGCTAAATTACAGACTGCTCCAAATTAAAAGAAGTTGCAGATGAAAATTTCATGTTGATTTAATTTCAAATTCTCTGTGTATCTTAGGTAGAAAGCTAATTGTAAGATGTCTTGAAGCTTTTATCTTTTAAATTTCTTCATTGTAACAGCAAAGCTAAAGATGAGATAAAGGATAAGTAAGTAACATTTTCAAGACAAATTTGCCATGAAAACAGGTTTGCTGTCTGACAATTTGTCTGCAGAAGAAAGAGTGATTAATGACAAAACACTTCCTACCAGACTCCAAAGTCATTCTTTACCACAGAAAACAGAAAATTGTGAATAGACAATAATTATATCATATTGTTGAGCTAGGGATTCATTTTTGTTGTGTATTTTTCTCTCCATACTTTTGTTTGGCTACATTCTATTTTTGTCGTACTTAAAGTCTAGGGAGCAAAACCTTGTCAAATTGGAAAATAAAACAAGCTGTAGTTTATATTATTGCATCCATTCCACATTAATAAGTAAACATTTAACTCAAAACAGTCTACTTTTTTTAACCCATTAATAGATTATAAGATTTTAGACTGGTTCAAATTCAAAGATATTACAGACGACAAATTTTACTGGATGAAATTTTTGATTTGTTTCACTTCTAGGGTAGAAAACATAGTAGATAATCAAGAAATTGCTCATGACAAGCATTTTCTCATGCCTTTTTTTCTTGGGGCGTCAAAAAACATCACTGTGTGGGGAATAAGTTAAACCATATCAACATCACACTTTTTTGTTACCCCCAAGAAAAGATCTTGAAAAACATTGTGGAAATGGAGGAAACAGTAAATAAATATTTTACTCATAATTTCTCAACTTTAGCCTTTTTTAACTATGACCCATTCCCACACATCAAAATTATAGACTGGTCTAAATTGAAAGAAGCTGCACACAACAATAAATGTTGATGGAATTTTAATTTTTCTTTTGATAGAAAACATTGTGGATAATGAAAAAATTGCTTGTCACAAGCATTTTATTCATTTTCTACAATGTTTTCCAAAGCTTTTATCTTGAAGCGCATAAAATGGGATTTTGCAGGAATGGGTAAAATTGTGATCTGGTAATTTGGTTGAAAATAGTTCTTTTATTAAATCCAACACTTAGAGAAGGAGGGAATGGCTAAGCCTTTTCTTTAGTAGAAATATTTATAAAAGTTCATTTCAAATTTTTGATACTTAAACAACTATCAGACAAAACATTACACTAAGGTCCAATCAAATAGATGATATTTCAATAAAATATATGATATTTCAAAGTAATCTAACTCGGGAAATAAGTGCGAAAAAAACCATTCCCACACGAGCCCATCTTTTTACACCCCAAAGAAAAAGCTTTGGAAAACATTGAGGAAAATGAAGAGATTACTTGTCTCAAGCAATTTCTTCATTATCCACAATTTTTTTTATCCAAAAAGATGAAAAAATTGAAAGTTTCATTAACTTGAAATTGTCGTCTGCATCTTCTTTTAATTTAGACTTGTCTTAAATTCTGTTAAGTGGGAAAAGGATAAGGTAGAAAACATGAGAAAAGGCAAAATTGCTTATTACAAGCATTTTCTCCTTTTCCTACAAAGTTTTCCATTACAACGGGTCCTAAGACAATCAAAATGTGGAGTTAACCTATTACCATACAGCAAAATTTTAGACTGGTCCAAATTCAAAGGGGTTGCAGAGGACAATGTAAAGTTCATGAAATTTTAATTATTTTCAATTTTCTGGGTAGAAAACATTGTTACAAGCAATTTCTTCATTTTACACAATGTTTATCTAATTGTTATTCTTGAGGCATCCAAAGGCGTCACAGTGTGGGAATGGGTTAAGTGGAAAGGATTCAACTGTAGACTCAAACAGCTTTTTTTAACTCACTGCATACCTTCAACCCATTCCCACATGATAAAATTTTAGACCAGTCCAAATTCAAAGAAGCTGCAGACGACAAATTTAAGTTGATGTAATCTTAAAAGTCTTTACCTTTTAGGGTAGAAAACATTGTGGATAATGAAGAAATTGCTTGTAACAAGCAATTTCTTCATTCCCCACAATGTTTTCCAAAGCTTTCATAATGATGGGCGTGTTTAAGCGTCATTGAGTGGGAATGGGTTAAATTGACATTTTATGTGGGGGTCTCGAGCATAAAATGAAAAGTAGATCATTGGAGGGCAATCTAAATGTCAAAGCTATAGAGCAAAAAGCTGTACTTCATCAAGATATTAAAAATTCACCAAAAATAGAAATTGTTGGACATAAATGTTGGATGTCAGCATTGTACATCTGATCAAAATGAATAATTTGATTGATCAATTGGCAGAGCTACACATATAGAGGACGTAATTCTTATTTCAGTTTTAAGTATTTCACCGATACTGCCATAAACCCTATGTTGTGGTTACTCATTTGAAAAATCCCAAGGAGACAATCAAATAAGTACCTAAAACATAGAGTTTTGTTGGGAAATATCTAGACCTCTGAATTGATTTTTTGATTGACAGGAGCAGTTTGTCAAATAAGCAATAGCTAGTCAATCAAGGATCAAAACACATTATATCTATTTTGATAAACTTGTAAGATGTATAATAAAATTGTATATAGAAGTAATAGATTCTAGACGGCCGATGTAATTCAATTTACTGAGACAAACAGTTCATAATGTCGGATAGAAACAGTCTTATTGTTGTACACATAGGACAGCAAAATTGATTTTCAATCTAAAAATTTGCAGAGAAAATAGCTTATTACATTCCAAGTGAAATAACAGTTGCAATCCCTACAGAATTCACAGTGCACACAATGGGATGTATTTTAATAATCCAAATAAGAACCAGCACAAAATGGGCCAATTTAGTTGAACAGGATATTTTTGTAAAAGACTTAATGCACTTGTTATAGCAATAAACTTTTTTAGAATGAGATCATGATAAATGACCTTGGCTTTGCTATTAGACCTTGAAGATTAGTAGTTCAGATGTAAGGCAAGAAGTAAGAGGCTTGATGATTGAAATATTTTTCCAAGAAATGTCAGAGAGCTAATGTAGTTCCAGGCTATATTGCTTTCAACAGACTGGCAGTGGTATATCAACCCATAACCATAGACTGGTCTGAATAAAAAGAATACGAGAGATCAGTTTGTATAACAATCAAGCACGGCCTGACTTCTTCATTGATACAGGAAGTTGCAGGGTTGATTACTGATCTAAATTACTATTAAGGCAAGGTAAGGTATAAACACAGCTGATTTTGTGTCCAGCTATCAGCCGGCAAGGTTTGACCTTGACCTTCAAAAGATTAATCTGAAAATCAATATTGACTATCAACTTCCAGAGATGGATAATAATTCGATAACCTTAGCTGAATTCTGTATCCGACAAGGTTTATTATTGACCTTCATGGATTGCATCAAAAAAGTTGAAGGTTAACCTGTGACCTTGACCATCAGTAGATGATATGAAAAACAATAAGATTCTTGTATGATTGTCGGTGCAATATTTGAGCAAGGTAAATCAATTGTGTGTCACTTTATCATCCTTACTAGATTTGGTAAATGCTACCTATATATAACAGAGTTCCTGGTGACCTTGATTTTAAATTAATTGATATGCAAATTGATAAGGATTCCCAATATCCTGAGATATCTATGCCAAATTTGGTGACACATTGTACTAGCTCTATTCCTTCTCAAGCTGTAATCCAGACAAGGTTTGGTATACTAAAGGTCAAATTCAAGGTCAATCTGTGACCAAAACCTTCAGTGGATTGATCTGAAAATCTATATGGATAATCTACACTTAAAAACAAGAGGACCATGATGGTCCTAAATCGCTCCCCTGAGTATGATTGTTCATGGCTTTATGATATAAACAAATGGCAAAGCCCTCTGTCTAATTATTTTGGAGAAGATGTTTACAGATTTCTCTTCTAGGAATATTGATGATCCCACCATATAGCACTAATTCCCTGAATATGGTAATGCTTTGAAGTATAGACATCAATACATACCAAGTATAAAAGCTGTAAGCCTGATGGTTTAGGAGAAGAAGGTTTTCAAAGATATCATTATTTATTCCTAACTAAAATTAGGGATTGCACAGAAAAGGGCCAATTTTTTAAGTAATTTGGTAAAGGGTCAATGGCTGATGATATGTACCAAATATCAAACTTCTAGGCTTTATGGTTTGGGAG
This sequence comes from Fragum fragum, assembly GCA_946902895.1. Taxonomy (NCBI): domain Eukaryota; kingdom Metazoa; phylum Mollusca; class Bivalvia; order Cardiida; family Cardiidae; genus Fragum; species Fragum fragum. Next base: position 31,595,434 of record OX336379.1, on the reverse strand, counting down.
AAGATTTTCAAAGATTTCCTTCTTTATTCCTTTGTTAAATCAGGAATCCAACAGAAAAGGGCTAATTTTCAGAATACAGTAATTCTTTGAAGTGTTTTGGTAGAGGGTCAATATATTATGATATTTGCAAAATATCAAAGCTCTAGGCCTTATGGTTTGGGAGAAGAAGATTTTTAAAGTTTTCCTTCTTTAATTCTATGTAAAATAAGGGATCACAAAGAAAAAGGCTAATTTTCAGAATAGGGTAATTCTTTGAAGTATTTTGGTAGAGGGTGAATAGATGATGATTTGTACTAAATATCAAAGCTCTTGGCCTCATGGTTTGGAAGAAGAAGATTTTAAAAGATTTCCTTCTTTATTTCTATATAAAATCAGGGATCATTAAGAAAAGTGCTAATTTTCAGAATACGGTCATTCTTTGAAGTATTTTGGTAGAGGGTCAAAAGATGATTACATATGCCAAATATCAAAGCTCTAGGCTTTACCGTTTGTGAGGAGAAGATTTTTTTTAGTTTTTTCACTCTGTTGCCATGGCAACCAGAGTTCTTCATGGATTTCAATTCTTTGAAGTATTTTGAAAGAGCATGACCTAAGGATCATTTCTGTGAAGTTTTGTTGAAATTCCATGGTTAGTTTAGGAGGAGAAGATTTTTTTGTAATTGTGAACGGACGGACGGACAGATGGACGGACAGATGGACGGACGATGACGGATCACAATAGCTCCTCCAGAGCACTTCGTGCTCAGGGGAGCTAATAAATGTGATACAAGCTCTTTTATGTGTCAAGTCATCATCCTGACAACTGGTTTGGTCTATACTAAGTCATTAAGTTGGTAAAACTCAAACAAGAAGGCCATGATGGCCCTGGATTGTTCACTTGAGATAAAAGATTTTTAAAGGATTTCTTAGAAATTCCTTCATGTTGCCATAGCAACATGAGTTATAAATTGATTATGATTTCTGTAAGTAATTTGGACTATCCATAGACAAGCAAAAACAATTCAGTTAAGGCTCTCACTGTGGATAGTTTACAACCCTTGTCATGCTAAATAAAATCCTTTTCTGAATTTGCATTAAAATCAAAGGCCTGAAACAGAAGCATTAGTTAAAGGTGAAAATTGATTTTGAAAATTAAAATTTTAAAAAACTCTTGGTTGAAGGAGACAAATAGGAGTTTAGACTTAGATCAGGCTGCATTTTTGTGCAGGCTGATCTTAGTCTATACCATCTGCCAAAACAGGAATATTACCAAATCAGCATGACATGGGTTAATACTTTGAAATAGCATTTTTTAGCTAATGCTGGGTAGAGGGTTTAAAAAATATGTAGTATTTCTCATTTGTTTCTTGCTAGGAATAGTTCTAAATGAATGGCTAATCCAATATTGTCCTAGTTTCTTAACCCATTCCCACTCAGTGACGCTTTTAGACGCCCAGAAGAAAAAAAGCTTTGGAAAACATTGTTGATAATGAAGAAATTGCTTGTTATAAGCAATTTCTTCATTTTCTACTATGTTTTCTACCCAGAAAAGTTGAAAAATCCCAAATTTCATAAACTTTAAATTGTCGTCTGCAATTCCTTTCAATTTGGACCAGTCTAAAATTATGCCAAGTGGGAATGGATTAAATGATATCTTATTTGTGGACTGTTATGGAAAAAGGATCATCTCTGAAAAGTTAAAAAGGAATGATCTTGAAAGCTTGACTGCAACTAAATGAATTCTGTTTAACTTCACTTTCAATAGTAGTTAATTAAACCATGTTTGGTACTTGCACCTATCCAATATCACATTTAAAGCAAATAGCTGAAAGCACTGGACGCCCTTTATCTACAAGACGGCAAAATTTTAGACTGGCCTAAATTGAAAGAAGTTGCAGACGACAATTTGAAGGTAATAAAATTTTGTGTTTTTTCAACTATTTAGGTAGAAAACATTGTGGAAAATGATGAAACTGCTTGTAACAAGCAATTTCTTCATTTTCCACATTGTTTCCCAAAGCTTTTTTCTTTTGGGGGCGTCTAAAGGCCTCACTTAGTGGGAATGGGTTGATTCATTCTATAACAACTGTTTTAAAATGTCAAACAGGTGTTCTGGGCTAGAATAAGACTGCTTCTATGAACATGTCTTAATGTACCAAATGCCAAAGCAAAAATATTCCAGGTTAAGTATATATATCAAGGATTAATCTGAACAAATTAAGCCCCTTTATCTGTATATCTCGACACATTAACAATTGTTGAAAATGTCATGCACAAGCTCACATAACACTTTCCCATTCAATCCCTGATTTTTATGTCCCTGTGATAGTCTATTTTGAGAAAACATTATGGAAAAAAAAAGAAAATTGCTGGTAACAAGTAATTTTTCCTTATTTTTTTCACAATATTTTCTATCATGTAGGATAGCTACTTTATTATGTCGTCTGCTACACTTTTGAATATGGACAAGTTTAAAATTTTGAAAAACACTCACACTGTAATGGGATAACATCAATTCATTATACAAAAGATCAGAAAGAAATATAGAAAATATGCCATTACAACAAAATAAAAGAAAATTACTTTAACACAAAATTTCCTGCAGATGCATCTCTAATCCGACCGTCAAAAAAACTATCCAAATTATAACGAAAGCATCAACTTGAAGCATGTATTTATAACGTTATTGGAAATCCATTTTCCTAGAAACAATTTTTTCCCTCCATTTTTCCATATCAATGAACAAAACAGCTACACTTGGTTCTTTCTTTTAGTAGATAAGGTAAAGACCATTGATTATATTTTGCTTCACTGTTTATTAAACGGCTTGTCAAGCTGAACCCAAAATATTTCTGTTTTTGCTGCAGCTGTAGACAAAGATCAGCCTGCATATTTTGTTTGTCCCTTTCCAACCAGAATTGTTTATGAAATTAATTTTCAAAAGAAAAGACACTTAGGAAAGTATCCCAATTAAGCCTCAATATGACAAAGCAGCTGCAGCCAGCCATGATGCAAATAAAAATTATTGAAAATGTAATATAAACATCTCATATACAACAAATTCCCACATCTTTACACTCCTCGAGAAAAAAGCTTTAGAAAACATTTTGGAAAATGAAGAAATCACTTGTTACAAGAAATTTTGTCATAATCAACAATGTACCCCAAAAGACATTGATTTTCAAATTTCATCAGCTCAAAATTGTCATCTGCAACTTTTATGTAATAAAGTAACTATAACACATCAGCACAACATTTTAGCCCATGTCAAACTGAAAAAGTTGCAGACATTTCTTAAAGTGAACAAATTACATAACCCATTCACAAAAAGATGAAACCATAATGCAGTTGGTAGCGCATCAGACTCTTCAATCATGGGGTATCATGGGTTTAATCCCTGGCTGTGGCATGTATCCTTTCCGACATTTGTCTCTCACCAATAGATAGATAATCGTAAACCTAAGTGGGATAGCAGCTAGAGGCTTAGGAAAGGATGTAATGGTGGTACTGGTGCAAGATATCAGGAATCCTTTGTTAGGTTCTTCAGGCGCCACGATATGACTGTGCATTCACAAGGCTGCAATTTAAGTAAGCCCCAGAGACTAAGTTTTAAGGGGGCATAACTGAGGCAAAAATCAATGAACCGTAAAATCCTTACTTCATGCACATCTACCAATTTAGGTGATAAGATTGTACAAGTTTCAAAAGATCCAGCCAGAAACTCAGGAGGAGTGGCGTTCATAAGGCTGAAATTTCATTAAGCCCAAGAGACTAAGTTTTAAGGGGGCATAACTGAGGCAAAAATCAATGAACCATAAAATCCTTACTTCATGCACATGTACCAATTAAGGTGATAATATTGATTAAGTTTCAAAAAGATCCATCCAGAAACTTAAGAGGAGTTGTGTTCACAAGGCTGCAATTTCAATAAGCCCCAGAGACTAAGTTTAAAGGGGCATAACTGAGGCAAAAATCAATAAACAATAAAATCCTTACTTCATGCACATCTACTAATTAAGGTGATAACATTGACCAAGTTTCAAAAAGATTCATCCAGAAACTTCGGAGGAGTTGTGCACAGAGAAAAGTGGACGTATGGACGTATGGACGGACAGACAGACGGAGAAGATTAGGCCAATATATGACCGCTTGCGGTTTATAAAAATATTGTAGAAAAAGAAGAAATTGCTTGTTACTTGTTATTTTCTACCCTACATCATCTGCAAAACATTTTAAATTCTGACCTGTCTAAAATTCTGCATCTTGTAATAGGTTAAGGTATTACCAGTCGACAAAATTTTAGACTCGTCCAAATTGAAAGGAGTTGCAGCTGACATTTTAAAGTTTATCAAATTTTGGAATTTTTCAATTTTCTGAGAAGAAAACATTGTGGAAATTGAAGAAATAGCTTGCTGCAAGCAATTTCTTCATTTCACACAATGTTTTCCCAAATTGTTTTTCTTGAGGGGTGTCAAAAAGCATCACAATGTTTGAATGGGTTAAGATAAAATTTGAGAGCATTATTGTTGGAAAACAAAAATTCCTCTTCCTCCCATCATGATCCAACGCTGTGGAAGCATGAAAGTTGAAAAACATTTCTTCTGGAGAAAAGAGTCACGTTTAGCGGCCAAGCTTAGAGGTACTGCATGATAAGCTTCCCTAAAAGGTTTGAAATCAGATCCTAATTGGTCAAAGGAGATATTCTCTGTAAGAGAAAACCTTTGATACCAATAATTGCAAAATATCATGCAACCTGTTTACTCTGTTTTCGATCAGTATTATGGTTCATCTTTCTCCATTAGCTACCACTAATTCTTTCATTAACATAAAGAGGAACAAGATGGCCCTCAAACACTCACCTGAATTCACATTCTTACTGCAGTTTAACTCCAACTCAAATCACACTGTATTAATGTAATCGATAAACAGGACATTCCTGTGACTATACCAGCATTTCAGCAAATTAATGGAATTTAATCCATATGAAGACAAAAATTGCTTAAAACAAGCAATTTCTTCTTTTTTGCACAATATTTCCTCACGCTCTTTCTTTAGGGGTCATAGAAAATGTGTGACGGTGGGGAAAGGGATTAACTGATTTAAAAGAGTTGTATCATATATTCTTTAAACAAGAGCTTTGTCCACAGGACATAGATGCGCCAGACGGTAGCTTTGATAATAACAAAGGGCAATAACTCCAAAATTATGCAAGCAACAGTTGGGGTTCTTGTGCACTGCACTTCTCCTCAATGAGGTCTATCCACCTATGAAGTTTCAAGTTGATAGCTATTATACTTTCAGAGATATGCCCAGGACAAAATTTAAGTCTTTAAAATAACAAAGGACAATAACTCCAAAATCATAATAGCAAGAGTTCTGGTTCTTGTGCACTGCACTTCTCCTCAATGAGGTCTATCCACCTGTGAAGTTTAAAGTTGATAGCTATTATACTTTCAGAGATATGCCCCGTACAAAATTTAAGTCTTTGAAATAACAAAGGGCAATAACTCCAAAATTATTCAAGCAAGAGTTGTGGTTCTTGTGCACTGCACTTCTCCACAAAGAGGTCTATCCATCTATGAAGTTTAAAGTTGATAGCTATTATACTTTCAGAGATATGCTCCAGACAATGCTCCAGACAAAAAGTAAGTCTTTAAAATAACAAAGGGCAATAACTCCAAAATTATGCAAGCAACAGTTGGGGTTCTTGTGCACTGCATTTCTCCTCAATGAGGTATATTCACCTATGAAGTTTAAAGTTGATAGCTATTATACTTCCAGAGATATGCCCCGGACAAAATTTAAGTCTTTGAAATTACAAAGGGGAATAACTCCAAAATTATGCAAGCAAGAGTTGTGGTTCTTGTGCACTGCACTTCTCCCCAATGAGGTCTATCCACCTATGAAGTTTAAAGTTGATAGCTATTATACTTTCAGACATATGCTCCAGGCAATGCTCCAGACAAAAAGTAAGTCTTTGAAATAACGAAGGGCAGTAACTCTAAAATTATGCAAGCAAGAGTTAAGGTTCTTGTGCACTGCACTTTTCCCCAATGAGGTCTGTCCATCTATGAAGTTTAGAGTTGAAAGTCATTATACTTTCAGAGATATGCTCCAGACAAAAAGTAAGTCTTTAAAAAAACAAAGGGCAATAACTCCAAAATCATAATAGCAAGAGTTCTGGTTCTTGAGCACTGCATTTCTCCTCAATGAGGTATATTCACCTATGAAGTTTAAAGTTGATATCTATTACACTTTCAGAGATATGCCCCGGACAATATGTAAGTCTTTAAAATAACAAAGGGCAATAACTTCAAAATTATGCAAGCAAGAGTTGTGGTTCTTGTGCACTGCACTTCTCCTCAATGAGGTCCTTCCACCTGTGAAGTTTCAAGTTGATAGTTATTATACTTTCAGAGATATACCCCGGACAAAAAGTAAGTCTTTAAAATAACAAAGGGCAATAACTCCAAAATTATGCAAGCAAGAGTTGTGGTTCTTGTGCACTGCACTTCTCCTCAATGAGGCCTATCCATCTATGAAGTTTAAAGTTGATAGCTATTATACTTTCAGAGATATGCTCCGGACAATTTCGGGATGGACGGAAGGACGGAAGTACAGACGGACAGACAAAGGCAAATCTATATCCCCCCCCCACACACACACAAAAACACACATTAAGTGGTTGGGGCATAAAAATTCCCACCATCTTATTTCTATGATACAAGATTAGATCACAAACACTATTCAACTAATATTGAACATAAATTTATTTTCCTATGGAATAGTCTCACTTTCGAAAGGGTCCATCCTTATGACCTGACTAAAGACCTGGGTCATTTTCATGAAGATAATAAACCATTATTGTTGCCTCTAGAGTAAAAACAGTGAACTTGTCATTAAATCCCTTTTCATGTTTTCCAATGGACCATTCCTATTTTCTTTAGGGTTAATCCTTATGACCTAGCTAGCATTCTGACCAAGTTTCATAAAGATTGAGCCAAAATTGTGGCCTCTAGAGTGTTCACAGTGAAATTGTCATTAAGGCTCCTTTACCTGCATTTTCGTATTTAACAGACTTAATCCTCATGACCAAGACAACATTCTGACCAAGTTTCATGAAGTATAATGTTGCCTGGTAATGGGTTAATTAAATCTTCTCAGTAGCTTCAGGGAAATTAATCTAAAATGCATTATTATCATATTAATCAATCTCATTTTAATCATATAATATTCAATAGTCATGAAGCAAGATGAAACAGAGATTATAACTATCAAGGAAGAAAACTAAATCATGCAATAAATTTTGTAGTCTGTCCAACTGTATGCTTCCCTGACCTCACTCAGAGAGGCAACTCATACCAAAAAATTACTGTAACCACACTTGTATTAGTATGTTTCTTGCAAAAAATAATCTATTCCCCCACAACCCAGCCTTTTTAAGCCTCTCAATAAAAAAACTCTTGGAAAACATTGCAGAAAATTCAGAAATTGTATTTCACAAGCAATTTCTTCATTATCCTCAATATTTTCTATCCCAAAACCAAAATTCTTTAAAATTCCACTAACTGCATATTGTTGCCTATAACAGTTTTCAGTTTGGACCAGTCTATATACTTCTGATGTTGGTAATGGGTTCAGTCCTCATGCCAAAGCCATTTTATAAACCATCATATATTTCTTTCAAGGAATCTGTTTAAGGTTTACTGTAAGGAATATTCAAGTAAAACTATTTTGAAATCTGCTCAATAGTTTCTGAGATTCACTATCTTTATTAGAAATCTTGTTTACAGCTCTGTAAATTTTGTGTTGTATGTTATTGATCCAGTCAATTTGTCACACAAGGTCATTTCCTGGTATAATGGTGCTAATGCAGGCTGAGACCCTGATTAATTAGTAACATGAAGGCTTTAGCACAGGCTAGTCTCAATAGAGTTCAGTAGTGGACTTCTTTCTGCTGCTCTTTGTTAGATAACATTTTGATATATTATCTGAGAAGTGCCCTTTTTACTCAAATAGCCTAGATCTCACCAGTGAGAGATGAAATGCATTGCCATAAGACATGCACTATATGATCAAAACCATAGCTTAGATTAACTTTTGTCAAGCTGAGAACAAGAGTGCCATAGTCACAATATATGCCGTCACTTTGCTGCTGTTTCACGAAAATAATTGTAGACACTACTTATTTTGACAGAACCAAATTCAAAACATTTGCAGACTACCTTTTTAAATTGTCAAGTTCAAACTGTTTGTTATGATTGATTGATTGAATGGGCCCAGAGACTAAGTGTCAAGGGGCATAACTCTTGCAAAAATCAATACACCATAAAAATCCTTCTTCCATATACACCTACAAATTATGTTACATTCACAAGGCTGCAATTTCAATAAGCCCCAGAGACTAAGTTTAATGGGGGCATAACTGAGGCAAAAATGGAACCATAAAATCCTTATTTCATGCACATCTACCAATTAAGGTGATAACATTGACCGAGTTTCAAAAAGATCCAGCCAGAAACTTAGGAGGAGTTGCATTCAAAAGGCTGCAATTTCAACAAGCCCCAGAGAGAAAGTTTAATTTGTTTGTTTGTTTGTTTGAATGGGGTTTTACGCCGCTTTCAACATTCTTTCAATTATATCGTGGCGGCTGGAGCACCTAACAATGGAATCCTGGTATTTCTCACACCAGTACTACCATTACATCCTTTCCTAGCCTCCAGCTGCTATCCCACATAGGTCTACGATTATCGACCCATTGGTGAGAGACAAAAAGTCGGAAAGGATGAGTGCCGCCGTCGGGGATCGAACCCGGGACCTCTAGATTGACAGTCCGATGCGCTACCAACTGCGCTATGACGGCGGCTGAGTAAGTTTAAAGGGGGCATAATTGATGCAAAAATCAATGAACCATAAAATCCTTATTTCATGAAGGTGATAACTCCTCCTAAGTTTCATAAAGATCAGTCCAGAAACTAAGGAGGAGTTGCGCTCATGAGAAAAGTGGAAGTATTTACGGACGGACAGACAGACGGAGAAGATGACGCCAATATACGACCGCCTCTGGCGGCGTATAAAAATCATTTCCATAATTGCAAGAAAATCAAAGAACTGTAAGCAATGAAAGTACTAGTCTTGCTTCAATATTTATTTAGAAATTTAAATCTTATAAATAACTCCAATTTAAAAGGCCCAAATAGGTGGTGTAGACTAAGATCAGTTCAGAAATTCTTGAACTGGTTCAAGTACTTGCTCTGGTACTTTGATTCAGGTGTCTGTTGTTTTTGATCATCCAAGCTCCAAGATGATCTAGGTAAATTGTGTCAAAACTGTAAAGAAATGTTTCCAGAAGATAAACAGTATTCGTAAATACTTTTTTTTTTAATAATTAAGAGTATCAGATATGATATTATACTACAGATTCCAGTCACCAAATGCGAGTTTGCAGACATGACTAATGTACATAAGAACATACTAGTAATCAGAATTTCATTCATTTTTGACTGGTCTTACCCATCCTCTCTATAACCCATTCCCACACAGTGAAATTTTAGACCCGTCCGAATTGAAAGAAGATGCAGACGAAAATTTCAAGTTGATGGATTTTTAAATGTTTTTGTATTTTTTGATAGAAAGCATACAAGCAATTTCTTCATTTTCCACAATGTTTTCCCAAGCTTTTTTCTTGAGGGGCGTAAAAAGGAGGGCTTGTGTGGGAATAACTGTTCTCACTTACTTCACGAATGTGATAAAGTAGTATTCTTAGTAGAATTCTTCTTTACATATGGCTAGGTTTATATAAATCTTGAATTTCACTATTTTCATCTGTGAAAAATCTAGACGCTTTCTTCATTATTTTAGTTTTATAATTGGTTCAAGAACTAGTTCTAGAACATTCAAGAATGTTACATTGCAGTTCAAGAATTCTACAGTTCTAAAACTAGTTCTGAAACCAATTCTACAACAAAAGATATTGAACTGCCATTTATGTTCTTGAAGTTCAAAAACTAGTTCTAGAACAAGTTCCAGAATGCTAAAGAACTAGTTCAAGGATGTTCTTGAACCAGTTATAGAACACTGAGTTCTTGAACTGTTATTTAATGTCTGGAATGTCCTAGAACTGAAGTTACAGGACATTAAAGGACTAGTTCTTGAACGTTCAAGTACCTTAAATTGCAGTTCAATAATTCTACAGTTCTAAAACTAGTTCTTGAACCAATACTAGAACCCCAAGATATTGAACTGCCGTTTACCTCCTTGAGAGTAAAAAACACATGTTATTGAACTAGTTATTGAGTTTTAAGAACTAGTTCTAGAATGTACAAGAACTAGTTCTTGAACCTGTTCTAGAACACTGTGTTCATGAACAGTTACTTAACGTACCTTTAAACAGTTTTGAACAGATGAAAAACTTGTTTCTTATGGGCAGATCATAATATAAACATATGGTATACAGTGAAAACTTTAAAAAAATCTTCACCTGAGAAACTACTTCGATCTTAGAAATTAACCAAATATTACAGATATAATCTTTAAGTGACCCTGTGCCAGATTCTTGGGGGAAATTTTGATAGATAAAAGTATTGATTTTGAGAAGGGCTGAATTTCAGTTAATGATCACATAAAGTTACCACACAACAAAATTCTGGACTTTTCAATCTGAAAGAGTTGCCAACAATAATGACAGCTTATGAAATTTGAGATTTTTTCAACTTTCTGAATAGAAAATATTATGTAAAATGTAGAAATTTATTTTACACAATGTTCCCTATTGTTTTGCTTGAGGGTGTCCAAAAGCGTCACTGTGTGGGAATGGGTTAATACCCCTGGTATTAGTGTATTGTTGCATGAATTTAAAGGAGGTTGCTTCCTTTAAGTAAATTGCAAAGGACGTTATACTTTCTGACATACCTACATAGTTATTATAAATTTTTGCCCTCGTAATCCATTTTTTTCAGGCTAGTAGAGCAATTTAGGCAATCATACTCCTCTAATGTTTCACAATCAACCTTTCTTGGTGTTTCATTGTAACCTAAATGAAGCAAATTGTACGTATCCAGTGGTGACAAAAATGTAATAAAAGGCTGGAATTCAGTGGTGTCACAGTTTCACAGAGCTTCTGTCCATTTTCAGACCATTGAAATCCGATTTATTTCCTTTGTTACAAAGCAATAATGTCCGCTAATCTTCTCTCTCAATTTATCATACTGGCTGTTACATGGTAACGCTGACTTGGATTTTCTTTCAACAGCATTAACCCATTCCCACACAATAAAGTTTTAGGCTGGTCCAAAGTCTAAGTTGCAGACTACAATTGGAAGTTGATTTAATTTTTTTTTCCTTTTTGTATTTTGAGGTTGAAATCATTGTGGATAATGAAGAAATTGTTTGTAACAATGACGCTTTTTGACATCCAGAAAAACAATAGGAAAATTATCGTGTAAAAGGAAAAATTGCTTGTTGCTAGCAATTTCTTCATTTTCACAATGTTTCCTGCCAAGAAAGTTGAAAGTCTAAAATCTCATAAACTTTATATTGTCTGCAACTCCTTTTCATTTGCCATCTAGTAATGGGTTAAAGATGTGTTTCTGAAGAGTTTTCAAAAGAGATATGACTTTAGAGTGACCATCTTTGGTCTGGTTGGAGCAACAGATTAGAAACAGTGTTGTTGCCTCCAATCCGGAACTCAGCATCATGAATTACCAGAAAAGCTAAATGGATATGTCAGAATACCCATGATTTATCTATAATTGTATAGGCTTCTATGAATCACTTTTGGTCTTTCATTCTATGATACACAAGTCACATGACCTCTTTCATTACCTCCTAAAATCATTTTCCTTGGAAGTTAGGACAAAATAGAAATGTCTGAATATTCCTGATTTATCTAACCTATACTTAATAAACCCATTACCACACAATGATGCTTTTTGATGCCCCTCAAGAAAAACTAATGGGAAGATATTGTAAAGAATGAAAATATTGCTTTCAACAAGCAATTTCTTAATTTTCCACAATGTTGTCTACCAGGAAAGTTGAAAATATTCCATAATTTCATCAACTAAAATTGTCATCTGCAAAACCTTTCAATTTTGTATAAGTCTAAAATTTTGATGTCTGGAAATGAGTAAATAGCCCTACAATGCTACTACTGGGTTGTGATTTTGAATTTTCAAGCAGAAGCTGAAACAAAATTCCTCTCTGTCCAGCAAACTGTATTGCTGTTACAAGTATTGTGCAGACATATTTTAGCTGTAACTGTCATTGTACAGACATTGTGCAGACACTTATTTTGATGTAACACATTGTGCAGACACTCCGTTGCTGTTACAGGTTTTATGCAGACTCTTCATTGGTGTAACAGGTATTATGCAGACACTCTGTTGCTGTTACAGGTATTATGTAGACACTCCATTGCTATACAAGGTATTGTGCAGACATTTTAATTGCTATTAACAGGTATTAAAGACACACTCCATTGACACTTTGTTGCTGTTCTGAGTATTTTATAGACACTCCATTGCTATACAAGGTATTGTGAAGACACTTTGTTGTTGTTTTAGGTATTTTGTAGACACTATTAAATAACTTCTGCATTTATAGAGGCTACACATTTTGTTTCCAAATCTTCCATGGGCCTCACTCCATTGCATTGTATGTATTGTGCAATCTATTGCTGTGACAGGACTACTTTGCAGACACTGCATTGATGCAACAGGTTTTTTGAAGACACTTTGTTGCTGTAACATTGCAGAAGCTGTAACACAGTTTTTATAGGAAAGGGGATGATGTTAAAATATGGTGTCAAATTATCTTATTCTTATAAATGCAATGCAAATCCGTTATAACATTCCCCATTATAACACTGACCCTGATATAGCCTATACCTCAACTCACATGAGTGCCAAGGAAATATTTAGATCAGCCAGTTCTTATGCTCCTATGAGATCAGAGTCTTCACAATCCACGGTATAGATAGATACTGACCCATTTTAAATACAAAGATTGGCTGTCCTGGCTGCTTTAATTAATTTAATGTACTTCATGCACATGTGAAATGATTGAAAAATGTCATGTCATGATAAAATCTTTTACTGAATTCTTTCATCGTAAAAGATCTTCACAACTGGAATAAGAACACCAATATGACCTAAGACATACCATTACATCTGATTCACACATACTTAGCAACTTCCAATCATTCAGACCTGCATTACTATCAGTGCTTTGTTTCCAGGTTTCAATTAGGGGTCACATCTGATTCACAAGTACTTTTTCAACTTGCAGTACATCAGTGCTTTTATTCTTTGTGTCTACTAGGCTACTCATAACCATCTGTTTCACAATCTTTGAGCAACAACTGATAAACACCTTTGCATTTTTATCCAAACTAGCAAAACTATGGGTTCTTTGTTTCTAGGTTTCAAATAGGATGCTCATCTGATTCACAAGTATTTAGTACATAAACTTGAATTTCCCTCAGTGCTTTAATCCTCCTTTCTACTCGACAACCCTGACCTGATAAACAAGTCTAAAATAACTTCAAATTCACCACACTTTTAGTAATGTCATAGATTCAATTCACAAGTATTTAGCAGCTTCCAATAGATCAGACTTGCAGCACTATCTATGCTGTTTCCTGGTTTTTAATTAGGACTTGCTTCTGAGATGATTCACAAGTATTTAGCAACAGCACCACCAATGTTTCTATTCCTGATGTCTACCAGGTGACTCCATTCTGATTCTTAATAATTCAGCAATTTTCAACCCCTGTCATGCTGAATAATATCCTCTTTAAAATTACATTTAAATCAACCAGCTGACAGTACTGGACGTAATTATTGTGTGTCAATATTTTTCTTGAAAATGTATATTTTAAACAATTCTGGATTAAAAAGGGATAAGCAGGAGGTGTAGACTTAGATCAGACTGCACATATGTGCAGGCTGATCTGTGTCTATACCTCCTGCCAAAACAGGAATATACCCAGTACATAGGACTCACATCTGATTAACAAATATTCAGCAACTTCTAATTACCAGACTTGCAGGCCTACCAGGACTTTGATTCAAAGGTTAATACTTGAAGACTTTAACCTGACAAACAAGGCTATTACATATCTAAATCAGAGACTGCAGTAATATCAAGACTTTGATTCCTGTTTTCTATTTGATGAGTCCTATCTGATAACCAAGTCTATTACAACTTCCAATCAATAGACTTCAATCAGACTTCACATCTTTATGAGCACTTTGGATTGTTCAGTTGCCTAAAGAACTAGACAGTAAAACCTCTGCATAATCACTCCATAGCAAACCTTGTCTTCTTTTTTAGGAGGTATAGCAACATATTGAAACAAGAGCCGTTAGAGATGGATCATACTCCCTGAATATTATAAGGCTTGTCACAAAAAGTACAAGATTTTAACATCTGACTTTGAACTGTGACCTTGGGCTGCAAGTACTGAAAGTCCACAAGTCTTGGATCAGTTATTTCTTAAGCTATGTTAACTTTTCCCATACAACAAAATTTAGACCAGTCCAAATTGGAAGGAGCTGCAGACCACAATTTCAAGTTGATGGAATTTTATTTTTTTTCGTCTTTTTGGGTAGAAAACAGTGTGGATAATTAAGAAATTGCTTGATACAACCACAATGTTTTCCAAAGCTCTTTAATTGAGGGGCGTAAAAAGGGGGGCTTGAGTTGGAATGGGTTGAACAAAACTTTGGCTTAACCCTATGCTGTTTTTCAAAATTTTAGACTTGTCCTATTTCACAGGGGTAGAGGACCACATTATAAAGTAAGTGCAATTCAAAAAGTAACCTTCTTTATGATAGAAAATATTATGGTAAGAGAAAAAAGTGCTTGTAACATTTTTTTTTTTGTACACAGACAGATGTCAGAAAGACAGACAGGGTGATTCAAGTATACCCCTTCCCCCCCAAAAAAAACAAGAGCACCGCCTACGGGTGCAAATGCTCGGCTGCAGGTGCTGGATAATGCAAAAATTCTAAGTCAAAAAAAGGGGCATAACTCTTACAAAAAAGCTTTTAGAGTTTGACCCCCTGATAGTCTAGATAGTTCTTGTGATGGTTAATACACATGCCAAGTTTCATGAGGATATCTTCAATAACAACAGAGATATGACCAAGGTTAAAGTTTGTCATGCCAACGCCAACGCTGAAAAGGTGATCACAATACCTCGGGTTTTCTCCGAAAACAGATGATTTAGAAATTTATATGTATATGAATACTTATCTTTTTTTGAGGGGTATAATAAAGTTGGCCTTAGTAAACATTCTGATACTGAAATAAGGGGGGATTACTCTCAAATACACATTGATGACACTATAAGCCATTATTGCTAAAAGGTTTTGGCCATAGCTCAATTTCTCCTTTGACTCTAAATGATTTATTCACATTTCAAAAATAGTTATTCACGGCACTTTAGAAACCATTCAAATTACAATTTTTGATATAAACCTCAGATAAGTAAAGCTTGATAAAAAATATAGGTTAACTAGAAAAAGAGCAATATAGCATTATCTAAACTTACAATTTCCTGGCTTGAAAAAACTAGAAAGTCCACTCAACCACTGACCAAACAATGACCATTTAGAGCCTAGTTTCTTGGACATGTATTTATTGACTTTCCTATCAACACATTTATAATCCTCTTACAGCACTCCCAGCTCTGTTCAGCACCAGACATTATAATAGATAGAAGTAAAAACATCATAAGTTTCTATACTTTGTATGGACACTTATGATGTTTCTGCACTAAGCCGCCAAATTAAGTGAAGTGATGGAGCCTTTATCATTTTATAGAATCATCATGAATATTCTAAACCAACCGATTATAAGTATGTATAGAGACCATACTTATGAAAGACCAGTGCCATTTTCATTAGTTCAAACTTCACATTTAAAAGAGGGAAAAGTCCAGTTTGGAGTTTTAAATTATGAAGTTTGAATACTTAATCACACAAGATAATTTACTGACTATACTTTTTATTCACACTTCAAGCATGGTTCTAGAACATGCAGATTTTGAGCTGCCATTTGACGTTCATGAATGCACTAGAACTGAACCTCTAGAATGTTCAAGAACTAGCACTTTTACTTTTTCACAGGAGTACAATCACAAGATGTTTATTGCCTGACCATAAATCAGATGTTAGGAACTGGGCAGTGAAGGCTGTAACTGCGGAGCAAATTTTATACACACATTATTACATAAATTAATTTAGAATGGCCTCCTTTATATTTGAGAATATTCTTTGGAAAGTGGGCATATCAAGTAAATAAGAGATATGTCACAAAATGTCACAAATTTTGCACATTGATGACAACAATGATGATGACAAGCAGCTTGCCAGGCTTATATAAGCAATAACTCAGGTTTCCTTATACACAAGGATTATTAGCTTTGGAGCACTCACCTGAGACATACAGGCTCTTTTTTTTTTCATCAGTCAAATTTGATGTTCAGGTTAGGATTATGATACATAGTCACACTCTAAAATATCAGGCTCTGTACCTTGGGATTGACAAATTTCAAGGCTCTAGGACATCGATGACAGGTGGAGAAAATTTTTCTTCCATGGGGATCTAAGGGTAATAATTTCAGAAAGTTGAGAGAGTTAATTGAAGTGATGCTACATGCAAAATATCAAGAATCTACTCCTCCTGAATCAGTAGATTTTTTTTTCAAATTTCACTTCTGTTGCTATGGTAAAGTTTCAACAAATTTCAAATCTTTTAAGTATTTTGAAAAAGGACCACATGAGGAACATTTGTGACAAATTTGGCTGAAATTGGCTGGGTTATTTGGGAGAGATATTGGTTTGATATTCTTTCCTTATTTCTTTATAGGACCTCTCCCTCTGGGGCTCTGATTTTGCAATTTTGATAGAGGTCAACGTACCGATGCTTCGTACAAAATATCTAGGCTCTGAACCTGAACTTGGTCAGGTGAAGATCTCTTTAAAAATTAACTTCTGTTGTTAAGGATTTACATATTGTTAGTTAATTGCAATACTGTTATAAGTATCTATACAATGTATCTACGATTAGAATAGTATCGCAATTAACCCTCTTTATGCACGTCAGATTTCAATTCTTCTTGCGATCTTGAAAGAGGAATAACTAAAGAAACATTTCTGCCAAAATTTGTTCCAATTGGCCCAGTAGTTTGGGAGGAGATGCTGTTGACAGACGACTGATGGCTGACACTAGACTGACTCTGGATATAGGATATAGCTAAAAACAGACAAACTTATAAAATTTTGAGACTATTTCAGGAATAAGTGTTGTAACAAATTTATGGCAACAAGAAATATACCATTGAAAGAAGTCTTATGGGGGAAATAAGGGTTAAAGAATCTTTATCCAACAAAACTGATTGAGAAAGGCACCTCTTAATCAACAATTTACTTGCAAGAACATTTATTTGTAAGAGCTTTGAGGCAAGAAGTGTCATTTAGCTCTTTACGAAGACAGTGTCACATGGGATTTTTTCTCCTTTGGATTCTTCACAGAGAACCTATTCTAGTTTTCTTTTAGTTTGTTGTCTGGAAACATTTGTTGAAGTCTGTTAATTATCACTGTAGTTTTCAACAATATTATTACAATTTCTTTATCTAAATGAAATACAGTTAAAAAAGGTTGAAACTTGGAAATGGATTTTCTTCTCTTTAACCCATTCCAAGACAACAAAATTTAGACTGGTCTGATTTCAAACAAGCAATTTCTTCATTTTCCGAAATGTTTTCAAAAGCTTTATATCTTGAGGGTTTTGAAAAAGCGGGATTGTATGGGGTGGGTTAAGGTATTTTTTTGTTGTTGGCTGGAATTATTTATAAAATTTCTTCCTTCATAGACTTTAACCCGTTAAATCTCATATCAATTTTGACACACTCCAGAGAAGACCACTATGAAAATCCTTATGGGAAAAAGAACAAATCACTTGTAACAATCCAGCACTTAATTTCTTTTTCAAGAAGAATTTGAATTGTTGTCTGTAACTTCTCTCACATTGGACCAGTGTAATTTTTTTTAAGTGGTAATGGGTTTACTAGCCTTACAAAATAGCCAAGAGTGGTCAGACAGTCTCTTTGTCATGTATTTCTGGACAGAATTCCCCTGTGGTCATTTCTGTTACAATGAGTGGTCACTTGTGTGAGTAGACACAGAAACTCCCAGGGTCATTTCTGTTACCATGGCAACTTGTCAAGCAAATTAAGTTCTCTTGGCATTCCCTGTGTTTGCACAAGTCGTTTTGAAGGCCTGGTTTGGACCGTAACCCAGAGCTATAGTAATTACTTCCTTTTAGGATGTTAACTACTCCTAAGAAACAAATCCATTGACAGATTGTGGCTGTCAATCACAGAATCAACTGACAAATCAAAGAATTCATACAGGTTGGAAGTGAACTTTGAACTCCAACATTAGCCAACATTTATCTGAATCACTTTTGTTGGTCTGGCATTTTCCTTTTTTGTTAAATGTTATTGGACATAAAATTTGTAAAATGATGCTGCGTAATTTCAAAGTGGAATTTTATGTTGGAGCTCAGTGGGCGTAACCTGTAAGCAATCCATCAATTGACCAATCACAGGCCCTTCAAACTGACTACCTAGGCCCCGCCCATTAACTCCAACAGGAAGTTTGGCTATAATAATTAACAGCATTATTTTGCAAAATTTATGGCCAGTGGCATGTAACAAAAAAGCAAAATGGTTGGTTGGTGACCTTAACGTCGTAACTGCAGCTTGAATAAGCAGTAATAACAACGTTTAAGTTGCCAAGCCAACAATAAAGGTAAACAAATTGGCAGCCCATGTCTGAGTTGATAAGCTCAGGTCCGGGCTAAATGAATTATTTGATTGGTCGGTTTATCCCTTGATTGACAGATTTGATTGGTCAAATGCTCCATTAAATAACTAAATTGGACTAAAGACAAACATTTGGATTGATACTGGGTATACTGAGTAGTACCACAGTAGCAGTGATTAGTATGTGTGACATATATTGTAGCGTGTGAGACTTGAACTCAACCAACTGGGTTAAAGGTAAAAGAAGTTGAAGATAACACGGCGAAGTATTTGGAAAGAAGTGTCAATCAGTTTTAAATTCTTGTAAGAAAAGGAGAAATTGCTTGCTCTCCTTTTCCTGCATTTTTTTCCAAAGTCAAACCTTTGTAAACTGTAAAAATGTGGGATCGAGTGATTATTGGTTAGATAAATCAAACTTGTACAAAATGTATGACAGCAAAATGGGCAATAATGTAAATTAACATTAGATAATTTCACATGTATCTCTATTTTCAAAGCATGACACTGACAAAGACACCCAATTTATGGTTATTGAATTGATGTTATAGTTTATTTATCTGAAAGGAACAAATTTCTCTACCAGGAACAATCACAGGATATCAAATTTAGTCCCTAATAGAAAGTACACAAAGAGAATACATGTTTTCTCAATCTGGTCTCCCTCAAAATAAGTAAATGTACAAAAGAGCCACTCAAGACTGAAAGTCATGTGCATGCACTGTTTACCTAAATTGTTTTGATTGGTCAATGTGTATAAACCTAAGCTTTCATCACTGTCAGTCTCTATTTGGTGAACTGTATCTCTATTTTCAAAGGATCACCCTCCACAGGCATCCTAGACTATTGATTCAGTGTAATTGTTTATTTGTCTGACGAGGACAAATTTCAGAATTTCCTATATTAGGAGCAAACAATGGATAAGAAATTTGGTCTCTAATACAAGGTGCTATCTCAAAATAAGAAATCTTAGTCTCTAATACAAAAGTAAAACATGCTATCTCAACAAAGAGATTGAACGACATTCATCTTATACAGTATGTATATCGAGAATGGTAGAGTTTTAAGAAAAACAAACTTCCTGTCCTAGTCTACAGAAATGAGAAGCTGATAAACATCTCGATAAACATCTCTTCTTTAAGTAGGCTTACTTGATGGTCCTGCTTTTTATTCATCCCTTTCCTGTTATAAATTTTTTTAGACTTTGCAGATGAAAATTTAAAATGGATTTATTTTGAATATTCATAGGGTAGAAAATATTGTGGAAATATTGAAATATTGTCACAAGGAATTTCTTCTTTTTCTACAATGTTTTCTCAATTATGAAATGACAGGGTCGTAAAACCCAGGGATCATACAGGAAAGGGTTATACAAGATGTGTTACTAATGTCTTGTTCTAGAACTGATCTTTTGACAAAGAATTGAAATCAGACAAAGTCAATATTAACACATTTGCAGGCGACAATTTAAAGTTTATGAATTTTTGGATTTTTCAACTTTTTGGGTAGAAAACAGTGTGGAAAATGAAGAAATTGCTTGTAGCAAGCAATTTCTTCATTTTCCACATTGTTTTCCATGCTATTAAAAAGCATCACTGAGTGGGAATGGGTTAAAGTCAATAATATCCATCACAAAACAATAGATTAAGGCTACATGCTTCATAAGTATGATTTGTTTTAGTTAAGACAGTCAGCACACTTTCTTGGAATCATCATTGATACTCATAGAATTGTGTGCATTTCAACAAGACGAATCAGAATGGTAAATCTCCACTAAAATAACCACAGGGCATATAACCACGGTTCAACTTTATATTATATTGCAATTGTTATTTCCCTTTAAATGTATAACGCTGACTATTTCGTTTGCCCTTGCTGTCTGTATTATAAATGTCTTTCAGTTGGGAAAAGGCAAAACTCTTGTAGTCTTGTATTGAGTGTAATGAATGAAAATTAGTTTTTGAAAGACAGTATTTAATTAACCCATCCAATTAACTAATGTTTTCATGACCTAGATAAATATTTTGTTTACCCAATTTTACAAATGATGCTGTTTGATGCTCCTAAAAAAAATCATTTTTGGAAAACATCGTGGAAAATGAAGAAATTGCTTGTTGCAAGCAATTTCTTCATTTTCCTCAATGCTTTCTAATCAGAAAATTGTTAAAATTCAAAATTTCCTAAGCTTAAAATTATTGTCTACAGTTCCTTTCAATTAAGACCTGTAGAAACTTTTGCCGTCTGGTAATGGGTTAAAAGGAGGATGGTTTGCAACATTTTTTTTTCTTATCGCAAAATATTTTCTACACTGACAAAAAATTCTTCAACTTTTCAATTTGCTTTTGCGCGTATGAACCCAAATTTGTAAAGGCTGATATTTTGCCTTATGATAAAGTGTTGTCATGAAAAAAAGCTTTCTGAGAATTATATTAAAATCAAAGGACTTTACCCATTCCCACACAGTAAAATTTTAGACCAGTCCAAATTGAAAGAAGTTGCAGATGACAATTTTAAGTACATGAAATTTTAGATTTGTTCAACTCTCATGGTAGAAACATTTTGTAATATGAAGAAATAAAAGTCCTGACTATATGCCTCTGCCATAAAGAACTACATCTAAAATTGCTTCACCCCTGCTTAGTTGCTTGGCTTTCAGAATAACCTTAGAACCAACACACTTGTTGCTGCCAATGAATGATTATCACATATAGGCCTTAGACCTTAAAATTTAGACCATTCTAATATTTCTCTTCTCAACACATTACCACACAACGGTGCTTTCTGATACCCTGAAGAAATACAACCATTGAAAACTTCGTGGGAAAAGGAGAAATTGCTTGTACCAAGTAAGTTTTAATTTTCTCTCAATGTTTTCTACCATATTTGGCACTTATTTTCCAATTTTAGCACAATTTGAAATATCATCAAATTTTGTCGTGTGGAAGTGGCTTAACCCTTTCCCGTTTTTCAAAATTTCAGTTTTGTCCAAGTTGAAAGAATTGCAGAAGGCAGCTTAAAGTGAGAGCAATTTGAAAAGTAACCAACCTACAGGGTATACAATATTGTAGGAAAAGTAGAAGCAATTTCATCATTCTCATATTTTCTGAAGTTTAAAAACAGAGACGTAAAAACCAGTGACTGTGCAGTTAAGGATTAAAGTGAACCTGTTTCAATCTCAGAAACATTATCGCAAAAATCTCTACATTTAGCTGGAGATCAGAGGCACAATCATGGATCTTGTCTATCTCCCCATAGTGTCACTGACATCTAGTCTCAAGTGACATTCATCTTGAAATATGCTGTCTATAACTTCTAGATAGTAAAACTGAGGGAGTTCAAAAGACTATCTAATGTGATAAAGTTTCAAAAAGAGAAACATTTTGTTCTTCGACTCATTCCCACACAATTACGCTTTCTGACACCCCTCAAGAAAAACATTAGGGAAAGTGTTGTGTGAAATGCAGAAATTGCAAGTAATTTGTTCATTTCCCGAAATGTTTTCTACACAGAAAAGTGAAAAATCTAATATTTCCTAAATTCTAAATTGTCATCTGCAACTCCTTTCAATTTGGACCGGTCTAAAATTTTGTCATCTGGTAATGGTTTAAATGTTGGAGAGCTTACTGCCTATCTTATTTAGCTTTAGGCTTCAATATTTTGTGACCTTGACTTTTAATGGATTAATCTGAGTTTAATAGGGATAATCACCACTCAGGGATGGGTGTCTGTCCCAATTTGGTGATGCTAGCGCTATTCTGGACAAGCTTGGGTGTATCGAAGGTCAAGGTTTACCCTATGACCTTGACCTTCAAAGGAGTAATCTGAAAAACCAAAAGGAACATATACATTCCTTAATAAATGTTTGTGCCAAATTTGGTGATCCTGATCTTGCTTTATGACCTAATACATGTAGTTATCATCTGGTCTTGACAAGGCTTGGTCTACCAAGCGCCCCATTGTTCTCACTGAGGATTCAGGCCTTACCTTAAGGTGAGGTTTTGCAAGTAAGGTCTGTAACTCTGTAACTTCTTGTCCATTCTTTTCAACAAGAGAGCTCAATACCTGCAAAAGTAAGATGGAATACCCTTGAATAAAATCACATTTTTATGTCAGAGGCTCTTAAACTTCCTTCACAAGAGAACCATGGGAGATCACACTAGATTGCTCACCTGAGCTGTTTATTAACCCTTTCCCGTTCAAATACGGGATTTTATGTTCCTGTGATTTTATACTCGAAAAAACATTGTGGAAAAAGAAGAAATTGCTTGTAACAAGCAATTTCTTCTTTTTCCACAATATTTTCTACCACATAGGATCGTTTCATTCCAAATAGCATCCAGTTTCCATTGTGGTCTGCAACCTCTTTCAATTTGGACCAGTCTAAAATTTCCGAAAACGGGAAAGGGTTAAACAAAGAAACTAATGAAACTTCAAAGTGGGTTGATTTAATGACCTAAAAATGTTTGTCTGGTAATGAGCTAAACTTCAAATGAATAGCATTATCTGAAAGAGAGATGTTAAAGATAATGACAGTTGCACATAAAGTTAAACAAAGAATTTCCATGCCCAAAAAAAGTTAAAATTCCACTAAAACGAATGTCTGAGCAATGAATCTTTTACAAGAAGATGATATGCTAGTGACAAATAGTGCAAAGTTTCAAAGCAATAACATTCATTTGAAATGAATGTAAGAGTTTTGAATCTATCTTTACTGCAGCTGATATCATTGCCAAAACAGCATGTCCAAAGTTTACAGCAATAGCATTTGTAGAAACTGAGATTTGACAGTTTAAGCAATGCATTTTGCCAACCCCAAAAACGATGCTCGGGTGACCAGAATAACCCCCCTATTTTTCGGATAGTCAAGCTAGAAATATTTGAGCCTAAAATGTGCCCTCTAGTTTGTTTGTTTGAATGGGGTTTTACGCCACTTTCAACAATCTCTCAGTTATATTGTGGCGGCTGGAGCACCTAAAAATGGAATCCTGGTATTTCTCACACCAGTACTACCATTACATCCTTTCCTAGCCTCCAGCTGCTATCCCACATAGGTGTACGATTATCGACCCATTGGTGAGAGACAAATAGTCGGAAAGGATGAGTGCCGCAGTCAGGGATCAAACCCAGGACCTCTAGATTGACAGTCTGACATGCTACCAACTGCGCTATGACGGCGGATATGTGCCCTCTAGAGAGTACACAAGGTTTATAATAAGCTTTGGCTTAGTGACCTAGATTTTTTTATCACATGTGACCCAATATCAAACTTGGCCGAGATATTATGCAAATATTCTGATCAAATGTCAATTGATTTGAGGCAAAAATGTGCCCTCTAGAGTGCACACAAGATTTGACCAAGTGGTCTAGTTTTTTTACCCCATGTATCCCAATATAGAACTTGAGTTTTTAGCTCATGTGACTCAATATCAAACTTGGCTGAGATATTATGCAGAAAATTATTCTGATCAAAAAACAAATGATTTGAGGCTAAAATGTGCCCTCTAGAGTACAAACAAGCCTATTTCCAAGATTTGACCTAGTGACCAAGTTTTTTACCCCACATATCCGAATACATAACTTGACAAAGATATTGTGAAGACAAATTCTGACCAAGTATCAAGACAATCGAGGAAAAAATATTACACAAGGTTTTTCTAACATTAATTTGACCTTGTGATCTAGTGTTTGCCCCAATGTAACATAATATCTTAGTTGACTGAGATATTATGCAGATAAATATTCTGACCAAATATCAAGACATCTTAGGCAAGTATGCAACCTCTAGAGAAAGATTTGACCTTGTGACCTAGTTTATTATCTCACATGACCAATATAGAACTTGTAAGAGGTTTCATGAATTCAAACCTTCTGACAAAGTTTCAAGAAATTTTGACCAAAAATTGTAGCTTTAAGAGTGCACACAAGATGTTGACACAAGACGGACTATGGACGACGGACTGAGCTAGATCACAAAATCTTACAGGTGCTCAAGGTGAGCTAAAAATCAAAATTAGACCTTAGATCTTTTTCTACAATCTTGACTTTTAGCAGATAAGCCTGCATTTAAAAATGTACTAGTGTACAGGCAAGGTTAAAAATTGATTTATGACCTTCAGGTAAGTCCTTGACCTTGAGTATAAAAGCTTAAATCAAATCAAGCACTCTTGCTCTGATAAGACCTACAAGTGTGTAAAACATGAGAATCTGATCAAAGGATTAAACGATAAAAGAAAGGTCAAATTTGGACTTGTGGTGATCGAAAATCACCTTGACCTTGACAGTAGGAACTAGAATCAAGCTCTGAGCCCTTGCTCTCATCAATCATGTGCAAATGTGTCAAATACAATGAGAATAGGACTATATGATTAAGAGATAAAGCAGGACAAAGTTTGACATTTGCTCATGACCCATAACAGTCTGAAGCCTGAAACAAGCAAAGTACACTTGCTCAAATCTAGATGTACATTTGTGTAAAATAATATGTGAGCAGGGTCGTAGGATCAAGAGATTTTGGCAAGGACAAATGTAGATGTTTAACTATGACTATGACCTTTAAAGGGGAAGCCCGAATTGACTGTCATCAATATGTACAAGTGTATAAAGTATTTTGGAAATATTACAAAGGAGATAAGGGCAAGATACTAATATGACCTTTGACCTTCAGGTGTGACCTTGACCTTTGGAGTAAGAGTCTGAGCCAGCACAGCACACTTGTTCTCATAACAAATTATGAGTATGTAAACTATCATGAATAAGCAAACCATAGTATCAAGATATATAAGCAAGATGATTATTTTACATTTGACATTTTGCTGTGACCTTGACCTTCAGAGTAGGATCCTGAAACAAGTACTGAAAACTTGCTCTCAACTTGATCTATAAGTATGTTTAATACTCAAAAATTGCCAACAACAACAGTGCAGGCAGTTAAAGGTTTTGTTTGTTTAAATGGGGTTTAGCCGCCATCATAGTGAAGTGGTTAGCGCGTCAGACTCCTAATCTTCAATCATGGGTTGTAATGGGTTAGATCCCTGGCCAAGGCAAATATCCTTTCCAACATTTGTCTCTCACCAATCGGTGGATAATCGTTAACCTAAGTGGGTTAGCAGCTGGAGGCTAGAAAAGGATGTAGTGGTAGTACTGGTGTGAGAAATACCAGGAATCCATTGTTAGGTGCTCAAGCCGCTGCGATATATAATTTAAATACTGTTCAAAGTGGCGTTAAACCCCATTCAACCAATCAATCAATTAAATTGGGTTTAACGACAGTTTCAAACCTTGTCTTGCTGAAGTTTTTTCCTCTTTTCACTATATTTGGAAACTTAGACATAATTGGATAGATCCTGTGTTCAAAGATTTCTTTCACAACAACAACAATAAGCAGGTAGTATGTCTGTGCAGGCTGATCTCAGTCTGTACACCTACTAGAGCCATTGTAAAAGAAGGAATATTCTGGGATAAGCATGATCATAATTTCATAAATTTTAAATTGTTGTCTGCGACTCCTTTCAAGTTGGACCAGTCTAAGACTTTGCCGTTTGGTAATGGGTTAAGCCATAATTTCTGTCCTATCAAAATTCTTTGAAGGAATCTGATAAAGGGTCACCAAGGATCAATCAAGTAAAATTTGGTTGAAATTCACCAATTGGTTTCTCAGAGGAAGATTTTAAAAGTTTTTACCATATATGGAAATTAAACCCGCCCATGAAAGCCATGCTTTTTATCCACTTAATTCTAAGAACGAATCTGATAAAGGGTCACCCAATGAGCATTCCTGTAAAATTTGGTTGAAATTCAACATTTTCAAAGTTTTCACCATATATTGAAATTGTAAAATTTGGTTGAAATTCATCAACTGGTTTCTGAGAAAAAGATTTTTAAAGGTTTCACTATATATGGAAATAAGCCCCATCCATTTAAGCCATGTTTTTCATCCAATCAAAATTCTTTGAAGGAATCTGATAAATAGTCACCAAATGATTATTCCTGTAAAATTTGGTTGAAATCAATTTATTGGTTTCTGAGAAGTTTTTTAAAGGTTTCACCATATATGGAAATTATCCCTGCCCGTTAAAGCCATGTTTTTCATACGATCAAAATTCTTTGAAGGAATCTGATGAAATGTCACCCAAGTAATATTTCTGTGAAATTTGGTCAAATTCTGTTCAGTACCATCTAAGGAGAAGATTTTTAATGTAAAAGTTTACAGACGGACAGACGGATGGACACACAATGGACATAAGGCCATGACAGTAGCTCGCTGGCTTTCAGCAAGTGGAGCTTACAACAAATGAACTAAAATTTTCTTTATTCAAGGGGAGAAATTCTTCAACCATGGAACTTTGAGGCATCAAAATTGGACTCTAAAACTTCAACATGTGATCAATGTTAAGTATGATTAAAGTAAAACTGTTAGCAACTATTATCTTTTAAATTTTTATCATCTGCTAATGACTTATTCTTTTTTTTTAGATTTTGATATCAAACTTGTTTATATCAATTACTGTAGTGAGATAGTGAAACTAGTGTTAAAAGCATTTTCTATATCCTATTACATGGCATTTCATTCTCCACATTATAAACTTCATACTCCATTCAATTTTTGTCATGTAAATGTTATGTGATGCATTATGCTACATGGAGTTATGTTTCCATCTAAGAATTAGATGTCCTGACAAAAATAAAATTGTGTAATGTAGAGATGGAAATGATTTGTCATGAAGCAGGATATACACCAGGAATTCAGTTTTTTTTTAGAATCAATAGCAAAAATACAATGGTACCTCTCTAGCTCTCCCAACTGCATCTGCTGGTGGGTTTTTGGACTGTGGGTTAATTGATTGAGAGTTGATTTTGTCGTATAACTGAAAATAGAAAAAGAATATACTCTACATTGAAAATTAAACTCTGGACAATAACTTTCAAAAGTGTTAAAAAACTAGGAATGTGTCACAGACATGGATACCAGTCCTTTGCTTTAGTATTTGTAGTTGTGACCTTGAAATATCAAACATAACTTTATGCATGGCACTAGTACTCTTCCATGGGAACAACAATGTAAAGTTTCTTTGAAATCATTTCATAAATGTATATAAAAGGTTATGCTTTGGACAAGTTCAATTTTGTTTAATAGCTGTCAGTTGTGACCTTGAACTTAGGAGAATCCAACATAACTTAATCCAACATAACTTTACACATGACAGATAAAAAGATTGTACAAAGTTACTTTTGAAATCCATTCATAAAATACAGATTTGTTTGTTTGAATTGGATTTTCCGTCACTTTCAACAGCATTTCAGTCATATCACAGCTGCTGGAGTACCTAACGATGTATTCCTAGTATTTATCATACCAATACTACCACTACATCCTTTCCCAGCCTCTATCTGCTCATCCCACTAAGGTTTATGATTATACACCCATTTATGGGAGACAAATGTCGGAAAGGATATTTGCCGCGATCCAGGTCATAAATTCAGATGTTCTCTTGACAAGATCAATTTTGTCACATGACCAACACTTGCGACCTTGACCTTGGAAGTATCCAATACTACCTTACAACTGATATCAGTTCTCCTCAAGCGGAAATTCATCAATTATTATAGAAGATATGCTATTTCCCCGTTTTCATTACATTGCTTGGGCATAAAAAGGAAAATTTGCTTGTTACAATCAAATTTTCCTCTTCGAAAAATTGTTTTTGTCACACATAGTCCTTATTTTTCAATATGGAGCAGTCTGAAATGTTGTGGTATGGTAATGAGTCATTTAATTCATTAGAGGCATCCCGCTAAATCCTGATTAGAATGCTAAATTGATTAAATCCAAAAAGTAGTTCCTTCTCAAAATGTCAAAAGTTCAGATGAAGGGCCAATAACCTTTAATCTCTTGTTTGACATGAGTATTCCTGCTTTGGCAAGACATAGAGACAAAGATCAGCCTCCACATATGTGTAGATCTTAGCCTACACAAATTTCTTATTACCTTTTAAGCTAGAATTGTTTATAAGACATGTTTCAAAATAAATATCAACTAGAAATGTGTCACCTTACTTAAGTGCTTATCACATGACCTTCAGTTGTGACCTTGAACTTTGAGGTATCCAACAGAACTTTACACATGACCCTAGCAATCATCAAGGGAAACAACTGTACCAACTTATTTTGAAATCCATCAATTCATATGTAAGATATGTTTTGTTCAAATAGTGGACACACACACCAACCTATCCCCCTACACCCACACATACATTCACAAATAGACAGTAGAAACTCTATATGCCGTCACCATTACATGGTACAGGCACATCAATGAATTGGTGTTTCCAGTGCTTTCATCCCTTTAATTAGAATGCATTTTATTATGCATGTCAAGGGCTAAGTTAGGATCTTCAATAAAGGTTGCCTTAAAGTGTTATGAATCATAGGAATTGTAAATTATAAATACTTAAAGATTGCTTAAAAAAGGACTTAAAATAAATTTTACTAGAAATGTGTCACAGCCATAGATGACCTGCTAAAGTGCTTTTAAGATGACCTTCAGTTGTGACCTTAAACTTGCAGGTATCAGACAGAACTTTACGGATGCCACTAGTACTCCTCATGGAACTTCTGTGCAAAATCATTTTGAAGACTAAGGACAAGAATTGGACACACACACATACACACTCACACACAGGGGTGATTCTATATGCCCATTGATATTACATAGAGGGGGCATAAAAATATAACATGAAATTTTGAGATTGTTGGTAGATTCAAGTTATGAGTTATAGAATACTATAAAGTTTCACCTTCTCTTCTAACATAGAATAGCTGCAATTAGCAACTTGTGGTGCCATATGCTGTTTGCGTCTTAATAAAGCTTGTTTACACTTTGCCAAATTGTCTTCTTGTACATTTAAAATCCACAACAAGGCACAGAGTCTAATCATAGAACGGTCATTTCTGTTGTTAAGGTAGGACTGTACTCTATCTCCCCCAGCATTGAAGCTACTCATTGTACTCAAGTACTCATAGTGAAATTAATAGTACTCAGATACTTGTGTAGAAGCCACTTTTTGTACTCTGGTATTCAAAATTAAATATCTCTCTATAAGTATTTCCACACAATCCCGCTTTTTGATGCCCCTAATAAATGTCATTGACAATGCAGAAATTGCTTATAACAAGAGATTTCTTCTTCATCCAATGCATTCTGCCCGCAACAACAAAGATTTTTAAATTTCATCAACTTGAAATGGTCTGCTGCAACTTCTTTCAATTTAGGCTAGTCTAAAATTAACTCATGTGGTAATAGGTTAAATCATGTACCCTTGCCAATTATTTTCATACTTATTCGTCTTCAACAGCAATCACGAAGATCACTCAAATTGTCCGAAACATGACACGGAGTCTGATCGTAGAATAGCAATTTCTGTTGTTAACTAAATATCAGCATAATTTTAGACAGGTCTAAATTAAACAGAGTAGCAGACAACAATATAAATTTACAAAATCTTGCAATTTTTCATCTTCATGAGTAGAAAACATTTTGTAAAATTTCTTCATTTAACACAATGTCAAAAATGTGTCGGAATTGGTTGAGGTAGGACATACTATACTCAATATTTATGCCTATCAATGCCAGGAATGTCTGAAATATGAGCAATGTATTTTGAACTGTGTTTGAATAAAAGAAAAATGTTGGTTTTTTTTCGTAAAGTAGTGTTAAGTTCAATTTTTTTAAGTGACCTTGACTTTGATGGATGACCTTTTACTAACAACCAAATGATACCAATGAAATCAAGAAACCAATCTCCAAAATATGAGCCATTATCTTCAACGGTGTTTGAATAAAAACTAAATATTTACATTAAGCAGTGTTAAGTTGACTTTTTAAGTGACCTTGACTTTAATTGATGACCTTGAATCTACAACTAGTGATACCTATGGATGCCATAGATTTCAGAGGTAGAGGAAAGGAAAAGTTGGCATGCTGACATATTACACTAATTCAAAATCTGTACAACTCTCAGTGTTGACAATAACTTGTCTGATTAACAAGACAGCTAAAATTTCCCTAAATCGCTCACTCGAGATTTCCTTAAGTCTAATAAGGCCAGCTCTGAAGCGCCTACATTTTACTGCCAATGAGGGTTTGGAAAAGGCTCACCAAAGAAACATTCCTGCCAAGTTTGGTTGAACCTGGCCCTGTGGTTTAGAAGAAGATTTTTAAAGAATAATTCTATGATTTCCCGAAGTCTGATAAGCCCAGCCCTGCTATGCCCGCATTTTTTTGCAAATCTTAATTTAACAAACAGTTTTGAAAAGGGTCACCTCAGGAACATTCCTGCCAAGTTCTGTCCAAATTGGCTAAATAGCTTAGAAGTAGAAGATTTTAAAGAACTATTTAATGATTTCTCTCAGTCTGATAAGCACATCCCTGCCATGCGCCCTTTTTGAGAAAGAAAATTTATCTAAGAAGTTTTGAAAAGGGTGCCAAAGGAACATTCCTGCAAAGTTTGGTTAAAACTGGCCTTGTGGTTTAGGAGGAGAAGATTCTTAAAGATTTATTTTATATTTCTCTTAAGTTTGAAAAGCCCTATCCACCACACCCAAATCTTTTCATGAACAAGTTTTGAATAGGACCACCAAAGGAAGATTTTTAACAAATTTGGTCCAAATTGGCCAAGGGTTAAAGAGGATGAGATTTTTAAAGAACCATTTCATTATTTCTCAAAGTCTGATAAGTTCAGCCCTGTCACACCCATATTTGCAAACAAGTTTTGAAAAGGGTCACCCAAGCAACATTCCTGCCATGTTTGGTTGAAATTGGTTACAGATAAGATGATTGGTTGACACACAGCAGACTTGTATAGCAGACATCATACAAGGGATGCTGGGTGATCACAAAAGCTCATCCTAAGCATGTTGTGCTCAGACAAGCTAATAAAAAAATATCCAAGCTAATAAAACTGCAGTTATGACATTTCGGTCATCCTCTTTGGTAAGCTTTTCTTGAACTGTAATTCTGAACTATCCCAGTAAGTTGAGCCTAGAAAAGCATCATCTCAAAAGGCAATGATGGATCAATCTTGTCAATCAGTCATATACCAAAAGCATAAAACATCTGTTACAACACCTAAAACCTAAATGTTTCACTGTAACAAACACCAAACAGAGGGACTACAAGAACCTCTGAATATCCCTTGTTTCCAATTCTATCACAAAGCACAATATTGTCAGCCAAGAAAACAAGGACTACTGAAGAACAATCCTAACACTACCATTTTTTATGGTGTGCATATACCATCACATTATAATGTCATAATTTGCTCTCTACACCACGCAACCATGATGTTAAATCAAGCACCAATATCCCAGAATATTGATTACCAAGGTTACTGATTTTCCGTTAAAACGTATCCAATCTTTCCCCGAAGAAACTCTGTCTTTATATGTTTAGTAACTGAGCCTTATTTGTGATTTGTTGGCATGTCCTTACCATTAAAAGTGTGATTTATAACCAACTAGGACACAATATTTGACACTTTTGAAGATCTTTATAATCAATACTCAATCCGGGAAATTCAAAGCCCATCACAAATTATCCTTAATTTTGCAACATGAGACAAAGTTATTGGTTTCTTCTTTAACCCATTCCCAAATGGCAATTTAAGACTTGTCCAAATTGAAAGGAGTGGCAGACAGAAATTTAAAGTTGATGGTATTTTAGATTTTTTTAAACTTTCTGGGCAGAAACATTGTGTTAAATGAAGAAATTGCTTGTTGCAAGTAATTTCTTCATTTGACACAATGTTGTCAATATTTTTCTTGGGGGTTGGTGGCGTCAGAAAGCATCACTGTATGGGAATGTGTTTAAAGTTAATTCAATAGGGAAAATGCATGAAAAGTAATCTTACAAAATTTAACTTAACATATTTCAATTTGGACTAGTCTTGGTAGATTGATTGAATGGGGTTTAACACCACTTTTAACAGTATTTCAGTCATATTGCGGCAGCTGGAGCACCTGACATTAGATTCCTGGTATTTCTCACACCAGTACTACTACTTCATCCTTTCCTAGCCTCCAACTGCTATCCCACTTAGTATTTACGATTATCCCACCCATTGGTAAGAGACAAATGTCTGAAAGGATATGTGTCGGTGCCTGGAATCCAACCCATGACGTCCCATTATTGAAGATTAGGAGTTTGATGCGCTACCTACTGGGCTAAGATGGTGTCTAGACTAGTCGTGGATTTGTTGTGTGGTTAATCAAGCAAGAGTTGCCCTCCTTGTGCATTGCAATTCTCTTGAATGAGATCTACTCACACATGAAGTTTCAAGAAGATAGCTACTGTATTTTTAGAGATGCTCTTGACAAAATTTGGAAACATACTACAACTTTTTCCCCTTCTTCCTTTTTTTCCTAAATGACTTTCCCACTAGACCCTAAGCACTGCCAAGAAAGAAATCCAGGCTTTCACCTCCTTTAGGAGCCCACTACAATAACCCCTACACCACACATTTAATTACAAAGACTGATACAATTCTAATGAAATATTGGTACTTTGATGATTATGAGAGAATCTTTAAATAATGATGGATCGCTGGCAACGCCCACTGACTAGACAGGAAGAATGACTTAAATATTAAATTATGCTATTTTGCCAAATCTATGGTCAGTGACTGGTTACGAATATACTAGAAATGTGTCACAGACAATGATGCCCCATCTTGAGTGGTAAATGTCACATGACCTACAGCTATGATCTTGAAATGCGTCAGACAATGATGCCCCATCTTGAGTGTTTGTCACATGACCTTCAGCTATGATCTTGAAATTGAAAGTATCCAACAGAACATTACGAATGAAACGATTACTTATCAAGGGAAATCCATCCATAAGTTTAGATGACAAGTTCTAGACAAGGTCAGTTTGACACTTGACTTTTATTTGTTACCTTGACCTTTGGAGTAATCTGGTAGAACCTTACCATGACACTAGTGATCTTAAAGCAAACAAAATATATCAAGTTTTTTTTTAAAACTATCCATAAATGAAGAAGATAAGCTACAGATAAAGTCAATTTTCACATATTATTCATTTTCATACTGTTTATCTAATTTTGTTTCTGTAGGGTTGTTTACCCTTGTCATGCTGAATATTTATCTTAAAACTTTGACATAATTGATCAATATTGAGTTCCAAGATTTTCTAAAAACAACAAGAACAAGCAGGTAGTGTAGGCCAATACCAATCTGCACATCTGTGCAGGCTGATCTTAGTCAATGCACCTGCAAAAGCCATTGTCAAAGCAGGAATGCTCCAGGATCAGTATGACAAGGGTTAATGAAAAATGTTGTTGACTTGTACATGAGTTTTAAGAGTATTTTAGTGAAAGCAACAAGGTAATTTTTTTTGGCGTTTGACCTTGGTATGTGACCTTGACCTTATCACATGATCTTGACCTTGACATGAGGAGATGCCTATTATGGAGATGTAGCAGCATGCCAAATATGAGCATTTTGTCTTGAATAGGCTGGTAGTAATTGGCAATGTTAATTTTTTTGGTTAAGTTTTGCAGACAGACAGAAAGACTGAATGCTGGACAGACAGACGGACAGATGGACAACAGTAAAACAA
This sequence comes from Fragum fragum, assembly GCA_946902895.1. NCBI lineage: Eukaryota > Metazoa > Mollusca > Bivalvia > Cardiida > Cardiidae > Fragum > Fragum fragum. The sequence continues at coordinate 31,560,989 of OX336379.1, read as the reverse complement.
TATGCCCCTATCTTTCAATGCGGAGGCTTAAAAGTAGGATTGAATTGTTATTGGTTACAAACATGAGAAAATGCTCAAAGTTGAGAATGTGGTATCATAGTTCTCCTAGCCCTCTTCATCTAATTAGCTGAATATTATTCTTCTTTCATAAGGTTAAGGCCAAAAAGAAATCATTTGATACTGTGGAACTATAGAGGATGACAATAATTGAATTCATGGGCAAATTGAGTCCATGCCAACTTCAAATGGCAGCCATCAGATGTGTTCTATAGCAAAAAAAATGTTTCCATGGCAGCATATCAAAAACATTCCTTAAGAAAGATAAATTATGTAATAAAAGAAATTTTACATCTTATAGCAGTGTCTATCTTAATCCTATAAAGGAAATAAAGCCAATAAAATTTAGAATATTTGTTAGGTTACTCTGGTCTATGACCTTGTAACCATCCATATTTTGAATGGGCTTGGCTTTCACTTATCTATTTTATTTGAAAAACACAAGTACATAACTCCAACCAACAAGTGTCTTTGAATTTGAAACCACATTTTTTTTCTTGACCCATTAACCCCAGATGACAAATTTTAAGACCACTTCACATTGACAGAATATGCAGACAATTAAAATTGGAAATCAAGTATCAAATAGGGTAGTAAACATTCTAAAACAAGAGGACCATGATGGTCCTATATCGCTCCCCTGAGTATGATTGCTCAAGGCTTTATGATATAATATTCAAAATATCAAAGCCCTACACCTAATCATTTTGGAGAAGAAGATTTTTTGAAGATTTTCTCCTTTAATCCTAGATATAGTGAAAACCCAGCAATGTTGATCTAATTCCAAGAGTACTGTAATTCTTTGAAGTAATAAAGTAGAGGGTCAATAGGCATTAATACATACCAAATATCAAAGCTCTAGACTTAATGGTTTAGAAGGAGCACATTTTCTATGATATTGTTCTTTATTCCTTTCTGGGATCGCACAGAAAAGGGCTAATTTTAAGAATACAGTAATTATTTGAAGTATTTTGGTAGAGGGTCAAAAGATTATGATGTATAACAAATATCAAAGCTCTAGGCCTTCTGGTTTGGGAGGAGAAGATTTTTAAAGATTTCCTTCTTTATTTCTATGTAAAATCAGGAATCGCACAGAAAAGGGCTAATTTTCAGAATACAGTAATTCTATGAAGCATTTTAGTACAGGGTCAATAGATACTGATTTATACCAAATATCAAAGATCTAAGCCTTTGGTTTAGGAGAAGAAGATTAAAAAAAGTTTTCCTTCTTTATTTCTATGTATAATCAGTGATTGCACAGAAAAGGGCTAATTTTCAGAAAATGGTAATTTTCAGAATACAGTATTAAATCTCTGGGCCTTAAGGTTTGGGAGAAAAAGATTTTAAAGTTATCCTTCTTTATTTCTATGTATAATAAGGGATCACACAGAAAAGGGCTAATTTTCAGAATACAGTAATTCTTAGTATTTGGTAGAGGGTCAATAGATGATGATTTGTACCAAATATCAAAGCTCTAGGCCTTTTGGTTTAAGAGGAGAAGATTTTTTAAGTTTTTTTCACTCTGTTGCCATGGCAACCACAGTTCTTCATGGATTTCAATTCTTTGAAGTACTTTTTAAGGGCATGACCTAAGGATGACTTCTGTGAAGTTTGGTTGAAATTCCATGGTTAGTTTAGGAGGAGAAGATTTTTATGTAATTGTGAACGGACGGAGGGATGCCGGTTCATGACCGATCACAATAGCTCACCCAGAGCACTTTGTGCTGAGTTGAGCTAAAAAAAATCTAAAAGCTTCACCCAAGGAACATTCCTGTTAAGTGTTATCAAGATTCAGGCCCACTGGTTCCAGAGAAAGAAATTGTTAACAGAGACACAACTCATAAAGACGACGCACAATAGCTCACGACAACAACAGATGCCAGACATAAGGCAATCAAAATAGCACACCTTGAACACTTTGTGCTGAGATGAGCTAAAAACTTTTTCTTACATTCAGTCCCCTTTTTGCATGACTCAGACTTCAATTGATTAAGGGGAAAAGTTATCTGGGAAATATTCCATTAGAACTTTAGAAGTTTCATCCAACTTAGTCCACAGCATGGCAACTGTAGGCTCTGCTGAAATTTTTTTGAGAATATAAAAAGGCATTTATATAATTACCTACATCTTTGGGGTTTATGGGGCTGGTTAAAAAATATGAAACATGAGGGCCTGGTAGGAACACAGTTCACAGAAAATTGTATAATGAAATGCATATCAAATAAGTCTCAGGAGAAATCTTTGTTGAATAAGCAATTAAGTGGGAATAAATCTTTCTGTATTTGATATTCCATAAAATATCGATCACCAATCAGCCGCTGACAGGGGGCGTGACAAAATCTGTTTGGTAAGACTTACACTGGCAGCTTTATTAATTGGTTGGATTATGCAAATGACTCCATCTTCATTACCATTTTGTCTGTTGATTTTATATGCAATCTTTCTAAAATTGACTTCAATTTAAGTTTCCACATAGCAATGTCTTATCAAAGCACAGAAAGCACTGAAGGTTTATAATAATACTTCCTTTTTGGCAGAATATAATGATATTCATACTTTGGTGTTGAAAATGGCATTTTTCATATATATACTCTGATTAACGAATTTCCAGACAAGAAAGGTCCAAATTGAAAGGAGTAGCAGACAACAATTTAAAAAGTTTATGAAATTTTAAATTAATTTAATTTTCTTATTTAAACATTTGTGGAAAAATTTCTTCAATTTCCACAATGTTTTCCAAATTGCTTTTCAAACCAAACGTCTTGCTAGCTACAGCTACAATAGTGAAAGGTTACTATTCTAGTGTCATGACCATAATCTCAATTGCCATTTCTAGATATATCATTTGTCACTCACCGATGGAAACTTTGTCTGCAGCAAATATCCTTTCTGACACTTGTCTTTCATCAATGGGTGGATAATCGTAAACCTATGTGGGATGCATGCATAGCAGCTGGAGGCTCGGAACAGTGCTAGTACTTGTGTGAAAAATAAAAGGAATCTAGTGTTAGGCGCTCCAGTTGCACTTAAATGACTGAAATACTGTTTAAAATGGCATAAAACCCCTCAATCAATCTTTTCAGAGATAATCCTTTTCCCATGTCAGTCTACAAGAGACAAAACAGTTTGGGAGACTTGCAGGTAAAACTTAAACTGAGAAGTCTTAAGTCAAAACGGGTTGATAAAGTGGCATGAGCATTATTTCACAGAGATATGACAGTTGCATGTAAAAGTTAAATCATGAATTTCCAGCTTAAAAATGGGTCAAAATACCATGATGGTCATAAAGTTAAAGAAAATATGTAGGAATAGACTAAAGGCAGTTGAACATGAATATTTCTAAGTCAAACAAGAGGGCCATGATGGTCCTAAACTGCTCACCCAAGGCATCTGCAAATTACAGTACATTTTTGTATAAAAAAGACACTGCTTGAGTCAAATAAATAAAACAAATGTAACATTTTGGATGTAGTACAAAACTATCGTGTAATGCTATTCAATAATAATAAATGCCTATGGTTTTAGAGGTTAATTCATTACAAAACTATCCCAAATTTTGATGCCCTCAAGAACTAGAGGCACTTGAGCGCCTGTATCACTCCACAGGCATGAATGTACTGATTAAGCAATTTTTTTCATTAATTTAACCCTTGTCATGCTGAACCCGGAATATTCCTATTTTGTAGGATGTATAGACAAAGATCAGTTTGCACATAAGTGCAGTCTGATCTTGGTCTACACCTCCTACCTGTGTCCTTCCAGAAAGAGTTGTTTAAATGGTCAATTTTCTAAAAAAATATTGACCCTCATTAAGATCTTCCAGTGCTGTCATCCCTTTGATTTTAAAGCAATTCTGTTCATGATTTTAATTCAGCATGACAAGGGTTAAAATAAACTGAATATAATGAAAATAAATCTTAATCATTGAAATCTTTGAAATAGTTCTAGAGAACCATTTTAAACTTTTCATTGTTTTTAAAAAATTTAAGCCAAGTTATGTAAAATTCATAATGTAAAATTTTGACTGTATACCGTATATGGACATAACCAACCACCATATTAGCCATGTTTTTCAACCAATCAAAATTATTTGAAGGAATCTGACAAACTGTCATCTGGTTATCATTCCCATGAAATTTGGTTGAAATCCATCGACAGGTTTCTGAGGAATTTACAAAGTTTTCAGTAAATCAATATGGAAATTAACCCTGCCCATTAAAGCAATGTTTTTCATCTAATCAAAACTCTTCTTCATAATCTAATAAAAGGTTACCCAATGATCAATCCAGTCTAATTTGGTTGAAACCCATCAACTGGTTTCTGAGAAGAAGAATTTCAAAGATTTTACCATGTATGGAAATAGCCCCGCCCATTAAAGCCATGTTTTTCATCCAATCAAAACTCTTCTTCATAATCTGATAAAAGGTCACCTAAGGATCATTTCGGTGAAATTTGGTTGAAATCCATCCACAGGTTCTAAGAAGATAATTTTCAAAGCTTTTACCATATATGGAAATAAGTCCCGCCCATTAAAGTCATGTTTTTCATCCAATCAAATTTCTTTGAAGGAATCTGATAAAGGTTCACCCTAGGATCATTTCTGTGAAATTTGGATGAAATCCATTTACCAGTTTCTGAGTAGAAAATTTTCAAAACTTTCACCATATACGGAAATTAGCCCATTTAAGCCATGTTTTCCATCTGATCAAAATTCTTTGAAGGAATTTGATAAAGGGTCACCCTAGGATCATTTTTGTGAAATTTGGTTGAAATCCATCCATCGGTCTCTGAAAGGAAAAATTTTCAGAGCTTTCACCATATATTGAAATTAGCTCCGCCCATTTAAGCCATGTTTTTCATCTGATCAAAATTCTTTGAAGGAATCTGATAGAGGGGCACCAAAGGATCATTTCTGGGAAATTTGGTTGAAGTCTGTTCAGTACTTTCCGAGGAGAAGATTTTCAAAGTAAAAGTTAATGGACGGACAGACAACTGGACCAACAACCTGATGGATGCACGCATAACGGACACAAACCATGACATTAGCTCTCTAGCTTTCAGCCAGTGGAGCTAAAAATAAGTTTAAGGTACTACTTACAAGCAATTTCCCCTTTTGATACATTTTCTTGCAATGGTTTCTTCCCTTAAAATTTTTTGTATTAAGATCTTATTCAAACTTTAATTACGCATGCTACTTCTTCTAATGTGGACCATTGTTAACCCTTGTCATACTGATCCCAGAATATTCCTCCTTTGGTAGGAGGCATAGACAAAGATCAGCCTGCACATATAAGCAGTCTAATCTTAGTCTGTACCACCTGCTTATCTTTTTAAGCTAGAATTGGTTAAAAGATAAATTTTCAGTATAGATATTGACAAATAATTTGGTGCTTCCAGTGCTGTCAGCCCTGTGATTTATGCAGTTCTGTTGAGGATTTATAATTCAGCATGACAAGGGTTAAGAGATTATTTTTGATATTGCTTTAATTGAGCATTTTTCCAAACTTGTGGCATCTGGGTCGGGGCCATTTTGACCCAATGGGTATGATTTCAGAAACCTTGGTTGAGAACAATCTGGATGTACTATAAACCAAATATGAATGCATTACAACTTATACATTGGGAGAGGAAAATATTTGAGCATTCTCTTATTGAGCGTTTTTTATAACTTTAAATGCCTTTAGTAGGGCCATTTTTGTCCAAAGGGTATAAACATGGTAGATACAAAAGCATTATGCTATGTTTTTCATATAAATACTCTAGGCCCTATATTTAAGAAGAGGAATTCTTTCAAGTTAATCGATTTATGTAATTTTTGACCCCTGGAGCTGAGACTTTTTGATCTTCAGGGCATATTTTCCTGTAACATAGTACAAATTGTTTAGTAATGCTACATACCAAATATGAATGACCTTCACCTTAAATTTCAGAAAGAGGACTTTTGAAGTTGCTCTATCTGGGCTTTTTCCCAAATTTTGGACCTCTCGGGCAGGGTCATTTTTTATCCCAGAGCTATGATTTTAGCTAACCTAGTAGAGAACAACCTAGTTATGCTATCAACTAAGACTTCATAGGTTGGGAGAAGACTGTTGAACATAGTCTAATTGATCATTTTTACTAACTTTGGACATCCAGGGAAGTGGCGTTTTTTACCGATTTTTTTTATCTGACTTACTCAAATTTTGAGTTTTTCCCTTTTTTGGACTTCTATTGCAGGGCCTTTTTGGACCCAAGGAGAACAATTTTAAGTGATATAGTACAAAACCATTTAGTAATGCTACATATAAAATATGAATGCAACAAGAGTTTTCATGGCATAAAATTCTTTTAACAACTTTTGTAGAGCTTCACCAAAGGAACATCCCTGCAAAGTTTCAGCATGATTGGCCTACTGGTTTAGGGTGAGAAGATTTTTAAAGATTTACTAAACTTTCCCATTTTCAAATGCCCTGACAACCAGAGTTTTCTTTTAATAACTTTGTAGAACTTCAACCAAGGAACATCCCTGCAAAGTTTCACCATGATTGGCCTACTGGTTTAGGAGAAGATTTTTAAAGAAATTGAAGATAGATAGACGGGTGGAAAGACGGACAATGACCGATCACAATAGCTCACCTCGCACTTTGTGCTCAGGTGAGCTAAAAAGGGTCAAAATATCACTAAAATGAATTAGATCAATAGCATTAGTAGAAGTAGAGATATCAAACTTGCATGTCAAATCCAAAAGGGGGCCATAACTCCAATACAATGAATGTCAGGTTAACAAATTTTCAACACTTTCTAGGAGAAGATTTTCAAAGTAAAGGTTTAACGCAGACAGACAGACGGACACCACACCATGACAATAACCCTCTATCTTTCAGCCAGTGTAGCTAAAGATGACTGAAGTCCGTCTAGCAGCCATGATAGACAGATTAACCCCTTTTGGCCAATGGATCTGAAACAGACAGACATGTGACAGACATAACCCCCTTCTGTCAACGGAGTTAAAACAAAGAAAGTGAAACATATCATTTGGTCATTTCATTGCAACAGAAAAGCAGTGGAAAATAAGGGTATATATTTGTGCAAATTTGTATAAGGGTTGTTCAAAGTCTGTTGTCTTAAAACATACTGATAGAAACAGATTAAGATGAATGATGCAATTCAAATTGGATAATTTTGATTTAGTAGTTGTCAGGCCCATCTATCTAAATTCTAAGAAAATATGCAAACTGTTTTTTGATAGGGAATACTTCAGAAAATGATTTTTAAAAGTGAGCTTTCTATTTACTGTATTTCTCAAAATAAATGCTGAGGGGGAAGTACTTTTGTTTGAATGGAGTTTGAAGCCACTTTTAACAGTAAGATTTCAGTCATGTCGCAGTGGCTTGAACACCTAACCATGAATTCCTGGTATTTCTCATACCAGGTCTACCAATACATCCTTTCCAAACCTCCAGCTGCATGTTGATCCCACTTAGATTTATAATTATCCATCCATTGGTACGCTGCAAATGTCATAACTAGATGGTTGTCCGTGGACAACTGCTGTAGAGCCCGCAAAGTTTTGTAGGCATCATGCTCCGGACAAGCACAATTTTAGTGTTTGACCTTGAGATTTGACCTTGAACTTGAAGCTATCCAAATAATTCTTTGAGATGGCACATCTACTCATGATGGAGAATAATTGTGCCAATTTATTTTGATATCCATCCATAATTGTAGGAGAAATACTCTTGACAATCACAATTTTAGTGTTTGACCTTGAGCTGGGACCTTGACATTAGAACTATCCCAAAAATTCTTTCAAATTGCACATCTTCTCATAATGGAGAGTAATTGTCCCAAGTTATTTTGAAATCCATCCTTAAATGTAGGAGTAATTGTGTGGACAATTTCAGATGGATGGACGGACTAACGGACTAACAGAATAACGCACGAACACCAAATTGTCATAGTGACAACTATGTCTCGCTCAACACAAGCAGACTCGACAAAAAGGATCTAAGGTTCTCTCATTTAACCCTTGTCATGCTGTATAAATTACCTTACTGATTATACTGTCAAATCAAAGGGCTGAGAGCACTGATAGAACTTATTGTTCAAAAATCAATATTTCTTTTAGAAATCAACTTCATTAACAACTCTGGAAGGAAAAGTACACGCAGGAGGTGTAGACTAAGATCAGCCTGCACATAAGTGCAGTCTGATCTTAGTCTACACCTTCTGCCAGAACTGGAATATTCCGGGTTCAGCATGACAAGGGTTAAGATATTTGACTTGTGCTGTAAACATTTGGGTTCTTCTGTTTAGATATTTTGGTTCTTCCTCATACATAATAGAGTAATGTTCTATTTACCTTCTTAATGTTGGGATCTTTTGAGTATACTTGGGATCTTCTTTTTAGACATGCAAGTTCTTAACCCATTCCCACACAATGATGCTTTTTACTCCCCTCAAGTAAAAACAATTGGGAAAACATTGTGGATAATGAAGAAATTGCTTGTAACAAATTGCTTGAAATTGTCCTCTACAACTTCTTTCAATTTGGACTAGTCTGAAATTTTCTTGTGTGGTAATGGGTTAACCCATTCCAACTCAAGCCCTCCTTTTTACGCCCCACAAGAAAAAAGCTTTGGAAAATATTGTGGACAATGAAGAAATTGCTTGTATCAAGCAATTTCTTCATTATCCACAATGTTTTCTATCCCAAAAGACGAAAAAAATTAAAATTCCATCAACTTGAAATTGTCGTCTGCAGCTTCTTTCAATTTGGACCAGTCTAAAATTTTGTTGAGTTGGAATGGGTTAATGTTTAAAAATTTGGCCTCTTCTGTTACCCTATTTTTTTTTTTTCTTTTTCTACATTCGAGTTGTGGATTCATCTGACAAACTTAGGTCATTCTGTTTTCATACTTTTGGTTCTTTTGTTAATGTATTTGGGTTTCTCTGCTTAGAAATTTTGGTTCTTCTATGTAAATACATTGGATTACCTGTTGATATACTTGGGTTCAATTTACAGATTTGGGCTCTTTTGTTTAAATATTTGGGTTCTCTGTTTACATTTGTATGAACCCATTTAAGATTTTCTTCTTTAGACATCTATGTTATCTTCTCTTTGATATTTGGGTTTTTCCGTTAATGTTTTTCGGTTCTTGTGTATAGACATATGCTCTAGACAAGATATATGTATATATATATATATGTATATATTTGAGTTTTGTTTCATAATTGGGTTCATCTGTTTACAAATTTATGGCTATTCTGTTACTTCTTCTGTTTACAAAATTTTGGTTATTCTGTTAATTAATGCAATTTTGTTATTCTGTTAACATATTTTGAGTTTTCTGTTAATTCATTTCAGTATTTCTGTTTGAAAATTTGATTTCTTCCACATAGAAATTGACAAAGCAAATATAATACAGCATATAAAATTAACCCAGCTCCGTCATTTGAAATTTTAGACAGGTCCAAATAGAAAGAGGTTGCAGACAACAATGAAAATTGGATGTGATTTTAATAGTAACCATTGTATGTGGTAGAAATATTGTAGGGAAAGGTGAAATTGCTTGTAACAAGCAATTTCTTCTTTTCCCACAATGTTTTCTCAAGGGTGAAATCAGCATGACGTAAAATCCTGTGTTTGTACAGGAAAGGGTTAAATTGATTGATTGAATTTGGTTTTAAGACAGTTGAACAATATAGCAGCTAGTCTTTGAAGAAAAAACAAATAAAGAATACTTGAAATGACATACATCCAAGGTTTGTTGTGATTCATTGGTTTAATGTGTCTTGAAACAATTGTGGAGACTGGAGCACCTTACCATGTAACAAGCAATTTTGTCATTTTCACGATATTTTCAACCCATAAAGTTGAAAAATCTTAAGTTTTATGATCTGCAATTCCTTTCAATTTGACCAGTCTAAATTTTTCTTGTGAAGTACTGGGTTAAACAGTGACTTAAGGAGGTCTGAATACACTAATAATTACAAATACCTTTTCCTCCTTTTTTGGTTAATATTTTTCCCATAAGAATACATGAATTCTTTGCCAATAAATTTCATCCTTTTCCAACTGATGTCTACATCATTAATGTCTTTATTCTGAGGAGTCTTCAATTCATTGTCTGCTATAAGGGTTCAATATTAGATTTAAGAAACAATCTGGAGGATTTCTTTGATCCTTTCTAAACATTATAGTTCTGTTTATATTTGATCTACAGTCTGCCTGAAATTTACTCCAAATAAGTCAGTTAAAACAATTACCGTAATGAAAGGTTGAAGGCAATGTAACATTGAAACACTTCTATTTAGATAAGACAAACTATTTCTGAAATGCCAGACAAAACCAATTGATCCAATTTTACACATGAAGCTTGAAGTTAATGCGGTAGACATCTCAAAATATTGTTGAAAAAAACCCATTCCAACACAGCAATATTTTAGACTGGTCCAAATTGAAAGAGGTTGCAGACGACAATTTCAAGTTGATGGAATTTTAATTTTTTTCGTCTTTTGGGATAGAAAACATTGTGGATAATGAAGAAATTGCTTGTTACAAGCAATTTCTTCATTGTCCACAATGTTTTCAAAAGCTTTTTTCTTGTGGGGCGTAAAAAGGAGGGCTTGAGTTGGAATGGGTTAAGATCTCTTCAAAATATTGCCAGACATTAAAATATGTACATTTAATTTACTCAACAAGCTTAGTCCACAACCATAGAAGAAGGCTTGAGAAAACATTGGAAGACATGGGCAGTGATTACTGATGTCATGCTACGATGTAGTTGCTGGATAACCCATTCCCACACAGTGAAGCTCTTGGACGCCCCTCAAGAAAAACAATTGGGAAAACATTGTGTAAAATGAGGAAATTGCTTGTAGCAAGCAGTTTTTTCATCTTACACGTTTTCTAACCAGACAGTTGAACAAAATCAAAATTCCACAACTTAAAACTCCTTTCAATTTGGACTGGTCTAATTTTTTCAGTAATGGGATAATCAAATAAATGACATTATTCTTCCAAAATTGCAGTGACTTCCCTAGACAATACAGAGTGCTCTGTTACAATATAAATAATCATGGCTAGATAGACAAAAAATATCTTTTATAGTACCAGATTTTAACCCATTCCTACACAATGACCCCTTTTCAAGCCGTTCGAGAAAAACAATTGGGAAAACATTGTGTAGAATAAAGAAATTGCCTGCATTTCTTCATTATACAAAATGTTTTCTACCAAGAAAGTTGAACAAATATCAAATTTCATAAACTTTTAATTGTCATCAGCAATTTCTTTCAATTTGGACTAGTCTAAAATTTTGCCCTCTGGTATTCAGTTTATTATTCATATAAAGCAAAAGCCTCTAAATGAACACTGACACAACCTTGATATCGAGACTCTGAAAATTTTGAGATTTTGACATAAAAAAGATTATTGTGTTGTCGTCCTTCCCAGAATGTTTTACTTCAATAATTTAACCCTTTCCTGTTTTAAATTTTTTACACCAGTCCAAATTGAAAGAAGTTGCAGACGACAAATAAAAGTGAATGTAATTTGAAAAGCAACCAACCTATAGGGTAGAAAATATTGGGGGAAAAGAAGAAATTGCTTGTAACAAGCAATTTCTTCTTTTCCCACAATTTTTTCTTAAGTATAAAATCAATTGGACGTAAAAACAAGTGATTGTGCAGGAAAGGGTTAAATGGACTTTGAAATGTTGTCAGCAACTGAATTCGGATCAGTCTAAAATTATGTCTTGATCTAATGCAAAACCATACAATAAAATTTTAGACTGGTCCAATTTCTAAGAAGTTACTGACAACAATTTCAAGCAGATGCAAATTCAAAAATCTTTTTTTCACTTACAGAGTAAATGTCTTTGTTGACAATGAACAAATTCCTTATTATAAACAATTTCTACGTGTTCCACAATATTTTAGGAGTATTTTTCTACAGGTATGTGATGGTGGGAATGGCCTAACCCATTACCAGGCAGCAAAATTTTGGACTGATCTAAATTCAAAGGAGTTGCAGACGACAATTTAATGTTAATGCAATTTTTGACTCTTTCAACTTTCAAGGTAGAAAACATTTTGTAAAATGAAGGGATTGCTTGTTAAAAGCAATTTCCTCATTTTACACTTTGTTTTCCCCATAATTTTTCTTGGGGAGCGTCAAAAAGCAACAATTTGTGGGAAAGGGTTAACCAGAATAAAATAGTTTGAAATGCAATCAAACCTGTTTGATCAGCCACTTGTAAAATAGTTCCCCTGCTGTATTATAGACATGGTCTTACAAATAGTTACATAACCAAACGATAAGATTCTACACTGGTTCAAATTCAAAGATTTTACAGACGTCAATTTTTTATTGATGAAATTTTAAAATCTTTGATTATTGGGGAAGGAAAAATGTGGGTAATGAAGAAATTGCTTGTAAACAAGCAATTTCTTCATTTTCAACAATGTCCTGCAAGATTTTTTTCTTTGAGGCATCAAAAAGAATGACTGAGGGAATGGGTCAAGGACAGCCACCTGTTTTAAAGAGACATTTGGTGTTGATCCTACAGGTGGCTACCCTTTATAGGTTGGACTTATTTCTACTACAAATTTCAGAGGCCAAGCATATGGGATTAAGATACCAATTTTGTAAGAAAGCACTGTAAGAAAAGTAAAATCCAAGTTTGTTTGTTTTTTTGTTTTTTTCCAACCATGTTTTCTATCCTTTAAGAAACTCAATACAGAGGGAAATTTAAAAATATTTGTCTTTTGGGCTAGAAAACATTGTAGATAATGAAGAAATTGCTTGTAGCAAGTAATTTCTTCATTTTCCATAATGTTTTCCAAAACTTTTTTTCTTGGTGGCATCTAAAAGTGGGAATTGGTTAAACTGCATCCTGCTTCCAATTTGAAAGTAATACTTTAGGCTTGTGTTTGTCAGCCAGTAAATTGCATTAATCCAAGGGAGATAACTCTAACAAACAAACTAGTACTGCTTTAACTGAATTACTTGGTCAAAAAAAAAAATTGTCACTGACATTTATTTCCAAAATGCTCAAGTAAAATAAAATCAGTGGTTTGATAAAACTGTTATTAATGATAAATTCTAAGCCTTAACCAATTCCCACACAGTGACGCCTTTTGATGCCTGTAAAGAAAAAAAAAACATTGGAAAACTTGGTGGAAAATGAAGAGATTGCTTGCAACAAGCAATTTCTTCATACTCCACAATGTTTTCTACCCAGAAAGTTAAACAAATCTAAGATTTCATCACATTTTAATTGTTGTCTGCAACTGTAACTTTCGATTAGGGCTAGTCTAAAATTTTGCCATCTGGTAATGGGTTAACCCAAGGACAAGACAAAAAATTAGGCTGATCTAAACTCAAACAAGATGCACGCTAACATGTTTTTAAAGGATATTTTCAAAGTCTTGTCTTTTGAGCTTGAAAATTCTGGATAATGAACAAATAGTTTCTTCATTTTCCATTATGTTTATAAAAACTCTTCTCTTCAGGTGTTTTAAAAAGCAGGATATTATGGGAATGGGTTAAGCTATTTTGAAATATCTTCTGCGTTTTTTTTTTTATTTTGACCAGTTATAAATAGACAGAACATCAGCTTATTTAGTTTTGAGGTTTTTTTGTATTAGGTTTGTAACAGTTTTCAACGGTATATATATTGCAATGAAGTCAGATAATCATAATAATGGTATGACCAAAGAAGGATCAGAAAAAAAATACAGCTGCTGTTAATTAAGTTTAGCAAATACAAATTTCATGCTAAATGAAATCCTTTATAAAAATCAAAGGGCTGAAAACACTGGATAGACTAATTGAGGGTCATTTTCTCCCAACAAATTGCATTAACAGCTGACAGGCTTAAAAGGGACAAACAGGTGGTGCACGAAGATCAGACTGCACTAATGTGCAGGCCAATCTTTGTCCATACCTCCTGCCAATTTAAACAGCATTTTCCAGATTCTGTATGATAAGGGTAAAAAATCCATTAGAAAAGGCAAAGAGTTTCTAGTAAAATTCTACTTTATTGTAATTAATTGAAATTAAACCTAAAATCACATAATTTAATTCACCAGAAAGCCTCAACAGTTAATCAGCCAAAAAATAGTTGCAGCAATAAAAGAGAAAACCCTCATTTTGTAATTAAGCCCATTGATTTGGTGGTAGTTCTAGTTAAGATTTCCAGCCAAATAATTTGTGATCTTGATTTTATATCTTCTGGAATTTGCAGAGCCTCAAACGGCTGCATGTTGTTTCAACCCTTGTCATACTGAACCCAAAATAATACTTTTTCAGCAAGAGGTTCTGACAAAGATCAGCCTGCATCAATGTGCAGTCTGCTCTCAGTCTGATCTCAGTCTAAACCATCTGCTAATCCAAGGTAAATCTTAAGCCAGAGTTGCTTTAACTCTTTCCCGTTTTCTAAAATTTTAGACTGGTCTAAATAGAAGGAAGTTGCAGACGACAATAAAAATTGGATGCACTTTAAAATGAAATCATCCTATGTGGGAGAAAATATTGTTGGAAAAGAAGAAATTGCTTGTTGCAAGCAATTTCTTTTTCCACAATGTTTTCTCAAGTAAGAAATCACAAAGACGTAAAATCCCGTGTTTGAACAGGAAAAGGTTAAAGATTAATTTTCAAAATAAATATTAACCCCTGATATAAGTGCTCCCCATGCTTTCAGACCTTTGATTTTAATTTGAATCTGTGTAGGATTATATTCAGCATGACAAGGGTTTATCATTGAGGTTAACAGTTTTGAGATGAGAAGTAACAATAGGCACTTTAACCCATTCCCACTCAATCCCTCCTTTTTACACCCCTCAACGAAAAAGCTTTGAAAAACATCGTGGAAAATGAAGAAATTGCTTGGATCAAGCAATTTCTTCATTACCCACAATGTTTTCTACCCAAAAAGACGAAAAAAATTAAAATTACATCGACTTGAAATTGTCGTCTGCAGCTCCTTTCAATTTGGACCGTTCTAAAATTCCACTGTGTTGGAATGGGTTAATAGGCATTAATTTATAGACATGGATTGTAAGATTTTCAAAACTTGCACCATATACCATAAACTTTGAAATTAAAGCTCTGCAATGAAAACGAGGCTCTTCATCTCATCAAAGATTCTTGAAAACATCATTCCCTCATGACAAATTTTAAGATCAGTCCAAAGATTAGAAATTGCAGATGACATTATTTTTGAAGGAATTTGGAATATCTCTAGATTTGTGACTGGAAATAGTTTTAAGAAATTTAGAAAGCAGGTTTTTGTGTAAATGGGTTAGGGTTCACTGTCATTTCTGAAGTGGTTTTTATTAAGGCCCTTCCAACAGATCTTAGATGATTTTCAACATTTCACTTTAATATGCCATAAAGCTTCCGTCCCTAAAATTAAGTTTTACTTCAGATTAAAATTTCCTGGAGGAATCTTGCAAAGCATAAAAGTATCAATCCTTTGAATTTTGATACATGGAAATCCAGTCAATAGGTTCTTAAAAAATATGTATTTTTGTGATACACCATGTGCTCCCATACAGCATTTTTCTGAAATACAACTTTAATATTAGTGAGCTTAACCTTGATGGATGACCTTGACTTTACAAAGAACTGCCTATCAATACAAGGAACCCATTTCCCAACAAGGTGCCAAATTGTTACAAGATACGCCCATCACACTGCTTAATATTAACTGGGGGTTTGAATAGAACTGAGGTTATTTTGAATGAATATTTTTTGTCAAACAAAGTATGAAAAACAACAAGGAACAATAACTCAAAATATACGCTAGGTAGAGTAATGGTTCTTGTACACTGCACTCCCACTTGGTGAGATCTATCCATCCATGAAGTTTCATGATTCTAGCTATTATACTTTTAGAGATATACTCCAGACAAGATTCAAGTATGAAAAACAATAAAGGGCAATAAATAAAAAAATAGGCTAGGTAGAGTTATGGTTCTTGTACACTACACTCCCACTTGGTGAGATCTATACACCCATGAAGTTTCATGATTCTAGCTATAATACTTTTAGAGCTTTACTCCCGACAAGATTCAAGTATGAAAAACAACAAAGGGAAATAACCCAAAAAATAGGGTAGGTAGAGTTATGGTTCTTGTACAGTGCACTCCCACTTGGTGAGCTCTATCCATCCATGAAACTTCATTATTCTAGCTATTATACTTTTAGAGATATACTCCGGACAAGATTCAAGTATGAAAAACAACAAAGGGCAATAACTCAAAAATAGGCCAGGTACAGTTATGGTTCTTGTGCACTGCACTCCCCCTTGGTGAGATCTATACACCCATGAAGTTTCATGATCCTAGCTATAATACTTTTAGAGATATACTCCGGACAAGATTCAAGTATGAAAAACAACAAAGGGCAATAATTCAAAAAATAGGCTTGGTAGAGTTATGGTTCTTGTACACTGCACTCCCACTTGTTGAGCATTATCAATCTATGAAATTTCATGAGTCTAGCTATTATACTTTTAGAGATATACTCCGGACAAGATTCAAGTATGAAAAACAACAAACGGCAATAACTCAAAAATAGGCTAGGTAGAGTTATGATTCTTGTACACTGCACTTCCACTTGGTGAGATCTATCCATCCATGAAGTTTCATGATTCTAGCTATTATACTTTTAGAGATATACTCCGGACAAGACTCAAGTATGAAAATTGACAAAGGGCAATAACTCAAAAAATAGGCCAGGTAGAGTTATGGTTCTTGTGCACTGCACTCCCCCTTGGTGAGCTCTATGCACCCATGAAGTTTCATGATCCGAGCTATAATACTTTTAGAGATATACTCCGACCAAGATTAAGTATGAAAAACAACAAAGGGCAATAACTCAAACAAGAGGACCATGATGGTCCTAAATCGCTCCCCTGAGTATGATGGTTCATGGCTTAATGATATAAACAAAATGGCAAAGCCCTCTGTCTAATTATTTTGGAGAAGATGTTTACAGATTTCTCTTCTAATCCTAGGTATATTGATGATCCCACCATATAGCACTAATTTCCAGAATATGGTAATGCTTTGAAGTATAGACAGCCATACATACCAAGTATAAAAGCTGTAAGCCTAATGCTTTAGGAGAAGAAGGTTTTCAAAAATATCATTATTTATTCCTAACTAAAATTAGGGATTGCACAGAAAAGGGCTAACTTTTTAAGTAATTTGGTAGAGGGTCAATGGCTGATGAATTGTACCAAATATCAAAGCTCTAGGCTTTATGATTTGGGAGAAGATTTTCAAAGATTTCCTTCTTTATTCCTTTGTAAAATCAGGAATCACACAGAAAAGGGCTAATTTTCAGAGTATGATAATTCTTTGAAGTATTTTGGTAGACGGTCAATAGATGATGATATGTACAAAATATCAAAGCTCTAGGCCTTATGGTTTGGGATAAGAAGATTTTTAAAGATTTCCTTCTTTATTTCTATGTAAAATCAGGGATCTCCCAGAAGAGGGCTAATTTTCAGAACACTGTAATTATTTTAAGTATTTTGGTAGAGGGTCAATAGATGATGATTTGTACCAAATATCAAAGCTCTAGGCCTTATGGTTTAGGATAAGAAGATTTTTAAAGATTTCCTTCTTTATTTCTATCTAAAATCAGGGATCAGTAAGGAAAGGGCTAATTTTCAGAATACGGGATTCTTTGAAGTATTTTTGTAGAGGGTCAATAGATGATGATATATACCAAATATCAAAGCTCTAGGCCTTATGGTTTGGGAGAAGAAGATTTTTTAAAGATTACCTTCTTTATTTCTATGTAAAATCAGGGATCACAAAGAAAAGGGCTAAGATTCAGAATTTGGTAATCTTTGATATTTTGATAGAGGGTCAATAGATGATGATTTGTACCAAATATCAAAGCTCTAGGCTTTATGGTTTGGGAGAAGAAGATTTTAAAGATTTCCTTCTTTATTTTTAAGTAAAATCAGAGATCATTAAGAAAAGGGCTAATTTTCAGAATATGGTAATCTTTGAAGTATTTTGGTAGAGGGTCAATAGATGATGATATATACAAAATATCAAAGCTCTAGGCCTTATGGTTTGGGAAAAGAAGATTTTTAAAGATTTCCTTCTTTATTTCTATGTAAAATCAGGGATCGCCCAGAAAAGGGCTTATTTTCAGAATACGGTAATTCTTTGAAGTATTTTGATAGAGGGTCAATAGATGATGATTTGTACCAAATATCAAAGCTCTAGGCTTTATGGTTTGGGAGAAGAAGATTTTAAAGATTTCCTTCTTTATTTTTAAGTAAAATCAGAGATCATTAAGAAAAGGGCTAATTTTCAGAATATGGTAATCTTTGAAGTATTTTGGTAGAGGGTCAATAGATGATGATATATACAAAATATCAAAGCTCTAGGCCTTATGGTTTGGGAAAAGAAGATTTTTAAAGATTTCCTTCTTTATTTCTATGTAAAATCAGGGATCGCCCAGAAAAGGGCTTATTTTCAGAATACGGTAATTCTTTGAAGTATTTTGGTAGAGGGTCAATAGATGATGATATATACCAAATATCAAAGCTCGAGGCCTTACCATTTGGGAGGAGAAGATTTTTTAAGTTTTTTCACTCTGTTGCCATGGCAACCAGAGTTCTTCCTGGATTTCAATTCTTTGAAGTATTTTGAAAGAGCATGACCTAAGAATCTTTTCTGTGAAGTTTTATTGAAATTCCATGGTTAGTTTAGGAGGAGAAAATTTTTTTATAATTGTGAACGGACGGATGGAAGGACGGACGACGGACGATGACCGATCACAATAGCTCCTCCAGAGCACTTCATGCTCAGGGGAGCTAAAAATAGGCTAGGTAGAGTTATGGTTCTTGTACACTGCACTCCCACTTGGTAAGATCTATCCATCCATGAAATTTCATGATTCAAGCTATTATACTTTTAGAGATATACTCCGGACAAGATTTAAGTATGAAAAATAACAAAGGGCAATAAATAAAAAAATAGGCCAGGTAGAGTTATGGTTCTTGTGCACTGCACTCCCCCTTAGTGAGATCTATTCACCCATGAAATTTCATGATCCTAGCTATAATACTTTTAGAGATATACTCCCGACAAGATTCAAGTATGAAAAACAACAAAGGGCAATAACTCAAAAAATAGGCCAGGTAGAGTTATGGTTATTGAGCACTGCACTCCGTATTGATTAGAAGAATATAACTGCCAAGTTTAAAGTCAATCGGACTTAAGGTGACAGAGTTATGCTCCGGACAAAGAAGTGGACACCGCCGGACAACCGGACGCCCGGACGCCTGGACGCCTGGACACCACGGGTGATCCCATAATACATCCCGTCTTTGACGGGCGTATAAAAATGAGCCATGTACCTTGAACGGTGTAAATGTAAAGTAGAAAATGTTAAGTTTTTGCATTAAGTTTACTGCTTGCAGACAGACGGAAAGACAGACAAAGGGCTTCTTATTCAAAATGTATATTATTTGATTTTAGACTTCTGTAGTCCCTATAGGTTTTCGACTACTGTATTGAAAATGTTCAAACAATATCATGAACATATCAAAATGTGGTAAACAAGAGCAATCAGAGACTGATTATGCTCCCCAAATATAGCCCTGTCACAAAAAGTATAAAATAAACAGGAAAAAGGGTTCAGACAGACTGGAAAAAGGGTTCAAAAAGACTGATGGACAAACATACCAGTATAATTATGCTCACTATATTCTAGACATGTTAAATTTTAACCTCACACCCTTGAGCTGTGCCCTTCCCCTTCCAGGCTATGTGTAGTTTTTTTCAAATGGCACATCTACTCACAATAGAGAACAATTGTGAAAAATTATTTCAAAATCAATCCATAATTTTAGAGACTATGCTCAAGACATGCTAAATATTAATGTCTGACCTTAAGCATTAGGCCTAAAACAGTTAGAATTCACAATCTTTCTATTTCATCCATTTAGATACCTATAATATGAAGCTGTAGATAGCCTGATATAATCCAACTTTTTATAAAAAGACTAGAAATATTAAAGTCTGGTTCCCATGGTTACATTTTTAAATGGGAAAAGAACTATTTATTTGTCTTATACTGAACAATATCAACTGTTTAGTATTCAAACATTTCTAAATTAGCAAGAGTTTGTCCAACACTCAAGCCTTTTGTGAGCTCCAGAGGAGTGGAGAGTTGCCTGTTCCAAGCCTCAATACTGGTCACAAGGGTATTTCCTTGGGAAAGACCTTCTAGAGCCTGGGTACAAGTGATACCCAGGAAGAACTTGAATTGAATAAGAACTTCACCACGATTGTAGGGGTATTTAACGTAACCAATTACCAGATAACAAAATTAGACTGATCCAAATTCAAAGATGTTGCTGATCACAATTTTAAGTTGATGACCTTAAAAATCTTTGATTTTGAGAGTAGAAAATATTGTGGATAATGAAGAAATTGCTTGGAACAAGCAATTTCTTCATTATCCACAATGTTTTCCAAAGTTCTTATATTGAGGGGGGATAAAAATGGTTAATGTGTGGGAAGGGTTAAAACATGACCTTTATCAAATCAAGTTGGAATGGAATGCACAAAACACAAGACGTTCTATTACCCATTAAGATAAATATTTAAAAAAAATCATGACATGAAGCAGCAATATGCAGTATCTTTCAATTTCTTATGATCAGTTGCTCAGTAAGCAGGGTTTTCTATTGATGGGTTGTTCAATAAGCTCTCCTCAACTTCTTTCTATAGATTCTCTGGATTTTTTTCTAATCAACCAACTGAACGTGAAAATATGATCAACAAGTCTTATATCCAATTTATGTATTAGGGACAAAATCCATTAATGTTTGCCTCTTTAACATTGTTCTTCACTATATATAAAATCAAAGGACTGAAAGTACTGAGAAGTTGGAATGCGCTGAAAGGGTCATAAAAAAAACTGTGGAATTCGGTTCAAATTCATTTATTACTTTCCGAGTAAGTCTCCCTCCTTTAAACTTGAACCAGCATTCCCATTCATGTACATTATGTGCGTGAATAATGCACAAAAACATGAACACACATACAGAAATAAAAAATTAGCATTGTCTTGACCCATTCCCAGACAGTGACGCTTTCAAATGACCCTCATTATGAAAGCTTTGGAAAACTTTGTGGAAAATGAAATTGCTTGTTGCTTTCTGTCCAAAAAGACTAGGATTTTAAAGATTGCATCAACTTACAATTGTCGTCTGCTACTTCTTTAAATTTGGACTGGTCTAAAATTTTATCATGTTGGAATCGGTTATAAGCTCGTGTCACGCAAAAAAATTTAGAATTTGCAAGCATAACATTCTCCTTTTGATCAACTGTAATACGTGAACTACTTTTAGAATCTTGAAAACGGAGAATAACAGCTTCTACAGTAAGAAATCAATGACCTCGATGATTATTTGACCCTCAACTCGGCCAATTCTGTAACGATCATACTAAACTCACATGGAAATTTGCGGAAATGGTTTCAGGGTGATCGATTTGAAATACCAGTTTAGACTTAGGCAAAAAGAATATTTAAAGCATTGTGAGTACAATGTAAAATAAAAAGAAACGTTAACGTTATTGGCATGTTATTGTTTGCACATGGTAGTTTTACCCTTTTCCTAAAAATTCCTATAATATGATGAAGATGGTATCAAATTATCTTTGGCGCACTGTGGTCGCGCAATTTCCTTATTAGTTATTCGTTAAACCATAAAAAATCTCAAGTAAAAAGGACTAAGCTGAAAGCTAGATCATGACACTTGTTAAAGGTTTGATGTGTTATTATTGATTTAAACTTGTAAAAAACGACATCATAAAGCATAATTATTTAGTAAACAAGTAGAAAACAGAAGTTGATATGTTTACATTCTAATTTTCAAAATCTTCTACTTTCGTTTTGTATGTATTTGATTTTTATTGAGTAAAAGCTGTAAATCCCACAATAATCGTGTCTGCTTGAGCCTATGATCCCCCTGAATCGCTCTTGAATGTTTTAAAGTACTGGGCGGCGTGATTATTGCAAAAATGCATTTGCGACCTGAGCCATATTTGTAAACATTGCCTATCTATGGTCATACGACTACCACTTGTCACTTGACAACACTTGATTACCAAACACGGGACGGCGAATCACAAAAAACAAATTACTGCGCTGATTATTACCTTATTTTTCAATTATTTAAAGCAAACTAAAGCATGTTTAGAAATTCTATTTATATTAAGTTCTCTCAACTACGGCAGTGACTCTTGTCTTTTCAACACTAGTGGAGAACTAATATTTTATTTGACTCTTACGGGATTCGAACCTACGCGGATACGACAACGCCGCCTAGCGCTGCAATGTCCGACGTCCTTAACCTCTGCGCTACCTAGACATCCCCAAAAAAGAATGTTCAAATAACGCATATAAAGCTTCCCGACACTGCAGCACACTCCGTATAAGGGTTCTATTTTTAGAAATTCTATTTATATTTATATTAAGTTCTCTCAACTACGGCAGTGACTCTTGTCTTTTCAGCCCTAGTGGAGAACTAATATTTTATTTGACTCTTACGGGATTCGAACCTACGCGGATACGACAACGCCGCCTAGCATGTTTAGAAGTCTCTTAACAAATTTTTGTATCATCCTTTACATGTGCCATATTATTGTCTTTGGCTTACAACTAACTGATTGTCCATGGCAAGTTGAGATGAGAAGTAACCAGAGGTGTATTCATATCTAAGAGATCACGTGATATGTGTTATCAAGAAAACCGAAATGAAATTGTCTTGTGTTCATTTTGCGGTTTTGTTAAATCTAAGTTGGAAGTGCTCCGCATTCCAACTTAACAAGGTGAATTTTATTTGTAGCTTAAACCTTTCCTGTTTTTCAAAAGCTTAGACTGGACCAATTTCAAAAGACGTTTGTGACAACTAAGGTTTGAAATGAAACCAGCCTATGTGGTAGAAATAGTGTGTGAACAGATAGTTGCTTGTGAGAAGCAAATTTCTTCTTTTTCTCTATATTTTCTGGAGTATAAATTACAATTGGACGTAAAAACAAGGGACAGTGCGGAAAAGGGTTAATAATAGAACGAATTATAACAGTAACTTTGCCTTCCTTCAGTTGGATATGTCTTGAAATGAATGTGAACTTTCTCAGTATTTATTTGATGAAAGATTTATGCACACCAATTATCTTCTGGTATTTCAAGATAGGCAAATCAACATCTCTTGTATTGATCTCCAACATAACCAATTAACAATAGGTTGAGGACGAGTATCATTCTCTATTAAACCGTCCAGTCAAGTGTTAAATTAACTTTACGACATTTAATCAATTATTTCTATGTTAAATTAACAGCACATCAGCTTTCAAAGAGATGTGTAGGTGATAATAATTTAAAATTCCAGTAAAAATGATAAAGTACTCTTTCCTTTTTTGAAAGCAAATTAACAGTATATTCAATAAGTTAACCCATTACCACACAACAAAATTTCAGAATGCTCCAAATTGAGAGAAGTTGCAGACAACAATTTATAGTTGATGGCGTTTTAAAAAATATACCTTTTTGGGAAGCCAACAATCTGGAATACAAAGTATGAAATTGCTTGCAGCTTGCATGGCACTTCTCCACATTATGATCTAAAAGTCTATCATGTTTGAGGTTGCTAGCACTTATAATTTAGGAGATATTGTCCATACAAAAATGTAAAGCTAACAAGAGGACCATGATGGTCCTAAATCGCTCACCTGAGGCATCTGCAAATTACAGTACTCTTTTGTATAAAAAAGACACAACTTGAGCAAAATAAAAAAAACAAATATAAGATTTTGGGCTTGGTACAAAACAATCCAGAAATGCTTTACAATAATAATGAATGCCTTTGGCTTTATAGTTTAATCCATTACCAAACTATCTCAGAATTTGTCACCCTCAGGGAAAATAAGTTTAAAAAGCATTGTGAGAAAGGGAGTGACAATTTCTCCATTTCTTTTTAAGAAGAAGAATTCTTTCAATGGGATTTACACAATTTTCGACATCAGGAGCAGAGACGTTTTTTATCCTAAGAGCATATTTTCCTGTAACATAATACAAAATTATTTAGTCATGCTACATACCAAATATGATTGCCCTTCACCTTAGATTTCAGAAGAAGAAGACTTTTGAAGTTGCTCTAATTGGATGTTTTCCAAATTTTGGACCTCTTGGGCAGTGCCATGTTTTGTCCCAGGGCTAAGATTTTAGCTAACATGGTAGAGAACCATCTGGTTATGCTATATACCAAATATGAATACCTTAGACTTCGTAGATTGGGAGGAGAAGACTGTTGAACATGGTCTAATTGAGCATTTTTACAAACTTCAATGGACACCCAGGGAAGGGGTGTTTATTAACCTACAGGCATAATTTAATCAAAATTGATAGATAACAGCCAGACTAAGCTACACTCAAAATATAAATGCCCTCCTCCTTAAAATGAAGAATTTTCTTTTAGCATACTCAAATTTGCGTTTTTCCCAATTTTGGACCCTTAGTGTAGGACCGTTTTTGACCCTAGGAGGACAACTTTTAGTGATATAGTAAAAAATCATCTAGTTATGCTACATACCAAATATGAATATCCTACACCTTATAGTTTAAGAGGAGAAGTCTTTTGAAATTGCTCTAATTAAGTATTTTTCCAAACTTCAGACCTCAGGGTGGGGCCATTTTTTACCCTAGAGCTTAAAATTAAAAAATTGGTAGAGAACCATATGATTAAGTTCTATGTAAAATATAAATGCCTTTGGCCTTGTAGTCGGAAAAAAAAAGACAACAAAGATTTTCTAAAATTTCCCATTTTCATATGCTGCCGTTACAAGAGTTTTTCATGGAATGAAATTCTTTTAACAAATTTTGAAGAGCTTCATTCAAGGAATATCCCTGCAAAGTTTCAGCTTGATTGACCTTAGCTGGTTTAGGAGGAGATGATTTTTAAAGATTTACTAAAGATTCCAATTTTTAAATGCCGCTGCAACCAGAGTTTTTGAAGGAATTAAACTTTTTTTACAACTTTTGTAGAACTTCACCCAAGGAACATCCCTGCAAAGTTTCAGCTTGATTGGCCTACTAGTTTAGGAGAATAAGATTTTTAAAGATTTCCTTAAGATTCCCATTTTCAAATGCCGCTGCATTCAGAGTTTTTGACGGAATTAAATTCTTTTAACAACTTTTGAAGACCTTCACCCAAGGAACATACCTGCGAAGTTTCAGCTTGGTTGGCCTACTGGTTTAGGAGGAGAAGATTTTTAAAGATTTACTAAAGATTCCCATTTTCAAATGCCGCGGCAACCAGAGTTTTTGACAGAATTAAATTCTTATAACAACTTTTGTAGAACTTCACCCAAGGAACATCCCTGCAAAGTTTCAGCGTGATTGGCCTGGTGGTTTAGGAGAATAAGATTTTTAAAGAAATTGTTGACGGACGGACAGACGGACAGACATACGGACAATGACCGATCACAATAGCTCACCTAGCACTTTGTGCTCAGGTGAGCTAAATATTGGCATGGCAGAGTAAGGGTTCTTGTACACGACTCTTCTCAATATTGAGATCTATAAGTATATAAAGTTTGAAGTTGCTGACACTTATAGCTTAGGAGATATGGTCCAGACAAAATTGTGACAGAAGGACAGACATACAGACATACAGATGGATGGAATTGAGTAAACCTATAGTTTCCAAACCAGTAACTGGTGGGGGACTAATTACATCACAAAATGTGGTAAGAAATATTCTTGAAGCATCAGCACAGTTTCAAAAATAAATCTTGTCATCAACTAAGGCACACTATCTTGTAATTAAAAGTTGTCCAGTTCTTGGACCTGAGTTCAAGAACTTCAAGAACTAGTAGCTCTGGTACTTTAGTCCTAGCATTTGTTTTTGGTGATCATCTTAGCTCCCACATGATAAAGGTAAAATCTGTGCAAAACTGAAGAGAAATGATTCAAGAAAAAAAGTATTCATAAATACTTTTTAAATGCAACAGTCTTGGTCAGTGCTCCAGATAATTTCAAGAGGTATCAGTACTGTACTGATCCAAATGATTTTAAATCAGTACTGGATATGAGGATCAGTACCAGCATACTTTTAGTATCAAATATGACATTTTATAAATACAAGTATCTACTGTAGTAGACACCCGAACTCTTCCTTAACTTCTATGACTCATCTGGAATCGATTTTACATTCTACTCAGCAACAAAAATATTTAATTTATTTTCATTTCGATTTTGTATCACAAATTCCATTTAATTAAGCAAGAAACCATTTCTATCCAGAATCATCACTGATTTCTCGTTTCA
This sequence comes from Fragum fragum, assembly GCA_946902895.1. Taxonomy (NCBI): domain Eukaryota; kingdom Metazoa; phylum Mollusca; class Bivalvia; order Cardiida; family Cardiidae; genus Fragum; species Fragum fragum. Next base: position 31,534,576 of record OX336379.1, on the reverse strand, counting down.
AACAGATTTCGAAACCGGCAAGAACGAAACCGCTGTGGGTGAATCAATATATACTTATTACGCCCTAAACCATGCCTTCGAAAATGTTTCTCCACGATGGAGCAAACAATTTCCTCTCTAATTGGTTTTATGATTTCTTCTGGCTTTGGGAGGGATTTGTCCGTAGACGACTGAAAAAAACTCGTCAAAGGTTTCTGTCTCCACATTTTGCGATGTAGTCAGTCGGAACGCCTGGTTTCACATCGCTCACGACATTAAATTAGAAAGAGATTCAATGCCGGGTACCGTCCTTGTTGACAAAAATTTTCCCAAGGTCTGCATTCCAATGTCACGGAAAGAGACGGAAAATGATCGGTAATAAGGGTACACAATAACAAAATAACGGGGATTTTCGGCAATATCGGAAATAGCCGAGTGATTACACGAAATGCTACAAGAGTAAGTTCCCTTTTGTTTACGGGTTCGCACCTAATAATATCCGTACACATTATTAACGGTCCGTAACTTGTACGGCAATTCGCTGAAAAGTATGCATAACCAGCAAATTTACGTCCGTAAATTACGGAAAAACGGACCTTATCTGGAGCACTGTTGGTATCAGAGTATCAGATTGTATGTAACATCATTCAAATGATTCCTTTAACCAAATAAATATATATTGCACACAGGAATACGAAAAACTAGTGAGTAGAATTTCACTCATTTTAAAGACAGATCTTACCCTACCCACTCTTTTTAAGCAAAACCCTTCTCTGTTTCTTCAAGAATGTGACATGAGAGTGTTCAAAGAACTCACAGCAAGGTTTATTATATCAATACTAAATTTCACTCATCATTTCACATGCAAAATTTCTAGAAGGTTTCTTCATTACAGCAGAAACTTGTTAAAAAATATATCTTAGTTATGCAACTGGTTCTAGAACTTGTTCAAGAACTAGTTCTAAAACACTGAAGAATGTTAAATGGCAGTTCAAATCATTACTGTTCTTGAACAAGTTCTAGAATACCAAGTTCTTGAAGAGCCATTTGACCCATTACCACACAATGACACTTTCTTACGCCTTTAAGAAGTAGAATCATGGAAAATTTAGTTGTTTGTGAAAATTGCTTTCTACCCTATTGGTCACCTACTTTCCAATTTTAGCACAATTTGAAATGCCATCAGCAACTTTCAAGTTGGACCAGTCTAAAATTTTGTCATCCGGTAATCGGCACATTCTTGAACATTCAAGAACTAGTTTTAGAATGTTCAAGAACTAGTTCTTGCACCAGATCTAGAACATTGAGTTCTTGAGCTGCAATTTAACATTCTAGAACAGAAGATCTAGAATATTCAAGAACTAGTTCTTGAACTTTTTCACATAGGAAGGGTTCACATTTTTTACCACAGTTTTTTGTTACCTTTCAATGTATTATTGAAGAGCAAAATCAATATAATGCCAAACTGATTCCAAGATTTTAATTTCACATCTTTTGTTGCAGAAAACATCAGTATTTCCCCAAACGGAGCAAGTTTCCCAAGAAGTTGCATATCAGGAATGTGCTAAACAACATACCAAGCAAAGAGGACTTATATGTAAAAATTTTGTTCTTTTATTACAATAGATCTTTACCAGTTTTAATCACCCTCATTTATATTGCACTATGGAGAAAAAAATATGATTCAGGGATATAAGAAGTCTTATTGAAAAGCAATTCTTTCTTTTAACACAGTTTTTCTTTATACCAATTCCCAGATGACAAAATTTTAGACTGGTCCAATTGGATTCATAGATGTTGAAGACAACAATTTTTAGTTAATAAATTCTAATGTTCTTTTTTTGGGGGGGTGGGGGTGGGGGGGAGGGTAGATGGGTTAAATAAAGATTTGTATTTTTTTGTTTGTTTGTTTGTTTTGGTTTTTTTTTTGGGGGGGGGTAGAAGCAATTTTGAAAAAGCTATTAATCTGCAATTTTATCAAAACTGACCTGTGAATTAATTCAAATGTAGTTTTGACTGACCTTTGACCATCTGAGCAATAACTGTACTTCCTTGCAGAGAGTACCTTTATATAAATCTTTTTTTTTTTTTTAATACATCCATTATGTAAAAGTTTAATGATCCAAATGGGGTCTTGTCCAGCAAACATATATTTGACCTTAAAATGCATTTTTGAAAGACCTTTGACCTTTGGGAAGTTTTACAATATATGTATATTTTTTGTAAATCCGTCTTTAAATATAGGAGTTGGATCAACAAGAACAGGGTAAATTTCTTTACACATTTCTTTACTGTTTAACCAATTACTAGATAAAATATTTTAAGACTGGTCCAAATTCAAAGTGAAAGATGTTGCAGATGATAATATAAGTTGATAAAATTTGATTATATATTCCATGTTGAAAACATTGTGGGGGAATGGGATGAATGGCTACAGGGAAAGGTTTCTTACAAGACAAATTACCTCTCTTGGGTACTCTTTAGATCAAAGTAGACAAAGTACCAGATCAAAGAGTCCTCATCAAGAAACCCAGTGTCCCTCAGGACAGAATAGCAATATATGGTAACACTAACTTGTCTGGGAGATAATGGGGTTTTCAAGATTACTGGCAATAATGAACTAATCATATGAATATTACCATGTACCCAAGATCACAGAAATATCATCTGGCCATCAAACTGTCCTATATACAACTTTATTAAAGCTGTATTTATAACAATTTGATGACCCATCTTCTTGGTTTTTTAAGTTGGTTGACTCAGCTGTGGTTCTTTGATGTTGCTTTATTGATCATTGGAATTTTCACAACTTTCTTTTTGTCTAAAGGTTGATTGAACTAAATATAAGGTTTTTAGAGTGTCTTAAAAGTTTTTCTATGAATTGACATAGTGACCTAGTTTTTGACCCAAGGTGACCCATTCTTGAACTTGTGTAAGCTCATCAAGGCAGACATTCCCCAATTTTCAAGTTGATTTGACTAAAGTGTTAACCCTAAGTTAAACCCAATTTCAAAGTTGTCCAAGATACTATCAAGACCAGTTTTCAGGTTGATTGAGCTATAAACAAACTCTTTAGAGTGTCTAGAAGTGACCTAATTTCAATCTTGTCCAAGATCTATCTTATTAAGACAAACATTCTGACTAATTTTCTTGTTAACTGTGTAAAAACTTTGGCCTCAAAAGTGTCTACAAGGCAAATACTGATGAAACACAATTGAAGTCAAGACATCTGATGCTGGAAATCACACAACCACTAAAGCTCACCTAGAGACTGTTGTGTTCAGGTGAGCTAAAAAGTAAAATGATTGCTTGGAAACCTAAATTATTGTATCTACAGCCTGAATTATAGCCGTAGTTATGAAGTTGAAGACGCCCAACCATCACATGTACTGAAGATTTTCAAAGTTCACTTCCTGTCTTAATGAATGATGTGAGTTTGTTGGGTTTTTTATTGACTGTGCTGGGATCTTTCAATTTTCTGACTCTAGAATTTTTCTATAATTATCTTTGTGCAACCTCTTTAATAGGCCGTTTACACTACATGTTTTAGCATATCTGAAAAAGCACATATGTTTTAAGCATATCTGCTTTTTGCGTTCACACTGTCTGCTTTAGCATATCTGCTTCAGTTGACCTTAGTCAGTCATTTCTAAGGTCATGTAGTGTATTGCATTACTGGAATGTAGGGTAGAGATTTTATCATTTTGACTCATTCCTAAATTTGTTGAAAAACATAATACTCTACGTCTAACCAAGTCTCAAGTTTTCATTAACAACCTTTTTGTCACCTTTTCATGATTTAAGGCTAAAGGTATGAAAATAACCACCACAGGCGTGAAAATATAGATCAAGTGGTCGCTAGATTAACCCTGGTTGAAATTTTCACATGTGCAGTGGAAAGTGTAATTCTACTCTACCATATTTAAGTTTCGGAAGTCTAATCCTGTTTGACCTCCGCTGAATCAGTTCTTTTTTCCATACAAGTATGACACACAGACAGACATACATACACGCAAAATATTGTTTCAGAAATGGTTAACCTAGGTTGAAGCACAATAGTAAACAGTGTTGTTTGAAGTTAAGAGAGACGACAACTTTATACAAAGAAAATGTGAGGAAAAAAAAAACTAAATTCGCCCAAGACCAGCCTGCAAAATGTGGAAGTCATAATTACAGTCCATAATTTCAGTACTCTGCACATGGTTGCTACTAATGTCACAGGTCACAAATGCTAACATTGACTATCATTGGAATTGAAAAACAAAGACAAACAAACAAAAACAACAATAATTCCAAATCATTTCAAAAACCACCCATAGAAATCAAAGCTTTGCCCATAAGCAGACAATTTTTCTAAACTGGCCCCAATTGATAGGACACGCAGACGACAATTGTAAGTTCATGAAATTTAAGATTTTTTCAAGCATTTTTGGAAATTGGAATAATTACTCGATGCAAGTTGCAAGTGATTTCTTCATTTTACCCAATGTTTGCCTAATTGTTTTCTTGATAGGCGTCAAAAAGCATCATTATTTGGGAACAGGTTGAAATATGACGAAAAAAGAGAAACTAATTTAATATTTAACACACCATTCTGTATTTTCGGCACTGAGAATGAATTGCCCTAAAGAATCATTGAGGGAGAGGAGAAACTTTCTTGTAAAAAGCAAACATTTTCTACCTTTCGTGATACTTCTTAATCTTTTTTTCTTTCTAATTTTCATAAACTTTAAATCCTAATCTGTATATCAGTCTAAATTCTTCCTGTCGGGAAATGAGCTAAAACATTTTATTTAACCATAATTATACTCCTTTTAATATCTACAGCTCTTTCTGATTTCCATGCAGCTGTCTCTTGATTTTCATGAAAAAAGAACAAAGCAGATTGGAAAAAATAACCAAAAATACATTACATGGCAATGGGTTATTACAAATAAAATGTAGGAATTCTATTTCACAAATGTTGGTATTAAAGAGGCAAAATGAGAGTGCTGACCAGTAATTATTTATCTTGTCAGCTTATCAGCAGTGATCTGATAATTGATATGCTGATTCCTTCTGAAAAAGCAGATGGAAATAGAACATGTCCTATTCCGTATGTTTAGCAGATCTGCTAGCAGAAAGCCCATTATCTACTAGTTTACACTGTATGTTTTAGCAGATATGAAAAAGCAGATATGAAAAAACATATAGTGTAAAGCCCCCATACTTGACCTCACTTATCATTGATTCCATCTCTTTTTCAAGTATTTATTTTACCGAACACCCTTGAGATCCCTTTTTGGCTGACGAGCTATACAATCATGTTGAAATCTATAAATGGGTTACCAGATGACAAAATTATAGATTGACTGGTCCAAATGAAAGGAGGCAGTAGATTTCATTTCAAAGTAGCTTAAAATGGAAACTAAGTACCACATAGGGAAGAAAACATTGTGAGCAGAGGAGAAATTGCTTGTGACAAGCAATTTCTCCTTTCTCACAATGCTTTCCTAAGTTCTATTCCTCAGGGGCTTAAAATACAGGGTAGTGTGGAAGTAGATTAATCTGGATAGAATGGAGTCAGCTATTCCTTATTTTTCTTCCAAAATTACCAAAGAAAGGTTAAATATAATGAAAAAAAAAGCTTTTAAACCTACCCAACAATGGTAACCATGAATCTCGTAATTCAATTTTCTCCGTAAATTGTTCTTTTTCACCCAGCCTCCTAAGACAATATCCTCTGGGAGTTCAGCACTATGTACACGGCAATGGCTGGAAAAACTCACATTTTTTGTCAACAATGATGGAGATGCACTTGAATTCGAAACTGTCGAGGTGACACTTTTTTTAAGGATCTGAGGAGAGTTTGTCACAGATGATGCTAATGACGGTATTTTTGAAGTTCGAGACGTGCCTGGTATTGGGGATGATGGCAGCCATCTTTGTTTTGAATGGAATTTTGTCACCATAGCAACCACAGACTACAATAACACTAATTGGTCAATCATTTTTTCTGTCCAAATTACAAGAATATCCAATTTTCACCTATGAAAGGACAACAAATTCAATTATCACAATTTGTTGCTCAAAGTGATATCAAGCTATTAAGTTCTCAATAGAAAACCATTAATGTATTTTTGTATTGTACTCTACTTTGAAAAATCTTTCAATTATACAAAGAACAAGATCACATATATGCTTCAATACCAAGCCTAGAGCTGTTTATTTCTTATCTAAGTACATATGACACAAGCAGCCCAACAGTAATTAAACTAAAACCCCTTTTAATCAAGAGTCAATCTCCCTTACCTGACTAAGTCATATGCCATCATATTAACCCTTGTAAGACTGAATTAAATCCTAGTTCAGAACTGCATTAAAATCAAAGGGTTGAAAGCGCCTGAAGCTTTTAATGCAGGTCAATATTTCTTTCGAAAGTTAATTTCATAAATAATTTCAACATGAAATGGAAAAGCAGGAGGAGTAGACTAAGATCAGACTGCATATATGTGCAGGCTGATCTTAGTCTTTACTTCCTGCTAATAAGGAATATTCTGAGTTCAGCATAACAAGGGTCTATAAAAAAATAATTATGTATGGTGCTTTAACTCTACCTTGAACAACCTTTCAACCAGATCACAGCAAAGTTTAGTGTGGTGCTTAATGGTCAAGACAGGTTTTCAGTTTTTCGTTCCCAAGGACACAGCGTTGAGGTCCAAGGAATGGGAGCAGGGATTCCATCCCCTCAGACCAAGGGAGTCACTCTGCCATCATATTACCAGTGACATAACTTGTATCTAGGGGCTCTGTCAATACTGAATCCAATAACTCAAAACAGGTTGGCAATCAAGCTACCCTAAATCATAACAGTACAAACAATCTTTTCTTTGACAATAATTTTAATCGTAAAACAGGCTGTCAAGCTCAATTAGTGTTCAGCATTCAATCTTGTTTTCACAATCACGGTTTTTCAATCATCATTCCTTAAACATTAACAAGAGGGCCAGTGGCCCTGGCACTCACCTGAGATAAGGCTCTTTTTTTTCTTCAAGGCCTTATACAAACTTGGTCAGGAGAAGACCTCCTTTGACATTAACTAAACTCAACTTATGTTACCATGCCAACCAATGCTTTCAACAGATTTCAAATATTTTAGTAATTATTAATGTATTTCTGCCTAATTTGGTTTAAATTGGCCAAATAGCTTTGAAAGGGTTGACTTCTTTATTTCTATTTAAGCCTAATCACCCTGTGGCTATGAAATTTTATCAATTCTGAAAGAGGTCAATGTACTGATGCTTCATGCAAAATTCAAGATTCTTCATCTCCTGGTTCAGAAGGGGATGTTTGTTTTTTGTTGTATTTTTTTAGTTTTACTCTTGTTGTCATAGCAACCAGAGTTTTCAACTAATTAAAGTTTTTTGGTTGAAATCAGCTTAGTGGTTTGGGAGGAGATGTTGTTTTAAAAATCCTTTATTTCTATATAACCTCCACCCTGGGGGTTCTGAGGTTGATGATTTTAGCAATTCTTAAAGAGGTCAATATACTGATGCTTAATTCATGCTAAGACTCTAGGCCCTCTGGGTTTGGAGGAGATAATTTTTAAAGAGTTTATTTAAATTTCATTTTTTTTTTTTTTGCCATGGCAACCAGAGTTTTAATCAGATTTCAATTATTTTTGAAATTTTTAAAGGGCACCATCCAAGGAATATATCTGCCAAATTTGGTTGAAATCCATCAAAAGGTTTGGGAGGAGATGTCATTTTAAAAGTCCTTCTTTATTTCTATATAAGCCCCATCCCCCTGGGGCTCCGCCCCTAGGGACCCGTGGGTGATGATTTTGGCAATTCTGAATGAGGTCAGTGTACCAATTTCAAAGTGCACCACCAAAGGAACATTCCTGCCAAATTTGGTTAAAATCCGCCCAGCGGTTTAGGAGGAGATGTCATTTTAAGATTGTTGACACAAGAAGGAAAACACACGCCGGACAGAGGACAGAGGACGATCAAAATACCTCGCCATGATCACTTCGTGCTCAGGTGAGCTAAAAAGAATAAGAGTGTTCAATTTTCAATCATTCCAATGATCAACATTGCCATATTTGGCAATTAAAATCTTCAGTATAGACCAACTGTGATAATTTGTGACTTGACAAAGACAAATCTGAATCCACACTCACTTCACCCATTACCAAACAATGAAACTTTAAACTGGTCCAAATTCAAAGGAGTTGCAGAGGGCAGTTTCAAGTTTATGAAATTTTAGATTTTTTCAACTTTCTTGATAGAAAACAATGTGGAAAATGAATGAGGGGAGTCAAAAAGTGTCTTTGAACGGGAATGGGTTAATTTAGATCAAAATATGAAAGTGTAATGGGAGGGGGCATGAAAATAGATACCATTTATTCATTCCAAGATAAGTGCATCAATAATATTTGAGAAACAGACTGCAATATTTGTGCAAATACGATAACAATCTGATTACAATTTGCCTGTATGTCATTCACAGTCACAGAGTATCAGTGAAGCGACAATATTATTCATTAATGTCTTTATTTCCCTGCATTAACCCTTTACAAAACAAATCACAACAAAATTTTCAAAATCATAATGGAAGTTCTAATTGCGGGATGGAATAGGAAGCTCTGTGACAAGAGAAGAAATTGCTTGCAACAAGCAATTATAAACAAGCAATTTTTGCTTTTATCTTTATGCTTTCTACAACTTTATCAATGAGTAAAAATGCAGGATGGTGTGGTGGAGAGGAAAATAGACTACCACAGTCACAATATATGCTACCCATTTGAATTTAGTCCCCTTTTTCTGAGACATAGCCTAAAATGGCAAAACTGAGATAATAGGCACAAAGTCAGGTGATTAGTTCTACATTCTGACCAAGTTTTAACAAGACTCCTAATAATTTTCAAAGGTTCTTTTTGCATTTGACTTACATGGCAACCTGATGCCATCTTTTGTGTAATGGTCAGAAATGAATTAACAAGGGGCTTAATCTACCAAACACTGAGATTATCATTTTGATGTATTCACAGATTTTTTCGGAGAAATTATTGAGTGATTATCCCCTGAGAAATCTCAATAATCATCCAGAAAGATTAAATAAAGTCAACAATTCAGTTTTAAATCCAAATCATGTTGCTCTTCACAAATCTTCATTAGGCAAGGCATTTCTGACAGCCTTAAGTCCTGGTGACTGAAGAAGCACTTGAAACAGTACAGATTTCAATAAATGGAATGAACAATTGGAAATTCTATATACAAGAGGACCATTGGCCCTAAAAGCGCTTACCTGAGTCATTGCAGAAGCAAAACAGCCTAAGTGACTCATTTTTCTCAAAAGAGACCAGTTATCGATTCTTGTCTAAGAAATAAAGTACAAACATTCTTAAAAAGTTTCAAGATATCTGTACAGGAAAAGAAGCATGTACATTTTCAAGAAAGATTTCATTAGATTAGACATGAGTGACCTAGTTTTTTTCACCTAATGTGACAGATATTTGAACTTAACTGACTTTCAATGGAAACAAACATCCTGGACAAATATTAAGACATTTGAGCCAAAAATGAGTACACGTAAGGTTTTCAAAGATTTGATCTAGTGACCTAGCATTTTATCCAAATTAAGCTAAATATGAAGTTAGCCAAAATATTATGGAGACAAGCATTCTGGTAAAATATCAAGTCATTTGCCAAATTCTTAATTAGGTTTTTCTACAATTTGACATAGTGACCTAGTTTTTGACCCTGTGTGATACATTTTCCAACTCGTCTGAGATCTTATGTAGATAAACATTTAAATCACATATCAAGACTTTTGAGCTAAAAATGTGACTCTAGAGGGCACATAAGGTTTTTCTCAAGTTTGACCTAAAGATCTAGATGTTGACCCTACATGACCCATTTTTTAACTAGTCCATGATCTTATGCAGACAAATATTTTTACCAAATATCAAGAAATTTGAGCCAAAAATGTGACCTCTAGTGTGCACACAAGGTTTTTCTAAGATTTGACCAGGTGACCTAGATTTTGATCCACCTGACCAATTTTCGAACTTGTCCATGATCTTATTCAGACAAAATTCAGACAAACATTTTGACCAAATATCAAGACATTTGAGCCAAAAATGTGTCCTCTTGAATTCACACAAGGTTTTCCTAAGATTTGACCTAGTGACCTAGTTTTTGACCCTGTATGACCCATTTTAAACTTGACAGAGAGTTTTTGTAGTCAAATGTTCTGATCAAGTTTTAAGGCATTTGAGCTCAAAAATAAGACCTCTAGATTGCACACAAGGATTTTCTAAGATTTAAACTGGTGACCTAGTTTTTGACCCCTCATGACCCATTTTCGAACTTGTTCTAGATATCATGAAGACAATCATTCTGACCAAGTTTCAAGACAGTTGAGCCAAAAATGTGACCTTTAGAGCACACACAAGGAAAAAGTTGAGGACAGACGATGGACACAGCCCAATCACAATAGCTCATCATGACCACTATGTGGTCAGGTGAGCTAAAAAGGAACCTGAAAGGGTTGAAACTCTCTATGAAAATGAGGAATAGCTTGTTAAGAGCAATATGTTTATTTCTCACCATATTGTCTGTAGCTTTTGTTCATCTATTTTAATTTTTAAAGCACATGAAAATGTGGGATTGTATGGTAATGGATTAATTAGGAAAGTAACAAGATCACACTAAATTTTCATGAAAATGTACATTTTGACTTCATTGATATTTATTTCAACTCGATTATGCAAGATATAAAACCCGTTTCAATATATTTTATTTCAGACTGATACATATGATTCTATTGCTGTCACTGTGCATAATATCTTATTTCAGTCGCCAAAGTTTGTTCCAGCCATGGAAATTATATTCTATGTTTTGCACAGCAGATAACAGACCAAAATAAAATCACATATCGGTCTATACACAGTGCAATAGAGCTACCCAATAGTTTTGATTTTCAATCACATTTCCAGCCTTTCAATCCATCCACAGCATGTAATATATTTTTGTTACACTGATATTCAATTTAATCCATCAGGAATTACGTTCTTTCCAATAACTAAGGACTCAATACAAAAAGATACTAACTATTGATATCCACAGTTTCATTTACTTCAATATTGAAACCAAGCCAGTAACAAGATGCTATAGAGTTTCACTAGTATTTAAGCTCATGCATTCTGAGCTAACTAAAGCTAGTTATTGACATTTTATTCCAATATATATTCTACAATTGACAAAGATTTATTTTTCGAGTTGGTTTTACTTTTTCCAACAATCATCTGGCCATGCCACCTTAAAGTGGCTCTTTAACATATTTGATGTAGGAAATGACAGAAAAACTATGGTTATGAGTATAAGCCCCTGGGATATAACTGACATTCAGTTGAAAGTGGCACTAAACCTCATGCAATCACAAATACTTCTTTTATTTACCCTTGTCATGCTGAATAAAATCCTTTACAGATTTGTATAAAAATCAAAGGGCTGAAAGCACTGGTAGTACTTGTTGTTTAGTTGTCAATACTTCTTTTAAAAATTAATTTCATAAATAACTCTGGTTTCAAAAGGACAGACAGGAGGTGAAGACTAAGATCAGACTGCACTTATGTGCAGTCTGATCTTAGTCTATACCTCCTGTTAAACACGGAATATTCCTGGTTCAGCATGTCAAGGGTTAACACAGCAAACTCATCATCACAACTGACCATCATAGTACACTAACATACAAATACTTGTTTGTAAGTGATAATTTTATGTTCTATTCAGCTTTTATATAACACATGATGGATTCTCTTCAAATAACTTCTATGTTCTTAACTTCTTAACCCTTGTCATGCTGAATAAAATCCTTTTTCAGAGTTGCATTAAAATCAAAGGGCGTAAAGTACTCGAATCACTAGTAGTTAGTTAATATTTCTTTTGAAAAACGATTCTATGAACAACTTTATTTTGAAAAAGACAAACTAGTGGTGTAGATTAATATCAGACTGCACGTATGTGCAGGCTGATCTTTGTCCATACCTCCTGTCAAAACAGGAATATTCCGGGTTCAGCATAACAAGGTTTAACTTACAAGGTATATAGTAAAGCAACAACCTATCTTCTCAACCACAATTGACCCATCACGGATGTCAATCAAAGAATCAATCTACCAATCAGATATTTCATTTAGACTGGAAGTGAACTTTCAACTCCGACATTAGCCCACATTTATGTGAAGTTATTTTGTTGCTTTGGTGACTTAGCATTGTAACTATAGCTTATTCCAGCTATAGTTATGACATTTAGATTGCCAGCCAACAATCTTACTTTTTCTTACACGGTAATGGCCATGAATTTGGCAAAACTATTACATATGGAAGTGGTACCTCACTTTTGAGTCAATGAACATAGCCACTAATCTGCCAATTATCTTTGCACCCTTAATGGGGAAAAATATACAATACTTCACTTGTAAATACTTCACTCATAACTTCCTATAAACAAAACTTCCCTAACCAACAACACGTATTAATACACTACAAAAACTGCATTTAGCTCTGCAAAGTCCACTTCACAAACCTCAATGTCTTCACTTATCAATTCTTCACTAATAAACTCTGCTAACTAAACTATAAACAGAGTAATTGATAAGGCAGATAACCCTTCATACAAAGCTCTATCGGCACCACACAAACCTACATACATGAAACACAGATTCCAATACATTCACTTCTGTAACAGACAAGACATTGTTATTTATTATACAATTTTTTGTCTCTAGAAAAAAAGCTCTCCACACATCTTAACCCATTTCCCACATAATCCATCTTTCTTATAATCCTTGGGAAAAGATTTAGAAAAGATTGTCGAAATGAATAAACTGCTAGTATTTATGAGTATAAGTATAAGTGTCATGCTGAATTAAAATCTCACTCAGAATTGCTTTAAAATCAAAGCACTGACAGCACTCAAAGGTATTAACCCATTCCACCTCAATGACACTTTTAGACGCCCCCCAAGAAAAACAGTTAGGAAAACATTGTGAAAAATGAAGAAATTGCTTGTTACAAGCAATTTCTTTATTTGTCACAATGCTTTCTACCCAGAAAGTTGATAATATCTAAAAATTCATAAACATTAAATTGTAGTCTGCATCTCCTTTCAATTTGGACCAGTCTAAATTTTTGCTGTCTGATAATGGGTTAATATGGGTGAATATTTCTTTTGAAAATTATTATTATAACCACTCTGGCAAACCAAGATCAGACTGCACATTTGTGCAGGCTTATCTTTGTCTTTACGTACTGCCAAAGCAGGAATATTCCAGGTTTAGCATGACAAGTGTTAACCTATTTCATGTATAATAACCTATTCTAAAATGCATTAAGGAGCCAAAAACACTGGAAGTACTAGTTATAGGTCATCATTTCTTATGAAAATTAGTTATAAACAACAGTGGCTTGAATAGGCTAAATATGTGGTATAGGCTAGGATCAGACTGCAAATGTGCAATATGTAATATTCAGGGTTGCTCATATTGAACACATCAGAAAATTACTTTTTTTGTTTTTCTCATGAACACATTTTTGGGCAGCGTTATCTTTCGGCATTCAGCTTGAAATATCATGATGGAATAGAAGAAACAATAGCCAGACCACTATTTTCCTTTGTTGAGACACAAAAATTGACCAATAATGGCAGTTCTCCAGTTTCCAATGTTAAGACTCGTGGCATTTTTCCTTTTTTTTTTCTGAACAAGATCTCTCAAGGGACACAACTTATTCTCCCTTCCACCAGACAGTACCCTTAGCTCTGAATATTACCATTAAAAGATAGCTTCATCAACTGGGTGATTGTAACATTATGAAAAACTTTGTGGGAAAGGAGAAATTGCTCCTTTTTGTTCAATTCCTGGCCACGGCACATATGTTTTACGACATTTGTCTCTCACCAATCGGTGGATAATAGTAAGCTTAAGTGGGATAGCAGATGGAGGCTAGGAAAGGATGTAGTGGTAATACTGGTGTGAGAAATACCAGAAATCCATTGTTAGGTGCTCCAGCCGCCAAAATATGACTGAAAAACTGTTTTAAGTGGAGTTAAACCCCATTCAATCAATCAGTCCTTTTTGAAAAATGTTTTCTACCCTACCTGGCATTTATTTTCAAAATTTGGTGCAATTTGAAATATTGTCTGTACTTTCTTTCAATTTAGACCAGTCCTAAGTTTTGATGTCTGGTAATTGGTTAACACAAGCTTCCTTTTTTTGCAATATTGAAAGACTTGCTGACACAAGCACACAACAAAACATAATCATTGTGAAAATGCACTTAGAACACTATACAATTAACCTTTTCCCACACAATGACACTTTTTAACACCCCAAAGAAAAAGAGCTTTGGAAACATCATGAAAAATGTAGAAATTACTTGTTACAAGAGATTTACTCATTGTACAAAATATTTTCTACCGCAACAGACAAAGACTTTTGAATTTTATCAACAATAAATTGTCTTCCTTAATTTGGACGAATCTAAAGTTTTGTTGTCAAGTAATGAGTTAACCCTTGTCATGCTGAATATAATAGTATTGCACTAAAATCAAAGCACCGAAATCTGCGTGGGAACAAATTGATGGTCAATGTTCTTTTGAAAATTGATTCTACAAACAATTCTGGCAAGCACTGGTGGTGTAGACTAAGATCAGTCTGCACATATTGTCTATACCTCCTGTGCAAACAAAAGTATTCTGGGATCAGCATGACAAGGGTTAACATTATTGAAATGTCAGAAGTTTTTGACATACAACCTAATTGTGTGGGTAAAAATCCATACTCATATATATGGGAAAAGGTCAATAATCATATTTGTAGGCACTGTAGAATTACAGACTTAATTCTCCAAAGTCTCAGGTCAGCTTATAGGGATAAAAAAGAGGGCCATGATGGTCCTACATTGCTCACATGAGTAACAAGAGGACCATGATGATTGCTCACCTGAATTGTCAACTTTTAACAAAATGCAACTAAAGACAATTAACTATAACCCAGTTTCATGATGATTGTCATTATGGCCCCTTTTCCTGTGTTTTCATATAGAACCTTCCCATAATCTATAAGGTTCATCTTTATGACCTAACAATTATCCTGATCATGTTTCATGACGATTTAGCCTAAATTATGGCCTCTAGAGTATTAAAAAAGAAATTGTCATTAAGGACCCTTTCCTGTGTTTTCGATAAGAACCTTCCTATAATCAATAGGGTTCATCCTTGTAACATGGTCATCCTTGTAACCTAATAATTATTCTGGCCCATTTTCATAAAGATTGAGGCAAAATTGTGGCCTCTAGAAAGTAAACCAAGAAATTGCCATTAAGGCCCCTTTTCCTGTGTTTTCCAAAAGAAGCTTCGCATAATCAATATGGTTCATCCTTATGACCTTTATAACAATTATTCTGGCCAATTTTCATGAAGATTGAGCCAAAATTGGGGCCTCTGGAAAGTAAACCAAGAAATTGTCATAAAGGCCCCTTTTCCTGTGTATTCCAAAAGAACCTTCCCGTAATCAATATGGTTCATCCTTATGACCTAATAATTATTCTGGCAAAGTTTCATGAAGATTGAGCCAAAATTGGGGCCTCTAGAGTATAAACAAAGAAATTGTCATTAAGGCCCCTTTTCCTGTGTTTTCCAATAGAATCCTCCCATAATTGGGGTTCATCCTCATGACCAAACAATTATTCTGACCAAGTTTCATGAAGATTGGGTAAAAAGTGTGGCCTCTATAGTGTAAACCCTTCAATTGTTAATGCTGCACCCCTCTTGACGAACAAGCTGGATGACAGACATTCAAAGATCACAAAAGCTCACCCTGAGCACAAAGTGTGCTAAAAATCTCAAGAATAGACTTATTGGCCTATATAAAAACGTTTCTATGTGGGTGGAGTCAAACAGAACCTGAACCCTTTGGTGTTCAATCACTGTTTTTTTGTCTGTGTTTCTTTACTTGAGAAAACAATGTGGAAAAGGTAGAAATTGCTTGAAACAAGCAATTTCTACCTTTTCCATAATATTTTCTAACCTATTTAATGCTTATTTTTCGAATAAAATCAACATTAAATTGTCGTCTGCAAAAACCTTGAATTTCGACCAGTCTACAATTTTGTAAAACAGGAAAGGATTAAGGACTTTCATCTAAACAGTAATTTCATATGCATAAAAGAAAACCTTCATTCCTATAGTTTGTCAAGGAAAGCTTTTTACAGATTTCTTATTCTTGTTTTATGCAAAACACTAAGTGGGCATAAGCACACATCAGATAAAAGGGGGCATACTTTCAACAACTTTTGTAGAGGCTATCAAGTGATTTCATATGCGAAGTCTCACACCTCTATGCTTTACTTTTGTCAGGAGAAGAATTTTAAAGATATCCTTCTTAACCATAATAGGGCCCAAATAGAACCTAATGGTCAATAAAAAATAGACGGATAGATGCATACATGGAAGGACAAGCATAATGCAATGACAATAGCTCTTTGGCTTTCAGCGGGAATATACCTAAAGACTTTCCAAATATATTTACTCCAATGCTCTAATAATTCTTTACAATAACTGTAATTGTTTATTTATGAAGTGTTTGAAAATTTTCACTTAAATAGCTTTGGCTTTAAACTCAAAACTATACAAAATCCATACATGAATATTGGGGATATTCTCTTGACAAACTCAATTTGAGCTTTTGACCTTTATCTGTGACATTGACCTTGGAGTTTCAATAAATGGTACATCTACTTATGAAAAAGAATATTTGTGCAGAGTTATTTTGAAATCCATCTATAATATATAGCAGTGATGGCATGCAAAATTTTTAAAGATGGACAGACATACTATTATACACCAACGCATACACTGACTTTTCATTATAAAGTTACAACTATGTCTCACTCATCGCAATTTGGCTTGACAAAAAATACTTCCGTTGTACCACCTAATCAGTTAATTAAACCATTACTAAACTTAATTTCAAGAAACGAGACAAGTTCATCAAGCCATTGACCATTTCATGATAATACAGATAATTAACTCTTCATAAGGTTCTTGAACAGATTTTTATAAAATTTGAAATAGGAAAAATATCTGCTTTTCATTTGTGTCATTTTAAAATCTATTAAATTCACTAAAAATGAATTTAATGAGATAAAAAAACAAATTCTTAAATTTCACTTTTGTTGCTATGGCAACCAAATATTTTCATGGGTTTTATTTCTTTGAGCAGTTCTTTTATTAAGGAGACCACTTATTAGGAAAATTACTGCAAAATTTTATTGAAATTGGCCAAGTGGTTTATTAATAGATGTCATTTAAAGAAATTGTTGACGCATTCAGGCTTCATGAAACAAAATTTGATTGCAAAAATTAAGCTCAACATGAACACTTTGTGCTCTGGTAAAATAAAACTGCATAACTTGACTTGTCTTAGGCCAAACAGGAGGGCCATTGGCCCTAGGGCGCTCAACTGAGACAAAGGCTCTTTCTCTTTCAACAGTCTAATTTCATGTTAAGGTTAGGATAGTGATACAAGTGGGCCAAACTTTATGCATATATAGATTATGTACCTGGGGATCCAAGTCTAAATAACAAATTTAAAGGCTTTAGAGCAAATTTGAAAGAAGGAAAAACATTTTCCTCCCTCTGGATCCATGAGTTATATTTTCAGAATCAGTGAACTGATGCTTCATGTATATAACACCCCCACCCCCCTGCCTAGGACTCTGCCCCTGGGTCCTGAGGATCATGATTTTAGCTTTTTTTGAATGAGGTCAATATACTGATGCTTCATCCAAAATATCATGGCTCTATGCCTTCTGGGCCAGGAGGAGAAGATTTTTAAAGAGTATTTTAAAATTTCACTTTTGTTGCCATGGCAACCAAAGTTAAAGGATTTCAATTGTTTTAGCTATTTTTAAAGGGGACCACCTAAGAACATTTCTGCCAAATTTGGCCAAGTGGTTTGGGAGGAGATGTTGTCATTAACTGTTGATGCACGACAAAGGCCGCATGCCGAACGGACGCCGTACAATAGGTGATCATAATAGCTCACTTGAGATGAGCTAAAAAGCTAACAACACACAGTGAACAATCCTAGAAGCCACTTTACCCTGGTATGGTTCATGTAATATTGATAATTTTGTTTCTGTGGGATTAAAATCTCAAAGCAATTGAAATTCCTGCACATTCATGGGATCATTTAGCAGATCAAAAGGTGTCTGACCTAGTAAACAGAACAAACTGTTAATGAAACCTTCAATAATTGAACAATCTGATCTCTTGTTGGTGACAATCAACTGAAAAACCAGTCACCTGCAGAGAAATAAAGATATTCCAATAACTGCTTCATACCTGAAGACTTCAAAGGAGACAATTGAACATTCACAAACCAGTCAAATATCATCAAACACCACCTTAATAAAGTAGCAATTAACCAATTACCAGACAACAAAATTCTAGACCTTAGTTGAGTGGTAGCACAGAATTGTTGAAAACAGACAGACATTCGTGTAACACAAAAGTTTACCATAAGCACACTGTGCTCAGGTGAGCTAAAGTATTTCTGTGACCTTGACTCCTTGACTTGTTAAAACCTTAAACCAAAGGGAAATCTCATTGGATGATGAGCATAATAATCAAGTTTCATTGGCCATAGAACTGGTATATAAAAACATTTTTCCTCTGTGACCTTGACCTATAATTGACTAAAAAATAATGGGATACTTCTATACTGGGCAATAATTACACACAATATTTGTGAATGACATCATGACCCATTTGTCAATTATATATTCTTTTCAACTGTGAGTTGCCCTTTGACCTCTTATAGTTGTACTTAGTTTTAAGCAGAACTAGATTTCAAAACTCTTTCAAGGTGTAAACAACACTGCAATCAGACAGATGGAAAGATGGACAGGCACTGGGTATGACAATCATCAAAATGGATCATCATCTTCTTAACCCATCATGAAAAAATTTAAACTGGTCAAAATTGAAAGATGTTGCCGACAACTATTTGACGTTGATGAAATTTTGAAATATCTTTGTCTTTTGGGGTAGAGAACATTGTAGGTAATCCAAAAGCCGAACTTGCCGGAATGGGTTAATGAGAGGAGCTGACATTATGAAAGTCACTTGAAACCTAGACATAAGCAAATCACTTTAAAAGAGACTCTTCAGTTCCTCAAAATGATACTATAATGTGATGGATAAATGGAATCCGATTAGACACTGGCTGAAAACATGACACTTCAACCTATAACAGAATCGATCTGAAGTATTCCCTCTTGGTTCATAGGCTAAGTTTTTGGGGAGAATTAAGTTCTTGTCAAACTCTATGTAATACAACTAGCACGCCCTTTTTATTTCTTTTCCTATGTCTATGTTTTGGGTTATTTTGTAAACCCTTGGTATGTGTCTATAGACAATGATCAGCCTGCATACAAATGCAGTCTAATTTTATCCTACACTAGCTGTTTTCCCCCTTTTGAGCAAGAGTTGTTTTTAACCCTTTCCCGTTCAAATACGGGATTTTACGTTCCTGTGATTTTATACTCGAGAAAACATTGTGGAAAAAGAAGAAATTGCTTGTTACAAGCAATTTCTCCTTTTTACACAATATTTTCTACCACATAGGATGGTTTCATTTCAAATAGCATCCAGTTTTCATTGTCGTCTGCAACCTCTTTCAATTTGGACTAGTCTAAAATTTCCAAAAACAGGAAAGGGTTAATAAGATTAATTTTCAAAAGAAGTATTGACCCATAACTATAATTTTCAGTGCTTTCAGCACTTTGATTTTATTGCTATTCCGAAAAATATTTTATTCAGCATCAGGGGTCTGGACTTGTCTGATGGGGCTTTTCCATTGGTTGGCAAATACATTTTTCAAGGCCTATGGGTTACCCGTGGACAAGTAAATACCAGGGCAAATTTTAGAACGGCTCAATGATAACTAATTATGCATTGGAGATTGTCATCAAGTTTATATTGAAGCATATTGTCTTTCTGGGTTGCAGCATTTTTTTTAGCAATAATGTTTTCTTCACTTGTTGGAGGATAAGTTCGTTTTAATTCTGAGCAAGTAGAAAGTCCTGTCTTTCTTGTACGGAGACATTGTTGGAGAAAATCTGTATTTCCAAGCAACTGAGTATGACATTATAGCGTTGGTATGCAAAAAACTCCAGATTCATATTTATGTATGTGTTTGAGAAATCATATTATCTAATAGATCAGAATTGAAGCTTAGTGCAAAACTACTTTTAGAGCCCATTTTTTTGTGCTAACCCATCAAAACTAACCTTGTAACCCAATTCTATTGTTTCAGTTTCTTGCATTCAAATCAGGGTCTGCAAAAAAACTAGAAATTGCCGCAAAGCGGACAAATACCCCTCAACAGCCCTTGTCCATATACAAGTGCTATCTACGAAAGGGCCATAACAAAAATTGAATTTTAATTAAAGGGTTATAAAACGGTCAAAAATAAATGGACCATAACCAAAATATAATATGAACATCTCTGCATGATACTGATTATATCATTTAAGTTTGAGTGAAATCCTTCCAATAGTTGCTGAGAAATTTAGCGGACACAAAAAAAGCTACAGACAAACGGACACACGACTGACCCATAAGATGACTCCTTTATACCCCCCAAACATAGTTTTGGGGGGTATAATGAATTCAGTATATTAGCAAACCCCTTTTTTTGATTATTTTTCCATTCCTCTGAGACCAAAAGAATCAATCCTCAAAGAAGCTTAGGGTAGCAATTACTGTCTTTATTGACATGACAAACAAATTAGAGGAGATTTAAGTCTGGTTTTTAACATTTATGGCAATATTGGCACACAATCATAATTCAAACCTTTGTCCTTTCTGTGAAGACCTTGAGAGATATTGCAGACCACAATTTTGACCCTTGTCATACTGAACCCAGAATATATCTGTCTGGGCAGGAGGTATAGACAAATATCAACCTGCACATATGTGCAATCTGAATTAAGTCTACACCACCTGCATTCTTCTTTTAAACCAGAATTGCTTATTAAATCATTTTTTATATGAAATGTTCACCTGTAGATAATGCTTAAGGTAATTTCAGTCCTTTGATTTTAGTGCAACTTTAAGCACATAAGTGCAGTCTGATTGTTGTCTACACCACCTGTTTGTACCTTTTAAGTCAGGCTTGTTTAACACTTTACTGTACAATCACTGGTTTTTACGTCCTTGTGATTTTATACTTGAGAAAACATTGTGGGAAAAGAAGAAATTGCTTGTTACAACCAATTTCTTCTTTGTCCACAATATTTTCTTCCCTACTGAATGGTTATTTTTCAAAATAAATCCACTATAAATTGTCCTCTGCAAAACCTTTGAAATTGGATAGGTCTAAAAAAAAAAATTAAAACAGGAAAGTGTTAAGACATTTAATTCTAAAGATAAGTATAGACCTAGACATAGTACAGCACTTTGATTTTCATGCTGTTCTGAAAAAGGGGTTTTATTCAGCATGATAAGTGTTAGCAGTATTTAAGTCTTATTTCAGCAGCTGGAGCACCTAACTATAGATTCCTGGTATTTCTAACACCAGTACTACAATTACATCCATTCCAAGCATCCAGCTGCTCATCCCACTTAGATTTATGGTTATCCACACATTGGTGGGAGACAAATGTAGGAAAGTAATTTGCTGCAGCCGGATTTAATATGAATTTACCCTTAAATCATATATCAAGTATCATTCAATAGAGCTAATTAATACTTGAATCATATCATTCAATTTGGATAAAATGAAACCATTAATGAACAAGTGGAGGTCATTGTTATCCAATTAATGTTTTCATTGTTTCTGTTTCCTGCTTTGTATTTCAAAATATTTCAAACAATACAAGAGGGACAGGACGGTCCTAGAGTGTCCTTTATTGATGAGAGAAACAGGAAACTTAGACATCAAAGCAAATCTTATTTGTGAAGAGAAAAGCAGTATACAAGGATTAAAAGATTTGTTAATATTGATCAAATTGCCATTAAGACCCCTTTTCCCATGTTTACCTATGGAGCATCCTCCAGTTTCACTAAGTTTAATCCTTATGACCTAACAATCATTCTGAACTTTGCCGAAATTGTTGCCCCTTAGAGTGTTTTATAAGGAATTGGCCAAAATTGGCCTATTTAGACAATTTAGAATAGAACCTTCACATTTTTAAAAAGCTTCATCAATATATGACGTAACAACCATTCTGACCAAGTTTAATTAAGATCGGCTAAAATTGTGGTCTCTTTAAAGTGTTAACAATGAAATTGTCATTTAGGCTCCTTTTTCAATAGGGTTCATTGTTATGACCTAACAATCATTCTGACCAAAGTTCATCAAGATTGAGCCCTAATTCTTGCCCCTAGAGTATATAAACAAATAAATTGTACTTAAGGCTCCTTTAATCCTTGTCATGCTGAATTAAAATCCTATACAAAATTCCTGTGAAATCAAAGAAATGACATTACTGGAAGATCTACATGATTGTTTAAACAAATCTTACTTTACGCAGAAAACCATGATGTGTAGATCAAGATCTTTGTCTACACCTCCTGCCTAAACAGGAATATTCCCGGTTCAGCATGACACGGGATAAGGTATCTTTATGGTCTAATAATCTGGCCAAGTTTTATCAAGAGTCAGGGTCACAGTTTTGGCCCCTAGAGCAACTAATTTAAGGCCCCTTTTCCTGTGTTTTCAGGTGGAACCTTCCCAGGTTCAAAAGGCAACATCCTTAGGATCTACCAATTGTTCTAACCAAGTTTCATTGAGATTGGGTCAAACTCATGGACACTAGAGTGTAAACAAGGAAGTTGTCTTTAAGGCCCCTTGATTTCTTTTCAACAAGATTGGGCCAAAAATGAGGCCCAATAAGAGTGTAAACAAAGAATTTGCCCTTTAGGGCCCTTTTTCCTACTTTTTTATTTTCAATAGGGTTTATTTTTATGACCCAATAATTATTCTGACTACGTTTGACCAAGATTAGGCCAAAATTATGGCCCCCTACGGGATGGACAAAGAAGCTGTCATTACATGCCCTTTTTCCAAATTTAAGCTTTCCAATGGATTTTCAATAGGGTTCATCCTTATGACCTAACAATCATTCTGACCAAGTTTCATAAACATTTGGCCACAATTGTGATTCCTAGTAGAGCATAAACAAAAAAAATCCTTCTTTGTCTCTATGTAAAATAAATTGTACCCAGGTTGAGCCCAAAGGAGATCCCAAGAAACATTAATTTAGCAACTTTTGTTCAATATTGATAGAGGTCCACTAGATGATGCCACATACCAAATATCACAGCTGTAGAACTTTTGGTTTGGTAGGAAAAGATTTTCAAAGTTTTCATTATGTAAACTTTTGCTACCCCCATCTTTGCACCCCCCAACCCCCCCACCATGGTTATTTCTTGACAGATTTTTTCTCTTGTACAAACTTCATAGTCCTTACCCTAAAGACTCTAAATACCAAATCTGAATCCAATCCAACAGCCGGTTCATGATAAGAAGATTTTTAAAGATGTACCCTTTCTTGCCTCTTTTAGACCCCTTATGGGGCCCAAAGGGACATAACTCCATGATGTGTACAAATCTGATGCGCCTTCCCATAAGGATGCTTCCTGCCAAGTTTGGTTGAAATTCATCCAAGGGTTCTTAAGAAGAAGTCGAAAAAGCAAAAAGTTAACACATGACGCACGATGACGGACAAAACACAATTGCAAAGGTCACCATGACCTTCGGTCAGGTGACCTAATAAAGTTTGGTGAAGTTTTGAATGACAGAATTTGTCACCACTTCAAGGTGAGGTCAGGTGGGGGTTATTCCATAAGGGCTCCCAAAACAGTGAATTTCTGGGCAGGGAAGGATTGATTAGTGACTGAGTGTTTGTTGGGAGAAAATCTAGCTGGAGGCTGTAGTGGTTATACTGGTCTGAGAAATACAGGAATCCATGGTTAGG
Organism: Fragum fragum; assembly: GCA_946902895.1. NCBI lineage: Eukaryota > Metazoa > Mollusca > Bivalvia > Cardiida > Cardiidae > Fragum > Fragum fragum. The sequence goes on along the minus strand of OX336379.1, from coordinate 31,510,563 downwards.
TGCTCAGGTCGATGCATTATGACTGAAATACTGTTAAAAGTGGCATGAAACCCTTTCAATGAATCAAACTTGATGATATAGATTGAAATTTTGATGGTGAACATGTATTATTTCAAGTTTCAAAGAACACCTCCAATGATAATAGAGATTTTACAAAATGTCAAAGTTTTTGCAAAATGACAACAATTAATGACAATGTTGCAGACAATCAAAAGGTTATGGCAGTTACCTCTGGTCTTCTCTGAAACAGCTGAGCTAAAAAAAAAAAAGCAGAATTCTCAGAAAAGTAAAGATGAAAAGTTGCCTGCAGTACTAGTATTAGATTATTTCTAGATCAAAAATTGAATTGAAAGAGACATTCTGTCTCTAATAAGAAGCAATTTCCCTCAATTTGTAGTGGAAAAATAACAAGATTATATTGATAGCTGCCTTTAAAACCTGAGAAAAATAAACTATTGAATTTGTGGAAATCCAGCTGGTTTTAGGAATATGCACTGGTTTTATGTTTCTTGGCATTTCATGTAATGAATGACATTATGACCGTTCTTGAAAGCAATAAATTGATGACCCTGTATCAACAGTTTGATCACAGCTAAAGAAGCGTAACTGAAACTCATTTTTCCTAAGTTTCCTTTCTAAGTTTCAATAAGCATATTCAGCAAACAAGAGATCCAATATGGCCCTAAACTGCTCACCTGAGAGTGACTTCTATTAAGCTGATAAGGCAAGCCCTGCAATTCCCAAGTTTGCAAATCACAATTTCATGAACAAGTTTGGAAAAGGGTCACCCAAGAAACATTTCTGCCAAGTTTAGTCCAAATTGGCCCAAGAGTTTAGAAGGATTTGATATTTAAAGAATTATAATTATCATGATTTCCCCAAGTCAATCAAGCCCCATTCTGCCAAGAACAACTTTTTTTGCAAGTCAAAATTTTAAGAACAATCTTCGAATAGGGTCACCCAAGGAACACTCCTGTTAAGAAAAGTTCAATAGAACGGTTTAGGAGAAGAATTTTAAAAAATTATTTCATGATTTCTCAAGTCTAATAAGCCCAGCCTTGCTATGCCCCTTTTTTGCAAATTATTATTTCCCTAAAAAGTTTTGTAAAAGGTCACCTAAGGAGCATTCCTGCAAATGTTAGTTGAAATTAGTCCTTGTTTTTAGAAGAAGATTTCTAAAGAATTATTTCATTAGCTCTTGTAAGACTGATAAGCCCTATCTGCCTCACCCCTATTTTTTCCAGCTGTATAGTTAGGTTGTTTAATTGCAGACAAACCATTTTACTTTTTTGTTTTATGCTACTAGCCATAAATTTTGCAAAATAATGCCATCTAAAATCGAAGTGGAACTTCCTGTCCAAGTCACTGAGAGGGGCCAACAGCAGTGGGTAGGGCCAGCAATAGGTAAATTTAACCCATTCCCACACGATAAAATAATAAATCATTAATATTTTGGAAAATGAAGAAATTACAAGTATCAAGCAATTTCTTCATTACCCACTATGTTTTCTATCCAAAAAGACAAAAAAGTTTGAAATTCCAGTAACTTGAAATTGATGTCTGAAGCTTCCTTCAATTTGGACTAGACTAAATTCAAAGAAGTTGCAGATGACAATTTTAAGTTGATGAAATCATTAAAATCTGTGTCTTATGGGGTGGAAAACATTGTGGAAAATAAAGAAATTGCTTGTAACACGCAGTTTCATCATTTTCCACAATGTTTTTTAAAGCTTTCATATTGAGGGGCATTTAAGAGCGTCACTGTTTGGGAATTGGTTAAATTGTGTTCTACTGGAAAGACTGTAATATTTCTCTAACAACATAATAACAAAAGTGCCATAGTCACAATATATGCTACCACAAGGAGATCCCTTTTTCTGTGATGCAGCCTAGAATTTTAAAAATTTGATAATATGCATAAGGTCAGGTGACTATTGATTGATTGATTGAATGGGGTTTAACACCGAATTTAACAGTATTTCAGTCATATCGCAGCGGCTCGAGCACCTAACAATTGATTCATGGTATTTCTCACACCAGTACAACCACTACATCCTTTCCTAGCCTCCAGCTGCTATCCCACTTTGGTTTAAGATTATCCACCCATTGGTGAGAGACAAATGTCAGAAAGAATACGTGCTGGCACCGTGGATCGAACCCATGACAACCCATGGTTGAAGATTAGGAGTCTGACGCGCTACCGACTGCGCTATGACAGCGGTGTCAGGTGACTAGGAACATTCTGTAAAATTTTTTAGCAAATCTGAACAGTAAAAAAGGAGTTGCATTGACAAGAAGTCCACCATCGGCAGCTTATATAGAACAATTGTTTTGGTTGCATTTATCTGCAACTGTTTGTTTTTTTAATGAAACAAAAACTGAATTACATTTTTGTCACATTTTTCCAGAAGAACATTTTGATCTAGAGAAGATCTATAGAAGTGGTGCAAAATGTGTGCGTGAAAGCTGTTTGCACAACTAATGAACCTGTGAACAATAAAAGAGTGCAAATACAGCAATAATGAAGTTTTGTCTTCAGCAAGCCTGTCTCCCGTCTACCACACAGACAGCCATAAATAAATCCTTGTGTAACAAATTAAGTGATGCAATAGACAGACAAAAGTATTGGTCAAAAGGAGATTTTTACTCTGAGGATAGAATTTACAATTCTTACAACATCAATATTTGTCATTCAAAAAAACAATCACATTTATTTATGCCAACATGTCAAATAAATTTAGGCTAATTAAAAATAGGGTAAAAATGGCTAACTTTCAAACATTTTAGGTTTGACTGGCCTAGTGCTTCCACCTTTTACACCAATTGCCTCTTACAAATTGCAAGTTCCAGCTTACACATTGCAAGTTCCATGTGAGAACCATTCATAAACACTTTAAGCACACAACTGTGGTCTACTATTATATCTGTAAAGACTTAACCTATTCCCACACAGTGATGCTTTTTGATACCTCCAAGCTTTTAAAACATTGTGGAAATAAAGAAATTGCTTGTAACAAAATTTTTTTCCTTATTTACAATGTTTTCTACCGACAATTTTTTTTAAAAAAGCCAAATTTCATCGATTTGTCGTCCGCATCATCTTTCAATTTGGACCAGTCTAAAATTTTGTCGTTTGGTTAATGGGTTACTGTCTGGTCACTATCTTAAATCTACACATACAAGTATTGTATGCAAAGTGGCTACTGAGATTGCATGGTACAACTGATTTTTGGTGTCACCCCAGTAGAGTTTCACTATATGAAAGTTACAGATTAACAATGGACAACAAACACAGGGTGATTACCTTGGCTCCTGGATAAGCACTTTGACTTGCAACAAGGTAAAAACAGCTAACCTTTGTCCTACCGAATAAAATCCTCAACAGAATCACATTAAAATCTAGAGGAAGTACCAATTCCAAGTCAATTTGTTTATTTTAACAAGAGCACCACCTATGGGTGCCTACGCTCGGCTGTTGGGTGCTGGATAGTGGACATAATGCATCTAGAGTTATCCTCATTGATAGAATAGGTTGCTCTTTTGATAGTGAACAAGTGTGCCAAGTTTCAAGTGAATCCCTTTAGTAGAATCAGAGATCTCACAAAATGTCAAAGTTTACACACGACCATGACGACAACAACGCAGACAATGTTGACACCAAGGCTATAGCAATACCTTGGATTTTCTCCGAAAACAGCTGAGCCAAAAATATATCCTAAAAACAAACATAATACTGAGTTCTTGTATTAAATTTGAATAAAATTCAACCAAAAGTTTATGAGAAAATGGGGGCCCCCAAAATTTTATGCTACAGACAACCCAACCTTTTACAAACAAGTTGACTCCTATTTAAGCCCCAAATTATAGGCTTGGGGCGTATAATTCAAATATTTTGTCGCTATCTTAGTAAACTTTCCGACAGAAGAGAAAGAATGTACATTAAAGAATGTTAGATAAATGTTTGAAGTCCCTCAATAGAATATATCCAAAAAGTTTCTGAGGTAATTCTTAAATCAATAGGCAGAAGTACAAGCCCACTATTCACAATTACGTAAACTGACAGATAGGATAAATCAGCTCCTATATACCCTATTTGTTCTGCTAATTCTTGGGAAATAAAAGATTTTGTAACTTGGGTTAGACAACATGTGACAATCATGAGGGTATTGCATAGCTATACCAACTATGTAATACCAAATCCCCTACCTGCCATAATTTTTTCTGTGAATCTGTCCATGTTCCAAGCTAGTTATTTCAAAACAACAGGGTAAAGATGGCCCTAAATCGCTCACCAGAATTAATTTACACTTATTTTTTTCACCCCCACGGGACCCAAATTCCACACTCTAAAACACTGTTTGGATTAACAGCACTTATATGGGTCACATTTCACACAAAAACACAACAATATAAAGCTATTCCCTAAACAAAGGGAAGGCAATAATCATTAATCACTGGAAAGATAATATGTGAAAGATCTAAAGCACAAGTACACATCATGGAGAATCATTGTAGTAAATATAAATCACTTTCAATCAACAGTATAGACACAAGTTTCAACCATTTAAGAAGTTGCTTACACTAGAAACTAGGCATTTTTTTAAATTCAAGGGCAGATAATTGGTGAAGAACTAAAGCTATCTTAATTTCAAAGGTTTGATGCACCAGTAGAAACCATAAAGATTCATTATGCAAAATTACAACTTCTTTTGATTGAAACTGTAGGAGGAGTTGGGCAAACAAGAAATATGGTGATTTATTTCAAGTCAAGGACAGACAATTAAAGAAGGACTGGAGTTTTTCAAATCTCAGAGGTCTTATGCACACCGATACATCATAGAGATACATTGTAGCAAGTTACAGTTCTTTCCCATTGATACTGTAGGAGGAGTTGCGCAGACATGAAATTTATTTATTTATTTTTTTCAATAAAAGGGCAGACAATTCTAGAACAACTAGAGTGATTTGAATTTCAAAGATCTTGTGCACAACTAGACATCATTGAGATACATTTTAGCAAGTTTAAGTTTGTTCCAACTGTTACTGTAGGAGGAGTTTGGCAGACATGAAATATAGTGATTTTTTTCGATTAAAGGACAAAATATTCAAGATAATTATAGAACGACTAGAGTGATTTGAATTTCAAAGGTCTTAAACACAACTAGACATCAGAGAGAATCATTGTAGCAAGTTTCAGTTCATTCCTATTGATACTGTAGGAGGAGTTGTGCACACAAAAATTCTGAACAGATACACACAGGGACAACCGGGGCCATAACATAATACAGTCCTTTGGGCGTATAAAAAAAGCAGCCCAATATCTGCCAGCGTTGAGAATAAAATACAGAACATAGACATAGGACAGACACTCAGAGAGCAAGCCTAATGTCACTTTTGACTCTAAAAAGCTAAATTTGTCTGATCACCATAATTCTGTTGGTCAGAAACTTTGATTATTTCAAAAATATTTTCAACAACAAAAAAAAAATCAAGCTGCACTTTTGTCTTCTATTTTCCTATATATGCCTGCAGGTCAATATTTATTTTGAAAATTACATTTCACAAACAACTCTGACTAGAAAGTGTCTTTACCTCATGCCAAAGCAGGAAAAGTCAAGGGTCAGCATGATAAGGGTTAACAATAGCTAGCAAACATTGCACAAAAATATTCAAATTCGTGGGAAAAGCTATTACAGTTAAGTGGTCCAATCAGAAATGGTTTGGGAGACATTTGGAATGATTTCAGACTGTTCAAAGGTATCAATTACCTTGAGGAAAATGCATTGATTTTCTCCTTATATCACCGATAAAAATGGATTCCCCACAGGATCCGAATTCTTATGCAGCACTAAATTGGTAACATTACGCTATTTTCTTGACACATTCGCAATCATTTGACACTCTTCGAGAGAGAAATCGGAAGTTTGATATTTTCAGGGATTGTTGCAATATGTTGAATCTGTTGTACTATATGTTGTTCTTGAAACAGCATGTTCTTGATTTTCCAGTTTGAAACTGACAGATCACTGCTGTCACTAAATCAGGACAGCATGCCGATGCAAACACTTGGCTGTTCAAGTGCTTGATTGCGGAAAAAAATTTAAAAAGAAAAAAGGGGAGGGCATGATTCATTAAAAAATGTATGCAGAGTTATCCCACTTACTGGTATAGATTATTCTTTCAATAGTGAACATATATATATTCAAGCAATTATTTTCAGTAATAACAGTGATAATAAATCAATTGGTCAGCACAAAACAGTTTTAACTGCCTATATGTTTATAGGCAGTTACAACTGTTTTGCGCTGACCCAATAAAATGTAAATATTTTCAGACAACAGCACTGACAGGGACCTACATCAGAGCTATAACAATAATGATCTTACTTTTTCTACAAAAACAGCCTAGCTAAAAGTCACCCCTACAATAAAATTTCTTCATTTATATTGGAAATGAACTTTGAACTCAGACATATATTTCTCCTTTTCTCATAATGTTATCTACCTTATTTGGAAGATATATTCCAATTTAGGGCAAAATCTCATCTACAACTTCTTTCAAATTGGACAAGTCTAATTTTCTCTATATTAAGTTCTGAAAAGGCAGGATGATTTGGAGTTTAACTAAACCCCTTCCACAAATCCTTTAAATTTGCAATTACTAATTAAGAAAATGAAAGTACTGTAAGCTAGCAAAGCAAGGTTGAATTTAGAAAATCTTTCCCTTGTTGGGTAGAAAACATTGTGGGCATTGAAGAAATTGCTTGTTACAAGCAATGTCTTCATTGTTCACAATGTTTTCCAGAGTTTTTTTTGAGATGCTTAAAAAGCGGAATTGAGTGGGAATGGGTTAAAAAGCATGCTTTTGACAGAGTTCTCTACAATTTGAACATAATTTGCAACTATTATTAAACGATTATTTTTAGCATAAGCATTTAACGGATTTAGTGGTTAAGCCTCCAGTAGTAGTTTGCACTCATTGAAGCTCCAAAACTTTGTGTGTTAACTTAAGCTATCAAAGCTGACGCTTTGCTTGCTAAAAATAATGAGAAATGTTGGTACTGTAGGAAAAAAAAATAATTTTTTTTCTCATCTGAGTTTCTTTCCTATTATGGAATTTATAATCTTTGAATTTCTGATCAAGTTTAGCCAGACACTAGATTACAAAGCTGTTTGATTTCAGTTCAATCTAAAATCTTGTCATTTGGTAATAGGTTAATTCTGACATTAGAATGCATAAAAAGCTGTAAGATAACACAAAATTCCCATTTCTTTCTAATCTAGTGCCAATCACCAGACGCTGTAGACAAATCGGCAAAGAATAAATGTCAATAAAACTTCTCTGAAATCACGTTATCCAAGGACCTTGTCACCAGGCTAATCAGAGGCAACCATGTTGTTTACAAAGCTTATTTCATATTTCTTAACCAATTACCAGGCAACAAAATATTCAACTAGTTGGAATTGACGTCCTTTTAAGTTATAAAAACAATAAGGTTGAAAGTTTGTAATTGGCAATTTCTTCATTTTAATCAATATTTTCCTAACTCTTTTCTTGGGGGAATTATAAAGTGTCACTGAGTGGGAATCACTTTAAGTGTTTAACCCATTCCCACACAGTGACGCTTTTGGACGCCCCTATAAGAAAAGCAATTGAGAAAACATTGTGTAAAATGAAGAAATTGTTTGTAACAAGCAATTTCTTCATTTTACACAATGTTTTCTACCCAGAAAGTTGAAAAATCTGAAATTTCATCAACTTTTAATTGTCGTCTGCTACTCCTTTGAATTTGGACCAGTCTTAAATTTTGTTGTTTGGGAATGGGTTAAACTCTTGTCATACTGAACCAAGACTACTCCTGTTTTGGCAGGAGGTGTACACAAAGATCAAAAGAAATACTAAACCACAACCAGTGCTTTGAGTGCTTTCAGCCCTTTGTTTTTAATGCATTTCTGAAAAGGATTTATTCAGCATGATAAGGGTTTAATTCAAAAGCAACAAGAAATTTCTTCAATGTCCATAATGTTTTCTACCCTACAAGGCAACGATTTTCTAAATTCCTTTGTCTACTGCATGTTACTTCTTAAAATTTGGACCTTCCTGAAATTAGTTATGTGGTAATGGGTTAATCTAGATTAATTCTTAACACCATTTTTATCAATAATGTGCATTGTCACACCTAGTTCACATCTCTTAACTCAGTACCACACAATGACACTTTTTAATGCCCTTCAAGTAAAACTAGAAATTGTCGCAAAGCGGACTAATACCCCCAAACGCTCGAGCGCTTGTCCATATGCAAGTGCTATCCAAACGGCAGTAATAAAAAATTAACTTTTTAATCAAAGGGCCATAAATCAGTCAAAAATAAATGGACCATAACCAAAAAAGGATATGCACATGTCTGAATTATACAGAGTCTTTCTGTCAAATTTGAATCAAATCCATCCAATGGTTGCTGAGAAATTGAGCAGACACAATTTTCACCTTTTTTAGGGCCACAACTCCGTCAAAAATCAATGGACTGTAATAGTTTGGGGGGGGGGGTTATAAGAATTGGGAAAACATTGTAATGAAGAAATTGCTTACAACAAGCAATTTTTTCATCGTCCAATAAGTTTTCTTCCCCAAAAGACAAAAAAAACCCAAAAAAACCCTGATGTGTTTGTGAAAAACGAATGCAACCAAAACAGCAAATTTTTCATAAGTATCATTGAGATCTATCATTTTGCCATATATAAGCATTGTATCTTGAATAGGCTGGTAGTAATTGGCAATGTTAAGTTTGTGGTTAAGTTTTGCAGACAGACAGACAGACCAACAGATGGGAGACTGAATAACAGACAAACAGATGGACAACGGTAAAAAAAATATGACCCCGATCCTTCGATGTGGGGGCATAAAAAATTAGAATTCAATCAACTTGAAATTGTCATCTCCAACTCCTTTTAACTTGCACCAGTCTAGAATGATGGGTTTATCTTCATTTATGATGGTTTAACTCAAAACATTGCAAAGAAATGCTTCATTTTCTTTCTAGGTAATAGTCAGTGGAATCAAGTTCATAGCAACACCAATTTGTCAAAGCTTTTGTTGCAATTAACCCTTTCCCGTTCAAATACGGGATTTTACGTTCCTGTGATTTTATACCCGAGAAAACATTGTGGAAAAAGAAGAAATTGCTTGTAACAAGCAATTTCTCCTTTTTCCACAATATTTCTACCATATAGGATGGTTTCATTTCAAATGGCATCCAGTTTTCATTGTCGTCTGCAACCTCTTTCAATTTGGACTAGTCTAGAATTTCCAAAACGGGAAAGGGTTAACCACAAATTGCTATTAAAAGGAGCTAATTTGTTCTATGAATTCAATATATGTGCAAAATGTGAGTTGCAGGTAAGCAGTGAATTGCTTTTATCAGGGTTGTAATTAAGAGGATACCACTGTACTAACTCAATACGAGACAACAGAATTTTAGACTAGTCCATATTCAAAGGGGTTGCAGCCGATAATTTCAAACTTATGAAATGTTGGATTTTTGTTACCTTTTGAGCAGAAACATTGTTGATAATGAAGAAATTGCTTGTAACAAGCAATTTCTTTATAATCAACAATGTTTTCCGATGTTTTTTTTCTAAGGATGTCAAAAAGCTTCATTCGAATTGAGTGGGAATGGGCTAACTTAATAAAAGCCTCAGTCAAAGTCTTTCCAATGTTAGATTGCCATCTTGTTGATCTTTCAACCCTTGTCATGCATGATGTACTGAGAATATTTCTGTTTTGGCAGGAGGCATAGATTTGCCAAAAACACCTGCAATCTGATTTTAGTCCACATCTCCTGTTTGTCCCTTCTAAGCTAAAGTTGATTATGAAAATTAATTTTCAATTGAAATATTGACCAACATTCAAGTTAAGACTTTCAGTTCCTTGATATTCGTATAATTCTGAGAGATTATAATTTATTCTGCATGACAAGGGGTAGAACCTTGAATTTCACTACATATTCAGTGCTATTGTTGAATGCACATTTATAGCTTGATCACTTTGGCAAGTACACTCTGTATTTCCTAAACCCCTGGATAAAATTTCATGAAATCTCCCTCAAGAGTCTATCTCATAAAGAGGATGTGTGGTGCAAAAGGACCATAACTCAAGCTTTATACTATCGAATGATTACTAAGAATGAGAAAAACCCTGTCTTCTCCCTATCACCTTAGCCTAGTTACACAGTCCAAATTAATTAGAGTTGCAGATGACAATTTCGAGTCAGTAAAATTTGAACAAGAGCGCTGCTTGTAGATGCCAATGCTTGGCTTGGCTGCAGGCACTTTACAACTTCAGTTGAGATAAAGGAAATGTCAAAGTTTTTAGATGAGATGCCCTTGGAATATGACCTTGACCTTGAACTTTGTTAAAGCAGAAAGGTCTAAATATGTCACAAATAACAGACAGGTGAAATGTGGGGTCCCTTTGAGCCATTACCAGAGAGCAAAATTTAGATTCGTCAAAATGGGGAATGTCACAGTTGCTTAAGAAAATTTTAAGTTTATTAACTTTTAGATATTTTCAACTTTCTTGATAGAAAATATTGTTTATTATGAAGAAATTGCTTAACAAGCAATTTCTTCATTTTTCACAAAGTTTTCTTAAGCTTTTTTCCTGGGGGCGACAAAAAGAGTCATTATGTGTGAAAGGGTTCAAGTACAGTGATAGTAGAGATATGGGAAAATGTCAAAGTTTTTGGACGACTATGACGCAGATGCATTAAATGACCTCAGGGCTCTAAAAAGTAACCTCAGGTTTTCTCTGAAAACAGCAAAGCTTAAATATTTGCCTGATAGGGTAGACAACATTATGGACATTGAAATAATACCTGGTTACAAGCAATTAATCTTAACCCATTCCAACACAGTGAAGCTTTTAGACACGGCCTCCCACCCCCTGGAAAAAAAGCTTTGAAAAACATTATAGACAATGAAGAAAAGATAGAAAATTCCAAATTTTCATAACCTTTAAATTATTGTCTGCAACTCCATTCAATTTTGACCAGTCTAAAATTTTGCTGTCTTGTAATGGGTTAAAGCTTAATCAGGGCTTATAAAAGTGGATTGTCATGAGTTTGAACAACATAGGACTGAGTCAGAAACCTAAAAATAATTCAAATAGGAAGTTTACTCGTCAATATAATGTTACAAAAAGTGTTATCATAGCTATCCTTCTCTAAATTTTAGCAACTAAAGTTAGACAGCACCTGCTGCTTAACATATTACTATTAGACAAAATTTCAGGCAGGTATAAATTGAAAGGAGCTGTAGATGGCAATTTGAAATTAATGAAATTTTAGATTTTTTCAACTTTATAGGTAGAAAAAATTGTGGAAACTGAAGAAATTGCTTGTAACAAGTTTTCTAAAGCTTTTTTCTCTTGGAGGTGTCATTAAGTGTTGTTAATTGTGTGGGAATGAGTTTATGCATTTGTTACTGTAAAAGATTAAAAGGGTGGCAGTCTGAACCTTCATTTAATTCAGAAAATTCCAAAACATTTGAAGTTTGGACAAATTAAATTAGGAAGCATAAAATGACTGAATGAGAAGAAGATTAATTTGTGCAGCATGTTCTGCAGAATCCAGAAAATACAGACTTATTATCTCAACAGACGGGAGATAAATGAATATACATCAATATTCCGTGTCTTCACTCAGATATTCCTTTTAACTCTTGTCATGCTAACAAATTTCTTTCAGAATTGTATTAGAATTAAAGGACTGAAAGCAATGTAAGGCCTTATTGTGGGTCACTATTTGTTTGGGACGCCAATTCTATAATCAAGTCTTTCTGAAAAGGCACATACAAGCATGAGTTGTAGACTAAAATCAGACCCAAAATATATGCAGGTTAATCTTTATCTATACCCCTTATCAAAAACAGGAATATAATAGGTTCAGCATGGCAAAGGTTGACCAATACCTAAAGAAAACAAGAGGGCCGTTGGCCCTGGGGCGCACACCTGAGATATAGGCTCTTTTTCTTTCAACAGTCTAATTTCATGTTAAGGTTAGGATTATGAAACAAGTGGGCCACAATTACATATAAAGACTATGAACCTAGGGATCCAAAAGTCTAAATTACAAATTCCAAGGCTTTAGTGCTGATTTGAAAGAAGGAAAAAACTTTTTCAATGGGTTATAATTTCAGAAATAAGAAAGAAGTCTGTGAACTGATGCTTCATGCCTATACCCCCCCCCCCCCTGGTTCCGCCCCAGGAGACCCGAGGATCATAATTTTAGCTATTTTGTAAAAGATCAATATACTGATGCTCATGAAGAATATCAAGGCTCTATGCCTTCTGGGTCAGGAGGAGAAGATTCTTAAAGATTATTTTGAAATTTCACTTTTGTTGCCATGGCAACCAGAGTTTAAAATGGATTTCAATTCTTTTAGCTAATTTTAAGGGGGACCATCTAAGGAACATTTCTGCCAAATTTGGTTCAAATTGGCCCAGTGGTTTGGGTGGAGTTGTCTTTTAAAAAACCGTTATTTATTTCTGTATAACCCCCCCCCCCCCGGGGGCTCTGCCCCTGGGGACCCGATGATCGTGACTTTAGCTATTTACTTCATGCAAAATATCAAGGCTCTACACCCTCTGGGTCAGGAGGAGAAGATTTTTAAAGATTATTTTAAAATTTCAAATTTGTTGCCATGGCAACCAGAGTTTTTAACAGATTTCTATTCTTGTAGCTATTTTTGAAGGGGACCATCTAAGGAACTTTTCTGCCAAATTTGGTTCAAATTGGCCCAGTGGTTTTGGTGGAGTTGTCTTTTAAAAAATATTTTTTTATTTCTTTTAAAAAATCGCTCTTTATATCTATATAAACCCCATCCCCCTGGGGACCCAAGGATCATGATTTTAGCTGTTTTGTAAGAGGTCAATATACTGATGCTTCATGCAAAATATCAAGGCTCTACGCCTTCTGGGTCAGGAGGAGAAGATTTTTAAAGATTACTTTAAAATTTCACTTTTGTTGCCATGGCAACCAGAGTTTTTAACGGATTTCAATTCTTTTAGCTTTTTTTGAAGGGGACCACCTAAGGAACTTTTCTGCCAAATTTGGTTCAAATCGGCCCAGTGGTTTGGGAGTAGATGTCATTTAAAAAATCGCTCTTTATTATTTCCATATAACTCCCCCCCCCCCCCCCAGGGCTCCGCCCCTGGGGACCCGAGGATCATGATTTTAGCTATTTTGAAAGAGGTCAATATACTGATGCTTCATGCAAAATGTTAAGGCTCTACGCCCTCTGGGTCAGGAGGAGATAATTTTTAAAGATTATTTTAAATTTCACTTTTGTTGCCATGGCAACCAGAGTTTTCAATGGATTTCAATTCTTTTATCTATTTTTGATGGGGACCACCTAAGGAACATTTCTGCCAAATTTTGTTCAAATTGGCACTGTGGTTTGGGAGGAGATGTCGTTTAAGAAATTGTTGACGGACGACTCACGATGTGCTCAGGTGAGCTAAAAAACTCTGAAAAACATTGTGTAGAATGTCTGAGAAATTCAGAGAAGTAAAAGTAGAAGTCACTTGTAATAAGCAATCTATAATTCTCCTTTTCTTGCTTAGTTCAGAAACTCTATTTGTTTAATACTTTCTACAATTCTTTGGGGCATTTGACAAAAATCATCATGACATACATCATTTGTCTCTAACCAATATTTTGAGTAAGTGTTAGAAAATGAGCAGCAGTGGTAGCTCATTTGGAAAATTGTGGTTTGGCAAGACAAGAAACACTAAAAGCCATGGTTAGGTGCACTTGCCTCTGCTATGTAACTTAAATACTGCTGAAAATGTTGTTGAACCAAATGCAATAAGAGCAGCCCATGCGGGTAACAATGATTGGCTTTTCAAGAGCCTTCATTGAGTTTGACTGAACACAAATTAAGACTTTCAAGTAAAATAATGTGTTAATGAATATCAGAGATACTATAAATGTCAAATAAATCCTTAGCTTAGTGTAAAGACATCACAAGTGTCTAAAATACTTTGTATAGACACTTATGATGTTTTTGCACTAAGCCACTGCAATGTTTCTGGCTGGACCAGCTGCTGACACAGACACAGACAATGACGTAGCAATACCTTGTATTTTTTTCTGAAAACAGCTAAGCTAATGAGAAATAATGAATTTACAAAGTTTATGTCTTTTTCATTAAAATCTTCAACAAAACAAATAAAATGCCATCTTTTTCTGCTTTTGAAATTGCTTCCAAAATTGTATCAAAAAATTTCTAAGTAATTCTATCTTTCAGGAATTGGCAACCATACACAAAGGTTTTTAAGTTTCATAGTATTCTTTTATTAAATTCGAAGTAATCAAATGCTTACAATGTAGGGAACAAGGAATTCTGTCTGCAACAAATATCACTAGATATAGCCTTGCCAAGAAGGAAGAAAAATTTGCATAATTCATTTCATTTTATTGGAGGATATAAATGGATTGTATTTAATTCCTAGTCCTAAACCAGGATTTTCTGTCTGTATTTAGAAGTTAAAAAAAGGCCTATATCACTCTACTAGTCTTAAGCCTGACATCTCTACATTTCTGTGGACTTCACCCTAGCAACATTTCTGCCAACGAACAATGTGCTCTTTTAAAAAGATACTGACAGAAAAAAATTAAGCAAGTTGTTGATTCAAGCTGTAGTTATAAGGTTTTAAAATTACACCAATTATATCCCTTATAGAGTAGCAGACTACAGGGAAAAACATCTATAAGATTTTGAAAAGCATCATGCAAGCTCAACTGGCTATGATGTTTGGACATCAAAGAGCTATTGGTATACTTCAAGCTGGTATAGCAGTAAGAGATTCACTCACAAAGTGATGTCAAGTCAAATGGCGCAGATTTTTAATTGAGGACCGTTGTGCCCTGTTCAGGTCTCCCGTTCAGGTCTCACAAAACAAAGCCCCAAGGTATCTGTTTTTCTACCTTAACCCATTACCACAAAGACGCTTTTGGACTTCCCCCGAAAAAAGATTTGAAAAACATTAAGGAAAAGAAGAAATTGCTTGCTACAAGCCATTTCTTTATTATTCACAATGTTTTCTTCTCCAAAAGACAAAGATTTTTTTTTTAATTTCATGAACTAATAACTGTGGTATGTACCTTCTTTCAAATTTGACCAGGCTAAAAACTTGTGGTGTGGGAATGGGTTAAAGATTCCTGTAGACCCAAGCATTTATACAACTCCTTCTGAATGGTACTAGATCAATGAAGTACAGCAGTACTTGACAAGAGGACCATGATGGTCCTAAATCGCTCACCTGAGGCATCTCCAAATTACAGTACTTTTTAGTATAAAAAAGACACAACTTGAGCAAAATTAATAAAAGATATATAAGATTTTGGGCTTTGTACAAAACAATCCAGTAATGCTTTACAATAATAATGAATGCCTTTGGCTTTATAGTTTAATCCATTACCAAACTATCCCAGAATTTGTCACCTTCAGGGAAAACAGGTTTGAAAAATACATAGTGAGAAAGGGAGTGACAAGCAATTTATCCATTTCTCACAGTTTTTTCTACCTGAAATTCT
The DNA here is from genome assembly GCA_946902895.1 of Fragum fragum. NCBI lineage: Eukaryota > Metazoa > Mollusca > Bivalvia > Cardiida > Cardiidae > Fragum > Fragum fragum. The sequence goes on along the minus strand of OX336379.1, from coordinate 31,494,968 downwards.
TTGTATTTAGATTTCAATCAAACTCTTATTACTGTCTGCAACTTCAATGGGTGTAATTTTAGCAACCTTGGTAGAGAACAATCTGGATGTACTATAAATCAAAATATGAATGCATTACAACTTATACATGAGGAGTGGAAAATATTTGAACATGCTCTTATTGGGCGTTTTTCATATCCTTGGATGCCTTGGGAAGGGCCATGTTTAAATATTTAAAAAAACTTGGTTGAGAACAATATGATTGAGCTCTATATAAAATATAAATGCCTTTGGCCTTGTAGTCTGTTAAAAAAAAGACAACAAAGATTTTCTAAAATTTCCATTTTCATATGCCGCAGTTACAAGAGTTCACAGAATTTAATTCTTTTAACAACTTTTGAAGAGCTTCACCTAAAATACATCCCTGCAAAGTTTTAGATTGATTGGCCAAATGGTTGAGGAGGAGAAAATTTTTAAAGATTTTTACAGATTAACTAAAGATTCCCATTTTCACATGCCGCGGCAACCAGAGTTTTTGAGGGAATTAAATTCTTTTAACAACTTTTGTAGAACTTCACCCAAGGAACATCCCTGCTAAGTTTCAGCTTGATTGGCCTACTTGTTTAGGAGGAGAAAATTTTTAAAGATTTTTACAGAATTACTTAAGATTCCCATTTTCACATGCCGCGGCAACCAAAGTTTTTGACGGAATTAAATTCTTTTAACAACTTTTGTAGAACTTCACCCAAGGAACATCTCTGCAAAAAGTCAGCTTGATTGGCCTACTGGTTTAGGAGGAGAAGATTTTTAAAGATTTTTACAGATTTACTAAAGATTCCCATTTTCACATGCCGCATCAACGAGAGTTTTTGATGGAATTAAATTCTTTTAACAACTTTTGTAGAACTTCACCCAAGGAACATCCCTGCAAAGTTTCAGCTTGATTGGCCACCTGGTTGAGGAGGAGAAGATTTTTAAAGATTTTTACAGATTTATTCAAGATTCCCATTTTCACATGCCGCGGCAACCAAAGTTTTTGACGGAATTTAATTCTTTTAACAACTTTTGTAGAACTTAATCCAAAGAACATCTCTGCAAAGTTTCAGCTTGATTGGCCTACTGGTTTAGGAGGAGAAGATTTTTAAAGATTTTTACAGATTTACTAAAGATTCCCATTTTCACATGCCGCGGCAACCAGAGTTTTTGACAGAATTAAATTCTTTTAACAACTTTTGTAGAACTTCACTCAAGGAACATCCCTGCAAAAATTCAGCATGATTGGCCTACTGGTTTAGGAGGAGAAGATTTTTAAAGAAATTGTGGACGGACGGACAGACGGACAGACGGACAGACGGACAGACGGACGGACGGACGACGGACAACGACCGATCACAATAGCTCACCTCGCACTTTGTGCTCAGGTGAGCTAAAAATACATGCTCCTTATTAATCCACATAATTATGGAGCACTGAAGTTAGCTCGTTTTTTTGGACAACTGAACCCTGTCTTATTTAAGATTAGACAGATTTTGGTGGAATAGCTTATGGCAGATCTTCACAATTTGAAAGTTCCTGCAACAGAACAATAAAATTAAAGCAGTGGTTTGAAAAGGCTTTTTTATTCTGGCTGCCATAGTAACCAGTTTTATATGGAAGGAATCTGAAGGGGGACCTGTTACCTCGGGAAATTTTCTGTGAAATTTGGTACAGTTTCTCAGTAAAGGATGTTTAACAAAAAAAGTTAAGGGCCACACATGATGGACACAAGTCCCCATATCAATTTCAGAAAATACAGCTCTTAAGATTATAGATGTTTGTAATCAAGTTAAGCTCAAATTCCAAAATGATTAGGTCCCAATCTGACAGCTGTAATTCTAGTCAAATCACTACAGATTTATCTGTAGCAGTAGATGAACAACATTTTTAGCATCATAAAGATTCAATTGTAAATTCTGCCATCTTACATTATGATCCATAGTACTCTCAGAGATTGTAGCTTGTTTGAAAAGGGTATCATTTCCTGAACTATTCTATAGAGAGATAAATTATATATAGGGTCAGAACCTTATATGGTATAAATAAACTTAACTTTCTGCCAAAGAAAGTCTAACAATGTCTAGGATACAGACACTGTAATTATATATGTCACAGATTAGCTTGGTCTGAGCCAAGATCTTAAATATATTGGTTTAAACATACAATACAGTCAAATCCCTAGTGTCAGAAATTCAATCTTCCTACTGGCTTTTTATGAAGTTACGGCCCAGTATATCAAATTAATGTAGCAAAAAAGTGTGTCTATACATGATCTAAAGCCTCTCTAACCCATAACAAGACGGCAAAATTGTAGACAAATTATATTTGGTGAAATTTTGAATTTTTTTTTACTTGAGGGGTAGAAAACATTGTGGATAATGAAGAAATTGGTTGTAACAAGCAATTTCTTTTTTTTCCACAATGTTTTTCAAAGTTTTTTTCTGGGGCATCTAAAGGCATCATTCAGAAGGAATGGGTTAACCCAAGTGGGAATGGGTTAATCCATTCCCACACAATCCCTCAATTTTATGCCCCTCAAGAAAAAGGAAAACATTGTGGAAAATGAAGAAATTGCTTGAATCAAGTAATTTCTTCATTGTCCATAATGTTTTCTATCCAAAAAGACAAACTAATTTAAAATTCCATCAACTGGAAAGTGTTGTCTGCAGCTTCTTTCAATTAGTCTAAATTTCTGTTCTGTGGGAATGGGTTAAACAGTGCCTGTCCTTGAAATAATAGTAAAATTTAACTTATTCAGATATTGCCTGGGTATTTGGCCGTCTTTCCTCAAGCCATACCATGGGGTTCACCATGTGGTTGTATCAAACATGACCTCTTTTAAACATACAATATACATGTACCACTGAAATCCGATATCCCGCCGATAAAGCTTGATAGCAAACTGAAGCCAGTTAGATTTAGGCTTCTTGTGCACTGCATTTCTGCTTGATGAGTGCAATAAAAGCTACTATACTTTCAGAGATACACTCTTGACAAAATCTTAGTCTTAAAAACAACAAAGGGCAATAACTCCAAAATAATGCAAGCAAGAGTTGTGGGTCTTGTACACTGCACTTCTCCTCAACGAGATCTATCCACCTATGAAGTTTAAAGTTAATAGCTATCATACTTTATGAGATTATGCTTCGGACAAAATCTTTCTTTCTAAAACAACAAAGGGCATTAACTCCAAAATTATGCAAGCAAAAGTTGTGGTTCTTGTGCACTGCACTTCTCCTCAATGAGATCTATCAATTGAAGTTTCAAGTCGATAGCATTTATACTTTAGGAGATATGCTCCCGACAAGGTAAGTGACAGAATGATTGAAGGACGGAATGAGGGGTGGAGACCTTTTCTATATCCTCTTCACCGAAACGGCGGGTGATAATAAAGGTTTGATGCAAATTTAAATGCTTCAGGTAAACAATCATAAAGACTAGAAGGAGGGGGCCGTCACAGATTTTAATGCCGTTTCATTACATCACAGCAATATTCACTTATTTATGCGTTTCCTTGGTTTATTTATTACTTAGACTAAGGGCTTTGTAAACCATGCTCATATAGACATTGTTATATCCACTAGAAGCAATCCACTAGAAAGCGGTACTCATGACCTTCGACATCTCACAACTTATGAGTCTGATTGATTTAGCTGTGGTTACATCCTTTAAGTTGTCAAACCAAATAAAATGTTTGACATAAATGGTAGAGGTCTAAATTCACTTCAAGTCTAAAGAATTGATTAGATTATAAGGTAAATAGGTTTTTTGAGTAACATTACTCTAGGCGATCTGTCATACAACCATATCTAAGACAACGGTTGCTGACCCTGCCAGTCTATAGAAGAACGTTACATAATCTGCAGAATAAATGATCCTGTCAGTTTGAAAAATGAACTATTGTCAACGTTGTCAGAATTTGATGGAGGTTATATATTTTACACCCTGTTGTCGATTTTCAAGACTAGAATTCCAGTCTACTTTTCGTATAAATAATATACTTTGATGTGTTAAAACTGATTTTGCTTTTGTTTCTAGAATATATATAGAATAACTAATCTTTGTGTACATTCACTTTTACTTTTGTCCAATATGAGTTATAAAATTGACAAAAACAAAGCTTATTGCCCAATAACACAAAGGGTGGGAGGGGGCAAAGTAATTTACCTTTGAGTTTATATAACATGATTTCATTTGTAACATGTTATAATCATTAGCAAAAATACTTAATTCAACCTGTTCCCACACAAGACCACATTTTCATGACCCTATAAAAAATGCTTAGGAAAACAGAGAGGAAAATGAAACAAGCAATTTCTTCATTTTCCACAATGTTTTTTTCCCCAAAAAGACAAATATTTTTGAAATTTCATTAACTAAAGAAAGAAATGTCTGCAACTTTGATTTTCTTCCAATCTAAAATTTTGTCATCTGATAATGGGTCAATGTTATCGAGCCCCTGAAAATAATTTCATGGTATATAACTTCATTGTCTGCCTTTATATGTACTTGACTCATGCATGACCAAGGAGTTGTTACAAAATAATTTCTTCATTGTCCACAATGTTTTTACAAGTTTTTTCTCTTGATTGTATTGAAAAGCAGGATTGATTAGAGATGTAAGATTATAAATTCCAACAACTTCATAGTGAGCTGCCAGTCTTATCTTCTTCATATCATTTCAGACCATTCTAACATCATTTGGCAACAAGACAAGAAGGGTTACCTCCCTTATGAAGTATTCAAAGGAGGCTGTGCCTGACTTTGTGTACATATTTAGCAACCGGGACAGCTACACTGTGTATGTACAATATCTCCTGGTTGTTTAACCCATTACCAGACGGTAAAATTTTAGACTGGTCCAAATTGAAAGAAACTGCAGAAGACAATTTCAAGTTGATGGAATTTTGAATTTCTTCGTCTATTTGGATAGAAAACATTGTAGATAATGAAGAAATTGCTTGTAACAAGCAATTTCTTCATTTTCCACAATGTTTTTCAAAGCTTCCATATTGAGGGGCGTATAAAAGTGTCATTGTGTGGGAATAGGTTAAAAAATCTTCTCCTCAGAAATCATTGGTCAGCCATACTTGATTGTTACAAGGGCAGATCAATGTCCCCTTTCAGATTCCTTCAATCAATTATATTTTATGAGGAACTCTGGTTTTGGTTCATGTGCCAGCCACATAACTCAGGCATCAGGGGTATGTCCTTAGGCAAGGAGTTCAGAGCCCCTGATTAGTACCGGTGATGCTCAGATAGTACATGATTTAGTGATCTCTTGGTTAATATAAGTTAGAAATTGATCAAAAAGATCCTTTTGTCACCTCTTACAAATGCCAGTTGTCACGTTTGTTTGAACAGATGGAATGGTAGGCAGGGGTGGTCTGCTGTGGTTTATTCTTAAACACAGTTAAACCATACAGGCTCACAGGGCTGTAACTTTTATTCTAAAGCTTATTTACATCAAAGACCATAAAAGCTATATTTTTCAACCAATCAAAATTATGTGAAGAAATCTGACAAAGAGAGGATCATTTCTTCGAAATTGGGTTGCAATCCATGGACAAGATTTTCAAAGATCTCAGAATGTAGTCCATACAATGAAATTAGCACCCCCCAAAAAGTAATGTTTTTTATCCAATCAAACTCAATCAATTATTACAATAACGGGTCTAAAAAGGATATTTCCAGTGAAATTTAATTGAAATCAATCTACTGGATTGTGATAAATAAGATGTGTTTGTGAAACACCATGCCTTGAAACAGGAATTCTTTAGAAACGGGTGATTTTTATTGTTTTTCTTTGTTTTAGGGAAAAGGGTTAAAATTTTGACCTTGACCTTAATGAAATGACCTTCCCCAGTTGCACCTTGTTGAGACCTATCTACATACTAAATATTAGCATTGAAACTTAATTAGGGATGAAGTTATAGGAAAATGTTTAGTTGGCAGGTTAAGTTTTTGAGTAACGTTTTAGGGAAAAGGGTTGAAATTTTGACCTTGACCTTGATGAAATGACCTTCCCCAGTTGTGCTATCTACATACCAAATATTAGCATTGTAACTTAATCAGGGTTGAAGTTATAGGAAAATGTGTAGTTGGCAGGTTAAGTTTTGCAGACAGACAGACAGATGGACAGACAGACGGACAGACAGACAGACGGACACCGGTAAAACAATATGCCCTTGATCTATCGATGCGGGGGGCATTAAAAAAAGGTTTTCCAAGTTTTCATTATATACTATATATTGAAATAAACCCTGCTTATTAAAGCTGTGGTGTCTGTGGTCGAGAGGTAGAGTGTCGGCTTCCGGATCAAGAGGTCCTGAGTTCATTTCCCAGGAGCGGCTATCGATCCTGGTTCTGTCATTGGCTCACACTTTCGGCACAAGTACTGTTGCATTTTCCAGGAAGCAGAATCAAGAGGGATTAATCTAAGTTGGAAGAACTTGTTTCCCAATCAATGTAAAATAAATAGGTTTAAACCTAAATTAAAGCTGTGATTTTCATCCTATCAAAATTCTTTGAAGGAATCTGATAAAGGATCACCCAAGGATTATTTCTTAGGTTTACGACTGTCCAGCCATTGATGAGAGACAAATGTCGGAAAGAATATGTGCCGCCGCCGGGGATAGAACTGATGATAACCAATGATTCTCTCACCAATGGGTGGATAATCGTAAACCTAAGTTGGATAGCAGCTGGAGGCTAGGAAAGGATGTAGTGGTAGTACTGGTGTGGGAAATACAATCCATTGATAGGTGCTCCAGCCACCACGATATGACTGAAATACCGTTAAAAGTGGCGTAAAACCCCATTCAATCAATAAACTGATCAATTTCTTTTTAAGGAATCTGATAAAGGGTCAGCAAAAGATCAATTCTGCAAAGTTTGGTTGAATTCTATCACAGACGGACACTAAGCCATGACAGTAGTCCCATGGCTTTCAGTCAGTGGAGCTAAAATTCTATTAACACCTTACTATTTTCAAAATTATAGACTTGTCCAAATTCAAAAGGACAGGAGACATCATTTTAAAGTGAGTAAAATTCAAATAGTAGCCATGCTATAATTGTGGAATAAGAAATTACTTGTTACAATGTTTTCTCAAGTATAATATCACAGGGGAAGAGGGTTAAAATCAAAGGCCCTAGGCCCAAGATCTAGTGATAGTATTGGCTCCTGATACAAGTAGAACCAATGTCAAGCAGAGAAAGATGGAACAAATGCTCACCGTAAGTCCAGGTCCAACTATCCAGAAAGCTGCGTAAATCTGCTGATATAAGTCTTGTATGGCACGCACATCCATATGGATATTCAAAACTTTGTGAAAACATGTATATACTGGTATAAAACTTAATACTTGGATAATTATAATTTTCACATGTGTTTTACAAAAATGAAACTCAGTAATAAATCTTTGTCAATGGAATAAATTAATTTTCAAAGAAGCCTAGTCAATCCAAGATTATAAGTGTATTTACATACTTTTTAAAACGTTTTTAGAAAAAGGAAAAACTTCCCTTCCATCCTTTCCTATTATCCTCTCTATCCTGTCTTACAGCTTGTGTCTAGTCCTGAAACTCTTCACTTAAACTTTAACATGTCTGAATTCCTTGTCTGTAAGACTTTAAAACAATGTTATGTTTGCCAATGACAAAAATTTCATCTTATTTTCTTTCAGAATTGAACAAATATTGGGGATAACAGAATTATGTCTCAGAAAATACCTTCTCAAAAAACCATAAACGACATTTCGTCTAATTACTTCACAGAAGATAGACTAATACAATTGACTTTGAGGGGTAATTCTTTGGAAAGCCGTCATCCCATTCATTGCAAACCAGAAGTCATCTGTCTTGACCTCCTACGTCCTACTTGAAATTATTTAACCTAACACCAGACAAGTCGTTTTTCCCAAAATATTTTCTTAACCCATTACCAGAAAACAAAATTTAAGACTGGTTTAAATTGAATTGGGTACAGATGACAATTCATAGTTTATGAGATTTTCAAGCCATTTTATATCATTTTATACAATTTTTTCCCAAATTGTTTTTCTTGGTGGGATTCAGAAAGCATTATTATGAGGGAATGGGTTAACCAATTTTTTTTAAAAGTCCATCACCAGACAATACCACTTTCTGATATCAACCTTAATTTTAAAAAAACATTGAGGGATAACAGGAATGTATTAGTAAAAATAAGTCCTTTGTGCTTTCCTAGCCATTAAATTTTAATAAACCTTTTCCCACATACAAACCTGTATTTAATATGGTACAATAAATTAAAATTAGAAAAAAGTCGAAGAAAAGGAGAAATTGCTTGTAACAAAAATTTCTTCTTTCACACAATGTTTTCTACACGATCTGGAATTTATTTTAATCTTTGAATTGTCATCTGTGTCCTCTTTCAATTTGGACCTGAGTCTAAGATTGTATCAACTGGTAATGGGTTTAATTACACTTTCCAATTATCATTGGATAAAACCAGTCTAAAATTTTGTCACCTCATAAGTGAAACCAATGCTTTGTCCACTTTGCCCACCTGATTGATTGAATGGGGTTTAGAACCACTTTGAACCCATTACCAGCCCAAATTGAAAGGAGTTGCAGACAACAATTTAAAGTTTGTGAAAATATGGATTTTTTCAACTTTCTTGGTAGAAAACATTGTGGAAAATGAAGAAATTGCTTGTCAAAAGCAATTTCTTCATTTTCCACAATGTTTTCCTAAGCTTTTTTCCTGTGGAGTGTCTAAAAAGCCACTGAATAGGAAAAGGTTAATCGTATTTCAGTCATATTGCGGCGGCCGGAGCACCCAACCATGGATTCCTGGTATTTCTCACACCAGTACTGCCACTACATCCTTTTACTAGCTGCTCATCCCACTTAGGTTTAATATTGTCTCATTGGAGGACGGCAAATATCAGAAACAATATTTGACACAAGTGGGTATGGAAATCTGGACCTCTATGATCCAGAGTCCAATGTGCTACTAGCTGCGCTATGGCCAAGGCACCAATCTGATCAAATTTACCTTTTTGACAAGTAATTTTAGTTCAATAAAGCCCTCTGCTGAATTATGTTGCTGATAAACATTGACTGTCCTACCGATTTCCCTGCCTAACAGACCAGACAGGTTCTGGATCATTTTAGTTGATTGGATTGGTATACCCAGCAGATACAAAATATAACTGAATGCAGATCCCATATCCTTGTATGCAGTATACCATTGTCATGTTTCATCCCATACTAAACCACTTTAAGTTTGATTAAATATGGCTGGTGACAATCTCAAGACTATTGAAAATTGAGGTGTTTAATATAAGGTATCATTTATAAAATTTTATTGTATTTTCTATATTTAAAGATTTTTCCAATATAGTGCACCAGGGATAATACTTCACCAGGCATATATAATATGAACAAACAAAAGTTTTTCACCCATTACTTAAGACAACAAAATTGATAGAAGTTGCAGGTGACAATTTGAAATTAATAGAATTTTAGCTTTGTTTAATTTTTTGTTTGGAAAACATTGAGGATAATGACAAAATTCCTTGTGAAAAGCAATTTCTTCATTTTTCACCATGTTTTCACCACCCTTTTCTCTTGAGGGGCATCAAAAAGTTTCATGTGAGAGAATGCCTTTAAATCAAAACATTGGTGACCATGTATTGTTCACATAGCTCCTATCAGTTGCTAAATACTTCTTCTCAGTTTGTTAGCCAGTAAACATTTTAACTAATTTCCATACAATGACGCCTTTAGGCGCCTTCAAGGGAAACAGATTCTATGCACATTGTGGAAAATGAAGAAATTGCTTGTCACAAGCAATTTCTTCATTATCCAGAATGTTTTTCTACCCCAGAAGACAATTTTAAAATTCGATTAACTAACAAGAGAACTGCCCATGGGTGCCGATGCTCGCCTGCAGGTGCTGCATAATGCAAAAATTCTAAGTAAAAAATAAGGAGCATAACTCTTACAAAAATGCTTTTAGATTTATCCCCCTTGATAGTCTAGAAAGGGCTTGTGATAGCCAATACACATGCCAAGTTTTATGAGGATATCTTCAATAACAACAGAGATACGACCAAGGTTAGTTTGTCACGTCAATGCCGAGGCGAACGATGCTCAGGTGATAACATTATACCTCAGGTTTTCTCCAAAAACAGCTGAGCTAAAAATTGTCATCTGCAACTTCTTTCAATTTGGATTGGTCTAAAGTTTTGTTATTCAGTAATGGGTTAACCTGTGTTAAATGATATATAGACATAATATTTACAAACAGAAAAATTTAATTCAATCTTTCAGCTACAGCACACCATCAATCTTCAGGTACAACATGCCAAGTTAACTTATTCATGTGCTTCCTAGGGTATCACCAAAGTCCTAGGCTTGGGCTCTGAAATACCATTCCCTATTTAGACAATCCGCTGTGACCAGTGGCACAGCCAGGATTCTAACTCGCAACCCTTGACTAGCTCTGGTGATAGCATTACCCATTCTCACTCAATTGTTACAAGCAATTTCTTCATTTTTCACAATGTTTTCTACCCAGAAGGTAAAAATAATTCCAAAATTTGATTAGCCTGAAATTGTCTTCTGCCACTTCTTTCAATTCCAACCAGTCTAAAATTTTGTCGTTTGGTAATGGGTTAAGATGAAAACAGTAGAATTTGTCCGGGATAATGGAAATAGATTTTGTATCTTCTAAAATCTACCTTACTCTCTTTCATGATTTAATAAACCCATTCCCACATAATAACGCTTTTAAATGCCCCTCAATATGAAAGCTTTGGAAAACATTGTGGAGAAAGAAGAAATTGCTTGTCACAAGCAATTTCTTCATTCTCAACAATGTTTTCTACCCTAGTAGACAAAGGTTTTGAAGATTACATCAACTTAAATTGTTGTCTGCAAGTTCTTTGAATTTGGATAGGTACAAAATATCATCGTGTCGGAATGGGTTAACTAACACTGGACAATACTTTAGACTGGTCCAAAGTGCCTCCAGTGATTTCAATCCTTTGATTTTGGTATGATTCTAAACAAGAATTTTTATTCAGCATGACAAGGGTTAAATTTTGAAAAACTTTATCATTTAGAAGAAAAATCACTGTGGATAATGAAGAAATTTCTTGTTCAAGCATTTTATTCATTATCTACATTTTTCTCCCTTAAATTACAGACTTTTAATATTCCATCAAATACAAATTGTTGTCTGCAACTTCTGTGATTAAGAAAGACAGTTTATGAAAAATGAATTAATTGTAATTTAGGCTGGTTATAATCCTGGATGACTAATCATTTGATTTTTAGAATCATTGGCAACAGAAAAAGATTCTTAAACTTCTTTTACTGTAAAAAGCCTAGAATCAGATCAATAGCTCTTTGGTAACTAGATGGTAACTAAGTTCTTTGCACATATAATTTTCCAGGAAAATGAACAGGAAATAAACACCAATTTTGTAAGACAAACTGACACTCAAAATCCTCTGTATAGTGCTTTCTGTTTGAATAAATCAGACTTATTCGTCTTCAGATTTCTAAAACAAACAAAACCCTATTCTTCTATGGATATGCATGGAGACAATAACTGCAACTGCTTTGGAAGCAACCAAGCATCAATTTTGTTTGACAAACTGACACTCAAAATCCTTTGTAACTTGTTTTCTGTTTGAATTAATCAGACTTATCTGTCTTCAGATTTCTTAATCAAACAAAACCCTATTCTTTTACGAATATGCATTGAGATGATGATGCTATTGGTGTTCCACCCCCAAACTTGAAAATAGCTGAAGTTTAATGCTCTGATTGATTGAATGGGGTTTAACGCCACTTTAAATAGTATTTCAGTCATATCGTGGCAGCTAGAGCAATGGATTCCTGGTATATCTCACACCAGTACCACCACTTGATCCTTTCATAGCCTCCTGTCTGGCAATATAAGGGTTTCATAGGGCTCTGAATCATTTTTAACCCATTCCCACTCAGTGACACCTTTAGACGCCCCCAAAGAAAAAAGCTTTGGAAAAACATTGTGGAAAATGAAGAAATTGCTTGAAACAAGCAATTTCTTCATTTTCCACAATGTTTTCTACCCAGAAAGTTGAAAAATCCAAAAATTTCATTAACTTTAAATTGTCTGCTGTTTCTTTCAATTTGTGCCAGTCTAAAATTCTGCCGTCTGGTAATGGGTTAAAAGTGCAAATTCAAGGGTTTTTCAAGACACATTCAAAGACAGTTAAAGGAAGATAACTTGGCACCTACTAACACTTAGTCTCCTGCCATTATTCTGCCTTCCTTATGTACATATATAGGAAAAATACTTACCTTCTTTTTCCGCTTCTTGTATTTGGGTAATTTCACAACTAAATTCACTTTGTGTTCATATCTCTTAAATAGTCGCTTCATTGTTTATAATATTGACATTCACACAATAGTTGACAGATCATAGCTTTCAATCAATCAAATTATTCATTTGGAAAATTAACTTTGAACTCCAACATTGGCCCACATTTATGTGAAGTATATTTGTTGCTTTGGTTACTGAAATGCTTATTGAAGCTGACTTTACATTTAGGTCGCCAACCAACCATTTTGCTTTTTTGTTACATTATTACAGTAACTACTGGCCATAGATATTGCAAAATAATGCTGTTTATTGTTGAAAATTCAAGTCATAGTCAATTGGAGTGGCCAGCAAAATCACTGCCTGTGGCCAGCCATCACCCAATTTATGTATAAAAGACTATACAGAATTGTCTGAGCCAAAGCTAGGCATGTGCAGATAAGTCAGAATGAAACTCACTCCACATAAAATATGAGTATTGTATAATTTGCAGTTAGCCTATTTGTGACGTTTCCACACAATTACTCTCATCAGCCTGTGCATCCAGGCAGGACAAGAGGAATAACTGTGCTCTATAGTGCCTTTACTACCTGATTACAGTCCTCATTAACCTATTACCACAAGATAAATTTTTCGCCTGGACCAAATTGAAAGAAGTTGCAGACAGTTTTCAGTTGATAAAGTGTAAAAATCTTTGTTCAGTATTTAGGACATGAGCAATTTCTGCATTTCCAACAATGTTTACCTAAGCTTTTGTAAAAAAGCAGGGTTGAGTGGAAATGGATTAAACCACCATTTTTTTTCCCAGAAATCTCTTCTTGGTTTCCCCATGTGTGGTCATTTAATTCATTACCAGGAGATGAAATCTTAGTTTAGTCCAAATTGAAAGTAGTTGCAGGCGACAATTTAAAGTTTATGATATCTTAATAAAAAAAATTAAACTTTCTGTTCAGAAAACATTATGGAAAATGAAGAAATTGCTTGGTTCAAGCAATTTCTTCATTTTACACAATGTTTCCTGATTGTTTTTCAGGAAGGGCATCAAAAGCATCAATGTGTGGGAATGAGTAAATACAATTTTTTACTCCACATCATTCCAAAACTTTCATTCTCACAGACACAAACAACAAATTCACACTTAAGTTCCTTGCCAAAGTACATCAAATGTTGCAGATGGAACATTATTCAGTCTTGGTTCTAGACACTGTTTATGTTTCTAAACAAATATTTACACACATGGATCAGTTAACTAGACTTTTTTGCAAATCTTTCCCCAAACTGGGAAACATACCATTTGCTCAGATTTTTCAAACCCTATATTTACTGGTAAGTATAATTACTAATGTTTACCATTATTCCATTAACAGATTGTAAAATTTCAAATTTGAACTGGTAAAGAAGTTGCAGACATCATTTCAAACAGAGTAAAACTAAAAATTAGAGCTTGTAGGGATTCTGAAAACATTGTGAGAAAAAAGATATTGCTTGCTCAAAACAACTTCTTCTTTTTCACAATGTAATCTATATCTTAATTTCTGTGTTGCGTCTAAATGCGAGTTTGTACCATAATAAGTTGATTCTACTTTATTTAACTCTTTTCAAGACTAGCACTTGTTTTCCCAATCTTGAGCATCAATATTTTTAAATCATTGAAAAGAGAGAAATACTACAGAGTTCTTAACCCTTGTCATGCTGAACAAGAAATATTCCTGCTTTGGTAGGAGGCATAGACCAAGATCAGCCTGTGCATATGCACAGTCTGATCTTAGTCTACACCCCCTGTTTGTCCTTTTTAAGCCAGAGTTGTTCAAGAAATCAATTCCTAAAGTAAATATTGGATCTGAAAGCCAGATCTGCAGCGTTATCAGCCATTTAATTTTCACGACATTTTGGACAAGATTATATTCAGCATGACGAGGGTTTATATTAAAGTTCCCTACCAAGAGATAACTTTTCTTCAATGTACTTCTTTTCTTTAGTGTACTTCAACTTTGAAATGCTTTTTGGTTTAACCCATTATCTGATGACAAAATTTACAATGGTCCAAATAGAAAGAGGTTGCAGATGACAGTTCAATGTAAACAATGCTTAAATTGTATGAATTGTCAAACAAGTACCAGGTAAATGTCCCTTTCTTGCAATGTTTATAAAACCTCTTTTTCTTCAGTCATTGAAATAAAGGAAAAATGTATGGTAATGCTATAAACCTATTCAACAAATTTCCAGGGTAACAGGAACATGACAGGGTAAATGAAAGATCCGTCGTCTTTTCCTACTCTTGAACATAATGCATGCAATCTACCTCACAATTACTTTACTGTTTTGCAAAATTTTGGACGTGTCTAAATTCTCAGGTCAGCAGATGACATCATAAATAAGTACTGTTCACAACAAAGCCATCCTATGTCATTGAAAATATTGTGGAAAAAGAAGAAATTGCTTGATACAGTTTTTCGTCTTTTTCCACAATGTTTTCTCAAGTATAATATCAGGGATTGTACGGGCAAGGGTTAGACAAGAACTCTAATGCAATTTCAATTTGGTCAAACTCTAATGCCATTTCAATTTGGTCAAGTCTTCCAATTTGTTGTGCTGCATAGACCATCTTGAAATCGGCTGATGTCAGTCATAATCCAAGAACTATGTCACCAGACCACGCCTGCAATTTATGGGTTTCTTTTTTAATGCCTTTTTTGCCAATCTTTACCTTAAGCCATTTCCATTCAATCCCACTTTTTCATGACACAAAATAATTTGAGAATCAGTGTGAACAATGACGAAATTACTTATTACATGCAATTTCTTCACTATAAACAATATTTTTTTAAAAAGATAATGAAATTGAAATTTCTACAGCTTTTAAATTAGGGGCGTCAAAAAGCATTAGTGTGTCAAAATGGGTTAAATGACTTGCCAAAGGACACAATGCAAATTTGTCCTACTAAGATTTAACAACATTTTAAACATTTTTGCAGATATATCACAGCAAAGTTCACTTATTCATGTGTTTCCTAGGTATCACATATACAAGGCCAGGTTTCTAAAATGTCTTGCCTATGGACATACCTATGCTACCACTAAGGCAGCTGGGATTAAAACCAGCAACCCTGAACTTTTCTCAGATCAGGAGACGGCCATCCTAAAACTGAGCCACGTAGGACCCCAACAAACCCACATGACCTAAATTTCAACCTGTAACTTATTACAAGCAATTTCTTCTTTTTCCAAAATGTTTTCTCAAGTATAAAATCACAGTGTCGTAAAATCCCTAGTTTGTACAGAAAAGAGTAAGGTAAACTCTACAAGTAAAATTAACTTACATTGAGTAGATTGTGTAGACGCGTATCTTCTAGCACCTCTTGTAAGAACTCGACCTCCGTCGCCGTACAGTCCGTAAGACATGTGATCTCCTCCAACGAATCAAGCACCTGGCTCACTGCTCCTTGCAAGGAGGAATAACGGAATGCATATCTTAAGTCATGTGCATGCAAAACATATAAATATAAAACATATAATATTTGTATGGAGGTCTAAAACAATCATTCATTTATAATTGTCAGTTTTCTGATGTCAATCAAAAAATCTATTGACCAATCAAGCAATATTTCCTTTTATCACAATATTTTCTCAAGTATAAAATCCCTGGTTTGAACAGGAAAGGATTTGATGATGTAACCACAATTAACTCAGGCTGTAATACAATGTTTCGGTCATTAACCAAAAATTTGATTTTTGTTTTTGTGCCTGACCATAAATTTTACAAACTAACAGTCAGTTAGATATTTTAGTCAAACAGCCTTGTCGGAGGTCAGTGGATGTAGCCAGCAATAAATTTTGTCATTTTCCACAATGTTTTTCATAGATTTTTTCTTCAGTGTCTTAAGCGAGCGACCCAACAGGAAATGTGTCTCTACTTGCTGAAACTCATATAATGTAGTTCACAACACAAATAGACAGACATAAAGAAAGATTTTTATATGACTAGTAAGCATATAAAAAGAAAGTCTAGGGTTTTCAAAATATTGTGGACAATAAAAGATTGCTAATAACACAGAATTCTTTTCATTTTCATTTATGTTCTTTACCCATTAAGATAAATGTTTATGACATTTTGTAAACTTATTGTTTGAATCTGAAAGAACACCATCTGGGAACTATCCTGGGAAATATGGTCAAGATCCAACCAGAAATTTCATAAAAAGGTTAATGTGTTGTAATGGGTCAACCCTTTTCTGTACAGTCTCTGGTTTATACCACCATGTAATTTTGTACTTAACAAAATCATGTAAAAAACAAACAATTTCTTCTTTTCTCACATTATTTTCCACCACATGTGATGGCTTCTTTTTCAAATTGCACTCACTTTTCAAATTCATCTGTAATATCTATCAAATTGGACAGGTCAAACATATCGAAAAACAGGAATGGGTTAAATCATTGCAGCTATCATCATGGCCTGTTTTCTACCTAGAAAGTTGAGAATATCTAAAATTTCATAGACTTTAAATTGTCGTCTGCAACTCCTTTCAATTTGGACCAGTCTAAAATTTTGCCAGGTTAATCTTGATAATGCTTCAGCAGTGAAAGAAAAGCATCAACTCACCAGTACTAGTAATGTCTTCTTCATTATAATCTAAAGGAGGGGGATCGTTGTAAAAACTTGTCCATTTTGAACTAGACACAGCCGCCATTATAGCACCCTGTTAAAAACAAAAATTAAAAAACTTCATGGGCAACCAAATGTATTTGCAAAGATGTATTTACAATATTTTGGTCAGCCAGGTAGTACTTGTCAGCAAAATAGAAGCTTAAAATCAACTCTTAATTAATTCCCAATCAATGACGCTTTTAGATACCCCAAGGAAAAAAGCTTTGGGAAGCATTGTGGAAAATGAATGGAAAATGAATGAAATTGCTTGTATCAAGCTCTTCATATTCACGATGTTTTCTACCCAAACAGTAAAATAAATCCATATTTCACATATTTTCTAAATGTTCTCGTTTCAATTTGGACTGGTAATATAAAATAACATTTCCATCCTACAAAATGATTCTTTGTTAAAACCTCTAAAGTGACAAATCTTTAGACCTGATGGTACCGAACCAACAAAAATGCTTGGGGATAAACGTAGGAGCTCAACTTCTGATCCTACGGATGATTTGATTGATCAGTCTATTTTTTAATGACAACTGTAATCTATCAGTGCGAGTGTCTAGAAAAAACACTGATTGAGAAAACACAGCAACAGGAATTAACAAGCATACTGAAGTGAAAATTTTATAAATCTTTATCTTTTAAGGTAAAAATCATTGAGGAAAATCAAGCAAGCTAGTGTTATTCTTGAGGTGCATAAAACAATGAGATCTATTTGGAATGGGGTTAAAGCTAACTAATGCTCTGGTATAAATTTTCTTTTCTATCACAAACATCAAGTTTGTCAGTTTAACCCTTGTCATGCTGTATAAATTACCTTGCTGAAATGCTCTAAAATCAAAGGGCTGAAAGTACTGATAGAACTTGTTGTTCAAAAGTCATTATTTCTTTTAGAAATCAATTTCTTAAAAAAAAACTCTGGCAGGAAAAGTACAAACAGGAGGTGTAGACCCAGATCAGACTGCACTTATGTGCAGCCTTATCTTGGTCTACACCACCAGCCAAAACCGGAATATTCCCAGTTCAGCATGACAAGGGTTAACAAACATTTGTATCCATGCAAACATGATTAAAGGGGAGAAATGCCTTTAAAGATTTTGCCACCTTCAAGAAAGAATTGTCTCCCCTATAACAGAAACCTATTGAGAAATGTTTCTGCTTGGCCAAAGATATTTATCTTTCTCCACAATGCTTTGTTTTTTTCTTTGTTTGTTCTCTGTATTATATTCTATTAAGATGATCAAAACTATTGATTAATCATTCAAAATCCTTCAGAATGGTTTTAATAGGAACCTAGACAATACCTATGGAAAAGATTCTGAAGCTTGGAAAATTACATGATCAATCTTTAATAATTATGTTTTCCTTCTTTTATCGATCGGTAAAATGTTTTATTTTGTTGTACCTATCAACATGTATTGTCTTTGTAAATATTTGTAGAGGCCCAAGGGGAAGACTGGGTCAAACCAACTGTGTTGCCTCGTTAAATAAAGACTTTATTATTATTATTATAATTGAAATCAGAAAGGCTAATATTGACACAACTAAAAAGGCTTATTTTGTACTTCAATAGCCAATATAAGTCTGTTAACTGGAATTTAGTAGTGTTCTGTTTCCTCTATTACCACACAAAGCTTTCTGACACCCTGAAGAAATACAATCAAAGAAACCTTTGTGGGAAAAGGAGAAATTACTTGCACCATGTAATTTTTCCTTTTCTCACAATGTTTTCTACCCTATTTGGCACTTTTATTCCAATTTTAGCAAAGTTAGAAAATGCTGTCTGCATCTTCTTTCAATTTGGAACAGTCTAAAATCTAATTGTGCGAGAATAGGTTAAACTACAGTTGCAAACCATGATGTCGTTACAATATAGACATTCACCTTACCTTTAATTTTCTCCTAGTGTTGAACTTTGCAAGCTCTTCCACAGTTTCGGACAAATGCATTTTAGAAATTTTGGATCTTTCCTGAAGAATAATGAAGATAAAGAATAAAAAAGATGTACACTTTGAAATAAGTTCGGCCGAGTTTGGAGTTTTTTGTGACTAGCTGACTGTTGTCTTATTGCCAGCAGATACATAAGTTCACATACCTCAAGCTGGTAATTTTTCAAGGGTTTTCTAGACTTTACCTAATTTGGACCTGTCTAAAATTTTGTCTTTGGTAATAGGTTAAGATAATAAAATCTAATATTTTGATGTTTCAGCTAGCAAATAATTATCATTTTGAAAAGCACTTTGACCAGAAAAAAAATTTCAATGAAATAAATTTTTAGGAGTTTCAGCAAAAAACAAACTCCTGATATATCACAGTCTTTCATGGACAACTCCTTATTTGATCATTTAAGGAAACAATAATAAAGGGAAATAAGAGGGCCATATTGGCCCTAATTTGCTTGTCTAAGTTAACATTTATATTTTAGTTTGATTAAGCTACTAGATGGTTGTCACAGGACAACTGCTGTCGAGCCTGCAAAATTTTGTAGGCAGCATGCTCAGGACAAGCACAATTTAAGTGTTTGACATTGAACTCTGACCTCCAGCTTGAAGCTATCCGAAAAATTCTTTCAAATGGCGTATCTCATCATGATGGAGAATAATTGTGCCAATTTATTTAGAAATCCATCCATAAATACAGGAGTAATTTTCAAGACAAATTTGGATGAACAGACAGATGCACTAACAGACTAGTGCACTAATGCACATACATCAACTTGTCATAGTGACAGCTATTAGTGTTTGACCTTGAGCTTTGACCTTTAGCTTGGAGCTATCCAAACAAGATGTGTTTGTGAAACACCATGCCCCCGATACAGGAATTCTTTAGAAACAGGTGATTTTTATTGTTTTTTTTTCTTTGTTTTAGGGAAAAGGATTAAATGTTGACCTTGATCTCGATGAAATGACCTTCCCCAGTTGCGCCTTGTTGAGACCTATCTACATACCAAATATTAGCATTGTAACTTAATCAGGGATGAAGTTATAGGAAAATGTTTAGTTGGTAGGTTAAGTTTTTGAGTAAAGTTTTAGGGAAAAGGGTTAAAATTTTGACCTTGACCTTGATGAAATGACCATCCCCAGTTGCGCCTTGTTAAGACCTATCTACATACCAAATATTAGCATTGTAACTTAATTAGGGATGAAGTCATAGGAAAATGTTTAGTTGGCAGGTTAAGTTTTTGAGTAAAGTTTTAGG
This sequence comes from Fragum fragum, assembly GCA_946902895.1. NCBI lineage: Eukaryota > Metazoa > Mollusca > Bivalvia > Cardiida > Cardiidae > Fragum > Fragum fragum. The sequence goes on along the minus strand of OX336379.1, from coordinate 31,474,738 downwards.
GAAAAGGGTTAAATTTTTTACCTTGACCTTGATGAAATGACCTTCCCTAGTTGGGCCTTGTTGAGACCTATCTACATACCAAATAATAGCATTGTAACTTAATTAGGGATGAAATTATAGGAAATTGGCAGGTTAACTTATGCAGACAGACAGACAGACGGACAGACGGACAGGGGGACACCTGTTAAACAATATGCCCCCAATCTATCGATGCGGGGGCATAAGATTCCTTCAAATGACACATCTACTCATGATGGAGAATGATTGTGCCAAGTTATTTAGAAATCCATCCATAAATACAGGAGTATTTCTCCAGACAAAGTCGGATGGACAGACGGATACACTAACACACTAACACACTAATACACATAAACCAACTTGTCATAGTGACAGCTATTAGTGTTTGACCTTGAGCTTTAACTTTGAGCTGAAGCTATCCAAAAAATTCCTTCAAATGGCACATCTACTCATGATGGAGAATAATTGTGCCAATTTATTTTGAAATCCATCCATAATTGTAGGAGAAATGCTCTTGACAATCACAATTTTAGTGTTTGACCTTGAGCTGTGACCTTGACAATAGAACTATCCCAAAAACTCTTTCAAATGGCACATCTACTCATGATGGAGAATAATTGTGCCTAGTTATTTTGAAATCCATCAATAAATGTAGGACAAATTTGGAAAAACAGACAGACTATCGGACTGACTGACTAGTGCACTAACACACATACACCGACTTGTCATAGTGACAACCATGTCTCACTCACCGTAAGCGGGCTCGACAAAAAAGAAAAGGCCTCAAGAGTTTACATGCTTTTACTAAGAATTTAACTAGTGACCTTGTCTTTTACCCAAAGTGACCCGATTTCAAACTGTCCAAACTTTCATCGAGACAAATATTCTGACCAATTTTCAGCTTGATTGAGCTTGAAATAAAGCCCCTACAGTGTCTACAAGGTTTTTTTAAGTTTTTACCTAATGACCTAGTCTTTAACCTAAAACGATCCGATTTCAAACTTGTCTTACGATTGACCAAGGGTAACATTCTTCCAAATTATCATGTTAATTCATCTTAAAATAAGGGAATCCATTGGACTACGAGGTTTTCCTGGCATTGGCCAAGTGACCTGGTTACTGACCGCCATAGGGCAGTCGGTAGCGCGCCAGACTCCTAATCTTCAATCATGGGTGTCATGGGTTCGATCCCCGGCGGCGGCAAATATTCTTTCCGACAATTGTCTCTCACCAATGGGTTGATAATCGTAAACCTAAGTGGGATAGCAGCTGGAGGCTAGGAAAGGATGTAGTGGTAGTACTGGTGTGAGAAATAACAGGAATCCATTGTTAGGTGCTCCAGCCGCCGCAATATGACTGAAATACTGTTAAAAGCGGCGTTAAACCCCATTCAATCAATCAATTGTTATTGGTTTTTTTTTAATTGTTTTAGGGAACAGGGTTAAAATTGACCCTGACCTTGATGAAATGACCTTCCTAAGTTGCGCCTTGTTGAGACCTATCTACAAACCAAATATTAGCATTGTCAGTTAAAGGAAAATGTTTAGTTGGCAGGTTAAGTTTTACAGACAGACAGACAGATGGACAGACAGACAGTCACCAGTAAAACAATATGCCCCCGGTCTTATCGATGCGAGGGCATAAAAACATAATCACAAACCTTGATCCACGGATGTGCAAGAGCTTCTTCAATAGTAATTCTTTGGTCTGGATCCACTTCCAGCATCCGTGATACAAGATCTTTGGCCTCAGGTGAGATAGTTATCCACTGTTTTGCTCTCATCTAAAATTAATGTAGTATGCATATCAGTTGTTTTGATTTATTTTGATAAAAAATCCTTAATATATTTAGGTATTGTTTTGCTTTCTTCATACAAGAGGGCCATTGGCCCTAAAGCGCTCATCTGAGTTGATGACTATAGAAGTAAAATAGCACAAGTGACCTTATTTTAGCCAAAAGTGACCCATTATCAAATATTATCAGAAATTACAAACAAACATTCTCACCAAGTCTCAAGGTATTTGTGCAAGAAAAGTAGGAAGTAAATTGGAAAGAAATTGGAAAGAAGATTTCTTTATATCAGACCATGTGAACTAGTATTTGACCCCATGTGACCAAATATCAAACTTGACAAAGATTTTTATTAAGACAAACCTCTGAATAAATATCCAGTCAATTGAGTAAAAAATATGGCCTATAGACTAAAAACAAGTTTTTTCTCAGATTTGACCTAGTTTTTTCCCAAATGACCCTTTGAACATGGTTGGGATATTTTGGAAACAGATATTCTGACCAAATACCAAACCAAGTAGGCAAAAAATTAACCCCTGGGGTATAAGGCATTCCTAAGATTTGGCTTTGTGACCTAGTTTTTGATCCTATGTCAACCAAAGTCTTACAAGGCCTATATATCATAGATGCAAACATTCTGGCAAAATATCAATTCATTTGAGCCCAAAAATAGGGTCTCCAGGGTAAAAACAAGGTATTTCTAAGATTTGACCTAGTGACATGTGACCAAAATCTGAATTTGACTAATATTCTGACCAATTATCAATTCAATTGAGCCCAAATTGGGACCTCTAGAGAGCACAAAGGTATTTCTAAGATTTGACCTAGTGACCTAGTTTTTGAGACCCAAATTTGAACTTGGCTGAAATATCATGGACAAAAACATTCTGAACTAATATTTCTTTTGAGCCTAAAATGTGGCCTCTGAGGTGCATACAAGATTATTTCTAGGATTTGATCTAGTGACCTAGTTTTTGACCCCACACAACCCACTACCAAACTTATCCTAGATATTATGCAGACAAACATTCTGACAAAATATCAATTCAATTGAGCCAAAACTATGACCTCTGAAGTGCCCACTAGGTATTTCTAAGATTTAATCTAGTGACCAAGTATTTGAGCCCATGTGACACAAATTTGTACTAGGCTGAGATAACATGTAAACAAATATTCTGACCAAATAACATTTGATTAGAGCCTAAAATGTAGCCAACAGAGTGCATACAAGATTATTTCTAGGATTTGACTTAGTGACCTAGTTTTTATTCAATGAGACCCAAATTTGAACTTAGCTGAGATATGGACTAAAACATTCAGAACAAATATTTCATTTGAGCCTAAAATGTGGCCTCTAGACTAAAACAGATTATTTTCAGAATTTGACCTAGTGACCTAGTTTTTGGACCCACATAACCAAATATCGAATTTGACTGAGGTTTCATGGAGAAAAATATTCTGACCAAGTTTCAAGACATTTGAGCAAAGATTGTTGCCTCTAGAGTTGGAGATCGAAGCCTACACCAAGGGTACAACAATAGCTCTTTCGAGCTAAAAATAAATGTAGTATTATCAGTTATTTTGTTTTCATCTAAAAAACATATATACTATATTTATCAACTGTTTTGCTTTTTTCTAAAAAATGAACTTAGTATGTTTATCAACAATGTTGATCTCATAAAAAAGCTTAGTGGGTTTATCTACTATTTGCACTCATCTGGAAAACAAATATGGATATCAGTTGTTTGATTTCAATTTTAAAAAAAAGTTAGTGAAAAATGGGATTTAACACCACTTTTAACAGTATTTCAGTCGTATTGCGGCAGTTGGAGCACCTTACCATGGATTCTTGGTATTTCTTACACCAGTACCACCACTGCATCCTTTACAAGCCTCCAGTTGTTCATCCCACAAATGTTTATGATTATCCACCCTTTTGACGGGAGACAAATGTCAGAAAGGATATTTGCCACAGCAGGGGATCAGAACCTTGGACCTCAAAAATGAGAGTCTGATGCGCTATCAACAGTGATATTGCCATGGTCACACCTTCAAAGTTGAAGCAATCTTTCTCAGACAGAAAAAGGTTGAATATTGACATTACATAAATAACCTAAATTAGGTAATAAAACATTCCAACTGTTCTACCATTATTAGTTTTAACTCTTTACCAAGAAAATTGTGCTTTTCTCTGAAAAAAAAATTGATTCAAGAGGTACAATGTAAGACAGAAAGATTAGAAAAGCAACTCCAGCATACCTTCCTAACTTCTTTTAACTCATTCCCACAGAATCCCTCTTTACACCCCTAAGAAACAAGAAGGTAGTTAGCCTTTGGGCACTCACCTGAGATAAAAGCTCTTTTTCTTTAAATATTCTCATTTTATGTTAAGGTTAGGATTATAATACAAGTGGGCCATAATTTTTACTTATATAGGCTCTGTACCTTGGGATCCAAAAGTCTTCATGACAAATTCCAAGACTTTCCAAGGACTAATTTGAAAGTAGGAAAAAAAATTTTCCTCTCTCTGGATTAATGGGTTATAATTCCAGAAATAATAAAGTGAACGAACTGATTTTTCATGCAAAACATCATGTTTTTTGCCTTCTAAGTCAGGAGGAGAAAATTTTCAAAGATTATTTTAAAAAATTTCACTTTTGTTGTCATAGCAACTAGATTTTTTATTTTTAACAGATTTCAATCCTTTAGCTATTTTGCAAGGGGACCTCCTAAGGAACATTTCTGCCATATTTGGTTCAAATTGGCCCAATGTTTAGGGAGGAAATGTTGTTTAAAAATTGTTCTTTATATCTATATAAACCCCATCCCCCTGGGTCCCTGCCCCTGGGGACCTGAGGGACATAATTTTAGCTTTTTTGAAAGAGGTCAATATACTGATGTTTCATGCAAAATATCAAGGCTCTATACTTTCTGGGTCAGGAGAAGATTTTTAAAGTTCACTTTTGTTGCCATTGCATTTAAATTGATTTCAATTCTTTTAGCTATTTTGTTTGAAAGGGACCACCTAAGGAGCATTTCTGCATTATTTGGTTGAAATTGGCAAAGTGGTTGTGGAGGAGATGCCGTTTAAAAATTATTCTTTATTTCTATATAGGCACCACACCCCTGGGGCTCCACCCCTGGGAACATGTCATGATTTTACCTTCTTTAAAAGAGGTCAATATACCTATGTTTCATGCAAAACATCAAGGCTCTATGACTTCTAGGTCAGGAGAAGCTTTTTAAAGATTATTTTGTTGCCATGGTAACTAGAGTTTTTAATAGATTTCAATTCTAATAGCTATTTTGAAAGGGGATCACCTAAGGAAAATTTCTGCCATATTTTGTTCAAATTGGCCAAATGGTACGGGAGGAGATGTCATATAAAAATCGTTCTTTATTTCTATAAAAGCACCACCCCCCTAGGAGCCCTCCCCGGGGGACCTGAGGGACATGATTTTAGCTTTTTTGAAAGATGTCAATATACTGATGTTTCATGCGAAATATCAAGACTCTATGCTTTCTGGGTCAGGAGGAGGAGATTTTTAAAGATTACTTTAAAAGCTCACTTTTGTTGCCATGGTAACCAGAATTTTTCATGGTTTTCAATTCTTTCAGCTATTTTGAAAGCGGACCACCTGAGGAACATTTCTGCCAAATTTGGTTAAAATAGGAACTTTGTTTTGAGATGTTGCTTAAAGAGATTGTTGACAGACGATGCACGACAGACCAAAGGTGATCACAATAGCACTCGATGCTCTGGTGAGCTAAAATGTTAGGGAAAACACTGTGGTAAATGGAAAAATGTACGTTTTCTACTAAGAAAGACAAATATTTACAAAATTTCATCAACTTAAAATTGTTGGGGGGGGGGGTCGGTACTGGGTTTAGAAAAGAATCTGACACATGTCTCTCCCTGATTCCAATGAATGGAGGGTATCCATAAAACAGAATAAACATGAGGATGCCATGACCTAACACTTGTATGTACTACAAGTATTACTTTCCCTGAATTTCCCTGAACACTGTGCTCAGTATGTCTCTCCCTGGTTCCAATGAAGGGAGGGTATCCATAAAATAGAATAAACAATAGGACGCCATGATTCAACACTTGTATATATTACAAGTACTACATTCCCTGAACAATGTGCTCAGTATGTCTCTCCCTGGTTCCTATGAAGGGATGGTATCCATAAAACAGAATAAACATGAGGATGCCTTGATCCAACACTTATACATACTACAAGTACTACATTCCCTGAACAATGTGCTCAGTATGTCTCTACCTGGTTCAATTGAAGGGAGGGTATCCATAAAACAGAATTAACATGAGGATGCCATGATCCAACACTTATACATACTTCAAGTATACATTCCCTGAACACTGTGCTCAGTATGTCTCTCCCTGGATCAATTGAAGGGAGGGTATCCATAAAACAGAATAAACATGAGGATGCCATGACCTAACACTTGTATGTACTACAAGTATTACTTTCCCTGAATTTCCCTGAACACTGTACTCAGTATGTCTCTCCCTTGTTCCAATGAAGGGAGGGTATCCATAAAACAGAACAAACAGGAGGACGCCATGATCCAACACTTGTACATACTACAAGTATACATTCCCTGAACACTGTGCTCAGTATGTCTCTCCCTGTTTCCAATGAAGGGAGGGTATCCATAAAACAAAATAAACATGAGGACGCCATGATACAACATTTGTACATACTACAAGTACTACATTCCCTGAACACTGTGCTCAGTTTGTCTCTCGCTGGTTCATATGAAGGGAAGGTATCCTAAAAACAGAATTAACACGTGGATGCCTTGATCCAACACTCATACATACTTCAAGTATACATTCTCTCAACACTGTGCTCAGTATGTCTCTCCCTGGTTCAATTGAAGGGAGGGTATCAATAAAACAGAATAAACATGAGGATTCCATGACCTAACACTTGTATGTACTACAAGTATTACTTTCCCTGAATTTCCCTGAACACTGTGCTCAGTATGTCTCTCCCTGGTTCCTTGAAGGGAGGGTTCCCCCAAACAGGGTTTATTCCAGAGTGGACCATTGCGCACTTAGCACAATTTTTACAAATGGCACACAGAATATCTGAAAATGGGACCTATCTGGCGCACAAATTTTTTTGGGAAAAAAATTTGTGATTAATAATTTGTTTTATATAACAAGAGGACCATGATGGTCCTAAATGGCTCACCTGAGGCATCTGCAAATTACAGTACTTTTTAGTATAAAAAAGACACAACTTGAGCAAAATAAATAAAACAAATATAAGATTTTGGGCTTTGTACAAAACAATCCAGTAATGCTTTACATTAAGAATGAATGCCTTTGGCTTTATTCTTTAATCCATTACCAAACTATCCAAGAATTTATCACCCTCAGGGAAAATAAGTTTGAAAAATACATCGTGAGAAAGGGAGTGACAAGCAATTTATCCATTTCTCACAGGGTTTTCTACCTGAAATTCTTTGTATTTAGATTTCAATCAAACTCTAATTACTGTCTTCAACTTCAATGGGTGTAATTTTAGCAACCTTGGTAGAGAACAATCTGGATGCACTATAAATCAAAATATGAATGCATTACAACTTATACATGAGGAGTGGAAGATATTTGAACATGCTCTTATTGAGCGTTTTTCATGTCTTGGATGCCTTGGGAAGGGCCATGTTTGTCAAAAGGATATAAACATGGTAGATAACAATAATGTTATCCTTTGTTTTTAATGTATTATCATTAATACTCTAGAACCTATATTTAAGAAGAAGAATTCTTTCAATGCAATTTACGCAATTTTTGAACCCAGGAGCAGAGACATTTTTTATCCTAAGAGCATATTTTCCTGTTACATAGTACAAATATGTATGCCCTTCACCTTATGTTTCAGAAGGAGAAGACTTTTGATGTTGCTCTAATTGGTTGTTTTCCAAAATTTTTGACCTCTGGGGCAGTGCCATGTTTTATCCCAGGCCTAAGACTTTAGCATGGTAGAGAACCATCTGGGTATGCTATATACAAAATATGAATGCCCTAGACTTTGTAGATTGGGAGGAAAAAACTATTGAACATGATTTAATTGAGCATTTTTACAAACTTTGGACAGCTAGGGAGGGGTGTTTATTAACCTACAGGCATAATTTAATCAAAACTGATAGATAACAGCCAGGCTATGCTACACTTAAAATATAAATGCCCTCCTCCTAAAAAATGAAGATTTTTTTTTTTTTAACATACTCAAATTTTGTGTTTTTCCCAATCTTGGACCCCTAGTGCAGGGCAGTTTTTGACCCGAGAAAGACAACTTTTAGTCATATAGTACAAAACCATCTAGTTATGCTCTATACCAAATATTAATATTCTAGACCTTATAGTTTAAGAGAAGTCTTTTGAAATTGCTCTAATTAAGCATTTTCCCAAACTTCGGACCTCAGGGGCGGGGCCATTTTTGAACCCAGAGATTAAATATTTAAAAACTTAGTAGAAAACCATATGATTAAGCTCTATATAAAATATACATGCCTTTGGCCTTGTAGTCTGTGAAAAAAAAGATAAAGATTTTCTAAAGATTCCCATTTTCACATGCCCCGGCAACCAGAGTTTTTGACGGAATTAAATTCTTTTAACAACAATTGTAAAACTTCACCCAAGGAACACCCCTACAAAGTTTCAGCTCGATTGGCCTACTGGTTTACCAGGAGAAGATTTTTAAAGATTTACTCAAGATTCCCATTTTCTAATGCCACTGCAACAAGAGTTTTTGACAGAATTAAAGTCTTTTAACAACTTTTGTAGAACTTCACCCAAGGAACATCCCTGCAAAGTTTCAGCTTGATTGGCCTACTGGTTTAGGAGGAGAAGATATTTAAAGATTTTTAAAGATTTACTTGAGATTCCCATTTTCAAATGCCACAGCAACCAGAGTTTTTGACGGAATTAAATTCTTTTAACAACTTTTGCAGAACTTCACCAAAGGAACATCCCTGCAAAGTTTCAGCTTGATTGGCCTACTGGTTTAGGAGGAGAAGATTTTTAAAGAAATTGTGGACGGACGGACAGATGGACGGACGGACGACGGACAACGACCGATCACAATAGCTCACCTCGCACTTTGTGCTCAGGTGAGCTTAAAAACCAAGTGCAGCCAAGTAACATTTATCAATTGCAGGTTGGTTCCTTGTTCTTTACATTGTTTACCGTAGCTACAATGTCTTTTAAACCAAAGCAAAGGATTTTAGATTTTTTCGCGAGTACTAAAAAGCTCGAGTATGAAGATAATACTTGAATCCTGTCATCAGGCAATTTTGACGCTCAAATTTCATCATGCAGCAGCAACAGCAGCGAAACAACTAAAGTTGAAGACGAATCCGAATCTTTACTCAGTCTAAACAAATCCCAATCATTTCACAGTTCGTGGACTGCTAAACTTTTCATTACAGTCTTACGAAAATTCCAAGAATGAAATGCATTGTACCCTGGGCAAAAAACACCAAAGGATAATGTCTTTATTACAGGAACAAATAATTTTTAGTACCATAACACAACACTCAAGGTGAAATTATCACAACAAGAGCTTTGTCAACAGGACACAGATGCCCCCACCGGTAGCTTTGATAATAACAAAACAAGAGGGCCAGAATGGCCCTAAAATCGCTCACCTGACTAATGTAAGATGATTCAAAATTGAAATTGGCCCAATGGTTACCGAGGAGAAGATGTTTAAAGATTTCAAAGTCAAAAACTGCCCTACCCTTCCAAGCCCTTATTTGGTCATCAATCAAAATTCTAGAACAACTTTTGAAAAGGGTCACTCAAGGAACATTCATACCAAATTTGGTTGAAATTGGCCCAATAGTTACTGAGGAGAAGATGTTTAAAGATTTCAAAGTCAAAAAAGTGCCTGACCCTGCCACGCCCATATTTGGGCATAAATCAAAATTCCAGGAACAACTTTTGAAAAGGGTCACCAAAGGAACATTCATGCAAAGTTTGGTTGAAATTGACCCAACTGTTACTGAGGATGAGATGTTTAAAGATTTCAAACTTAAAAAAACTGCCACGCCCATATTTGGGCATAAATCAAATCTGCGAACAACTTTTGAAAAGGGTCACCCAAGGAACATTCATACCAAATTTGGTTGTAATTGGCCCAATAGTTACTGAGGAGAAGATGTTTAAAGATTTCAAAGTCAAAAAATGCCACGCCCATATTTGGGCGTGTAACTAAATTCTGCCGAACAACTTTTGAAAAGGGTCACCCAAGGAACATTCATACCAAGTTTGGTTGAAATTGGCCCAATGGTTCCTGGGGTGTAGATGTTTAAAGATTTCAAAGTCAAAAACTGCCACGCCCGGCCACGCCCATATTTGGGCATAAATCAAAATTCTGCGAACAACTTTTAAAAAGGGTCATCCAAGGAACATTCATGCCAAGTTTGGATGAAATTGGCCCAATGGTTACTGAGGAGAAGAAGTTTAAAGATTTCTAAGTCAAAAACTGCCATGCCCTGCCACGCCCATATTTGGGCATAAATCAAAATTCCATGAACAACTTTTGAAAAGGGTCACCCAAGGAACATTCATGCCAAGTTTGGTTGAAATTGGCCCAATGGTTACTGAGGAGTAGATGTTTAAAGATTTCTAAGTCAAAAACTGCCACGCCCTGCCACGCCCATATTTGGGCGTAAATCAAAATTCCACGAACAACTTTTGAAAAGGGTCACCAAAGGAACATTCATGCCAAATTTGGTTGAAATTGGCCCAATGGTTACTGAGGAGAAGATGTTTAAAGATTCCTAAGTCAAAAACTACCACGCCCTGCCACGCCCATATTTGGGCATAAATCAAAATTCCACGAACAACTTTTGAAAAGGGTGACCCAAGGAACATTCATACCAAATTTGGTTGAAATTGGCCCAATGGTTACTGAGGAGAAGATGTTTAAAGATTTCTAAGTTAAAAACTGCCACGCCCTGCCACGCCCATATTTGGGGGTCAATCAAAAATCCGCGAACAACTTTTGAGAAGGGTCACCCAAGGAACATTCCTACCAAGTTTGGTTGAATTCCGCCCAGTGGTTACTGAGGAGAAGATGTTTAAAGAATTGTTGACGACTTCCGACGCACGACCGACAAAAGGTCATACCAAAAGCTCACCTTGAGCACGTTGTGCTCAGGTGAGCTAAAACTAACTCCAAAATTATGCAAGCAAGAGTTGGGGTTCTTGTGCACTGCACTTCTCCTTAATGGGTCTATCCACCTATGAAGTTTCAAGTTGATAGCTATTATAATTTCAGAGATATGACCTGGACAAAATGTAAGTCTTTAAAATAACAAAGGGCAATAACTCCAAAATTATGCAAGCAAGAGTTGTGGTTCTTGTGCACTGCATTTCTCCTCAATGAGGTCTATCCACCTGTGAAGTTTCAAATTGATAGCTATTATAATTTCAGAGGTATGACCCAGACAAAATGTTAGTCTTTGAAATAACAAAGGGCAATAACTCCAAAATCATGCAAGCAAGAGTTGTGGTTCTTGTGCACTGCACTTCTCGTCAATAATGTCTATCCACCAGTGAAGTTTCAAGTTGATAGCTATTATACTTTCAGAGATATGCCCCAGACAATTTCAGGAAGGACGGACGGAAGGACTGAAGTACGGAAGTACGGACGGACGGACAAAGGCATATCTATCCCCCCCCCATTAAGTGGCGGGGGCATAAAAATGCTGTTTTGCAGAAAATGTTCAGCATGATTTCATCGCAGCTATGTAAAAATTTTCTGCAAATATGACAAGTTCTTTTTAAGATTTCTGTAAAGCCTGTCAACTAGTTGCCATATTTTATTACCTTAAGAATACTTGGCCCCTAAAAATTTTGAAATGGCCCTTCTTTTTTCAACTGAGGGGGCCATATGGCCCTGTGATTTTCATTCCTGGAATGAACTCTGCACATGGGGACTCTACAATCCAACACTTGTATATACTACAAGTGTTATATTCCTTGAACACTATGATCAATAAGTCTCTCCCTGGTTCCCAGGAAGGGAGGGTATCCATAAAACAGAAAATACAATCAAAACAAGAGGGCCAGAATGGCCCTAAGATGGCTCACCTGACTAATGTAAGATGATTCAAAATTTAGCCAACACTTTTGAAAAGGGTCTCCCAAGGAATATTCATTTAAGTTTAGTTGAAATTGGCCCAATGGTTACTGAGGAGATGTTTAAAAATTTCAAAGTAAAAAAACTGCCCCGCGCTGAGACGCCAGTTTGGTTGAAATTGGCCAAATGATTACTGAGGAGAAGATATTCAAGGTTTCTAAATATAAAACTGCCCCAACCTGCCACGCCCATATTTGGATGTTAATCAAATTTCACGAACAACTCTTGAAAAGGGTCACCCAAGGAACATTCATGCCAAGTTTCGTTGAAATTGGCCCAAAGATTACTAAGAAGATATTTAAAGATTTCTAAATAAAAAACGGCCACGCCCATATTTGGGCATAAATCAAAAAAAGGGTCACCCAAGGAATATTCATGCCAAGTTTTGTTGAAATTATCCCAATGGTTACTGAGGCAAAAATGTTTAAATACCTTTAAGTCAAAAACTGCCCCACACTGCCACGCCCATATTTGGGCATAAATCAAAATTCCACAAACAACTTTTGAAAAGGGTCACCCAAGGAACATTCATTGCAAGTTTGGTTGAAATTGGCCCAATGGTTACTGAGGAGAAGATGTTTAAAGATTTCAAAGACAAAAACTGCCACGCCCTACCACGCCCATACTTGGGCATAAATCAAAATTTCGCAAACAACTTTTAAAAAGGGTCACCAAAGGAACATTCATGCAAAGTTTGGTTGAAATTGGCCCAATTGTTACTGAGGAGAAGATGTTTATAGATTTCAAAGACAAAAACTGCCACGCTCTGCCACGCCCATTTTTGGGCATAAATCAAAATGTTGCGAACAACTTTTGAAAAGGGTCACCCAGGGAACATTCATACCAAATTTGGTTGAAATTGGCCATATGGTTACTGAGGAGAAGAAGTTTAAAGATTTCAAAGTCAAAAACTGCCCCACCCTGCCATGCCTATATTTGAGTGTGAAACAAAATTCTGTGAAAAACTTTTGAAAAGGGTCACCCAAGGAACATACATGCCAAGTTTGGTTGAAATTGGCCCAATTGTTACTGAGGAGAAAATGTTTAAAAATTTCAAAGACAAAAACTGCCACGTTCTGCCACGCCCATATTTGGGCATAAATCAAAATTTTGCGAACAACTTTTGAAAAGGGTCACCCAAGGAACATTCATGCCATGTTTGGTTGAAATTGGCCCAATGGTTCCTGAGGAGAAAATGTTTAAAGATTTCAAAGTCAAAAACTGCCATGCCCTGCCACGACCATATTTGGGGGGCAATCAGAAATCTGCGAACAACTTTTGAAAAGGGTCACCCAAGGAACATTCCTACCAAGTTTGGTTGAAATCCGCCCAGTGGTTACTGAGGAGAAGATGTTTAAAGAATTGTTGACGCCGCACGCCGAACAACGCACAACGCAAGACGGACAAAAGGTGATACCAAAAGCTCACCTTGAACACGTTGTGCTCAGGTGAGCTAAAAAATACTTACTATATATTTTCCCTGAACAATGAGGTCAATAAGTCTCTCCCTGGTCCCCATAAATGGAGGGTACCCACACAGCAGTATAAACATGAGGACACCACAGCCCCAAACATCCACCGGTTTCCCGTAGGGTTGTCTCTGTACTACTTCTGGGGCCATGTAATGAGGGGTACCAATACGACCTGAAATGACAGCCACATATAAATTGAAAGAAGACTTGGAATTTTGCGAATTGCAACCTACAATTTAAGTTTTCTGCTCAAAATTGGGGAAAAAAAGACAGTTTTTATCATTAGGAATGGCACAGAAATTTGGCCCCAGAATAAGGCAAATGAGACCCCTGCTCTCGCTAATTTCAATTCATTACAATTGAAACTGTAGGAGGAGTGGCATCCACATAAAAACAAAATGTAAATTTAAGCTATTTAGCTAAGTCATGGGTAGATAATTCCAAACGACATGATCAAAATATTTTTTGTCTCATGCACAACTAGACATTGTAGAGATTCATTGTGGCAAGTTTCAGTTCATACAAATTGAAAGTGTATAAGGAGTTGTGCACAAGAAAAATTGTCAACAGTACAGACAGACGGACCATGGCCATAACATAGTATGCCCTCTGAATGTATAACAAAGAATGACCCTATTGTAAAAGGAACATTTGTTTAGTCAAGAAAATGTTGATTCAGGGAGTAGAGTGGTGGCCATTTTTAAACCAGAAGCCATTCGGGGAAAATAAGTGTTATGCACAACTAAAGGTGATACAAAACAAGTGTGTTGTGAATATTCAATTCCGTCCAATATTTACAAGAAAATTTGGACTGACAGAAAAACAGACAGACAGACACTACAAGCAAGGAATATGTGTCTCACAAAGTTGGGAGACATTATGTCGTCGTCATATCACCATCTTAAGTGAATAAAATATCACAACATTTTCAATTCTGGGACAGGGCTAAAACTGCAGGACTGTTATGTGAGAAAAAGAATCTGTTACTGGTTTTCTTTGAGTCAAGCTGGTATTAACCTCATCTGGAACTGAAAACTTATTAACCCATTACTAGATGACATTTTAGAATGGTGTAAATTCAAAGAAGTTGTAGACGAAGATTTTCAGCCAATGGAATCTAAAAAATATTTGTCTTTTTAGGTAGAAAACATTGTGGATCATGAAGAAATTGCTTGTAACAAGGGGTGTAAAAAAGTGTCCCTGTGTGGGAATAGGCAACTTTTATGCCCTAAAACATTCTTGAAAATGATTTGTTGGTTTAAAGGGGGTTTAACATCGCTTTTATCAGTAGTTTGTTTTTCTTACACTATTGATTGATTGATAGGTTGGGGTTTAACGCCACTTTTAACAATATTTCAGTCAAATCGTGTCGGCTGGAGCACCTAACAATGGATTCCTGGTTTTTCTCACACAAGTACTACCACTACATCCTTTCCTAGCCTCCAGCTGCTATCCCACTTAGGTTTATGATTATCCACCCATTGGTGAGAGACAAATGTCGGAAAGGATATATGCCGCCGCCAGGGATTGAACCCATGACAACCCATGATTGAAGATTAGGACTCTGATGCGCTACTAACTGCCCTATGACGGCGGCCTTTTCTCACACTAATACTAGCACTACGTTCTTTCTGCTCCTCCAGCTGCTCATCCCATAAAGGTTGTTTGGAGGGATATTTGCTGCCACTGGGCATCGAACCCTGGACCTCATAATTGAGAGTCTGATATGCTAAGGCTGTTGCCTTGTGGAAAAAGAAGAAATTACCTTAACAAGCCATTTCTTCATTATCCACAACATTTTCTACTGATAAGACAAAGAGTTTTGAGATTTCATCAACTATAAATTGTTGTCTGAAACTCCTTAGAGTTTGGATCAGACCATTTTTTGTTTTTCACAATGATTTCCAAACTTTTTTTTCTTGGAGACATCAAAGAGAACTGGGGGTATGGATTAAATATTTAACATGTAAGAACAATACAATGCAACATGCATATTCTTAGAATATCAATTTCCTTTCATTGTACATCTAGGGCAATACAATTAAATATGCGACATTCATTTTATTCAAATTTAAACATTAAATTGTTAACATGCAAGCAGAAAACTATGCAACATGCAATTTTACAATATCAGTTTCCATTCAAAGTACATCTAGAGCAATATAATTTAATATGCATCATGCTATACCTTCAAAGTTGTTAACATGCAAGCACAATACCATGCAGTAACATGCAATTTTTACAATATCAATTCCCATTCAAGGTACATCAATCTAGAGCAATACAATTAAACATGCATCAAGTACTCCTAGAACAGAAGTCGTTCAATCAAGATTGAACCCTTAAGAAATTTAAGCTTTGAAAAACATTGTTGATTGTTTATCTTGGTAACCATCAATTGTTCCTACTCAAAAAATCTTGACAAACAAGAGCTGCCAGAGACGGATTATACTCCCTAAATATAGCCTTGTCACAAAAAGTATAAAATTAAAGGAGAAAAGAGTTCAGACGGATGGACAGACAAAGCGGTGGTTATTAGCTAGGAGCTATCCCTTTTTTTTTTTCATATGTTACATCTAATCATGATAAAGAACCATTGTACCAATTAGTTATATTGAAATCCATCCATAATTCAAGGAGATATACCCTGGACATGCTTAATTTTTAAGTTCAACCTTTAGCTGTGGCCTTGACTTTGGAATTATCCGATTTATTCTTTTTTAAATGACACATCTACTTGATGGAAAGCAATTGTGCAAAGTCCCTTTAAAATCCATCTATAATTTTCGGAGCTGTGCTCCGGACATGCTTAAGTTTCATGTTTGACCTTCAGCTGTGACCTTGAACTTTCTTCTTACTGAACATTTCTCTCTAATGGTACATCTACTCATGATAGAGTACAATTGTACCCAGTTATATTGAAATTCAACCATAACTGAAGGAGCTCATAATACTGTGGACAAGCTTAATTTTAAATTTCAACCTTTAGATGTGACCTTGACCTTGGAGTTATCTGAATCTTTTTTTTCAAATGGCACACTTGCTTATAAAAAGAGAATAATTGTGCAAAGTTTCTTTGAAATCTATTCATAATTTAAGGAGCTTCAAACACACTTAATATTCATGTTTGGAAAAGACATTTAATGACCAGAGTTCTACCTGATCAGCTCCACCTCCACTCAATCAATAGCCGCTGTGGTTGTTTGAAAGATATGCAGGGATATAGAAATGGTAAAGTTGGTCAAGTAGAGGTCATAATACCATCAAGTTAGAGTTGGAATAGCCAAACAGACAACAAAAATAGGACTGCTCAAAATTTTAAATAGGGCAAAAATGGCTCACCTGAGAATGATTTTAACTAAGCTCCACCTGCCATGCAGATGATTTTCGTAGAATAATTCCATGATTTATCCAAGTCTGATAAGCCTGGCCCTATCACATCCAAATTTTTTTTCAAAAATAAAAATTTCAGGAACAAGTTTTGAAAACGGTCACATTTCTGCCACATTTGGTCCAAATTGACAAAGTGCTTTAGGAGGAAAAGATTTTCGAAATATTATTCAGTGAGTCTGATAAGCCTTGCCCTGAAACACTCGCATTTGAATATTTTTGTCATCTCTTTTTTTTCCCCACCTACGTCTATGCACTTTTGTCATCTCTGCGGGAGCTTTTGTATTTCAGCTGTGAACCATGACATAGACCTATGTTTTAGGTACTGTGTAATAGCAGATATCAAAGCCACCCTGGTCTTATACGAGGGGACTTTTCAGGCTCCTCTCTTTCCATGTGCAGCTATATAAACACATTATATATTGATGAAAACTACATTCATTTGCCAATAATATGGTCAGTTTATTTTCAATGATAGTTATGTTTACAAAGTATTTTGCTCTCTGATCTCGTCTATAATGGACTCTTTCAAAGGAACAACACTCAGTAATTAAGTTTAAAAAGTTTAACCCATTCCCACACAACAAAATTTTAGACTGGTCCAAATTGAAAGGAGTTGCAGACGACAATTTAAAGCTCATAAAATGTTTGATTTTTTTCAACTTTCTAGGCAGAAAACATTGTGTAAAATGAAGAAATTGCTTGTCACAAGCAATTTCTTCATTTTACACAATGTTTTCCCAATTGAATATTTTCCCAATTGAATGTGATACACATTTATCAGAAAATCTTTTTAAGCCTCTGAAAGATGTGGCAGGACTTTTCACCTTCTGCAACCAGAAACTTAATCAAAGGGCATTGTTCCTTTAACAAAGAGTCAATGATAGGCAAAACATCTATCATATATCAGATTGCAAAATACTGTGTAAAAATAACTATCATTGAAAATAAACTTACCATGTTATTGGCAAATGCAGGGATGTGGAGGACAAGTAATGTGATTTTCTACTTGTCAAGGATCAAAATGGACTTGCCCGTGAAAGATGAAGAACAGATAAATTTTGAGAAAACATTATTTTTAAAGAAGAAAATGCTAGAACTCAGCATTTTCTTCATTAAAAACAATAATTTCTAGCCTTAGATACAAACATTACGCTCATAAATCTCTTCTATCTATTTAGTACCATTCTAAGTTTTGCCCTGATATTTACTTGTCCATGGACAAGTAGCCTCGAAAAATGTACTTGCCTGCAGGTAGAAAACTCCGTGTTGGACAAGTCGGGCATGGGAATTCCTCACCCCTGGCAAATGAAGTTAAGTTTTCATCAATATATAACATGTGTAAATAGCTGCGCATGGCAAGAGAAGAGCATGGAAAGTTTGGATATTTTCTGACCGTCCCTCGTATAGTCAGGATGATCACTCAAATTGCTTTGATCAGCAGTGTGAAAAAGCCTAAAGATATGTCATCAAATGTTATTACTAGAAATAGGGATAAAATTGAATCAACAGCAATTTCTCCCTTACCATGCTGTTATCATTTTTTCTGATTGTGCTTAACTAAATGGTTCCCTGTACATGTAGTTTACTAAACTATCATTTTTAGCCTGTTATTACAATTTCCTGTAGTAACAAATATGTTGTCCTTGAAAATAAAGTATACTAAATGAAAACTATATTTAAAAAATATATCGCCTGTCTACACAAGAGACCCAAGCTTCAATTGCATTAACCCTTTACCACACTTCACAAAATTTTAGACTAGTTCGGGTTCAAAGAAGTTGCAGACAACAATTTCAAGTTAATTGTTTTTGAAATATCTATGTCATTCTTGTTGAAAACGATGTGGAAAATGTGAAAAATTGCTTGTAAACAAGCAGTTTCTATATTTTCCATTATTGTTTTCCTGAACTTTTTTTCTTGAGGATCTAAAAAGGCAATTGGTTAACCCATTCCCACACAGCTTAATTTTAGACTGGTCCAAATTGAAAGAAGCTGCAGACGACAATTTCAAGTTGATGGATTTTTTAATTTTTTTGTCCTTTTGGGTAGAAAACATTGTGGATAATGAAGAAATTGCTTGTTACAAGCAATTTCTACATTATCCACAATGTTTTCCAAAGTTTTTTTTCTAAGGGGCGTCTAAAAGCATCATTGAGTGGAAATGGGTTAAACTGTCTCAAATAGGTAGGTTTATATCTCTACCCCTGAAAAAGGTTATCCTATTCCCACACAATTCCACTTTTTGATGTCTCCAAGTAAAGCTTTGGAAAACATTGAGGAAAATGAAGAAATTACTTGTAAACAAGTTTTGTTTTCATTATCCACAATTTTTTTTCTACTCCAAAAGACAAAGATTTTTAAATCGCAAACTTAAAATTGCCTTGCCGTATGCAACTTCTTTGAATTGTTACCAGTCTAAAAATTTGTTGTCTAGTAATGGGTTAATGCGTTGCAAACAACAACATACACAAGAAAGCAACAGGATTTAAAATTCAAGGGAAAAAACATGCCTCTCTATAATACAGCTATAATTAAAGTTTCCAGGCATACAAAATTCTTGCTATGTTTTTGCTTACACAAATTCTGTAGTTTCTAAGAAAACTCATTTGCTTATTTTAGAAATAATATTTTTATCCGGGAAATTTTCTCCTTAAGGTGTTATCAAATTTGTATCATCTTCAGTTACTGTCCTGAAAATTACATATCTAAGGAAATTTCTTGTCTTTTCTATTAAGGTATGTGCCCTCTGTCTACTAACCCTTTTCATGCTGTATAAATTAAATTACTAAACTAAATTGCTGTAAAATCAAAGGGCTGAAAGCACTGATAGAACTTGTTGTTCAAAGATCAATGTTTCTTTTAGAAATCGATTTCATAAACAACTCTGGCTTGAAAATTACAAGCAGGAGATGTAGACCAAGATCAGACTGCACTAAAATGTGCAGGAAGATCTTGGTCTTTATCTCCTGCCAAAACCCGAATATTCCAGGTTCAGCATGACAAGGGTTAACCTATGTTACCATAAGACAAGACTTGACACTGGTGTAAAATCAAAGAAGTTGCAGATGACCATTTTAACGCTTGTCATGCTGAACCCAGAATATTATGTAAAGTTGTGTGTTTGTCATTTCAATCATCTTAAGTATACAATAAACTCTACAAAGAGAACCACAAGATAGGGTCACAAAAATACCCTCTATCCATTAAAAGTCCTTAGCAGCCCTTAAAAACAATCACACATAATGTTACACTACCAAAAATACGAAGCTCTTTGGCTTAGCAAGTTAGCTAGTACTTAGCCCATTCATTCCAACACAACAAAATTTTAGTCTAGTCCAGATTGAAAGAAGTTGCATTTAACAGTTTTTAGTTGATAAAATGTTAAAAACCTTTGTCTTTTGGGGTAGAAAACATTGTGGATATATGAAGAAATTGCTTGTAACAAGCAATTTCTTCATTTCCCACAGTGTTTCCAAAAGTTTTTTGTTTGAATGGGGTTTTACGCCACTTTCAAAATCTTTCAGTTATATCACGGTGGCTGGAGCACCTAACAATGGTATTTCTCACAACAGTACTACCATTACATCCTTTCCTAGCCTCCAGCTGCTATCCCACATAGGTCTACCATTATTGACCCATTGGTGAGAGACAAATAGTTGGAAAGGATGAGTGCCGCCGTCGGGGATCGAACCTGGGACCTCTAGATTGACAGTCCGACGCGCTACCAACTGCGCTATGACGGCGGCCCAAAAGTTTTTTTTCTTGAGGAGAGTCAAAAGGTGGGATTGTGGGATTGTGTGAGAATATTTCAAACCCATTAGACAACAATTTTTTTTTTTGACTGGTTCAAACTTCAATCATTGCAATGCAGACAACATTTCAAAGCTTGTGTCATTTAAGGAATGGGATCGTCCTTCAGACTGATCTAAATTGAAAGAAATTGCAGATGATAATTCCAAGTTGTTGAAATTTTAAAAATCTTTGTCATTCTGTAAAGAAAACATTGTTGGAAACACGGGATTTTTTCTTAAGGATTGTAAAGCGATGGAATGGTGTGGGAATGTGTTAAGGTTAATATGATTAGTGAAATCTTAATAAAAGTCATCTGCAAACTCCTGAAATTTTGACCAGACTGAAATTTTGTCT